>OY755235.1:98023900-99332546 GCA_963576725.1 Azorinus chamasolen | reverse complement strand
AGTTTTACAGGGGCACTAAGAAGGCGACAGTAGGAGAGAATGGGTTAACCTGTATTGCTGTTACTACTAATCACCTTTGAGAGGTGGTGGAAAACTATAGAAACAAAATCTCATATAGTTGTGTAATACCCCTCTTATTTACATCTCTGTCAACACGTAGTTTGACAATATCGTTGTTTGTAAATACAGTGGAACCTCAATATCTTGAGATTTAAGAGATCATACAGGTTACTTCGAGATAACGGGAGTTCTAGAGTCAGTCTATTTTTAACACAGAAACTGTCTTAGTGTGACAGCTAAATGCAGGCCGCAAGTAAAGCTGAAATCATTGACAGTTGCATGTCTTTATATATTTGTGCAGTGATAAATTTTAGAACAAACATGCATTACAAATTTTGAAAGACATCGACTTGTTTAGCTCGAGTTAAATCTGAGTTCGAGTTATCGCACCACATAATCAAATATAAAAGACAGAAAATCAAAAGGAAAGCCATTTGTGGAACTTCAAGCCGATTACATTGTTTGCAGACGAAACATATTTGGCACAGATAAGTAAACTTGGCTAATAATCGTGTATGCGTCAATAAATCGTAGCTAATGATTATGATCGTTGAGGATGCCGACCACACGTGGTGGATAACATCGGCTAACTTACTCTTATCCCAATGCCTTTGCCCATTCTCTCCTATTGACGCATTTTTGTACCTCTGTAAATCTCATCTTAAAAAAAAACTTGTGATAAAAAAGCATTTGCTGCATAGGAGCAAATGCTCTATTTATCACAATGGTATCAAAGCTATACATTTCTAAAATTATCATTTTCTACAGTTAATGCTGATTTTCGGTAGATTAATTCAAAGAGGTTTCGTCTAAAACACAGGTGTTTGTCGTGTGCTACTCCACTACCCGGCCATACCCCCCCCCCCCGTCTGCAACCACACAGAAAAATATTGAATATTGTCCAATATAATCTAAAAAATGTCAAAACATTGCCAAAATACCATAAAATAACATTTAAAAGTGAACTAAAAAAATCTGGGTTTTTGTGTTCACATCAATGTAATAGATATTAACAAGGTAGGTATCTCTGACCACAGAAAATAGGCATGCAGTCACTACGGGTGCCATAACTTTGTCAAATACCCATGTATTCTCAAAAACTTTGGCTTATATTTCGTGGGAGAGATGGTCATACCGTCTGATTAGGGCCTGTTGTTTGCATACGGAATGAAAAGGTTCTTACATCAGGTAAAGTGTTATTACAACTGCCATGTAGCATATTTGGAAGAAGGAGATCATTCGAAAGCAAAAGTAGCAATGTGAATAGAGAAAATTGCAGACTCGATATATGCATGACCAGTTATGTTATTATGAGTGCAGCACTACTCATGTCCATACATGTAGCTACGATAGCCCGGTGGTGACATTCTAATTTCCTACTTCAACCCTCCGTCTTCCAAGTTCTTACTTCTAACTTCCAATATAATTTGCTATATGGTTATTGTATATTGTTTACGCCCGAGTTCAAGTTTCTACTTCCTAGTTCTGACTTCCAACTTCCGACTTCCATGTTTCAAGTTCTGTCTTTCAAGTTCCAAGTTCCGACTTCCATGTTGGAACTTGGAAGTCGGAACTTGGAAGTTGGAACTTGGAAGTCGGAACATGGAAGTCGGACTATGGAACTTGGAAGTTGGAACTCGAAACATGGAACTCAGAACAAGTACATGTAGTAGGAACTTAGAATGTCACCACCGGGCTAGCACCTGCAAAATCAACCTCAGGGTTTTGCATTATATAGTGTTCATACAGGGAAAACGCATAAACCTGTATTAGGTTTTAATAAGCGTCAAACGCTATTTACATATAATTGTTATATTTCTAAATGATACTTAACACTTTATTTGCTCTATGGTGATCTAAAGTTCAATGCCTACTGAATATTTATGAACAAAATAGATGAAAATGAAAAATAAAAGGTTGACCATTGTAGCCATTTTAGAAACTAAAGAAACATGTCTATCAAATAACATTAGCAAACAGAGCACACCCGGATCAGATGACTCCTACATGTACAGAAACCGTCTGAACTAAATCTAATTGGTTTGCAAATGCGTGAAAAGGTGTTTATATGAAGGAAAGGTTAAATGCAGACACATACCCTTGTATTTGTAATATAACTTTATGGGTTACATCCACGAAACACCAGAATATTCTAAAACATTGCTACAACAAAATAAATCATTTTATTACATAACCTCCCTCGTTATTTAATCGAATTTAATTTCGAGTTAAGATAGCCATCACATATTTCGTCATATTACACATATTTAATATCAGCTATAACACCATGTAGAAACACACGCGCTGTTGTGTAAATATACATGTAGGACCTGTTAAAACGACATTTTTTTGTCGAAATAAGTTATGTGATAAAATAATATGATGCTCGTAGTAATTTTGTACAAACTGAATAAGATTTTCCAGGAGGAGTTTAATATCCGTTTTTTATTATAAACCTGTCAGATTCTGCAGTAAAATGCGATCGTATTCGATCATGCAATACAACCTACAAGATCCGTATTTTCACGTCGGAAAGTTGGACTACTTTCGCTCGGGAATAGCCGTAAATTTCCGTGACGCATCGTAGACGCGTCTATTTATCTGTTTCTGAATAAAAAGATTTAGAATATTGGTGTTCTTTTGTGTTCTTTTATTAAAAAAGGTATATACATACCAATGTTTGATTCTAACTTCTTTTTTCGATCATAGATTCAGGCGCGGGAAAATCTGATGAGAATATCCGGAACTAACTTTATTGGAAATGAGCCAGTTTTCCCGTCTTTAAATCTTTTGATAGAGTTAAATGCTGATATGTAGATGATTACAAAGTCTCATATGTAATAGTTGCAATATTAATGCATTAGCATATATATGTATTTTGTGAAACTAACTTTTTCAGTAACTTTTGCATGATCAAACTCGAATGTCCGCCTTTAAGTCCTGACAATGAACCGAGAGTTTACTTAGCAACCTTACACTCCATTACATGAATAGTCATGGAAGAAAAAAAATAACATCATTAATAATAGTTAGATTATGTTTTATTCTGATTGAATATGAATGCTGGAAGTCTTTACCGTGGCAGAAGCTGTAGAATAATATAATATTATATATATTCTATCAAAAGCAGACCCAGATCAGATGACTCTTATAGAAGCCGCCTGACCTGGGTATACTCTCTGTACAAATGCGTGAAATGCGGTTTTTTATTAAGTAAAGGGTTAAATAAACATTACAGTAGAACACCTCTAATGCGACCACTTAATAAATACACATGGTTGTCTTTATAAGCAGGTGGTTGCTTAATGCAGGGCAAAAGCAATGCAGAAAGCTCCTCTAGGAGCTTTCTGCATTACTTTTGTCCTGCATTAAGTTACCACCTGCATATATCACCCAGGATTATACCTCTTTTAGATGGTCGCATTAGCGGGGTTTTACTGTATCTTTAAATAAAAGTTCCGTAATTTGTCAACAGAATATGGCATTGACAAAACGCTGTGTCAATGATAGCGTCAGATCTGACTCAAAACTGACCACTGATCTAAGGTCTCGTATTATATGATGGTATAGAGAAATGTTTGACTTCCGGACTTTACAGAAATAACAGGACTAAATACTCCATGAATATATATTTAATAAATTATGACATCGTGAATATTAATTAGGTTAACTTTTCAAATGGCATATTAACACATGACACTTTAACATGAAATTGCAAACCAGGAGGGGGAATTTTATTTACATTTTGACTTTGGTGAAAGTGGGATAAGGACGAGGTTGGGTACTAGTAAACCAGGTTTAAGTCCCCAGTAGGAGATTTTGGTTACTGACCGTTCCAAGGCGGTACTCCTGATTTCAACCTATAGTCAACTTTGTTGTTTAATATGCTTAATGTTTAATGTTTTTCGTCTACAGAATCATACAATATAGGCATTAGCAATATGCTAGTATTATATGCAATATCACCTGTCCTAAGCGGCAATTCATTTATTGAATGTTATTTAATGCATGGCACAAGTAATGCAGAAAGCTCCTATAGGGGTTTTCTGCATTACTTTTAACCTGCATTTAGCTACCAACTGCCATACAAACCCTAATCAGACCCGGTTTGATAGCAGCTTAAGAGAGGTTCTACTGTAGAGCTATATCCGCAAATATAAGTTCAAAAGTCCAAATGATTAACGATATAAACAACAGTGGAGCTATTTTCGATCTACTGTTAATTATACTTTTCTCAGGTAAATTAATTTCATTTTATGCCGCAAATGAGCAAATCTATGAACTTATTAAAAACTAATAGACTATAAGGACAGATGTGAAATTACCAATCACTGTCCACAATCCGACATCGTCGTTTTCGCTCCTATCTGTCGATAAAATGACTTTCATATAACCATTTTTCACCGCTGAAGCCGCCTAGAAAGCAATAAATTTCTTACTGCAATGGGGCATCTGCGATTACTATTCGATTAGTCTGGATCCATATGAGACACGGACTAACTCAACATCTGATCAAGATCCACACTGCTGGGCTCATCACTTATCTTTTACAGAAGACACTGAAGAGAGTACCACTCTGAAACTTAAATCAGACGACGTTGTTTACAGACAAACATTATTTTCCGGCAAAAGAGTGAAATTAAAAATCAAAATCCCTCTACCCTTTACTCCATGAATATTCAGTTAAAATAAAACGCATCATGAATATTGATTTACTGCAGTTTTATATTGGTACTATGAGTGAAAAAAGCCTCTATTGTAACAGTAACTATATAATCTGGGTCCATGCTTATAAAACTTTTAGTTGAGTCTGAGTACGTTCTCAAGCTTTTGATTGGTCAGATTTAAGCCTCTGGCTCAAATCTGACCAATCAAAAGCTTGAGAACTCAAATCTGACCAATCAAAAGCTTGAGAACGAAACTCAGACTCAACTAAAAGCTTTATAAGCATGGACCCAGATCTACATTATATTTAAAGAAAACAGAACAGAACCGGATCAGTCTAATCTTTGTATACAGTAAAATTCCTCTAGACCGGCATTCTAGTAGAGAAATTTAGATACATTTAGGCAGGTGGCTGCTTAATACAGGGTGAACGTAAAATAGAAAATACCTAGAGCATAAAGCTGCCACCTATCTCCAAGACGGATATTTATACTAAGATGAACGTCCTGTTTGCAGGGGTGTTACTGTACTTTGTTTGCAAAGGCGTAGAAAGGCGCAGATAGGCGTATTTATGGAGTAAAGGGTTAAGATTAAGCCCGCGGTACAGTAAAACCCCACGGATGCGACCACCTAAAAGAGGTATAAATCTGGGTGCTAGATACAGGTGGTAGCTTAATGCGGGATAAAAAGAATACATTACTTTTGTCCTGGATTAAGCAATCATCTGCTTATAACGACACTCATGTTTATTCACTAAGTGGTCGCATTAGAGGGGTTCTACTGTATATAGATTTGAGATTACTTCTGCAAACATTTCAGAATACGATAACCCTTCGAAAAACACAGATTCTCGTCAGAGGCATTTTGTAAACAAAACAGAATCGCTCAAAGTACATGTAACCATTTTTTTATAATTCGTAAACGTTGCAATTAACGATAAATTTGCTATAATATCACAGGCAAATAGAGTGTTATATACACTATGCGTATACAGCAAAACTCATCTAAATTTGAATCTTAATTAACCGGGTTTAGTTAATGGTAAATTAACCCTTCGCTTGCTTTTCGCGTCAATATATCTACCTGTAAATAGTGAAGACCCAGATGAGACAGCTCCTGCAAGAGCTGTCTCATCAGGGTCTGCACTATTTACAAGTTGATTATGCAACCAGTGCACTCCACAGCAGTGATTGCACAGCGAAATACTTGTACACGGTGAAGATATATGTTATTATATAACAAGGCATTGGTTAAGAAGGAGAGATATATTTTAAAATTCAGCAAGCGAAGGGTTAATATATATTTAGTTTTTGTCAGGTCTACTTGTTTTGATAAGATTTTAAACCAGAGAATGATTAATGACGTTTTGAGATATCACATGCATTTGATTAATACATATTTAGTATAAATTTTAGGAATATGATTCTAATATGCAACGAGAGTTAAAACGGTTGATTCGGTCACGTGAAAGTCAATTATCCTACCCGAGACCGCCTTACTAAAACATCATCGTATAACTGTAGTTTTGATCATCGTATGTAAGAAACTATAATTTCTGTCATTCGAGATAAGCCGTATTACCTGCATACAAGCATGTAAATTTGATTATTCGAGTAGTAGCGAGTGTCGTAAATAGGAAGTGCAAAAAATGGTCGTACGAACGAGATCACAGATTCTAGTGTAAATATAGCAATATCTGCCACGCGAGGGTATGAATCCATGAAGTCGTTGAAATTCTGACACCCACCTTTAGTATTTAATTTTGAACAGGTCTGGTGACAAGCAGTCATACATGGATGATTACAAATTTGATGACAGGAACATGCAATTCTCCTTCATCATGTTGATGATAACAACATGTAATTCTACTTTATCACGTTTGCTATCTATGAGATGTGATATACCAGACACTTATCAGTTGAGTGGTAGTAACCGTTTTTATCCGTTTTTATCCTGTCACGTGCCTATTTTCCTGACGGATAACAAGGTGCCTGATAAACTTTTTGTTATTATGTCAGTTGGTCACATGACCTGTAGCCGAAACTACTTTTTTACCGAGACGCTTATTTCGTGAATACACAAATTTACGTCTACCGAGTACTGAATAGAAAAGTTTAACAAAGCGAATTTGTTGATTTCAATCGATACCCATTAAACTAAATAGATCTAGATCTAGATCTAATTCTTTCACTTCATTCTCCCAAACTTATATTCTTAGGCGTAGACTAGATCTAGTAGATCTAGATCTAGACTAGATCTAGTTGCCTGTCGCGAAATTACCGTATTTAGATAAATCCACATCAAGAATCATACATCGTCTAGATATCGTCAAGTGACAGGTTCTTTTGTCACATAACCAACCGGGGCAATGTGACTTTTTGGAATTCCAATGACGTAATAACGCCTTTATAGTGACGTCATCAACAGTCTAGAGCCAGCAGAGTCGGGTATACGTTGCGGTGCATTTTATGGTACATTCGGTACATAATAATAATAATTATATTTTGCTGCCATGACAAGGATAAATAGAATATTTGGTTCCTAGCTTTGAATGAGAAATGTTATCTGGCAAGGCCGCCTTGCCAGATAACATTTCTCATTCAAAGCTAGGAACCAAATATTCTCTATAAGACAAATGCGTGAGGAGCGTACGATAGACTTGCAGGATATTATAAAAAAGTTACTATTGTTTTAACAACGGGTTTCATTATATGTTAGCGTGGAAGTTTATATGTATTTTGAAATGTATTGCATACATTCTGACTAATAATGATTGCGAAGAACTTCGAATCAGCCTACAATTTGATAAAAGTGTCCAGTAAAGACTCATTCCATGTCATGCCAAAGTTGCCCAACTACTGACAAAGACGAGTCAAAAGACAATGAAACAAGGCTTGTATATTTCCTATAATAACAACATTTGTTTGTTGGTGCCCCTCATACGTTTACATAATTGGACCAGCTAAAACACAAACACAAATACCTCAGTCATACGACGAAATCTGTTCTTTGACATGGCATGTTGATCCCATCGACTATGAAATAGTGTAGGTTTTATCAGAGGATAACGTAATTTAAGAACTAAGAATTATTTTTCTAACAAGGTTAGAGCTAAAGATTGTGACAAACTAGCAACCAACATGTTCTTCCTTCTCTACAAAACGTTGTTGAAAGGAATTACCTTGAAAACACTCAGATGAATTGTGAATATTTGACCATATCAAATATCAGCACTAGAAAGAGATTAACTTAGAATCAGGATCAAGAAATATCCATGTAGCGATCAATGGCTCCTACTGTCAATATGACACAACAATGTTTTGTCAGTCAGTGCACATTTGCACTTGTACTTCAAACCCTTCTCTTGCTGAATTTCAAAATACATGTCTCCTTCTTTACCCATGCCCTGTTGTATAATTATATACATATATATCTTCTATATTATATATATATATCTTCACTGTGTACACGTATTTCGCTGTACAATCACTGCTGTGGAGTGCACTGGTTGCACAATCAACTTGTAAATAGTGCACATCCTGATGAGACAGCTCCTGCAGGAACTGTTTCATCTGGGTCTTCACTATTTACAGGTAGGTATATTGACGTGAATAGCAAGCGAAGGGTTAAACCATGTCGTTCACTTTCTCGGTGTAACCTGTTTTAAGGTGCTCTCTTGTATGATGTCTGCAGGAGATTTTGTTGAATTGTCCGCGGATTGCTTTTACTGTGATGACCTGTTCAATTGATGAAGAACATTAGAACTGAAAATAATTGTACATCTCACATTTGTTAAGGCCAATACCTTGCTGCAAGCAATATGCCCGATGATATGAACACAATAGCGAAGAAAAAAAACCTAACAACTTTTCAACAAGAATATGGATTTTTGTGATATGTTCACAAATAGTGCATTGCAACATTATGATTGTTTGTGATCGTTGTCACCTTTTCAACACGCTAACCACTTCTATAGCAGACAATTTAAGTTTTCTGAGAGAAATGGCATAACATAAAAACATATCACTGTTACAAAAAATATAACAGCGGATAGCCATTACATTACGGACAATAATAAAAAAAAACCACTTGTTGAAAATATCAAAACATATCAAGAGAAAATTATTGATGAAGTGACTTTTTGTCACATTGATTTTGTATGTAATGCATTAAATGTACATCTTAACATAAAGGGGGTAATTCAACCTGAGGCCTGTTCAGGAGTATGGGCGCTCGATGTCACTTCGAGCGCTTGGACTCTGAACGAGGGCGCCCGCGTAGTGCCAGCTAGCGCAAGCTACCCTACTCGCGAGGTGTATCGCTTTGACATTCGCTTGTGTTTCCAAGATGGCTACCTACAAGGTAACAGAAACAACTGACTGGAAGAAAACAATCGTAATTAACAAACTGATGCTCTAGAACCCGACCGCAGAACAAAAATGTACATGATTTTTGAAAGGCCGCTCGATCGCGTTCAGCAGTGATACTTTAGCTCGGCAAGCGCTCAATCAAGCGCCTGTGCTCCTGAACAGGTCTCTGGCTTATTTTGAATTTAAGACATCTGAGTAAACATATTTCAGTTGAAACATTAATATCAGCATTATTGTTGTAACCGGGTGCTCTTATAAAGAAATATACCCGCTCAGACCGGGGATTGAACCCGGATCGCCAGGTTCGCAGTCATGCACTCTATCACGTTGCCATAAAAGCGCGCTTGTACAACAAGGCCGTACAAGTGATGATAAACCTACACACTGTGACATACTCCCCCAGCAAGTTGAAATTCGTCCCGAATTTCTATGAGTATGAGAACGACTTGGAATCGAACTCGGAGCTCATAAGTCACAGTCCCCCGTTGGGCACCAAATGTAACCGGGTGTTCTTATAAAGAAACATACCCGCTCAGACCGGGGATCGAACCCGGGTCGCCAGGTTCGCAGTCATGCACTCTACCACGTCGCTATAAAAGCGCGATTGTACAGCAAGGCCGTACAAGTGATGATAAACCTACACACTGTGACATTGTTAATGGCAGAAAGGCTGCTATTTTAATCTGTGACATAATGAAAACAAATATACATCAGAAGCAATCGAAAGTGATCACTTTATGAATAAACGTAGATATATCTTTAACCCTTTCCCTCATACTGACGACTTTTGACGACTCTATAAAAGTCACTTTGTGAAACCATTGTGAAAAATAGAGCATTTGCTCCTATAGGAGCAAATGCTCTATTTATCACAATGGTTTCAAACTACAAAATTCTAAAATTTTCATTTTCTCTAATTAATGCTCCTTTTCGGTATATTAAATCAAATAGCTTCTATCTAAAAATAGCCTATGAGGGAATGGGTTAAAAGCAGGTGTTTGCCTCATGCCGGACGAAAGTAATACCGAAAACTCCTATAGGAGCGTACTGTAAACATTTCGTCCGGCATTAGTTAACACCTGTCCTTAAAGACATTCCCTTGGCCGGCTTGGGTCTTTACAGCTAACCTGTGAAAAAGCATGCGGCACATGGTAAGAGCTATAGCAGTCTGCCTGTCAAGAACCACTGGAGCGTTCCATGTGAGGCCCGTCTCTTACATTTGATGATTTGGAAATGATTAGATTGTCACTAATGCAGTATATGTTTTTATTTTTTATTATGCTCCCTGAAACTATAAGAAGGAGCATATAGGCCCCGCTTTGTCCGTTCGGCCTGTGAATGTCTTCTAAAGTGCTCAACCTACATTCATGACATTCCACATACAAATATATCTCATTGAGATCAAGTGCAGGGTGCAGGGTGTCTCTACAAGACAAAATTGAATTCTCAGCTTTAATTAGGGCGCCTTTGAACATATTATAGCTCTCCTCCACTGCAGGTTAAATGGATTCTACTGCAGGCCAAATGTCCAGAGTTTTATCTCTGATATACATAAGCGCTCAGGTTTTTTTTAATGTATTTAATCCTTATAAAATATTCATCTGCTAAATTGCTTGTCTGCTTCAAATGTGAAAGTGCTTCATAGTTTGTAAAGATTTGTGAAAATGTTGTCTGTCAAATAGCTTGGATCCAGATAAGATGCCGGGTTACTTGACGTCTCATCTGGATCCAACCTGTTTGCATATGACCCTTTGTTTGTTAGTGGTAGGCTTCTTAAGGGTTGAACTTCTATTGGGTTCTGACCAACAATGGTCTATTGAGTGTGTTCCCCTTGACTAATTGTATGTCAGGGCCTCTCTAGACAGAATGAGACGGCTTGCCATATTTTGCACACTTGTATCATGCTTTTACTGTTACTTTCACGCCTATTGAGAACAATGGGGGGGGGAATCATTGAATGGACCTGGGTAATGTCTTAAAAACCAGCATAATACATGGTCTTGGTGGAAGAATAAGAAGTTTTTCTTGTAGTGTTAATATTATCAATAAATACAGGACTACAGTAAAAAACGGATTATTCGAACACTCAAATACGTACCATTATCGATCTTTAACGCAGATGACTGCATAATGCAGGACGCAAAACATACAGAAAGTTCATCTGGGAGCTCTCTGCACGACTTGCACCCTGCATTAAGCAGCCATCTGCATACAGACATAAATTTGCAAAAGTCGGTCAAATAAATAATCAAATTGTAGGAAAAGTTTCATCTCATTTTATACCAGTATAAAAACTAATGCGGATCAAATTTATTTAAAACAAAACACATCACTTTTTACGGACATTTATTCATGGTTTCTTTGCAGAACATATATGTGTTCTTTTAACGCTAATATGCCACATGTAAGACGTCTGCCTTGTCCCCCAGAGACCTTCCTACCTTGCCGTGGTTCTGGGGCCTAATTGTCACAGGGGATGTTTCTGTTTATTTGACGGAGATTATCTCCTCTGCCAAGAACTAAAAGGAAGGCAGGTCGGTGGTTTTGATCCCATGCACTGCTTTGCAGCGAATGAGATTAGCCGAAATCATCTTCCTGATATCATCCCTCATTATCATGTCATCTCATCATTCATCGGCGCTATATGACCTATTCAGTGTCGCAGTGCCGTAAAACCCAACTCACTCACTCACTCTGCCTTGTCGAAATAAGGGATATTAACGAGCTGCAAATATCCAACCCAAGTGAGCACATGCATGGATAGTTTCTGCCCGTGGTGAAATGCTTATAGCAATTATTGAAAGCCTTTCAAACAACATTGCCTGTAACAAATATGGCCAGCAGCAACAAGAGTTTCAACTCAGTTTAAAAATGCGTATTGTCTTACATAAAATGCAGTAGAGCGAAGTAGATCTGCATTCGTTACACGTCAGTTTAGTTCTATTCTGTCAAGTCAAACTAATCTGCAGATAAGAACGGACTACAGACATAAATATTGATTTCAAATCAATTTAAATAACTTACATGTAAGACGACGAGTAATTTGGTCTCTCCTCAGGATCCAAACTGTTGATCAGTACTTTCTTAAAAGTTGAACGACATGGAAGTAACTAAAATAGTATCATTTTTTTAAACCAGGATAAAGATTGGCATATTTAACCCTTTCCCTCGTGTAAACGTGTTTTCACGCATTTGCAAACAGAGTAGACCCAGATCAGACGGCTCCTAGAGGAGCCGTCTGATCCGGGTCTACTCTGTTTGCTAATAGAAATTGAAAGATCTGTGTCTTTAGTTTCTAAAATGGCTACAATGCCTAACCTTCCATATTTCATTATAACTATTTTGTCCATGAATATTCAGTAGGTATTGAAATTTGGAATAAATATAGAACAGGGAAAGGGTTAACGATTACACCTATTTCAGTGCTTTATGGACGTGTATTTGTTTTATCTGTTTATGTTGAAATTAAACCCTTCACTGCTGTCATGAAGACTATATCATATGCAAACAGTTTGGATCAAGATGAAACGCCGAGTTTCTCGGCATTGCATCAATATACGAACTGATTGACCCTCTGTGTACAAGGAAATGGAAGAAACGCCCTTTCTAACACTTGAAGCAGATGAAAATGTGTCCAGCAGACGACTATGCTGGCACTGAAAGGGTTAATAGTGTTTCCTCCCCGTCATTCGTAAGATCTTAACAACATGTTATATATTGATAAGAGATTGAATTAACCATTCAATGTCAAATGAAATGTAAATAGACAAAATATTACAGAAAGGCGATTTATTTATGTGAATTAATACAGTGTACACAGTAATTATCGCCTACTTTGAGAGCTTTATTATTTATTTACCTATTTGGCATTTACCTTTAAGCACCTCCTCTAAATTAGCCGTAACTATCGCATGACGTCTGGATCCTTAGAGGCGCTGGGTAACATCAGAATTCCAATCGTTTAGCACCATGTGAATTAAGAATGAAATCTCGCAAAATATCGAACTCTTAACAATTAAATCGAGCATATTTTTTAAATGTCTGGCTTGATGATTGGTCGAAAATCTCCGCTAAACTCTAAAGTTATGTTAATCTTGTTTACGTTTTTGCAAATTTCAATATGTGCTGAATATTCACGAACAAAATTATTATATTATATTGAAATATGGAACAATATATATCATGAATAATAATTATATCAATTTTTATTATGGCTTATAAATGAACACAAGAAGTTTCTGTTACGCCAATATCAGATCTGCAAACAGAGCAGACACTGGTCAAGCAGTTCCTGCACCTGTCTGTTTGCAAAGGCGTGCAAAGACGTATGTATGGAATAAATATTTAACCATTTATTCATTAAATACGCCTACCTACGTCTTTGCAAACAGAGTAGACCCAGAGCAGACGGTTCATATAGGAGACTTCTGACCAGGGTCTGTTCTGTTTGCTTATGAAATAATAGATATGATTCTACAGATTCTATGATGACCAAACAATCCTGTGTCCATGTGCTTATAAATATGAATTTAATTAATATTAATGATGTCATTATTTCCTTCATGGATATTCATGCATGAAAGAGTTTTAAATAAACCGGAGACGCTGTTGAGTGGAGATTTCAAGCAGACGATAACATTTGCAGACAGTTTATGGAGCGACGACAGTTTATGGAGCGCGCTACTTATGATTTAACCCTTTCCCTCGTACAAATGCGTTTTCGCGCATTTGCATACAGAGTAGACCCAGATCAGACGGCTCCTAGAGGAGTCGTCTGATCAGGGTCTGCTCTGTGTGCTAATTGAATTTTAAAGATCTGTTTCTTTACATTCTAAAATTGCTATGTACAGTGTTCCACCTTCTATATTTCATTATAACTATTTTGTCCATGAATACGCAGTAGGTATTGAGATTTGGAATAAACATAGAACAAGGTCCAAAGGGTTTTATAGCCCCATTTCTGGATTCTTTTTTCTTCAATCCCACAGCACGCGTAAAAGTGAAACCTTACACCAGTGGAATATACAAAATGTATTGTAAAGACTATTTTAGCAATTGGCAATTAGATACCATCTTATTAGAGTATCGACTATAATATGTTTCAAAGTTTCCGTTAAAAAACCTAGGCCTATTCTGAGTATCACCGAGTTAATCGGCGTTTCGTCTGGATCTAAACTGTTTGCAAATGTTATCACAAATTCGCCTTTTGCGCCAAATTTCTAACTGTCGTCTGCAGTCCAGTTTTGGTTAAATCATTCGGTACAATAAGGGAAATAGATGAATAAATGCAAGTTTCAAAGGAATAAAGCACAGATATGAAACTACAAACTGAGACAAAAAGTGAAGTCCCTGATCAGACGACGCCTTGAAATTTGTCGTGGTGCAGTCGTGGTGTATTTATGCGACATCGGCGATGAAAGGGTTATAACTGTACTAGACAGGAGGTATAGATAGTACATATAAACGATTCAAAAGAAATCTCAGCATGGTTTCGAACAATCTGATTGGCTGATACGTGCATATAGAATGTCAGACCCTGCCGTATCTAAGCGGTGACTGAACCTATCACAATGATTAGAGATTTCATAAATTGCCAACTGTTGTATTGACCACGGCAGTGCATGTACAATGGGAGCGAGAACAGTTCTTATTCTGTTTTTCAGCTGTATTCAGCTTGCAGGATGTCAAACATGTAAGTAAAAAAAAATACTGGGGTGGACGGAATGAACATTGCTACCCGGATACCAACCTCGAGGCTTTCAAACAATGTAGACTCAGATCATACGCTAAGCCTTTATAATGTCATGTCTGATCGCATTCAAACAGAAAATACTCTGATGAATGTCAATAAGTACAGATTCCGACCAGGCGCCAAGTTTTCAACTAGTCGATTGATCTGAGACTACACTGTTTGCACAGCCTAAAGGTAGGTGTTCACATAGCGAGGTTCAAATGACGATTGTGATGATAAAAAAAAACAAAATAAACTGATGGGGATTATATCGACGATTCAGCTAACCATTGTGTTATTGACTTTAACCCTTTACTCCATGAATATTCATGTAAGAAATAATTACATCATGCCGTGTGAATGTATTTGTTATAATAGTCCATGACCACAATAGGTTTGGGTCTGGTAGAAACTGTAGATTCATATCTATATTATAGCACAAGCACACAGAGCAGACCCTGTTCAGACGGCTCCTACAGGAGCCGTCTGATCTTGGTCTACTCTGTTTGCAAAAGCGTATTTATGGAGTATAGGGTTAACGGGAATGATGATTATGCTGTTGCTGATGTTTTAGAAGATGATGATGATGATGACGATGATGATAAATCTCGCAATATTGCAAATAATGATGATTAAAATAATAATAATAGTAAAGAAAACGGTAAATATAAGGATAACAATAAATTACTTTTTTTACAATAGGACTATAAAATAAGAAAAATTCATATAATAAAAATTATGATAAAATAAATGTTAGCAAACAATAAAGTACATGTGTATAACGTAATATAATATAATGTTATACAAAATTTATATAGTATTTTATACATTATTCTGGTCGCATTAGGTCAAAATAAGATTTTTTTCATGACATTTTACAAATTTCGTCAAGATTACCAACAGGAGCTCAGTGTCGCAGATCAAGCCCCTGCTCATCTTTTTTAGATATCACCGAAACGCTATTAACAATTCAAGTCAAACATTCATCACCTCAAAACAATCAATCAGATTTAAATATATATATATATATAAAAAAAAAGATCTCACTTCAGGTCAAATGATAAAATCCGAGTGTCATGTCCGGCTGGACATACAAAAACAAAAATACCAGCATCATGTGGGTGTGTGTGTGTGTTTTAACACATCGACATTGTCATTATTAGTATTACTACTATTATCATTATCATTATTATTATTATTATTATTATTATTATTATTATTATTATTATTATTATTATTATTATTATTATCATTATTATTATTATTATTATTATTATTATTATTATTATTATTACATGTATTATTATTATTATTATTATTATTATTATTATCACATATATTTTATGTGAAATTTCATTGTTCTGCACTATCTCTAGTTAATTTTATTGTTAAATATATTTTTATGTGTGTGTGGGAGGGGGTTAATTTATTTTCAATTAATATATGAGCTGTGCCATAACAAAGCCAGGTTAAGTGACATTCAAACAGTGTAGACATCTGATCTGGGCAAGTACTATTTACATGTAACAGACACACAAGTATTTCTACAGGCAGCATATCAATCATTATCTTACCTCCTACAAAATTCTTGTCATTCCATTGGTCAATAGAGGTCACGAGAAACCCCCATAGATTCCTTATGGGGGTACTAAAATCCTTATCATGGCTTTACAAGAGTTACTTCCCTTATTTGACAGCCATATGCTTTTCTCTTAATTATAATAATATTTTATGTTTATCACTACAGTTTTAAAAAATGCATACATATAATTTATGCTTTAATTGGAGTTGAAATACAAACATTAATTAGTTTTACAATGTTAAAAAGAAAATATATAAACGAGATTTGAGGCAAATACAAAATATTGTATTTAATTATATTAAAGGGAGGTAATTTACTCTGCTCTTATATTGTAACATCAAGTAATTCCCTTGTTTCCCTACGGCAAGCCATACACGTAGGCCTATGATGCAAACATGCGTATAAATACTTGAAATTAAAGGTAGTCGGTAAGATAAATTCGTTATGCAGTGCTTAGTGTCCCTGATATGGACTATACACTGCCAGCAAATATTACCATATTAGGGACACTAAGCACTGCATAACTAATAGTATCACTGCTTATCAGATACGATGGTGATGACAATGAATTTATTCTGCGTATACACTGCTGGCTTAAGTTTGAGTTTATCATGGGGATACACGTGTGTAATTCAAGAGCACAACAGAAAATGTTTCAACGCCTGTGTCGGTGACAGTAGCTGATCTGCCGTAGAACAGAACAATATTTTATTCAAAGTTTATACATAATGTATGTCGTACATTGTTACGATAGTACATCACAAGAACACATGAATACTTTCAAGGCAACAACACTCTACAAAATAAAAAAAAATCCGAGTGGTTTTACGACGTACATGGTGTTAAAGTGTTAAAGTTGGAACCTAGATAATGAGGATGAACAAGATGTTCCTAATAGTTCAACGGGAATTTAAAATAACATTTCGTAAGGACATTGCTTCTTTCAAAAGAATGATACTTTAATCAGACTTGATTGATTATTCGTATTTATATCTAGTTATTTTATCACACAAAAGCATACTAGAAGCAAAACAAATATTTAAACTCTTTCGGCGCAAAATTTCTAATTGTCGTCTGCAATCCAAGTTTGTTAAATAATTCAGTAAAATAAGGAAATGAGATAAATAAATGCAAAGTTAAAGGAATAAAGCACATATATAGAAATAGAGATTGAGACAAATAGTGAAGTCCCTGATCAGGGACTGCACTATTTGTCGTGGTGCATTTATGCGACTGCGGCGATTTTTAAAGGGTTAAGGAAAAAACACTATAAAACAGCATTGCCGATGTGACTTGAAACCGCAGTAAGTTAGTAACGTTGTCAACTGCTTAATCCATTAAGCCATTTAGATTTATAGCCGTATGTACACTGTATCAAATCACTCGTATAGTGAAACCCGTTTAAAGCGGCCTTTTTATAAATAAATTCAGATGCCTTCAAAAGCAAGTGGCAGCTTAATGCAGGACGAAAGTAATTCAGCAAGGTCCTGATGGAGCTTTCCGCACAACTGTCATCCTACATTATGCTACCATCTGCCTTAATCTCTGGTACCGCCGACGTCACTAAAATGCACCACGACAAACAGTGTAGTCCCAGATCAGACATCGCCTTTTTGCCTCAACCCTTTCGGCGCCAAATTTCTAATTGTCGTCTGCAAACTACTTTTGTTAAATCATTTGGTAAAATAAGGCATGAGATTAATAAATGCAATTTAGCACATCTATAGAAATAAAGTTTGGGACAAAAAGTGAAGTCCCTGATCAGACGCCGCCTTTTCAAGGCGGCGTCTGATCTGGGACTGCACTATTTGTCGTGGTGCATTTTTTTTGCGACATTGGCGGTGAAAGGGTTAAATATCTAGTTCCATGTCTGCGGTTCATTCCTTGACATTTTCGTTTACTTATCTCAGTTTTTCGTTTACAAAAATCGTTGCAGACGACACCTAGAAATTTGGCGCCGAAAGAGTTAAGACCCAGAATTCGACCCCCTTTTTCGTGATCGAATTAGAGGGATTTTACTGTACGTAAATACCATTAGTCAATTTGTTTATATTTTTATCTTTTATTAATCTATTATAATAAATGCCACAGTAATATAGTTTACCGATGCTTTTGAGACTAGTCCATTAATTCTAGTAAGTAAATGTAGCCCCGGATAACAAGTAAATTGAGATATTGGTCAGATTATAAATCGGATGACTCGAGCCTCTGTTATCTCGAACTAATTTGTATGGTCCCTTGAAGTTCGAGATATCGAAGTTCAACTGTACCCATTTTTGTATTTAGTGGTAGTAATACTATCCAAATTCGACGTTCAACACCCCTCCCCCTCCTAAAAACAATTATCGAAATGGTGTCAAATTTAGTCGTTCAGGATTTCGTTTTTACACCTATAATGTCGAAATGGTATTGAATGTTGGCGTCTGACAGTTGCTATGTATTTGAAAAAAACGTCGATTTTTGTGTACAAAATGTAGAAATTTTATTGAAATTGGAAATTCAACTTTAAATTTACTTTTACATACAAAATTGTCGATTGTTTTTCTGTTTTTAAGAAAAAGTTTAATAACGAATATTCAGAAACGTTTGACAACATTATTTTATCTATTTGTTAGGACTTGGGATTAAGGAAAGGTTGATCACCAAACTTCGACCAACATTTCCATATCACTAGCAATTTTACACTCGAATATCATTATCTTTCGCTGGTGCATTTACACAGAATACATACGAAATATTACTTAAATTACAGTAAAACCTCTCAAACCTCGATGTTTGATTTAACCCTTCGCTTGCTATTCACGTCAATATACGTACCTGTAAATAGTGAAGACCCAGATGAGACAGCTCCTGTAGGAGCTGTCTCATCAGGGTCTGCACTATTTACAAATTGATTGTGCAACCAATGCACTCTACAGCAGCGATTGCATAGCGAAATACTTTTACACAGTGAAGATATATGTAATTATACAACAGGGCATGGGTAAAGAAGGATAAATGTATTTTAAAATTCAGCAAGCGAAGGGTTAATATAGATATTGATCTTAGAGACAGGTGACAGCTTAATGCAGAGTAAAAGTCATACAGAAAGCTCCTCTATGAGCTTTTTGCATGACTTTCGCCCTGGATTAAAAAGCCACCTGCCTAAAGGTATCTATATTCTTTTCTTCTAGAATGCCGGTTTAGAGGAGTTAGCCTGTATAAGTCTCGCATCTATAATCTATCATACAAACTTGTTCAACCCATTGCCTGCTAATCGCGACCGGACTGGCATTTGAAAACAACGTGTCTTTCATGTTAGACGCCGAGTGACTCGGCGCATGACATTTGCAAATGGCGTGGCTCTATATGAGACGCCGAGTGACTCGGCGCATGCTAATTGCAAATAGCTGGGCTCTATATGAGACTCTTAGTAACTCGGCGCATGACACTTGCAAACATCTTGGTTCTATATGAGACCCCTGGTAACTCGGCGCATGAAATTTGCAAATAGATTGGCTCTATGTAAGACCCAGAGTTACTCGGCGCATGACATTTACTGTATTTAAATGTATGCAATACCTGATAATAAAACAATGCGATATGCATAGAATTATACAGAACCTCGTGATCAGTATCGCTACAAGTGATATATCGCTCATTCGATATATCGTTACAAGTGGACTCTACTGTGTGATGAGATTAAAAAAATCGTCTGGACAATCACGTTCGCCAAACTTTCAATGAACTTTTAAATGTTTATAAACTATATCTAAACCTTTCTACTAATTCGACTAAACAGACAAAGGATATTGAATTGGAATTCATCTTAAAAGCTTATTCATCGTGTTATTTCAAAAAGCGATGAAAACTATGTAAATATTTGACTCCTTTTTTGTTTATATTATAACATTCTACATGCACTTACTACGGTGCCCCGATCGCGACAAATGAAATATCGTCCTACCGAGACATACATACATGCGATATTAAGCACTATTAAATATCGTTAGTCACTTCTAGCGAGAAGTAACATGCGATATTAACCCATTCGCTCCCAGTAGATTCTTCCATGTTTATATATTGGATTAGTCCATTTTTTTTATCGAAGGGGTGCCTGGCCTAAATTTTCAATTTCGTTTTGTTTTATATTGAAGTTCCTATCAGCAAACAGTGTAGACTCTGATCAGACGCCGTATTTTGCGGCGTCTGATCAGAGTCTACACTGTTTTCCTGCGTTCCATATATGGGATCGCGGGAGCAAATGGGTTAAAAGGGCACTGTTTAGCACATGTCGACACATGCGATATTTTAAACAGGCTATAATATAGTTAAATAGCGCCCTTTTCTAATATCGTATGTCTCGATAAGCGCTAATATAGCGTGTGTCGCGATCTGGGCACGGTAACTTTCCAAACACAGTTCCCGTGTAAAGGATCTTTCGTCTGTTTTTCGTTAAATTTAACACCAATGTTGTTTTAGAAGTACAGTAAATACCCCACTAATGCGACCACCTAAAAGAGGTTTAATTCTGGGTGCTAGGTGGTAGCTTAATGCAGGGCAAAAGTAATGCAGAAAACTCCTCTAGGAGCTTTCTGCATTACTTTTGTCCTGCATTAAGCAACCACCTGCTTATAAAGACACTCATTATTATTCATTAAGTGGTGGCATTAGAGGGGTCCTACTGTACATGTGCTGATTTGTTGCATTCTTACTCACTTTCGACTTCTAGTCTTTTGAGAAACTATTAATCAAATGTCAAACAGCTTGAATCCTGATGAGATGCCGAGTTACTCGGCGTCTCATCTTGATCCAAGCTGTTTGCAAATGCGAGTCAGGCGGTGATGTGCAAAATAAGGGTTACACGTTCCTTTGTATTTAAACGTGTTTTGACACAATTGCAAACAGAGTAGATCCAGATCAGATCATTCAAATTTTAAATACAGTAGAACCCCTCTAATGCGAACACTTAATGAATAAACATGGACGTCTTTATAAGCAGGTGGTTGCTTAATGCAGGACAAAAGTAATGCAGCAACATCCTCTAGGAGCTTTCTGCATTAATTTTGTCCTGCATTAAGATACCACCTGCATCTAGCACCCAGAATTATACCTCTTTTAGGTGGTCGCATTAACGGGGTTTTACTGTAGCATAGTGTATTTCCATTCTAACGTGTAATGAATTACATGACTATAGAGCTACTGCTGCTGCATTGTTACTACCCTTAGATTGTTACACACTTAGCATTTGAAAGTTGAATGCAACATATCAGACAAATGCTCTATTTAACACAATGGTTTCAAAACTACGCAATTCCATACTTTTTTTACTTTTTCCTAGTAAATGCTCCTTTTCAGTAGATTTTTTTTCAAAGAGGCTTGGTCTAAATATAGCCTACGAGGGAATGGGTTAACCATTTTACCGCTATTCACGACCTACTTAGCATTTGCAAACACCCTGTATTGAGATGAGACGTCGACTTATTCAGCTTCTCATCAGGATCCAAGCTATTTGACACTAGTAAGGTCAATAGTTTCTCAAAAGCTTGTGCCGTGACACCTGATCAATAATTTCTCAAAATCTTGATTGAATTGGAAGTATTTATTTCATTTTATTTCATAACGAGCTAAGAATTAGCGCCATGTTCTCATAATATGTATCATTGTCTTTTACAGCATGTGGCAATACATTCTTTGGGGAAAATAATCCTCAAAGCAAAGATAACACCATAGAATCTAACACAGGTACGTAAGAAAATAAAAACAGTATAAACAGTTATTAACCCTTTACCTGTCTCATAGATGCGCATTTTAACGCCTTTAAATGCATTTAGAACAGGGTAGACCCAGATCAAACGGCTTGTTTTAAAGTTCCTTTCATGGCCAAAACAATGCCCTTGTTATTGTAACATAACAGTAGTTAATGTACAGTGGAGTTTTTATATCTCGAATTCGGATTACTCGAACTCCAATTAAACATTTCAGTCCGTTCCGAAACTTCTAATACAGAATACACACATCTGCACATCTCGAAGTAATTTGCATGCCCCCTTAAGTCGAGATATCGAGGTCATTTGTATATACAGTTTAACTTCGATATCTCCAACTTCAATGGACCATACACATTACGTCGAGATAACAGAGGTTCGAGTAATCCGAATTCTAATCTCGCCTTAATGCAGTCGGAAAATATAGCATAGGAGCTTTCAGCATTAATTTCGATCTGTATTAAGCTGTCACGTGCGTTTCTAGACGTAGCGGTACATGTTACAACAATTTTGTATTGTAAGGACGGTACTATTACTTCGAGTTATCCCGAAGTTCGAGTTATCCGAGTTCGACATATCGAAGTTCAACTGTATTTACGAAGTGATAAGTCGTTACATATTTATAGGGGAAAGCGTTAAACGAAATCTAGATGAATGTAAACGAAACTTACTTCGCACATAACAGTGCGCGTAGCATTTACATGTATATACATTACCCGAATTAACCTAAATATTCCAAAAAAACAAACTGCTTCCGTAGAAGCAGATTGATTTGGGTATAGACTATTTCTTACTGTGTTAGTAGAATATAAACTTATCAAGATGGTGCCCGAATTACAGATAAAAAGGTTGGGCCAGATGAATTACGTTGTAGAAGACACTAGTAGGCCTATCCTGTATTGTACATAATGCACAGTAAACCCCCGATAGCTCGAACACCTAAACCAGTGTCATTAATGGTCTTTAACCCATTACCTCATAGGCTATTTTTAGATCCAACCTCTTTGAATAAATCTACCGAAAAGGAGCATTAACTAGAGAAAAGGATTTTTTTTTAAAACTTTGTAGTTTGAAACCATTGTGATAAATAGAGCATTTGCTCCTATAGGAGCAAATGCTCTATTTATCACAATGGTTTCACAAAGTGACTTTTACAGAGTCGTCAAAAGTGTTCAAAATGAGGGAATGGGTTAAGACAGATGGCAGCTTAATGCACACTGAAAGTCACGCAGAAAGCTTTTCTAGGAGATTTCTGCATGACTTCCAGCTTTTATTAAGCAGTTACCTGCCTAGAGAGGTATCAATTCCTCATTTCTAAATTTTCGAATTATCGGTGTTTTACTGTGTCCAGATTTGACTTGACTACAGCCGTTTTATAATGTAATGACTGGTCTGTGTGATTATGATCTGTAATAGCTACAGCGCCATCGTCTATCCGTAAACCTATCCGTTTGTCCGCCAGTCCGTTTGCCAGTCACTAGTGCTTCGACACGCTTGTTTTTCACACTTCAGCAGGAAGCTGATGTACATGCTACAGATCATAATCACACAGACCAGTCATTACATTATAAAACGGCTGTAGTCAAGTCAAAACTGAACACAGTAAAACACGGATAATTCGAAAATTTAGAAATGAGGAATTGATATTTGGTATTTGTTTGTTATCTACCTGGTATTACTAATAACAAGCTAAACTTTCCGTTTGGATTCTATTTACAATTACCAAAAGCCAACTTTTAACCAAAAACATTCGTAGTCCAAAACATTCAAGGCTAACCACGCTAAAGGTTCTATCGTATTTGAAACACTCGTTACAAAGAAATAAAACACTAAATCGTGAAAATTCGTACCTTATCCTTTATATAATATTGAAAATATCAATAAATAGAAAAAAATCTAATCGAACAAAAAGTGCGGTAAATCACAAAGTTTGGGCATGCTGCCATTTAAGAAGCATTTCCTTCATAAAAACGCTTTTTCATAATATAGTTGACCCAGATCAGACGGCTCCTATAGGACAGCTGCCAGACGACAAAAACCTTCAGTACGCTAAGAGAAATCTGCTATTACTTTTCCGTTCTGTTCGGATCCAAATGCGATGCCAGGTGACTTGGCATCTTATCAGTTTCCTGCATGGCATTCATCCTACATTAACCCTTTCACCGCCAATGTCGCATAAATGCACCACGACAAATAGTGCAGTCCCAGATCAGACAACGCCTTTTCAAGGCGGCGTCTGATCAGGGACTTCACTTTTTGTCTCAAACTCTATTTCTATATATGTGTTTTATTCCCATAGAATTTGCATTTATTTATCTCATATCCTTATTCTACCGAATGATTTAACAAACATGGTTTGCAGACAACAGTTAGACATTTACTTACAGAATACATATTATACTTCTACATGTCCTGCCATGGTTATTTCTTAACCCCTTCCGTGCCACAATGACGGGTTTATGATATCACATACAAACAGTTTGAATCCAGATGAGACGCCGAGTAACTCGGCGTCTCATCAGGATCCAAACTGTTTGACACTCTGTTTACTGTTTTATAAAGAAAATGGAAGAAGTGCACACACGTACACTAAAAATAAACGACACTGTGCCCATCAGACGACAATGCTGGCACCGAAAGGGTTAAAAGATGATGATATATCTGGTAGAGGGCTGAGAATAGTTGATGCATTATCTATGTTTCATGTGTTTTGTTTCATGTGGTACACTAACTGCAGACAGTTGTAAGGGGGAGGACCGTAACTAATGTTGATCGAACTTGTGACCCGATTCTTTTCATGAAATGATATATAAAACAGAATATGTTTATACTGACAATTAGAAATTTGGCACCGAAAGGGTTAAGCAGCCAGCCTAAAGGACCTTAATTCTTCTTTGCTAAACTTTCGGTTTAAAGGGGCTTAACTGTATTTTTAAAATGGAGGAAGTGAACTGTGAGCAAACAAAACATTATTATGTAAGGTAAAGGTTGAATTAAGTACAGTGATCCCTCCCTACAACGGCCCTCTCAATAAACGAAGATTCCCTCCTTAAAACAACGCATGTCACGGTTTCCGAAACAACAAGGCTCCAGAAACAACTTTTTTTCGTCGTACTTTCTTTGTGCCTCCATCAAACCCTATGTTGTGACCACTCTTTAGAATCGTCACTTTGTGACGATTCTAAAGAGTGGTCACAACATAGGGTTTGATTGAGGCATAACGGTTTTAGTTCTGAAAATACACCTTATCTGAGGATCTGCAAACAAGCTAATTATGATTGATTTTCCCTCCCTATAACAACTCCCTCTGAACAACACATACAATCTTCGTATCCCAAAGGGTGTCGTTGTAGAGAGGGAGCACTGTACTGATTGCCTGTCCTGTCAACAAAAGAGACACGTATACCAATTTTATCATGCAACGTCACAAAATACAGCTTTTCCTACTAGCATAATATTTTCCACATCGATGCTGTATTTTGTGAGGTACAGTGCATGTGTACTGACCGCACAGAGATGCAAGTTTAATTCAGCCAATAGGAGGAAAACAGAAATAAGAAAAAGCATAATTTAACATAAACATCAAATTGAACACATTTGCTCACCTTTGTCTCAACGTTTTGTCCATATCAAAGGATTAAATCAAGTTTGTTTATGTTGTAAAAATCGACGACGTCACTGCACGCCAATATGACGTCACGTATATTGTACTATGATGTATTTTTATTCAGGCGACAGAACCGCTTGTTGGGCAAACTTTATTTTTCTTCATTTTCTCCATTGTTTAATGGTGTTGCATGATAAAATAATTACTATGCTAGTAGTTTAGAAGTTCAGCTGTATTTTGGCTCGTCAGAAAAGTAGTTAAATGCTCGCCAAGGCTCGCATTTAACAACGTTTCTAACTCGCCAACATAGAGCTGAACTTCCAAACTACTAGCATAGTAATTCTTATTTATCATGCAACGTCACGAAATACAGTCACTTCCTACTAGCATAATATTTTCCACGTCGACGCTGTATTTTGTGAGGTATAGTGCATGTGTACTGACCCCACTGGATGCAAGTTTGGTTCAGCCAATAGGAGGAAAACAGAAGGACGAACAGGGCATAATTAAACATAAACATCAAATTTAACACATTTGCTCACCTTTGTCTCAACTATTTGTCCAGATAAAAGGATTAAATCAAGTTTGTTTATGTTGTAAAAGTCCATGACGTCACTGCACGCCCACATGACGTCACATATATCGCACGTACATGTATTTTCATTCAGGGGGACGAAAACGCTTTAGCAATCTTTCTTTTTCTTCATTTTCTCCATTTTTCTGGGTGTTGCATGATAAAAGAATTACTATGCTAGTATTTTGGAAGTTCAGCTGTATTTTGGCTCGTCAGAAAAGTAGTTAAATGCTCGCCAAGGCTCGCATTTAACAACTTTTCCAACTCGCCAAAATACAGCTGAACTTCCACACTACTAGCATAGTAATTCTTATATCAGTTAACGTCAATACGTCCGTTGTATTGTAATTTCTTACAAAGACGTGAATACTGTACTCATGTAAGAAATAATGACAATATGGATCATAATTAATTATTTTTTTATATTTCATTTTAAGGTTATTTTTTATAATAGCTCATGGAGACACGGGAAGTTTTGGCCATGACTGAAACTGTAGAATCATATCTCGTATATCATAAGAAAACAGAGTAGACCCTGATCAGACGGCTCATAGAGGAGCTGTCTGATCTGGATCTGCTCTGTTTGCAGAGGCGTATAAGTGCGTATTGTGGTGTAAATGGTTAGCATCGACTATAAAGGCATACGTACCAGGGACTATTTTCTCTCTCCTGAAACGGGTTCATATTATTTGGATCAAACTACTACTTACCACAAAATTGTATTTATTATGATTCATTGTAGACATCGGTACATCTATTTAACCCTTTCGCTGCCAATGCCGGATATGTGATTACCTATGCAAACAGTTTGGATCCAGATGAGACGCCGAGTAACTCGGCGTCTCATCAGGATCCAAACTGTTTGTTACTGTTACTATGTTTTTGAAACAAAAATGAAGAAAATCAAAAGAATGAAAATTTAAAGCATACGACAAAGTTAGCAGACGACAGAGTTTGGCAGTGAAAGGGTTAATATTTGGGCACTTTGAATTGCCTTTACATTCAGTATTGTTCCGGATCTGAATGTATTTTCTAAAGTACGCGTCAAAATGCTAGTACACCTTGAACCATTTATTGACAAGGCCAACAAGTAACAATAAGAAACCTTTCACCGAGTTTTGAAAGTCGATTTGTAAAGTTCACACCCTACGTCATTTCATTGTTAACCTTTAGCCTGCTATGGGCGGATGAATTATACATATGCAAACCGTTTGGATCCAGGTGAGACGCCGAGTAACTCGGGGTCTCATCAGGATCGAAACTGTTTGACACCCCGAATGCATTTTGGTAGACAAATTGATTATAGCTTGAAGTTTGAAAATGTAGTAGGTGAAAAAATCTGTAAAAATAATTTACTCAGCAGGCTAAAGGTTAACATAAATCTAGTCATAGACCCTCTCAACATCAACATTACTTGTAAACCTTTCAATAATATAGTTTTCCTTTACCTGGCGAATATTCATTCAGATTTACAAAAGAAAAACAGAATTGCCCGATCGTGGCCTTCACTGTTTAAATTTGCCCACCATATGTCCAGTAAATGTGTCAAAATATAGTCACTATGCTATGTTTTAAAAACGTACAGAATGCATAGATAATGTTGCTTCTTAGGTTTCTTACTGAGGGCAAAATTAACTGTGCACTTTGGGATTTGGAAATTTTACATACTTAAACTTACGGCCACCTTGCAAACATAAAACTATCTAAAAAATAATTGATGATATCTCAAAAAAAAATGTCAGTATTGTATTCGCATGGTGAAATTGTGCTTGCTTAAAGGGAATGAATAGCAATTCGTAAAGTTAGATGCAGTGAAAAAAGTATGTTTCTTGATGTTCACCTCTGATTTCATCTTTTTATGACTTTTTTCGAGAATTGTGAATAATAGCAATAAAGCCCCCCCCCCCCCCCCCCCCCCAAACCGGCTGTGAATGAGGTTAATGATCTTTGACCTCATATAGACCTAACGTAATGTCGAAAGAGGTCGTTGGGTATAGCGTTCCATTCTAAGAGGTGCTATAAAATCACGAAATGCTATTATTGATTTGATTCTGTCCGAGCTAGACTACATGCAGGCCATGACAGCAATCCGATGCAACGTTTGTTAAGAAAAACTCTCGTGCGTGCTGCTGTATGGGGTGTAGCATTATCATGCATGCGTATGTCTGGGTGTTGTGCTAGGAATGGTGCGACAACTGGACGTACTCTCTGGCGTTATGGTTGCCATCAATGAAAACAAGGTAAGTCTTCCGGCCACCCATTATACCACCACTAACAATTATACTACCCCACCAAACCAGTCACGTTTAAGCACAAAGTTGTCATGAAAACGCTTACATTTTCTTCTGAAAACCCGCGCTTTGCCGCCTACAAACTCAATCTGAACCTGCTCTCATCTGTAATTAGTTATCCATGGATAGAGCACGCGTCTAATGGAGATGGCGCCGTCCCCATAGAAGACATAGATGGCGATTTCGTCTTTTCAGTATCTTATCAACGTAAGGTCACATTAGCCTTATTGGATCTAGACCAGACCACAGTCTCATGAGGACAGTTCTTGAAGATATGCCGTACTCAATGGCAGTGTTTTTACTGTTTTAAACCTTTGACGTCGATATGTTGACGTCATGTAACAGTCTTGTCTTGGCGTCGTTACTTTTGTCCTGCCAGATCGCAGACGATCTTTGACGTGACTCGTCGCATCACAACGACTCAGCAAATTATAGATCGTATTCCGGTGACAATTCATATGGCTAGCAACAGCAGCAACGCTGACGCCAGACGTCAACAGTATAAGCACTTCACTTTGCTGATTTTCAGCCTAGACATTCTGAATTTCATCTAAATACGTTAGGGATTTAACAAGATTAAAATCGAGAGTTGCACGGGTTTCCTAAGTTGGCTAAAATTCGGAACACTAGGTCGGTCTTTCGTCGCGATTTTGAGTGCAAACTTAGGCCAAGTGCTCACGTACTTACTGTGTAAACTTTCATGACCGTAGGTTGTACATTTACCAAGAAAGCTAAATTTGAAAAGTACACAGTTAATTTTGCCTCAGTGTATATTTACTTTACTATTTATATATTAGATGTGTTTGAATCCGTATTAGCTCACTCTTTGTTAATTATTTCTTGACCTTGATGTATAGTCCAGCAAAATTCATCTGACGTTGCGGACCTTTATTATCATAATTTCACACTGCGCTGGGTTTCTATATATATCTTCGGTATAAATAGTCTCCTTGAGTTATTTTTACGAGGACAAAAAGTGGTTCGCCTTCTGCTGAGGCATATTGCGAAATGCTACCATGGGCCACATGTCGCTGTGACACGTGGCATGAAAACAACGAAAATATCGTGTCTCTCGTGCATTTTATTGTACACGTACGATGTACCAGCGATTATTAATATATACTGCGTCATCTCAATTTGATTTATTCTTGCATAAAGGTCAACGCCAGGTGATTTTTGCTGGTTTATATGTATTAGTGTAATACATTTGCCATCTTTACATGCATTATTTACTTGGCCAAAAAGTATTGTATATGCTGCTCTTGATTGAATAAGCGTGTAAAAATAATGACAATATGAACATAATTTTCATAATGACATACAGTAAAACCTCTTTATAACGGCCACTAAATTATTACATCAAATATTTTGTGTTAAATGCAGGTGACTGCTTAAAAAGCAAGGTGAAAGTAAAACAGAACGCTCCTCCAGGAGCGTTCTGTTTTATTTTCACCTTGCTTTAAGCAGCCACCTGCCCTAAATACCAACTAATTAACACAATTTAGTGCCCGTTACAGAGAGGTTTTACTGTATGAACAAGTAACGTTTTTGATAATGGCAGAGAATATAGAAACGGGTTGATATTATTCCATTAGCAAACAGTGTAGACCCTGATTAGGCAGCTGCCACAGTAGCCGTCTAATCTAGGTCTTCTCTGTTTGCAAAATCATTGACAGGAATCTCTATCAGTTAATTGGTTAAAATGTTCACCCTGCAAGTGCCTAACACTCAAATAGGTTTCATTGTCGGTCTTTCAACCTTTTTCCTGTTCTATGTTTAGTACAAATTTCAGTACCTACTGAATATTCATGGACAAAATAGTTATGATGAAACATAGAAGGTGGACCATTGTAGCCAGTTTAAAAAGTAAAGAAACAGATATATCAAATCTTATTAGCAGACCTCGATCAGACGGCTCATCGGAGCTCTCTATATAACGTTCGCCCTGCATTAAGCTATTAGCAAGTAGGAGTGACCTGTCGTTTTATTAATAGATTTGTTTTTTCCAAACTATTCCATTCTATACAAAAGGGGTTTGCTTATATAAATTGACGAGCGAATTTCTCATTTCTCGTGAAGCTCGTGCAGCTGGTTAGACTCGAAGTCCGATTGCCTACATTTGTATACAGTGTAGTGATTAAATTAAATGTATAAATTGAAATAGTCGGTGCAATGCTGAGCTCACCTAATACAATAGTGGTATTATCCCAATTTACCGGTCATCTATAAATAAAAACATCATGTCAGATCTAACGGCTAATAAAAGGTTATCAGTGCTTTATCAAAAGTTCGGATGGGTGCATTTTTCAGTGATGTACATGTACATGAAGAGGGTAATTACAGTTGAACGTCTATATCGCGACTTAAAGGGGCCATACAATTTCTAATCTGTATAATTTCTCAAGTTCACAGCTTAATGCAGGTCTAAAGCAATGCTGAAAGCTCCTACAGGAGCTTTCAGCTTTACTTTAGACCTGCAATAAGCTGTCACATGTGTTTCTAGATATGCATGGTGACACATTTTAGAGGATTTCTGTGTAGTAAATTTTGGAAGAACCGAACTTTTAGTTCGAGTTATACAGAGGTTCGAGTTATCCGAATTCGATATATCGAAATTCACTTGTAATACAAAAACACATTTCTTTACCACACCCATCCTTGTGACTACTCGTTAGAATCGTCTATTCGATTTAACCCTTCGCTTGCTATTCACGTCAATATACCTACCTGTAAATAGTGAAGACCCAGATGAGACAGCTCCTGCAGGAGCTGTCTCATCTGGGTCTGCACTATTTACAATTTGATTGTGCAACCAGTGCACCCCACAGCAGTAATTGCACTGCAGGAGCTGTCTCATCTGGGTCTGCACTATTTACAATTTGATTGTGCAACCAGTGCACCCCACAGCAGTAATTGCACTGCAGGAGCTGTCTCATCTGGGTCTTCACTATTTACAGGTAGGTATATTGACGTGAATAGCAAGCGAAGGGTTAACATTAAGTTAAGAGTGTTTTACAGCATCTTATTTTTTTTATAATCAGTACAGTAGAACCCGTCTTAAGCCGTCATTCATTTAGTGAACATAGGGGTCTTAAAAAGCAGGTGGTTGCTTAATAGGAGTTTTCTGTATTACATTTGACCTGCATTAAGCGTCCTCCTGTCGTACAGTTCGACAATTAGACCTCTTTTTGATGGCCATTTAAGACGGGTTCTACTGCGTATCAATGAACATTGCCTTGAACGAACCCAGCAACCTTCGCGAACAGCTTAGCCTCTATAGTGACCACATACATTTGTAATTACAGTAAAACCTCTCTATAACGACCACTAATTTACATCAAGTAGTTTGTGTTAAAGGCAGGTGGCTGCTTAAAGCAAGGTGAAAGTACGTTCACCTTGCTTTAAGCAGACACCTGCCCTAAACACAAACTAATTACATGTAACACAATTTAGTGGCCGTTATAGAGAGGTTTTACTGTATTTAAATGGTTGCTGCCTTATCTAGTCGTCTGCCAGATTTTGTCGTCTGTAAACTTTGTCGTCTGTTACAATTTCCATTTTCTTTAATTTGTTTTTTTCTTTATATTTCATTAAACAGCCACAGTAACAGTTTGGATTCTGATGAGATTCCGACTTACTCGGCGTCTCATCTGGATCCAAACTGTTTGCAACGGTAATCACAGATGCCGCATTTGCAGCGAAAGAGTTGACCCTTTCCTTCATATAAACGTGTTTTCACGTAATCGCAAAAAGAGTAGACCCAGATCAGACGGTTCCTATAGGAGCCGTCTGACCAGGGTCTGCTCTGGTTGCTAATGGGATTTGATATATTTGTTTCAATAGTTTCTAAAATGGCTACAATGTTCCGCTTTCCATAGTTCATTATAACTATTTTGTCCATGAATATTCAGTAGGTATTGAAATTTGGAATAAATATAGAACAGGGAAAGGGTTAAATGTTCGTTCGTATAATTGTTTATTGATAGCAGTATTATTTGATTCGTGAATACATATTTGTGGGAAAACAGCGAACACAATAAAAAATACGTCATCCTATACGTATTGCCTTTCAATTCTTACAAATTTACAACGTGTTGGCATCCGAATTAACAAAACACTTAAACACAAATGAATTGACAAATGAAATTGAAAAGTCAAAAGAAGTGAAAGGTGGTTATTTGCGTTATTGAAATACCCTTAGACTTTTGTTTTTTATGTTTAGTTGATAAACATGGGTGAAAACTGGTCTGACCTTCGCGACGCTTACAAAATACTTGTGATGAAAGTTTTTTTTTTAATGCGGTCAGGGTCTGAACTTCTGAAGTGGGGGTTGGGGAGGAAATTGATTCTTTTTAACAATGTATATTAATTTGCTTCAGCGTGTTTGTTTGTGTTTGTTAATGTTTATGTGCTTTATTTTGACAGCGCCATTGCCTAACCAATATTATGACTTATGCATAATATAAGTGTAATTTATTTGTGATGGCATAACACCATGCAATACGTTTTAAAAGCTTTGAATACTGAATATCTAAAAAGAAATAGCAATTTGCTGTTTAACGACAAAGTCCATTCCGTATGGTGTAATCAATTTACTAGAGAAATTTGAATAAAAAACAGTTCAGACTGATAAGAGGGCTCCTCTAGGAGTCCTCCGATTTGGGTCTACACTGTTTTCATTAAGTAGCTTTCTGTGTAACCTTTATCCTGCAATTAAGCTACCTTCTGTATTAACCCTTTCCCTGTTAATATTCATATAAGAAATATATATGCCATGAATATTTATTAATTTGGTTTTTATCATGTAACCGTTTCAAGGGATTTTTCTTTGACTTTGACAAAGTACTGTAGAATCAGATCTTTGTTATGTCAAATGCAAACAGAGCAGACACAGATCAGACGGCTCCTATAGGGGCCGTCTGATCTGAGTCTACTGTGTTTGCATATGCGTGAAAAGGCGTTTATATGAGGGAAATGGTTGAAATTCCGACTTTGACTTCTTTTGAGTGACTCTATTAGATTAAGGGCTAAACAGCGACAGGAGAGGTATTGCTGTTGACTTTGTTGTTGATTACATGTACCACTTGATACCAATACCATACATATTGGTCTAGAGTGATCTTTTTGGAGAGGACTTACATAGGCCAGGCGCGGATTTAGAGGGGCGGAGCCGGCGTACGCCCCCTAAAATTGCCAAAACAATTTTTTTAGTAATATTTTAGATCTAGATCTACTAAAATCAATAAAACAATGTTTCATCAGAGTTTTTTTTATTTCCCTCATCCAATTACGCTCTTTTTCAACATGAATTACAAACAAACTATCTAGTTAGGTCATCAAAAATAAAAATCTACGCCCACCCTCCAAAAAAATTTCTACGCCCCCCCCCCCCCTTCCAAAAAATATTCTACGCCCCCACCCCTTCTAATCTGATTTCCTGGATCCGCACATGTAGGCTATGCCTGTTATCCAACTCGTTTCTTTATTGAATAAAACATTGTTGAAATCAGAGTGATATTTCCTCGATAAGGTTAACCCTTTTCCTGGTCATCATTCATGTAAAAATAGTGACACCATAAATATTAATTAGATGAAATCGTATGGGCACGGGAATATTTGGCCATGGCAGAAACTGTAGAATCTGATCTATATTATTCCAAAAACAAACAGTGTAGACCTTGATCTGGGTCTACTCTGTTTGTAAAGGCGTGCGTGAACAAGCATTTATATGAAGGAAAGGGTTAACCCAAGAATATTATTTCGAATTTTCTTCTGCTCTTGTGTAGAACATTGTGTTAACCCATTCCCTCTTAGGCTATTTTTAGATCCAACCACTTTGAATACATCTACCGAAAAGGAGCATTAACTAGAGGAAAGGAAAATGATTGATAAATGGAGCATTTGCTCCTATAGGAGCAAATGCTCTATTTATCACAATGGTTTCAAAAAGAGATTTTTACAGAGGCATAGAAAGGCGCATTTATGGAGGAAAGGGTTAAATTTGTCAATATCTTTGCTTTATTTTCAGGATTTGGTTACATTATGAGTGAGACTAATTACATAATTGACTGCTGTGGTATAGTGGACAGATGGGAGGCGTATTTCGACTCGATTTCGGGTTCGAGAACGGTGTACTTTCAAGTATGGCGCCCAACCACCGGCAACACATACGAACTTGTCGGAGAAAACTCATTCACTGTGTGTGAGTAAAGTGTATGACACAAATTTTAATGTTTATAATTTTATATGGTTTAATAACACTCATATTGATAAACCAGTTATTGCTAATAGATCGTTCGATACGAATCAGTTAACTTTTCTCTTGCTGAATTTTAAAATACATAACTCCTTCTTTACCCATGCCCTGTTGTATAATTACATATATCTTCACTGTGTACAAGTATATCGCTGTGCAATCACTGCTGTGGAGTGCACTGGTTGCACAGTCAATTTGTAAATAGTGCAGACCCTGATGAGACAGCTCCTCTGGGTCTTCACTATTTACAGGTAGGTATATTGACGTGAATAGCAAGCGAAGGGTTAATATTGATGAACAACATGCCGTTTCTTAACCCTTTCCTCGCCTGTCTACGCCTTTGCAAACAGAGAAGACCCAGATCAGCCGGATCCTTAATACGAGCCATTTGGTCAGGGTGTCCCCTGTTTGCTTACGGAATAATATAATTCTACCGTTTATGCCTTAGCAAAAATTCCATGCGTTAATGTGCCATTGTAATAAATAATCTAATTAATATTCATAATGTCATCATTGTTGATGAATATTCATGAAGTAGTGGGTTAAACCTTTACTTTATGAATATTCAAGCAAGACACAATGACGTCATTGATATTAATTTGATAACCTTTTTATAATGATAGATAGATAGATAAAATTTTGGCCATGACAGAAACCGCGAGTTTCGGTGACGTAAGTGTAACAGAACTAGGCTAAAAGACATTTTATTAGAAAGTGTTGAAAGTCAAATAGTGAAGACCATGATAAGAGTACTCCTCTATGAGCCCTCGGATCTGGGCCTACACCAGTGAGACATTACCTGAGCAATACCTGAGAGAAACGTACCTGTGAAGTCATTGCGGCCGTATGGCCTAGAACAACAACAACAACAAATGACAATACACTCGGGTTTTTTATTTAAATGTTTAAAACTATTTTTTTACAAATCCAAGTAACATGTAGTATAATTAATGTACCTTCTTTTCACATTCTAGCTTCAAATGGCGAACAATCAACAAGCATTGCGCAAGCCAGCAGGATAACTGTAAAAAGTGGAGATAAATTCGGATGGTATGTATAATACATCTGTCGTATCTAAATTATAATGGACAAAAGTAGATACTAAATACTAGTAAATACACGTGTAGGACTGGTTTGAAAGGCAGCATTTAAACCTTTAGTCCCTACAGGAGCCTTTTGAAACCAATGCAAACGGAATACAGTGCTCCCTCCCTACAACGGCCCTCTCAATAACGATTCACTCCTTACAACAACGCATGTCACGGTTTCCGAAACAACAAGGCTCCAGAAACAACTTTTTCCATCGTATTTTCTTTATGCCTCCATCAAACCCTAGGTTGTGACCACTCTTTAGAATCGTCACTTTGTATATAGGGTTTGATTGAGGCATAACGGTTTTAGCTCTCGAAATACACCTTATCTGGGGATCTGCAAACAAGCTAATTATATTTGATGTTCCCTCCCTATAACAACTCCCTCTGAACAACACATACAATCTTCGTATCCCAAAGGGTGTCGTTGTAGAGAGGGAGCACTGTAGACCCATATAAGACGGCTTAGGCAGGAGCCGTCTGATCAGTGCTTCCTCAGACTATTCACTTATGGAAACATACATATCAGACTCTGCAGTTTGTGAAATGACTAGAAAACCCCATGCTCATTTGCCATTATAAAAATCATTTAACTCATTCCCTCCTAGACCATTTTTAGCCCCAACCTCTTTGAATAAATCTACCGAAAAGGAGCATTTACTAGAGAAAAGGAAACGTTTAGAACTGTGTAGTTTTGAAACCATTGTGATAAATGCTCTATTTATCACAATGGTTTCAAAAAATGACTTTTACAGAGGCTTCAAAAACACTGATAGATCTATACATGTATATGCTGATATATAAAACACATCTCATCCAGACCCTGTCTTGTTGCCACTCATTAGAGTTTGGCGGGAAAATATTAGTTAACCTTTAGCCTGCTGAGCAAATTATTTTTAACCCTTTACCTGATAGAAGCGGCTTTTAGCGTGTTTGATTTATTCCTCCGCTGAAGAAAATAGTTCAAATTCATACAGTCATGAACATATTGCATAATAAATATTTTCTATATCCTAGTAGGTGGTAGCTTAAAGCAGGCTGAAAGTAAAGCAGAATGCGCCTTAAGGCGCATTCTGCTTTACTTTCAACCTGCTTTAAGTGGTCATATGTCTTCAAAACTAGAAACAGGCTATTGGGTAAAGGGTTAAAGAATGTTTCACCTACTACATTTTCAAAAATCAAGCTATAACTAATTTGTCTACCAAAGTTCAATCAGGGTGTCAAACAGTTTGGATCCTGATGAGACGCGTCAAATCTTGGCGTCAAATCTGGATCCAAACTGTTTGCATATATATGTATTCACTCATCCGTCCATATCAGGCTAAATGTTAATTAGAATTTCTAAGAACACCTCTTATATAATAATCCTAGTGTACCTCTAGCTTCAATTTTTCAACCCTACTTTGCATTCTCCGTAGAATAAAGTAGAAAACAATGCTTTATATTTTTACGTATGACAAATACAATTCATGTAGCTTTATAAGCGTAAAAATGTATTCTTGTGATATTTTTGTTTTTATTTGTTTATAATAACTTTAACTATAATAATTGATTCTGAGCATTGTTTTAACCCTTCTTTTGCTGAATTTTAAAATACATTTCTCCTTCTTTACCCATGCCCTGTTGTATAATAATTACATATATCTTCACTGTGTACAAGTATATCGCTATGCAATCACTGCTGTGGAGTGCACTGGTTGCGCAACCAACTTGTAAATAGTGCAGACCCTGATGAGACAGCTCCTGCAGGACCTGTCTCATCTGGGTCTTCGCTATTTACAAATATGTATATTGACGTGAGTAGCAAGCGAAGGGTTAAGACTATACTCTCCATATTTATTCTAGTAAACTATACTTTAATTACTCCACTGTATGAAACTAAGAAGTTGCACTGCTTGATACGTGTTTACTGTAAAGTAGTAAGTCTATGTCACAATGTAAGTAAATACAGGGCCCCCTCTCTACAACGACACCTTTTGGGATACGAAGATTGTATGTATTGTTCAGAGGGAGTTGTTATAGGGAGGGAAAATCAAACATAATTAGCTTGTTTGCAGATCCCCAGATAAGGTGTATTTCGAGAACTAAAACCGTTATGCCGTTAAAACCGTTATCAATCAAACCCTATGTTGTTGGACATCACAACACAGGGTTTGATGGAGGCATAAAGAAAATACGAATGAAAAAGTTGTTTCTGGAGCCTTGTTGTTTCTGAAACAGTGACATGCGTTGTTGTAAGGAGGGAATCGTTATTGAGAGGGTCGTTGTAGGGAGGGAGCATTGTATAATATGTTACGATTTAGTAACGCATTTGCCCTGATGTATATAATGCATTTGTGATACACGGTAGGACCCCTCTATTGCGAGCACAAAATAAATAGGCCGAGTCTATTTCCACGTATTTTACGTGGAAATAGCGATCCGCTAATTCCACGTATGCACATAATAATCACCTTTTCGTGAAAATCACCCCACGTCAAGAAAGTTTTCGGCCTATATTTACCAAAAATCTGATTAGGAAAAACAATTAATATATTTGGGTTTTTTATTCATTTTAATGTAATAAATAATTAAATTGTAGTATGTAATTGTATCAAACGAGAAAAATAGCTTAATTTGACCATAATTTTAGCACGGAAATATAATTATAACTTGCTTACTGTAGTGCCCCGTATGACCTTTTAGTACTGTTTTTTTTACAGTTTTGCTTCAGATATTTTTCAAATAGACGTGTTACAATAAGCTTAATATATAAAATATGTTACAATGGAAAAAATATTGTTATGCCTTAAAAAAATACGTAAGAAACCGGGTCACGCTTAGTACCTCGTAACATAGGTTAGACTGAACTCAAATTACGTGGTAGGAAAGGAACGATAACCTAGCCTAATAAGATAGACTTTCTCATCGGTGATTTCCCTTTGCTTAGTACCACGTAATACCGGTTACACCAAAATTTGTTTAGTTTAGCTTCAGATTTATATATAACTTGTCTTAAGAATTAATAAAGAAATTGTATTCGAACACTTGATATATGAGAAAGCTTTTACAGTAAAAAAATGTAATTTTATGTTTTAAAATACGGGAGAACTAAAATTACGTGGTAGGAAAGGAACGATAACCTAGCCTAATAAGTTAGACTTTGTATTCGAACACTTGATATATGAAAAGGCTTTTGCAATGAATAATGCTTAGTACCATGTAATTTTGGTTAGACCAGACTTTTTTAGTCAACTAACGTTACGCACAAGCGCACATACGCACGTGCGTAACATCAGTCTGAAAGGTGAAAACATTATTATGGCCAAAATAAAACAAATCGAAGGCTAAGAGGGTAGACTTTGATAAACGTTCTGTCTTGTCGTGTATAACTTTAACCCATTCCCTTATATTGCCGCATTTTGAGGCCTCTGCACAAGTCACCATTTGAAACCATTGTGATAAAATATAATGGTTTCCAAACTACACACTGGCCCCGGAACTAGAGTCACCGTACGTACATTTGGATTCAGGTATGTTCCTGGCTACCCCCTGCCTCTAAGGCCCGGAAGTAGACCACTCTTTTAGTGATCGCTTCAGAGACATCACATTGTAGTTCGTCCTGGTTCCGATGTTATGATTGAGTCTGAGATCATTATCAAACTTCTGATTGGTCAGATTCTGAGCTTGCTCAGAATCTAATAAATCAGGTACTTGAAAATGATCTCAGACTCAGACTCAAAAGTTATAACCACGGGCCCTGTATTGTATTGAGCTGTTTCTATTTTAGGTGGACTAGTGGTACGGACATGATCACATACAAGAGCGGAGGTGGGGAGGAAGATAACAACTGGCTTCTCAGCATCTCTGATAAAAACACCGGGGATACTCAGGACTGGTCAGGAGCCACCGTTCAGAATGATCGGTCGTACGCGATACGTATGGATGTATTGTCCAGTAAGCATACATAGTATTTAATCTTCACTTATAGATGTTCTTTGACACCTTTGCAAACTGAGTAGAACAAGTGTGTGTGTGTTTGTGCGCGCGCTTGTGTGTGCATGTGCGCGTGTGTATGTGTGTGTGAGCACTCGTGCATGCATGTGTGTATGTACTCATGTTTGGGTACGTGAGTGTACAATGTACATTTTTGTATGTGTATGTACGCGTGTGAGTGCCTACGTATGTTCATGTGCGTGCACGCGTGTGTGCGTACATTCGTTCGAGTGTGTGTGTGTGTGTTTGTGTGTGTGAGCGTTCGTTTACATACGTGCCAATGTAGGTTGTGTGTGAGTACCTATATGTACCTGTGTGTGCGTGCGCGGGCACGCGTGCGTATGTGTATACATTGGAAATAACACAACACAAATGTTTACAACATCATAACTTCATACATATTAGTTTTAACAAGATGTGTTTGTGAAACACTATGCCCCCTCGATATGCTATTTGACCCTGAAGGATGACCTTGATCGTGACATGTCACCCCTCAAACTGTGCAGCTTCATGGTGTACACATGCATACCAAATATCAAGTCTGCATCTCTACTGGTTCAAAAGTTATGGCCAATGTTAAAATTGGTGACCTTTGACCATGAAGAATGACATTGACCTTGACATGTCACCCCTCAAACTGTGCGACTTCATGAGATACACATGCATACCAGTATCAAGGCTGTATATCTACTGGTTCAAACGTTATGGCCAATGTTAATGTTGGTGACCATTGACCTTCAAAGATGACATTGACCTTGACCTTGACATGCCACCTCTCAAACTGTGCAGCCAAATGAGAAACACATGTATACCAACTATCAAGTCTGTATCTCTACTGGTTCAAAAGTTATGGGCAATGTTAAAGTCGGTGACCTTTGACCCTGAAAGATGACCTTGACCTGGCATGTCACCACCAAACTGTGCAACTTCATGAGATACACGTGTATACCAAATGTCAAGTCTGTATCTCTACTGGTTCAAAAGTTATGGCCAATGTTAAAGTCGGTGACCTTTGACCCTGAAAGATGACATTCACCTTGACATGTTGCCCCTTAAAATGTGCAGCTTCATGAGATACACAGGCATACCAAATATCTAGACTCTATCTCTATTTGTTCAAACGTTATGGTCAATTTGAAGTTGGTCACCTTTGACCATGGAGGATGACCTTGAGATGTCACCCCTCAAACTGTGCAGCGTCATGAGACACACAAGCATGCCACATATCAAGTCTCTATCTGTACTGGTTCAAAAGTTATGGCCAATGTTAAAGTCGGTGATTTGACCCATATGTTTGACCTCTGACCTTTAAGAATGACCTTGACCTTGACATGTCACCTTTATGAGATACATATGCATGCCAAATACCAAGTATGTCTGTACTGGCTCAAAAGTTATGACCAATGTTAAGGTTACAGACAAACAAACAGACAATTTGACCTTTGACTCTGAAGAATGGCATTGACCTTTACATGTCACCCCTCAAAATATGCAGCTTCATGAGATACACAAGCATGCCAAATATCAAGTCTCTGTCTCTACTGGTCCAAAAGTTATGGCCAATGTTAAAGTCAGTGATTTGGCCAATATATTTGACATCTGACCTTGAAGGATGACCTTGACCTTGACATGTCACCCCTCAAAATGTGCGGCTTTATGAGATACATATGCATGCCAAGTATCAAGTCACTAGCTGTACTGGCTCAAAGTTATGACCAATGTTAATGTTACAGACAAAGAAACAGACAATTTGACTTTTTGACCATGAAGGATGACATGTCACCCCTGTGCGGCTTTATGAGATACATATGCATGCCAAATATCAAGTCTCTATCTGTGCTGGCTCAAAAGTTATGACCAATGTTAAAGCTGCTGACGAACAAACAGACAAACAGACAGGGCAAAAACAATATGCCCCCCCCCCCCCCACCAGATTGGCATAAACAGTGGTTTAGCTCGTTTACTCAACTAAACATAGACAATTCAAACAAACGACTACTATTTAAAATTCTTCCTCAATCTAAATTGAACAGTTTGAGGACATCTATGGTCCATTCTATTCACTTACATAGGTTTTTGTTTTTTTAAGAAGCAATCAGCATTATGCTTACAATTAACAATTTATCATTTATCACTCTATTTCGACTTGACTCGCATTTTCAAATAGCTTGGATCCAGATGATATGCCGAGTTACTCGGTGTCTAATCAGGATCCGCACTGTTCCACCCTCATTCAATAGTTTTCACCACAAAATCTTGATCGTATCGGAAGTAGTCAAATTTGTCAACTCTGAGCAGATAGTTTTTTCAGAGCGGGATAGGAGTTAACCCTTTACTCCACAAATACGCCTTGGCAAACAGGGTAGACCCAGATCAGACGGCTCCTGTAGGAGCCGTCTGATCTGGGTCTACTCTGTTTACATATGCGGTGATATAAATATATTTCTACAGTTTCTGCCATGGTGAAAATTGCCTGTGCCCATGTGCCAATATAACGATTAATCTAATTACTATTCATGACGTCAGGATTTCTTACATGGATATTCATCGAGTAAAGGGTTAATTTGGAATTTTCTATACCAATATGTAACGGAACTAAGCGCAAATTTACGATTTGTTCGTAGGATTATTTCAATACCTTTTTGAGATTGAAGAATACATATTGGCAAATTTAGTGATATGTTATTTATCTCTTATGTATTGTCCTGTTTTATTGACCTGTCAAAATATGAATATTCCTACGCCACTGAAAGGATATATATTTAGCTTGAGTAAACAAACTAAACATGTGTTTCAAACGTTTTTCACGAGATTCCAGTAGCGTAGCTGAATCCAAATATATTGTACGCACCGTGATTATTCGAGTCCCCCAAGAAAATTTAGCAATGTTTGTTTTTGAGACTCTTTACAAAGTCACCTGTTGAAACCATTGTGATAAATAGAGCATTTGCTCCTATAGGAGCAAATGCTCTATTTACCACAATTGTTTCAACAGGTGACTTTAACAGAGGCGGCAAAAAGTGTCAATTGAAGGGTTTCGGTTAAAGTTTGCATGACAAGACGGAACGCTTATCAAAGTCTGCCCCCTTAACCTTCGATTTTTGTTCCATTTTTTGCAATAATAAAGTTTTCACTTTTTCAGATTGATGTTACGCACGTGCGTACGTGCGTATCGCTAGCTACGCGCCTGGATTCACAATAAATGTACAAGTACCCGAATAAGCCAAAGACGTAGAACGGCGTATAGAAAAAAGTTAAATGTTTAGAATTATCGAACCATATGGTGACGATAGTCAGTAGTGTGTACTTTTACTTTCAGATAATTCCCCTACATTTAGCAACTTGCCATCCTCGACATCCATTTTAAATAGCGTCAGCTCAGGTATAAATCTCTACACTGTGACTGTTGATGACGTTGATACTTATGACGTCAGCACCTTGTCCGTGACGATGACGGCAAACTCACAATTTAGTTTTGATACATCGACACGTAAGTGATATAGATCTATCCACACCTGTTATTAACAGTTTTTAACCATCGTTTTATGGATTTTAGTTTTTATGCTTTCTTAAATGTATATTCGTGTATTGTATATCCTCTATCGATATTTTTATTTGTCTCTGATTTTATTTATGTCAATGTACAACGCCATTGAATGCATTATTTGCAAAAATAGGCGTTTAACCAAGTGATTAAGTTTCAAGTTTCAAGTTTCACACCGTACATTATTTTTTCTCACATACCTTCCCTTATCTCCGAGTAAGAACAACGGGTTAAGATTCCCTGATCTGTAACACGTGTTAGATCACTTTAGAACATATATGGCGCCATGCGTTATATATGGCGTCAGGCCATGGAAACCGATGTTTACATGTCATTTAAACGGCGAAAATACACTTTTTTGTTATGTGAGAAAAAGAATCTGATGTCCGTTGTCTTTTAAGATCACATGTTCCTAAACTCACCAAGAAAATGTTATTAAGCTCGCCAAGGCTCGCTTAATGACATTTTCTAAGGCGCTCGTTTAGGAACATATGATCTTAAAAGACAAATCGCAACAGATCCTCTATGTCTCCTTCCAACATAGTTGTGGAAAGGACTAGGCATCGTCACTTTGCACCTGTTCGTCCGTGTGCCCGTCCGTAAACATCTGGCGTACACGATATAAAACTAGCCATGGACCAAAGAATATTCTAACCCCGGTCAATAGGTAATAGGCGGCGTCTGATCAGAGACTTTCACTTTTTGTTTTAGTCTCTAGTTTTATATTTGTAGTTTATTCCTTTGAAATCTTAGTTTATTTATATAATTTACTTAATTTACCTAAATATGTTAACAAACTGGGTTGCAGATGACAATTAGAAATTTGGCGCCAAAAGGGTTAAATGCATTTTACTTCATTTCTCCGTGTTTAGCCTTATTGTATGTGCATATATATTAACCATAAATTTACTCCATAGATACGCCTTTTAACCTTAAACCTGCAATGGGCGTTTGAGTGAATACCTATGCAAACAGTTTGGATCCAGATGAGACGCCGAGTAACTCGGCGTCTCATCAGGATCCAAACTGTTTGACACCCTGGTTGCAATTTTGTAGACAAATTGATTATAGCTTGACTTTTGGAAATGAAGTAGGTGACCAATACTGTAAAAATATTTTGCTCAGCAGGCTAAAGGTTAACAACATTGCAAACAGAGTAGACCCAGATCAGAGAGTTTCTGTAGAAGTGGTCTGGCCATTCTCTGCTCTGTTCGTTGAGGGAATAATGTAGATCTGATTTTGCCATGTCAAAAGATTCCTGTGTACATTCATGTATACCATTCTAGAAATCAATATACAATTGAATTTCAGTATCCCGGACTCGGATAAATCAAACTTCGAGATAACTCGAGGTAAAAGTTCGGTCCTTCCAAAATTTACAATACAGAATTGCTCTAAAATGTATCACTACGCATATCTAGAAACACGTGTTACAGCTTAAAGCAGGTAGAAAGTAATGCTGAAGCTCCCACAGGAGTTTTCAGCATTACTTTATACCTGCATTAAGTTGTGAACTTGAGAAACTGTTCAGATTAGAAATCAGGGTCCATGCTTATAAAGCTTTTAGTTGAGTCTGAGTTTCGTTCTCAAGCTTTTGATTGGTCAGATTTGAGTTCTCAAGCTTTTGATTGGTCAGATTTGAGCCAAAGGCTCAAATCTGACAAATCAAAAACTTGAGAACGAACTCAGACTCAACTAAAAGTTTTATAAGCATGGATACAGATGACTCGAACCTCTGGTGACTCAAAGTTCATTGCATAGTCCCTTATAATTCGAGATATCGAAGTTCAGCTGTAATTAGTACTCATCTTGTCATTATTTCTTATATGAATATTCATGGATTAAATGATTAAACTTATTGCGTTTCAGTGATTTTAACGACATCAACCATTACAAGTACAGGGAGTACCGAGCAACTGAGGTTCGTGGTTGCTGACCAGTGTGGTAACTCCGCAACGTCCACGTATACAGTGACCATTGTCAATGACGTCAGTATTCATATGCTATTTTTAGAAACATCTTTGAATAAATCTACCGAAAAGGATCACTAACTAGAGAAAAGGAAAATTTTAGAATTGATTAGTTTGAAACAATTGTGATAAATAGAGCATTTGCTCCTGCTCTATTTTTCACAATGGTTTCACAAAGTGATTTTTACTTTCGTCAAAAGTCGTCAAAAGTCGTCAATATGACGGAATGGGTTAACCCTTACAACGCTGAATTTTCAAATGAACTATTCCAAAATCCAAATAGGTCAAGCTTAAGGTGAATATATAGGGATTCTTCTAAAGAAAAGTGTAACATGACAAATTGTCTAACATGACAACAGTGCAGACCCAGTGATGACAGGGCTGCTCTAAGAGCCATCTCATCTGGGTTTACTCTGTAAAAAACGGACATTAGTGACATGTGTCCGGCACTGTAAGGGTTAAATCCAAGATCTGAAATGCTTTGGTAGTCTGAATCAAGTACACAGTTTATGTTCTGAAAACTGCTGACCCCGACGCATCTCTGGAAGTGTACATGGGCCTAGCTTAGAATCCTTTCAGTTATGGAAAGACGAAAGCAGCCACACAAGGGTCGGTCTGGGTCGGAGGCTCTTCTGGGTCTGGGTCTAGATTGTTCGCTAATGCGAGTAAGGTCGCGCTTTGCGTGATAAGGGTTAAATAGCATTGCGATAATAAGAGCAAGGATATGTCATTAACACAATGGATTTAGCCCTATCTTTCATATAAACACTTTTTTCACGCATTTGCAAACAGAGTAGACCCAGATCAGACGGCTCCTGTTGGAGCCGTCTTATCAGGGTCTGCTCTGTTTGCTTTTGGAATTTGATAGATCGATTTCTTTAGTTTCTAAAATGGCTACAATGTTCCACATTCCACGTTTCATACATGTAATAACTATTTTGTCCATGAATATTCAATAGGCATTGAAATTTGTAATAAATATAGAACAAGGAAATGGTTAACCCTTTCGGCGCCAAATTTTTAATTGTCGTCTGCTATCCATTTTTTGTTAAATCATTCGGTACATTAAGGAAATGAGATAAATAAATGCAAATTTCAAAAGAATAAAGCACATATATAGAATTAGAGAATGAGACAAAAAGTGAAGTCCCTGATCAGACGCCGCCTTGAAAAGGCGGCGTCTGGTCTGGGACTGCACTATTTGTCGTGGTGCATTTATGCGACTTCGGCGGTGAAAGGGTTAACTTATTCTGTACTAAACCGCATCTTGACGTGGGTGAGTTTTCCAATATGTTTTTCAGCCGCCAACATTCGGTAACATGCCAAACTCCACAACCCTGAGCGAAGACACCACTGCGGAAACACTGCTACATACGATAATTGTCACTGATCCCGGGGATACAGTCACGTGTTCCATGGCCAGCTCAGTGCCAGCCTCATACCCATTCGTTGTCAAACTAATAACTTCCACGACAGGTACAGTAATATAAACAAAAATGTAATTACAAATGTATGTGCTAACATAATTATGGCAATATTCTGTTGGAAACGTTTGCCCTGCTTACTTATGCAGGATGGAGACCAGTTGACATCACTATTTGTAAATCCAGATCTTCGATATATCATGGTTCAACTGTTTATGCTGTTGCAACATGTAATTTGTGTGTCGCCTGCGAAACATGGCAGACACCTAGGGATCACTGTGTCTGTCGACGGCGTTGTCGTCGTCGTTATCGTCGTGGTCGTCACACTTCTCTTGTCCGGCCAATATCGCATGTTCTACTGGTGCCATTGAACTCAAACTTCAAACACGGAACAGGCCTGATGAGAGGAAGTGTCATGTACAATGCCCATAACTCTAACATCAGTATTTTGGTGTTATTCCCCTTTTTTAAGTTTTTATTTGTCCGGCCCATAAGTCCTGTTCTACTGATGCCATTGAGTTCAAGCTTCACTCATGGAACAGGCCTCGTGCTCCAAGTTATGTTGCATCGTAGCTGGATTTATGTTATACCCATATACATGCATATATATGCCGCGAGTGTTTCAAGTTTTAAATAGGTTGGAAAAGGAAGGGTCGGTACACAGGCAGGCGACACATGTGTTCCGAGGAACACCTTTCTAGTCTTTAGTATGTGGTGGTTATTGAAAAGGACATACGTGCTGGTGAAACATTTGGACATTGATTGGCATAGCACAGCAAACAACGCATACCCTGCTCAGGTGGTCCTTAATGAATTGGCCCTTTGATCAGGATCGGTACTGTTTACTTATATTCCGTCCATTTATGAGATTAATGAGATAACAAAGCACATTTAACTCTTTCACCGCCAATGTCGAATAAATGCACCACGGCAAATAGTGCAGTCCCAGATCAGACGCCGCGTCTGATCTGGGACTTCACTTTTTGTCTCTAACTCCATTTCTATATTTGTGCTCTATTCCTTTTAAATCTGCATTTATTTATCTTATTTCCTTATTCTACAGAATGATTTAACAAAATTAGATTGCAGACGACATTTAGAAATTTGTCACCGAAAGAGTTCAATGCAAATACAGTAAAACCTCTCTATAACGACCACTAAATTGTGTTAATTAGTTGGTATTTAGAGCAGGTGGCTTCTTAAAGCAATGTGAAAGTAAAACAGAACGCTTCTGTAGGAGCGTTCTGTTTTACTTTCACATTGCTTTAAGCAGCCACCTGCCTTTAACACAAAATAATTGATGTAATTTAGTGGTCGTTATAGAGAGGTTTTACTGTAAATGAAAATAGGACGAGTTAACTAAGAAATATACAGTTGAACTTCGATATATCAAACTCCAAGGGACCATACACATTAGTTCGAGGTAACATAAGTTCGAGTTATCCGATTTCTAATCTGGATAATTTCTTAAATTTACAGCTTAATGCAGGTCTAGAGTAATACTGAAAGCTCCTCTAAGTACTCTCAGCCTTACTTTAGACCTGCATTAAGCTTTCACGCGTGTTTCTAGATATGCATAGTTATACAATTTAGAGCAATTCTGTATTGTACGTTTTGGATGGGACTGATTTTTTAGTTCGAGTTATCTCGAAGTTCCTGTTATCCGAGTTCTAGATGTCGAACTCTAATTGTAGGTTGCAATGGGTAACGCAATATCATAAAGTACTGAAATACAGTGTAGTTTTGTGCTCACATGATAGTGGTACGTTATTTAAGCTGTACTCTGTTAAAAAATTCGGCAATTTTGACAGAGAGGATAATTTCAGAATAAGAGTCTGTGTGACTTAAAACTGATGTAGTGCTGAATCACAAAGTAAGAAAATAGCTGTTGTATCGAACAAAAAGATAAATTACCTCGGAAATCAACGGGAACACGTCCAGGCGCATTTATTTTACATCCTACTAAATTCTAGTCATTCCATTGGTCTACTGAGGTCATGTGAAAACCCTATAAAACCCATCTAGGGTTACTAAAATCCATATCATGTCTTTACAAGAGTTAATTCCCTTGCTTGATTCTTTTTTCTATTAAAGGGAGGTAATTAATTTACAAGAAAAATAATAATTGTTCTGCTTATTGTCGTATCATAATCAAGTTCGCAAGAGTTAATTCCCTTGTTACTCCTAGATATACAATATGTGCTATTTTTAGAACAATTGGACCTTTGATCTAAGACTTTTAACGTGTTTAAAAATGAGTATCTATTTGGAATAAATGGTTAAAATATGGATCTTTGACAGAAAATTAAACGCAATGATACGTGTATAAGATTATAGATCCAATGTACTGTTTAGATATGGTGTGAGACAGTCATTATTCTATAGCATTTTGTGGTTGTTTCTAAGAAGGAAAAACGTCCGCTCAAAGACCCGTATGCCTATGATGCAATCATGCGTGTAAATGCTTGAAATTAAACGTAGTCAGTAAGATAAATTCGTCATGCAGTTCTTAGTATCCTTAATATGAATATTTGCTGGCAGTGTATATTCCATATTAGGGACACTAAGCACTGCATAACTACATGTAATATTGTGAATCAGTTAAACATCGCAGTATTAGGTAATACCTCATACTTTTATATCAACATTAAACTACTTTCGTTAAACATACTACAATTTTGTTCCAAATTACACATTTCTAGAATGCGCCCCTGACCGATGCATTGCCTTTAAGAACGATAAGACAGTTGCCTATTGTGTACAGTAAAACGACCACTGAAGAAAAGTCTATTTCTTGATTTAATTTCAGGTTGTAGCTAAATGCAGGGGACAAGTTATATAGAAAGCTCCAATAGGAACTTTCAGCATTACTTTTGCCCTGCATTACGTAACCACCTGCTTTTAAAGACTCCTATGTTAGCAGTAATCCTTTGTTCTCTGTTGAGAGGTTCTGTAGAGAACTGTATGTCGGACTGAAGACGTTTTTATTGATTTTAGACTACGGGATCTACAGTTCCACATCGCCGGGCTTTGACTACAACACCCTCAGTAGCTACTCGCTTTCCGTGGATTGTACAGACGCTGTGAACACTATTACAGGCTCGTACACAGTGTATCTCATACAGAACAGCGCACCTGTCATCGTCAACCTACAGAGTGAGTTTCAATTTATTTCACTACTGTCATCAAACTGCTCCTCATATAAATATTGTTATGATAACCATTCTTGCAACAGAGGTAGAAGGAGTAGTAGTAGTAGTAGTAGTAGTAGTAGTAGTAGTAGTAGTAGTAGTAGTAGTAGTAGTAGTAGTAGTAGTAGTAGTAGTGGTGGTGGTGGTGGTAGTAGTAGTAGAAGTAGTAGTAGTAGTAGTAGTAGTAGTAGTAGTAGTAGTAATAGTAGTAGTAGTAATAGAAGTAGTAGTAGTAGTAGTAGCAGTAGTAGTAGTAGTAGTAGTAGTAGTGGTAGTAGTAGTAGTAGTAGTAGTAGTAGTAGTAGTAGTAGTAGTAGTAGTAGTAGTAGTAGTAGTAGTAGTAGTAGTAGTAGTAGTGGTAGTAGTAGTAGTAGTAGTAGTAGTAGTAGTAGTAGTAGTAGTAGTAGAAGTAGTAGTAGTAGTAGTAGTAGTAGTAGTAGTAGTAGTAGTAGTAGTAGTAATAGTAGTAGTAGTAATAGAAGTAGTAGTAGTAGTAGTAGCAGTAGTAGTAGTAGCAGTAGTAGTAGTAGTAGTAGTAGTAGTAGTAGTAGTAGTAGTAGAAGTAGTAGTAGTAGTAGCAGTAGTAGTAGTAGTAGTAGTAGTAGTAGTAGAAGTAGTAGTAGTAATAGAAGTAGTAGTAGTAGTAGTAGCAGTAGTAGTAGTAGCAGTAGTAGTAGTAGTAGTAGTAGTAGTAGTAGTAGTAGTAGTAGTAGTAGAAGTAGTAGTAGTAGTAGTAATAGTAGTAGTAGTAATAGAAGTAGTAGTAGTAGTTGTAGAAGTAGTAGTAGTAGCAGTAGTAGTAGTAATAGTAGTAGTAGTAGTACTAGTACTAGTAGTAATAGTAATAGTAATAGTAGTAGTAGTAATAGTAGTAGTAGTAATAGTAGTAGTAGTAGTTGTAGAAGTAGTAGTAGCAGTAGTAGTAATAGTAGTAGTAGTAGTAGTAGTAGTAGTAGTGGTGGTAGTAGTAGTAGTTAGTAGTAGTAGTAGTAGAAGTAGTAGTAGTAGTAGTAGTAGTAGTAGTAGTAGTAGTAGTAGTAGTAGTAGTAGTAGTAGTAGTAGTAGTAGTAGTAGTAGTAGTAGTAGTAGTAGTAGTAGTAGTAGTAGTAGTAGTAGTAGTAAAAGTAGTAGTAGTAATACCGGTAGTTATAGTAGCACAACTGTTGTTATAAAATCATTATGATTGTACTGTGCTTTTAACTAAATAGATATCAATATGTTTGTACCATCTTGTATATTGCTGCGCCGTTTATATTGCGTTATAGCGCATAGTAACAGGGGTTATTTGACACCTCATGTAATTGCATTTACTCCTTAACGATACTATGGGACGCTCTAGCCTCTGCTCCTAATGACTTGTTGTATTGCAAACAGTCGCTGATCTGGGTATACAGTATTACAATAAGGCCCCATTTGACTCAAATAGCCTGTAATATGTGATCGACTGTCACCTGCTTGTTTGACGGATTCGACACGCACGAACAGAAGTTTCCTAGCAGCAGGTGAATCAAAAATTGCTACATGGACTGGTATTGTTGTACACTATATAGTGATTTATTTGTGCTTTATATGCAAGTATTGTTGTACACTATATAGTGACTTATTTGTGCTTTATATGCAAGTATTGTTGTACACTATATAGTGACTTATTTGTGCTTTAGATGCAAGTATTGTTGTACACTATATAGTGACTTATTTGTGCTTTAGATGCAAGTATTGTTGTACAATATATAGTGACTTATTTGTGCTTTAGATGCAAGTATTGTTGTACACTATATAGTGACTTATTTGTGCTTTAGATGCAACATCAGTATCCACGACAACATCAATTGGAAGTACCGTCTTCACAGTTATAACGAATGATGCGGAGGGAGACACCCTCAATTATACGATGACATGTTCACCAACACCGTGTCCTTTCCAGATATTTGCATGTAAGTACAATAGCATTAGTACAGAAGAAGATAAAACTCGTTCTATATCAATTAGCCTTTAACATCGCCGTAAATTTATTGTCTACCAATATATAGTTGAACTTCGATATCTCGAACTCGGAGAACTCGGAGAACTCGAACATCTGGATAACTCGAACAAAAATGTCAGTCCTTCCAAAACTTACAATACAGAAGTGCTCCAATAATGTATCTCTACAGATATCTAGAAACACATGCGTCAACTTAATACAGGTCTAAAGTAATGCTGAAAGCTCCTACAGGAGCTTTCAGCATTACTTTAGACATGTATTAAGCTGTGACCTTGATATTTTTGTTTCAGATTAGAAATTGGATGACTCGAACTTCTGTTATCTCGAACTAGTTTGTATGGTCCCTTGAAGTTCGAGTTATCGAAGTTCAGCTGTATGGAGCTGGTGCAATTATGACTTCTTTATACGATAGAAACTGTTTTAAGCGGCCAACTGCCCGTCCGTCCGCTCACAGGGATTGAAGGTTATGTGACACTGAAAACAAAAGATAGTTTGTGTTTTTCTTTTAATGTGACTAAATTTTCATTTTATGTGACTATTTTGAACAAAAGAATAGTGACATATTATTCAATCCGCGAGAACGTCCGTCTGTCCGTCGGTCCGGCCGTGAACTTTTGCCTACCCGCTCTTTAACTCAAACAAATGTAATCCAATCCTTTTAAAATTTGGTTTAGCATGCACCATAACGTCTCAATCCAGCTCGATAACCAGCAAGATTGCCCCCCAGACACTCCAGAATCATCTCCCCTTACTTTATGAAGATCTGTAAACTTTTGTTTGTCCGCTCTCTCAAACAAATGTTATCCAATCCTTTTCAAACATGGTCAGCATGTATATTACCAAAATGCCTCAGTCAAGTTCGATCACTAGCAAGATTGTCACAGACTCTCCAGAATTATCTCCCCTCACTTTATGAATTTCAGTGAACTCTGATTGTCTGCTCTCTGACTGAATCAAATGTACGAATTGCCGTTGGCAAGTGTTATCCGTTCTAAAGTATACAAATAATAAACAAAGCATCCTTAATATAGACACGTTTATGTCATTTTCAGCGGGTGCCATCCTAGTCACAGAAGACCTGTCTAACCACACAACTGTCGGGTACGACCTGTTTATAACAGTGGCTGACCCAAGGAATTCAGATGGCCCAGAAACACTCACAATCACTATTACAGGTGCGGTTTTAATTTTCCATGAATACTACTGTAAGAAGTTATGACTCCCCCAAAAGGTGCTGTTTGTGTGACTTCGGCGATCACTAAACAGATCTACATGCACCAAGAGTCTGGTTCAGATAGGTGTTGCTGTACATATCATGTGTAAAGTGCATGCAAAAAACCCTTAATGGTAAGATATCATCTTTGTTAACATGTCTAAATATTGATGATCTGTTTAAATTTTAGACATCAATGATCCGGTGTTAATCTCCAACTTGCCTTTATCTTCGGCCCAGTCTGTATCCGAGAACACAGCCTTGGGAACCAGCCAGTACAACGTTTCATACACTGATCTCGATACCTCACAGACAATCGTGTTTTCAATGACGTCAACGCCTACGGAAGGAGATTCGTATTTTAGCATCGACTCTTCGAGTAAGATTCTTATTTCACAGCTAAAACTTCTAAGATTGCTCTTGTATTTCCAGCTTGTGTTTTTAAATTACCTTATTTGCATGAATATTAACGAGAACATTAAAAAAGTATACAAAAGAAAGATTAGTTTCTTTCGAAAATTTCAACATATTTTACTGTTCTCATAAATATATGTATTCATACATATGCAAATTAGTTTATATCAGAAAAGTAATATATACTATTAAAGCAATGCCTCATCTCTATGTTTGTAACAATTGATTTCATGATTAATAAAAAAATAATAACTGAGATCTAGCGGAGTATTACAGGTAGATGTCAATTTTCCAAAAGGTGTGAAAGGATCGTTACCATTGAAACAGTTACAATGTTACTTACAGTTCATTGTTTGGTTATCAGTTTAGATACTTTGCTTTCTGAGTATTTTGTCATCAATTTAATCTACATTTGAAGTTGTTTTCTGATATTGGTAGGTTAAAAATAGAGAGTTTTGCCTTATTTCTGTTAAAAAATAAGTATTATTCTCATTAATATTTATGTGTATGCAAATAATGTAATTCCTAAGTATAGCCTTTAAACAAAAGCACATGGTCTTACTTTTAATTCGGTATCAGTTTTATACAGTTAGCACAAAAACTTTCTGTGATATGGAAGATTTTTGCAGGTAGGTGTCGACTAATAATATATGTGTGAACATAGTGAAATGAATGGTTACTATGGAAACAGTTAAAACGTTACTTAGAGTTAATTTTTGGGCCTCAAATTAAATATTTTGTATTCTGAGGATTTTGTCATCATGTTAAACTAAATTTGAAGTTGTTTTCTGATATTTGTAGGATAAAAAGTGAATAGTTTACATGATGTACGTTGTTTCTATATTGTTTTATTATATTTAAAGGTTCTCATTAATATTCATGAGTTTGCAAATAAGGCAATTTCAAGGAATAGATAGAAATAAAAGCACAATGTCTTATCTTCAAGTTTGTACCAGTTTTATAGGTTTAAGACAAAAAGACAAAAACTTGCTGTGATATGGACGATTTTGCAGGTATGGGTCATCATTATGAAAACTGGGGGTTGCCATGGAAACGGTTAAAACGTTACTTAAAGTTAATGTTTTTTGTCCTCAAATTGGATATTTTGTTTTCTGAGGATTTTGTTATCATGTTAAACTGCATTTGAAGTTTGATATTTGTAGGATAAGAAAGTGAAAGGTTTACGTTATTTCTATACTTTTTTTTTACTATATTTAATGTTGTCATTAATATTCATGAAGTATGCGAATAAGGTAATTTACTAAATATAAGCTGGAAGTAAAAGCACAATGTCATGTCTTTAATTTGGTACCGATTTTATATGTTTAGAACAAAAACCGGTTGTGATGTGGGCGGATTTGTAGGTATGGGTCATCATTACGAAAACTAGGGGGTTGCCATAAAAACGGTTAAAATACACATAGCCTAAACTAATTTAAACTTGATTACATTCGCGATTCTGATTCAGTAGACTTTTCTGAAGATGTTGGTACCCATGAAAAATGTCTAGGGGTGCACGGTAGACCCGACTGACTCCCTAATTGATACCTTTAAGTTATAGATCTGATGCTGAAATTTTAAGCAGATTGTTTCGTTCAAAGCTACATCTTCACCAGTTTATATATTGTACCCCTTAACAGACACATGAGCAAACAGTGTATATTAAGATCCGATGACTACTCGTAAGAGCCCAGGATTTTCACTTGATTAATATTTTCCTTGTAAAATAATCCTATCCAACTAACGAATTCCAGAATTCATGCACATACTCATTTGGACAAGTTAGCCATTTCCCTCATATAAACGCCTTTTCATGCCTTTGCAAACAGAGTAGACCCAGATCAGACGGCTCTGTTTGCTAATGCATTTTGATAGATCTATTTCTTTAGTTTCTTAAATGGTTACAATGTTCCACCTTCCAAAATTGATTATAACTATATACATGTGTATTTTGTCCATAAATCTTCAGTAGGTATTGAAATTTGGAATAAACTTAGAACAGGGTACAAGGGCTAAAAGCTGACATCGAAGTTGATGCTGCAAAAATACTCAATGATTTATATTCACGAAATGCATTTAATCTTGTTAAAACATTCCCATTACGACTTTAAAATATCTACTTATCAATATATTTACTCTAGAGTTTGTCGCGGCCAAGCATTCAAGCGTTGGAAAATCTGGGATGAAACTAGCCCATGGTCTATACATGTATATCTAGTCTGCTGCGGTATTCCCGCCGAATTTTCCCGCGATTGAATTTATGACCAGGAAAAAAGTACAGCCAACGCTTATAATATGTTACTATAGATTTTGTCTTGGCCAAGCATTCAAGGTAGGGGAATCTGGGAAGAAAGTAACCCTTGGTCTATATAGTCAACTGCGTTATTCCCACCGAATTTTCCCTCGATTGAATTGGTGGCCGGGGCAAAAAATGTACATTTTGATAAAACCTAATTTTTTACAGTGAAAATTATTATGGTTATAGTAACGTTCGCATTTGCAAACAGAGTAGACCCAGATCAGACAACTCCTATAGAAGCCGTCTGATCAGGGTCTGCTCTGTTTGCTAATAGAATTTGAAAGTTCTTGTTCTTTACCTCTAAGCTTGGTACAATGGTCCACCTTCCATATTTCATTATAATTATTTGGTCCATGAATATTTAGTGGGTATTGGAATTTGGAATAAACATTGAAAAGGGAAAGATTTAACCCGTTACTCCATAAATACGCCTTTCTACGCCTTTGCAAACATAGTAGACCCGGATCAGACTCTGTTTGCAAATACGTGAAAATGTGTTTATATGAAGGGAAAGGATTAAACAGCATCTTTGTTCAACTTGATTGTGTATTGTTTCAGCTGGCCTGATAACTACAGCAGGGACTGTGATCAATTATGAGACTCTTGGATCGACCTCGTTCACGTTCTCTGTTACGGTAAATGACCCCGTGTCCTCCGACACACAGAGTCTCGTTATCAACATCATTGATGTCAACGAAAACCCCGTCTTCAGCCCAACAGGCTACAGTCTATCTACAAACGAATCCGCGGTAAGAGTTAGACCATCGGAGATATGGGGTCGATCTATTACAGGAGGGTTTTCTTTTTTTTATTACCTTAACCCTTCGCTTGCTGAAGTTTAAAATACATTTCTCCTTCTTTACCCATTCCTGTACCTGTTGTATAATTACATATATCTTCACTGTGTACATGTATTTCGCTGTGCGATCACTACTGTGGAGTGTACTGGTTGCACAATCAACTTGTAAATAGTACAGACCCTGATGAGACAGCTCCTGCAGGAGCTGTCTCATCTGGGTCTTCACTATTAGCAGGTAGGTATATTGACGTGAATAGCAAGCGTTAATCAACCCTGTATATATACGCCATGAGCATTCATTTTGACTATGATGACATCGTGAGTATCAATAAATGCATGTTTGTAATGCCACTGAGTTTAGCAAGAGGAAATACATCACATAGTACGGCCGTACACTCTAAAAAACATAATCACGATAATAAGGTTGCTGGTAGTTGGAGACGTAAACTATTATACCTACACATGTACATGCATATGCTTAACTCATTATCTCCTAGGCTATTTTTAGACCCAACCTTTTTTAATTAATCTACCGAAAAGGAGCATTAACTAGAGCAAAGGAAATGTTTTAGAATTTTGTAGTTTGAAACCATTGTGATAGATAGAGCATTTGCTCCTATAGGATCAAATGCTCTATTTATCACAATGGTTTCACAATGTGAGTTTTATAGAGGCGCAAAAATGCGTCACTAGGGGGGTAATGTGTTATTTTAAAGACACATGCAAATTGAAATTATATTTCCATTTTCCCATAGGCCGGAGCTTCTGCGGGCACGCCTAGCTTTGGCATTACTGACCCCGACACGGGCGACAGTGTACTTTTAACTATGGATTGTGGGACTAGCAGCAGTTATTTTCTGATGAGCAGTTCTACTGGTGAGGTGACGTTCCAGTCCGAATACGATTTAGACTCAGGATCGCTGCCGTCAACAGTGACGTGTAATGTTACGGCAACCGACACCGGTAGCTTGACGGCGACTGCAACTTTGACAATCTATATCGGTATTTTTGTATTTATACTGGTAATTAGCTGTAGATATATATATATATAGCTCACGGAAATTATTCATCACATTTCCCTGTATACAAAAGTCCAGAGTTTAGTCGTTATTTATGGCTACTTTTGATACAGATGTATTAACATGTAGAGAATAACGTATGTGCGTGTGTGTCTACGTGCACGCCTGCATGTACATGTATACGGCGAGTGTGTGCTTGCGAGTGTAATTAGAAGAATAAACATAATACGAGCTTTGGTTAACCGAATTATTTCATATGTATTTTATATCAAGGACACTGTCACTGATTTTTGAAACATAATCAGTGTGTGCATAATGACTTTGATAAGGATGGATACATTGCAACCAAATTTGATGTACAGGTGCATTGCATAGGCAGAAAGGTTAGGACTGAGTCGAGGGCCTAGACTCAAGTTCACTGTTGCTAAAATCAGAAGTTTAGTTTTTAATAACCCTAGATGTTGCATCAGAGGAATGTGGTGTTACTTAACCCTTTCACCGCCAATGTCGCCTTTATGCACCACGATAAATAGTGCAGTCCCAGATCAGACGCCGCCTTATCAAGGCGGCGTCTGATCAGGGACTTCACTTTTTGTCTCAATCTATATACATGTGCGTTATTCCTTTGAAAATTGCATTTATTTATCTCATTTCCTTATTGTACCAAATCATTTAACAAAATTGGATTGAATACGGCAATTAGAAATTTGGCGCCTAAAGAGTTAAATGTCTATGTCACTATTACTAAAATCGAAAATAACGTGGTCATTAGACAACTTGGAAGGGGTTAATTATATGCTGTGACTAACCCTGGTGTGCATACAACTTGCATGGAGACAAAGCTTGTAATTGCAATATGTGGGGGATGTCAAGGTCACACAGTAACGTTGTACAGTATGGATGTATTGTAATCGATAATTTGTAATAGCTTGTTCAGAAAAACAATCGTCGAGAATGAACAGGGTGGGTACATATGATTTAATATAAATGTCCATTGCATGTTATATCGTCCTTGGTTCCATCATTTTGTGCACAAACCTATGTTTACCATAAGGTGGCAAGCGATCAAAAAACACTTAACCCATTCCCTCATATTGACGACTTTTGACGACTCTGTAAAAGTCACTTTCTGAAACCATTGTGACAAATAGAGCATTTGCTCCTTTAGGAGCAAATGCTCTATTTATCACAATGGTTTCAAACTACAAAATTCTAAAATTTTCTTTTCTCTAGTAAAAGCTCTTTTCCGGTAGAGTTTTTTCAAAGAGGTTGGGTCTAAAAATAGCCTATGAGGTAATGGGTTAAAGTCACTACTCCTGAAACTATTTGGTACTAGTATTCGAAAACCTGATTTTTGTTGGGCGTTCATATCTTATTTGACTTATATTGTTTTATGGTCAATAGCAATAAAGTATAGTTGAATTATCATTGAATTTGAATTTTTAAAGAGAATTTTATCTGTTGATTAGAATGTGAAAACACCAAAATATAAATTTACCCATATATGTCACTTTCAGCTAACATTAACGATAATACCCCGGTTTTCGTACCGTCCATGTATACATTCTACATAAGTTACTACGACATCGTCGGAACTACGGTCGGTACAACGATGGCGTCGGATGGTGACAGCGGGACATATGGCATACTCACCTACTCGCTAGATCAGGTGTCACTCGGTGCTGCGCACTTCGCTATAGACACTAGCGGAGTAATATCAATAGCCACTGCGCCGGAAGGAAGTAGTGCTCTTAATTATTCCACTACCGCCACGATAACTGCTATAGCGACAGACAATGGTGGACTAACTGCAACTGCAGCCGTTACTATAGTTGTCTCAGGTACGATTATTCTAATTATTCCATTGTTTTATTAGGGGCTTTAACGAAAGGTACGCTTTGAAAGGTTGAAATTATTGCACATTCTACCGTGCAACGATTAAAGTTTACTTCGTTTATCAGAAATTATCGTAGGATCTAGCTATTGCTATCAAGATGATCTCTTAAATAAGTTCATTACTTGTACATGCGGAAAATATGAAAGCTGTTTTTGTTTGTGTGGGTATCTGGTCATACCTCACTTTAATGTAGTCATATCGCAACGTCCAGCTAATTACAGGTAGAGGAAGACCCCATATATTTTTCTGTGCATGACATTGTTCCGTGCAATGCATGTACAGTAAAAACCTCTCAAAAACGGAATTCTAGTAGAGAAGAATTAAGATACTTTTAGGCAGGCGGTTGCATAAGGCACGGTGAAAGTCATACAGAAAGCTCCTAAAGGAGCTTTTTGTATGACTTTCACCCTGCATAAAGCTGCCATCTGTCTCCAAGGCCGATGTTTATACCAATTTTAACGTCCGTTTTAGAGAGGTTTTAATGTATTGGATAACTGCGTCATATGTTTCAGATACAACGACCACGTCAACCACAACAACTACAAATTCTTACAAAACATTCTTCGACGACCCTTACAACTGGGCGTGGTTTGTTCCGTGCATTATTATAGTCGTTATTACTTTCTTCATTACCTGCTGGGTAGTTTTCACGTGCACCGGCGAGAAAGGATGTGGGGCCTTTGCTAGAAAGTTGTAAGTGTTTATTGAGTTTATTCTTTTTTCCTGGGGGTCGTTGTTGCTTTTGTTGTTCTTTTGTGTTGTTGCACATGACACGAGTACGAGGTTTCGTGTGCACACGAATTCGTGTGTGTATGTGTGTCTGTGAGTGGATGTACAAATCAGTCACATCCCTTATAGAAATGAAAACTACTACTCTCTCCAAAGTACACCTCAAATACCAAGTTTTAATTATTTAATAACAATGGACCTTTATCCAGACGTTGCCTCATTTGCAAACAGCTTGGATCCTGATGAGAAGTCGAGTAACTCGAAGTCTCATTTAGGTCCAGGCTTTTTGTCACCAAGACAATCATTTCCTATGTGCATTAAGGAATCAAAGTGCAAAGTATAGCATATCTGAGTATGAGCAAATAATTATTTTCGGCAGGAAAAGGATAAAAGAACGACAAGTCAAAAGGATATGTATCTGTTATTTAGAGACATTGTGCAGAGAGTAAAATGTTCCATATTTGTTGATTGCATTAAACAAAACAGAAGCACGCGTAAGTATCCCTTTATCTCATTGGATTCCATAGTGTTGGAATTGGGTGTTGGTGTATTCTGGAATGACTTACAATTTATCCCAATAAGTTTTTAATGGGGACGGTAAAAAGGAATATCACAGTCTACCGTCGTGGCTATACGCATGCGCGAGTTTTGGTTATATAAAAAAGGCACTCGTAATGAGTTACCGAAAATTGTTTCGAAACTTACATTTTATTAGTCCCCCACCGGTTACCGGTTGGGGGACTATAGGTTTGCTCGATTCCGTCCGTCCGTCTGTCCGTCTGTCCGTCCGTCCGTCCGTCCGTCCGTCTGTCACGCTTTGTGTCCGGGCCATATCTCCTACAAAGTTATGCCAAATTCATTATAACTTCACACATTGAAGAAGCATGATGAGGGCTAGTGTCATGCACAAGGGCCATAACTCTAGCATCAATATTTTTGGAGTTATTTCCCTTTTACATATTTTTTTGTCCGGACAATAACTCTTTATCTACTGGTTCAATTGATTTGAAACTTCACATATGGAACAATCATGATGAGGGGTAGTGTCATACACAAGGGCCATAACTCTAGCATCACTATATTTGGAGTTATTCCCCTTTTTCATATTTTCTTGTCAGTCCGTCTGTCACGCTTCGTGTCCGGGCCATATCTCCTACAAAGTTAGGCCAAATTCATTATAACTTCAAACATTGAAGGAGCATGATGAGGGCTAGTGTCATGCACAAGGGCCATAACTCTAGCATCAATATTTTTGGAGTTATTCCCCTTTTACATATTTTTTGTCTGGACAATAACTCTTTATCTACTGGTTCAATTGATTTGAAACTTCACATATGGAACAATCATGATGAGGGTTAGTGTCATACACAAGGGTCATAACTCTAGCATCGATATTTTTGGAGTTATTCCCCTTTTTCATATTTTCTTGTCAGTCTGTCACGCTTCGTGTTCGGGCAATATCTCCTACAAAGTTTGGCCAAATTCATTATAACTTCACACATTGAAGAAGCATGATCAGGAGTAGTGTCATGCACAAGGGCCATAACTCTAGCATCAATATTTTTGGAGTTATTCCCCTTTTTCATATTTTTTGTCCGGACAATAACTCTTTATCTACTGGTTCAATTGATTTGAAACTTCACATATGGAACAAGCATGATGAGGGGTAATGTCATGCACAAGGGCCATAATTCTAGCATCTATATTTTTGGAGTTATTCCCATTTTCATATTTTCTTGTCCAGTTAATAACTCTTTATGTACTGGTTCAATTGATTTGAAACTTCTCATATGGAACAAGCATGATGAGGTGTAGTGTCATGCACAAGGGCAATAACTCTAGCATCAATATTTTTGGAGTTACTCCCCTTTTTCATATTTTCTTGTCAGGACAATAACTTTTTATTTACTGATTTAATGTATGAAAGTAGGTACTAATACCATTCAGGTGGTCATGTATATACCATGGTCAACCACACCATGGGTGGGTGGGGTGGGGAGAGCGGAGGGTTTTTTTTCAGTCCGGTGGGGGACTCATGTCTTGCATAGCAATACAACATGCCCTTGTTTAAATTTACAAGCGGAAAAAAAACGTGGTTGGATTTGAAAATAAGATCATTTGAATCGAGAATGTCGATATGTTTATTCAAATAGACATGATTATTTTCTTTCGATCGGTCAACAAAATTCGAGGTACAGTCGTCTCAGTTTCTATTTTAGGTAGGCCTACTCATAAATCGATGGAGCTGAACAGACTATTTAGGTCTATGACGTTTTAAGAGATTCTTAATCAAATGATCATGCGAGTGAAAAGAAAACGTCTACCATTTATCCGTTAATCTCTGCTTCCGGATATAATCTTATTAAAAACGCGTTTCCCAAGCGGTGGATTAAGTTAATAGAACTTATAAACTAGCAGTGAATGACGCCTTAGACGCTGTGATGCAGTAGGTTAGCCCGAAGACTATTTGTGTATTAAATTCACTTTTGTTTGATCCGGCGTGGGTTTGTTGTTTTTTCTTCTCTTTTTTCTTATCGCTTATGGTATAATTCTATCTGTTGATACATGTACTTCTGTTTTTCCGTCAGCATATGCATATTTACAGAAAGTTAAAATCAAAACCGCCTTTATTACGCCACTAGAGAAGCCTGATGACTTCATGAAATTCACTGTATATATTTTGTCAAAGAACTACTTGCAACGACCCAGTTCTTGTGAACTGAACGCAAACAGGGTCGACACCGTATGTAAGACAGATCCTTTTCTAAGCATTTTATCACATAGGCATTGGCGCTTGATAGACATCGTCTTCGTTCTATTTATAGCGCTAGAGAGATTTTACTTTAAATGACCTTGATCAAAGGGTTGTATTTTTTTGCGTAAGCAACGTTATAGGTGTATTCTCGCGTCGGCCACATGCTACTCTCGCCGACCTGACAACCGCCATTCCGCATGGCATTCTAGTACAAATTATTGACGTGCATTCGATAGATTCAAAAGGCCTTTATTAACATGACATCCGGAACAGTCAGTGTATACTATTTCTGATATAAAAAGGCTTCGTAGCGTTAGCTTTGGTTTAGGTTGTGTAACAAGTCCACAAAATATAGTTATATGTAAGGAGTGCGCACGAATATACAAATATTAGGCTCAAGGCGAAGTCACGTGACCATAATATTAATGAAATTATTCTGCCAGAGGATACTCAATGAATAAAGAAGTGCTCGTCGGATGACCGTATGCAAGCGATTAGATAATCGCACCTATAACTTGGAAAGCAACTCGGAGTTGTCAGTTTGATAAGCATAGCGGGGAACGGTCGAAATGTCAGCTGCAGCTGAATCACTCATTAGAAAAGTGTTAGATCTAATCCTTTCCATTCTAGACCTGTTATTTTATGCCAAATATCAGAAATTTGATTTTCAAAACATTGTTCCCATGCAAAGAGTACTGCATGTACTGCATTGTTATGGATTTATGGCAGCGACAAACGTATAACTCAGGTTAATGTATCAATTAGGAAGTAAACTAATGTATAACAAAAATCGCAATATCCTTCAAGAGTGTGTATCCAAGTCATGCAGAATATCGGACAATTATACTAAAAGCCAGAAATTTACATACTTACAAGCTAAGTTATTTTTAAATGCCAGGAGAGTTGAAAACTATATTACAACGCGAGAGAATAATAATTCCAAAAACCGTGGTGTGTTAAACTGGCCTTAGAGCTTCTGAGTGTGAACGCCACCTAAAAACTGATCAATATTAGTAGTTTATTTTCCGCATTCATCTTATATATTTAGGTGCAGAAAGAAGATGATGAAGACTAGGCATCATGGAAAACGAAAATCCTTCCCTAACTTCCGCGAACTACGCCGAAAGAGTGATTTTCTGAACCTGAAAGAGACAAGAGAGGACAGTTCAAGTTAGTACAATTTGTTGATATTATGAATAACACGACTAAAAACGCATGTAGGTATTACTTTACAAAAGTTGCGTGAGAACAGAGTAAAGTATGTAGTTTCTTCACGAGAGTCTGTGTATAACGTTAGTTTTAATAATAAAATGTAATATATTTAACGCTTAACCCATTTCCTCATATTGACGACTTTTGACGACTCTGTAAAAATTGCTTTGTGAAACCATTGAGATAAATAGAGCATTTGCTCCTATAGGAACAAGTGCTCTATTTATCACAATGGTTTCAAACTACCAAATTCAAATTGTTCCTTCTCTCTAGTTAATGCTCCTTTTCGGTAGATACATTCAAAGGGGTTGGATCTAAAAATAGCCTATGAGGTAATGGGTTAACAGGCATCGCTAGTGGAATGATCCATACGTTTAACAAGAATCGCTAGTGGAATGGTCCATACGTTTAACAAGCATTGCTAGTTTCAACCCTTTCCCTCATGTAAACGCCTTTTCGCGCATTTGCAAACAGAGAAGACCCATATCAGACGGTTCCTATAGGAGCTGTCTGGTTTCGGACTGCTCTGTTTGCTTACGGTTTAATATGGATATGATTGTACAGTTTCTGTCTGAGCCAAAATATCTTGTTTACATTTGCCATTATAAATATTCTGCTAATAAACATTCATGATGTCATTTTTCCTTACATGAATATTGAACAGGGAAAGGGTTAAAGGAATAACAAGATGTGTTTGTGAAACACTATGCTACAAGATGTGTTTGTGAAACACTATGCCCCCTCATATATTTGACCTCTGACCTTGAAGGATGACCTTGACCACCTTGACATGTCACCCCTCAAAATGTGCGGCTTTATGAGATACATATGCATGCCAAATATCAAGTCTCTATCTGTACTGGCTCAAAAGTTAAGACCAATGTTAAGGTTGTGTTAAAGTTACAGACAAAGAAACAGACAATTTGACCTTTGACACTGAAGGATGACCTTGACCTTTGACATGTGACCCCTTAAAATGTGCGGCTTTATGAGATACATATGCATGTCAAATATCAAGTCTCTATCTGTACTGGCTCAAAAGTTATGACCAATGTTAAAGTTGCTGACAAACAGACAAACGGACAAACAGACAAACAGACAGACAGACAAACAGACAGCGCAAAAACAATATGCCCCCTGACTATCGTCAATGGAGGCATACAAATGAGATTTGTAACAAACACTGCAGACCTTGAACAGATAGCTATTCTAGGAGTTTCACTGTTTGCAAATGCCATAGCTAACTTGTTCTCGCATTCAAAGTTTAAACAGCTGCAGTATCCTCATTAATATTATTTTGTACATATTTTAGCGACAGTTTTGGTAGCTTATTATTTAGGTTACGTTTCAAATTTTCGTATTGAAATAGGGGAATCCCCGTTAAAGCCATTTTGTAAAATGCAATTCAAATTACATGTTGTTTGTTGGTGTAATTTCAATCGTATTTAAGATCCCAACCAAATCTTCCGAAAATCTGTCTATTTCAGTTAGAAGATGTCCTCCACCAGTTGGTAAGTTACAAACAAACGAACGAACAAAGGTTCAAACTTTAGAATGTATTTATATGCCCAGGTGTTGTATAGGTTAGAAGTTTTGGAACTTTAGTCACAATACAACATACCAGTAATGCAGTCTAAATACAGTTACACCTCATTGTGACCCTCACAGGTACCATTTTAACCCTTGATGGAGAGGAGGTGCGGGTGGAAACACTGAAAAGCGTGTCTGAAATTTCCGGGAGAGACCGAGATTTGAACCCCGGACCTCCGAATTGGTAGTCAAACGCGTTACCACTAGACCACCGCACACCACAAACGGAACATACTCTGGCCAGATCGTATAAGATCTGGGTCTGTTCCCATAGGATCTGTTTGCAAATGTTTTAAAAGCTTCTCCATGGAGTAAAGGCTTTTTCAAGGAAACTATAAACCTCTACATATTATTTCTTTTGATGTGCTATCAGTTTTACGCCATCTTCTCCCCAAGCACCAAAGAAAAGAGGGAAAAAATAAACCTATTCTCATGGAAATACCGGTACAGTAAAAGTGTAAGACTTGAAACAGTTAACAAGAACCTTTGAGTCAATGCCCCAATTACAAATACAGTAGAACCCCTCTATTGCGACCACTTAATGAATAAACATATCTGTCTTTATTAGCGGGTAGTTGCTTAATGCAGGACGAAAGTTATGCAGAAAGATTTCTGCATAACTTTCGTCCTGCATTAAGCTATCACCTGTCTCCGCCACTGTGAAATATGTCCTCTTTTGCTGATCGCATTAGAGGGGTTTTACTGTATATTGCATACCAATTCTGAAATCCAATGTGACATTTTCAAACCATCTAGATCCGGGTGAGATACCAAGTTACCAACTATCTTGTCGTCTCATCCGGGTCCTAACCATTATATTTGGAACAGTGACATAAAATACTAATGTTAGATTAGGAGATAAATATAGAACGACATAGTGTTTTATGTATGCTTTTTATCAGGAATTTATTTTAATATTCTTTAGAACTGCAAGCATGGAGAGTAAATCGCCACAAGGCTGCAAGGTTGTAACAACAGACACAATGAGGAGTGCACAACTCTGGACCATACAGCACGATGTATTAGGAGTCCTTAACCCTTTACTCCATGAATATGTAAGAAATACATCCCCCCGGAGCATATTGTTTTTGCTCTGTCTTTTGGTTTGCGTGTTCCAAACTTTAACGTTGGCGATAATTATGTAGCCATTGCACACATACTTTAAACTTGTCGTGCATATTCAACTTATGGAGGAAACATTTTTTGTGCGACTTCTTAAGGTCAAGGTCATACATCAAGGTCAAAAGTCAAATTACGGGTTAAATGAATGAATGATGTGTTGTCGCCCATCGACACGAATTAGGGTCAGATTTAGATTGGTGATAATTTTGTCGCCATTCAACATACATACTTCAAACACGATATGCATGTGCAACTTATGGAGGCGAACGTTTTTGGGGTGACTTATTAAGGTTAAGATCATACATCAAGGTCAAAGGTCAAATTACGGGTCAAATTTTGATTGCCGAATAATATTGTCGTCATTTAACATACATCCTTTAAACGTGGCATGCATGTGCAACTTATGGAGGCGAACATTGTTAGGGGCGATTTATTAAGGTCAATACCATACACCAAGGTCAAATGTTATATCGGGCGCATAGTGTCTCACAAACACATCTTGTTTAAAATGGAACATGCACACATGCAATTTTGTCCATGGCGGAAACTGCACAATCAGATATATATAATTTCATAAGCAACCAGAGCAGACCCTGATCAGACGGCTCCTATAGGATCCGTCTGGTCTGGATCTACTCTGTTTGCAAAGGCATATAAAAGTGCATTTATGTAGTAAAGGGTTAAAGAACTTAAAAGAAGAGTTTTTTTATGCCAAAAATTGTATGCCAGACTTTAATTACTAATGTTGTACAAATGTACCAACGTACAAATAGAGGCTGCTTAATTGATGTAGTCCATGTTCTAGACTACCTCATGGATATACATTTATTAAACAATGACGTCATAAATATTATATTAATACATAAATACTTGAATTGCTCTGATCTAATATTTCGACCACTAAGGGCCTTTTTCAAAGATTATCATGATAATCTTTGAAAAAGGCCCTTAGTGGTCGAAATATTAGATCAGAGCAATTCAAGTATTTATGTACTATATTAATTCCCTATTTTGGAATATTTTCTGTATTATATTAATGTTTAATTTTATAATGACATATGAACACATTATATTTTGGCAATGACAGAAACTGTAGAAACAGAGCTATAAAATCCCATTCCCGCATAGGCTATTTTTAGATCCAACCTCTGATTAAATCTACCAAAAAGGAGCATTTACTAGAGAAAAGGAAATTTTCAGATTTGTGTAGTTTTTAAACCATTGTGATAAATAGAGCATTTGCTCCTGTGGAGCAAATGCTCTATTTACCAAAATGGTTTCACAAAGTGACTTTTACAGAAGCGTCAAAAGGCGTCAGTATGCGGGAATGGGTTATTTCATCAGAATATATAGAAAACCCTGATCAGACGGATCCTACAAGAGCCATCTGATCTGGGTCTACTCTGTTTGCAAATGCATCTTTTTCTGGTAGATGACTAATGAACATAGTTTTAAACAGAGGTACCGTATATGCAAACAGTCTAGACCCAGACGGAAAGCTGAAAGAGCCTTCTGTTTACGGTCATCGCCATTTGCTTTACAAATTATGTTCAAAGTGTCACATTGGTAAAATAATTATTGCAGAAACTCCCCTTCACATGAAAATTAAAATACAGTAAAACCTCTCTATAACGGTCACTTAATTGTGTTAATTAGTTGGTATTTAGGGCAGGTGGTTGCTTAAAGCAAGGTGAAAGTATACGAGCGTTCTGTTTTACTTTCACCTTGCTTTAAGCAGCCATCTGCCTTTAACACAAGCTACTTGATGTAATTTAGTGGCCATTATAGAGAGGTTTTATTGTAAGTGCACATAGAAAATGAGGTTTAACCCTGAACCTGCTCAATAGTCATGTAAGAAATAGTTATAGCATGAATACTAACTAGATTAGTTTACAATGGTTTATGGTTCACAGGACATTTGGATTCAGACAGAAACTGTAGAATCAGATCTATATTATACCATAAACAAACAGAGCAGACCCTGACCTATAGAAGCCATCTGAGCTGGGTCTGCTCTTTTTGTAACGGGGTGAAAGGCGTTTTAGGCAATACAGTGTATATATGTGTGTACTGTAGCTTTGTACTTCTATGAGATGAAAGTAATGTCTTACATATACTGATATGAAAACTTATTTTGTCTTCTTATTCCATTGTCTGGCCACCTTCAACTTGTCATGAATATTTGCCAGTTTGGTATGCGCATGTCCCCCCCCCCCCCCTCCCCCACACAGTTTCTTGAATGAATCATTGATTAAAGCCAGGTTGCTTAGTCATATGGGTTTAACCCTTTCCCTCATATAAACGTGTTTTCATGCATCTGCAAACAGAGTAGACCCAGATCAGACGGCTCCTGTAGGAGCCGTCTGGGTCTGCTCTGTTTGCTAATAGAATTTGATAGATCTGTTTCTTTGCTTTCTGAAATGGCTACAATGTTCCACCTTCCATATTTCATTATAACTATTTTGTCCATGAATATTCAGGAGGTATTGAAACTTGGGATATACATAGAACAGGGAAAGGGTTACATAGACCATATGGCAGGGCCTCTGCAATGATGTCTGGTGATAGAGTATTCCAATCCTTAGTGGTTTGGCAGACAATTGACCATTTCCTAGAATCTGTTATTGGTGTCTGCATTGTAAAACTGTTCTGCATACCACATGGCTCATATGACTTTGATAAGGATTTATCAATATGAAATGTTATGCTGGCATATTCTAGCTGAGGTCTTACGAGTCTTATATGTTATTTTACTGTGTTCAATGAAATGTGTAAGTTACGTTCAAGGAAGGTTAGTGTTCGGTTTGCTTTACTGCAGATATCATTAAATGACCCCCATTCAATCTAAGTCATCCGTGATAGCGCAGCCAAATTATTTGGTCATTGTCTCTTGAGACAGTGTGTGTCCATGGATAGTTTAGTTAACCCATTCCCTCATATTGACTTCTTTTGACGACTCTGTAAAAGTCACTTTGTGAAACCATTGTGATAAATAGAGCATTTGCTCCTATAGGAGCAAATGCTCTATTTATCACAATGGTTTCAAACTACAATTTTCTAAAAAAAATCCTTTTCTCTAGTTAATGCTCCTTTTTGGTAGATTTATTCAAAGTGGCTGGATCTAAAAATAGCTTATTAAAGTGTATTGGGCTTTATCTTCTTGGTTACTGAGAGATCTGAGCATTTGGTTGGATGGAATTCCATCCCATGCGGCTAATAAAACAACATTTCAATATAGCATTTGAGATAAAGAAAGAAAACGCAATACATGTACTTGCAAATCTTGTAAACATATTTTATTACAACCATCATCAATGAAAACATGGTTAATTCACATCTTTGTTTTCAATTGAAATTTGATCAAGTTTTTCGTGTTTCAAATACAGTAAAATCCCTTTAACCCGGATCTCCAAACTATTATCAATGCAGGTATGTAAGATAGGTGGCTGCTTAATGCATAGTGAAACTCGTGCAGAAAACTCCCCATAGGGGCTTTCTGTATTACTTTCATTCTGCATTATTAAGCAGCCCTATCTGAAAAGATCTAAATTCTCTTTTATTAAAATTCCGGTCTAGATGGGTTCTATTGTACTCTCATACATGTGATAACCTGCTGAGGCATGTCAGGTAGATTTAGGAAATTTGTCAGGTAGATTTGACTTTTGTCAGGTAGATTTTACTGACGCGACAAAAGGAGGAAAAAGAAATTTGCTTGATACTTATGTTTGTTATACTTTTTCACATTATCATTCATACTTTACCATAAATGCATACCATACCATTATAAATCTTACATTACACACATAACATTTACACACTTAACCTTTTCCCTCATGTAAACACCTTTTTTACGCATAAATTTGCAAAGAGAATAGACCCAGATCAGATGGCTCCTACAGGAGCTCTCTGGTCAGGGTCTGCTCTGTTTGCTTATGATATAGGAATGATTCATTACTTTCTGGTTTAGCCAAAAAATCCAGTGTGGTGTTAAAATCCCCATATAAACCCTTTCCTTCATATAAACAAGTTTTCATGCATTTGCAAAATGAATAGACCCAAATCAGACAGCTCCTATAGGAGCCATCTGACCAGGGTCTGCTCTGTTTGCTTTTGGAATTTTAAATTTTTTTCTGTACTTTCTAAAATGGCAATAATGTTCCAATCTCCATATTTCTTTATAACTACATTGTTTATGAATATTTAGTACGGGCTGGAATTTGGAATGAAAATGGAACAGGGAAAGGGTTAAAAAACAAATACTAATAATTGGCATGCAGTATCAATTCTAGATTTTTTTCATGGGTCAAAAGGACTGTTTGAAATCAATAGGTATCAAGCCCAAAACACTGGGTTCCTTATTAAATAATGTCATGAAAAAATCAATATTTATTACTGTTTTATCACATAATAAAAAAGAAATTCTATTTTATTTTATTTTATAATAACATTTTTAGGGGTTTTTTTTGCTTATTTTATAGCCCTTATTTAGCTGTACTCCCAATGACAACCTTTACTCAGTTCAAGTCAGTTAAACCTTTACTCAGTTCAAATTATTTACTGCCAACATTGAGCAGTCACAGAAATGTTGAAATCCCAACAGGGTCCAGAGTCCGTGTTTTAGCCCGTATCTACAAATGTCGCGAAAACTGATGACATTTCAACTTTATTTAGTTCTTATTTTTTGAAGAGTTTGCAATGGTAGATACTATTTCAGAGTGTTTGCAATTACTTCTTTAGTGTCCTTATCACTGATTATATTAATGAAAAAGTAATTTTGTGTACAAATCAAATGCATGATCATCAGTCCAAACAGTCTTATTTTCGAAGTGTTTCGGCCAACTGCAACTACGAGGCCAAGCACAACTGTCTTTGACAAGGAAGCAGAGAAGCATTTCTATGTATTATAACTTAATTATGAGAATATAATTCCTATTATAGGGTCATGACACTCCCATGTCGCTTCGCTTGAGTAATAAACCTGCTGCATGTGATATTTGTGATAGACGTTTGCATTTTGACACGACTGGTTCCCGAACAATTTATTTGTAAAGTCCGTAGAGTGAAAACCGGAACCACCTCGTGATTATGTAATTCGGATGTTCTCTATGGTCTCCACAGGGGATTCCCTTGATTGGTCCCTACCAAAACAGACCTAGCGTTGATCACAGCATGATAGCAAGCTAAAGGTGGTCTGTGTGTGTACAGAACTAACAGATAAACTCCACCAGGGAGGAAAATGTATGTCACTAAAAAAATTACCATCGTAAATTTTCAAAAAACGGTAGTTTTGCTTACCGTTCAGGTAGAACGGTAAACCACCTCTGAAAACGGTAGAATTCACCTACCGTCGGTAGTTATCACATGTATGTTAACTCTATACCTATCAATGAGCAATAAAAGCATCAATACTGTTATTTCATTTTTTTTCACTTACAGCCAGTTTAAATCAATCCTAAATTATATATGACAACCAATTTAACCTATTCCCTTATAGGCTGTTTTTAGACCCAACCTCTTTGAATCAATCTTCTAGAGAAAAGGGAATTTTTTGAATTGTGTAGTTTTTGACTTTTTTAAACCATTGTGATAAATAGAGCATTTGCTTCTATGGAGCAATTGCCCTATCTATCACAATGGTTTCAAAAAGTCACCTTCACAGAGGGGTGTCAATATGACAGAGTGGGTTAAATCATGTTCAATTTACAGTAGAACCTCTCTATAGCAATCAGTTTAACGCTTTCCCCGTTGAATATTCATGTAAGAATTTATGACATCATCAATATTTATTAGCTGATTTTTACAATGGCATTTTGGTACTGGTAGAAACTGTAGAGTCAGATCTTTTAGAATGTCATAAGCAAACAGAGCAGACCCTGATCAGATGTCTCCTACAGAAGCTGTCTGATCTGGATCTAATCTGTTTGCAAAGCTGTGAAAAAGCATTTGTATGAAGGAATGGGTTAAAGATAAACAGATGTTTTCAGAAACAGTATAACCACTTAATGCAGAAAGAAAGTTTAATGAACTAAGCTCCTATAGGGGCTTTCTGCATAATTTTCATCCTGCATTAATTTAAGCTAACACCGGTCCCTTTACTCCATACATATTAATGTAATTCTTTATTACAATTTCAGTTTAGAGGGGTTTTAGTGTATCTTATTTCTCAGCCAAATCTTCATTTGCTCTCCAAGGCAGTTCTAATGAGTGGCAGCAAGATGGAAATGCAGAAAATATTTGCCACAGATTCCCTAACTACATACACTGCTCTTATCCACAACTCTGGTATTGTTTGTTTGCTGGGTTGACTGTTCAATCACTGTAATAAACCTCAGCTAAATTCACCCCGACAATCTCAGACTACAGTTTCATCTTTTTCTCAATGTATGTCTGGTTCCTAGCTTCTATTATGCAGGCAAAGTATGGGAACCAACAAACACGTATTCAAAATATTCTTGAGGTTTAAGCCTGAGAACGAGAGGACCGATTGATTCAATATGAGTATCGCTGGAGGCAGCAGTGGGACATCAGACATACTGCATCTTCTGTTCCATCTTTTTCTGCATCTCCTCTGATTGCAGTTGTTCAACGGTGAGTAAAGACAACCCAAGTTGATCCTCCTGCAAGAGAGCATTAAGACTGTCAATACCAAATTCCTTCACCAAAAATGGTCATCACCTTTCACCAAGTACACTTTTCTGAAGGAGGTGTTATCTGAACAAGAAAAAACTAACAGAAGGATGGACAGATGGATGGATGACATGCGGCATAAAATAATACCACCCTTCTGGCATATAAAAAGGCAAATAAGTGAGAATGTGAACCAAGAGTGTGGCCTGTTATTAATTTTGTTTCTGAGTCATATACAGGAAACATCATAATAAAGTAAATCAGCATCTCATAAGGATCCAATCTATCTGACAAGCCAATTACAGTAAAACCCCTCTAAACCGAAATTCTAGCAAAGACAAATTTAGATACTTTCAGGCAGGTGGCTGCTTAATGCAGGGTGGAAGTCATGCAGAAAGCTCCTCTAGGACTTTCACCCTGCATTAAGCTGCCACCTGTCTCCAAGAGACATACTAAATTGCATGTCCGGTTTAGAGGGGTTTTACAGTACATCTTTTAGAGAAATGAAGGCAAACCAACTTTCAGAATTATGGTGTTTGCAGAAAACATTTAATTCCATGCTTTGTAAATGCATATTCCTAACAAGTATTAGTCTCAGTATTTATCTGAGTCATTGAAATACAAGTACGGTAATGACTATTTGTTTATATATGCATGGACGCACAGACCATGCCAAAACTATATACCCCTGCCTATGGCGAGGGGATAAAAATATTTAGTACAATTTTAAAGCTAACCCTTTTAAAAGGCTGTGCCATCTGACGCAGGAACCTTTTAGCCACCTGAACTGCCTCATCTGTAGACAGGTTACACAAACTATCCTTCAAGTGCTCTTGGATCCACTTGGGCAGCTTGCCTCGCTTATCGGCCCTCGAAAACCTCTGTGAAATATAGATACATAGCTGTACATGTATTCATATTTTCTGAGATACTGTGGTTACATAAAAGAAACTATATCTGTTCAATACAAAGATCAATCCAAGTTTTGAATAACTTGTTTTATAACATAAACTACACCTATCACTAAAAGTAATTCATACACCTTCATCACAAACTTAGAGCAGATTATTACCCATTCCCTCATATTGACGCCTTTTGACACCTCTGTAAAAGTCACCTGTTGAAACCATTGTGATAAATAGAGCATTTACTCCTATTGGAGCAAATGCTCTATTTATCACAAATGTTTCAAACTAAATTCCATAATTTTCCTTTTCAATAGTTAACGCTCCTTTTCGGTAGATTTTTTCAAAAAGCCTATGAGGGAATGGGTTAAAGTTAAACCCCTAAGTCCATCAACTCAATGTTGTCATGCTTATAAAATATTGTCACAAGCAACTCTTAACCTTTTACTTTTTCCAAATAGCAATTTATCCCTCAACCTCTTACAGATGCAAACAGAGTAAACCCAGATCAGCTGGCTCATGTCGGAGCCGTCTGATCAGTCTGATCTGTTTGCTATGGAATTATATGGATCTTATTCTACAATTTCTGCCAAAGCCAGAAACTCCTGTGTTGTAATACAATTGTAACAGGAGAGTCGTCATGGGTGACAAATGCCCCCAAAGTGTCTGACACCGAAATGCATTTTGGCGGAAAAACAATACAATGTAATGCAGGTGTAACATGAAATTTTGATGCTGTTAAAAATGACACATGAGTCAGTTCTTAACATTAGAAACAGAACCTTTGACGATTATGATAGCTAAGAAAAGAGCCAAGGGTCAAAACTTAGTTAAAAAGGACCCTAAGTCATTCTCAACGTTAAAAAGGACCCTGGGTTGATTGTCAACGTTAAAAACAGATCCTGGGTAAATTCTTAACGTTTTAAAAAAAAAGACACGGGGTCAAATTTCAATATTAAAAAAACATACTGTGTTGATTGTTACTGTTAAGTTGATTCTTAACGCTTAAGAAAGACCCTATGTCGATCCTTAACGTTAAAAACATACCCTCAGTCAATTCTAAACGCATGGTCAAAGTTTCATGTAACACTGGCTCTTAGACAGCTGCAACAGAAGTTACCTAATATGGATCTACATTCTTTGCATAAGCATGTATAGCATCTAATTTAGGTAGTGTTGTAAGCAAGCAATGAAGACCCAGTAGCTCCTACAGGAGCTGTCTGATATGGGTCTATATTGTTATAATGCTGTAATTCATCTGAAAGTTCTGACACTGCAAGTATTTGAACAGCATGGCCTACCCATGTATGAATAGTATTTAGAGCTCTTTATAATGTCTGATTCATGCTAATGTAGTAGCAAACAGTGTAGACCCTGTAGTTTGATTTGGGTCTACACTGTTTGCCTAAGCATACCTGTCCAATACTTAAAAATTACAAATTTGGAATCTGTAACTGATAAGGTATAGGAGATATGCTCTGGACAAGCCTTTAGTAAAATCAAGGTCAAAGGTCAAGGGCACGCGACACTCCGCCATCCCAAGATGAACTCACACACCAAATTTGGAATCCGTAGCTGGTAAGGTATAGGAGATATGCTCTGGACAAGCTTTTTGTATCTGGTAAGGTATAGGAGATATGCTCCGGACTGTAAAATTGAGGTCGAAGGTCAAGGTCAAGGTCAGTGATCTGAAAATGGTACACCACTCTCCGCCATCCCAAGATGAACTCACAAACCAAATTTGGAATCCGTAGCTGGTAAGGTATAGGAGAAATGCTCCGGACAAGCTTTGTGTAAAATCGAGGTCAACGGTCAAGGTCACAGTGACCTAGAAATGGTACGCGACACTCCGCCATCCCAAGATGAACTCACACACTAAATTTGGAATCTGTAGCTGGTAAGGTAAAGGAGATATGCTCCGGACAAGCTTTTTGTAAAATCAAGGTCAAAGGTCAAGGTCAAGGTGACATGAAAATGGTACGCGCCACTCCGCCATCCCAAGATGAACTCACACACCAAATTTGGTATCCGAAGCTGATGTGACAAAGGAAATATACTCCGGACAAAAGGTACACACACCCACACACACACACTCACCCACACACCCACCCATGCACGGTGCGATCACTATATGCCGCCAAAGCCTAGCTTTGGGGGCATAAAAATTAATCAGCCAATAAATATTCATGATGTCATTATTTTTAACATTAATATTCTTCAGGTAATGGGTTAAGCATAATACATATTTATGCTAAATTTTACAATAACCAATGTCCCTCCTCCTTCGCCTCCCACTTGTAAAGCTGAATAATTTATTTGACATTGGTTTTTTTGGGGTAACTTTGCATGAAACTAAGTACAGTAGCAAATAGTGTAGACCTTGATCAAACTGATCCCTAAATGACCATTGTTTTATTTGGGGCTACCCTATTTGCTTGAGCTTGTCTGACTGAATATTTACAAAAATAATGGTATAGTAACTTGGCAAATATGGCCAGCGCATGAGAGAGTATCTTTTCTATTGTTCAAAAGGATAACTGAATTTCTGTAAAAACAATTATACAGCTGTCACAAATCAGTTGGGGGGGAAAATGGCACATTAATTGGTGTTGATTCAATAACTAAAGAAAGTCAATACAGTTAATCCCCTCTTAATTGACCACTTTAATGAATGAATATTGGTGTCTTTAAAATCAGGTGGTTGCTCAATGCAGGATAAATGTATTGCAGAAAGCTCCTGCAGGAGCTTTCTGCATAACTTTCATCCTGCATTAAGCTACAACTTAACTTTCAAAGACCCAGAATTAGAACTTTTTCGTGGTTAAATAAGAGGGGGGTTTACCATACATTTCTAATGTCCCTTGCACAGCGCTCATTTACTTAAACTCACTTTGTCAGCAAAGATCATAACACCATAGTCGGTCTTGCCTCTGATTGCTCGTCCCACACACTGGGCTGCATGACGCATAGCATCAAATGTCAGGAAGTCATTCTCCCGAATCTGAAACTGCTCCCGTAGATACTCCAGTCTTGCCTGCAACAGGTAAGTCATACACTCAGACAATCGGTTTGCAGTCTTTTTATTTCAATTCTGTTTTCAATTCAATTTCTGAAATTAAAATATGGTCTTCACAACTTTTCAAGTTTCATTTAACCCTTCGCTTGCTATTCACATCAATATACCTACCTGTAAATAGTGAAGACCCAGATGAGACAGCTCCTGCAGGAGCTGTCTCATCAGGGTCTGCACTATTTACAAGTTGATTGTGCAACCAGTGCACTCCACAGCAGTAATTGCATAGCGAACTACTTGTACACAGTGAAGATACATGTAATTATACAACAGGGCATGGGTAAAGAAGGAGAAATGTATTTTAAAATTCAGCAAGAGAAGGGGTAATTTGATATCTGATAGTGTTCTGTTTACACCAAAAAAATTCTACTTAAGGTAAGGGTCAATAACATTTACAAAATATTTTCCTCTAATTTATAGTTCCAAAATAGAATAAGTAGAATAAGTGCATTGATACCATACAGTCCAATCTCTATCTCTGACAGTAAGACAAACTTGTTTGACAGGAACTTCTCATCCCAACTTTCCTCTCTTCTTATTCTATATATATTATAAGACTTTAAGATGAGTTCCTACAGACTAGTTTCTAATAAAGTTGAAGTCATCGTCCATCCTCAAAATGTATGTTTACACATAATTATCGGTGTTTGTACTGAAGTCACATTTCTCAGTCGGGTTAAGATCTGAGGTGTGAAATTGATCCTTTGATTGACAATGTCGAGAGGAAAGTCCTATATTGTAAACATAAATACATTTATATTTCTTATATACAAAGTGGAATTACGTTGCATTAAATTTACAAGCACAGGTATGATATTATACATGGCTGCTGATTGAATCCTTTCAACATTACAGATCAGTTTGAGATTAGTAACTTGGCATCTCATCAGGATCCAAACTACTTTAACCATTTCCTCCATAGGCTATTTTTAGATCCAACCTCTTTGAATAAATCTACCGAAAAGGAGCATTAACTAGAGAAAAGGAAAAATTCAGAATTTTGTAGTTTGAAACAATTGTGATAAATAGAGCATTTGCTCCTATAGGAGCAAATATTCTATTTATCACAATGGTTTCATAAAGTGACTATTACAGAGGCGTAGAAAGGCGTATTTATGGAGGAAAGGGTTAAACTCTGACAATGGTTTTTGAAACGGCATTTCAAGAAAATGCAATCTTAGTCTTGAAACAAACAACATTTTTGAAGACAACAGTTATTCAGTATTGAAATGGTAAAGGAGATAGGCATACCAAACCAAAGTAGAAATGAAAGAAATTAAGAGATTTTTGAAATGAACTCTCATTTAGTCAAAGTTTTAAATGAGTCCCTATGAATTATACTTAAAGAGTTTCCACTGTACATTGAATGACATTTGAAGTACAGTTGAACTTCGATAACTCGAACTTCAAGGGACCGTACAAATTAGATCGAGATAACAGGAGTTTGAGTCATCCGATTTCTAATCTGAACGATTTATCAAGGCCACAGCTTAATACAGGTCTAAAGTAATGCTGAAAGCTCCTATAGGAGCTTTCAGCATTACTTTGGACCTGTATTAAACTGTCACGTGCGTTTCTAGATATCTGTAGCGATACTTTTTAGAGCAATTCTGGATTGTATATTTTGGACGGACTGAACTTTTTGTTCGACTTATCCCGAAGTTCGAGTTATCCGAGTTCGAGATATCGAAGTTCAACTGTACATTAGTGCTCATTGTATCAGAAAGCGTGATCATAGCAATGGTAATATTACAAATAACAGTAAAATTTCTCTAATATGACCATTTTATGACTAAACGTAGGTGTCTTTAACCCTTTCACTGCAGGATACTCTTTCTACTTGATACATTGTCGACAGCTTCAAGTTTTAGAGTGGACATTTCTTCAATTTCTTTATAATCGCAAACAGTTTGGATTCTGATGAGACACCAGGTTACTCTAAGTCTCATCTGGATCCAAACTGTTTGCATATAATATCACAGACCCATCTTCATGGCAGTGAAGCAGTTAAAGGAAGGTGGTTGCTTAATACAGGAGCTTTCTGCATAATTTTCATCCTGCATTAAGCTACCATCTGTCTTTAAGAGGATACTAGTTACTTCCTAGTCATCAGATTGAAATGCTCTACCATGATGGCTGAACTGTCTGAACATGCTGTATTATTCATATAAAAGCTGTAAAATTAAATAAGATTTTGACTCAAAATCAGATTGAAGATGTAAGATGAAGATAAACATGTATAGGTAAATTTCTACTCATGCACTGATCAATGAGATATTCTCCTGCATTTTATACCTTTAGAATTCTGCTCTGTGTGTATACATATGGCACGCCAAACATCACCACGGCCCGACCAAGATGGTGATCTGAATGTCAACAAAAGAAACATTTCACCCTTTATCTGGTATAGATACCTTTAACCCATTCCCTCATATTGATGCCTTTTGACGCCACTGAAAAAGTCACCTGTTGAAACCATTGTGATAAATAGAGCATTTGCTCATACAGGAGCAAATTAATGCTCTATCTATCACAATAGTTTCAAACTACAAAATTCTAAAAATTTCCATTTCTCTAGTTAGTGCTCCTTTTTAGTAGATTTATTCAAAGAGGTTGGATCTAAAAATAGCCTATGAGGGAATAGGTTAACACCTTAGCAAACAGTAGTCCCAGATCAGACGGATCCTGTAGGAACTGTCTCATCAGTGTCTTCCCTGTTAGCTTACCAAATTATAAAGATTTGATTCTACAACCTCTGCTATGACCAAAAACTCCTGTTTTCTTGTATAGATATTTATGTGGTACAGGGTTAAACTAAACTACATGACAACCAAATGTTGTAGTGTAAGAGGCATCAGATTCTAACCAAGGTTGTGCAATCTGTCTGATAAAGAAGCAGTTAACCCATTCCCTCATATTGACGCCTTTTAACGCCTCTGTAAAAGTCACTTTCTGAAACCATTGTGATAAATAGAGCATTTGCTCCATAGGAGCAAACGCTCTATTTATTACAATGGTTTCAAAACTGCACAATTCTGAAATTTACCTTTTTGCAAGTAAATGCTCCTTTTCGGTAGATTTATTCAAAGATGTTGGATCTAAAAATAGCCTATAAGGGAATGGGTTAAATGAGAACAAATACCATAATCTCTCTAATAAATGCACCCTTACTTCAGGGAGGAAACACAGACAAGCTAATAAAACGCTTAAAAACCCTATACATCTATAATAACTATTAAATAGTGGGAGTTTTTTTTTTCCAAATAAAGGTTGTAGATAAATGAAGACTGAAAGTGATGCAGAAAGGTCCCCTATGAGCTTTCTGCATTTCTTTAATTCTGCATGAAGAAACCACATGTGTACAAAATGCTAGAGGCTGTTTACTGATGTTTAATAAACATTATAGACCCAGTATACACACTACATCAAAGCTACAGCATCTGATTAGGATCTAATCTGTTTGACAGTGATCTAGGCTTACACTATTTGCATAGCCTAACAGGAACTTCAACTCTTTTGGTACCAAACATTGTTTGTTTACAAACAATGTCACTTGCTTTAACCCTTTCCTCCATAAATACGCCTTTCTACGCCTCTGTAATAACCACTTCTTGAAACCATTGTGATAAATAGAGCATCTGCTCCTTTAGGAGCAAATGCTCTATTTATCACAATGGTTTCAATCTACAAAATTCTAAAATTTTACTTTTCTCAAGTAAATGCTCCTTTTGGGTAGATTTATTCAAAGAGGTTGGATCTAAAAATAGCATATGGAGAAATGGGTTAAGTTTCAGAGTGGACTTCTTGTCAGTTTCTTCTCTAAAACATAAGTGATGTGTGAAAGGGTTTGGATCCTTATAAGACGCCAAGTGGCTCGGCACCTCATCATTCTGGATCCAAACTGTTTGCAAATGTATTCACAGATTAACACACTGCAGCAAGCCCTTTGAGTTGTTTTCTGGCAACTTTGGTAGTTAACCCTTTGAATGCTGAATAATCCATAGGGGTCTGTACCGATTCATGGGAGTATATATATACAGACCCCTATGGAATAATCAACATGGAATGACCCCATCACTGTCTACCGATAGAGTTAATTCAGTCTAAAGGAATAAGATTTGTGAGAGAACTTTGAAAGGCAAACAGGAGTGTCTGCACTGGGTCTACTCTGTTTTCAAAGGTTCCAAAAGTCATGTCTTTCACATATAGGTTAAGAAATGAAGACTTACCAAAATCAATTCCTTCAGACACTTTTCCCCTAGCCACAGACAACAGTACAGCACCTCTGCCATTTTCACAAGCCTGAAACATTGAATAACTAGAGTTGTTTTATATATATATACAAGAGAGCCAGAATGGCCCTGATATCGCTCACCAGACAATCAGAGGAGAAGATTTTCAAAGTTTTCACTATATGTTTCTATTAAAAACTAGCCTGGCCTGGAGCGGGGCCAATTTTGACCCCAGGTGCATAATTTATAAGCCTTTTGTAGAGGACCTGAACATGATGCTATCTGCCAAATATGAAAGCTGAGAACCTTCTAGTTTAAGAGGAGAAGATTTTCAAAGTTTTCACTATATGTTTCTATTGCAGACTGGCCACTCATTTTAAATGTTGATACAGATATTGTCACATACTGAATTTTGCCCTTCATTAAGCATCCACCTGCTTTTTAAGACTCCTATGATCATTAAATGACTGGCTGCTTAGGACAGGTTCTACTGCCATCCGAAATAGGCCTTGTTTGCGTGGTTGTTATAAAGGTTATACTGTGTATAGGAAAGATGTTCACCTTCTGGTAGTTGAGGAGGGCCAAGGTGGTTTCAGCAGCATCCTGTGTCTCTATAAACAACAGCTTCTGCTTCTGGATTAGGTCGATGATACCCTTAAAGAAAAAACAAAACATCTTTAGATGTTTGACTAATTTTGTCATGTGTAACATATCAAAAGAGAGAAAGACAGCATTAATCATTATTAACAGTTGAGTGTTAAAATATGTTTCACAATATACATGTAGTTAGGATCATATCTATATTGCCATAAGCATAGAGAGCAGACCCAGATCAGATGGCTCCTACAGGAGCTATCTGATCTGGGTCTACTCTGTTTGCAAAGGTCTAAAAAGGCGATCATGTGAAGAAAAGGGTTAGGCAAATGACTTGTAGATAGCTCTGTTTGGGAACCAACAACCACAATTACCCATAACATTCAGCCAGACCAACTTAGGCAAATACAGTAAAACCCCTCTAAACCAGACATTCAAATCAGTATCAGTATCAATACCAGTCTTTAACCCTTTCCTCCATGAATATTTATGTAAGAATTTATGACATTATGAATATCAATTACAGTTATAATAGCAGATGGACACTGGAAGTGATTGGGATTGGTAGAAAGTGTAGAATCATAATTATCTATATTATATCATTAGCATACAGAGCAGACCCTGATCAGATGGCTCCTATATGAGTCATCTGATCTGGGTCTACTCTGTTTGTAAAGGTGTAAAAAAGCATATTTATGGTGTAAAGGGTTGTTTTAACAGGGTTGTTTTAGGCAGCAGCTTAATTCAGGGTGAAGTCATGCTGAAAGCTCCAAAAAGGAAATGTCTGCACGAATTTCCCTCTGTATTAAGCAGCTACCTGCCTAAAAGTATCTAATTTTTTCTCTACTAAAATACTAAAATTCCAGTTACAAGGGGTTTTACTGTATAGCATTTCATTGTGTAAATTCAGATCAGATGTCTGAAATCTTGCATTTGGTAAAGGTTCAACTTATTTGTATAAAGAATCAATGAATGAATAATTACTATGTTGTTTGTTTGATTACAATTAATTGAGTTTAGTTCCAGCCTGTCAAACAAGGTTGATGCTAAGTTTTAGTGATTACAGCCACACAGGCTTGTGCCATCAGTCCTGATCAAAATCAGGACAAACAAGTACTTATCTTGTCAGAAACAATGCAAACTGTGAAAACATGGTCAAAGCAGCTGACTAAATTCATCTACAATGATGACAGAAATGATGGTTTGGATGAAAAATATTAACCTTTAGCCTGCTATGGGTGGATGAGTTAATACCTATGCAAACAGTTTGGATCCAGATGAGACGCCGAGTAACTCGGCGTCTCATCAGGATCCAAACTGTTTGAAACCCTGATTGCATTTTGATAGACAAGTTGATTATAGCTTGAATTTTGGAAATGTACTAGGAGAAAATTCTGTTAAAATAATTTATTCCGGAGGCTAAAGGTTAACCATTTGAACGCTAAATATTCAAAGTGGAATGGACCATCATTTTTTATTGTGAATGACAAACCGTGCAGATCCTGATCAATGGCCTTGTAAAGTAGCCCTATGATATAAATTTACTCTGTTTTAACAGAATAATATCTGAATTGCAAATGATAAAAAGAAACTCTTGTCTTCCTACTTTAACCCTTTACTCATTAAATATATGCCTTTCTATGCAAACAGTGTACATCCAGATCAGACAGCTCCTACAAGAGCCAATTGATCAGGGTCTGCTCTGTTTGCTTATATTATAATATAGATCTGTTTCCACAGTTACTGCCTGATCATGAGCAAAAATGTCCTGTGTTCATAATTATGCCATTATAGAAAATAATCTAATTAATATTCATGATATCATAATTTCTTATATGAATATTCATGGGGTAAAGGTTTCAAGCCAAGACTTTAAAGATTTGTTAACAATTTTTGCCAATTAAATCATGAACAAGGGAATTTTATCATTTCTCTATTCTTTTCTGAACTTCAGCCACCCTTGATTGAGAAACTTAAAATTAATTGAGCACATTGAAATTGTCTGCAAAATGAGCTGATAAAAGTTCTGACAAATAAATATGTGTACCCCGATTCCCTTAAGAACTTGGACAGACAGAATCCCTACTATTTGCTACTGTGTCAGTCTAAAGTTATCAGAATGGTGCAAAATTGACAAACTAACCCTTTCCCTCATATAAACACCTTTTCACAAATTTGCAAACAGAGAATACCCAGATCAGACGGCCCCTATAGGAGCCGTCTGATCAGGGTCTGCTCTCTTTGCTTTTGATAGGATATAAATCTGATTCTACACTTTTCTTCAAAGCAGGGAATAAAAACACGGAAAAACGAAACAGCTCGGCAGGCAAGGGACACATAAATTTACCCCTTTTAATTTCATCAGACTTATATTAAAATTCAAATGATTTCTTTTCTTTTATATTATAAGTAATGCTTTTGGATAATACAGACAGATATTTCAATTGTTAAAAACACATACATATTTTACAACTATAACAATTTACAAATTAGTAATAGGGTTATATGTGTGTTATGAAACATGCATGTCAGCCAAACAAATATCATAATCAAGGATAACACAAAAATGAAAAAAGTATATCTCTTATTTCCACAGTGGTCCTTGATTTCCATTTGTGGTCCTTGTCAACATCATTCACTTTGGTCAGGGAAACTACAGTATAGTGAAACACAGAGACTTGCTCAATCAGAATGAAGAAACTGCCTTTAATTAGCCTCTTTCTCATTTTCTTTTCTATTCCTCTTCCAAACTGATTCCTCAACCCTCGATTTTTTATTCAAAATGTCCCTGACTTTTCCCCGACCTTTGCCATAATTTCAAATTTCCCTGACTAAATTAAAAATTCCCTGACTTTTCCCTGACCTTGAATTTTTTTCATATTCTCCTGACTTTTCCCTGACCTAAAAGCTTGGAAACCCTGTATATAATTATGAATTAAATATAATTTGGACTGCCATTGCTTGCAAATATAATTTTTGTGAACCATTTGATCCGGATCTCTACTGTTTAATCCATTATATGCTGGATCCAAATGTATCAGTCATTTTCAAACAGGGCAGTACCAGATCAGAGGATTCCTGCTGGAGCCCTCTGATCAGGGTCTATACTGCTTGCTATACAGTAAAACCTCTCTATAACAACCAGATCAGACGTTCCTATTGGAGGAGGACCTGGATCTGCTTTTTTTCTTATGGGATAATATAGATCTGATTCTACAGATTCTACCAATATTCTGTATATATATGCCATCATAAATATTCAGCTTATAAATAATCATAATGTTATTATTTCTTATATGAATATTAAACAGGGACAGGGTTAATAAGAAATAAGTGCAATTAATAATACCAAACAATGTATTAATTTAGACATAATCAATTTATGAAATTTCAGTTTAAACTTTAAACAGCACATTTTTCATTCAGTCAAACATAAGATAATCTGTCATTGTTAGAGTAAACAGTATCCTGGCAAGAGTTTTCACACCTCATTGCACACAGCTTGGTTTAGTGGGACTCTCTAATGCAGTTAGGCTTGTACACAGCAATTTTCACATGCAATCACTGTAGATTGAATTCTGACAGGTAAGTAGCCAATCAGATTGTAGAACACAGAGAGTTACATTATAAGGACCAATCAAATACCATCTAATGGAAATTTCTGACAGTATATGAACTTTGACATTTCAACAAGTGTCTGAATTCAAATTCTTTACTAAACAGTGCTAAATGTTTGATTGAAAATTGGGTGAAGAAGATTAAGAAGAATAAAGGATCAGTGTGAATAAGAACATTTTGCTGAGACTATTAAGCTGATAATTCCTCAGTTGATAAGTGACTTATTATCAATATGGAAGAACTTAGTGATTTTGATCTTTGTGAGGCAAAAGTGAATGATGTTGACAATTTGTACATTGATATTCCTGACAATGATATGGCTAAGACAAATCGACCAGCAAGCACAGCTAGCTTTGCATCATGGACATTTTCACCAATACAGGAGGATGATAACGAACTGCAGGATCCCCTGATCCTGAATTCAGCAAAGGAGGATCTACTATCAGGCAATCAGCAGTTCTATGTAGTGTCAAACCAGCCAATCAGCAACCAGGCATTGAACTTAACCCAGCATCAAGTCCAACTGAGTAACAATTCGTCAAGTGAGTACCATTTTCCAAATAACATAACTTACCACCACTCTGTGAACATTCATAATTATGTTGGAAATTACTGTGTGCCTACCCCACTGATCAAGGATGCCTGTATGTGGGAAAGTATGGGTCAGTCGGCCTTTCCCGCCATTTCTGATTCCTGCCGTTTTGATCATACTCAGACTCCTTTATTAAAAGTACAAGAACAGACAGATCCTGTGGCAAGTCTTTCAGCACCTGGGATGGAATTTACTCGCTGTTCCACGCCTGAGTACTTAATGGCTCTTAATTCTTTACACCAAATGCATTCTCCACCCAGACCAAACCACTCTGCAGCCTTGGATTTTTCCTGCTCAGCAAACTTTGAAGACTCAGCCAATCAGGGAAGTGGTTTAAAGCAACAAGACAGTGGCTACAACTCAGATCTGAATGTGTCACCAGTGATACAGTATCAAGGGAATCCCGCGAAAATTGAAGACAAGCAGAATGTGAAGAGACAAACATCTACTCCAAATTCATACCAGCAATTCCTGAAAGTAGCGCCTATGCAGCTATTTAATAAAGAGAACATTAACCATCATCCTCTACATGTGCCACAACGGATTGCTACGTCAGTGCCAGGATTTCAGCCCCAGCTAATGTGTCCAAACAGGCAACCTAATGTTTTATCACAGTCTATCTACCCATCAAATCAAATGAACACCTTACAGCAAATGAGACAAAAGTTTGCACACACCAAGACTGAAGCTACTAATAATGGAGCGGGTCTCCAATTCAAAAGTGTAGCAGACCAACATGCAGCAAAGAAGAAGGAGTCCCAAGCAAAACATAAAGGAAAAACTGAAGCAAAATTCAAACGGGATAATACTGACTCAACAAATGCTGGATACAAACGCCGCCACAATGAACCATTAAACAACAAAGCCCTAGAGGTGATGAATGAGTGGTACCAGACACACAGTAAGAACCCATACCCAACTAAACTGGAGAAGGATCAGCTGGCAAAGGCTGGCAACATTTCACTTGCTCAGGTAAAATCCTGGTTTGCAAATAAACGCAACCGCAACAACAATACTCGACCAAAGAAGCAGAAGATAGAAATGGAGGAACGCCTTCTTGAACTTTGTCATCAGTTGGCTCGTGATGCTAGAAGACCAACAAAGGACAATGCTTATTACATTCAGCAGCTGTCATCTATCATGGACACTACAAAGCTTGTTCCTGGCTCCTAGATGATTATTGTGAAACTGAATGACTTCTAAATATAGTGCTATTCACTACAATTTCCAGAAATGATGATAGAATAAGACACAGTGTTAAAACATGCCGTGACAAGCTTTTTGTCTTTTGCAATTTTTCTCTCAAGATTTGCCTAACCCATTTGAATGCTGAATATTTCACTGTGAAAATGTAAATCATTGTGTTCAACCCTTTACACCTTAAGTATGACATCCATGTCTTTACAAATAAAGTAGACCCACATCAGACGCCTCCTGTAGGAGTCACCTGATCAGGGTCTGCTCTGTTTATGATATGATAAAAATATAATTCTACAGTTTCTGCCATGACCAAAGAGTAATGGGTTGCTACATACAGATTTACAAATTGTGTGCATATTAATCCTTTGCCTAATAGAGACTACTTTTGATGTCTTTGAAAATAGTATAGACCCAGATCAGACAGCTCCTCTGGGAGCCATCTGATCAGGGTCTGCTCTATTTGCTTATGATATATAATATACTAAATATAGTTATGTTTCTATGCCAACATTTCCTGTGTTCATGAGCCATTATAAAAATTAATCTAATATTAATGATGTCATTAATTGTTACATGAATATACATAGAGTAGAGGGTTACCACATAAAGTTTCAAGTTCTAAACAAATTTGTTGAGATGATGAATGCCTCATCTGGATACAAACTGTTTGGAAAAAAATAATTAAATCTCTTGTACATGTACATCTACTACCAATTGCTTAACCATTTCCTTCATATAAATGCATTTTCATGCATTTGCAAACAGAGTAGACCCAGATCAGATGGCTCCTATAGGAGCCATCTGATCAGGGTCTGCTCTGTTTGCTTTTGGCATGATATATATCTGATTCTACGAAAAAAAAACCTTGAAAATTTCAGCTAATAAATATTCATGATGTCTTACATGAATACTGAACAGGGAAAGAGTTAACTGAACATTTATGGGTAACATTACTTTTCTATAATATAAAGATTTTCAGGGGATTTTTTTGCTTTGACAAACTATAGGATCATATCTATATAATTCCATAAACAAACCAAGCAGACCCTGATCAAACAGCTCCTACAGAAGCCGTCTGATCTGGGTCTACTCTGTTGTATAGGCGTGAAACAACATTAATAAGATGGAAAGAGTTAACCCTTTACTCCATAAATATACCTTTCTACGCCTTTGCAAACAGAGAAGACCCAGATCAGATGGCTCCTCAGAGGAGCCATCTGATCAGGGTCTGCTTTGTTTGAATTTGATATAATATAGATAAAAAGTCTGGGCCAAAATTTCCGGGGTTCATGTGGAATTATAACAATTAATCTAATTACAGTGCTCCCTCTCTACAACGACACCCTTTGGGATACGAAGATTGTATGTGTTGTTCAGAGGGAGTTGTTATAGGGAGGGAAAATCAAACATAATTGGCTTGTTTGCAGATCCCCAGATAAGGTGTATTTCGAGAACTAAAACCGTTATGCCTCAATCAAACCCTATGTTGTGACCACTCTTTAGAATCGTGACGATTCTAAAGAGTGGTCACAACATAGGGTTTGATGGAGGCATAAATAAAATACGATGGAAAAAAAGTTGTTTCTGGAGCCTTGTTGTTTCGGAAAAATGACATGCGTTGTTGTAAGGAGGGAATCGTTATTGAGAGGGCCGTTATAGGGAGGGAGCACTGTAATATTCATTACATCATAATTTATTACATGAATATTCAAGGAGGAAATGGTATGCAACAGTTTGTATCAAGATGTGACACCAAATTTTTCTGCATCTCATCAGGATCTAGACTGTTTGACATTGTGGCTGCATTTTAATGACAAAATGGGAAGAAAAATTATGAGAATTATAGCAAGTCACAATTTGCAGACATACATAAATTGTTTAGCATGAAAAGCCTTTATATTGTGAATATTCATATCGGAAATAATTATCATATGAACGAAGGAAGATTTGGCTAATCAGCTTTGTTATTTCATAAACAAACAGTGCAGCATCTGATCTGGGTCTACACTATTTGCAAATGCGTCAAAAGTAGTCTCTATTAGACAATAGTTTAATATGCATTCAATTTGCAATCTGTCCGTATCTAACTGCTAAAGACAAAGTTGAGTATTTTGATAAAAAGTGATGCCATAAAAACCAGATAGCTATCTTAGGGTGTGATGGTAACAAACTACCACTGGATGTAATATGATCTGTGTGATGGGGTGTTTGTGTTCATTGTGTTGTGATCAAATAGTAATGTGATATGAAATGTGATAACTGAAAAGACAACAGACTGTGATGGAATCAAAAGCAATTGTGATAGGATTATATTAACCATTTACTCCATAAATACGCCTTTGTAAACCGAGTAGACCAAGATCAGATGACTCCTGTATTAACCATCTGATGAGGGTCTCTTTTGTTTACTAATGATATAATATAGATATGATTTTATGTGCTATTATAACAATTAATTAAATAAATCTGAATAATGTTCATAATGACCTTATTTCTTAAATTAATGAATATTCATGGAGTAAAGGGTCACTATAACCTTCAGACAGCAAAGAAGTGTAGAAAATGAACATGTTCAAGTGAAAGAGACACAAAATCTTATCAAGGTCTACAGTGTTTAACCATGTACTCCATATGTCTTTTGATGCCTTTGCAAACACAGCAGACTCATATCAGACTGCTCCTATAGGATCAATCTGATTTGGGTCTGCTCTGTTTGCTTATGGAATTATATAGATTTTATTCTATGTGTCTGTGTACATATGGCATTACAAATAATCATGTAATTAATAATTCACTATGTCTTGTAAGAATATTAATAAATTCAAGGGTTAATATAATTTTTTATCATGGCAGAAACAGAACCGGATCAGATTTCATCAGCAAATACAGCAGACCCTGGCTTTTTGCTTGAGTCTGAGATCATTCTCAAGCATCTGGTTGGTCAGATTCTGAGCTTGCTCAGCTCAGAATCTGACCAATCGGATACTTGAGAATGATCTCAGACACAGACTCAGAAGTTTTATAACCTTGGTCCCAGATCTCAGATGGTCCCATATCTTAATATGGTCTACATCTTCTTTATTCGGCCAAACATTTTAGGGGATTACTTATACACTGAAAAATTCAGCAATCAGAGACTACATCTGTGATACAATTATAGAGCTTTCATGTTAGGACTATATTTATCCAATCCATTTGATACATGTATTGTGCAATTCTACAGTAAAAATTTGATACTACGAACCCTTAAATACATATCATTATTGATCTTTAACACATGTGGCAGCTTAATGCAGAGTGACATGCAGAGCGCTCCACTAGTAGCTTTCTGCATGACCTTCACCCTGCATTAAGCAGCCACCTGCCTACAAAGACATATTCATCCTAATCAAAATTTCGTAGTTTCGAATTTTTACTGTATATAATTATTTAATGTTTAAATTTTTAAATCGAAGTGATAATTTGATATTAACAGTGCAATGGACTCAAGCGTGCCTAACTCTTCACTAGTCTTTTAACCCTTTCCCTCATACCGGTATAAATGCCTTTTCACACATTTGCAAACAGTTGACCCAGATCAGACTGCTCCTATAGGAGTTGTCTGATCAGGGTCTGCTCTGTTCGCTTTTGACATGACATATGGATCTGATTCTACATTGTTTGTCAAAGCAGACAATTCCCTTAAAATGTTTACATTATAAAAATTGAGCTAATAAATATCCATGTTATCATTATTTCTTACATGAATATTGAACTGGGAAAGGGTTAAAATTGTCAATAACATACTGTAAATTTATAAATATTTCCATATTTGTTAAAAAACAAATATTAAAAGATCAAACAGTTTCGGTCTTAATGAGATGCTGAGTTTGTCGGCATCTCATCTGGATTGAAACTGTTTGAAAAGAACAGTAAAACATCATTAATGATTTGGTTAAGAGTAGGACATGTGACAGTGAGTAGATGACATCAGTAATGGAAATATGTATGTGGTATTCTTTTGTGCTAATTATATACATGTATATATATGTTATCTATGTACATAATGCATGCTTATTTATTGTGTATTGTGGTTCACCTTATATAGCCCTTCACTCCATAGATACACTTTTCTTTGCCTTTTTTTTGCAAACTGTGTAGACCCAGATCAGACAGCTCCTGTAGGAGCTGTCTGATCAGGGTTTACACTGTTTGCACTCATGGTCTTCTAGGTTTTAGTTTATCCTGTCTTTCACAGAGAAATATTTGCAAATATAAACATACATGTACCAAAATACTATTTGGGATAATAAATATGCAAAGAGGGTGGAGTTTAACTCATTAATATTCATGGAGTAATGGGATAAGTCTGCACATAGTAAAGTACTTTGCATGATGAAATGTTTTAGTGTAAATTATAGAAGCAAACTGAGACACGAGTTGTGTATTTTTTGTTGCGATTGCTGCAATCCATTTCTAGTATTTTCTACCCTATTTACTTCAGGTATTTGGACACCTAGATGAAAAGCTAAATACATGGAAATTCAATTTGGGATAACTTTGGTAACTTTAATTTAGACTGACATAGTAGCAAATAAAAAGCGTTTCTAAACGAACATCCTGTGTGAAGAGCGCTATATAAATGTGTAATAACTATAATAATAACAAATAGTAAAGACCCTTATCAAAAAGCTCTGTTTGATTGGGTTCTCTACTGTATTTGCTGAAGCCTGTCTGTCTGACTACTATAAAACCTGTAATAAGCGGCCATTCATTTATCTAACATAGAAGTCTTAAAAAGCAGGTGGTTGCTTAATGCAGGGCAAAAGTAATGCAGAAAGCTCATATAGGAGCTTTCTGCATTACTTCTGACCTGCATTAAGCTACCACCTGCCTTACAGACCAATAATTAGAATTTTTATGGCCAGTTAATACAATGTCATGTTCTACTATACTTTGGGTAATAAGTGTATCTCTACATATGCCCTTGAACCTGCTTCTCCGTCTTTAATTCCAGTTTCTTTCACCTTGTCTGTCCAGTCACCCCTTCCATTCCTTCGTGTTCCTATGATTCTGACTTGCTAACTATCACTCTTTCTCTCCATCTTCCGATGTCCCAATCTCCCTCTGTGTATACCTCCATCTCTGTGGTGTATGTTCCTCTTATGTTTCTAACTTGCTATCACTCTTTCTCTCTATCTCTCCCTGTCTGAATCTCTTTCTCTCCCTTCCTCTCTTCCTATATCTCCACCTCTGTTCTCTATCTCTCCCTGTCTGAATCTCTTTCTCTCCCTTCCTCTCTTCCTATATCTCCACCTCTGTTCTCTATCTCTCCCTGTCTGAATCTCTTTCTCTCCCTTCCTCCCTTCCTATATCTCCACCTCTGTTCTCTACCTCTCCCTGTCTCAATCTCTTTCTCTCCCTTCCTCTCTTCCTATACCTCCATCTGTTTTCTATCTCTCCCTGTCTCAAGTCTCTTTCTCTCCCTTCCTCTCTTCCTATATCTCCACCTCTGTTGTGCACGTCTACATATGTCTGTTTCTTTCCAGTATATTGCTATTACCCTAATCGGAAGCCTATTAGTCACTATTGCACAGTTCTGCCAGGTTTCTCTTTTGCAAAATGCTTGATAGACGAACAGTGTCTACCCTGGTCTGAGGACATTCCAAGATCATGGTTGACATGGTTCATCATGGTTCTGCCCACCAAATATGATTGGAATAGAAACGTAACATGGCTAAGTTTAAAATACAGAATCAAACAAGATGTAAATAATTATGGCTTATGAATGGCTTAGTTACTAAATAAGTCATAATTATTTAGTTTAGGCATTTGCTCTGGTCTACTCTGTCTGTAAAGGCATGAAAATACATACTTATAAGGTACAAAGTTAAGACAATATGCCTTCTATCAACATGAAAATGAAGGCTCTCTCTTAACCCATTCCCTCATAGGCTATATTTAGTCAAAACCTCTTTGAATAAATCTACCGAAACGGAACATTAATTAGAGAAAAGGAACATTTTAGAATTGTGTAGTTTTGAAACCATAGGAGCAAATGCTCTATTTATCACATTGGTTTCAAAAAGTGACTGTTACAGAAGCATCAATGAGGGAATGGCTTAACCCTTTCCTCCATAAATACACCTTTCTACATCTCTATAATAGCCACTTCTTAAAACCATTATGATAAATAGAGCATTTGCTCCCATAGGAGCAAATGCTCTATTTATCACAATGGTTTCAAACTACAAAATTCTAAAATTTTACTTTTCTCTAGTAAATGCTCCTTTTTGGTAGATTCATTCAAAGAGGTTGGGTCTAAAAATAGCCTATGGAGGAAAGGGTTGAAGGGAATAAACTGAATCACTTATGAATCTTGAAAAATAACAAACACCATAATACAAAGCATATTTGGTTTAATGTTGAAACAATCATTCAAATTATCACAGACCAGAATCACAACCCCAATAAATATGATACTGTGCTTTTCACTCACATAGCAGTATGAAATTCACGCCTATTGCTTCATTCTTTCATTTCTTACATGGGCATTCCATCATGCGACAGCCATTTGCAAAGAAACAGCTGATCACATTAGCATGTAGCACCCACTCCTCTTTTCTCCAGCCACTCCAACCCAAAATTAGAGCATTGATAGAAATTTTGATAATTAATTCACACCGCAACAATTCAATGACACTCCATACTAAATGGCCGACATTCAGTGACTAAACATGTCTGTAACTTTGAGGTATCTTCATGAAAATGCAGCGAAATCTTTCAACACGAAATATCTAAGATGGCTGCCAGTCCCTCATCCCCCCCCCCCCCCCCCGGCCACAAAAAATCCCAACAAAAAACAAGTCATACACAAATGCTAACCATGGTGATCACATCATGAGAATGCTATGAGAACTGTATAAGTTTGTGCCACAATTGGCACAGACCAATGACAATGGATGCAGAGGTCAGTCAGACTCTTCCCCTATATAATTAAAAAAAACCCATATAATTCAGATACATCACAGACATGCTGGTCAAACTCACCTGCTCATACCAGGAGGCAACTGTAGACTCCTAAAATGAAAGAAAAATCAGATTTAACACATTACCCCCTAGTGACGCATTTTTGTGCTTCTATAAATGGTTTCAAGACTACACAATTCTAAAACTCTCCTTTTCCATTATTAATGTTCCTTTTCAGTAGATTTATTCAAAGAGGTTGGGTCTAAAAATAGCCTAGGGGAGAATGAGTTAAAGAAAAGTAATAGCTACACTGAACGATACATGTAAGACTTATACAAATTTTATGAATATTTATAAAAGAATTCACAACTTCATGAATATTCATTTACTGAATATTTGAGACGGCACTACATGTATATGAGCCATCTGATTTAGGTCTACTCTTGTTTGCAAAGGCTTTAAAAGTTGTACTTATTGAGTAAAGAATTAACCCTTTCCCTGTTCTGTGTTTATTTCAAATTTCAATTCCTACTCTATATTCATCGATAAAAGAGTTATAATGGAGTATATAAGGTGGAACATTGTACCCATTTTAGAAAGTAAAGAAACAGACCTTTCAAATTCCATTAGCAAACACAGCAGACCTTGATCAGACAGCTCCTATAGGAGCTGTCTGATCTGGGTCTACTCTATTTGCAAATGTGTGAAAACACGTTTATATGAGGGAAAGGGTTAAGTGGGGAGTGGCTTACCATGTATGTGTAACTGACAAAGAAGCATACGATTCCATCTGGCACCACAGAACAAAGTTCCACCAACAAGTTACCATAGTTACGGATTACAGCTGAGGAAAAAATATCACATTAAATATGTTTATTATTAGCATGATTGTATTAAACAGAGATATCGACTTTTAGAAAACAAACAAGAACAGTACCGGTCCATGCCAACATTTATTTACACAATTTACTATTGAAAACAAATTTTCTAAAGGATATTACCGAATTATCCCTTCCTTTCAATGATTGCTTTTTCACAGTAGACTAAGATCAGGGTATACGCTATTTGTTTATGACTTGATATAAATATGATTCTACAGTTTTTGCCAAAGCAAAATATTCTCGAGAAAATTGTACAAATTGTACAAATTCAGCTAATAAATATTCATGATGTTATTATTTCTTACATGAATATTGAACAGGTAAAGGGTTGAAAGGCAAGGAATTATTGGCTTATGTCAACTGTGGCTTTTGTGATGATGAAACCCTTCGCTTGCTATTCACGTCAATATACCTACCTGTAAATAGTGAAGACCCAGATGAGACAGCTCCTGCAGGAGCTGTCTCATCAGGGTCTGCACTATTTACAAGTTGATTGTGCAACCAGTGCACTCCATAGCAGTGATTGCACAGCGAAATACTTGTACACAGTGAAGATATATGTAATTATACAACAGGGCATGGGTAAAGAAGGAGAAATGTATTTTAAAATTCAGCAAGAGAAGGGTTAAAACATGAACATAATCGGTTATAGTGATATATATGGCATACATCACATCAACTGGAGTATTACGATTTCACTTCCCTTCTGACTTGCATTATTAGAATACAAATCTATACTAACCTGGATCTTCCCTGGTCTCAAACTTGGAACTCATGGCCACTTGATCATTACCTTTACTTACAATCTGAAAACACAGAGAAAATACAGTAAAATCCCTCTAAAATGGACATTAAATTTGGTATTAAAACTGATCTTTCAGACAGGTGACAGCTTATTGCAAGTTGAAAGTCATGCAGAAAGCTCAACTAAATTATTCTTTAATAAAATTCCGGTTAAGAAGGGGGGGGGGTGCTAATAAATACTCATGTCATTATTTCTTACTCGAAAATCGAACAGAGAAAGCTGTCAAAAACTGTAGAATCAAATCTATATCATGTCAAAAGCAAACAGTGCAGACCATAATCAGATGGCTGCTATAGGAGCCATCTGATCTGGGTCTGGGTCTACTCTGTTTGTCAAAGTTCCAAAATGTGTCTCTACGGAGTAGGGTTAACAAGCTGTTCCTAGATACTTGTACATTATGCTATGCATACCACAGGACATTCACAGATACTTTATGCATTACATACCATAGGACATATACACTGTATACCACAGGACATTCACAGATACTTCATGCATTACATACCATAGGACAGATACACTACATACCACAGGACATTCATAGATACTTTATGCATTTCATACCATTGGACAGATACACTGTCTGGAGAGAGTCATAGTGAACATCGCCATGTTGACAGGTCTGAAGTCCAATATCTTAGGGTACATATCCAGGGGAGACAGAGTCTGTAACAAAGCAACATCTTTGAGCACATCCCTTAACCTCATTAATGTTTATGCAGAATCCATGCATATTCATTTACTGGATTTTATAATGGTCCATAGAAACGGGGTTTTTTTTATTTCAGAAACTATAGAATCATATCTTTATTATACCATATATAAACATTCCCCCATGAATATTAAATTAACCCTTTCCATCATATAAATGTGTTTTCACGCATTTGCAAACAGAGTAGACCCAGATCAGACGGCTCCTAGAGGAGCCATCTGATCAGGGTCTACTCTGTTTGCTAATGGAATTTGATAGACCTGTTTCTTTACTTTCTAAAATGGCTACAATGTTCCACCTTCTCTATTGATTTATAACTGTTTAGACCATGAATAGTCAGTAGGTATTGAAATTTGAAATAAAATAGAACAGGGAAAGGGTTAAGAATTTTCTACTTCATGAATATTAAAGGACCGAGTTTTTATAATTACACATTAACAAGGATATATTTGGCTGTGGCAGAAACATCATAGTCAGATCTATACTATTTAAAAAGGAGCCATCTGATCTGTGTTTACTCTGTTTGCAAATGTGTAAGACGGTGTCTCCATTAGGTACAAGGGTTAATAGCAGGCTACGACAGTGGTTTTATAGTTATAGCTGAACTGATGTCAAAACTGTGACAAAATGTCTCTTTGCACTAAAATGACACCCACTACAAAGATGGCATAATTTTTCTTTCGGAGCTACAAGTTAAAATAATTGACCTGATCAAATGATTTGATGCTCTCAGAAAATTCTGCCAGCAAATGCGAGCTGGACCTGTGCAACCTAATTCAAGTCTGCACCTCATCTAAACCATGTGACTACCTTTAGTATGCAGACAGATAGACTTGGGCAGACATTGCAGACCCATATCAAATTTAAATGTCTAATTTAAAGTTATCAAAATGCTGTCAAATTGAATTATTTAGCTTTAAAAACAAGTGGAGGGGGGGATACTTAGGGCACTAAGGGTAAAAGGCCTAGTCTCCCTTTACTTCATAAGTATGCCTTTCTAAGCCTTTGCAAACAGAGTAGTCCCAGATCAGACGGCTCCTATAGGAGCCTTCTGATCAGGGTCTGCTCTGTTTACTTTTGAATTTCATAGATATGATTAGTTTCTGTTATTGCTAAAAATTTCTGTTTCCATGTGCTATTATAACAAATTAATCTTATTGATATTCATGATGCCATTATTTCTAAAATGAATATTCATGGATGAAGGGGTTAATATTCTGAATATACCTTTATCATTCTGAAAGCAAAACCCAATCAACCTTTTACTCCATAAATACCCCTTTCGATGCCTAGGCAAACAGTGTAGACCCAGATCAGATGGCTCCTGTAGGAACTGTATGATCAGGGTCTGCACTGTTTGCTTATGAATTAACCCATTCCCTCATAGGATATTTTTAGATCCAACCTCATTGAATAAATCTACCGAAAAGGAGCATTAACTAGAGAAAGGGAAAGTTTTAGAACTTTTTAGTTCTGAAACCATTGCGATAAATAGAGCATTTGCTCCTTAGGAGCAAATGCTCCATTTATCACAATGGTTTCATAAAGTGACTTTTACAGAGGCGTAGAAAGGCGTATTTACAGAGGAAAGGGTTAATAAAGATATGACTGTTATACAGATTCTACTTTGGCTAAAACTTTCCGTGTCCATGTGCCATTATAAGAATAGATCTAATTAGTATTCAAGGCATCATTATTTCTTACATGAATATTCATGTGGTAAAGGCTGAAAACAAAAAGAGCACATACCCCTGAAGTGATAATTACACTTTGAAATCTGTCAAACACTGGCTTAATGGCTATGGACGCATCCAAACAGCTGAGGGTGAGGATAGGGTTGGAGATTGTGGGTGTCCTGTCATCAAAGGGTTCTATGATCAACACAAACCCTGAAACAACACAATGTGTAGCCTTTTCTTTCATATAAACACTTTTTCATGCATTTGCAAACAGAGTAGACCCAGATCAGATGGAACCTATCCAAGACGAGTACAAGTTCCAAAAGACCAAAAGAGGGGCCAAATTTTCTTTCAAAATACACAGCAGCGACAAAATCTATGTGCATACTTTGAATTAAGTGCTGAATTAAGAGCAAAACATACACCCTTCCAGCATATTGGATAATTCCATGTGTTGATCGAAAGATAAAACGATTTGTGCAAAACTAAGTGGATTTTGTAAAGAAACACTTTATATCTTAATCTGATAAATAAGCTTTTTGCTTATTAATTCAAGAATTATAATATAATAATTCAATAGTGTAATATGTGGCCTTTTTCCTATATAATTTATATAGAGGTACACTTTGACCAGGAAATGGTATGCTTGGTCCTGGTATGCTTCGGTAATGGTACACTTTGTCCAATACTCGACCCAGATCAGACGGCTCCTTAAGGAGCCATCTGATCGGGTCTGCTCTGTTTGCTAATGGAATTTGATAGTTCTGTTTCTTTACTTTATAAAATGGCTACACTGTCCCACCTTCCATATTTCATTATAACTACTTTATCCAGTCACCAGGCTTCTCTAGTGACATAATAAAGGGGGTGCAAATAAACTTAGGTTTATTAGGTTACTTCCGGTAGTGGAAGGTTTATTAGGTTAGTAGATAGGCGTAATGATTCTATAACCATGGAACTATTTTAGTTTTCTGTAAATATTCATAAAAATGTTGATGGAATAGATCTAACAGATCTATTTGGTCACCAGAAGAATTATTCAAATGAGAAAAAATAAAAATAATTGGCTACAGCTGGATTCGAACTCGCGCCTGATCCTACAAAAACTAATTCTAATCTCTCTAGAGACGTCGCCCTTACCGATTACGCCACCGAGGCCACATACAAAATGACGTTGATTTATCACTTTTATTAATTTAATCCACTGCTGGCAAAACCCGTTTTTGATAAAATCAAACCCGGAAGCAAAGATTGACAGATAAATAGTAAATGTTTTCTTTTGACTCTCATGATTATTTGATTGATAAACTCTTACAGGGGCGGTGATAGTCATAAACCTAAATATAGCCTGTTCAGTTCCATCGATTTCTGAGTGACGTTAGGTAGAATCTAAAAATAGAAACCGAGACTACGTAACTCGAATTTGACCAAAGAATATAGATCATGTCTGTTTGAAATAACTTATCGACCCTCAATGCAAATCATCTTATTTTTCAAATTCAACCACGTTTCCCTTCTAGTAATACAAGTATCGAAACTATATTCCTCTGCGGTAGCTCATTAGATCTATTTACGTCTAAATGGAAGTGAAAAGGGAGGGATCCGTTGATCGAAAAACTGCATTTTCAATGTAAATTATTTCAAGAGTGTTATGAGTCTATAAAAAAGACATTTAACTATATTGACTGGATAAATCGAATAATAGGTTAGTGCCGTAGATGGGACGCCTTTATCCGACTCGGAGAGAAAACAGTTGAGGCTCGGCAAGCCTCGCCTCAACGTTTTCTCCCCTCGTCGGATAAAGCGTCCCATCTACGGCACTAACCTATTATTCTCTATTTATCCGTGAATGTTCAGTAGGTATTGAAATATGGAATAACATAGAAATGGGAAGGGGTTAACCCTTTCCCTGTTCTGTATTTCGACCAAATTTGAATAACTACTGAATATTCATTAACAAAATAGTTACAAAGAAATATGGCAGGTTGAACATTGTAGACATTTCAGAAAGCAAAGAAACAGATCTATCAAATTCTATTACCAAACAGAGCAGACCCTGATCAGACGGCTCCTCTAGGAGCCGTCTGATCTGGGTCTACTCTGTTTGCAAATGCGTGAAAACACGTTTGTATGAGGGAAAGGGTTAACCCTTTCCTCCATAAATACGACTTTCTACGCCTCTGTAAAAATCACCAGTTGAAACCATTGTGATAAATAGAGCATTTGCTCCTATAGGAGCAAATGCTCTATTTATCACAATGGTTTCAAAATAAAAATCTAAAATTTTCCTATGCTCTAGTTAATGCTCCTTTTCGGTAGATTTATTCAAAGTGGTTGGGTCTAAAAATAGCCTATGAGGTAATGGGTTAATTCATAAGCAAACAGTGTAGAATCCTATTAATCCATTAGACAATTGAGGATATGCTATAACTTCCATACCTTTTGCATAAGTACTGACAAGAGTGGCAAAGTTGGAGATTAGTGTTAATGCTGAAAAGTCAGAGAGATCGGCGAGCTCTAATGTGCGAAGTAATGATGACAGTCTCTCTGCACAGAATCTGTAAATAACAATGCAAAAGTGGTACAAATAGAACAAGGGGAAGTACCATGACAAGTTCACATTTTTAATTTGGTATTAACCCATTCCCTCATATTGACGACATTTGACGACTCCGTAAAAGTCACTTTGTGAAACCATTGTGATAAATAGAGCATTTGCTCCTTAGGAGCAAATGCTCTATTTATCACAAAGGTTTCAAACTACAAAATTCTAAAATTTTCCTTTTCTCTAGTTAATGCTCCTTTTCGGTAGATTTATTCAAAGAGGTTGTATCTAAAAACAGCCTATGAGGTAATAGGTTAACACTTTCCCTCACATAGATGACACAGGCACCTTTGCAAACAGATCCTGTAGGAGCCATCTGATTTGAGTCTACTCTGTTTGCTCATGAAATTATAACAGATCTGACTTTAAAATTTCTACCAGTACCAAACAATCCTATGTACATATGCCATTATAAAAATTCAGCTAATTAATATTCATGATGTCATTATTTCTTACAAGTGTATTCAACAGGGAAGGATTAACCAGAAACACATTTCATGACATTTTTGCATTATTGTTAACCACACATTTTCTCACCTCAGTGGTTTCCGTTCTATACATATTTTGTGTGAGCAGTCTTTGAGAAATGATGGTGGTGTCTCTGATACAACATGCTGAACTCTTATTCTCGTCTTCAGATACTCTGTAAACCTCTTCATGAATGAAATAAAGTGTTCCGCATTCCTGATGTTTCCTGGGACAGCCTCTGTGAGATGTAATAAGTTCATATTTTCCAAGGAAATTTATCTTTTTGTTTACCCTTTCCTCCATAAATACGCCTCTCTTTGCCTCTGTAAAAGTCACTTTTTGAAACCATTGTGATAAATAGAGCAATTGCTCCTATAGGAGCAAATGCTCTATTTATCACAATGGTTTCAAGCTACAAAATTCTAAAATGATCCTTTTCTCTAGTAAATGCTCCTTTTTGGTAGATTTGTTCAAAGAGGTTGAGTCTAACATTAGGCTATGAGGGAATGGGTTAACTATATTAACCCTTTCCCTGTTCTGTTTTTATTCCAAATTTTAATACCTTCAGGATATTCATTGACAAAATAGTCCGAATAAAATATGGAAGGTAGAATATTGTAGCCATTTTAGAAAGTAAAGAACCAGATCTTTCAAACGCCATTCGCAAATGGAGCAGACCCTGATCAGACAACTCCTATAGGAATAAAGGCAAATAAAGGCGTATTTATGGAGTAATGGGTTAAGGATCACCCGTTTGCAAATGCATGAAAACATGTTTATATGAAGGAAAGGGTTAACAATATACATACCGTACACATATCACCAGAAATTTCGTTATCATATTTATTATTGTGTGATGAAGATTAACTTCTTTAACATACCCAGATATCTATATACATGTAGACTATTTCTTATCCCTTTACCTGATAGAGACATATTTAACCCTTTCCCTCATATAAACGTGTTTTCACGCATTTGCAAACAGAGTAGACCCAGATCAGACGGCTCCTAGAGGAGCCGTCTGATCAGGATCTACTCTGTTTGCTAATAGAATTTAAAAGATCTGTGTCTTCACTTTCTAAAACGTCTACAATGTTCCACCTTCCATATTTCATTTTAACTAGTTTGTCCATAATTATTCAGTAGGTATTGAAATTCATAATAAACATAAAACAGGGAAAAGGTTAAACGCTTTTGCAAATATGTAGATCTACAGTAAAACCTCTCTATAACGGCCACTAAATTACATGAAGTATTTTGTGTTAGAGGCAGGTGGCTGCTTAAAGCAAAGTGAAAGTAAAACAGAACGCTGCTATAGGAGTTCCTAAATACCAACCGATGAACACAATTTAGTGGCCGTTACAGAGAAGTTTTACTGTAATTTCAGCCGTGGCCAAATTTTCCTTGGTCATATGCAATTATAAAATTCAGCTACCTTATATTGATGGTGTAATTATTTCTTACATGAATATTTATGAGGTATAGGTAAAGGTTTATCACATGGCTCTGTTTGCATACAAGTTAACATAATGAGTTTGTAAAAAATTTATATGGCACACATGTAAGATAAAAATTATGCAAATGATGTAAGAAAGTCGGTCTATTTAACAGCTGTCATTGAAATGTAAATAGGAAAAAATGACTGTTTTTCTAGGGGTTTTATTGTGTCATGTGATATAAAGAATACTACATGTATGTGTACATTCATATTCATTTACTATTGATTTTTACCAAAGAGTTGACGAAAAATATATATGACATTTGTCAAGCATGGTGTCATATCTTTTAAGTCAAACTCAATAGTAGATGGCCACTCATGCAATATCTTCTATTTATGTTCTTTACATTTACTCATTTCATTGTAATGACGCCTTTTGGCACCTCTGTAAAATTCACATTTGGAAACCATTTGTAGTTTTGAAAGCATTGTGATAAATAGAGCATTTGCTCCTATGGAGCAAATGCTCTATTTATCACAATGCTTTCAAAACTACAAAAAATTAAAATGTTCCTTTTCTCTAATAAATGCTCCTTTTCAGTAGATTTATTCAAAGAGGTTAGTTCTAAAAATAGCCTATGAGGGAATGGGTTAATATATTTCTACAGATTGAAAAGTTTAAAATAAAACTTGTCAGGAAAGTGCAACTAACTTACCTTGTAAAATATCATCTGGAATAGCTGAAATATGAACAAGATACAATACAGTTATAACATATTTTAGAGAGAAGCTATACCTTCAGTCGTCTAAATGCTGTACTGCCTATACCCAAGAACCAGGGGACTCAAAGAGAGTTATTCTGTATTCAAAGATCCCCTATGAACTATCCATTACCTCTAGGTGTCATAATGAGAATGCAAACAATCAAAACCTTTCAAGTTGGTAGGGAGACAGTTTTTTGTTTGTATGACATTAACTGTTAATTTACGACTGAAATGAAAATTTATTATTTATTATCCTTTTTAAATGCAGACAACATTAGTTTAGTCATTAATGTTCCTAGTTTCATTTTAAATAAAAGTAGAATTGATACTCCATAATTGATATTCAACCCACCAGCATTTATATTCTACTCCAAAACACTGAAAATGTGTAAACTCTTACGAAAGAATAATGTCCAGACAGAAATGTTTTCCAAGTTTGAAAAGCACATTGATGAGAAAGATACCACTGTAGTAAAGACTGGTTCTGAGGTAGTAAAACTCCTGAGACTGAGTCTCAATTCATTCTCAAGTATCTGATTGGTCAGATATTGGGCTTTTCTCAAAATCTGACCAATCATATGCTTAAGAATGACCTTAGTACTTACAGTGTAGGACACAAGTCCATAATGTCCTTTGCAAACAATGTAGACCCAGATGAGAGGGTACCTAAAGGAGCCCTCTCATCAGGGTCTGCACTGTTTGTCATGTTATACTTTTCTTTAGAAAAATCCCTAAATATTCACCATAAGCTTGACCTGTTTGAATTTTAGAATAGTCCATTTGAACATTCAGTGTTGAAAAGGATTACTCTTACCTGGGTTGGCAAGCACCACATCAGCCTCTCTGTTGAGGTTGGCATCCCTCAGGCCCTCTACCAGTCTCTGGTACTCTTCTTTCAGTTTACGCTCATCAGACTCTTTTATTCTGCAATCATTATGTTACATGAAATAATTACTTGATCTTATTCTAGATTAACCCTTTACTCCAAGAATATTCATGTAAGAAATAATGGCTTCATGAATATTTATTAGCTGAATTTTTATAAAAGCATATGTACACGTGACATTTTGGCACTGGTAGAAACTGTAGTCAGATCTATCATAATTTCGTAAGCAAACAGATCAGACCCTGATCAGATGGCCCTACAGAAGCTGTCTGAGCAGGGTCTGCTGTTTGCAAAGGCATAGAAAGGCATACTAATGGAGTAAAGGGTTAAGTAAAACCTCTCTTAACCTCTCTGGCCACCATAAAAACTGTCCTCTTTAAGACAGGTAATAGCTTAATGCAGGACAAAAGTCAGGCAGAAAATTCCCAAAGCATTACTTTTATTCCTCATTAAGGAAATCATTAGCATTTGTATCCAAATAGAGATTTATGAATTCACTTCTGGGTCCCTGCTTATAAAACTTTTAGCTGAGTCTGAGATCGTTCTCAAGTTTTTGATTGGTCAGATTTGAGCCAAAGGCTCAAATCTGACCAATCAAAAGCTTGAGAACTCAAATCTGACCAATCAAAAGCTTGAGAACGATCTCAGACTCAACTAAAAAGCTTTATAAGCATGGACCCTGTTCTGTATGATGAAATGCATCAGCATTCCAAAGGAGCTTTCTACTTTCATTTTGGTTGTATTAAGCAACCACATCCAGTATGTGTTTCACTTAAATGCCTATCTGAAGAGTTCCAACAGTATTTACTTTCCTGCATCACAAACAAAAAGAACATCTAAATTTATCATCATCCTATGTAGAAGCACCTAGATGATATAGTACACCTACTCTTTATTTAACTCTTTGCACACTAGCAGTGAAACTGTGATTACCTATGCAAACAGTTTGGATCCAGATGAGACGCCGCATAATGTAGCGTCTCATCAGGATCCAAACGATTTGTCACCTTGACCATATTTTTGCAAAGAAATGAGAGAAAGTTTATTTTAAGAATTGAAGCAGACGACAATTGTTGCAGACAAAAAAATACTTAGCGTGCAAAGAGTTAAATTATGCTCAAAAGATCCAGAACTAAAGAAATGTCAAAGTAAGTCAAGGAGAAGGAAAGAAATAAGGATGCATACTAATTTACTGATTTTTCATAATGATTTAGATTAATTTTTTGTCATGACAGAAACTGTAAAATCCGATCTATAAATGATATCATAAGAACACAGAGCAGACCCCGATCAAAGGCTCCCAAAGGAACCATAGTACATGTACATTAAAACCTCTCTAGACCGACAAATAAAAGAGACCTAAAAGACAAGTGGTTGCTGATGCAGAATAAAAGTTACACAAAATAAATTTAGTGATTGCTATAGAGTTCTGCTGTTTTGATTCACCGATACAAAAAAATCCCATTTTACAAAAGATTGTAAAACCGAAATTATTGTTTGTTCTTATTTTCCAATTGTGAACATTGTATGTTCGATAATTTCACTCATACAAAGTAAGCTTTAATGAAAGCACACTGATGTGATAAGTTTGGAGTTGCAGTACATTTATAGGACTTACAATAATTTTGTTTGTATTATCTTTAGTAAGACAGGTCCACTGAAGTTATGACAGTTACCAATGCACATGTTTTGACGAGTAGGCTTAATGAGAGCTATTTTTAGCACTTTTTTCCGTATTAACCCTTTCCTTCATAAAAATGCATTTTCACGCCTTTGCAAACAGAGTAGACCCAGATCAGACCCAGATCAGACAGCTCCTGTAGGAGCCGCCTGATTAGGAGCCATCTGATCAAGGTCTGCTCTGTTTGCTATTAAATGGAATTTGATAGATCTGATTTTGTAGTTTCTAAAATGGCTACAATGTTCCACCTTTCATATTTCATTATAACTAGTTGTCCATGAAAAAGCAGTTAGTATTGAAATTTGGAATAAACATAGAACAGGGAAAGGATTAAACAAAAATGTACAGTGGTTTACCTGTTAATGTGCCTTTGTAGGACGTCAATGTTCTGATGACACTTCTCTAGAGTTCTCTTTGTTATTCGGACACTCATGGACTCTATCAACACACTGTCTGTTTTTAATAAACAAAAAACACTGCATATCAGAAACATTGTAGTCTTTATAATTACTGTTATCAATTCTTTGTCTTTGAATATTACATGAAATACTAAGACTACAGATGGTCAAATGGACATTTAAATTGACACATATTTCACTTCTAGTAACACAATCATATGAAATTTCTTATCACAATGAACTGAAATAAGCATTCTATTAATTAACCCTTTCCTTTATATAAACACGTTGTCATGCCTTTGCAAACAGAGCAGTACTGAATCTCTACAATTTCTACCAATTCCAAAACATTATGCATACATCCATGATGTCATTAATATTTATTACATGAATATTCAACAGGTAATGGGTAAAGAAAAAGTGGCTATTTACATTTTCCAATTTCTTAAACAGTTTCTATGGAAATTCTTTTAAAAGGTATAGTTCACAGTACACGCCATCACAAATTCATTGATGTATGTTTTATAAAACAAACACACTGTCATACATTCACATGAAACCCATGTGTTACCTGTTGAGAGATGTGTTAGAAGAAAGAGGGGCATGATTAAAACTAAAAATACAAAAGTTGTGCCCCTGTCTTAACCCTTTCCCTGTTCAATATACATGTAAGAAAATAATGACATCATGAATATTTATTAGCTGAATGTTTATATGGAACATAAACACAGGGATGTTTGACGTTGGCAGAAACTGTATAATCAGATCTATATTATTCCATATAAAACAAAAAGAGCAGATACTGATCAGATGGCTCCTACAGGAGCCGTCTAATCTGGGTCTATTCTGTTTGCAAATGTGTGAAAAGGTATTTATATGAAGGAAAGGGTTATTCACTTGTTCTTGTTGCTATCTACAATTTGAAGTCAATCCAATTTAGGATTAAGTGTAATAGCAAATTAAATGAAAGTGTGAGGTAAAGAGTGTGACACACAGCTGGACGGACAGTTTGACCAATGACTAATGATGGAGAACTGGGTCCATGCTTATAAAGCTTTTAGTTGAGTCTGAGTTTCGTTCTCAAGCTTTTGATTGGTCAGATTTGAGTTCTCAAGCTTTTGATTGGTCAGATTTGAGCCAGAGGCTCAAATCTGACCAATCAAAAGCTTGAGAACGTACTCAGACTCAACTAAAAGTTTTATAAGCATGGACCCAGATCACTAAGCATCACCCTACTAGAGCTGATGACGCAAAAGGTCACTTCGAGATCTGAAACAGTATAATGGAACTATGCATACAATTCGATGATAATTTACTGCATTTTCTAATGATTGTCATACAGTGTTGATCATGCCTAAACCTAAATATAATTTCTTGCAGTTCATATAGCAAAGCCTCGATAATTCGAATTTTTAATAATAAAGATTTGAGATTTTTTCTAAAGGCAGGAGCCTGCTTAATGCAGGGTGAAAGTAAAAAAAAAAAAGAAAAGTAAAGTACCTAGTTATAGTCTACTTTCAGTCCGAATGACCGCTCAGCCGACTGTACATTTACTCCCCTGGTCATTGAGTCATTGGCCTACAATATTGAGCACTGCTAAAATATGGCGCAATCATGCAGCCGCAGTACCGGCGAGTGACCCTCACAGGTACCCATTTTAACCCCTGGGTGGGAGACACGGAAAAGCCTCTCTGAAATTTCCGGGAGAAACCCGGATTTGAACCCCGGACCTCCAGACTGATAGTCCAGTGCGTTACCACTAGACCACCGCACACCACAAAGTCGTGCAGAAAGCTCCAAGACAATCACCCCTTTCATCCTGCATTTAGCTGTCATCTGTCTTACAAAAGCGAAAATGATATTTATTTAATGATATTTATTTTGGTGTAGAAAATTAACAAAGCTTTACTGTGCTTTCTTACCAATGTTGTGAGCCTCATCAAACACCACAACTGACTGTTTGGACAGCTCCCGTGATACAAGATTGGCCACTTTTGGATCTAAGAGGTAGTAATAGCTGTAGACAACAATGTTTGCATGCATAATCTGAAAAAAACAAAAAAACATAATCATATGTACATGTGATAACTGTAGGGAATCATGAGCACTCTTCGCCTTCTTCATGAAACCGATCTGTAGCTTTCAGAGGATATAAAATTTATGTCAGTAGAACAAAGCAATCTACATAATTAAAATGTAGGTGTTTTCTCCATTTCATTAACCCTTTACCTCATGAATATGTATGCAAGAAACAATAGCATTATGAATATATTAATAAGCTGAATTGTAAATAATGGTATACGAACACAAAATGTTTTGGCCAAGGCATAAACTGCCGTTGTCAGATCTATATAATTCCATAAGCAAACAGAGCATATGCTGTTCACAAAGGCATGAAAAAGCATTTGCTTGAGGTAAAAAATTATTAAAAAACAATAGTGTCTAATAGATTGAATCCTGATAAAATGCTTAGTACTCTTGGGTCCAAAATGTTTGTAATGGTAATAAAAATTTCACCCATCGGGTGCTAAAGTTTAACCCCTTTCCCTCATATAAATGCATGTTCACACATTTGCGAACAGAGTGGGACTCGCATTATTATCACATACCGTATTCTCCTTAATAAACTCCCCCACTCCAATAAACACCTGCTTACTTATGCGAGAGGGGAATGACAATGTATAAAACTATATATAATATAAACCATTAAATAAAGAAATATAGTTTTTTCAAAATACAGGTGGTAACATAATGCAGATTGAAAGCAATCAGCATTTCGCAACCCGCTGTGTGCAAGTCACGAGAATATCATTTAACACTTTCCTTCATATAAACGGGTTTTAACACATTTGCAAACAGAGTAGACCCAGTTCAGATGACTTCTATAGGAGCCATCTGATCAGGGTTTGCTCCGTTTGCTAATGGAATTTTGATAGATCTGTACCTTTACTCTCTAAAATGGCTACAATTTTCCACTGTCCATATTTCATTATAGCTATTTTGGCCATTAATAGGTATTAATAAATGAAATTTGGAAATAAAATTGAACAGGGAAAGGGTAAATAAAATCAAACAACCCCTGGGGCGATTATTAGAGATAATATAGTATATTTTCTTCACAAATGTCACTGAATGGCAATGTATGAATGTAAATACAATATAGACAATGTAAATACAACATAAACAATGTCTCCTGCAAATGAACTTGGAAAATTCTGAAAGAAATGCTAAGATTGTTGTAAACACACATAATAAACAAATTAATACTTACTGCATGTCTGGCGATGAAATACGGACACCAGCCTTTCTTCTTACCATAGTCACAGAGCTCATCCTGGGAAACAATAGAATGGCATTGAACCCTTCATCTGATTGAAACATTTTTTTACATCTTTGTAAATTGAGTAGACCCTGATCAGATGGCTGCTATTGTAGCAATCTGATCAGGGTATACTCTGCTTAATATTAAATAATATAGATCTGATATAGATACATAGAACATTGCCCCGGTCTGATAGCATGAATGAATATCGTGTATTCACAATTTCTTCAAATAATATTTTCTAAAAATCTCTACAAGCTTGATATTGATGTCGACAAAAGTCACTACTTCCGGTTTGTAAGTCTTTACTTAAGAAATAATAAATTCATATCAGTGTTTTATCGTGCAATCGAACACTGGTAGTCGTTGAGATGCCTATCGGCCTCGTGATTTAATTACTATGCATCTCAACTCCTACCAGTGTTTGATTGCACGATAAAACACTGGTATAAATTTATTATTTCGATTCTAACACTTCAATTTAACTATAATTTGCACCGCCAGAACAGCACTACTTTTCTTGACATACGAATTTTCGAAGCCATATTACGCCACGTTAAGCCGTTACAGCGCGTGCGATGTTTTATGGAGAATTCAAACATAGATACGTCCCCTCTTTGTTTATGTAGATGTGTGTGCGAGGTGTGTTAGAATTTCGGTTTAAAACCAAAAGTAATGACTTTCACCGATATCAAAATGGTACACAACACTCCACCATCCTAAGATGTACTTTTTGCACACACATCAAAATTGGCATTCCTACCTTAAGCAATATAGGAGATATTCCAGACAAGATTTTTCTATAGCTGTGATCAGAGGTCAAGGTGATTTGTACATGTCACTCTGCCATCAGCAAATGTACACAGATATGCTCCGGGAAAAGTGTACATGGATGCCCAGATACACACACACACACACACAAACACACACATACAGTTTGATTACTATATGCCATAAAAGCAAGCTTTGGGGTTATAAAAAGGTACATGTATAAATGACTGTTTGTGCAAATGACTGGGATAGCAGTAATGTTTATACTTTATCCAGTCACCAGGCTTCTCTAGTGACATAATAAAGGGGGTGCAGATAAACTTAGGTTTATTAGGTTACTTCCGGTAGTAGAAGGTTTATTAGGTTAGTAGATAGGCGTAATGATTCTATAACCATGGAACTATTTTAATTTTCTGTAAATATGCATAAAAATCATGTTGACGAAATAGATCTAACAGAAAATTCACCAAAAGAATTATTCAAATGAGAAAAAATAAAAATAATTGGCTATAGCTGGATTCGAACCCGCGCCTGATCCTACAAAAACCAATTCTAATCACTCTAGAGACGTCGTCCTTACCGATTACGCCACTGAGGCCACATACAAAGTGACGTTGAATTATCAGTTTTATTAATTTAATCCACCGCTAGCGAAACGCGTTTTTGATAAAACCAAGCCTAAAAGCAAAGATTGACAGATAATAGTAAATGTTTTCTTTTCACTCTCATGATAATTTGATTGATAAACTCTTACAGGGGCGGTGATAGTCATAGACCTAAATAGCCTGTTCAGTTCCATCGATTTATGAGTGACGTTAGGTCTATCTAAAAATAGAAACTGAGACTACGGAACTCGAATTTGACCAGAGAATATAACCATGTCTGTTTGAAATAACTTACCGACCCTCGATTCAAATCATCTTATTTTTCAAATTTAACCACGTTTTCCCCTCTTGTAATGCAAGTATCGAAACTATTTTCCTCTGCGGTAGCTCATTAGATCTATTTACGTCTAAATGGAAATGAAAAGGGAGGGATCCGTTGATCGAAAAACCGCATTTTCAATGTAAATTATTTCAAGAGTGTTATGTTTTATGAGTATGAAAAAAGATATTTAACTAAATTGACTGGATAAATCGAATAATAGGTTAGTGCCGAAGATGGGACGCCTTTATCCGACTCGGAGAGAAAACAGTTGAGGCTCGGAAAGCCTCGCCTCAACGTTTTCTCCCCTCGTCGGATAAAGGCGTCCCATCTACGGCACTAACCTATTATTCTCTATATTTTTGAATTTATTAACTATAGCAATGAGCTAGCTGGTTTTGCAAGCTTAAACTTACCAGCCCATAAACTCCTGGAGGTAAAAGAACTTCTTTGCCATGTTTGTCAAATTTCTGAAAATATATACAGAATAAAAATTCAGTGACTTTAGCCCTTTCCTCCATAGGCTATTTTTAGCCCCAATCTCTTTGAATAAATCTACCGAAAAGGAGCATTAACTAGAGAAAAGGAAAATGTTAGAATTTTGTTGTTCTGAAACCATTGTGATAAATAGAGCAGTTGCTCCTTAGGAGCAAACGCTCTATTTATCACAATGGTTTCAAAAAGTGACTTTTACAGAGGCATAGAAAGCGTTAAATACAACTATGTTATAGTTTCTGGAGCTGATCTACATCTGAAAAGACAACTATCATGCAGCAAAGGAATATAGGAATATACTATGACTGTTTATGCTGGATAAACTGCATTTATCTAAATATCATACTTATTCTTCAAATAATTATATATTTTAATCTTTGGTATGCAGAGCTAAGTTCGGAAAATAAAAACATGTTATAACTTATCGATTTGGAACCAGACTCTCTTCTGTTTCTTTTCAAAGACTCAGCCCTTTACTTCATGCATATTCATGTAGAAATAATGACATAATGAATATTAATTACATGAGTTTTTATAATGGCAAATGAACTTAGGAATGTTTGGCCATGGAAGAAACTTCAGAATCAGATCTATATTATGCATTAAGCAAACAGAGCAGTCACCCTGACCAGGCGGCTGCTACTGGAGACATGATCTGATCTGGGCCTGCTCTGTTTGCTTAGGTTTAAAAGAAGTATAAATGGAGAAAAGGATTAACCAGAGTGTCAGACAGTTTATACAGCCATAAACATTATAAGCCACTCCCCTCCCCCCAACCACCCTCACCTCCCATACAATGTTCTACTGCAAAAATGTTCTACTGCAAGAATTTGTAGAAGGATAACACTTACTCAGCATTCTTAACATACAGCCTTTAGACCATTAAATAAATACATGTATCCATACCTCATAGAAGCTGCAGACAGGCACTGAGGGGTCATGCTTGTGTTTATTTCTGACAAAGGTTGCTGTTCTCTTGTGACATTCCGCATCGACTGATGAGTCCTGACGTGATGATAGTACCTTACAAAATGAAAGCAATATTCTTGTCACATCCATATTTACAAAACCATTAATGTTTCAAAATAGAATTAACAACCTGAATATTCAATGAACTGGAAATTTACAAGTGACCATTCAATTAACCCATTTGCTTCCGGTGGATTCTTCCATGCTTATATATTGGATTAGTCTATCTTTTATCTAAGGGATGTCTGTTCTAAATTTCATTTTTGTTTTTTATTGAATTTCCTATTAGCAAACAGTGTAGACACTGATCAGATGCCGCATTATGCAGCGTCTTGTCAGAGTCTACACTGTTTACATACGTCCCATATATGGGATTGTGGGAGCAAGTGGGTTAAAATCCACACACTTATGGAAGTTCATCAAATCATAAAAAAAGTCTCTGCTCTTTCACCACCATAGGCAAATCCATGATTACCTTTGCAAAGAGCCCAGAGTAGACACCAACTAACTCAGTTACTGTTTGACAGTAATTACATTTTTATAAAGAAATTTAAGAAAACGCACCTTTGAAAACCGAAGCAGAGGGCACTCTTAGCATATGAAATTTATTTGCCAATAAAAGGGTTTATGTTTTAGCCATTCCATAAGACGACCTGTATTAGTGCATTGCAAAATGTTTAGAACTAAACCAGTCACAGTCTCCTTCATAGTATCTGATCAGAATTCTCGCAATTTGTAAAACAGTGCAGACTGACAGATGCCACATCATAAGACATCCCTGTTACACCCCCACCCCCACCCCCAACCCCATTTCATAGAAAATGTATCACACTGTTTCATGAAATGAACTACAGTAGAAACGCTATATGCAGGTAACTTAACCTTTTAACCTCTATACAGATGTTACTTAACCCTTTAACCTCTAAACAGAAGTTGCTTAACACATTAACCTCTATACAGAGGTAACCTAACCCTTTAACCTCTAAACAGAAGTTGCTTAACACATTAACCTCTATACAGAGGTAACTTAACCCTTTAACTTCTAAACAGAGGTTACTTAACCCTTTAACTTCTATACAGAGGTTACTTAACCCTTTAACTTCTATACAGAGGTTACTTAACCCTTTAACTTCTATACAGAGGTAACTTAACCCTTTAACTTCTAAACAGAGGTTACTTAACCCTTTAACCTCTAAACAGAAGTTGCGTAACACATTAACCTCTATACAGAGGTAACTTAACCCTTTAACTTCTATACAGAGGTTACTTAACCCTTTAACTTCTATACAGATGTTACTTAACCCTTTAACTTCTATACAGAGGTAACTTAACCCTTTAACTTCTAAACAGAGGTTACTTAACCCTTTAACCTCTAAACAGAAGTTGCTTAACACATTAACCTCTATACAGAGGTAACTTAACCCTTTAACTTCTATACAGAGGTTACTTAACCCTTTAACTTCTATACAGATGTTACTTAACCCTTTAACCTCTAAACAGAAGTTGCTTAACACATTAACCTCTATACAGAGGTAACCTAACCCTTTAACCTCTAAACAGAAGTTGCTTAACACATTAACCTCTATACAGAGGTAACTTAACCCTTTAACTTTTATACAGAGGTTACTTAACCCTTTAACCTTTATACAGAGATTACTTAGCACATTATGCTCTATATAGAAGTTACTTAAAGCTTTACTCCATGAACATTCATGCCAGAAATAATGACTGTATGAATATTTATTAGCTGAACTTTATAACAGCATAATAAACTGACAGAAACTGTAGATAAATATTTTTTCAGCACACTGATCTGGATTTACTTTGTTTGCAAAGGTGTCGGAAGGCATCTCTGTCAGGTAAAGGGTCAATAAACAAACATAGGTACCTTTTAACCCATAAGAGCCCAGTTTCCCTTAAAAAGAACATAGGAAAACAGTGTAGACCCAGATCAGAGGAGCCCTCTGATCTGGGTTTGCATTTGTAGCCGGGTAGAAATTGTGGTGAACCAGTTGATAGGCTTTACTGTGTGGCTTGATAGCTCAGTCGGTAGAATGTTGGCATGGTAAGCCAGAGGCCCTGGGTTCTAGTGCCAGTCGAGTCACAACTTTTTCACCAATGTTACATTTGCCGCCCAACGTAAATAACCTACAGGGTGATTTATATGAAGATAATAATTATGGAGATTATATGAAGATTTGTAATAATGAGAAACACATGGAGTGTTCTTTGAGTAAGAATTCCGGATGAATTCTTGTGTAGAGGGGGTGTGTGTAGCCGGGTAGAGATTGTGGTGAAATATGTTGATAGGCTTTACTGTGTGACTTTGTAGCTTAGTCGGTAGAGTGTTGGCATGGTAAGCCAGAGGCCCTGGGTTCGAGTCCCAGTTGAGTCACAACTTTTTAACTATGTTACACATTGTTTGCTGAACAATATCAATGGCTTATTCCAGCAAATATTTTCTTTGCTGAGCCCTCTGCACATGAAAATTCCGAAGTAAGATCTGGACGGATTTCTACTACTGCTCTTACCTCTTGATTCACACACAAGTTTTTCCTTGACGACAGTGCCAAGCCAAGGATATTCTGTTTCTGTCCTAGTTCCTTTTCATAAAACTCAATGAGATTCCGCAGTTCCTCTACAACCTAAAAATTGTTGGACCATAATGAGATACAGTAAAACTTCTCTGTAATGGCCACTAAATTACATCAAGTATTTAGTGTTAAAGGCAGGTGGATGCTTAAAGCAAGGTGAAAGTAAAACAGAACGCTCCTATAGGAGTGTTCTGTTTTACTTTCACCTTGCTTTAAGCAGCCGCCTGCCCTAAATACCAACTAATTAGCACAATAGAGTGGTCGTTATAGAGAGGTTTTGCTATAACCTGTGATAACACATCTAGCTCTAGGACAAAAATGACACAAACAGTGCTCCTTGCAGGATAATACACTATAGTGTAATACACTTCTACGATAGTGTAATATTGGGGAAGTGAGTAGCATACCATAACAGGTATCGTATTTATGCTATTAAAAGTGCTCCTTGCACTGTTTGCAAATATATTTACCAGCACACTTGTTATCTACATTCAAAAGATTACTACAAGTTTGAAATATGGAGGGAACAAAACCCTTGAACAACAAGTTTGACATTGCTTACAATCAAACTTGACAGAGATCTTGTAACCATAAATAATCATATTGTGCCTGAATATTATCAGGATCTGAAAAAAATGAAAATAACTTAAACTTGCTGGTTTGATTTTGCTAAAAAACTTGTTCAGATGTTATATTTTCAAATAAGGTGCCACAGTGTTAACATGATAAAATATGCTTATTTTTGATACATCAACGGCACATGTCTTTACACCTATGGGTCTTACCTTGCACAATAACTGACCTTGACTTAGATTTTAAAGCCACACACATTATTTTTAAATAAAGAGCATGTAAACCTGGATCTGCATGCTTGATTTTGTCATAAATAAAATATGATCATGACCTTGGTGCTATATATATTATTTCTAAACATGATAATGTCCTGTAAAGAAACAAAGGCACTAGATTGAAACTTTGGCACAGTATGCCACTTTTTGATAAGTTAACACTTTCCTCCATAGGCTATTTTTAGATCCAACCACTTGGAATAAATCTACCAAAAAGGAGCATTAACTAGAGAAAAGGAAAATTTTACAATTTTGTAGTTTGAAACCATTGTGATAAATAGAGCATTTGCTCCTATAGGAGCAATTGCTCTATTTATCACAATGGTTTCATAAGTGACTTTTACAGAGGCGTAGAAAGGTGTACTTATGGAGGAAAGGGTTAACCCATTCCCTCATATTGAAACCTTTTGAGGCCTCTGTAAAATTCACTTTCTAAAATCATTGTGATAAATAGAGCATTTGCTTGATAGGAGCAAATGCTCTATTTATCATAATGGTTTCAAAACTACATCTAATTCTAAAACATTTCTTACCTCTAGTAAATGCTCCCTTTTTGGTAGATGTACTCAGAGATTGTGTCTAAAAATAGCCTATGAGGGAATGTGTTAAGGGCACATAATTCTAGACCTACTAATCCCATTTTGTCAATAAGTGAGCTTGGCCAGATTTTATGGCCATATGTTAGATTTATAATAATGACAAGGACCCATGAAGAAAAACAAAGGTGCTAGAGTGTAAACATTGAAAATAATAAGTCAGTTTTGATAATCTAAAAGGCAATTAACTTTTGACCATCTTGTCCAGTTTTGCCCATAATCGAGCTTGGCTGAGATCTAAGACCATATATTTGACTAACAAATGGAACTAGAGCATAAAAATATTAAATACCGGTATATTTATGGGCAAAGTATGACTGATGGACAACAGACTTCAAAGAATCCTAAAACCTCACATTGAGCATAAAAGGGAGATGATAGCAACATATGATACTAGAGATGCTTTTTGTATTTCACAACTTCTCATGATTAATTTCTTGCATGCAAGGGGCAACTTTGTGATAACTTATACAAAAAGTTTGAACCAAGATGAGATGCAATGTAATTCAGCATCTCATCAGGATAAAAACTGATGAAAGTAATTTTGAAAAGAAATGGAAGAAAAATAAACTTTTAGAATTGTGGCAGGCAATAACATTTGCAGATTGAGAGTTAAGGTGTGTGTCAAGTAACAATGACTTCCATCACTGCAAAATGGGTTTACGGTCTAGAGAGATGGACAAGATGATTTATGTTCATACACAACTGCCTTTGAGACATTTGTCTCAAGTTGACGAAAAATACTGACTTGGCAAAGCTGTAGATTCATACCTTTTCTAACTCTGGGACAGTTCTTGAACAGTAAATAAGTTTATGGACTTCATTTGGATTGGCCTGAAATATACAAACAGTATAACAACCCTTTAGTCCATCTATAGATATTTCTAGAGCTTTGCAAACAGAATAGACCCAGATCAAATCGCTCCTGTAGGAACCATTTGATCAGGTTCTGCTCTGTTTGCTTATGATATCATATAGATATTGTTCTAGTTTCTGACATGGCCAAAAATCATTGTGTTCATGTGCCATATAGTAAAATCAATCTAATTATTATATTCATGATGTCATTATTTTTTAGATGAATATTCATCAGTTAAAGGGTTAACTGGTATGAAAAATACATATGCATGTGCAACCTACTGGCCTTAACCCATTACCTCATAGGCTATTTTTAGATACAACCTCTTTGAATAAATCTACCAAAAAGGAGCATTAACTAGAGAAAAGGATTTTTTTTAGAATTTTGTAGTTTGAAACCATTGTGATAAATAGAGCATTTGCTCCTATAGGAGCAAATGCTCTATTTATCACAATGGTTTCACAAAGTGACTTTTACAGAGTCGTCAAAAGTCATCAATATGAGGGAATGGGTTAAAGAAGTCTGATGTAAGGCAGACAAGAATAACCAAACGGGTTCCTTTGTGCTTTTATGGTGACACAAATGGTACCATGTGATTCACATACAATAAAACCTCCCTAAAGTGACCACCAAAAAGGGGCCTAAGTCTGAGTCTTAAAGATAGGTGGCAGCTTAACCCTTTCCTCCATAGGCTATTTTTAGACCCAACCACTTTGAATGAATCTACACAAAACGAGCAATTACTAGAGAAAAGTAAAATTTTAGAATTTTGTAGTTTGAAACCATTGTGATAAATAGAGCATTTGCTCCTATAGGAGCAAATGCTCTATTTATCACAATGGTTTCAAGAGGTGCTTATTACAGAGGCATAGAAAGGCATATTTATGGAGGAAAGGATTAAAGACAGGTGGCAGCTTAATGCATTATGAAAGTAATGCAGCAAGCTCCTTCAGGAGCTTTCTTCATAACTTTTGTCCTGCAATAAGCACATCTGCGTTTAAAGACACTTGTGTTTATTAATCAGTTCCTTTATACAACACTCTTGTACACCTTTGCAGAGTAGACCCAGATCGGGGGGCTCCTGTATGACATTATTTTAATAAATCTACCGAAATGGAAATAACTAGAGAAAATGAAAATTTTAGAATTGTGTAGTTCTTTAAACCATTGTGAAAAAAATAGAGCATTTGCTCCATAGGAGCAAATGCTCTATTTATCACAATGGTTTCACAAAGTGATTTTTACAGAGTCGTCAAAAGTCGTCAATATGAGGGAATGTGTTAAGAAGATGGTCACCTTAGATGCGGTTTACAGTAATTTCCTGTCATCTCTATAAGCATAATAATCACCAGTTTGATTTTAAAGAATGATCAATAGAGTACATTCACAAAAATCAACATTGATACATAGATAATTCAAATTGTAAAGACTTCCATTTCATAATCTAATTTTAAGTAATAGTAATGTTTTGGTATAAATATTGAATAATTTTGCAAATTAAACTCTGATGTCTGCCTTTAATGGATCTACCAGTTTCAGTTTGTAATCTAACAGGCAGTTGACTATTAGATAATTCTTTTCTAGCATAGAAATACTTACTCTCATGTATGCGACAATAAGAGAGAGCAGTGATATGGTCTTCCCTGTGCCTGAAGGCATTTCTAGCACACAGTGACCCTGAAGGAAAATAAATGATGGTGCCATAATTTCTTACATACATGTTGATATTCATTAGATAATGAGTTAACCCTTTCCTCCATAGGCTATATTTAGATCCAACCTCTTTGGATGCATCTATCGAAAAGGAGCATTAACTAGAGAAAAGGAAATTTTTAGAATTTTGTAATTTGAAACCATTGTGATAAATAGAGCAATTGCTCCTATAGGAGCAAATGCTCTTTTTATCACAATGGTTTCAACAGGTGACTTTTACAGAGGCGTAGAAAGGCGTATTTATGGAGGAAAGGGATAAAAGAAGCACTCAGTCATATGAAACAGAGCTCCAGATAAGACACATAAATTAAAACATTTGCAATAATAATTCCTTTATTTCTCCATTAAACCCTATAAAGAGTGTTCACAGTATATGGTTTGGTGGAGAAATGACAATTTTAGTATTTAGGTACGCACAGTTATCTGTAGCTCTGATGAAAGGTTCTTGAAAGTACTTTCATTTATGGAAAGGGTGGACCTTACATTTTACACAAATTTCAAATCCAACTTTTACTGCCTGGTCAATGTATTGTTTACCTGTCATGAAAGTTTACATACAGAATAATTTGATGAATAAAAACAACTTTCTTACCTGAGCATCAAGTGTTTTCTTCAGTTCCAACATGTACATGTACTGCTCAGGGTAAATATAGTCATATGGAAAATATACAAGCAAGCCATCTACATTGACCCTGGAATATACAAGCAAGCCATCTACATTGACCCTGGAATTCAAACAGAAATGCAATACAGTAAAACCTCTCCATTGTAACAATTTGATAAATAATCAATGGGGGGGGGGGGGGTTATAAGAGTAGGTCACTGCTTTATGCAGACTGATGCAATAGAAAATGAATACTAATTTTTCATTTAGAGTGAAACATTTCTTAACCCTTTACTCTATGCATATTCATGTAAGAAATAATGACATCATCAATATTAATTAGATTATAAGCATATTGAAACAGGATGTTTTGGCCATGGCAGAAACTGCAGAATCATATTTTTATTAAATTGCAAGCAAATAGTGCAGACCCAGATCAGACGGCTCTTTTAGGAGCAAACTGATCAGGGTCTATTCTATTTGCAAAGGCGTAGAAAGGAGTATTTTTGGAGTAAAGGGTTAATATGTCTTTCCATCAAAGTGATCTAGCTTCCCGCCACCATACCACATAGGTCTGGCTGTAAACAGTTAACACATGCATGTCTATCATGAACACTTGACACTGTGACTTTAGTAAATGGTAAAATATTTGTTCTCTTCATTTTAATGATATCAGGACTGTAAATAAGATGCATACTGGTCTATCAAAACCTATTGTTTATCAGCCAAACTGAATCTTGCTGTAAACTCATCAGAATCGCCTCATAGAGCAAGACAATGCTTGGTTGAAGAAATTATTAATATATTTTAATTAGATTCTTATCAATAGTGCTTATAAATTATTGTCAATAAACATTATGAAACTTGATGGAGGACTAAAAAATAAAGGTCTAATATATAGAGTTTGCATATATATGCAGTATGTTCTGCCTTTAGGTGGGTACCTCCTTCATGAGATGTTTTTGCATTACCCAAAATGGCCTTCAGAGGTGGGCCAACTAGGGTTATAAAGTCTCAGCCTAAAACAGCATAGCATTATCATATCCCGCTATGCAAATTTGAGGAGGTGGCAACCATCAAGGGTCAGAACACGTTAAGAGTGTGACATTAATAGCTGGGGTCTGGAGGCTGCTAGGGCCCGGGTGGTCGTTGTCTGAAGCTCCTGAACTATTGCCATTTTAAAGCCCTTTTTTGACAGCTTATTGGAGACATCAGAGGGGGAATAAGTGATGTCACTGCGATTCAGTCTAAATAATGGGTCATAATCGGCACATTGCAGTATTTATGAGCCCATTTAAGGGATTTTGAAGGAAATTTATGGGTTCATTGATTAATGATTATATTTCAAATCTGTTTTCAAAAATTTAGAAAATGCATGTGTGATACTGAACTAAGAGTGTGATTCAGAAGTAAAATGCGTCAGACACATGCGCATTGCATGTATCTTGACAGAGGAAACTCCTGCATGAGTTTATCCCTTCTCTTTTCCTCTGTGAGGCTCTTGAATTGTCTGATATGGCTTTCTGCAGTGTTCAACTGCTCACCACAAACATTGAGCAGGAAAGCATCTACTGCCAAGCTCTACAGTGAAACACCATGTCTTCCATCCCTTTGACTTGTCTTGCATTCGCAGTGAAATGATACCGTAATTTAGTACCGCAAGGTCCGGAAACCGTCTGCAGAAATATTGGAAAAGTTGTTTTGCACAGCCGGATTCCTCTGTTAGGGTTGCACTCCAACCTGTGAATCAACTTCCAGAAGCAATTGATAGCCATTTTCATCTGGACAGACTGCAGAAGGTAACTGGTCTTCATTCAGGTTCCGTAACTGCCATCCTTGAGGCTGGAGATGTTCCTTCTTCTCGACGCATCCATTTAGCAGGAGCTATCGCCAATTTTTGCGATCCTGATACATACCCTACTCATCGTACATTGACTAGTTTGCCATCCAATATTATGGTAACTGTAGGGCTGCACCCTAAGCTTGCGTCAAGGAGTGAGAATTTCATTGCAGATGCTCTACGTAGGTTGGATAGACTACTAGAGGAGCCAAGGGTCATCGCCATTGAAGAAGTGGGAATTGATCATTCCGTCAAAGACTGGGAATGGCCCCTCCAGAATGATCTAATTCGTCAACTTAAGAGCAGGATTAAACCCGTCATGTCTTGGTTGTTCATTGCCGTGGGATACCTGGTGATAACGGCATTGAAGCTCTTTTTCTGCTTCTTCAGTTACTTCGTGGCCTACCCAGTTCACAGAGGGTGCATCTGCATAGCTTTTCTGGCACCAGTGTTGTTGACTGGTTCGCTGAATGGGGCGTTTTTTTATGTATATGTGCATACCGGTATATATGTATATGTGTGTCTGAGTAGTAGTCTGGTTCATTTACCTGTAGGGATGGACGCAGACTAGTTGGTTAACCCGGTGGGATGTTTTGGTATATCGGTTTGTTCATTTGCCTGTTTGGGATGAACAATATCCGGTTAACTGCTTACTGGGGGGTTTGGTTTTATATATTGGCTTGGTTCACATTCCTGTTAGGAGTGAACACAAGCTGGATAAGGGCTTATAGGGTAGGGATGGTTTTATAAGTTTGGTTTTGTCCATATTCCTGTTAGGAATGGACTGTTAATACTTCCATAGTATTGGGGTGGTTACATTAATACATTGGGTAGGGTAATTTCTAGATACTCTTGTCTTGACAAGTTCCAGAATAAGTTTTTGGGTATAAGTTTAACCCTTGTATGCATTAATGGGTTATGGAATTTTCATGGGATTTTTAGTAGCCTTTGTTTAAAGGGAAGTGTTATTAACCTTAAGGGTTAATGTCTACTGCAATGGGAGTTAATACCCTTCATTTCAGTACAATCTTTCCTACCTTATGCTGCCATTCATAAGGTTGGGGGGAGTGTAGTGAAATGATACCGTAATTTAGTACCGCAAGGTCCGGAAACCGTCTGTCCCGGGAATTATGGGTAGGGTTTTACGTCATAGACCGCGCACATGTGAGCGGCCCATTCAACGCTAGTAGTCCTTGCAGTCAGACGTATCGGAATCTACAGAAGGTTTACTGTCCACGTGCTGCATTTATATGAGCAACCAGAACACGACTGACTGATAGAAGGTAGGAACTATTACTCACTTTATATTGGTATTTGACTGGAGCATTGTCATTAAGGTATAAATACAACACATCTACCAACACCGCAACGGCTGATATTTGGCTATCTTCCTCTGAAAAGTCTATATTGCAATTTCTTCCCATAGCACTGAGAGTTCAACTAGTATGACTTGGCTAATAAGACTTATGACAAACGAGGAGTAGAAGATGGGACACTATTTAATGATTAAATTAATCGAAATAATTTTGACCCGCAGCGACACTGCTGATCTTTCGGCGATGTCATACTGAATGACATAGAGTTCAAACATTGTCATAACAAAGATATTAGTGAAACTTACTTCATGGTTGAGTTCTAAATATATGTTCACGATATATAATGTTGAAACTCTGTATTTATCTTGCTAATCGTATTGAAGAGTCAGCGATTCATGCTTGTCTTTTAAACCGGATGTGTACACTTTAATTTTACTGGCCTTCTGCTTTAAAATCGCACACCTGAAATGTATCTGCGAAAAGGTAACCAGCGTCATAAGTGTTTTGTGAGAAACACTTTATTGGTAGAATAACACAAATATTAACTTCGCTTACGTCCCTTGGCAGGAGAGTTGGTTTGTTAGTGTGATCCGCAATAGTTTCTCCTATCCCCAGAGTTCCCACGCCCTCAAAAAAGGAATTTTGTATGTCGAAATTGTATAGATATAGACACTAACATTGCATGAAATAATGACTAGAAAATTAGTGTCTGTGTTGTTGCATTATATCAAAGACTTATTAGATAAGATAAGATAAGATAAGCTTTATTTTGAGTCGGCAAGACATATACAAATAACATAAGCTCTCAAGAGCTTTTATAACCGACTATATAACAAGTGTATGTAAACAAAACATAAAGTAGCTACAAGTAAAATAAGTAAGATATAATTTAGCCTATGAGAAAGACATGTCTTTGTTCTTGGGTACGTTTAAACACGAAGTAAATACAGATATTTTTACTTCGTGGTTTAAACTATAACCCACATATATCTACATATAGGTCTTTGATTATATTGTGAATACATGTTGTTTACTTAGATGGTATTTGGTAAAGATCTTACAATTGAATCCTACCAGCTTATATATGATTGATTGAAAAAATGATTGATTGGTATAATTAGCTAAATTGTAATCTAGGCTGCACAAAACTTATTGTACGTACTCTTCTCTTGTGCTCGATCTATCCGGTAGTATTCTTCCAATAGAAGCTTTCTGTTGTACTTAACCCATTACCTCAATAACCTCATGGGCTATTTTTAGATCCAACCACATTGAATAAATCTACCGAAAAGGAGCATTAACTAGAGAAAAGGAAAATTTCAGAATTTTGTAGTTTGAAACCATGCATTGTGATAAATAAAGCATTTAATTGCTCTTATAGGAGCAAATGCTCTATTTATCAAAATGGTTTAAACAGGTGACATTTACAGAGGCGTCAAAAGGCGTCAATATGAGGGAATGAGATAAAAAAAAAAATCTTAACTATTTTGCTGCATTGGGCGAATCTATGATTACAGTACCTATGCAAACATTTTGGACGAGAATCCGAGTAACTCAGCGTCTGACACGGATTCAAAATGTTTGCAGCTGCTATTTGTGTTTTGAGAAAGAAAGGAGTAAATCCAAATATATAAATGAACCCGACGAGGTATTTTGCAGATGACGATATGTGGCGGCGAAGGAGTTAAAGAATAAAGATACATTCACCACCCAGTGGTCACTTTAATATAGGGTTTAAACAGAGACACTAAAGAAAGACACATTTAAAAAGTAAAATTGAAGCTGACGGCAACTTTTGCAGACTACAATAAGTTGAAAAGATATAATTTGAGCAGAAGATCCGTAACAAATATTCAATATATACAATGTATAAGACACTCTCTGGGAAAAGCGTTCGTATTGCATGGTAAACAGCATTTATATACCCATATCATATATCGCATCTATATAATGGCGTATCAAGTTTTATGATGTATGGTAAAGAATAAACAGTCTGAGACGAGGCGGCTTGTCTGGGTCTACACTGTTTGCAATGCATTAACAATTTCCCTGTTTTATGTTTATTACGAAATATGGAAGGTGGAACATTGTAGTCATTTTAAAAAAGTATAAAAACAGACATATCGAAATCCATTAGCAAACAGAGCAGACCCTGATCAGACAGCTCCTATAAAAGCCGTCTGATCTGGGTCTACTCTGTTTGCAAATGCTTGAAGGATGGGTTAATGGCCTTTTCCCATAGAGCGACTCATAAATATGTCTTTGTATGTACAATATATATTTTATCATTAAATAAATGATTTTTAGCTCACTAGAGCACAAAGTGCTCAGGGTGAGCTTTGTGATCGCCTGATGTCCGTCGTCCGTCGGCGTGAGTCGTGCGGTGTGCGGCGTGCATCGTGCGTCGTGAGTCGTCAACAATTATTTGAACCTTTAAAAATATTCTCCTCTGAATCTACAGGGTTCTCAGCTTTCATCTTTGGCACATAGCATCATATTCAGATCCTCTACATAAGTTATGGATAAATTATGCCCCTGGGGTCAAAATTGGCCCCGCCCAGGGGTGTCTTGTTTTCAATAGAAACATATAGTAAAACTTTGAAAATCTTCTCCTATTAAACTGGATGGTTCTCAGCTTTCATATATGGCACATAGCATCATGTTTAGGTCCTCTACAAAAGTTATATTAATTATGCCCCTGGGGTCAAAATTGGCCCCGCCCCAGGGGTGGCTAGTTTTCAATAGAAACATACACGTATAGGGAAAACTTTGAAAATCTTCTCCTCTGAAATTGGAAGGTTCTCAGCTTTCATATTTGGCACATAACATCATATTTAATTTCTCTACAAAAGTTATATAAATTATGCCCCTGTGGTCAAAATTGGCCCCCGTGCCAGGGTGGCTAGTTTTCAATAGAAACATATAGTGAAATTTTGAAAACCTTCTCCTCTGAAACTGGAAGGTTCTCAGCTTTCATATTTGGCACATAGTATCACGTTCAGGTCCTCTACAAAAGTAATATAAATTATGGCCCTGGGGTCAAAACTGACCCGGCCAGAGGTAGCCAGTCTCCTATAGAAACATATAGTAAAACTTTGAAAATCTTCTCCTCTGAAACTGGAATGTTCTCAGATTTCATATTTGTCACATATCATCATATTCAGGTTCTCTACAAAAGTTATAAAAAAATATGCCCCTGGGGTCAAAATTGGCCCCACCCCAGGGCCGGCTATTTGTTTTGAAATATATAGCGAAAACTTTGAAAATCTTCTCCTCTGATTGTCTGGTGAGCGATATCAGGGCCATACTGGCCCTCCTGTTTATAATGACGCTGAACGAAGGACATTTGGACCATGGCAGGAACTGTATAAACATATACATATAATGTATATACATAATTCTGTAATCACATGAGCATACAAAACAGACCCTGATAAAAAAGGTTACTGTAGTAAGCGTCTGATCTGGGCCTACCCTGTTTGCAAATGTTTGAAACAGTACATCTATCAGATAAAGGGTTAAACGTGATTTGAGGTCATAGTTCTTGATTATAAGCAAGATCCCCGTTTAGACACGTGTTTACTTAAATTAGTTAAACCAGCCTTGGACTATGCATTTACATTGTTAGTGTCCCTGAATTACATACTTGAAGGCTTGATATCTGGCTAAATTTAGATTATAATTCAACTAAACGTTCCTTTCAACAATAAAAACTGTCGATCTATCGTTTAGTTAGCTATTAATCATTCATTTGAGTCGAGTAGGGAGAAAAAGGCCAGTGTGTCAACAAAACAGTGTAGACAACGATAACCCGTCATACTAGAAATGAGTCGTTTTAAATAACTTGGAAGTGCTCTTCTTTCACCCTTAACCCATTACCTCATAGGCTATCTTTAGATACAACCTCTTTGAATTAATCTACCGAAAAGGATCATTAAATTAGAGAATAGGAAAAAAATAGAATTTTGTAGTTTGAAACCATTGTGATAAATAGAGCATTTGCTCATATAGGAGCAAATGCTCTATTTATCACAATGATTTCACAAAGTGACTTTTATAGAGTGGCCAAAAGTCGTCAATATCGGGGAAAGGGTTAATCTCAATTAGCTGAAATTTTACAATGGCATATGAGCACATGAATGTTTAGGCATGGCAGATACTGTAGATTCAGATGTATATGCATGCAATTCCATATATAAGCAAACAGAGTAAACCCTGATCAGATGGCCCATCAGATTTTGGTGTACTCTGTTTGAAAATGTGTTTAAGTGTGCTTTTTATGAGAAAAGTGGTTAAGGGTTAAATTTAGTGTACATGTAAAACTTTGCATTTGGAAATAAATGTTATTGTGAAATCACACAAATGGGGCAACGTCCTTGATATACAGTTAAACCCCTCTAAACCTGAAGTCCAATTTAATATAAATATCGGTCTTGGAGACAGGTGGCATCTTAATGCGGGGCGAAAGTAAAGCAGAAAGCTCCTATAGGAGCTTTCTGCATGGTTTCCATCCTGCATTAAGTAGCCACCTGCCTAAAAGTATATAAATTATTCTCTACTAGAGTTCTAGTTTTGAGTGGTTTTACTGTATATGCAATTATTTAACCATTTCGACGTTGTCTTGTCAACTGGGCTATTCCAAAAATGAAAACAGGCCAAGTTCACCATAGATATTTGGGGATTCTTTTTAAAGAAAAGTTCATGACAAACAGTGCAAACCCTAATGAGAGGACTCTTCTATGGCCCGTCTCATCTGGATCTACACTGTTTGCAAAGGACATTAACTAGTAATTCGCGTGTCTCACTGAAAGGAGTTAATCTCATCAATGGTATAATGCCACCTGTGTGATTAACCGATGACGTTTATTTCATAAACAGGAATGTTCAAAAGAATACGTGTATCATCTGTCGACAGAATTGTGACTAAAACGCATGGAAGACAGACGGACGGGCGGGCGGACAGAAGGACGGATTTGACGGACAGACGAATGGGAAGATGACGGAGAAAGTATTCCCAAGTGTCACCGTGCTAAACAGGTGACACAAAATATATCACACATGACCATCTTGCCAGTTTAATTACAATGTATGATATATGGATTGAAGGTCAGCTGGGGGCCCGTATAACACATTCCGCCCTACTACCCAGTCCATAACTGTACACTAGAACCTGTCTTAACCCATTACCTCATAGGCTATTTTTAGATACAACCTCTTTGAACAAATCTACCGAAAAGGCACATTAACTTGGAAAAAATGAATTTTTCAGAAGTTTGTAGTTGGAAACCATTGCGATAAATAGAGCATTTGCTCCTACAGGAGTAAATGCTCTATTTATCACAATGGTTTCACAAAGTGACTTTTACAGAGTCGTCAAAAGTCGTCAATATGAGGGAATGGGTTAGGCAACCTTATTTATTTGACAGGAATCTTACAAAGCATGTGGTTGCTGGATGCAGGGCAGAATAATTTCAGAGAGCTCCTACATGCGCTTTCTTCATTACTTTTTACCAGCATTAAGAAACAATGAATATTGATTAGATTATTTTTTTGTAATGGCATATGAACACATGAAATTTTGGTAATGGAAGAAACTGTATAGAGTCATGTCTATATTATTAATAATAATATTTTCATAAGCAAAACGAGAACAGAACTTAGTCTGACGGCTCCTATAGGAGCTGTCTGATCAGGGTCTGCTCTGTTCGCAAAGGCGTAGAAAGGTGTATTTATGGAGGAAAGGGGTAGGCCTGAATATTTGATGCTCTACCACTTAACCCGTTATTCCATGAATATTCAGGTAAGAAATAATGACGTAGATTAATTTGCTATAATAGAACATGGACACATGAGGATTTGACCATGCCAGGCACTGTAGAATCATATCTATCTTACACCATAAGCAAACAGAGCAGACACCTGATCATACAGGAACCGTCTGATCTGGGTCTACTCAGTTTGCAAAACTGTATAAAGACGTATTAATTATTGGAATAAAGGGTTAAAACAGTACAGTGACTGATCTGTTTATAAACTGTCCGCATCTGTCCAAGTGCCTAATATCATGTAATGCTGGCAAGTCAGTGTGAGTTCCGTATTCATTATGACTGCATTTACGACAAGGGTGTTCGTACAACCTGACAAACACAACTATAACAGTAAAAATGTTTTATTTGATAAATAACCATGTGTATAAATATTTACTTAACACTTTCCCTTATGTAAGCGCATTTCTACGCATCTGCAAACAGAGTAGACCCAGATCAGACGGCCCCTATAGGAGCCGTCTGATCAAGGTCTGCTCTGTTCGCCTATGTTGTAATATCGGTATAGATCTGATTCTACAGCTTCTGCCTGAGCCAAAATGCCCTGCGTTCATATGCCGTTATAAAAAAAATAATCTAATTATTTCTTACATGAATATACAACAGGGAAAGGGTTAATTCTACACGGACCGTCATACATACAAAGATAGATCAAAATTGCCTTGTATATTGTACATTCTAATGATGTTTTTAATAAGATACTTAATAAGTCTCTTATAAGGCGTTGAGAATACTTTGTGATTAAGATTATTGATCGATATCATGTAGCGATAGTTAACCCGTTACTCCATTTAACCCTTTCACCGCCGATGTCGCATAAATGCACCACGACAAATAGTGCATTCCCAGATCAGACGCCGCCTTTTCAAGGCGGCGTCTGATCAGAGACTTCACTTTTTGTCCCAATCTCTATTTCTATATATGCGCTTTATTCCTTTGACATTTGCATTTATCTATCTCATGTTCTTATTGTACCAAATGATTTAACAAAAATTGGATTGCAGACGACAATAAGAAATTTGGCGCCAAAAAGGGTTAAAGCCGTTGCAAACAGAGTAGTCCCAGATCAGACGATTCCTGTAGGGTCTGCTCTGTTTGAGTCTGTAAAACTATAAATCTGATTATACAGTTTCTGCCATGACATAAATTTCCTGTGTTCAAGTAACGATACAAAAAATAACCTAATTAATATTCATGATGTCATGAAGTTTACGTACATGAATATTCACAGAATACAGGGTTAATTCAAGTCTTCATTGCATAAAGACAGGCGAACGCTAATACAGTAAAACGTCTCTCTATAACGGCCACTAAATTACATCAAGTGTTTAGTGTTAAAGGCAGGTGGTCGCTTAAAGTAAGGTTAAAGTAAAACAGAACGCTCCTATAGGAGCGTTCGGTTTTACTTTCACCTTACTTTAAGCAGCCAACTGTCCTAAATACCAAGTAATTAACACAATTTAGTGGCCGTTATAGAGAGGTTTTACTGTACACGACTGACAACGTCATAGTGTGACCATTAACAGTTTCCCTTTTCATTATTAATGTAAGAAATAATGACATCATTTATTAATTTGTTTTATATTTTTATCTATTTATTACGTTATAATGGAAATTTGTAGACATGATTGTTTTGGTATTGGTAGAAAATGTAGAGTCCGGCAAATTATTATGTCATAAGCAAAAAGAGCAGGCCCTGATCAGACGGCTCTTAACCCATTCCCACATAGGCTTTTTTTTTTTTTATAGATCTAACCCCTTTGAATAACTCTACCGAAAAGGAGCATTAACTAGAGAAAAGGAAAATTTATCACAATGGTTTCACGAAGTGACTTTTACAGAGTCGTCAAAAGTCGTCAATATGAGGGAATGGGCTATAGGAGCCGTCTTATATGGGTCTACTCTGTTTGCAAATTTCTGAAAACACGCTTATATGAAGGAAAGGGTTAACTCTTACACCGCTGTGTAAAAATAACTGTCTGTTCAATTTTGGATCTGGTGAAATTTTGACTTCTTCCGAATCGAATAAGCTTTAGAGAAATCTTTGATCGAGTGTCAATCAGCTTGGATCCTGATGAGACGCCGAGTTACTCGGCGTCTCATCTGGGTCCAAACTGTTTTGCAAATGCGAGTCATGTTGCGGTTAGCCGGATAACAGTTAAATAACACGCGTTAACATAATGCAAATAAAACTAATGGGATAAAGTTTTATGTGGAATATTTCAAATAGAACATATTACCATTCAAACGATGTGAATGCTTGGCAAACGAACGGAGAGGCCACTAGAAGGTAGCCGAACGAAAACAAACTCCGCAGTGAAAAACATATCTGCTAAAATATCTATCTGCTTCAATTTTGACTGCGTCCGGATCGAGCAAGATTGGTTAAGGTCCGGGGTAATAAAACTTCAGAGTCTGAGATCATTCTCAAGTATCTGATTGGTCAGATGCTTAACCCATTTGTTCCCACGATCCCATATATGTGACGTAGGCAAACAGTGTAGACTCTAATCAGACGCCGCATAATGCGGCGTCTGATCAGAGTTTACACTGTTTGCTGATAGGAATTTCAACATAAAACAAAATTAAAAATAACATTTAAACCAGACATCCCTTAGATTATAAATTGATTTCTCCAATATATAAGCATGGAAGAATCCATTGGGAGCAAATGGGTTAAGAATGGTCTCAGACTCAACAGCAAATGTTATAGCCTCGGGGCCAAGTGTCAAACCGTTTGAAGCCAGATGAGACGCCGAGTTATTCGACGTCTCGTCTGGCTGGATCCGAACTGGTTGCAAATGCGAGCCAGATCACGGATAGCGGGACAATGGTTAAATTCGACAATGGTTAAATACATGTAAGAACGGCGTGTTTGAGAGTATTGAATAAATGTATGGTCACAACAGTTTGAAACTCTTATAGACTGGCTACTTGAACCCTTTACGTCATGAATATTCATGTCAGACATAGTTACCTCACGGATATTAATTAGATTAATTGTTATAGTAGCACATGGAAACGGGGATTTTTGGCACCGGCAAAAACTCATAACTATATAATATCATAAGCAAATAGAGCAGACTCTGATCAGACGGCTCCTACAGGAGCCGTCTGATCTAGGTCTACTCTATTTGCAAATGCGTAGAAAGGCGTATTTATGGAGTAAAGGGTTAACCCTTTATCTGAGAGAGACGCATTTGAACGCCTTTGCAAACGTAGTAGACCCAATAGGAGTCGTCTGATCAGGGTCTATTCTGTTTGCTGAATCTGATTTTACAGTGTCAGTCATGATCAATATTCCCTTGGTCATAATGACGTTATAAAACAGTTAATAAATATTCATGCCCGCACTATTTCTTATATGAATATTCATGAGGTATAGAGTTAATCGATTTGTGTGTAGTGTCCCTTGATACGGAGCTAGACAAACAGTGTAGACCCAGACTGGATCATATGATCAGGGTCTGCATTGTTTAGTTTACAATTTATTTACCATTTAGAATGTCAAAATAATTCTTACTGAAACACACCTTAACTCTTTTGGCGCCAAATTTCTAATTGTCGTCTGCAATCCAATTTTGTTAAACCATTTGGTACAATAAGGAAATGAGTAAAATAAATGCAAATTTAAAAAGAATAAAGCACAGGTATAGAAATAGAGATTGAGACAAAAAGTGAAGTCCCTGATCAGACGCCGCCTTGAAAAGGCGGCGTCGGATCTGGGACTGCACTATTTGTCGTGGTGCATAAAGGCGACATTGGCGGTGAAAGGGTTAAATGTGAATTACATTCATTCAATATACGCGTTGTCCAAAGAAGGATTAACTCTCTTGCCGCCAATGATAACCTTTGCAAACAGTTTTGATCCAAAGAAGACGTCGAGTAACTCGGTGTCTCCTCGTGATCCAAGCTTTTTGGTTATATTTTTTTTTACAAAAGAATACGCCATTTTGAAAACCGAAGCAGACGACATTCTTAGCAGATGAAATTTATATGACGTCTAAAGGGTTAAGTGTATTAAAACTAATTTTTTATATACAGTTAAATCCCTCTCAACCGGAATTCCCGTAGAGAAAAATTGAGATACCTTTTAGGCAGGTGGCTGCTTAATGCTGGGTGAAAGTCATACAGAAAGCTCGTACAGGAGCTTTCTGCATGACTTTCACCCTGCATTAAGCTGCCACCTGTCTCCAAGATCGATATAAATACTAAATTTAATGTCCGGTTTTGATGGGTTTTACTGTGTCACACCCTAGTGGTAAAGTGCAAGGAATATTAACAAATACCATGCTGTGAAATAAATAACGTCAATGTCTTTGCAAATTGGACTGGTTCCGATTTGACCAAGCTTACGAGTGTCAAACAGCTTGGATCCTGATGAGACGCCGTGTTTACGCGCGTCCCATCTGGTTCTAAGCTGTTTGTTCATGCGAGTCAGGTCGCAAAAAGCGGGAAAAAGGTCGGTTTGTATTGACACTGTCCTAGACATTTTATGGCCAGAATTCGTCTATCTGGCAGTCGCAATGTAAGACGGCCGTTTAAATGAGCGAATATTGATATGTTCACGTGCAGTTCCCATTGAAGTGCTAGGCCGTATTGCAGATGAACTTTCCGACCTTTGAACTATTTGAGTACTTCTCGCGAGCGGTTTGCGAGACCCATGCGAAGTTTTCGCTCTTACGTTATCCGCCCAGTCAGGATTTTTAGCGAAGAATTTGCGTTTTGTCTGCATTTTTCGCGCGAGGGTTTGTACTGTTTCTGAGCCACAAAAATGAGCAACCTTATCATCTAGAGAATTCAATTTGCCTTTCTCTTCTGTAATTCTCTTCTCAACAAGATACTTGTAAAATTGTCCTCTGTCCTTTAATTCATCCTCATCAAAATATCTCGTCTGCTTTATAGCCGGACCTAGACGACCGGAATTCGCGTACGTCTCCAACGTTGCATTTCGTCTCCCACATATTATGTCCATGGCGGTTTTTGGCCTCAGATCTATTTTTGACTTTTGTTGGTCTATCATGAACGATCCGTCAATTTCCAAATCAGAATCAGAATCGGATGAGGTCTCAGACTCTGGTGATTTGCGACTTCGGCAAGTTCCAAGACTAGTTTTCGGCCGCGTCTGCTGCCTAGCTTTCGCTTTGTTCTTCATCTGTCTCGTCATGAGTTCTTCTATAGAGTTTTCACTGCTACCCGGCTTCGCTTTTACAATCTCCCTCTGCCTGTCGCGATATCGCCTAAGGCGCCTTTTCATCTCGTTTTGTGATTTGTGTATTTCCACGGCTGTACTGTGTTTCAGAGTGTCTAAAGAAGTGATGGTGATTTCGAATATTCGCTGTTCTATCAGGTTGGCTCTTTTAGAGGACCTGTCCGTTTCTGTGTCTTCCATCATCATGGGCTCTTAGTTGACAGATGTTATGAGGAATTCTCTTAGTTCTCTGAAATAAATATGTATTGATATGTTGGTAACATAATACTCACTTATTCAGGTTTCCCATAAAACTAAATATTTGCTCAATATGCGACTTTTGACTTCTCAACTTTATACCCGGTATACTGTTTGAAGCAACATTACTTAAAGGCAGACATCGGGGGATTGGTATTTCAGAATAACATTCACAAAAAACCAAAGCATGCTAAACATTACTATTTCAACAATAATTGTTTGATAAAAATAAGGTTGCTTAAGCCTGTGCTAGGGGACGTGAGCAGTGTTGCACTTTCAATTACTGCTCATGAACAGACTCAATAAAACCGAGTCTGCAAGTTTCTCTTTTTGTGTTGCAATTTTTGCTTTCGGGGGGTCACCTCCCTTCAGAATTTTTTTTTTATAATACTGTACATTTTCCCACTGTTGCACTTTTGACCGAGACACATATTTAACCCATTCCCACTTAGGCTATTTTTAGACCTAACCCCTTTGATTAAATCTACCAAAAAGGAGCGTTAACTAGAGAAATGGAATTTTTCAGAATTGTGTAGTTTTGAAACCATTGTGATAAATAGAGCATTTGCTCCTGTGGAGCAAATGCTCTATTTATCACAATGGTTTCACAAAGTGTATTTTACAGAAGCGTCAAAAGGCGTCAATATGCGGGAATGGGTTAACCCTTTCCTCTATAAATACGTCTTTCTACGCCTCTATAAAAGTCATTTCTTGAAACCATTGTGATAAATAGATCAAATGGAGCAAAATCTCTATTTATCACAATGGTTTCAAAACTAAACAATTCTAACATTCTCTTTTTCTCTAGTAAATGCTCCTTTTCGGTATATTTATTCAAAGAGGTTGGGTCTAAAAATAGCATATGAGGGAATGGGTTAAACATTACAATGTAGATAATCATAGGGTCTTATATTTCATATTTGCATAAAGTGGTACCGGGTAATAGTAATGTACTACATGTAGCATGTGCATGCATTTCGTGAATATAATTTAGTGTGTAATTTAACTAATTTTGCAACATCAAAGTCTGATGTCTGCCAGTACACTTTCGGCACCAAATTTCTAATTGTCGTCTGCAAAACAGTTTTGTTAAATCATTTTGTAAAATAAGGAAATGAGATACAGAATAAATTCAAACTTCAAAGGAATAAAGCACATATATAGAAATAGAGTTTGAGACAAAAAGTGAAGTCCCTGATCAGACGCCGACTTGAAAAGGGACTGCACTATTTGTCGTGGTGCATTATTGCGACATTGGCTGTGAAAGGGTTAATAGAAATATCCACACATATAATAGACACAACTGTTAACCCTTTCCTCCATGAATGTGTATGCAAGATATAATGACAATATTAATATTATTTAGATTAATTGTTATATTAGTGATTGAAATTATATTTTGTCCAATGGCGTTGCAGTATTGCAGAAACTGTACACTATCTACAGTTGAACTTCGATAACTCGAACTTCAAGCGACCGTACAAATTAGTTCGAGATAACAAGAGTCGACTCATCCGATTTCTAATATGAACAATTTTTCAATGCCACAGCTTAAAACAGGTCTAAAGTAATGCTGAAAGCTCCTGTAGGAGCTTTCAGCATTACTTTACACCTGTATTAAGCTGTCACATGTGGTTCTAGATATCTGAAGCGTTACATTTTAGAACAATTTTGTATTGTAAGTTTTGGAAGGACTAAAGTTTTTTGTCGAGTTATCCCGAAGTTCGAGTTAACCGAATTCGAGATATCGAAGTTCAACTGTATAATAAATGCTAACCATTTACCTGATAGAGATGCCTTTCGACGCCTTCGCAAAAAGAATAGAATCATATAAGACGGTCCCCGTAGGAGATACATGATAAGTGTCTAAATGATTTGGGTCTACTCTGTTTGCTTAGGTGTCAAAAGGCGTCACTATGAAATAGTGTCAAAAGTGTCAAGATTACCTCTGGACATCCACGATTTTAATACTTCACAATCTATCACTTTTTGGTGTATGTTTAAGATTTTCAACAGCTTTCTGACGCGATAAACAATCAGTGTCTCATCTACTGCGTTAATACTGCGAATGTGACTAAACCAAACACAGAATGGAAGAAAAACATTTACAGGTACCGGTATCACATTTTCCACTTTATAAACTAATACAATATTGAATTACATGTACAGTAAAATCCCTCTAAACCGGAATTCAAGTAGAGAATTTAGATACTTTTAGGCAGGTGGCTGATTAATGCAGGGTGAAAGTCATGCAGAAAGCTCCTAGAGGAGCTTTCTGCACGGCTTTCACCCTTCATTAAGCTGCCATCTGTCTCCAAGAGCGATAATTATACTAAATTAAAGTCTGGTTTAGAGGGTTTATTGTAGTTAAGAATGAGTAAACATTACTAAATAACTGGCTGCGCCACGAGAATGGTGTATTCGTAGTTATGCAAATAGTATAGACACAGACCAGTACGCTTTTAGAGACACATCTACAGCATAATCCCTCTGAAACGGCCACTTGATGAATATAGATAATGTCTTCAAAAGCAGATGATTGCTTAACCCTTTCCTCCATAAATATGACTTTCTACGCCTCTGTAAATATCACTTTTTGAAACCATTGTAATAAATAGAGCATTTGCTCCTATAGGAGCAAATGCTCTATTTTTCACAATGGTTTCCAAACTACACAATTCTAAAATTTTCCTTTTCTCTAGTTAAAGCTCCTTTTCGGTAGATTTATTCAAAGAGGTTGGATATAAAATAGCCTATGGGGGGGATGGTTTAATGCAGGACGAAAGTAATGCAGAAAGCTCATATTAGATATTTCTGCATAACGTTCACCCTGCTTTAAGCTACTACCAGCCTTTAAGGTTCGTAATTATACTTGTTTTTTTTCTGGTCACATTAGAGGTTTTTACTGTATACTGTTTATCAGATGGAACTGAATGTTTTAGGTTCGAATGAGTCTAAAACAGTGACCATACCCTGTGGCTCTCATGGGCGGATTATCTGGGTGTTCACTGTTTGTGCAACTCGATATTTACGTTTTCTTGCGGTGAGGCTAAAATGTTACAGGGAATTTAACACAAATTATTATAGGAACTGTTACAGGGAATGATGATACAGGAACTGTAACGGGAATGACATGTTCAATAAAACCTCAATCCATACAACGCGGCGCCGGAGCTCCAGATAAGAAAACTTAAACCATTTCAAGAATAACTCCTTTAATTCTCCACCAAACCCTATACTGTAACCACTCTTTAGAATCGTCTCGGAGAGACGATTCTAAAAAGTGGTCACAGTATAGGGTTTGGTGGAGAAATGACGATTTTAGTATTTGGGTACGCACCTTTAATTATCTGTAACTATGAACGCCACTTCAAAAGAAATGTAAATCTGAGTCTTTAACACAGGTGATAGCTTAATGCAGGACGAAAGATATATACAGAAAGCATCAATAGCAGTTTTCTGTAGTACGTCCGTTCTAAATTTAACAATCATGTGCTTTTCAAGACGTCCGTCCTTTTCACTCACCGACCAGTTTAGAGAAGTTCAATAGTATACCAAAATGCCACTACCCTTCGTGAACCAGGTATGTCAATATTTTGACCAGAACTTTGTTTTACACGTATTTGATCTCAGTCATAGTATGTTTTCGTGAAACTACAATGTATTATTATTTACTTCATTCGTGTTTACATGATACGTGTAATTCTCAACTCTTTCCCTCTTTGTAAGGTCCTGTAACGCAAATATGAGCTGAGAATACCTATATCATGCAGACAGGTCCTACAAGAGTTAGTTATCTGATCAGCGTCTGCTCTATTTGTTTATGGAATCAATAGATTTAATCCTACATGTGTTGGCTTTGTCAAAATTGCCCTTGATAATTTTTCATTATGAAAATGAAGTTAACACATTCCCTCCTAGAGACACACTTTGACGCGTCTGTAAGGGTCACATTTTAAAACCAATGTGATAAATAGAGCAATTGAGTCAAACCATTGTGATAAATAGAGCATTTGCTCCAAAGGAGCAAATGGTCTATTTATCACAATGGTTTCAAAACAACACAATTCTAAAATGTGCATTTTCTCTAATAAATGTTCCTTTTCGGGGGATTTATTCACAGAGGATGGGTCTAAAAATTTCAGTTTTTCAATTCAATTCTTTATTGTGTAAAACATACAGTTGTATGCTTAGAGCAAGATTACATGTACACACACATACACAAGCAAAAAACATGAATTTACAGAAACAAATAGTCTAGGGGAAAATGCGTTAATGACTATCAATGAAGGGACCAACTCATGCATAAATACTCATTAAGGACAGGAGTAACCATTTTCATGCTGGAGAAACCGTGTTTATTCAGTTTCTAATCGGCTGGCATATTATCAGACCCAACGTCTACTAAAAAGGAGCATTTACTAGGTAAAAGAAACAAATAGAATTTTGTAGTTTTAAAACCATTATGATAAATAAAGCATTTGCTCCTATGGAGCAAATGCTCTGTTGATTACAGAGGGTTAAAAAGTGACTTTTACAGAAGTGCCAATAACCTCAATATGAGGGAATGGATTAACCCTTCATTTAATAATTCCGTAATTGCAAACAGAGAAGACCCAGATCAGAGAGTTCATGTAGGAGCTGTCTGACAAGGTTCTGCTCTCTTCACATATGTGCTATAAATCTGATCCTCTACTGTTATGATAAAATATGTCCTTATTTTACAGTAATTCATTAAATCAAGTAATATTCATAACGGATAGAGTCTTGCATAAAAGGCATTTTATATACATTAACACAATCACTCATATTGACGACTTTTGACGTCTCTGTAAAAGTCACTTTGTGAAACCATTGTAGTAAATATAGCATTTGCTCCTATAGGAGCAAATGCTATATTTATCACAATGGTTTCAAACTACAAAATTCTAAAATTCTCATTTTCTCTAGTTATTGCTCTTTTTCGGTAGATTTATTCAAAGAGGTTGTATCTAAAATACCCTATGATGTAATGGGTTAATGCTCGTATTTATTATTATATAAAATGTTGCGGTATGTTTTTAAGAATGTCACAAGTTTCTGTAGATTGAGGTGTAGATCTAGGATCATTTTATGTCCTTTATAACTACAACTACATACATGTACACCTTCAACATTTTATTGCAAATAACGACGTTTATAGTAAATTCAATATTGCAAAGATAATGGCACATAATTTACAGAGAAACAAAAATGCATAATTAAATACGTAAGTAGAAAATCAAATAATGTAACATACCATGCAAATTCCCATCAAAATTACATATGACACCAGACTCTAATCACGTTTGCATTATAACTGAATTTTGCCAATTCATTTAGTGTTGATTTTGAGGTAGTTGATAATAATGAAACAGGTTTATTTATAGTACCTCATTTATGATTACAGTTGAACTTCGATATCTCGATCGGATAACTCGAACTTCGGGATAACTCGAACTAAAATTTCAGTCCTTCCACAACTTTCAATGCAGAATTGCTCTAAAATGTATAACTACGCATATCTAGAAAAAAGTGTGACATCTTAATACAGGTCTAAAGTAATGCTGAAAGCTCCTGTAGGAGCTTTCAGCATTACTTTAGATCTGCATTAAGCTGTGAACTTAAGAACTTGTCCAGATCAGAAATCGGATAACTCGAATGGTCCCTTGAAGTTCTAGATATCGAAGTCCAACTGTATATACAGTACTTTATTGTCTTGGGTGTTATTATTGCGTGGTCGTTCTTATTCTAGTGAGATTCTAATTCATTTAAAATTGGACTTCTCGTTTAATTTCAAGTTTGCACTGCGGTTATTCGATTTGAAATGTACTTGATTCTCCGGTTGCCGTGAAGCACTTTTGTACGTACATAGTAAGAACAATATGCTATATAAATGTGGTGTTTTATTATTCTATTATCATATGAATATCCACCAAGTAAAGGGTTAATCTTTTGCCAGATGAATATTCGTGTAAAAATAAAGACTTTATGAATACTTATTAGCTGAAAAAGTATTAATTACATAAAGTAAAACCTCTCTATAACGGTCACTAACTTACATCAAGAATTTTGTGTTAAATGCAAATGGCTGCTTAAAGCAAGGTGAAAGTAAAACAGAACGCTCCTACCACCTGCCCTAAATGCCAACTAGTTAACACAATTTAGTGTCCGTTATAGAGAGGTTTTACTGTATTATCAAAATATCTCTTGACCATGACACAAGTTGAAAATCATATATATAGTACCTTAAAAGCAAACGGAAGACATCCTGATCAAACGTCTTTTGTAGTACTATCTGATCAGTGTCTACTCTGATTGTAAAATCGTTTCTATCAGGGAAATAGCTAACATCGCATTCCCTGCAGATCTTTACCCTTCTCTTGCTGAATTTTAAAATACATTTCTCCTTCTTTACCCATGCCCTGTTGTATAATTACATTATATCTTCACTGTGTACAAGTATTTCGCTGTGCAATCACTGCTGTGGAGTGCACAGGTTGCACAATCAACTTGAAAATAGTGAAGACCCTGATGAGACAGCTCCTGCAGGAACTATTTACAGGTAGCTACATGTATATTGGCGTGAACAGCAAGCAAAGGGTTAAGTCTTATGCAATACTTCTCTGAAGTCGAATAAACTGATGAGATTCCGATCACCGTGTTTAGAAGAAACAAAAATCATAAAAAATATACAATTTTTGCCTCATATAAAGTTATGTATAAGACTGGTGTTACTAAACATACTGATTTAATTGGAAAAGAATAAAGGGACCCCTTCTCGTTGAATAGATACTTACATTTAAATACCGGGCGTTACTGTGCGCTGACAGCAAGCTGAGTTAATCCAACCATTGTCCAATTACGAATAATCTGAAAGTAAAAACATTTGTAGAACTTTGTTACTTAACTTTATATTAATCATATCATCTCTTATCATGTTAGGCGAGACTGGACTGACATGTCCAGACAGCTTGGATTCTAATTAGACGTCGAATAAATCCGTGCTGTTTGGCACTTAGTCAATAGTTTCTCAAAAGCATGATGTAATCGGAATTAAAACAATAGCAAGTAACCAGAACTAAAGATAAAGATGCGTACCTTCATTCTAAAATCGTCATTTCTCCATCAAACCATATACCGTGACCACTTTTTGGAATACTCTCTTCGAGACGATTCTAAGGAGTGGTCACAGTATGGGTTTCGTGGAGAAATAAAGGAAATATTTAAATTTACGCATCTCTAGTTTCTCAAAAGTATAAAGTAATCGGCATTAAAGAAATAGTAAGTACATTTCTGAGCTACAGATAAAGGTGCGTGCCCAAATACTACAGTCGTCATTTTATCTTCATTTCTCCATCAAACCCTATATTGTGACCACTCCTTAGAATCGTCTCGAAGAGATGATTCTAAAGAGCGGTCACAGTATATGATTAGAGAAATAAGGGGAGGGCATATACCTGAAAGTGTTTAAATTTACGCATCTTCTCTGGACTTCTGAGTAATATATCAGAGGTTAAACAGACGGATTTTACAACATACTTTTCAGCATGATTAGGGATAAGTATATTCCCGCAATTTGCACTCATAGCTACACTCCATACTGAAAAAACAATAACAATTCAAACATAATTCCACCATTAACACTCAAGCTAAGTTTTTATTTGCACAGTATACCATCCCTCGTATCTCACCAAGAGAAAGATCTGCAAGACCAGTTTAGCGCCTTTGAATCAATCCAGTTTAACACTTTACTCCATGAATATTCATATCAGAACTATGGACTGTGTGGATATTAATTAAGCTGCGTGTCTACAATGACATCATGGACAAACGGAGTTTTACCAGGACAGAAACTGTAGATCTGCCTTAGATAGATCTATGTTATTTCATAAGCAAAGCGCCCCCAGAGTTTTAACCCTTTCCTCCATAAATACACTGTACGCCTTTCTATGCCTCTGTAAAAGTCTATTTTTGAAACCATTGTGATAAATAGAGCATATGCTCCTAAGGAGCAAATGCTCTATTTATCACAATGGTTTCAGAACTACAAAATTCCAAAATTATCCTTTTCTCTAGTTAGTGCTCCTTTTGGGTAGATTTATTCAAAGAGGTTGGATCTAACAATAGCCTATGAGGGAATGGGTTAAGCAGACATATTTTACAACAAACCTTTCGGAATGATTAGGGGTACATGTAAGTATATTCCCGCAAGTTCCCCTCATAGCGACACTCTATACTTAACAAAGCAATTCAAATATAAATCCACCATTAAGGTTTTCTCGTACAATATCATACATGATTCCCACCAAGATAACGGGCTGTAAGACCAGTGCCTTTGAATCAATCCAGTTAAGCGCTTTACTCCATGAATATTCATATCAGAACTAAGGACTGTATGGATATTAATTAAGCTGCGTGTCTACAGTGACATAATGGACAAACGGGGTTTTACCATAGCAGAAACTGTAGATCTGCCTTAGATAGATTCCATAAGCAAAATATAAACAACAACAAAAACACAACAGAACCTGAATCTGATCTAGGTATACCTTGTTTGCAAGGGCACCGAAAGGCGTATCTGTGGAGACAAGGGTTAAACTCCAGTCTATATAATTTTACTAATACAGTGCTTCTGTCAATCACTACAACAGTCTCTTTAAATTTTCAGTTTAGTTTGTAAGAATCACACTCTGAAAAGATAATTAATAGTTTCACATTTTGCACGCAATACAACCCTACATTTATTACTTCTTTAAATTAATTTGTCATTTTAGATTTGCGTAGATTAAATTTCACCATGCAGGTGAAAACATGTCTTTCTCAATTGTACTTGCTCATAAATTATGCACTAATAAATTAGTTTTTAATAACCAAACAATTTAGGTGCCATTTTGTTAATTTTCGAGTCTTGCATCCATCAAGACTGATGAATACAATCTTGATGGGTCTTAAATTGAAATCCGGAGCTGTATACAACATATTCATCAAGGGTTGACTAGGTCACGTTTATAATGCGAGCTGTATAACAGTCTGACAGTCTGACTCTGCACGTGCATTGTCTGCAACAGTGTCACGTGGTTGCTAACCTTTCAAAATGGAATAGGCCACAATGTTTAACTGTAAAGTCCACTCAATATGAAAGGGTTAAAATTGTTTTGACTGACAAACTGTGCAGATACCTGATAAGAGGGATCGTTTTAGGAGCCATCTGATCTGGATCTACATTATTTGCAACTGGCTATATGCATGCGTGTCCCGCATTCCCGGGTTTATTAAAGTGAATATTGCACGACATACACATACAGTATAAATGTCGGGATTTGAGGCAGGTGGCAGCTTAATGCAGGATGAAAGCCATGCAGAAAGCTCCTCTAGGAGCTTTCTGCATGACTTTCACCCTGCATTAGGCAGCCACCTGCCTAAAAGTATCTAAATCCGTCTGTACTAGAATTCCGATTTAGATAGGTTTTACTGTACATAAATATCTACGGTAAACTCAGTTTTATACGACCACTTATTGAATAAACAACTTAGGTTAAAGAGCAGAAGAATTCTTAAAGAATACTAGAAACATTCAGAAATTTTTTATGTACTTTTGATATGAATGAAGTCAAACACCATCCAGCTGATCATGACCTGTCATTTAATTGGCGTCTCATCTAGGTCCATGATTATAAAGCTTTTAGTTGAGTCTGAGTTCGTTCTCAGGCTTTTGATTGGTCAGATTTGAGTTCTCAAGCTTTTGATTGGTCAGATTTGAGCCTTCGACTCAAATCTGACCAATCAAAAACTTGAGAACGAACTCAGACTCAACTAAATGTTTTATAAGCATGGACTCAAAATCCAAGCTGTTTGGCACTCGGGAAAAAGGTTCTCGAAAGGTTTCGGATATACATGTAAGTAAGTAAACATTTTATTTTTGTGACATGTATACATGTACAAGAATAACATATTTTCAAAAAGAAATGTACGAGACCCGGTCCGCTGGGCCTATAAGTCACCTGCAATATAAGTACTACTAAATATACAAATATCATGAAAATGAAGTCCTGTCTATCATAATTTTAATGTCATTTTGGTGGCTGATAGAGTTTTTAGCATAATTACCATGATAAGAATATGGCAATAATATTAGTAATACATATTACAGCAGATTAAGGTTTTATCAGGCATACTGTTTTCGGCGCCGAATTTCTGATTGTCGTCTGCAACTAACTTTTGTTAAAATATTTCGGTAAAAGAAAAGACCTTTCAGAGAAATAAACGCCTGCTATAGAATCTGAGTTTGAGACAGACAGTGATGTCCCTGGTCAGCCACTGCCTGGGTTTGCACTATTTGTCATGGCGCATATTGGCGACATTTGCGGTGAAAGTGTTTACCCTTTCCTTCATATAAATGCGTTTTCATGCATTTGCAAACAGAGTAGACCCATATCAGACGGCTCCTATAGGAGCCATCTGATCAGGATTTGCTCTGTTTGACAATGGAATTTGACAGATCTGTTTCTTTATTTTCTAAAATGGCTACAATTTTCCACCTTCCATATTTCATTACAACTATTTTGTCCATGAATATTCAGTAGGTATTGAAATTTGAAAAAAAACAAACCCACATAGAATGGTGAACATGTTAAAGACCAACAACAGGCATATTTTGAATGTTATTTTTACGCTGCATGGTGACCTTGTGCAGATTTTGACTACTTCCGATTCGATCAAGTTTATAAGAAATTATAGACAGAATGTCAAACATATTGTATTCTAATGAGACGCCGGGTTAATCGGCGTCTCATCAGGATCCAAACTGTTTGACGCTCGTTCTAAAGCTTCCAGAATACTTGATCGAATCGGAAGTAGTCAAAATTGCACAAGATCCAAAATTGAGCAGACATTTATTTCACAGTGGGATATTGGTAAACATGAGTTACTAGTATATAGAAATGCTGCATTGTCTTATGTATCAAAACAATAAGATGGACCCCGAAAACGTGTTTGTAAATGGTATAATTTTCTAGTCATTCACGTGATTTTTCAAAGTTTTGGTACAGTAGAAAATAACTAGAGGTTTTTGTCACAAAAACGGATGTCTCCCCTCTAATAAAAACAATATGTAAAGGGTAATCACTAAAAATGTTATGGACTTGATGATTGATACTCCCCCTCATTATGCGCTTTCCACACCACATTTTTCGAGAAGAAAATGATAACAGCTAATAACTCCAAAAATATTGATACCAGAGTTATGGCCCTTGTGCATGACACTTACTTTCATCATGCTCTTTCCATAAATGAAATGTCATTCCAATAGCATCAGTCGAACAGGAGTTATTGATCGGACAAAAATGTAACAAAGGGCAATAACTCCAAAAGTATCGAAGCCAGAGTTATGGCCCTTGTTCATGACACTTTCTCTCATCATGCTTTTTCCATGTATGAAGTTTCAATACAATGGCAAGAGCCATGTAGGAGTTATCATCCGGACAAGAAAGCGTTAAACAAATGTACAAGGGGCAATAACTCTCAATTTATTGAAGCCAGAATTAAGGACCTTATGCATGACACTTTCTCTTATCATGATCTTTCCATGTATGAAGTTTCACTCTAATGGCATGTGCCATATAGGAGTAATCATCCTGACACAAAATTGCGATTTTATACAAAGGGCAATAACTCCAATATTAGTGAAGCCAGAGTTATGGACCTTGAGCATGACACTTTCTCTTATTATGCTCTTTCCATGTATGACGTTTCAATCCAATGGCATAAGCCATATAGGTGTTATCGTCCGGACAAAACATTGTGAAAAAAATACAAGGGCAATAACTCCATTATTAATGAAGCCAGAGTTATGGACCTTGTGTATGACACTTCCTCTCATCATGATCTTTCCATATATGAAGTTTCAATCCAATGGCATGAGCCATATAGGAGTTATCGTCCGGACAAAAAAGTGTTATTTTTTACAAGGGGCAATAACTCCTATATTAGTAAAGCCAGAGTTATGGACATTGTGCATGACACTTCCACTCATTATGCTCTTTCCATATATGAAGTTTCAATCAACTGGCATCAGCCATATTGAAGTTATCGTCCGGACAAAAAGTGTGACGGACAGACGGACAGACAGACGGACAGACAGACAACTCTCACGAAAACATTATGTCTCTCCCATATAAATATCGGGGGAGACATAATTATGTTCGCAACATTTTTCAACCGAACGGTCCATTTTGAAAGGTTCAGATGAAAAACATTTATATTTTTGACTGAACACATGACAGCAGGTGATATTGGATTATTTACTTTGCAAGTAATACTTTTCAGAGGTATAAACAACTCCTTCAGTCATTTGCTCCATGCAAATTCATGTAAGAAATAATGGCACCTTGGGTATTAATTGTTATTAACACAGGTAGTTTTTGTCATTGCAGAAACGGTAAAATCAGAAAGAGCTATTATATTCTATAAGCAAACAGAGCAGAACCTGATAAAACGGTTCCTATAGGAGCCGTCTGATCTGGGTCTACTTTGTTTGCAAATGAACTAGAATGATGCGTTCTTATGGATTAAAGGGTTAAATAGAGGCCATAACACAGGGTTTTGTGGAGAAATGGCAATTTTAGTATTTGAAACACATCATTTATCTGATTGATGACTGATTGTTTCACATATTTGTGAAAAGTGTGATTGCATTCTTCACAAACACCAAAACTGAAAACGTTGGCACGCCATAGAATCTCAAGTGAAAACCTATTTTTCACAGAACTGTTTTTTATCTTCTGAAAGACTGTTTTTATAAGTGAATAATTATTTTCCTTACCTTGTGGAATGGGAAATCAAACAAATCCTTTTATATTTAGTGTTTGTTAATAGTAATTGGCTTACGATTCCTGTATTACTGGGCTGATCCTTGTAATTAAACATTAAAATATGGAAGACAATGTTGTATGATTACAAACACACGTGATTTAACTAACGCATATTCAGTGCATGTAACTTTAATGAGGTACGAAAACTCTTGGGACCGACTCTGATTATTTCTGCGATTAGAATTGGTTAGAATTGCCCGCTGACACGATTGGCTACGGCATGTTCCCGTTAAACTAAACCTTTGTTTTCCTTCAAACATAGCAGTAGCAACGTCCCCAGTCATGGTTGTTTAAAATATTTGTTAATATGCACGATATCTGTATAAATGCCGTTCAAATATTTTCAAATACCTGTCTTAAATGCAATAGTCTAAATTGGCGTATAAAGCCAAGCAGACATTTCCAAATGCAAGACTAGACGTTAATTACTCCCACTGCGGCATTTGGGATGAATCTTCCTTTGTATCAGTATGAAGTCAATATTTTCCTCACGGCATACACGCCATGTTAATAGCGAAACCATTTCACCTGCATCAGGTGACTGATGCTAATTAACCTTTTAACCTCTTTAACCCTTTCCTTCATATAAACGTATTTTCACGCATTTGCAAACAGAGTAGACCCAGATCAGACGGCTCCTATAGGAGCCGTCTGATCAGGGTCTGCTCTGTTTGCTAATGGAAATTGAAAGATCTGTTTCTTTACTTTCTAAAATGGCTAAATATTCTACCTTCCATATTTCGTTGTAACTATTTTTTCCATGAATATTCAGTAGGTATTGTTTGGAATAAACATAGAACAGGGAATAGTATTCCTTAATGATTTCTTCCAATAATGAATATTGAATGAATTCATTTTTCATTTGTTGTGGCATGTCTACAGGAAATTACGTTCGACGTTGTGACCTTTAAAATATAATATGTAAACAGACAGTACAAACCCGGTTCAGTGTGCCACTTAAGGAATCCTCTATCAGGTTCAACGCCATTTGTCTATGCCCCTCTTTAGACAATATGCATAAACGAACTAACGCTGCAGAATCTTTTGACCCTTCGCCTCATGCATGATTATGCAATAATCTCTCGCTTCATGAATTTTATTGGTGATTTTTTTTAATATTGGTACATAATCAGGGGCACTGTTCGCAGAGCCTTAAACTTTAAAATCAGTCCAATATAGTTCCATAAGCAAACAGTGTAGATCAAAATCAGACGGCTCCAACAACAGTTGTCTTGTCTAGGTTTCCTCTGTTTTCCAACGAGTCAAGGGGTGTCTCTACGAGGTAAAGAAGAACAAGAGCTGTCACAGGACAGCGCGCTCGACTATTCTCAGAATTATTAGTGTAAACTAAAATACTTGATAGTGGACTAAATAGTGTCCAATGATACTAGAGGCAAGTAATCAAAGTTTCAGTAAAATATCTTTAATAGTATTCAGGATGTAGGATCTTTTTAATGAAAGAGAAAAACTTAAGCGAAAAATGCCAATACTTTCTGTAAAAATGCTTGACAGAGTAATGTACTATTGCCTACAGATGAATCATGTGATGGTGAACAAGTGTTCCAAGTTTCAAAGCTTTATCTCAACGGGTTATGTAAATCAGTGGACTTTACGAAATACCTTAACCAAAACATATAAGTTAAAAGGGCAATAATTCTGTCAAAATCCTTGACAGAGTAATGTAATCTTGCCTACGTATGAAGCTGGTGATGATAAACAAGTGATCCAAATCTCAAAGCTTTATCTCAAAAGGTTATGTAAATAAGTGGACTTTAACAAAAACCTTCTACAAAAATTATAAGTTAAAAAGGGCTATAATTCTGTCAAAATGCTCGACAGAGTTGTGTACTCTTGCCTAAAGATGAAGTTTGTGATGGTGAACAAGTGTTCCAAGTTTTAAAGCTTTATCTCAAAGGGTAGGGGCAAAAAGTGGACTTTAACAAAAACCTTAAGTTTCTTAACCAAGGTGTGACGCGGACGCGGACGCCGACACCGACGCCGACGCAGGGGCGAGTATGATAGATCCACTATTCTTCGAATAGTCGAGCTAACAATGGCATCTGTGATAGATTCATTACAATCGTCAAGTCAGAGCTGTAGATAAGTGGCGTATCTTTTTAACCAATTCCGTCTTAGACTATTTTTAGACACAACCTCTGTGAATAAATCTACCGAAAATGAGTTTTTAAGAAAGGATATTTAAAGGAATATGTAGATTTGAAACCATTGTGATAAATAAAGCATTTGCTCCTATGGAGCAATGCTACATTGTATATTCATCACAATGGTTTCAAAATGACTTTTACAAAAGACGTCAGTAGGCGGGAATGAATTAATCTATGTAATATATATTTTATTTTTTTCTCCACCAAACCCTATCTTGCTGTTTTCCTTAACGCGATTCTAATAAGCAGCAGACATATAGGATTTGACTGAGAAAGCCAACAGTGTGTAAAAGAAGAGTTCTATCCATTGACCCTTAACCTATACGACTGGAAATTACAAACTGCTTGGGCCCAGAAGAGGCACCGAATAACTCAGCTTCTCATCAGGATCCAAAGCGGCTGATGTTCGGTCAACAGATTCTCTAAAGCTTCAGCAGTTCAGATGTAATTTACTAGTACAACACATCAGAGTTTAAGCAGATATCCATTTTCTACTGCAGGACAACTGATAATAAAGGGGATAGTCCTTTGGTTGTGGGAATACGCATGTCCTGGCATTTGCAAACAGTGTAAACTCAGATCAGAGGGTTCCTAGAGGAGCCCTCTGACCAGGGTTTGCACTAGTTGTCATTCAAAGTCATGTACGTAGCAAGTTTAAGCCTATCACACTGAGTGGACTCTATTAGTTAAACACTGTTGGGTCCAAGGTTATACAATTTATTTAAGAAATGAATGACGTGATCCCGGTGTTCATGAGGTTATGCAACGCATAGCTTTACGAGCAAAGTTAGTGAAGCCCGAAGGGCTTCACGTAAATCTTTGCTCGTAAAGGTATGCGTTGCATAACCTAATGAACACCGAGAGCACGTCATTCATTTCTTATATTTATATTCCATTGTATTTCTTACATTTCAACGGATCGGGTATTGAAATGAACGTTCATGGGAAAATGCAACTTTCTTTTTAGAATAAGGTTATATAAGGACGTTGCAGGGCGAATGTAAATATTCATAAATAAGCCTGAGACCAGTCTAAAGAATCTGATTGGTCAGATACTTTAGAATGATCTCGGACTTAAGTAAAAAAAATTATAACCTCGGGGCCTGGACTATTCCACTCCGAATATTCAGCGTTGAAACGGTTAACAGTACATTATACAGTAACATCTCGATTATTCGAACACTAAAATACGCATTATTAACGACCTTTAACTCCTCTATTGCTGTTCATGTCAATATACCTACATGTACCTGTAAATAGTAAAGACCATGGTGAGAGCAGGATATGAGTAAAGAAGGCGAAATGAAATTTTAAAATTCAGCAAGAGAAGGTTTAAGACAGTTGGCAGTTTAATGCATGGTGAAAGTCATGTCTTTCACCAATGCATTAAGCTGCCACGGTGCCACCTGCCTGAAAGGGTATAAATTCTTCTATGCAGAAAATTCGAATAATCGAGATTTTACTGTATATCACATTGTACCACATCAACCATAACAAAGGCAATCAAAGCCATCAATGATTCAGTAGAATATGCTATAAAAATATATGATTTCATTAGTATATCATAACATCTTAGTATATTATAACATCTTACAAAATGGGAAATTAAAGAGTAACATTAGAGCATACGGCAAAAATATTAAGGCTTGTCAACACAATACGAAACATGATGTATTGTGCATATACAACGTATAGCACTAATGCTAGTGAAGAAACACAGGAATCGCCTTCGTTGAAAAAAGGCACATAAGTGCATAAGATATAAGAAACGCATTACGATACTCTCTTTTATTTTGATAGAAAGTTTTAACCCTTAACACAATGAATATTCATGTAATCACGACGTCATAAATATTAATTAGATTAAATATTATACTGGCCCATGGACATGGGAAATTTAGACCATTATTGAAACTACAAATATGTTTATAATCTTTCATTAACAAACAGAACAGACCCAGATCAGACGACTCCTGTAATACGTTTGCAAAGGCGTATAAAGGCGTATTTATGTTAGTGTTGAATTAATATTGTCGAGAACTTCAGTAGAATCGAATATGGTTTGCTTTACACAATCGATCATATACTTTTATTATGCTCAGCAATTTTCGACGATAATGTTTTGCAAAAAAATGAGGAATTATTAAACAGACGTTCTTAAGGTTCAAATTCTTTTCAAATACATAATTCGAGTTTTAAACAGTTTGTATCCAAACCAGTCGCCAACGTACTCTGCTATTCATCGGAATCAAAAGCAGTTCATAAAAATACAGCAAAACCTCTCTATAACGGCCACTAAAATACATCAAGTATTTTGTGTTAAAGGCGGGTGGCTGCTTAAAGCAAGGTGGAAGTAAAACAGAACGCTCCTATAGGAGCGTTCTGTTTGACTTTCACCTTGCTTTAAGCAGCTACATGCACTAAATACCAATTAATTAACACAATTTAGTGGCCATTATAGAGAGGTTTTGCTGCACCTGTAACCACGGAGCCGCCTTGAACGTGCGGAAATAAAATGAAGTAAATCCTCCCAATAGCGGACTTTCATTAGTTTTCGAATTATGGACCTTAAAGATAGATGGCTGCTTAATGCAGAATGCTCTTCAAGGAGCTTTCTGTGTGGCTTTCATACTGAATTAAGCAGCCATCTGTCCTGTCTACATACAGAAACATTATAAATTCTTCTTCACTTAAAGTCCGATTGAGAGAAGTTTTACTGTACAGCTTCCAAACCTGGATAGAATCAGTCCATGTATAAATCCAATACCTACACCAGGCAGTGATGACGAAACTGATTAACAAGAGTGCACATAAGATAGAGTAGGCTAATATTGAAGCAAAATACAATAGATTTGCGTCAAATGTCTGTCGCCGCGTATACTCTACTTCATTAATTTAATTTTGAATTAAACAGGTAACGCTTAAGCCGCTGTTCGCTACCAGACTCGCGTTTGCAACTAACTATATATAATCTTGTTGAGACGCCGAGTAACACGGCGTTTCATCAGGATCCAAATTATTTGACACTTTGTCAACAGTTTCTCAAAAGCCTGATCGAATCGGAAGTAGTCAGAATTGCACCAGATCCAAATTTGAGCAAATATTGATCTTTTTCACAACAAGTTAAGAGTTAACAGTTTTTCACAACGAGAAGCAGTGATAGCCCTTAAAATACCCAAATGTAGTCGCCTCAAATACACCCGTCTTCATCATGCTTCGATACAAACTCCTTTTGTATAAAACTGTGATGTAAAAGTCACAGTTTGGATTCAAAGAAGACACACAGATATTGGGATTTTCATTTAGATTCAGTCTATTTGTAATACATGTATTTATTACCTATTCTGTCGCACTTTCCTAAAGTTAAAGACTCCTCGCATGGTGTTTGTGTATTTTCACAATATGTAAATGAGACCAGGTTTCAATAACCACTGTTTAGGTGGGTTTTCCGTTAGTTGTGCAAATATTTGCAATCTTATATTGAAGCCGATGTGTAATTAGGCGTTAAACTGTTATAAATCTGGTCCAAAGATTGGATAATGAATTCAAATGTTGTGTACACTGATGGTATTTGTTGTTAAGATTCTCTCTTTACCCTTGAATCATAGATCAGTTCTGAATATTTGGTAGACTGAATATAACTTAATACAAGCGCTAAGAATAAGATATTAAAGACACAAATATTTAAATAGTTCTTATATTTTGTCAATCTTTCTGCCCCATACCATTTTCCTGGCCATCTTGTTGCCATTAGTTAGGCTCTGTGTGTCTGTCTCTCTGTCTCCGTCTCCGCCTCTGTCTCTGTCTCCGTCTCCGTCTCCCACTCTCTCTCTTTCTCTATCTCTCATTGTCTCTGTATGTTTGTCTGTCTGTATGTATGTCTGTCTGTCTGTCTGTCTGACAGACAGTCTGTCTGTCTGTATGTCTGTCGTCTGTCTGTCTGTCTATCTGTCTGACAGACACATGTCTGTCTGTCTGTCTGTCTCTCACTCTCTGTATCTCTATCTTTCTCTCTCTCTCTGTCTATGTATCTGTATCTCTCTTTCTCTCTCTCTGTCTCTGTCTGTGTCTGCCTGTCTATCTGTCTGTATGCCTCTCTCTGTGTCTCTATCTGTCTGTCTCTCCCCTCCCTCTCTCTCTTGTCAGTGTTTCCATGTATCTGTATATACAGTGTACATCAAAAATACATAGCGTACTGCCGGTACCATTCCTGTTTGCAACATGCAAGTTTGCTTCAGCAGTGAATATTTGGATACAGACATTCATTGCTGAAACTAAATTCTATTTTTCAAACTTCAAGGTAGATATTCGTCCTAGTACAACAGTACTATTTGATGAGTGTCAGTTTTGATCCCAACGAGATGCCGATTTACATGGTCTCTCACTGACACACACACCCTTTTTACAAATTATTATCAGAGTTTCGCACACAGCAGGTAAACTGTCAACGTTACAGTATGGTCTAGAGTCTGAAATTGATACAAATCCATTGGCATGAAAAGTACACCATTTCCTGCATATTCCCTACATTTTGTCGTCTTTACAAACAGTGTAGACTAAGATCAGACAGCTTCTGTTATATGTATACTAACATCTATATATCTGATTCTACAGTATCAGCCATGACCAACCGTCCCTGTGTTCATATGTCATAATAAAACTTCAGTTAATTAATACACTAGAACCTGTCCCAAGCTACACTTCATTTATTGAACATAGGGGTATTAAAAAGCAGGAGTTTACTAAATTCAATGCAAGCGTAATACAGAAAGCTCCTATAGGAGCTTTCTGTAATACTTTTGCGTTGCATTAAGCTACCACATGCATTGCAGACCAATGATTAGACATATTTGATGGCAGCTTAAGATAAATTCTACTGTATTCATGTTGTCATTATTTCTAACATGAACATACATTGGATATTCATGTTTATATATCATGTGATCATTATAGAGGTGTTCTACAGTACACGTTTAACCCTCTCGGCGCCAAAATTCTAATTGTCGTCTGCAAACTACTTTTGTTAAATGAGATAAATAAATGAAAATTTCAAAGGAATAAAGCACATATATAGAAATAGAGTTTGAGACAAAAAAGTGAAGTCCCTGATCAGACGCCGCCTTGAAAAGGCGGCGTCTGATCTGGGACTGCACTTTTTGTCGTGGTGCATTTTTGCGACATTGGCGGTGAATTGGTTAATGTAGACATCCTCTATAAACTCAGTGATACACCCGAAATATGTTTGCTTACCTCAAGCCTTGACTGCAACAAAGTATATATCCTTTTTAGAAAAGGTTTGTTAAGATTAACAGAAACTATAATAATCCATTTCAACTCACATGAGGGAGTTCAATCAAGTATAGAATACGTCGATTGATTGAAACCTATAGATCATTAGGAAACCTGCGTCATGCAAAATGCAGTTTTTGCACGTATATTGTCCGTTCGTTTCTCACAGTATAGCACAAACAGCTGTACACTGTATACAGTCTTCAAACGCTTTCTGAACTTATTCATACCCCCGACTGTGTATATGCAGTTATTGAAATTATAATTAAAGCCAGTTTAAATTGGATCTTTATTCACTCGATGACTGTTATTCCATCGGCGCTTTGTAATGTTATTGTAGTTAGCGTATCAGTTTACTTATTGATATATAATAGAAAATTGTTGGCGCTAATATCTTTTATATCTCAGTGAATAGAGCAAAACTGTCAACGAGACTTCGAACTTCTAGACCGGAGACCTTGTCTGTCCCTTACATTTGTTGAAATTATCTGCTCTTCATATTCAAAACATTTATATTGCCGTTTTCAATGTAAAACTCTTATAAGTAATTATAATGATAAAAATCGTTCGTATTCAATTCGATAAGAAGCGGAACATTTTGCTTTGATCTGGACTCAAGCTTTATTCGGGTTAAAATTCTAACCTGTAGTATACTAAAGGCAAATCCGTTATTGTCCTTGAATCCGTTATTGAATCCGTTATTGTCCTCGAATTAGTTATTACATTTGAATCCGTTATTACATTCAAATGTTTTTAAATTTGGATATGCAATAGTCTAGCAAAGCAGGGTGAAAGCCATGCTAAAAGCTCCTAAAGGAGCTTTTTGCATGACTTTCACCCTGCATTAAGCTGTCACCTGTCTCCAAGACTGAAATTTATACTAAATTGAACGCTAGACTTTGAGAGGTTTTGCTGTACAGGGAAAACATACTTTTGGTTTTACGACGCTGCTAATAATCTGTCGGTGTGGCACAGGTACAAGGAACATTTCCGTGAAGATGGTACATGTACATACAGTAAAACCTCTCTATAACGGCCACTAAATTGGGTTAATTAGCTGTTATTTAGGGCATGTGGCTGCTTAAAGCAATGTGAAAGTAAAACAGAACGCTCCCATAGGAGCGTTCTGTTTTACTTTCACCTTGCTTCAAGCAGCCACATGCATTTAAGACAAAATACTTGATGCTATTTAGTGGTCGCTATAGAGGGGTTTTACTGTATATGCATGTGTGAGCGCGTACTTCATTTTGTGCTTCTGGTGTTCCTGTAGACTTTCGGGTGTAATTTTCTAATTTCATGCCTGGTATTTCTGCTCTATCTTTTAATAATATGATCGTATTTATATCTTTTGGTGTTGATTGATTTATATACAAAAAGAACAGACTTTAAAGGCGAAATGCAAACACAATTAGCCTTTAAACACGCTATGCTGAAATGTTGTTTGTTTTATTTTAACCACATATTGTCGTCTGCAAAAATATGTCGTCTGCCTCAACTTGAAATCATTGTTATATTTTCGTTTTCTTTTATTCCTCGACCATAACCATATTTTCTAACTGTTTGGATCCTGATGAGAAATCGAGTTCTCGGAATATCATCTGAATCTAAACGGTGTGCAAAGGTTATCACAGATTTCGCCTAAGGCGACTAGAGAGTCAAAATGAAATACAAACACATACATAACCCTTGGTGTGCTCATTGGGATTTTTGTCCGCTGATTTGTCGTTTATTTTCGTTTATACAGTAGGACCTCGATATAGCGACCATATAATGTACCAATCTAAAGAATCTTAACCCTTCACTAATAATGACATCATGAATATTAATTAGATTAATTTGTTATAACAGCACATGGACATGTGAATGTTTAGCCACGAACCAAACTGTAGAATCTGATCTATATAATATCATAAGCAAAAAGAGCAGACCCTGATCTGACGACACCAATAGGATCCGTCTGATCTTGGTCTTCTCTGTTTGCAAATGCATAGAAAGGCGCATTTATGGAGTAAAGGGTTAAAAAACATGTGGTTCTTTAATTAATGCCGGGTACAGGTAATGCAGAAAACTCCTATAGCAGAGTTCGTCCTGGATTAGGCTACTACCAGTTATACAAATCCAGATTTCTTTTGAGCAGTTGTATTCCAGAGACTTTACTGTAATACAATAACAATCTACTACAGCCGCTATTAGTCAGTGTGTAAAACAGACTGAGACACCGAGAAAATCGACTTCTAATGGCTGGATCCAACCAACAGTAGAACCAGTCTATAGCGACCACATAAAGACTAAACACGGGGCTCTATAAAAACGAGCGGTTGCTTAACCCTTTCACCGCCAATTTCGCATAAATGCACCACGACAAATAGTGCAGTCCCAGATCAGACGCCGCCTTTTTAGGGCGGCGTCTGATCAGGGAATTCACTTTTTGTCTCAAATTCTATTTCTATATCTGTGATTTATTCCTTTGAAATTTGCATTTATTTATCTCATTTTCTTATTGTACCGAATGATTTAACAAAATTGGATTGCATACGATAATTAGAATTTTGGTGCCGAAAGGGTTAATTAGGACGAAAGTAATACAGAAAGCTCCAAAAGGAGCTTTGTGCATAACGTTCATCCTGCATTAAGCTGCCACCTGTCTTAAAACCACAGAATAAGATTTTGTGTGGTCGGTTTACATGGGGTTATTGTATTGGCAAAAGTTATCACGGATTCGGCAATAGCGGCTTAAGAGTTAATGTGAAATATAAACACAATTAACCTTTAATATACTACGCAAATTTCCGTATGTTGCATTATTTTACATGTAAATTTCATATTTAAAATACAGTATACCAGAGGTAATTCTGAGTGTCAAACACGGTGTACTATGATGGTGAGAAGCCGAATCGTTATCGTTCGGCGTCTTATCTGGAACCATACTTGTTTTACAGGAGTTGTCACACTTTCGTCTGTGTTTAATGCTAACGGTTATTGTTTGCATAGGCACAATAACAACCGTTCCTGAAGTGCGAAGATTTTCGAGGAGAAAATGAATTTGTTGATTTAAATGTGTATACTAACAAAACACTGTAAACTGATCGCACTGTTGAGTCTGTCTACTGTCAAAACGAATCGAGGAACTCAACATATAATAGGCAATATAGTACATGTGATCACGTAGTATTCAACTCGGGTCTTTACTCTTACAGTGCACGTTATCATGACGATCTTTAGCCATAGAGTATATCACTACATTTATTGACTAGTGTAGCTACTTATCAATGCTGTTATTGCGATATACATGTATATAAAACAGTTAAATCAAATGTAAAAGCCAAACTACTAACTCGCACTTCCACATTTCATGATCCTATAAGAGACAAACGTCCATCCTTTAGTGAATCAGTATCATCTTAAATTAAGGCACAATCTACGTGATACATCTTCGTCCATCTACGTGTAGGTCCAAAGTTAAACTCACATTGAGTGTCGGAGGTGGAGAGGTTTTATTTTTTAAGTTTATTTCCAGGATATACAAGAAAACCTCTCGATAACGGCCACTAAATTGTGTTAATTAGTTTGGTACCTACAGGAGCGTTCTGTTTTACTTCCACTTTACTTTAAGCAGCCACCTGCCTTTAACACTAAATACTTGATGTAATTTAGTGTCCGTTATAGAGAGGTTTACTGTATTTCATAAGCAAACATAGCAGATCACCGTTTGATTTTGGAATCAGATAGATATGCTTCTACAGATTCAGCCATGTCCAAATAAAGTCCAAAGTTTATTTGCCATTATAAGATTTCAGTTAATAAATATTTATGAGACATTATTTCTTACTCGTCTATTCACTACTTAAATGGTTAAAACATATTGGTGGATAAACGTTTAATAGCTCTGTTAAATTGATTTTCTCTATCGAACTTATTACCGTCAATTCTCGATTTATCCATATATATGTACACGTATTTGTAATTTATCAATGTGTATATATGTACCTATTTACCATCCAATTTTCCACCCGTTTTCCCATCTAAATTGTATTTATCTATTCATCTATTTAACATAACCACTGTATCCACGACCTGATTTGCATTTCATTTGCACACAGAGTCTAATAAGGATCGAAGTCAATAGTTTCTCAAACGCTTGATCGAATCAGATGTAGATAAAACCAGATCCGAAATTGAGTGGACACAAAAACAATCACAGTGGGATAATATGATAGGTTGATCATTGTTTAACATTCCCCTCACTGCATGTCCTAACTTTACGTATTCCATATCGAAGTAAGATTTGACTTGTGAGACATTGCCCTTAACCCATTCCCTCCTACTGACGCCTCTTGACGTCTCTGTAATAGCCATTTTTTTTAAAAAAATCATTGTGATAGATAGAGCATCTGCTCATATGGAGCAAATGCTCTATATATCACATTGGTTTTAAAACTACACAATTCTAAAATTTTCCTTTTCTCTAGTAATTGCTCCTTTTCGGTATATTTATTATAGCCTAGGAGGAAATGGATTAACCACTAACTCCATGATTTTTCCACAATGATGAATACAGGAGTGTTTGACCATGACAGAAACTACCGATCTATATTATTTCATAAGCAGACTGAGCAGACCCTGATCAGACGGTACCTACATATGCCGCCTCATCTGATCTTAAAAGGTGTATCTATGATATAAATGTACAATAGACATGTTTAAACAGTTCCTTTATATAAAAGCATTTTAACACATTTGCAAACAGAGTAGACCCAGATCCTGTAAGAGCCGTCTGATCAGGGTCTGCTCTGTTTGTCTATCGGATTATGTGGATATTTTCTTTAGTTTTTAAAATGGCTACAATGTTCCACCTTCCATGTTTCATTATAACTATTTTGTCCATGAATATTCAGTAGGAATCGAAATTTGGAATAAACGTAGAACAGTGAAAGGGTTAAGGAGGGTACATTATGTGAAATGGCTTTATGTTATTCAGTTGAATTCCAAATTTGTCCCATGTAAATTGGTTTGACAAGATAGATTAAATCTTTCTTTTTATCATTTGTCATTGAGATTCGGTGTTGATCGCATGTTAACCCCCTTGACGGCGTTGGTATTTCATCTGATTAAAACTATCAATGTTCACCTTTTTTTTCGAAAAAATACATATTTTAATGTAAAAATGTAGTATTATCTATATGTATTGCTTGTTTGTATTTACATGATCTAAATCTACATGTTAAACCTATTGCACATATAGAATACTGAACTCTGTATCCAACAAAAGTGGCTTAACAATAGGAAGGTATTTAAGTGGATGAGCTGGTGAATTTTGACTTTTAACCATTTCACTATCACGTATTGTCATCTCCAAAATTGTCGTCGGCTACAAGTTTCCTTTTTAATACAAATCTCCCATTTTCTTCAAAAGGAACATAATCACAATATCATCCAGTTTGGACCCTGGTGAAACGCCAAGTTACTCAGCGTCTCATCTGGATCCAAACTGTTTATCACATATCCGCTGTTGGCAGCGATAGGGTTAACTGATATGAAATGCACCCAAAGTAATGCCAACCAGATAAGATTATGATATGAATGGAAATCCATTCTTCGACGTTTGTCTATTAAGACCATGAGACTCAGCTTCTATGGAAATATATTGTATACAAAAAAGGAAGAACTATTAGTACGAAATAAATGCCTCCCTTAACGTTGTTAGACATTTCTTAACAACCATGTTATTTCTAAATGATCACAAAATTACTGTTGTGTATTTAAATATTTCACTGGAAATGTTGAATGTGATTAGTTTTGTAAATAATATTGAGTAGATCGGCATCTTAACAGGCCATAGTTTCACGAACATTCTTAAATAATTACTTAGCTAAGCCTATTATTTAAAAATTACACAAGTGTATATAACATTTCATAAATTAACGTTAATTTTGACAAAAAAGGTAAAACGTTTACTCAATTATCATTTAAAGAATAAATATTGTATTTAATTTTAACTGAATGTGATCTAAATAAAAACCAATATTTAAGAATTTGTACTAGACTTAAGAATTTTACCAAATTCAGTTTGGGTTTAATTAAATATTTCATGCAAACACCGTCATTTTCTTTTAAAACATATAACAGAATGTCTCTAAGGATTGTGTTTACATAAAATAAGTTCACTTGTCTACTCTATATGCAAATGTAATACCCTTAATAAGTTATGCCTGGTATTAAGTAATTACTTAATAATATTCGTGAAACGGGGACCAGGACCCAGAATGTTTTTGAAACAAAAGGACAAGAAACATAATTGTAGAGACAATGGATAAACCAAAATTGTAACAGACAACTCTTTTCGCACTCTATAATTATGTTTGTTAAGCTGAATAAGTCAATGTGTCACCATTACGATACTTTTGACGATAGCTCTCTGTATGAATATTTGAAAAAAGCACATGTCATTTTATAATAAAACATGTATCGTGTACTGTCCAAAAAAACTTGTCTTACTGCAACAGACTGTACTTTCTTTTTATAATATTCAGTAGCTATATTCAGCAGCCATATTCAGTAGTCATATAGCAATATTCAGTAGCCATATTTTTACATTCACTAGCCATATTCAATAGCCATATTCAGTAGCCATATTCCCTTCCATATGGAATAGCCTTACTCAGTAGTCATATTTAAGAGTCTTACTTAGTAGCCATATGCCCATACTAAGTAGCCATATTTCCATATTCAGTAGCCTTATTCCCATATTCAGTAGTCATATTCCCATATTCAGTAGCCACATGTCCATATTCATTAGCTATAATATTATTCAGCAGTCTTTCAGTATCTTTAGCCGTATTCAAATATTCATTAGTCATTTCCCATATTCAGTAGATATATCTCCAGTCGCCATATCTCCATATTCAATAGCTTAAAATAATACTCAGTAGACATATTCCCATATTCAGTAGCCTTATTCAGTAGCCATATTCTCATATTCAATAGGCGTATTCAGTAGTCTTGTTTAGTAGCCTTATTCAGTAGCCATATTCTCATATTCAATAGTTTTATTCAGTAGCCATATTAGTAGCCATATTCAATAGCCTTATTCAGTAGCCATATTCAGTAGCCATATTTAGTAGCCATATGCAATAACCTTATTCAGTAGCCATATTCTCATATTCAGTAGTCTTATTCAGTAGCCATTTTAGTAGCCATATTCAGTGGCAACATTCAGTAGCCTCATTCAGTAGTCATATTCAGTAGCCGTATTCCCATATTCAATAGCCATATTCAGTTGCCATATTCGATAGGCTTATTATTATTATTATTATACCACATTTATATAGCGCTCTTTTCACACTATTCATTAGCCATATTTTGCAGCCATATTCTCATATTCAATAGCCATATTCTGTAGCCATATTCAGTTGCCATATTCAGTAGCCATATTCAGTAACCATATTGAATAGCCCTATTCATCAGCCATATTCAGTAGCCGTATTCCCATATTCAGTAGCTTAATTCAGAAGCATTACTCGTATTCAATCGCCATTATCATGTCAGTATCAATATAGGCCTTTAAACCCTTTCCTTCATATAAACGCATTTTCACGCATTCGCAAACAGAGTAGACCTAGATCAGACAGTTCCTGTAGGAGCCGTCGGATCAGGTTTGTTCTGTTTGCTTATGGAAATTTATAGAACTAATTTTGAAGTTTCCACAACAGTGAAAAACTACCATTTGCATGTTCAATGTTATTGATTCTGTCTATGAATATTCATTAGGTGAAGCTATCTTGAATTTTAAACAGGGAAAGGGTTAAGCCAGATGGCAGCTTCACCTCTTCCCTAATGAACAATATAAATGAAAATTAGTCACTTCATAAATATGCATTAACTCACTTTTTATTATGTATCTTTTTAACCCATTCCCTCATATTGGCGACTTTTGACGCCTCTGTAAAAGTCACTTTGCGAAGTCATTGTGATAAATAGAGCATTTGCTCCTATAGGAGCAAATGCTCTATTTATCACAATGGTTTCAAACTACAAAATTCTAAAACGTTCATTCTCTCTTGTTAATGCTCCTATTCAGTATATTTATTTAAAGAGGTGTGGTCTAAAAATGGCCTATGAGGTAATGGGTTAAGGGAATGTTTGCTTGACACAACCTGTAGGATCAATTCTATTATAATTCCAGAAATAAACAGAGCAGAGCCTGGTCGGACAGCTCCTACAAGAGCCAGCCATCTGATATGGGTCTACTCTGTTTACATGGACGAGAAAAATCGTTTATATGAGTGAACTGGTCCATGTAAGATGAACGACAAAGGATTTCAACCTGCATTAACCCATTACCTCATAGGCTATTTTAGATACAACCTCTTTGAATAAATCTACCGAAAAGGACCATTGACTAGAGAAAAGGAAATGTTTTAGAGTTTTGTAGTTTGAAACCATTGTGATAAATAGAGCATTTGCTCCTATAGGAGCAAATGCTCTATTTATCACAATGGTTTCACAAAATGACTTTATAGAGTCGTCAAAAGTCGTCAATTTGAGGGAATGGGTTCAGCAGGCAGATAAAAATACCCAACACTTCCTTTTGATTAACATTCCTATTTAGAGGTAGGATTTATTGTATGTAATTCTGTAGTCAAAAGTAAACTTACCCTGTCCGTGCCATCGATTATCGTATAATTAAAACATATTCTCAAATTGATTTGCTTCACTGTCTAAGCATTAATCCCGATGTCAAAGCACAGCACGAATGATATCAATATTAAATTACTTAAGTAAACGCAGGTCCTTTCTAAAGAGGTGTGTAAAAAGGTTTTGATTCAACAATGGTTCTACGTTTTATCGTTTTTAGTCATTGACAATTAGCCGTACATAAACCTTGTTAAAATACACACTGAAACCCAACACATTCTGATTGGATAATTAGATAGAATAGTAGAACTCGGCTCCCGTTACAATAAACTTATCACTAAATCATCGAACGCCTGTCATTAAAGTTCATAAAAAGTTTTGAATAGCACACGACATATACACAGTATCTCTTATATCTTCTAATCTGACATTCCTTAAATCTTCCGTTGAAATTTGGCAGTCGGTCTATGATAGGTCATTATCAAATATAGCAAAACCCGTCTAATGCGCCCACTAAAATAGAGGTACAGTAAAACCTGTCTTAAGCGATCACTTATGTATTGAGCATATGCGTCTTAACCCTTCGCTTGCTATTCACGTCAATATACCTACCTGTAAATAGTGAAGACCCAGATGAGACAGCTCCTGCAGGAGCTGTCTCATCAGGGTCTGCACTATTTACAAGTTGATTGTGCAACCAGTGCACCCCACAGCAGTGATTGCACAGCGAAATACTTGTAGACAGTGAAGATATATGTGATTATACAACAGGGCATGGGTAAAGAAGGAGAAGTGTATTTTAAAATTCAGCAAGAGAAGGGTTAAAATCAAGTGGTTGCTTTGTGTAGGGTAAAGGTGATACAGAAAGCTCTTATTGGAGGTTTCCGTATCACTTTATCCTACATTAAGCTACCATGTGTTTTATAAATGGCCACTTAAGACAGGTTCTACTGTAAGAGTCTGGGTAATAAAGGCAGGTGGTAGTTTAATGCAGGACGAAAGTTATGCAGAAAGCTCCAACAGGAGATCCAACAGGAGCTTTCTGCATAATTTTCGCCCTGCATTAAGCAGTCACTTGTGTTTATTTATTAGGTGGTTGGGTTAGAGAGGTTGTACTATATCAATGTACCATGCGTAATGTTTTAATCCAGTAAAAGTAATGCAGAATGAGTGAAATACTACTTGTACATGTATATGATAACTTATGGAAATAGAATGTCACACACTTTCTTTATATCTAGTTAACACGTTACCTCATAGGCTATTTTTAGATACAACCTCTTTGAATAAATCGACCCAAAAGGAGCATTAACTAGAGAAAAGGAAAAATTTAGAAGTTTGCAGTTTGAAACCATTGTGATAAATAGAGCATTTGCTCCTATAGTAGCAAATGCTCTATTTATCACAATGGTTTCACAAAGTGATTTTTACAGACTCGTCAAAAGTCGTCGATATGAGGGAAAGGGTTAAACCCATGTACCGCTATCTGTGTCGTGACTCGTATTGTGAAACCGCTTGGATCCAGAGTAGATAGGTTAAACATATTTTATTTCTCTCTTTTTTACAGAAATGGGGTTGGGCTACAAGTTCTTCCAACCTAGTTATACAGCCCTTCCCTACATAAAGTATCATAAATAACTAAAGAGATAATGGTTATTTTACACAGCATCAAACTAAAAAAAATAATAAACGGATGGGTACATGTAGGTATTTAAAGGAAAAACAAATGTCAGAGTCAAAAGGAGAAGAAAAAAGCAACAACATCAAGCAAATTAGTAAGATGGAGTGAGTGAAAAAGAGTGAGTGAGTAGTGAATAAATGAGTGAGTGAGTGAGAGAGGGGGAGCGAGACAGTGTTTGAGAGATAGAAAGAGAAGAGAGAGAGACAAACAAATTGCAGTAAAATGACAAGACATCTTGACAGCAACAAAAAGAGAATCAAACGAGAATGTTGATAAACAAACAAAATCACATGTTTGTTTTTTACAAGTTAGAAAAAATAACAAAAAAGTATCCCAAATATCAGTAAAAGATAGGAAAAGAAAGATAGAAATACAGGAAGAAAGAAGTAGGAAGAAGGAATTTGATAAACCACATGTATAGTTGTGTATCTGTCTGTCCACTTAGTATCCAGAGTAGATGCCAAGTAACTTGGCGTTTCATCATTATCCAGGCTGGTTTACACACGGCCAACCGTTTCTCAAAAGCTAAATCGAATCTAGCGACCACTTAACTAATCAAATATTTTGTGTTAAATGCAGGTGGCTCCTTAAAGCAAGGTGAACGTTAAACAGAACGCTCCTATAGGAGCGTTCTGTTTTGCTTCCATCTTGCTTTAAGCAACCACCTGCCCTTAATACCAACTCATTAACACAATTCAGTGGCCGTTATAGAGAAGTTTTACTGTACAACCTGTCTTAAGCGGTCATCAAAAGAGGTCTAATTATGGATCTGTAAGACAGGTGGTAGCTTAATGCAGGTCAAAAGTAATGCAGAAAGCTCCTATTGGAAATTAGGAATAGAATTTTGAACCTTCCTGTGTTCAATGAATGAATGTCCGTTTAAGCCAGGTTCTACTGAATATTACTATTATATATAGCTACTGAATATTTATTGGTAGGAATTGTAGTCAGATTTATTATAGTTCCATAAGCAATCAGTTCAGACCATAATCAGACAGCGCTTACAGGAACCGTCTGATCTAGGTCTACTATGTTTGCAAAGGAGTGAAAAAACGCTTCTCGTATGAGGGAATGAATGAACGAAAATTCGCCCAATTTCATAATAATTACAATAGAACCTGTCTATAGCTACTATATAATTAACAAAGATTGGATTCTATAAGAACAGGTGGTTGCTTAAGATAATTCTGCTGCAGATAAACAATATGACCTGTTACATACTGACCAGGTGTTTTTTATTGGACCATTTGCTGTGATTGAAATATAGTGGTGTTGGGAAAAGGTGAAATTGGAACATTTATCATATAATAAGGACTTATTAATACACCAACAGGACTAAAAAAGACATTTGGAAGGATTCTTTTGAAAAAGAGAAAAAAAACTTGAAAAGTGAATTATATGACACCTCTTTTTTGCATATTTTAAGTTAATGTTTTGCATATATCCCGGTAAAAAATAAAGTTTTATTCAACTCTTAAAAGCGTTGTTTAACATTTATGAACTACACTATGACCTTTAATTAATAACTTTATTAAAATAATTGCTGAAAATAGTTAAAAACAATTTTTAATATGAAGGTAAAATTAAAAGGAAGTAAACAAACGGCCATTGCTGGAATTACCTTAATATAGGCTGGAAGTAAGGCAGAAAAGCTCCTAGAGAAGTTTTCTTCATAATTTTCGTCCTGCGTTAAGCTACCACCTGTCTTAAAACCCCCGTATTTGTTAGATGTAGGCATAAGTACAACAGAATAGTTATCTACTGTATTACCACGCCAATCCAATCACTCTTATTAGTATCATCGTCTTTACTATAAGTTAAGATTAGCTATAGCAGGGTTTTACTGTATTTACGCTTACCTTCATATAAACGCATTTTGTGCATTTGCAAACAGGGAAGAGCCAGATCAGAGCAGTCTGGGTCCATGCTTATTAAGCTTTTAGTTGAGTCTGAGTTTCGTTCTCAAGCTTTTGATTGGTCAGATTTGAGTTCTCAAGCTTTTGATTGGTCAGATTTGAGCCAAAGGCTCAAATCTGACCAATCAAAAACTTGAGAACGAACTCAGACTCAACTAAAAGTTTTATAAGCATGGACCCTGATCAGGATTTGCTCTGTTTGCCTTTATATAATATAGATCTGATTCTACAATTTTTGTCACAGCAACAAATTTTCTTGAAAGGTTTGCATAATAAATCTTCAGCGAATAAATATTCATGATGTCATAAGTTCTTATATGGATACTGAATAGGGAAAGGATTAAGAATAAAGAACGAACAGTTCTTAGCCCATTCACTCAAAGGCTATTTTTGGACCCAATCTCTTTGAATAAATCTACTGAAAAGGAGCATTTACTAGGGGAAAAAAAGGAAATTTTAGAATTGTGTAGTTTGATGAAGAGAGCATTTGCTCCTATGGAGCAAATACTCTATTTACCACAATGGTTTCAAAAAGTGACTTATACAGAGGCGTCAAACTGCGTCAATATAAGGGAATGGGTTAGATGACATAGCCATCCTGATTCACCTTTATAGCAAATTTAACAGTGAACAATAACTCAACAGAAATCGGTATACATGTACTTCATTGTGTACTTACAAATATCAGCAGTAGCATCCGTGTGGTCAGTGGTTTGATACATGTAGTTTAGTGCTCATTTTACAATAAAACATTATCCATTGGAGAGTGGATAAACTGGTCCACTTTAACACACAATGTTGAGTCCACTGGAGAAACAAGGAAATGAACAGATAGTACAGGTCTCCCTTATCGCTGTCAAAACAAACAGAGCATGTATATGTTGTAATTGTTCAAATAACGAAGATAAAGATTATGTAGTTAGAGACGTGGACCAAGATAGCTGTGAAGTGTTAGTTTGTCCGATAAGAAAACAATTGTAGAAAAATAACGATAAAGATATTGGCGTGTTAAATATCAAAGTATAATAACGTATTGGTATACAAATATAAGGTTCCCTTTTATCAGGGCAAATAGATTGAATCGGATTCTGTGCTGTTGATCCATGGTAGGTTTTACATTTGAAACATCACGATACGGTCTTCTTACAAAAGGGACAAAGAAAAACAGTGTAGACCAAGATCAGAGGGCTACAGAATGAGTCCTCTAACCAGGATCTACAATGATTGCTCCACAATTATTTTGCAAAAGTCCACACCGACTGTCATAACCATTCAAATGACTTTCATCTTGCATTAACTCTTTCCATGTTCTATATTTTCGATACCTATTGAATATTCATGATCAAAATAGTTATAATGAAATATGGAAGGTGGAACATTGTAGCAATTTTAGAAAGTACTCTGTTTGCAAATGTGCCAACAGTCGTCTTAATGAGGGAGCGGGTTCACTACAGTAGAACCCCTCTAATGCGACTACTTAATGAATAAACGTGGGTGTCTTTATAAGCAGGTGGTTGCTTAATGTAGGACAGAAGTAATGCAGAAAGCTCCTCTGGGAGCTTTCTGCATCACTTTTGTCATGCATTAAGCTACCACCTGCATCTAGCATCCTGAATTATACCTCTTTTAGGTGGTCGCATCAGCGGGTTAACTCTTTCACCTCCGAATTCGCTAGAATGCGAATCACAGGTTTTGTTGCAATTGGCGAATACGTGGTTACCTGGATAGTTTAGATCCATGCAGACTCCGAGTTATAAAAGGTTTTGCTTGAGTCTGAGATAATTCTCAAGCATCTGATTGGCCAGATTCTGAGTTTGCTCAGAATCTGACCAATCAGATACTTGAGAATGATCTGAGACCCGGACTCAGAAGTTTTATAACCTCGAATCCAGGTGAGACGCCGAATAACCCAGGGTCTCTCATCTCGATCCAAACTATTTGCCACTCCACTTGATTTTTGAGAAAGAGTTGAAGGAAAATTCAGTCTAACACTTATAGCAGTCGACGATGTGTGTAGACGAACATTATTTGGCACCAAAATAGTGCATCTGTATTTTCAATACTTTACAGCCGGCGTACATGTACAATCAGAGTGTTGCTGTATCTTCTAAACCTGTAATGACATCTTACAGCTAGAGTAAACTGTAATTTTTAAAATGTACAGCCAACGTACAACCAGAACATAACTATATTTTCTCAAATGTACACCCAGCGTACAGCCAGAATAAGCTGTACTTTCTAAACGGTACAGCCACAGTACAGTCAACGCACATCTGTATATTCTAAAAAGTACAGCCAGCATACACCGAAACTACAGATGTAGTTTCTAAAACGTACAGCTAGAGTACAGATCACTGCTCACAGTGTTAAAATAGATTACAGTACCGCAATTCTAAATGAGTTTTCCAGCTATATCGTGTCACACTTATTTTGTAAAGAACGACCAGTTCCATTTCTATTCAAATGTATGTCAGATGGATCCTGTCGAAAATTCTCCTCTGAGTCAAAACTGTTTACAAAATGGGGTTAACCCTTTCTTTCACAACACTTTCTTTTGCAAACAGAGAAGAACCAGATCAGATAGCTCATATAGGAGCCGTCTGATCAGGGTCTGCTCTGTTTGCTAGTGGACTTTGACATATCTGTTTCTTAACTTTTTAATGTCGTTACAATGTTCCACCTCCCATATTTCATTATAACTATTTTGTTATAAGTATTTAAATTTGAAATAAACATAGAACATAGAAAGGGTTAAGCAACCACCTGCTATTTAACCCTTTACTCCATAAATATGTCTTTCTACGCCTTTTGCAAACAGAGTAGACCCAGATCAGACGGCTACTATAGGAGATTCAACTAAGTAATACCAATGACGTCACTATTTCTTACATAAATATGAAATAGGGAAAGGGTTAAGGAACACGATTTTTACTTTATTTTTCAAAATTGCTTCACACCATAATAAAAGTTGGTTGATTATTTTCTCATACACTCATATTGAATGGAAGTGTTTAGACATTTTAAATGGAATATTGCTGTTCCCATCAATACCTGTTTGAATGATAATTAGTACTTTTTCATCAATGCTTTCAAATAAATCTTCCGCACAATGTTTGGATGAGATATTGGGTTAGCTATCATTTAAGCGGTATTGTTAAAATCCTTTGGTCTTTGAGATCAATCATTAATAATTTACACTTATTTTGTATAAAATATGTCTGCTTAAACCCGTACCTGTTGTAATTTTTTTCATTCTGATTATTGTTTTAAGCTGTTTAAAAACCTATTGTTAGAGCGTTGAAAACCTGTTCTAAATGGCCATAAATTTACTGAACATATGTCTTTATTAAAAAGCAGGTGGTTGCTTAATGCAGGGCAAAATAATACAGAAAGCTCCTATAGGAGCCTTCTGTATTACTTTTGCCCTGCATTAAGCTACCAGCTGTCTAACAGACCTATAATTAGACCTCTTTTTGATGGCCACCTAGGACAGGTTCTAATGTAATCGGTATTCTCACTGGAAACTTGACAGCCAGGTCATGATCGGCAGGTTAACACTTACTGTGCGGGACGTAAGTCACTATATAATGGCCTTTGCAAACAGTGAAGACCCAGATTAGAGGGCTCCTAGAGGATTAGGATCTACTCTGTTTGCTGAAGGAATTTTGTAGATCTGTGTTTAGTTTCTAAATTGACCTCAATGTTCCACCTTCCATATTTCATCATAACTTTTTTTGTTCATAAATATTCAGAGGGTATAGGAATTTGGAATAAATATAGAATAGGGAAAGGGTTAAGGCAGATGGTTGCTTAACTCATTCCCTCCTAGACTATTTTTAGACCAACATCTTTGAAAGCATTCTACCGAAAAGGAGCATTAACTATAGAAAAGGAGATTTTAGAATTGTGTAGTTTTTAAACCATTGTGATAAATAGAGCATTTGCTCCTATGGAGCAAATGCTCTATTTATCACAATTGTTTTAAAATGTGACTTTTGCAGAGGCGCCAAAATGCGTCACTAGGAGGGAATGTGTTATACAAGACACCTATTGGAACATTTTATGCAACATTCATCCTGCAAGACCCAGAATGGTTCTTCATTTTGGTGGTCGCAATAGAGTGCTTTTTTGTATTTAACTTTCCTTCTGCATCAAACACTTATCTTCTATTCTTCTATTGCCCCCCCCCCCCCCTCCCGCACTACTACTGGTCGAAAAACAAATTGCTTAGTTTACTGTATACAGTTGAACTTCGATATCTCGAACTCGGATAACTCGAACAAAAAGTTGAGCCCTTCCAAAACTTATAATACATAATTGCTCTAAACTGTATCGCTACAGATATCTAGAAACACATGTTGCAGCTTAATACAGGTCAAAAGTAACGCTGAAAGCTCCTACAGGAGCTTTCAGCATTGCTTTAGACCTATATTAAGCTGCGAACTCGAGAAATTGTTTAGATTAGAAATCGGATAACACGAACTTCTGCTCTCTCGAACTTATTTATATGGTCCCTTGAAGTTCGACTTGTTGTATTGGACAATATTTACTTCAAACATTTATTAACCACGTGTAACCGGGGTGCATTTAGTTTTTGTCGTTATACTGATTCGACTCAAGCATTGGTCAAAGCAAGGTTAGCCCTTTTCCTGTGTCCATGCTTTTAAAACTGTTAGTTGAGTCTGAGTTCGTTCTCAAGTTTTTGATTGGTCAGATTTGAGCCTTTGGCTCAAATCTGACCAGTCAAAAGCTTGAGAACTCAAATCTGACCAATCAAAAGCTTGAGAACGAACTCAGACTCAACTAAAAAGCTTTATACATGTAATATATAAGCATGGACCCTGCTTATCACGACCGGGCTCGCGTTTATGAACAACTTGGCAACTTGGCATCGCATCAGGACCCAAGCTGTTTGACACACGGTGAGTAGTTTCTCAAAAGCTTGATCGAAGTATAGAGTAGGCAAACTTTGTACCTGATCAGAATTTGAGCAGGAGTCAATTCTTATAACAGGATAAGCACACATTATAGCAGTATACAATTAAACTTATCTAAACCGAACTTCTAGTAGAGAAGAAATTAGATACCTTAAGGCAGGTGGTTGCTTAATGCAGGATGAAAGTCACTCATATATATCCTGGAGGAGCTTTCTGCATGACTTTCACACTGCATTATATGTAACCCTTTCTATGCCAGCATTGTCGTCTGCTGGGCATAGTTTCGTTTATTTTTAGTGTAAGTGTGTGCATTTTTTCCATTTTCTTTATTAAACAGTAAACATAGTGTCAAACAGTTTGGATCCTGATGAGACGCCGAGTTACTCGGCGTCTCATCTGGATCCAAAATGTTTGCATGTGATATCATAAACCCGTCATTGTGGCACGGAAGGGGTTAAGCTGCCACCTGTCCCCAATATCGATATTTATACTAAATTTAACATCCGGTTTAGTGAGGTTTGTCAGTGTTAGCATTGTCCTCGATAGAACACATTTTCATCTATTTCAAGTTTTAGAGCGGGCGTTTCGTCAATTTCTTTATAAACTAGACTGTCGCGGGACAGCAAAGCTCGCCTATTGTAGACCTTGTCTACAAAGATGGAAGTCCAAAATATTTTTCTATTTTAACTGAACTTCATCAATGTTAAACCTACTGGCAAACTCTATTTCAAATACCAGCTACCTATGGCAAGTATTTCATGTTGTATGAGCGCATCTTAACACTTACCCCAAAACTTTAACCTTGAGATTTCAGCCAAAAAAGTTAAGTCCAAAACAGGTGAAATTTTGACTCAAATTCAATTTCCTTTTAAATTTTAACTACACTACATCAATGTTCAACACACAAGAAACGTCGTTTCCAAATATCAGCTTTCTAGGGCAAATATTTCATGTAGTATTAGTGCACTTCAACACTTACCCCAAAACTTTAACCTTCCTATTTCAGCCCAAAAAGCTAAGTCCAAAACAGGTGAAATTTTGACTAATATTCAGTTTTATTTTAAATTTTAACTACACTTCATCAATTTTCTACACACAGGGAACCTCCAATTCAAGTATCAGCTTCCTAAGGCAAATATTTCATGTAGTATTAGTGCATTTCTGCTCGGCGTTCAGTACAGGATAATGCCTACAGCTATTATATATCTTAACCTTTTCAGCACTGGATGTTCAGGGCGCAGTGCAGAAGAACCTGTCTTAAGCGGTCATTTAAAATACGTCTAAATCTGGAGTTCAAAACTATGACTGGTGGTACACATGTAGCTTAATGAACGGCAAAGGTGATACAGAAAGCTCCTGATATTGTAACTAGCTTACAAAACGTTGCACAAGTTGTGTCGCTATTGACTGCCATGCATTCAGTAACAACTGAACTTGCGCATCGTTCTATTTACTGGCTATTAGGTTTTAAAAATCACATACTCTTACACACTATTAATGTGTATAAAACACGGCATACAAAGCAGTGGTAGTTCTCTAGTTTGCGAATTACAGTAAATTCCCCCTAAACCGGACGTTAAACTAGATTACTGCAGGCTTCAGCACGGAGGTATCAATTTGAGTCTTTATCTGTAATACATGTATGTCTTTCTTTATTTGCATATTCAACATCAAATGCTTTAGTCATCTGATCATTTGGTTTATTCAAAGATAGTGTGTTATACTCTCTGTCTTTCTCTCTCACATACAAATTCTTTCTCTTCCGCTCCCCTCTTTATCCATGTGTCTGTCATTCTCCTACACTGTACACACTATTTCATTGTTTTTGTTACATACTTTCTAGCTTTATGTCATGAAAAACTCGCCATATTTTTTTTATTATATAGGGGAATGTTCGAAACTAACGTTGTCAGAACTTGTGACCCAATCCCAATCCTATTTCCAATGTCTGTATAGAATGGAAATAATATATTTATTTTAAACTAAATATACATGTATTCCAAAACATGTTGTATTTACATTTTACGACGGGTACTAGTTATAGAAAAGCATGTGTTAAGTATATCAAAATTGCCACATGAGACACACACGTACACATCTATATAAGATAATGGTAATACATGTACATTGCATTTGTCTTTCTTTGTGTTATATATTCGTATACATGTAACTGCTAAGCGATCCAATACTGTAAACTACATTCAGCGTTCAGTGAATTGAATTGAATTACATTCAGTACCGTCCAATCGCTTTCATCCAATTTAATAAATTATAAATGTAATTCTATTTGAGTCATTGAAATGTAAAGGTCAGGAGAGCTACATATTTGAGTTTCAACGAGATACGAAGGGAAATAACTCGATTATACTATGTATTAAATTTCAGTAGAGCTTATTTCCCCTGTTTTTAATTTCCATTATCCATATCGGACTGATCCTGTGTACATTGTACATGTGTCATAATAAAACTTATATTCACGAAGTCATGGTTTCTTCTATAAATATTCATGAGGTAAAGGGTGTGCTTTGTAGTAAAGAACGAACTACGTACAGGCATACGTAAACTATTTTTATTCTCTGAAATAGTTTTCTAAATACATGTATACATACAGAATAGCTCTTCTACGGCGGCCACACAAACAGGTATGTAACCCTTTCCCTCATATCACCGTTTTTCACGCCTTTGCATACAGAGTAAACCCAGATCAGACAGCTCCTAGATGAGCCGTCTGATCAGGGTCTACTCTGTTTGATTATAGAATAATATAGATCTGATTTTACAAATTCTACAAATACCAAAAATTCATGTGTACATAATTTATGACATTATAAAAAAAATAGATAATAAATATTCATGACGTCATTTGTTGCAATGAATACTCAATAGGTAGAGGTTATGGTTACACGCAGGACGAAAGCTATACACACAGCTTATGTTACTTTCTGTCCATAGCCCCAGCTTTTAAGCCTTTACCCCATGAATATTCATGTAAGAAACAATTACATCATGCATATTAACTTGATTATTTTTTTATAATAGCGCATGAACATAAATATTTTGACCTTGGCAGAAATTATAGAATCATATCTATATTTTATTATTAGAAACAGAGTAGACCTAGGTCAGACGGCTCTTATAGAAGCCGTCTGATCTGGGTCTTCTCTGTTTGCAAAGGCATAGAACGATGCATTTATGTAGTAAACGGTTTAAGATAACTGAGTTTGGATTATATTCACGAAATACATTATCATTCTACAACGTTACAACTTCCACTTTAAATTCGATCATTAATTGTAAGACTACACATCAATATCCGACTGTGTATTTTTTGTCTCGGTTATTTTTTTCTACATGTAACCCTTTCCCTGTTCTATGTTTAGTCCAAATTTTAATACCCATTGAATATTCATGGACAAAACACTTATAATCAAATCTGGAAGGTGGTACATTGTAGCTATTTTAGAAAGTAAAGACAGATCTATCAAATTCAATAAGCAAACAGGGCAGACCCTGATCAGACGGCTCCTCTAGGAGCCGTCTGATCTGGGTCTACTCTGTTTGCAAATGCGTGAAAACACGTTTCTATGAGGGAAAGGGTTAAGGACGTGAAACTAGTTCGTGGCCCATATAGTAAACTGTGAGTTCCTGTCAGATTTTTCAGCGGCTTTTAACCCTTTCTCTGTTCTTTGTTTATTCCAATTTTTTATACCTACTGAATATTCATAGTCAATATAGTTACAATGAAATATGGAAAGTAAATAAATTAGACAAATTAGAAAGTAAAGAAACATATCTTTCAAATTCCATTAGCAAACAGGAGTCGTCTGCTCTGGGTCTACTCTGTTTGCACATAGGTGAAAAGGCATTTATATGAAGGAAAGGGTTAAAAACTTTAAATATTCAATCATTGAAATGATTATGATGAAAAACTCATGGATTTCATAGAATTTATCATTGTAATACATGTAATAATGTTTTAGCATCCTTGATTAAATAATTTTGCAGTTACTATAAATGAATCTAATAAAAATGCGATTTGTGCCATTGAATCAGAGACATATAAACATAATATAGGTCTCTGATTGAATATAAGTCAGAGCACAGGGAAAGGACACGCAATATCAACAAATAAACATTATTATTAATACAAAAATGACCTCTAATAAAAACGGCGTGTGTTCCATTTCAGAAATAAAGGCTATATTGTCCGAATCTTTAGAAATACAACGTGACTGTCAAATAGTTGAATCCATTTGAGATATTCTCTAATCCCTTCGCTGCCAATGCCGGATCTGTGATTACCTATGCAAACAGTTTGGATCCAGATGAGACGCCGAGTAACTCGGCGTCTCATCAGGATCCAAACTGTTTGTTACTGTTACTATGTGTTTGAAACAAAACTGAAGAAAGTCAATAAAATGAAAATTTGTAGCAGACGACAAAGTTAGTAGACGACAGAATTTGGCAGCGAAAGGGTTAATTAATAGTTAATGCTGTTCGACTGCATGCACCAGGGTTGCGCTCAGGTAGATCTAACTGTTGCAGTTTTGAGCAACCTTTTTGCAATAGGATATTAACACTTAGCCTGCTATGAGATTGAGGTCTACTTAAGTTCCGATCTGTTGCCGTCGTCACTTACTTCTGATTCGTTAAAGCTTTTGAGATACTATTTTCTCACATAACTTCTTTTATCTCCGGATAAGAACAACTGGTTAAGCTTCTCTATATCAGTAACGTGTAATAGGAACACTTTTAAATAGAATATATATAGCCTATAACGTCATATATGACGTCAAACTGGGGGAAAATCGATGTTTACATGCCATTAAAAGGGTAAAAATAAATCTAGATCTACACTATTTTGGTATTTGGTTATGTGAGAAAAGAATCTGATTCTCGTTGTCTTTTAGATCACATGTTCCTAAACTCACCAAGACAATGTTATTGAACTCGCCAAAGGCTCGCTTAATAACATTTTCTAAGGCTCGTTTAGGAACATGAGATCTTAAAAGACAACTTGCGACAGATCCTCTATGACAGAGTGTCAAACAGCTTAGATACTTGTGAGTTATGCGAGAAAAAGAATCTGATTCTCGTTGTCTTTTAAGATCACATGTCCCTAAACTCACCAAGAAAATGCTATTAAACTCGCCAAAGGCTCGCTTAATAACATTTTCTAAGGCTCGTTTAGGAACATGAGATCTTAAAAGACAACTTGCGACAGATCCTCTATGACAGAGTGTCAAACAGCTTAGATACTCGGTGTCTCATCTGGATTCAAGCTGTTTGAAAATGTCACTTAGGTCGCGCTTGGCAGGCTAAGGGTCAACAACACTATTGAACATTAAATAATGGATGACTTGTTCAATATACAAAATGTATTGATGAACTCAGAATCGTAATTTTTAATCGGACGGGTGGCTAGTATGGCATGGCAGATGTTGCAAAATTCAACACCTTTATATTTATGTAATGAAACTGCATACATGCGCTAAGACTAAACAATGCAATATATATAAAGAGAAATTATCCGCTGGATGTTTGACACATGAGCAATGAATTACACGTTTGGTTCTATGGCTGTCATTTCTTTTTCGATTGAACCTTTTTCGGCACCTTTCCTCCAAGGAAAACCTTCACGAACTCTGAAAAGGAAAAAGGAACATATAACCAACATGACCTTAGGCTTAACCCTTTCGCTGCCAATGCCGGATCTGTGATTACCTATGCAAACAGTTTGGATCCAGATGAGACGCCGAGTAACTCGGCGTCTCATCAGGATCCAAACTGTTTGTTACTGTTAATATGTTTTTGAAACAAATATGAAGAAAATCAAAAGAATGAAAATTTGTAGCAGACGACAAAGTTAGCAGACGACAGAGTTTGGCAGCGAAAGGGTTAACCCGACAGAAATGACGAGCACGCCATTGTAATCAGAGAACACCTAGATCAGGCGGCTCATGAAGGAATCGTATGAACAGGGTCTGCTCTGTTTCATTGCGGAATAATATACAGTTAAACTTCGTTATCTCGAACTCCAAGGGATCATACAAATTAGTTCGAGATAGCAGACGTTCGAGTTATCCAATTTCTGATCTGTATAATTTCTTAAGTTCACGGTTTAATGCAGGTTTAAAGTAATGTTGAAAGCTCCTGTAGGAGCTTTCAGTATTACTTTAGACCTGCATTTAGCTGTCACGCGTGTTTCTAGATATGCGTAGTAAGGTATTTTAAAATAATTCTCTATTGTAAGTTTTGGAAGGACTGAAATTTTAAGTTGAGTTATCCTGAAGTTCGAGTTATCCGAGTTCGAGATATCGAAGTTCAACTGTAAATCTGATTCGACAGTTTCAGGTTATGTCCAAAACTTCCCCTGTTAACCCCTTCCTTAATATATACGTATACGCATTTGCAAACAGGATAGACCAAGCTCAGACGACTCCTATAAGAAGCATCTTATCAGGGTCTGTCCTGTTTGCTTTTGAAATTATAATATATCTAACTCTCTAGTTTCTACCGATACCAAAACTTCATGTGAACATATGCCATTATAAAACTTCAGCTAATAAATATTCATGATGTCACTATTTCTTTTATGAATATTGAACAGGGGTGCCCGGAGATAAGCTAAATGTTATTATTACACGAATATGTATCAGGGAAAAGGATGAAGCACTATTAACCCATTACCTCATAGGCTATTTTAAGACTGTCTCGTTGAATAATTCTACCAAAAAGGAGCATTTACTAATGAAAATGGAAATTTTATATTTGTGTAACTTTGAAACCTAAGGAGCAAATGCTCTATTTATCACAATGGTTTCAAAAAGTGACTTTTACAAAGGTGTCAAAAGGCGTCAATATAAGGGAAAGGGTTATTTTACAGATAAAGATGCGTACTCAAATAATAAAATCGTCATTTCTGCACCAACCCCTATACTGTGACCTCTCTTTAGACCCGTCTCTGCAAGACAATTCTAAAGAGTAGTCACAGTATAGGGTTTGGTGGAGAAATAAAGTAGCTATTGTTGAAAATATTTAAATTTACGCACCTTATCTAGACCTCTGAATTAGTGTGACAGGGGCCAAGTGATCACCAGTGTTTTACACTAGGCACGTCAAAGAATAATGCTATTATGAGCGTTAAATTATTTTATTCCCATATTTAAAGAAAACACGTCCAGATTAATTTTGAATACATCCATTTTTCATGTCGAGGGAGCACAGCAACTTATTTATTTATTTATTTATTTATTTTTTTTTTTTTTTTTTTTTTTTTGGGGGGGGGGGGGGGGGCGTATAAGCCACTGACAACGATAAATTCTGCAAACAGTGCAGACCCTGATCAGAGGGATCCTTCAGAATCCTCTGATCTGGGTCTACAGTATTTGCCTATATCCTTTTTAAGGGTCACTGGCCGTCTGATCAGGATCAGTTTTGTTTGATTATAAAAGTATGTGTATTACTGTACTAGTTGCTATAAATAAACTATAGTCTGTTTCGATCATGTGCCAGTGATCAAGTGCCAGTGATACCAGCCTACCTTCATATTGTATTTTTCCATCTTTGTCCACGTCAGCTGCTTCGAACATCTGCTTAATTTCGTCGTCGGACATTTTTTCACCAATGTTTTTCAAGGCAGTTGTGAGTTCCTTCCTATTAACAGTCCCGTTACCGTCTCTGTCAAACACATTAAACGCTTGGCGGTATTCCTTCTCTTGTTCCTCCGGCGTCTTAGATTTCTTGTTACTGTCCTGGATATACCGCGTCATCGTGTCTATAAACTTTTCCCTTCCAATAGGTTTACCTGTAGAGTAAAATAGTCTATAGTAGATCCTGCCTTAAGCGGTCATATACTGAACACAGGGGTCTTAAAAAGCAGTTAGTTGCTATAGGAGTGTTTTGCAACCCCCCCCCCCCCCCCCCCCCCACAAAAAAAAAAAAAAAAAAAAAACGAAAAAAAAAAATGGGACACGAGATAAGATGTGCAAGTTATCCCATTTCTGTTAATATTGCTAACTTGAATTAAAAGTATATACATGTACATACATGACTTTGTAGAGACAACAGTTTTGCCATATACATGTACAGTAAAACCTCGCTATAACGACCACTAAATTGTGTTAGTTGTCATTTAGGGCAAGTAGTTGCTTAAAGCAAGGTGGAAGTAAAACAGAGCGATCCCACTTGAGCGCTCTGTTTTACTTTCATCTTGCTTTAAGCCTCCACCTGCCTTTAACACAAAATACTAAATGTAATTTAGTGGTCGTTATAGAGAGGTTTTTCTGTATTGTCTAAAATTTGTCTGGACATATTCATTGGTTTTTAAGATATCAGCATTTAAACGAAGGCACCAAAAGCCTCTGTTTTAAACATGGTACAGTAAAACCCCGCTAATGCGATCACCAAAAAGGGGCATAATTCATAGTGGCAAGGGCAGGTGGTGGCTTAATGCAGGACGAAAGTTATGCAGAAAGCTCCTATAGGAGCGTTCTGCATAACTTTCGTCCTGCATTAAGCAACCACCTGCTTATGAAAACAGCCATGTTTGTTTAAGTGGTCGCATTAGGTGGTCGCATTAGCGGCGGTTTACTGTATAGACATGTACTATGCAATGTACGAATATCATGTTAAAACAGATTTCAGGTGCATTGATTTAAATAACCATATTTTTAAAACCAATGCGTATTTTAAGAGAAATCTGGCAGACATATGCACAAATGACTTGTCTACAAAAGTAAACATTTACATTTTAAAGTGTCCGGTGACACTGTTTAAAATACACATTTGACCCAGGTTTCCATTTTATTTGGGACACCCTGTAGAGCCAACTTTTTTCCACAAACGGAGTCAAGGTTAACCCTTCCCCTGTTCTATATTTAGTCGGATTTTCAATACCTACTGAATATACATAGACAAAACAGTTATAATGACATATAGAAGGTGGAACATTGTAGCCATTTTAAAAATTATAGAAATAGATCTATCAAATTCTATTAGCAAACAGATCAGACCCTGATCAGACGGCTCCTATAGGAGTGTTTATATGAGTTCAAGGGTTAAACACCGTTTAGACGATGTGTCAATGAAGCAAAGACTGGTCTGGATCGTCACAATTTGCACAGGCCCAAGAGGTGGAATGCACCTTCTTTCTCGTAGCAGTATTGGTATGCCGTTACCTCGCACCACTCCCATTTCCTGGTAGATCTCATCAATCTCTTTTTCTGTCAGACTCGACGGAAAGACTGAGCGTAGGCCTTTGGTCAGCTCCTTTTCTGTGACAACCCCATTGTTGTCCCTATCAAACAGTTTGAACAACTCCTCGGCCTCTAAAGAACAAAATGACATCCGTAAAATATCACTCAAAGGGGTATACAGTAAAACCTAACTAAACCGGGTGTTAAATGTAGTATAAATATTGACCTTGGAGACAGGTTGCAGCTTAATGTAGGGTGAAAGTCATGTAGAAAGCGTCTCTAGGAGCTTTCTGTATCACTTTCGCTCTGCACCAAGCAGCCACCTGCCTAAAAGTATCTAAATTCTTCTCTTCTCGAATTCCTGTTTGGAGGGGCCCTACTGTAATATCATTATCGGGTTTCTTGACCGGTGGAAGCTTGATACAATGTGAAGGTCTTATAGAAAGCTCCTCTTGGAGTTTTGTGCATGACTTTCTCATTGCATTAAGCTACCACCCACTTAAAAGTTCTGAGTTCTTCTTTGACAACAGTTCGGATTGGCGAGTTTTAACTGTATGTACTTCAATACCTCTATTTAACCCATTACCTCATAGGATATTTTAGATCCAACCACTTTGAATGAATCTCCCGAAAAGGAGAATTAACTAGAGAAAAGGATTTAATTTTAGAATTTTGTAGTTTGAAACCATTCTGATAAATAGAGCATTTGCTCCTGTAGGAGCAAATGCTCTATTTATCACAATGATTTCAACAGGTGACCTTTGCAGAGGTGTCAAAAGGCGTCAATATAAGGGAATGGGATAACGAATACACCCGGGGTCGTCAAATACAATTAGCTGCTTCATATAAAACCTATCATAAGCGGCCTTTCATTTATTGAACATAGAAGTCTTAAAAAGTAGGTGGTTGCTTAATTCAGGGCAACAGTAATGCAGGAATCGCCGAATCCATCAATGTGGCTATGGCGAAATTTAGGATTAAGCAAAGTAAGCAATATACTTCCTCTGCTATTCGTTACATTTCGCTATTTGAATGACATTTTTGGAGAAACATGTGGAAATTGGATAACGACAGTACAACGATCGCTACTCCGAGCATTTAGTAAGCAGAACTGATAACTTAAACAGGTGGCTGTTTAATGCAGGGTGAAAGTTATGCAGAAAGCCCCAAGAGCTTTCTGCATGACTTTCGCCTTGTATCAAGCTGCCACCTGTCTTAACCCATTCCCTCATATTGACGACTTTTGACGACTCTTTAAAAGTCACTTTGTGAAACCATTGTGATAAATAGAGCATTTGCTCCTATAGGAGCAAATGCTCTATTTATCACAATGGTTTCAAACTACAATATTCTAAAAAAATCCTTTTCCCTATTTAATGTTCCTTTTCGGTAGACTTATTCAAATAGGTTGTATCTAACAAAAAATAGCCTATTTTAGTGAGGTATTGCTGCATGTTTGTTTTGAATATCAGTAAATGTGTCGATATGACCAAAAAACATATACGAGTGAGTGTCTCTACTGGCAAAGCGTTTTGAAAATGTCTAAATATTACATAAATTTTATTACATGCATAATAATTTGATTATATGTTGAAAAGAATTTTGTCGCAAGAAAACTACCCAAAACACGCTGAAGAAGACACACAGACCATGTGTTTGATATCGAAAAGATGTTTTCGACAATATATTACGTAGTATTTATTCGTGTTGCGTTTAGTTTCATAACTGTTCGACATAGGCCGAAAATAACTGTCATACTACAGACACATTATATATAAGTATCGATGAACACGGTTTATTTTTCTTTCACAGGGGCATTATTCGATCAAATTCAAAATCAAGTTCAAATTAACAATATTCAACAATAATGATTAGTTATTTATGATGTTGTTGAACATATACGTTTATTATAAGGACTCTCACTTTAACCAATTACCTCATAGGCTATTTTTAGATACAACCTTTTTGAATAACTCTACCGAAAAGGAACATTAACTAGAGAAAAGGAAAGTTTTAGAATTTTGTAGTTTGAAACCATTGTAATAAATAGAGCATTTGCTCCTGTAGGAGCAAATGCTCTATTTGTCACAATGGTTTCACAAAGTGACTTTTACAGAGTCGTCAAAAGTCGTAAATATCAGGGAATGGGACAAAAGTCGTCAATATGGGGGAATGGGTTAAAGTGATAGTCCGAACAATAAACATAAACAGTGAACCCTCGTTACAACGGAGACGTTTGTTTGCAGACATCTTGCTGGTGTATTGAAGTTGCCGCACTACCAAGTCCAGCTATGAAAGAAACACATGGCTGGCTTTAAACTAGTACCAACAGGTAAATGCTTAATGCAGAACAAAAGATGTGCAAAAAGCTCCCTTGCGTTTCAATGCACAATTATTACTAGGCTACCTGTATAATGCCCCTATTCCACACAGACCAGGAATCCCACGAATCGCCGCGAATTGACAAATTTTAGGATTCGTAGTGGAATCGGAATCAGTTCGTGCAGTTCTTAACTGATTCGTGTATACATGTATTCGTAATCAGTTCGTGCAATTCTTGAGCAATCGGGAATTCGTGAAAAAAGTTTTGAGCTGTTCAAAATTTTGGCCACGAACTCCCGAATCCAAAAGATTGTAGTTAACTCGTAACACATTCGTAGTGCTTTCTTAGGAATCGTAATTGAATCGTAATTGATTCGTAGGCATTCGTAGATATTCTAAACTCATTAACTCTTAACTTTTAACTTAATTCGTATTGCTTTCTTGGGAATCGTAATTGAATCTTCCACCCTCAGCTCCTGCATCAGTCTGTTGTAGTGACCGTATTCTAGCCTTCTAGATGGTGTCAGCCACGGTCTAACCCATAACCTGGGGGCTCTTCTCGTTCTTCTTCGAAACAGTCTTCTAGCTATCAGCAGCTGGTGCTGATACTCTAAGTCCATGACTAACACAGCAGCTGCTCTACGATTAACATCCATTATAGAACTGATGCCCTGCAAGCAGGGCTGATGGCCTTTTTATACCTATACTTAGTGAAAATCAAACGAATTGTCAATAATTCATTAGTATTCGTACCTCATTCGTATATGCATTCGGCGTGTTCTGAACTGATTCGTAACTGATTCCTAACGTCCGTGTAGTATTCGTAGTAGATTATGGTAGATCGTAGTGAATTCTCTGCAATAGTCGTGCGATTCCAGCCGAATCCCACGAATATTCGTAATACTATCGTACATGTATCGTAGCTAAATCGTAGAGCATCACAAATTGGACCAGAACATCTACAAAATTCCACGAATCGTCACGAATCCTAAAATTTATCAATTCTTGGCGATTCGTTGGATTCGTGGTCTGTGTGGAATAGGGGTATAACGAGGGTGTCATTGTAACGAATATCGGTATAATGAGGGTTCACGATATTTTCAATAAAATCATAAACATGGTGTTGAGTATGTTCAATTATTCTTTTGAAGATTGTCAATTTGAGCATTGGTCGAGAATGCCCCTGTGATATGAAATTCGATGTTTTTCGTCTTTGTAGCATTTGCCTATTTCGGACAGTTACGAAACTAAAACGCATATCGAATAAAAACATTAATATACATGTATCAGTATCACAGTGTTTGGTTTATCATCACTTGTACGGCCTTGCTGTGCAAACGCGCTTTTATGGCGACGTGGCAGGGTGCATGACTGCGAACCCGGCGACCCGGGCTTGATCCCTGGTCTGAGCGGGTATGTTTCTTTATAAGAACACCCGGTTACATTTAGCGCCCAATGTGATGTTGTGACTGTATGAGCTCCGAGTTCGATTCCCAGTCGTTCTCATACTCATCGAAACTCGGGACGAATTTCAACTTGCTGGGGGAGTATGCCACATTGTGTAGGTTTATCATCACTTGTACGGCCTTGCTGTACAAGCGCGCTTTTATGGCGACGTGACAGAGTGCATGACTACGAACCTGGCGACCCGGATTAGATTCCGGGTCTGAGCGGGTATGTTTCTTTATATTTATAAGAACACCCGGTTATACCAGCGAATACCATCGGGATCTTCGATATCCAACACATGGAAGTTTTGTCTTCTTAAGCGTTTATTCGATTGGTTTTCTTGTGATATACAATGTAGAGACAAACACTTTAAATGTCTATAAATCACGTTGTTAAGAACGTTAGAATTGTAAAGAACGTAACTTACTTTCTCGATCCTCCTTGGATGTGTTTGTCTGAAACAAATGAAAAAAAGAACAGTTTAACCCTTTCCCTTATACGAACGTCTATTTCTGCTTAGGACAATAGAGTATACCGAGATCAGACGGCACCTTAAATAAATATTCATATAAGAAATGGCTGTATGACTATTAATTTGATGATTTTTCATACCGGCAGTTTTTGCCAGGAGTTCTTGGCAATCGCAGAACATTTAGAATCAAATCTATAGTATTCCATTAGCAAACAGAACAGACCACGATCAGACGTTTCCTATAGGAGCCATTTGATCTAGGTTTATTCTGTTTGCAAAGGTGTTAACCCTTTACTCCATAAATACGCCTTTCTATGCATTTGCAAGCAGAGAAAATTCAGATCAGACGGCTCCTTCTGATCTGGGTCTACTCTGTTTGCAAATGCGTGAAAACATGTTTATATGAAGGAAATGGTTAAGCATCTCCTGTTTGTAAAGGTATTTATATTTATGCACCAAGTGGTTAAGCATCTGCTGCTCACCAGATCACGGATGGCTTCAAACCAGATGAGTGGGTTTCAGCGAATATCGATGGGGACTGGTATATCGGCAAGATTAAAGAGACCGATCAAAATGACAGGGACTGTAAAGTGACCTTTATGCGAAAAGCAAATTGCAAAGACAATGAAAACATTTCATTCAAATGGCCGAATCCAGTTGATGAATTATGGGTTAAGTTTTCAGACATTATTTGTAGCATTGATGAGCCATTTCCCATTGGAAGGAGCGGAAGAAGTTTTGGCATACAAACCAAAACTCTTCACAAAATTCAGAATTAAAGCAGAACATCAAACTTTCAAATACCTGCTTATGTTTTAATACTTTAAAAACACTTAAAAACTGTTTTGATATTAGAAATTGATTTAGTCAGCTGTTTTCGTTTGTGTTGTAAAATGAGAGTTACATTTTCGGCAAGGTGATGAACTTACAGTTTAACCTGTCTTAAGAGACCATTAGAAAGGGTCAAAATATGGATCTGCAAAGCAGGTGACAGCTTAATGCAGGTCAAATAGTTTGCTCTTCATTAAGCATTCACGTGTCTTTTAGTACATAAATTTATTCATCGTTTAATAACAATGCCTATAGCCAATCAATTCAAAGTCACTTAAGACAGGTTCTACTGTACTTATGAAACAATAGAAAATAGTAACTTGACTTTATAGTTGGATATTCGTGTTTTGTTTTCATTATTAAATGGTTATGTGTTCAGCAAGGAGTTTTGGTTTATACTGTTATATATCTGAAATCTACGTTATAGCTAAAATTATATTTGTGTTTGATGTTTCAAGTACAGCCAGGATATCACATTAACAAATATTGATTTTAAAGGTGTCTTGGTTTGTTACTATTCGAAAACAGATTAAAAATATGTTTTATAAATCTTGAAATCTGCGTTATGAAAAATGAAATCTACGTTATATACATGTTCAATTGTTTCACAAAGGAACTGACGCTAACAGTATTTCTTTCATTGAATTTCTTTAGTTCTCACATATTTTTCATAAGTTTATGACAGTATTAAACAGTATTTGGCCATTGTTTTCACGTCAGTCATTAAAGCTTATGAGTCGACGCGGTTTGATATCTTGTCAAAATTGTATCAATATCTATTAAGGATGTCACCCATGCGTGAAATAAAAGCTTACTAGGAAAATAGGTAGGAAATCAAAAGTAAACTACTAGTCTCAATAACCACATATGTTTTATTCATATTATTACAACTGAATTGTACAAAATACATGTATGTAATACCCCATTTCATTCCTAACGTAGATTACATACGCTCGAGCCATTGTTAAGAAAAACTGATGGCATATTTTAACCGACTAGCACTGAGTTCTGTTGACCGGAAATAAAACCCTAGTATGGCAGTACCTTCAGATGAAAGACTAATTTCAATTTATTGGGACATTTGAAAATTACATAATTTGTAAAAAATAAATGTCCACTTATTTTGAGAAATAGTGTATAGAGAATAATAGGTTAGTGCCGTAGATGGGACGCCTTTATCCGACGAGGGGAGAAAACGTTGAGGCGAGGCTTGCCGATCCTCAACTGTTTTCTCTCCGAGTCGGATAAAGGCGTCCCATCTTCGGCACTAACCTATTATTCGATTTATCCAGTCAATTTAGTTAAATATCTTTTTTCATAGACTCATATTTAACATAACACTCTTGAAATAATTTACATTGAAAATGCGGTTTTTCGATCAACGGATCCCTCCCTTTTCATTTCCATTTAGACGTAAATAGATCTAATGAGCTACCGCAGAGGAAAATAGTTTCGATACTTGCATTACAAGAGGGGAAACGTGGTTGAATTTGAAAAATAAGATGATTTGAATCGAGGGTCGATAAGTTATTTCAAACAGACATGGTTATATTCCCCGGTCAAATTCGAGTTCCGTAGTCTCGGTTTCTATTTTTAGATAGACATAACGTCACTCATAAATCGATGAAACTGAACAGGCTATATTTAGGTCTATGACTATCACCGCCCCTGTAAGAGTTTATCAATCAAATTATCATGAGAGTGAAAAGAAAACATTTACTATTTATCTGTCAATCTTTGCTTCCAGGGTTGATTTTATCAAAAACGCGTTTCGCTAGCGGTGGATTAAATTAATAAAACTGATAAATCAACGTCACTTTTTATGTGGCCTCAGTTGCGTAATCGGTAAGGATGACGTCTTTAGAGTGATTAGAATTGGTTTTTGTATGATCAGGCGCGGGTTCGAATCCAGCTATAGCCAATTATTTTTACTTTTTCTCATTTGAATAATTTTTTTGGTGAATTTTCTGTTAGATCTATTTCGTCAACATGATTTTTATGCATATTTACAGAAAATTAAAATAGTTCCATGGTTATAGAATCATTACGCCTATCTACTAACCTAATAAACCTTCTACTACCGGAAGTAACCTAATAAACCTAAGTTTATTTGCACCCCCTTTATTATGTCACTAGAGAAGCCTGGTGACTGGATAAATTTATATTTATGTTCTATGTGGGTAAGTATCTCCTGCTTGTAAAGATGTTCATATTTATGTACCAAGCGGTTAAGAATATCCTGCTTGTAAAGATATTTATATTTATGTACCAAGTGGTTAAGAATCTCCTGATTGTAAATATATTTATATCTATGTACCAAGTGGTTAAGAATCTCCTGATTGTAAAGATATTTATATTTATGTACTACATGTATGTGGTTATGGATCTCCTGTTTGTAAAGATATTTATATTTATGTACCAAGTGGTTAAGAATCTCCTGTTTGTAAAGATATTTATATTTATGTAGCGAGTGGTTAAGAATCTCCTGATTGTAAAGATATTTATATTTATGTAGCAAGTGGTTAAGAATCTCCTGATTGTAAAGATATTTATATTTATGTACCAAGTGGTTAAGAATCTTCTGATTGTAAAGATATTTATATTTATGTACCAAATGGTTAGGGATCTCCTGCTTGCAAAGATATTTTTATTTATGTACTACATGTAGTTAAGAATATCCTGTTTGTAAAGATATTTATATTTATGTACCAAGTGGTTAAGAATATCCTGTTTGTAAAGATATTTATATTTGTGTAACAAGTGGTTAAGAATCTCCTGTTTGTAAAGATATTTATATTTGTGTAACAAGTGGTTAAGAATCTCCTGTTTGTAAATATATTTATATTTGTGTAACAAGTGGTTAAGAATCTCCTGTTTGTAAAGATATTTATATTTGTGTAACAAGTGGTTAAGAATCTCCTGTTTGTAAAGATATTTATATTTGTGTAACAAGTGGTTAAGAATCTCCTGTTTGTAAAGATATTTATATTTGTGTAACAAGTGGTTAAGAATATCCTGTTTGTAAAGATATTTATATTTGTGTAACAAGTGGTTAGGAATATCATGTTTGTAAAGATATTTATATTTATGTACCAAGTGGTTAACACCTTCCCTGTTCTATATTCATTCCAAAAGTCAATACCTACTGAATATTCATGGACAAACAAGTTATAATGAGATATGGAAGGTGGAACACTGTAGCTATTTTAGAAAGTATAGAAACAGATCTTTCAAATTCCACTAGCAAACAAAGCAGACTCCTATAGGAGCCGACTGATCTGGGTCTACTCTGTTTGCCAATGCGTGAAAACACGTTTATTTGAAGGAAGTGATTAAGGATCTCCTGCTTGTAAATATATTATATCTATGTACCAAGTGTTCGCTTTAGAGGGACTCTCCAGTAATACAGTAAAACCTCTCTATAACGGCCACTTAATTGTGTTGATTGTAAGGCAAGTGGTAGCTTAATGCAGACCAAAAGTAAACCAGACAGCTCCTATACATGTAGGAGCTTCATGTATTACGTCTGCACTGCATTAAGCAACCCCTAGCTTTTTAAGATTGCTGAATCCAATAAATGAATGGTCGCTTAACACAGGTTCTACTGTATATTGCACCCGTTTGTGTTCCAACCCATTGAGACAGGTTATCATTTGTGCCCCATACAATGTAATTACAATGTAATTGCACACGTTTTCAGGTAAACTCTCGTAAATTTGGATGTTTGCCATCGAGGACCAAATGAATGCCCAACGTGAGGAGTCGTATATTAATAATTCATGACCCCTGATTCTTTATAACGCCCAGTGTAAAGAAAGCAATGCTTACATAGTGATTTCAATTTACCCATTTACACCATAGGTACATTGTTTAACGCCTTTGCCAATAAAGAAGATCCAGATCAAACGGCTCACACAAGAGCCGTCTGATCAGGATCTCTTCGGTTTGCTTATAAAATTAAATATATCTTAGTTTACATATTTTACCAGGAGCAACTTTTGTCTTATTCATATGCCACTATATACAGTAAAACCTCGATTATTCGAATTTTCGTTATAGAAGAATTTAGACCCTTTTAGGCAGGTGGCTGCTTAATGCATGGTGAAAGTCATGCAGAAAGCTCCTAGAGGAGCTTTCTGCATGACTTTCACCATGCATTAAGCTGCCACCTGTCTTAAAAAGAGCGATAACAATACGTATTTTAGTGTTCGGATAATCGAAGTTTTACTGTATATTAAAGTACACACTATTCATATGCCATTATTTTTGACATACAAATGCATGGAGTAAAGGGATACATCAAAACTGACAATATCCTGACACAAAGTTAACCATTTCCCTTAGGTAAGCGCATTTTGACGCATCTGCAAACAGAGAAGACCCAGATCAGACGGCTCCTATAGGAGCCGTCTGATCAGGGTCTGCTCTGTTTGCTTATGGTGTAATATAGATCTGATTCTACAGCTTCTGCCTGAGCCAAATGTCCTGTGTTCATATGCCATTATAAAAAAAATAATCATATTAAATCATTTATATTCATGACGTCATTATTTTCTAGATGAATATTCATCAGGGAAAGGGTAAACCTGTCCCTGCACTACTCTCAAATGCTAGTGGCTAGGCAAGTGATCCACTGGTACCATATTTGAAGTCTATGTTATGACTCGGATGAAGATCGAACACGCGACCTCGTGTATCGAAAGCACTCGTACATATGCGCCTTCTCAACTGAGCAACAGATAATGATAATAAAACAATGTATAGTTGAACCTGTCCTACGCGGCCAGGCATTTATTGAATAAAGAAGTCTTAACCCTTCGCTTGCTATTTACGTCAATATACCTACCTGTAAATAGTGAAGACCCAGATGAGACAGCTCCTGTAGGAGCTGTCTCATCAGGGTCTGCACTAATTACAAGTTGATTATGCAACCAGTGCACTCCACAGAAGTGATTGCACAGCGATATACTTGTATACAGTGAAGATATATGTAATTATACAACAGGGCATACGTAAAGAAGGAGAAATGTGTTTTAAAATTCAGCAAGAGAAGGGTTAAACAACAGGTGGTTGCTTAATACAAGGTAACAGTAATGCAGAGAGCTTTCTGCATTACTTTTGACCTGCATAAAGCTACAATCTGCCTTGCAAACCCAAAATTAGACGTATTTTTATGGTCGCTTAAGACAGGTTCTACTGTAGTTCCTTGATAGCTACTTTAGGAGCCGTTTGATCTGGGTCTACACTATTTGAATATACTTGTCTGGCCGAATACTTAAGGTAAGAAGGGTAATATTCGAAAAGGATTTATATTGATTATTAGATGTACATTGTATATACATGTAAAACGAGTGTACTGTAAAACCTGTCTTAAGCGGTCATTCATATATTGAACATACATGAATCTTAAAATGCAAGTGGCTGCTTAATGCAGGACAAAAATAATGCAGAAAACTCCCATAGGAGCTTTCTGCATTATTTTTGACCTGCATTAAGTTACCACCTGCCTTACAGACTTATAATAATACATCTTTTTGATGGCCGCTTAAGAAAGGTTCGACTGTATATTGTTGAACAGTCTCTTTCAGAACGTATAATAAGAATAAATATATAATCTGAATAAGCTATTCAAACTTTAACCCATTCAACGTTGACTTTTCAAATGGACTATTCCAACTATCAAACAGGTCAATCAATCTAAACGTGAATTTCAGGGATTTCTTTAAATAAAAGTGCAACATGACAAACAGTGCAGACCCTGATCAGAGGGATCCTATGGGAGCATTCCATATGGGTCTTCACTGTTTGCAAAAAACACATTAGTGACTCGTTGCCTGCACTGAAAGGGTTAAACTATCAATAAAAAGAAAACTGAAAGTATTTCTTCCCATAGGAGGACTTAATGTCCCGGCTGTAAACCCATCAACAGAAGCATTGATTTAACATTTAGCTTGCTGAGAAAATTATTTGTACAGAATTTTTCACCTACTACAAGTCATTTTCAAAATATAAGCTAAAATCAATTTGTCTACAAATTGCAATCAGGATGTCAAACAGTTTGGCTCTTGATGAGACGCCGAGTTACTCGGCGTCTCATCTGGATCCAAACTGTTTGCATGGGTAATCACTCATCCGCCCATAGAAAGCTAAAGGTTAAATTCTATTTGCTTTCTCCTACTTATCCGTTCTAACGCTATGCGCGACTTGATACTCATTTGCAAACAGCGTGGATCCAGATGAGACACCGAGTAACTCACTGTCTCATTAGGACCAAAATTGTGGGTCACCCGAACAATAGACTCTCTAAATCTAGGTCGAACAAGAAATAGTTAAACTGTACCAGATCCAATTTTGTGCAGACGTTATTTTTTATGGCAGGAGTACGAGTTAACATATTCCTCCATAGGCTATTTTTAGACCCAACCTCTGTGAATGAATCAAGCCAAAAGGAGCAATTACTAGAGAAAAGTAAAACTTTAGAATTTTGTAGTTTGAAACCATTGTGATAAATAGAGCATTTGCTCCTATAGGAGCAAATGCTCTATGTATCACAATGGTTTTAAGAAGTGGTTACATGTATTACAGAGGCGTAGAAAGGCGTATTTATGGAGGAAAGGGTTAACAATTGTAAAGTTTGACTGTCTCTCATAGCTGAGGTTCACACTCACATTGGTTGCGTGTCGTTATATTTTATTGATGGATCACGTGATAGAAGATTACTAGATTATGCCTAGCCCTAACTTCGGAGTTACAGTCTTAGTCCATCTGATTCATCATAGATAAGATTGTAATCTACCCAAAATTCTGACCAATCACGTGCTTGAGAGAGAACTCAGACTCAAATGCAAAAATGACAACCTTGCAGTCTGGTCGAAAATAAACGTTTTCCCTGTTTTATGTTTATTCCAAATTTCAATACCTACTGAATACCGGCATTCATGGACAAAATAGTTATAATGAAAAATGAAAAGGTGGCACATTATAGCCATTTTAGAACCAAAAGAAACAACTATACGAAATTCATTTAGCAAATAGAGCAGAGCCGTCTGATCTGGGTCTACTCTGTTTGCAGATGCCTATGTGAAGGAAAGGGTTATTAAGCACGATCAATAAATTAGTGTACCGAAACCAATATTTACACGAGTTTTTCTATTGTAATACTTTATTATTTATGAGAAGTGAGATCTAAAATTCAAACAGCTTTGCCTTTCACAAGACATTAAATATCAATGAGGGTGTGAATAAGATATCTTATACAACCTTATCATAAGAACTAAATACTGGGTTACGTCTAACCCTGTCACTACAACGCTCGAATTTACAAACAGTTTGTATCCAAATGGGAGGCTGGGTATCTCTTCAGAATCCAAATTGCCTGATACTGATTGAAAAATTGAAACTCAAAGCAGATGACAGCATGTACATACAAGTACGACAAAAAGTGGCAGCGAAGGAGTTCTCTTTTATCCGTTCAGGCGCTACCAGACTTCCATTTGCAAACGTTGATTAACCCATTTGCTTCCACGATCCCATATATGGGACGTAGGAAAACAGTGTATACTCTGATCAGACGCCACATAATACGGCGTCTGATCAGAGTCTACACTGTTTGCTGATAGGAAATTCAATATAAAACAAAACAAAAATGAAAATTTAGACCAGACATCCCTTAGATAAAAGATAGACTAACCCAATATATAAGCATGGAAGAATCCACTGGGAGCAAATAGGTTAAATCGACGGTTTTTTTTTCAGGATAAAAAGTTGCTTGGCAATTGGTCAATAGATGTGTGTACGCAAAAAATGAAGGCACCGGGGTTTAACCCATTCCGTTATATTGACACCTCTGTAAAGTCATTTTTTGAAACCATTGTGATAAATCACAATGGTTTAAAAGCTACACAATTTATCACAATGGTTTAAAAACTACACAATTAAAAAGAAATCATTTTCTTTAGTTAATGGTCATTTTTTGGTAGATTTATTCAAAGAGATTGGGTCTAAAATTAGTCTATGAGATAATGGGTTAAGGAAGACATTAATTTACCAACAGGAAACTACTTATACATGTATCACTTTTTCTTGGCATCGCTCAATGAAAGGTTATCGTTTGGCACGATATGGCCCAATCCATGACTACCTTTGAAAATAGTTTGGATCCAGATGAGGCGCCGAGTAACTCATTAGGGTAAAATACTCTCGATACTTTGAAACTACCATTGAAAATTACTAGCCGTATAATAGATGAAAAGGCGTATGTCAAAAACTACCTATTGGTTAAGGGGCGTATCACTGGGGGCCAACTACGCATTATCATCAAAAATTTTGCTACGACAATTTATATGGGTATTTAGACCAGTTGTTTTCCTATGAAGCCAGTGTATATATTAGGAAATGTGTTCCTACGAAAACAAAGCTGCCTTAGTAGAAAAACAAATCTATATATTATAATACCTATATAAATTTTCGTAGCAAAACATTTGATGATAATACGTAGTTGGCCCTCAGTGGTACAGGCACATATGTATGTAAAATACTAAAGTTGTCATTTCTCTACCAAACTTTATGGTGTAGCCGCTCTAGCCATGTACAGGTCTAGCGTTGTTTACAGAACAGAACAGAATGTTTTGAAGTATTTGTTTGCTTGGCAGAACTTGTCAATATTTGTCTTGATTACATGTGTAACAGAAATCGTTGTTCCGTGGCAGCCAAATGTATCGGTTTTCAATTTTACAATTCTCTTACTGTATACTGTCTATATATACTAAACACATGCGCGACAGCGAAAATCAACAGAACCATTATAAAGGAACATGATTGTCGTTTAACAATTTCGCTGCTACAAATTATCCTCTGTAATATTTGTCTGCTGCATTTTTTTTTTACCTTTTCCTCCTTTTTGTTTCAAAAACTATAACCACGGCATCAAACAGTCTGGCTCCGTTTGAAACGCCGAGTTACTGGGTGTCCAATATGGACCCAAACTGCCTGCATGGGGAATTATATATTCTCCATTGGCAACGATAGAGGCGATACATGCAACATTTAACCCATTACCTCATATGCTATTTTTAGACCAAACCTCTTTGAATGAATCTACCCAAAAGGAGCATTTACTAGAGAAAAGTAAAAATTTGGAATTTTGTAGTTTGAAACCATTGTGATAAATAGAGCATTTGCTCCTATAGGAGCAAATGCTCTATTTATCACAATGGTTTAAAGAAGTGACTATTACAGAGGCGTAGAAAGGCGTATTTATGGAGGAAAGGGTTAACCCTTAATTCCATGAATATCCATTGTAAGAAATAATGACATCAGGCGTATTAATTGCATTAATTATTAAAATGGCATATTACCACATGGAAATTTTGCCAAAGCAGACACTGTAGAATGAGATCTATATTATTCCATAAGCAAACAGAGAAGACCCTGGTCAGACGGCTCCTTAAAGAGGCACCAGATCTGGGTTTCGTCTGATCTGGGTCTACTCTAGCTGTTTTCAAAGGCATAGAAAGGCGTATTTATGGAGTAAAGAGTTAACCCTTTGTTCCGTGAATTTTCATGTAAGAAATAATAACATCATGAGTATTAATCGGTTGACTTTTATAATGCCCAAAAGAACATAATACGTTTTGGCCATGCCAAAAACTGTAGAATAATATATATACTATTCCATTAAGCAAACGGAACAGATCCTGACCAGACAACGCCCACAGAGTGACTAGTCTAAAACACGAATATATGGAGTAAAGTCATGGATACTAATTAGATAAATTTGTTATAGTAACATATGGACATAGTGAATGTTGGCACTGGCATAAACTGTAGAATCATATCTAAATTATATCATAAACAAACAGAGCAGACCCTGATCGGACGGCTCCTATAGGAGCCGTCTGATCTAGGTCTACTCTGTTTGCATAGGCATTTATGGAGTAAAATGTTAATAGATAAATCAGGATCCAAACTGTTATTACTCACTGGGGGCCAACTACGTATTATTATCAAATGTTTTGCTACGAGAATTTGTATAGGTATTATAATAAATTTGTTTTTCTACGAAGGCAACTTTGTATTCGTAGCAAAACATTTCCTAATATATATACTGGCTTCGTAGGAAAACAATTGGTCTAGAATACCCATATGAATTGTCGTAGCAAAACTTTTGATGATAATACGTAGTTGGCCCCCAGTGTTACTGTAGCAAATTTTTTTCTTAAGGCAATAGGAGAATTTGAAATCAAACAAACGAATGTTTTAGCAAACGGCAACTCTTTGCAGGCGACACTATTTGCAGACGAGAATAAATCTAATACAAAACAGAGACTATGATGTGCCGACTGGTCTGTGTCTACCCTGTTTACAAGAAACCAATACTCGACATTACGGAGCGTTGCATGATTTTGTTAACATCGTGTTAGTTTAACCCTTTACATCATGGACACCCCCCTTCTTATGTCCCTGCAAACCGAGTAGACCCGGATGAGACCGTTCCAGTAAAAACAGTTTGATCAGAGTCTGCTCTGTTTGGTAATATAGATCGGATTCCACAGTTTCTGCTCTGACCAACATGTCATTTTGATGATTATCTATATAGTTAATACATGTATTCATAATATTAATTTCTTACATGAAATTTCAGGACGAAAAAAGGTTAAACATACTTTATTTTTGGAAATATTTGTTGATTAGTGCGTTAATTAACGTCCGTTTCAGCTCACGATGGACGCCCCAGAGAGGAGAGAGGATACAGATACCAGGGCGCGATGCCCCACTCTTATTGTTGATAGAGTTTCTCTGGTTCTTTGGAAATGTGTAAATTGTGTATAGTAGTCACAGAGTTTTAGGATTAGAACGAAAGCTTAGGCTTAATGATCTCATTTTAGATACGTTATATTCCAATTGTTGGCTATGCGTCCTGTAAGTGGTCTTAGCTTACATAAACCCTTTCCCTCATAGAGACGTGTTTTCACACATTTGCAAACAGAGTAGACCCAGATCAGACGGCTCCTATAGGAGCCATCTAATCAGGGTCTGCTCTGTTTGCTAATGGAATTTAATAAATCTTTTTCTTTAGTTTCTAAAATGACTACAATATTCCACCTTCCATATTTCAGTATATCTATTTTGTCAATGAATATTCAGTAGGTATTGAAATTTCATATAAATATAGAACAGGGAAAGTGTTAACTGGATTGCTGGCGAGCTCATGCTAAGCCCCGTGTGTATGGTGCATGCACATGTAGGTATATGGTTCTTCTGTAAATACATTCAACTCTCTATTCAAGAATATTAATTTTAGAAATAATGACTGTGTGAAAATTCGATTATTTTTTACAATGGCACATGAACACAGACAATATTGACCAAGGGAGAAACTTTGCAATCAGATCAATGTTATTCAACAAGCAAATCTAGCAGACCCTGATCAGGTGGGTCATGCAGAGGGGTTATATAGTTCTGCTCAGCGAGACTATATAGAACTTGGCTTCAATCGGATCCAAACTTTTTACAAAGGTTGTCACAGTTTCGGTGCTAACACGCAAGTGGTTGTAACCCCTTTCCTTCATATACACGCCTTTAGGAGCCGTCTGTTAAGGGTCTGCGCTGTTTGCTAGTGGAATTTGATAGATCTGTTTCTTTAGTTTTTAAAATGGCTACAAGGTTCTACCTTCCATTTTTCATTATGACTAGTTTGTCTATACATATTCAGTAAGTGTTTAAATTGAAATTAAAATAAAACAGGGAATGGGTTAAAACGCGGGATGTCGGTAACCATTGACGCTATATCCGGTTGAGTAACCAATCACAATATAGACGGTGAAAATAAACACGTTGGCTGTCCTCGAGGTAAACATTAATCTAGGTCAGTCACTAGTTCCATGAATACTAAATAACTATTGTCAACACGCATTGACTTATTGTTTACATTTATAGTAACCTATGCCGTCGAGTTTTATTCACGTTCACGTATTGACGAGAGGTCTTGTATCTCGGTGTCTAATCATGAATCAAACTGAGTGATACATATAATCATGCTCTCATTCAACGTAATATTCATGCAAGAAATAATGACATCATGAATAGCACTGACAAAAACTATAAAATCAAAACTATATCACGTCAAAAGCAAAGAGAACAGACCCTGATCAGACGGCTCCTGATATTGGTCTTCTCTGTTTGCAAAGGCAATAAATGGCGTATTTATGGAGTAAAGGGTTAAAGAGACCCATTTTGCAGACATATCAGACCCAGATCAGACAGCAACTGTAGGGGTCGTTTTATCAGGGACTGCTCTGTTTGCTTATGAAATAATATAGATCTGATTCTACAGTTTCTGACATGGCCAAAATGTCCTATGTCCATAATTATATCGTTATACAAATTCAGCATACATGAATAAGCTTCATGGTGTCATTATTTCTTACATGAATATTCATCAGATAAGGAATTAACAAGACGATTGGAAACTATAAAGATGGTAGAATAGATTCTAATTCCAAAGCCACTGATGAGACAAGACTAGAGTGTGAACAGTTGTTACTCCATTTGTAATAACGTTTCGAATTCTGACATATTGAAGGGCATTTATAAGCGCCTTTTTACGCCTTTGCAAACATAGTAGACCCAGATCAAACGGCTCCTGTAGGAGCCGTCTGATCTGGATCTGCTCTGTTTACTTATGGAATAATATAGATATGAATCTACAGATGTTGTCGTGGCAAAAAGTTTCTGTATGAACATGTCATTTTAAAAATCAATAAAGTTAGTATTCATGAGGTCATTATTTCAATATTCATGGAGTAAAAGGGTTAATTAAATGTTTATGCACTTCAGTGAGACCAACTTTCAGGTACGAAATCGACGAAACATTGAACTATTTGAAGTTAGCAAAACTACACTCAAAGACTGATACTTACCATGGCTCCCGATTTCTAGTATCCGTTCAATACCTAATAAAACATTCCGAAAGTATCTGCAACAGTCACAGCTCACTGGCACATCGCGCAGTCATCATCTACTTGTGGGCCGTGTTATACACTTCTATTTCTAGTACTACCTGTTTATAGTGTCACTCGAGGTGTATACATGAACGGGTATCTTTAAACAATGGAATTCCCAAAGCGCAAATAACTCCACGGGCTACCAACTATCGATCTAATATCACTACCTTGATGGTAAAGTATTCACCAGTTTACCAAGCCTTCATATTCGTCAAGCATATTTATTCACGGTAATTCCTGTACATATCGATTTTTACCCCTTACCTTGAAACCGCTAAGCACGAAACGACTTGCTTTTAACAAACAGTTTGGATTAAGCTGGGATGACGAATATAATCCGATACCTGAACAGAATCAAAGCTGTTTGACACACGAACAATGGTTTCTCAAGACCGTTTCTTGAAGAAAATGAAACTAAATTAAAATTACGTCAGTTATGGGTGAGAAGCAGACATTATTTATTTTTTTTTTATCTCAGCAGTATAAAAGCTAAAGGGGCAAAGATATATGTCAGGTGATATATAGTCTGAACACCCGGTAGTCATGATTAACCCATTACCTCATAGGCTATTTTTAGATTCAACCACTTTGAATAAATCTACCCCAAAGGAGCATTAACTAGAGAAAAGGAATTGTTTAGAATTTTGTAGTTTGAAACCATTGTGATAAATAGAGCATTTGCTCCTGTAGGAGCAAATGCTCTATTTATCACAATGGTTTCAATAGGTGATTTTTACAGAGGCACAGAAAGGCGTATTTATGGAGGAAAGGATTAAGAGGGGCTATGGAATGGGATTAACCCTTACTTCGCTGTTAAAAAAATTGTGTCAGCTCAAATGTTGATCTCTTCGATTTTGAACACGTCCAATTCGATTTTTTAGAAAGTACAATGTATTGACCGCGTATCATACATCATGGACCGTGACGATACCGTCTCATATGGATCCATATACCGTGACGAGACCGTCTCATATGGATCCATATACGTCTCATATGGATCCACGCAGTTTGAACATGCGAGTCAGGACACTGGATATGGGGGACTGGAATTAAGGACAGGTAAAGTAAGCCAAGGGCTTTCATGTGTTGTTGACTTTCGTACACTTAATTAAGTCATTAACAATCACTATATAGGCATGCCACTGATATAATACCACCCCTTGGTTACAACCATTCAGGTATACTGTACTGTATACGAAAGTATGACTGGTTGGGCTAGTCGATACTATCGATGTGTATTGCTTACAGTGGAATCTGTCTTAACCCTTTCCTCCACAGAAACGTGTTTTCACGCATTTGCAAACAGAGTAGACCCAGATAAGACGGCTCCTAAAGGAGCCGTCTGATCAGGGTCTGTTCTGTTTGATAGAAATGTTTCTATACATGTACTTTCTAAAATGACTACAATATTCCACCTTCCATATTTCATTGTAACTAATGTGTCCATGAATATTCAGTAGGTAATGAAATTTTCAGCACAAAATAGTTATGATAAATGATGGAAGGTGGAACATTGTAGCCATTATGGATAGTAAAGAAAATGGTCTATTAAAGTCCATTAGCAAATAGAGCAGACTCTGATCAGACGGTTCCTATGTTTGCAAATGCGTGAACACATTTATATGAGTGAAAGGGTTAAGCGACCATTAATGAAGATCTATCTTATTATTGATCGTCTGTAAGGCAGTCGTAAGCTTAATGCAAGGCAAAAGTAATGCATTAAACAACCGCCTGGTAATTACATGTAACACTCCTATTTTTCAATAAATGCATGACCGCTTAACCCTTTCCCTCATATAAACGTGTTTTACGCATTTGCAAACAGAGTAGACCCAGATCAGATGGCTCCTAGAGGAGCCATCTTATCAGGGTCTGCTATGTTTGCTAGTGGAATTTGAATAGTTCTGTTTCTTTGCTTTCTAAAATGCCTACAATGTTCCACCTTCCAGGTTTCATTGTAACTATTTTGTCCATGAATATTCAGTAAGTAATGAAATTTGGAAAAAATGTAGAACAGGGAAAGGGTTAAGACAGGTTCTACAGTATGTGTTTAACCATGTTTATGATAGACACTTCTTCTCACGCCATTGCAGACAGAGTAGACCAAGATCAGACGGTCGATATAAATTCTAAATTCATTAAATATTTCTCTGTTCTGTTCCTATAGGGGCCATCGGCTCTATTTACTTATGGGATATAGATCTGATTCTGCAGTTTCTGCTATGGCCAAACACTTGTTCATATACCAATATTTACATTCGCCCTGCAACGTCCTTATATAACCTTATTCTAAAAAGAAAGTTGCATAACCTCATGAACACCGGAAGCACGTCATTCATTTCTTAAATATAAGAAATACAATGGAATATAAATATAAGAAATAAATGAAGTGCTCCCGGTGTTCATGGGTTATGCAACGCATAGCTTTACGAGCAAAGATTCACGTGAAGCCCTTCGGGCTTCACTAAATTTGCTCGTAAAGCTATGCGTTGCATAACCTCATGAACACCGGGAGCACGTCATTCATTTCTTAATTATAAAAAGCAGCTGATGTGTATTCATGATGTAATTATTTCTTACATGAATATTCATCAGGTGACGAGTAAACTGGTTAGCATAGTTTTGCTATCAATACGAAATGTCCGACGGAATTGCAAAATGCAATGGAACATAGCAGACAGGGTACACCGAAAACAACAACTTTTAATCTCAGCACCCGATAGGCATATAAACCCAGTTTCATGTAAATATTATTAACCCTTCGCTTGCTATTCACGTCAATATACCAACCTGTACATAGTGAAGACCCAGATGAAACAGCTCCTGCAGGAGCTGTCTCATCAGGGTCTGCACTATTTACAAATTGATTGTACAACCAGTGCACTCCACAGCAGTGATTGTACAGCGAAATACTTGTATACAGTGAAGATATATGTAATTATACAAGAGGGCATGGGTAAAGAAGGGGAAATGTATTTTAACATTCAGCAAAAGAAGGGTAAATCATTTACTCACTAATACGTATTTCTACGTCTTTGCAAACAGAGTAGGCCGAGGTTCTGCTCTGTTTATGAAAATTCTACGGTTTCTGTCATAGACAAAATTTCTATGTTCACGTGTCATTATAAATATTAATCTAATCAATATTCATGATGTCATAATTTCTTACATGAGTATCATAGAGTAAATGGTTTAATACGTAGCCTGCTATTGCTGTAAACAGTCAACCTCCAACGCAGTTATCTCCCCTAATCGTTACGCTGAAGAGATGACCGCACAAAGTGACAAGGGAGATCACTGTGAGGAGTTTCGTAAACAGTTTCTCCCCAGATCAAACGACTGCTCGGGATCCTCACTGTTAACAAATGCCTGAGTGAAATCCCCCCTTGACGCGCTGGTGTACGAGTCCTGGTTTCGTTGCTAGTATTTTTACAAGAGTCATCTGATATTGGTCTGCGCTGTTTGCGTAAAATATTATTGTTCAAACCATGACTTTATAAATATCACTTATTGTTGGTATTTCTATTATCAACTGGTCAAGTAACCGAGTTACTCGGTGTCTCATCTGGATCCAAACTGTTTGCAAATTTGAGTCAGGTCACGCTTAGCATGATAAGGGTTAACTCATTCCTTCCTAGTGACGCATTTTGGCGCCTCTGTAAAATCTCATTTTGAAACCATTGTGATAAGGAGCAAATGCTCTATTTTTCACAATGGTTTCAAAGCTATACAATTCTAAATATTTTCCTTTTTTCTAGTAAATGCTCATTTTCGGTAGAAATATTCAAAGAGGTTGTGTCTTAAGATAGTCTAGGAAGGATTGAGTTAATGCAGGGCGAAAGTTATACAGAAACCCGTATTGTCATTGGTTATCAATGAATAAGTTTGAAAATATAATTTCAACAGAATCAATATCTACTATCGCAGCGTATACATTTGTTTTACCTATGCATTTATTTGCCTTTAGATGAAAATATTTGGTACATTTAGATAATCGATCATATTTTGAAACGATGTTAAAAAAATTCTTTCTCGGCAAATAGGTGTATTTGGACATGTATTTCAAAATTATGTTCATTTATATTATGTGCTATATGCAACTTAATGCCAAATAAAGCATATGTTTTGCCATGCCGTGACATGTCATGGCATGTCACGTTATGTTATGTTACGTTATTTAGCTGCTACTTGTATTGAAGACCCAGTATCAGATCTCATTTTAGAGGTCGCTTCAGAGAGACTTTACTGCATACAGTAAAACCTCTCTATAACGGCCACGAAATTACATCAAGTGTTTTATGTTAAAGGCTGGTGGTTGCTTAAAGCAAGGTGAAAGTAAAACAGAACGCTCCTATAGGAGCGCTCTGTTTTACTTTCACCTTGCTTTAGGCAGTCACCTGTCCTAATAACCAACTAATTAGCGCAATTTAGTGGCCGTTATAGAGAGGTTTTACTGTAATCAAACGATCGTTTATCAAAACCAACACGAGTTTTACACTTAAAGGCTAATACAGATAAAGGTAGATTAATGTGTACAAGATCTGATACGAGTGCATAAGGAGTTGTTTCCCTTTAACTCTTTACTTCTACATAGAGCCGCCTTTGAAACTTTTGTAAACAGAGAAGACGCAGATCAGATGGCTCCTGCAGGAGCCGTCTGGTCAGGGTCTGCTCTGTTTGCTTACATAACATCCTAGGTCTGATTCTACACTGTTTGGAACAGCTGTATGTTCCATCCTTCATAGCTTTACTCGTTTAACATAAAAGTAGGCAATAACATCTGACTTCTTTCTTCTGACTTTCTACTTCTGATTTCCTACATTATACATTTGACATCTTAATTCTGAATTCCTATTCTGAATTCTTACTGTTTATACTTCACTTCTGACTTTTGATTTTTTTCTTCCAAGACGTCTTAGTCTTCTTCTTACTACACGACAAACAATATATAATGTCGGAAGTATTGGTACAGTGGTTGTTTAATGCAGGGAAAAAATAATACAGAAGGCTCCTGTAGAAGCTGAGCTAGCCCCTTGCCTTACATACCCATAATTAAACCTCTTTTTTATGTCAGCCAATAATATTGATCGTGGATAGATTGCTTCAAGGTTCTATTGAAAACACAGAAGTCAGAAAAAGAAGATTGATTCTTAGGCGTTAGCCTGTTCAAAAACTGATTTCTTCTCAAACTCTGACTCTCGTGTTGCAATTGTTGCATTGCCATTGATGCTGTTGTTACATATGTAAGAATGACCTCAGTACAGTAAAGGTACACCATAATTAAAACCGGTATATTTCCCCAAAGATTCTGGATACAATATAATGATAACAAACAATGTCAAACAGTGTACCTTTACTTTGTTCATTATGCAAATGCAAGAATGACATAACATAGTTAAGCAATGCATGTATTCATCAGATAACAGGTTAACCCCTTCAGTGCCATATCATATGCAAACATGTCGGATTCAGATGAGACGCCGAATAATTCCGCTTCACATCAGGATCAAAGCGCTTTGACATTCTGTTTATCTTAATATAAATGTATAGGAATTGACGAAACCTGAGGCCGCCAAAATAAGTGTTCAGCAGTCGATGATCCAGCTGACACTGTAAGGGTTAAGTGCGAAGATGCTAAATCTATTTATCGTCTGATGAAGATCAGTGTTGTTAAAATAATAAAAATGAAACATTCGATTGACAAATGAGTTGTTATTTAACTCGAACTATGAAACACAGCATCTTCAGGTTTGTAAAATTGTTAAAGATACATATTTTTATTACTGTAGGAAATATATGTTTTCTGATATATGTATATGTCTGGTTACTCGTATATTTGTCATCTCAACTTCACCGTATACACACGGTTCAAACGCTGCATCTTAACCCTTTCCCTGTTCTATGTTTTATTCCAAATTTCAATACCTACTTGATATTCATGGGTAAAGTAGTTATAATCAAATATGGAAGTTGGAAAATGGTAGCCAGTTTAGAAATTAAAGAAACGGATCTTTCAAATTCTACCAGCAAACAGAGCAGACCCTGATCAGAAGGTTCCTTTAGGAACCAGCTGTTCTGGGTATTCCCTGTTTGCATACACGAGAAAGGGTTAAGCACTGACTTTAGTTTGATATAATCCACCCACACGATGAGATGCATTCAAGCTCCTTTCCAAACTGAACGATACGTTATTGGTCAGGAACATTCTTCTCGTTCAGCTGCAATTAGAAATACATAAAGTGTTGATCCAGATCCTTCAAATGCTTATAAAATACAGGGTTACATATAAGGTTTTGGTGCAATTGGGTATTTACTCCTTGATGTTTTACAGAATTGGGTATTTGCAATTTTTATTGGATATTGGCAATTTTTGTAATTGGGTATTATTCATATTCTCATTAAGTATTCAAGAAATTCTTTGCTTTTTGCTATATCTATTTGCTTGTTGTTACTCATTATTTTGAAAAACAATTGCTTTTTCCACAATTTTAATTGAGTAAATACCCCTATACACCTGTTATCTGTAACCCTAAATAACTTCAAAGATAACATGTATTTTTAAAATGAACTCGTTGCGTCATCTTAAAGGAAGTCAATGGATTGATGATATGATTAATATACCTATTTCGGTTATTACACAAGCAAAACCATGTGGGACGGTAGAATGGGAAGCGAACAATTGTTCAAAATGACCTGGTAGAGATTAATGCACGAATCAAATATATTAACCATATTGTTCTTTCACAACTATGACTTATCCACCACGCACTTCAAGTAATAACTGATAATTAACGACCTCACCACTGTTAGTGTAAATTCAAAGTAGATGTCGCTTTATTCTGCAATGTTCTCTATTTAATTATCTGCATCTTTGCACGTATTCGTTCGTTATCTGAACGAGGATGTATGTGTCTCGTCCTGAGGATAGCATAAGATAACAAACGTTTACGACACATTATCGTCGACTTACTATGCCTTTGTTTCCACGCCTGTGCTTATATAATGAGTTCAAAGGAATTGAATATAGGCGTATGGATTGAATAAATATATTCTGAAAATGGGTGATCATTCGAAAGCAAAAGTAAAAATGCAAAAAAGAGAAAACTGCAGACTCGGTTTAATTGAGTCTGTTCATGAGTAGCAACTTGAGTGGTGCATAACAAATTTATATTAACCCTTTGCGAAATATAAGACGAACAGCGACTGAAAATGCATAGTCCTAATGTGACCCTAACCCTAAGCACGCGGTCAAATGAAACCGTGTTATGCACTGACAAGTAAAACAAGTTTGCAAGGAAACAGTGACGGATTGCAGCTTGGAAGTACCTCGTGAAAAATAAATCGCAAGCTTCATTTAGAAACAGTGCACATGTTTCTATACTTTTCAATTGTGTTGTTTTAATCAGTTCGTTTCTACATTTGATTTTGTTAGATATGTGCTCCGAAATCAAGAACGATTGCACTGTGACGGTCTGCTGATAACAATGGCTTTTATCATTTTCAATCTCACAGATACACCCTTAAAAAGTTTGGTGGTCAATTGATCCATATTTGTGAATACAATAAGCGGGCGTTTTGTTTCAAGTTGCATCATGGTTTGGCCAAATTCAAAATGTCGTCTGCAATAATAATTTCATATTAAATATAATTCTAAACTAAATAATGAAGGTATACATGTATTAGTAAAACATTTGTTTTTAAAAAACCTGTATGCTTGGGCTAAAAAATACAGAGAACAGTGAAGTCCCAGGTCAGATGCCGCCTTGAAAAGGTCTGCACCTTGGACTGCACTGTTTTCAATGGTGTCAACAGGCGACATTTGCGCCGAAAGAGTTAACCAGAAATGAAGTTGGTCAACACTTCCCGTGTAAGACCGACAGGTAAGGATGACATTTGATATCATGGTTTGTCGTTTGAAAATAGATAACGTGAATATTATACTGAAGATTTCTTTTGTAGTGATTTTGACGATCATCATAAAACTTGGATCAATACCAACACATCATGAAATGGAAAAAAAGCCAAATGCTCCTGATAGAATTAATAGAGATTGTTAAGGGCGTTTCAATCACACTTAACAGACTAACTGGGCTGAAAGTAGGATGACAATCCGAATGATGAAGGTTGTGAACAGATACAGTCGTGGGAAGTTGGAAACCCGTTGTTAAGTTGGAAACCCGTTGTTATTGCGGAATGATACGACACTCCAGATAAACTACCACGCAGCTACAGACATTGATTGACAATACGCCACTAACTGTTGTAACAAAACTGAGCAAGCCCTCGAACAAGCTGAGAAAGATACGCGTCTCCAATCTAAATCAGAGTTAAGGACAATGGAGCGAAATATAAGGGTAACTGAATCAAGTATTGGAATTATAATGAAACATCGTTATGTCTATAAAGTTTGTTAAACACGCACTGCATCAACATGCAAATACAGGTACATGTGCAGTAATTTAGTATAAGAATATGTATATATGTGTTAATATTAATTAGACTCGTTTCCACATACATTTAGTCTAGTTCCCCGAATAGTTGATGATAGACATTTATTTATTTAGAAATAATACATTAATTGAAGAAGTCAACACACATACCCAATTCCTGCTTTTATCGATGCTTTGATTACGGTTGCGTCTTGTGTGTGGCTTTTCCTGCTACTATCTTTTTCATTTAGAATGTCATGCTAGCAATTCTTAAGACTGAACAGAAATCGGCGAATAAAATATACCACATCTATCAGATTAAACAATATTTTAAGACTGAACAGAAAACTGAGAATGAAATATACAATCAGATAGAGGACCATCTGAATATATACGCATTGAAACGGTGTACCGTTCTATTGTACCGGACAAAACCACATGACATGTATGTTGTGCGGTTTGCGAAGACCATTCCTTATTGGATAATGTCAGGTTGCCAAACTCGAAAGCTTTTTCAAAACCTTTACGCTACCGGACTGCTGCATTACTTAATTCCTGCATTAAGCAACCGCCTGCTTTTAAGACACATACGTTCAATAAATGAATGACCGCTTAGGACAGGTTCTACTGTGTAATTCATTATTCAGATAACTAAACGGTTAATAGTATTAACACGTGTCATATTTAGCATGCATAACTGTTATATATCCATAAATGTATTTATACGAGAAAATAAAAGTAAGTGTGGATAATTTTATTCATACTCACATCGTTCTTCAGCACAGATTTCTTCAGCAGAGCATTTCTCTTGCTAATAATATGTTCTCTAAAACATTCTCTTTTAAGTTTACTGTCCCCCAGGCGTCCGCAGCTGTTGCCTGTAAATATAAAACTTAAATTAGAAGCGCGTGGCGGTTTGTTCAACTCTCTTAACCCTTTTCCTCATATAAACACTTTTCACGCATTTGCAAACAGAGTAGACACAGATCAGACGACTCATATAGGAGCCGTCTTATCAGGGTCTGATCTGTTTACTTTTGACACGATATACATGTAGATCTGATCCTATTGTTTTTGTCAAAGCAAAAAATTCCTTGAAAAGTTTTCATTACAGAAATTCAGCAAATAAATATTCAAAATGTCATTATTTCTTACATGAGTAATGAACAGGGAAAGAGGGGTTAAACACTATAGACTAATTTGTGACGACCTCTGCAAACTGTTTGGATTCAAATGAGGCGGATGATATGTCGGTGTCCCATCGGGATCCAAACTATTTGTGAACGATCGTCAGCATGTTGGACATTTACGATATACTAAATGTATATACACTAGGTCTTATACATATAACTGGTCTAAGTATATGTGAGAGTTTATAGTTGTACTTGCAAATGCATTTCTAAACAAACAATATTCCATTCTTGGCGGCACCTTATCAAGTTTACTTTACATACGAGTTCTTTCATTTGAATAGTACAATGCGCATTAAGCAATACATGCAGATGCCACTGTTAATCCCTTTGTCGGTAAGTACATTTTAAACCTTAAATCTTTTATTTAATTGAATGTAATAATTGATAAATTTATTTAAGATCCATTAGCATTTTATATTCAAAGACTTGTAGAACTTAAAGAAATTAATATTTTTAGCAGAATCATACAGAAACTATGCTTTTACGTATATTTAACTCTTTGCATGCTAAGAAATATTTCGTCTGCACAATTATCGTCTGCTTCAATTCTTAAAATAAAGTTTCTCTCATTTCTTTGCAAAAATATGGTCAAGGTGACAAACAGTTTGGATCCTGATGAGACACCGCATTATGCGGCGTCTCATTTGGATCCAAACTGTTTGCATAAGTAATCATAGTTTCGCCGCTAACGTGCAAAGAGTTAAGAGAAAATAAGAATAAAAGTTTGTATCAAACTGCAGCAGACGAAAGGTTTTGCATACGAAATGTCAGTGAGGTGATGTTGAATTCTAATGTGATACTAGTTTTGTATTGTTCCTATGAATTCAATTTATAGAAAATGCAATACCAGGAAAAGCGATAGTATGTAAGCAAGTTCTTAACCGAGATATACATTCGTCCTTCATGATGTATCAGATCTTCTGATCAGATTTCTAATGAGTAGACACAGATAGGAGTTTTCTGTTATAGGGCTGCTCAGTTTGCCGATGTTAATATATAAATCCGATTCTGTAGTTTGCCGACGAAACTATCCTGTTTTCATATACCATTATAAGAACTCAGCTGATTAATGTTCATTCGTACATGTATCACATCTTGTATGAATATCCATGGGTTAAGAGTGTAACTACGACATTGCCCATCCTGATATAGGATATCAGGTTCAATATGCCAGTGATTATGATCTTACAGCTATTACTTACATATCGTAGGCCAGAGATGGTTCATACTATAAAGATTCCGTTGAAAGATTTAATCACATACCTAGAAATATGGAATCTATGTCCATGTGAATGTCACAAGTTAATGAAGAAGCAAAGGGATGAACTTCAGTTGTAAGTTACGTTTAATCTGCATTTTCTTTCGGGGTTTTCTGTGTCAGGCATGGCGTGCTCACCGATTCGTGATAAAACCTCTTTAAATATGCTGACTAATACTTAACGTTAAGGTATTGATAAGACTGTTTTAAATTGCCAGCTGACATAAATGATGCCAGTGAACTTTAACCCATTCTGTCCTACTGACGCCTTTTTGTGCCTCTGCTAAACTCCGTTTTTGAAACCATTGTGATAACTAGAGCAGTTGCTTTACTTATCACATTGGTCTCAAAACTACCCAAATCTAAATTTCTCCTTTTCTATAATTAATGCTCCTTTTCGGTAGATTAATTCAAAGGGGTTTGGTCTAAAATAGTCTAGGAGGGAATGAATAAATGGACGAACATATTTTTAGCATAGCCACATAGGGGATTGTAAGTCCTAGCACTGCATAATTGAAATGTTTCTTCATTTTCTCAATTCAACACAATATTTCTGAACGGTTTAATACTGGTTGATAAGTTACTTTTATAATGAGTGATTTGATTTTATTCTATCCTGCCTGTGATCAGCTCAACAGTTGCTAAATTGGCCGTTGAGTATAAGTTAATGCATATGAACTTAACATGAAGAATTGCCGCCACAGATGGGACTATTTTTCATTATATTGCTAAAGGGATTTTTAAAATTCTTCTCTAAAACGATTGGTTAGATTTTTATGTAATTGTGTATGAACAATCCGTGATCATGTTTCCAAAGTGTTAAGATTATTATATTTCCTCAGGAAAAGAAAGGGGTGTAATTTGTGGGCTATATTTTAAACAATAATTTGACATACACTAATGTATATACTTATGTAACACTAAAGTCTCATGAAATTGTATTAGACGTAGTAGTAGTAGTAGTAATAGTAGTAGTAGAAGAAGTAGTAGTAGTAACAGCAGCAGCATCAGATGTTGTCCTTGCTGAATTTTTAATGGAAGTTGCAGTATCTGAAGGAGTAGTGACGGGGTCAGAAGCGTGCTGTTTTAATTGCAGCAGTAGTTGTTGTAATAGAAGTAGCATAAATAGGAATGACATTTTCTGAAACTTCAGTTCCTAAATAAAGGTATCGATTTTATTGATATTCAAAGTATATTTCGTGATAAGAATGTAATCGATGCTATTCCCAAATATTTCATCAACTCTGAATCACCTATCATCTGTTATAAATATAATAAACCTATTAGAAATGTTATTTTTAACTACAATAAAATTGTCTCTGACTTAAATATTGATGTTAATACCCCTATTTCTTGAGATTGTAGCATTTCTAGCTTTTGCTATAAACCAGTTGGTCATGTCATTACTGGTAATTTTGATATCATTAAGGATAAATGTCTCAGGACCCTCCTAACTAAAGGACCTAAATATAGATTACCTTCCCTTATTGATTTTGACGCTTGTCGAACTCATATTGCGGAAGCTATTCAAGAATTCTGCATCAAATGGTGTCGACGAGAACATGCTGATGTTAATGCCCTTTCGGATTGGAAGAAATGTATTTTCGATATTATTGATACGCGAATAACTTTTTACAAATCTAATTACCATCTTTTACCACCTCGACCTAGAGTTACATTTCGCTACTTGAAGAAAAACATTTCTAATTTTCATTCAGATTATGTTCTTGTTCCTGCTGACAAGGCATCAAACAATGTAATCATTATTTGAAGATTATATTATGTTGATGTTTTAAAGAAGGAGCTAACTGATTCAAAAACTTATATAACAGTTCAAACACCTGAAAAAGATATAGTCTCGGAACATGTAAAAATGTGCAATAATTTTAAGTCTGGTCCTAACATAAAACAACATAAACTTTCTACTTTGTACTGGATTCCGAAACTACATAAAAACCCTTATAAGTCGCGTTTTATTGCCAACTCTAGCTGTTGTACCACTACTAAATTATCTATACTTTTGACGTCCTGTCTTACTACGATCAAAGAACATGTTAAACGCTACTGTGATAAAATATATGAAAATTCTGGTATTAATGTTTTTTGGTCCATAAAAAATTCAAATGATGTTTTAACAAAACTTGAAAATGAACAGTATAACATTTCTTTACTGAGCTCTTATGATTTCTCTACACTCTATACTACTCTACCTCACCATCTTATAAAGGATAAACTTATCAAATTAATAGAAAAAAACCTTTGCCAGAGAAAACAAAATGTTCATTGCTTGTAATGTTCAACGTTCATTCTTTTCGAATTCAGAAGTTGAACATTACACAATGTGGACTTGCCTTGATGTTTGTAGATCTCTTACCTTTCTTTTAGATAATATATTTGTGCGTTATGGGGATACCATATATCGTCAAGTTGTTGGTATACCCATGGGTACAAATTGTTCCCCTCTTGTTGCAGATTTGTTTTTGTATTGCTACGAGAGGGATTTTATGCTTAGCTTAAAACCTGATACACAGACCGATATTGTTAGTGCTTTTAATAAAACTTCAAGGTATTTAGACGATATTTTGAATTTAGATAATCCTTATTTTGATACTATGGTTTCTTCAATCTACCCAAAAGAACTGTCTTTAAACAAAGCTAATCAATCTGACATTAATGCTTCATTTTTAGAATTGAATCCTTCAATTACAAATGATAAAGTTTCGTCCAAAGTATACGATAAAAGAGAAGATTTTAATTTTAAAATTGTTAATTATCCTTTTCTAGATGGGGATGTGCCACGTTCTACATCTTATGGGGTTTATATTTCTCAACTTATTAGGTTTGCCCGGGCCTGTTCTTTGCTTGAAGATTTTAACAGACGTAATTTAGTTATAACTGATAAACTTCTTAATCAAGGTTACAGATATCACAAACTTCGGAAAACCTTTTCTAAATTTTATTATCGAAATTTACCTCTCATTAGTAAATATAATTGCAATCTACGGACGTTACTGCGACAAGGCATTTCTCAACCAGACTTTTATGGGGATGTTATCTACAAACTTAGGAAAATTCGGGGTCATATCCATTTTCATGATTTGTTTATTAAACGCATTAAAACATTTAAAAAGAAAGGTTATGATCCTATTATATTGCAACACACTGCATGTTTGGTTATCGACCCTTTTACAGTCGGTAGCTACGCTTCCCTCTTTGCTTGCGCGATGACAGGCCGAGGGTAGTACTCTATGATGGTATACTCTTAAACTTGGATACAGGAGGAGCTTACCAGACTCATGTATTACTTTTTCCCTGTCGTGCCCTTAACGGCTTACCTGCAGGTGCTCTGACTTCAGCAAAGTCATTGAGTACATATTTGACGGATTGTCACAGTTATTATGCTATGTTTTACATGTTGTCCTGTGTTCACCGTCGTCTATGTTGTGGGTAAGTCCAGCGGGGATACCTTTATTTACAATATTTGTAAAGCTAGGGTGACTTTGAGAGAAGTGTGAGGTTAGGACGTCCGTAAACCGGTTTAAACCCCCAATGGTGTTTTTGCTGCTGACCGTGCCAAGGCGGTACTCTCTTTGTCACCCTTCCTTTTGTTTGCCTTGCGTCTTTGTGCTTGTGGTTTGTTCATGTTGTGGAACGTTTGTCCCTGTTTCTTGTGTGTCTTTTGGTGTTTTCTGTGTTCATTTCGTGTGTGTGTGTGTGTGTGTGTGTGCGTTTGGGTGTGTGGTTGTGTGTGTGTGTGTCATGCTGTCTATCGGTGTTTTGGTGGTGGTTGCGTCTTGCATGTGGCTTTGTCTGCTTGACTTTACTACTTTTCCAATGAGAATAGTACGTGTAGTTGTAGTAATTGTAAGCATCCCTGGATATTTTAGAATAAACAGTTTCCCCTGTTTCCAATAAAAAATAATGAAGCGATAACACATACATGTCCCAAACGAAAACAGTCCAAATTATTGGGAACATTCCATACCTCTACCTCTACCTCTACCACCTCCACCACCTCCATCTGCTTGAGAGTTGACATGGATGCTCGCAAATAGCAATACCAGAACAAGCAGTGTCACTCCGAACTTCATGTTTGTTTTCCGTTGTTGTAGAAGCTGAAACGACAGTAACAGTTTATTTATATACAAGTATAACAAAATATATAACATAATATTTTTAAGTACATAGATTACCTTTTATACAACAAATATAAAACCTAGAGATGCCACATAAACATGGTTTACAGTGTGAAGCATCATACTAAGGTGTCGGATTTAACCATTTTCTTCATATAAACAGTATTATAGGGAAATGGGGGTTCTGGGACACCACTTTAAACGGGGGGGGGGGGTCAAATAATATTATCATATAAGCCCAAAACTTCATCAGTACCGCCACCCACCCCTTGGGCGGGACTGATCGTTCTCTGTTAGTTAAACACTCGCTATACATAGATTGATATTTGTCTAAATATATGAACTATATTAGGGGTTTAAACTATATAACTGATATTATTTATTTGCTTATAATTTTGAACACCTATGAGATAAACACAATCAAAATAGTATATGCCTACGAACACGCTGAATACAATTCTAACAATGGCAGAAAGTAATGTAGAGAGGCAAAAAAACCCACTATAGAACACATCCTCAAGTTTTATTTCAGTGGCACAAGAAAAGATAACACCAACATTTTTATTAACTATTAAAAATAATCCAATAAAAAAATTCTGTAAGGATGCGACGTATGATATTATTAGAATTATCACATCGAGAAGCTTTAATCCGAAAGAAATTGGGGCAACTCATACCAACTTAAACTATTATGAGCAAAAAGCAATTTTAGAAGTTATATATAATCAAAAAGGCCCCATCTCACCATTAGTAGAAGAAATACATGTATATAGTTTATGGATTAAACGAATTGGATATATAATAAATACACGCACATCACATAAAATATTATCAAAAACATAACTTTATTTAAAGATATATGAGAGGAGGTTGAAAAGGATAATATGCGAGATTTTTTCTCCCGAAAAGAAGAAAGAGAACGAATCTTTAATTAAAACGAGTTTTTTATTGTTTTATATCAGCAGATGACCTACTCTTTGAGTGTGGTTGGTCCCGACGCCGCCCTTTATTAATTTCCCACAGCGCATAATTAGCCATGAAGAAGTATGGTATAGGTAAACTAATTTGAATAAATTGAATGATATCTATCAGGGTTATTCTCGGTGGACACATAATTTTAGATATATAACAGGGGATAAATCTCAAATATATAAGAGGAGAGGCGTAATCTCTAACACGTGTACAGATAACCGAGTAATATAAAAAAAATTGCGATCTCGGCGAGCGTCTCTTTGCGACCCTGTTCTAGTAGATTTTTTCTCTCAATTCATCCATATTCTCAGCGGGCTCTTTCTTCATCCGCGAGTGCCTTGCTTACATTATCGGAGATCGAGTTAATCTTTGACCGCGCAATTGCCTCGATACGTTGATGTTTACAACACTTAGAAGAGAGGCAACGCCCAACCACCTTGCCAATAACAGCGAGACAAGCACACCCAAAAGATCCAGCCTCAATGCCTATTGCTACTGGGATAGCCACGATTGTTGATAGAATCCCCAATTCCCCGATTCCCGGACCTGCACCAACACGTTAGAGTGGTGTCAAACCCTCCTATGAAGTTCGCACCCGCTTATATTTTTTATAGAGACAGGCCCTTTTCTCTACCTCACATTTTAAAACGGCTTGTATGCGGGTTATCTCCTGTAGGCGGTAAGCGTGTCCTGGATCTGATAGGGTAGGATAATGGGATGGAGTTGATGCTTCAAGTTTATCTTTCATGCTTGCGGAATAATATTATATTTCTCACATTTCTAGTTCAATTAGAAGTGCAACTACCCCTGCAGCGTGGCTCCGATTTGTTTGTAGCGTTTTAAAGTTGATGATATCACCTTTATCAGGCTCTAGCGGTGTTTGGAAAGTTTTATTGGGGGAGAAAAGCTTTGGGTTTTTGATAATTTCGTAACTTTGCCTTAAATTACCATAAACTGTGATACCCACAACGTCCTTACTTTCTGATAAACTTGTGCGATCGACTGAAGAGAGAGACATAGTCAAGATGTTCCCTTTTGTCATCATAACATAACCCACTTTTCCATGCTTACTGCCTTATGCGTTGGAACCGCAAATGTATCTTTGATCAGGGGACCACGTTCTTCTGCCACAAGGGTAATTATAAGATTAATTTGTCTGATTCTAGTGTCAACGTAATACCTGTTAGCGGCATCAGTTGTCGTGTGTGGGGTTCTCAAACCCCGGATCCGGTGCCCACCGAGTTTTAAATCACCATAGCTGTATCACCATTTCTGCGGAGAACATGATCTTTTATATGACCCTACCCCTCTCGTATCAACTTTGCCGAAACCGCATCCGAAAGTTCTCTAATGACTCCGAGATTTTGAATCCGACCCCAATTATGTCTACGTCACCATTCTTTGACTTTTTAAGTATAGAGAAAAATTAGATAAATCCGATTTTTACGTATTGTGACAAATTAGGTAAAGAGCTGGATTTCCAGCCTTTAACACCACCATAACCACAAAAGATACTCATTTTATTTCAAGAAAAACAGAAATAGGCAAACCATGGTTGTCTATTTTATTACTTAGCTCATCTCTAATAAAGAGTGAGAGTTCTATAGGGTGCCTTGTCGAAGCAGTTTGAACTCTGGGTTAGGGAATGTAGATGATTTGATTTCTCCGTATGTCCATCCACAGGCAGCGACAACGGCGAGTAAAATGCTAGGGACCAATTTAAGGTATTTTCATCTGTGTTCATATGCTCTAGGTGAATATACAGCAACCTGTTTGGGCTAAAATTTACGGGTTGGTTGGAACAATACTTACTTCGCGCGAACAGACCTACGGGAAGGTCACATGCAAATGGTTTTGTTAGATCGAAACCTAAAAACTTTAATAACCCGTCTGAAAGCTTAAAAGTTTTCGGGCCCATAAAAACATTATGTACACCAATTTCAACCGTTCCAGTTTTGTCGTCAATCCTATCGGTACATTCTGAGTCAATTTTGTCTGCCAGCTGTTTAGAGGTCCCCAGACTTGGAGGAAACAAAAACAATTCTGTTTTTATCTTCAGAGTTTGGAGCTATCCAAAATTCTATCACATCTTCTTCTCTCTCAATATTATACCAGCCAACTGTGTATGTGATTGATCGTAGCCCAATCGTAAGACGCTCGTCTCTATTATCCACAGGCTGTTGAATATATGTAGGACCATTAGTTATATTAGAGATACATGTAGTCTGAAGTATCATTATAAAATGGAGGTGTTTAAGTTTTATAGCGAAGTAAGGTATAAGACAGGATCGGTATATCCGAGAAATCTACAGACCAACAATCTAACCACTCTCCTGATCACAGCTGGTCCCAATCAGTTCTTTTTTACCAACATACCCGACATCTGGAAAAAATACAGATTGCCTAAAGTTAAAACAGACACCACAGTCCAAGCTTGGACTAACACACTGCTGCAGTTCTGGCAAAATCAACTACATTTCGCAATATGGTATGCAACAGCAGGAAGTGGGGTTTCATTTAACGACCATCTGAATGGACCGGAGGCTCATAAAAACCTAGTATTACAGTCCGTATATCTCTTTCACGTGTATTACACCACTAGACAAATCTTGGAAGATATGATAATCGCTCTTCCCGAAGATGACTCTTTGAATCCCGTTAGTAACACATAATGACGGAAGAGCATATGAACAGCTTTGCTCGGAGTTTGGAGTCCACCCTGAAACAGATTGGCGTCAAAAAGAGTACCCAAATGCTAACGGACTCGGAGATGTTCACACTAAAGGTCACGTAGCATTCATTCGAACAGATTTCCGTCACGATAATCCTGATAAACATATCAAAAGTAAGAATGTTGGAAACCTAGATCCTACACAAATGACCTTCGGCTCGGAAGTCCCTGGAGGACGCCACTGTGGGGTATCTTCTTTTGACTACCGCCCCCTAAAAAGCTAATATTGAGTTCATCGAACAGGATTCACGAGTCGATAGGGCTTGGAGTACATTCGTGTTAGATAAATTGATAGGTTTCACTCAACCCGGAATGGCGCGTCTCAATGATTCAATCCGAACGTATGTGTGGCCGATACTTGGGGCACAGACTAAATCACGAATAATCGATGGGGCTGAGGCACAAAAACAGTTCTTAGCTAATGTGGAGGATCCTATAAACTCACCCGTTAACATTCCAGACACAAAAAACGTTATCAAGATGTTTTATAGTATGCTGGAACCGAGGTAAATATGGTGTTCGGAACCGGTTTATATATGGCTCCGATCAATATGATCCTAAACATCAATCAAGATATAGTGGGATACAACAACACAATACTTAAAGCCACAACCGATCTCCACCTCGGAAAAGTAGATGTTCAGGGAGATAGCGTGGCTAAAAAAACTAACGTAGTTTTGAAAATGGGAAGATAGTAGGCCCACCAGAAACAGACCCACCATCATCACAGACGCCAAAGCAGGTAAGTGATAGGGCCGCATCAGTACATGAAGAAGAGAAGATAGTTCTTAAAGTAGGTGGTATAACTGTTAACCATTCGCGAACTTCTAGATGTAACAGGCCTCCTATTGCAATTAATAATGCCCAAGTATTCTCTGCAAGCCACCCAACCGCCTTACCTACGGTCGAGAGCAACCAGGAAACAATGCTTCCAATTATTCAAGGGAGCGCGACTGCGGCCTTTACAGCACGTTTTGCAAGTAGACTCCCAAGAGCCTTAAGCTGCTTTTTCACCCACTCCTTTAAACCATCCTTATCGGATGGAGCTGGGGTGTAGGAGGTATACCGCCACCTCCCCCAGTTAGTGCTAGAACGAGCGTGCTTATGGCCATTCCAATCGCTGTAATGATGGAAGCTATTGTAATCCCCTGTTCAATAAAGAACGTTCTTATCCGCTCAGCCCAGGTGGTGTTTTCAAATAATTTCTGTCGTATAGTTTCACGAATTCTGGAAATTTGAGACCTAAAAGCTTTTCGATTAACCGAATCTGACTCTAACCTTGCAGACCTCTCGTTCTCTAGATTTCCGCCACCTCTGTTACCCCCTAAAGTACTCATTTTAAGGGATTTTTAGTTTGTTTGTCTATAATATCAACATTGTGGTTGGCTTTAAGGCGGAGACTTCCATTATATAACTCAAATCTATCTTTGAAAACACCTGCTGGAGGGTAACCCGCCTTTGTACCCTCATTAGACTCTAAATTGCTGTACAAATCATGAACGCCACTCCGAGTAATTCACCCATGCATTCACTGGAGAAAGAAGTAGTTTCAATATCATCCGAGACCGCGTCATCCGCGGTCTGGTTACCAAATTCATCTAGTGCAATGTTTTCATCTGTCATTTTGAAAATATAAATTGAAGGTACACGTATATAACATTAACATATAATGACTCATAGCGAATTTGGTAGAAAACGTAACCCGTACAGACGCCTTAGGGAGCCCTTGGGGGTCGTTATCACAAACAACCCAAGCACGATAGACCAGAATCAGCAGCTCTTGGTGAGGTTCCTCAACCTAGGTTCCAACGATATTATAGTCCCAGGAACAGCCCTCCTAGCCTTCCAGATCAATATTGAATCGACCGACGCTAATCGTACAGTTGTAAACAATCTGGGTTGAGCTATCGTAAAGAAGACCACGATAATGATATCTGGACACGAGGTGATGAGTGTCGATGACAGGGACATCTACGAGTGCTACAGAGACCCTTATAATGCCTATGGCAATCACTTTATCATCCCCCTTGATTTCGAAATCCTTCAGACTCACATGCCCTTCTTCCAGTTGGCTTTCAGGGACAGGCTTGAGTATGAACTCACATTTCATAGAGGGCATTGCATTGGAGTTCGAGATGGTCACTAATAACACTCCCTATCGACTGTGTTACAGTGAGGGGTGCGCCTGCGAGAAGACATATTAAGGTATCGATTCGATACTGTTACGGCGCCTGCCTATTTGTTTACAAATATGCGAGGGAGAAGATTCAATTTAACGTTCGATAAGCTGTTTATTTTTTCTAAGTTTTGGTTTCTTTTTTCAATACTTAGGTAATATCGTATATCGTATGGAATCATACATCATACGTGCGCAGGAAATCGTGTTAAAAAGCAACTAGTGCTCCGAAAAAAGGTTTTAAAAGTAATAAATAGTTCAAAACATGAAGATTTTGCTGTTTTACTTTTTGTTTCGCTAGAGGTGAAAAATCTTTACCTCGTATAGGAGCTTTCTGCATGAATTTCACCCTGCATTAAGCAGACACCTGCCTAATAGTATCTAAATTCTTCTCTACTAAAATTCCGTTTTAGAGGGGGTTTAGTGTACAACTACATGTAATACCCGATAGATAGATTCTTAAATTCTGTCACGCTACCCATGATATTACTCAGGGAGCCAGTTGGGTCTACCGTGCTACCCACCCCTAGACTAGTCTAGGGGAGGGGGTGCACGATAGACCCACCGGCTCCCTGAGTATATATCTTTAGATCTATTCAAGACGTCGATTACATGGAAATTACAATTACTAACTGATGCTTTAACTGCCGGTGTTTTTCTGAAACAAATTGTTGTAGGGGACATAACTATGAAAAACAATCGAAAAAGATCACCCTGGCGACATGCACAACTACACTTAATGCTGACAGCCGTTTTTGAGAAGCGCAGACAAAATTTGCGACAGACAGACAGGGAAGACAATTATACCATAAGCAAACAGAGCAGACCCTGATCAGACGTATTCTACAGAAGTCGTCAGATCTGGGTCTGGCGTTTATATACTTTATATCAGGAAATAGATTAGCTGACGAAAATATCAATTTTGCAATGGAGAATTCGCCTGTCGTGCTTATGTTATAAGATTATGATTAAGATTATGTACCTCTCAGTTTCATACGATTGTCGTCAGTTCATATACATGTATGTGCACGCAATATCTATTGTGTTTCTATATTCTGTTCTCTGTCTTCTATTTTCTATACCAAAAGACAAACCATACACAATGAAATACGATCGCAACATATGCTTTTGTTATGCAACCCACACACTATCAATGCAATGTTGTTAATAACCTTTTACCAGAAATTTTAGTTATTGTATTAAAAGTACAAATATTTGCTATTGCAAACAATACGAAGCTGCAACATTTCAGCAAACAGAACAGACCCTGATATATCCACGACGATCCTCTGATCTGGATCCACTATGTATACAGAGGCATCAAATGGGTCACTATCAGGAAAAGGGTTAACATGTTCCACACTGGTGTTTTGGAATGGAATAGCCCATCATTGTTTAACCCTTTTCTTCATATAAACATCTTTTCACGCATTTCTACAGTCCCGCTCCAATGAAAAATTGTCAACTGCACATTCACTGCACATATCGCAATTTGCATCTGCGGTGCACTTTACTGGTAAAAGGTTATCAACAACATTGCATCGCAAACAGTGTAAACCCAGCTCAGATCTACTCTGTTTGCTAATGGAATTTGATAAATGTGTTTCTTTAGTTTCTAAAATAGTTACAAGGTTACGCTTTCTATATTTCAATATACATGTAACTATTTTGTCCATGAATATTCAGTAGGTATGGAAAATTAGGCTGAATATAAAACAGGGAACGGGTTAATTAATAGTCTACTCAGTTTGAAAGGTTTGTTAGTTGATTTTAAATGACAAACAATGCAGACACTGGTCAGAGAGCTCCTAGAGGAACTTTCTCATCTGGGTCTGCACTGCTAGGGGATTTTGAAGGACAAACAATACAGACCATGGTCAGAGAGCCCCTAGAGAAACCTGCTTATCTGGGTCTACACTGCTAGGGGATTCTGAATGACAAACAATACAGACCCTGGTCAGAGAGTTTCTAGAGGAACCTTCTCATCTAGGTCTGCACTGCTAGTGGATTTTGAAGGACAAACATTGCATACCCTGATCAGAGGGCGCCTCTAGGACCACTCTGATTTGTCTATAAACTGAGTTCATCGAAGGTTTAGTCAGATTTAATTTCTACAATAGCTGTTAAAAATATAGTATAGTGGTGGTATTAATAATGGGATACGTGTTCCATAATAACGTTCAATACAACTTTCAGTTTATTGTGTTACCTCACCCAATATCTACGACAGACCCTAGTGTAGTTTGAGTCTTCTGTCAGGCCTAAAACATCGATTCCACTCTCAAAAACACATGGTTTTCTATTAGAAACCGTAACTGTAAGTTTGGATGTAGCTCATGAACCGTAACACCCTCTGGTACACGCCTTAACAATGTGGTTTTGAAAAATGCATCCGATTTGCCTTATAATCAGTATAAAGAGAGAACATCTGTTATGAAATTGGTATATTATTAGTTTTGGATTATGCTTGTACATAACATTGGTGTTTGAAACTGATTTTCAAAAGAATATGCCATTTATTTTGCAATAGTCCTAACGATTCACATTATCCTCTATAAAACGATGAAATCAGTAGAAAATCAAACGAAAAACACCACAGAAAAATCAAATGCCAGTAATAAGACTAACAGGTATTTAAAACTTGAAACAAATCTTACTAATTACCTGATAATGTAATTTTATTTCTGCAGCTCGCCCCGCGCTGCTGAAAATGTGGGCGGACAACTTAGCACATTTGGCAGGCGCCTTAACACTATCTTCACTAACCTTAACATGTCTTCTCGCAGGCGTACCGCTCATTGTAACACAGTCGATAGGGAGTGAATAAGGAGCTGGCTGATAACATCCGCCGACAGTACACTGGGAGGATGTTTATCTTATACGACCGCGTTCTACGCCACCGAAAGGTCCCAAACGATAAATCTGATACACTGTGGAATATTAACATGAACGTCCCCGCCAGGTCTATGAAAGGGGTTTTAATACTATTTGAGGAGCCGGCTGATGCATTTGCCCGCCAGAGCGAGGACTTCTACAACCCAAAAATAACCAAGGTGGAGGTCACAGTCGAAGGCGTTCCAAACCAGCTCTCCGCTCAAGGCATGCGTCTGTACTAGCTGTGGGATGAAGCTAGGAAGCTGATGGCTGGTGGGACTAAACGACATCACCAAGTGGCTATGGTTGCAAAGGATTTAGGGCTGCACGCCTGTACCCTGGAAAGGTACCACACTGAAGAATTTGCCCTTTGGCTGGACCTGAGGTTTACTGATGATGACGGCTTGCACGGTAATGGACTTCGTCTCCCAGCGAGGGTATTAAAATCCAGATTTCCAAAGAAGCGGAAGCGAGAGGTGTTATGAACATGTATCTCTACGTTATTATGGTCGCACAGCTGAACATTGAAAATGGAAGATTTGTCTCAGCACTTTACTAAAGAACCTCACTCAGCAATTATCTGTGGAATGACAGGGTGTAGAAAACGGTCTTCGCCCTAGAATGTCCGTTTTCCGGAATATTTAATCATATTGTTATCCTCTGTCCGACAATAAGACTTACTAAGAGCGATCGTGGAGGTTTTGTTGTAGATCCGGGTGAACGCCTTCATGGCTACCTGCGCGCTTTCTACCAGGTATTCCAGGGTGAACTGAAATTATATATTATCGATGATATGGCTGCAAAAAGGCAGCTCATCAAAAAGAAAGATATGCTCTCCGAGTTGGCGTTTAGTGGCCGGCATGCGAAGCAGTCGGTCTAGGTCTTAATTCAGAAGTACAATTCAGTCCTCAAAGACCTTCGGGAGCAAACCCGCTGGGTCGCTCTTTTTCACTATAAGGACCGAGATTCATTTGAGAAGTGTCTGCGTGAGAACAATGTTATCCCAGCATCAGAAAAGTCTTTAGTTCGGGACCGGTTGGCTAAAACTGAGCACGCTAAGCTGATTATAAATACTTCCCAGCCTAGTAACTATAGTATAATATGATTAAAAGTTTTCACGTTGCCTTATTTGGTGGATTGCTATTCTTTTTAGAGAATGTGTGTATAGCAATGGAGTGTGATAAGATTATGGACTCGCTTATTGAGACAGAAAACAGTACCCCACCACCAGTGTGCTCGCTACCGAAGGCAGGAGACACCGTAGAGATTGTTAAAATAGAGAGAGAGGGGTTAGCCATCTTGGAAATGGGAGGTCAATTAAAGCTGTACCTGGGTAAAGTCATGTCAGCAGATCATGCTGAAGATCTGAGTAATGAAGAGGTAGAGAAGCGTTACGCTCGCTACGAGACCAGGTTGGGGGCGAGTATGACAAAGACGCTTGACACTGTGGCTCTTCACTTATATAGCAAACTGGCAGCTTACCTACTACCGATCCCAGATGACCGAAAAGGATTTGCTTGTCGATGACCTTAAGGAAGACCTATTTGTTGGGCATGCAATAAGCACCGCTACATGCAAACTTTACCACCGTTATGGCATTTACTTAGCTCCTCTGACTACTATGCTCAACACAATTAAACATTGCCAAAGCGTTACAAATATAAATCATGGAAACACAACCGCTGGAGATAGAAAAAGTAACTAAAGATGAACATCCTACGAAGGTGGCTGCGGGTAAAAAGGCGGCTTTATCCAGAAGAAAATAAACAAGAAGAGATCCTTAAACAGATTCAGAGTTTAAAGGAAAAGCAAAGATTAACACATGCTGAGCAACGTTCAACTACCACTGAGAAATGTTCAACACCTACTGAGCAATGTTTTACACCAACTGAGCAAAACAATATATATCAACCGCTGAGCAGACACTTCGCTGGTTGTTAATTGGAGATTTTTTGTCGTTTTAGGTGTTGTAATTTGGAAATGGTCAAACATGTGAACTACCCCAGCACCCACTATAAGAGATCCAGCACCCATTTTAGATGTAAGAGATCCACATGTTATGAGATAATGTCCAATCCAGACACCAAAGAAATTGTTAACGCTATATATCATGGAGCTGTAATGATGGGGCTTGCAGTCGGATATGCCCGGATTAGTAAGGCCACGCTAGGGATGCGTACCCTAAACTAGATTTCACCCCTCGAGATGTTGGTATGATTATAGTAGACGTCACTAGAGACCTCCTAATAAAGCAGGACATCATCCCAGCCGACATTTTGAAGTAATATTTTCAAAGTAAATAAGAATGGCTAGTATAGCGATGTTGAAGGTGGTGCAGTCGCAAATGTAGTGGATTACCGGGATTAACTACTTATTCAGTATGCTCAAGAGTTCTGGCGTTGAAGAAGAGCGTCGACGGCATAATGCCGCTATAGAAAAACTTCAGACATCACAAGCAGCCTGGGCATAAAAAACGGACACAGTGGCTGGATTATATCCAGGATCAAATTCGCTGACAATGCCACGCCGTCCAAACATTTAAAGATGTAGATGTGGCTATGCAGGAGTACGCTTTAGTCATGCCTAAAGAAAGTAAAATGTTAGAACCACTTCCCCTCAAACCGCAATTATCTGACTATTATACTCCATCCGGCGATCAACAAGCCAGGAAAACAGGTTTCATTATATTAGCACTTGGTGCGACCGGGCTTGTGGGTTATTATATCGAGAAAATTTTTAATTTCAATCATATATATATGTTTAAGTTCCATGATAATTTTGGACGACATGAAATGTTGGCGTATCTTGTATTGGTAAAATATTTAGCATATCAACATAATATCCCGTTGCGATTGATTTAGTTACCATTTAAAACCTGGAAGAACTAACAATGGCTTGGCAAGATGATGAGAAACTTATATACTAGTTCGCGGCTGGAAATGTATCCCCTGTAAATGAGCTGATTCGACGGAGGAGTCCTAATTTAACACCGTTTTATACTATTTTAGGGGGTTGTTTTATTTCTTAAGCCATTTTCAAACACACTACTGAACATTTGGAGTTATATTATTATACTATGGAGAAAAGGCTCGCAAACATTTACTACAGTCTGCGAGGCTATTGGAGAGGGGTGGCGGCCAGTAAACATCTGGCTAATGCTGCGAAGGTCTCAGAAGATGAGGCACAATCAAAGTTAATGAAGCAGGCGATCTGGCAGATCACTCTTCCCGCTCCCAGACATATCCCACTACCCAAATCTGACGTTTCAATCCCTAATGATATCTAGAAAGCTGATCTCCTGTTTTACCTCATGATCGAGTGCGTAGGAAAGACTTTTAAATACGCTCTCACTGATGCTGATGTGGCAAGCCGCTATAAAGCCCATTAAGCCGTAACGTCAAAAGAAGCTACCGAGGTGGCTGCAGTCCTCAAACGGATTTACAGGCGTGGTCCGCTCCGTTTGCCAAAATGTCTTCAAGTAGATCCCAGGCGAGATTTTATGGGTGCGTTCAGTCAACTGATGACAGAACATAATGTTAAAGTGAGTCGTGGTCGTGTGGATATTCATAGTGACCAGGGGATTGTTGAGCGTTTTAATAGAACTTTATCCGAGCGTCTGTTTGGCTACCACTATGCTCAAGAAATGCGTCTACCCTCCGGTGTGCGGTCCTCTGAGTGGGTTGAAAGAGTGCATGCCGTCGTTACTGCTTTAAACAATGAAGAGACCAGGCTCACCGGTAAACGACCGTCAGAAGCGATCAAACATAATATTATTAATTAGGGCCCTGTGGCTTATATTCCAGGACGTAAGGTTGATATCGAGGAGAAGAAAATCCCTTCAGACACTGGGGTTCGTTACCTCTATCAGCCTGGTGAGTTGGAGGGTGGCCGCAGACAGGCGACCGACCCTATATGGTCTTTAAACATTTACAAGATATCCCACTCAGTTACAAAACCCGGCGAACCCGTGTTATACTATCTCCAGGATGGTTGCGGGCGAGGTTTTGTCCGTGAAGAACTTCTTATAGCCCAACCTAACACACAACAGCCACCTGATGGGGGTTCCCTACTGAGGCGCTAGGGGTATCTGATGGTGACCATGGGCTAATGTATTCACACCATCATTTGCAATCCAACGCTTAGAGTCGAATGGAGATATGGAAATCTTATTCTTATGTTGCCCATATATACGATGTTTATCCGACCTCAGTAAATTCATACCATGCCGAAGATTCATTTTTCAAATAGAGATTCAATCGTGTTCAATTATAGTGTCCATGTTTGATTTTTACGACTATTTTTTGTAACTCCTTTTGTTTTTTATGTTGGCGCCAGAGGATTGGAGAATACTATACATTTTAGTCCTCAGACCAACATATTCTTCGATAGGCCGCCCTGCACACTCATCCTTCATCTTACCCAGGACGTGTTTTTATTTTTTGTGTTATAGTGTGGGTGGTCCGATGGGTAGTCTGATATATCGTATAAGTCGGCTTTCTGAGCAATATCTCTTTACACATCTTCCGTTTCTATATTTAGGAGCAGGCTGTCTCTATCCCCCATACTGCTTCTTCAGCTGGTTATAATAAAAGTCGCACAGGAGGGTCTTTGATAGATCGAGAATGCCCATGCTCATATATACTGGGCGGTTTAGAGGCAGTCTGCTTTTATGGCTCTGAATAGATACAAGACCGTCATCGAATATAGTGGACCTCGCAAATGATTGGCTAGCTAAGTTAATCATCCCCTGGCCCCTTCCTCACCAGTTTTATATTCACCGGCGTCTTAGAGTTTTCATTGTTTTCCCAAACAAACTGTTGTTCATTAATTTGTTTAGGTCTTTTTCAAAATCGCTGGTGGCTTTTTTCTCAGTTTTGTATTCATACGAATATATGGCTCCATCCAGGGACTCTGTTTGAAACGTTGGGTCCTATAGATTTTCATTCCAAGCGAAGGGTATAGCTGTAGGTTTCGATAATGTAGCACATACTTTTCTTTATTTCGGAGACTGGATACCAGTTTTTTAACCTCTGTATGCGCCACCCCAACGCCTAGAAGTTGATTCTGGTACTCAGATATCCACTCTTTCTGTCCGTCCATTCATCCATCTGCCTGTCTGTCCATTTATAGACGCACATTTCCTAATCTATAAGTTTGATGAAAAGTCTATTATTTCAGTAACCAATACACCTGCTAGTTATGTCTATCCAGTATACTGGGGAGACATATTGTTTTTGTATGCGGCATCCGTCTGTCTGCCCGTCTGTCTGTCCGTCTGTCTGCTGTCCCCCGTCCGTCGGTTTCTCCAATACTTTCGGTCGGATCTTCATGAAACTTCATAGGGTTGATCAGCACCATGCCTAGTTGTGCTTGTCGTATACCTGTTTGATGATTTTCTGCAGATTTTTGTGTGGCGTACGTCTGTCTGTCCGTCTGTCCATCCGAATGTCTGCTTCCCCCGTCCGTCCGTCCGTCTGTCCAATTTTAATTAATATGTGCGGTATCTCCAAGACTCACGGTCGGATCTTCATGAAACTTCATAGGGTTGATCAGCACCATGCCCAGTTTTGTTTGTCGTATTCCTGTTCCGGTTCGATGATATTTTGCAGATCTAGAGTTATACGACTTTGAAAAATTTACACGGAAATTTTGTCCGCGCGGGTTGGGGATGTAAGATTGTGTATAAAAACAATCCTAGTTTCATTTGGATCTGATCATTATTAATTTATTTCTAGGTCCAGTTTCCACTTGATCCCAATTTAAATTAGTAGCCTGTAAGATGGGATGTGGCGGGTGTGGATATTTGTTATAATTAACATTCCTTGCTTACAGTTCTAGTTAGACCATCTGTAGCTCGGAATTGTTTTATTGTCATTTTCTGCTGAACTTAAAGTGTTAATTATTGTAAATGGAAAAGTAGTAAAGTCAAGCAGGCAAAGCCACATACAGGACGCAGCCACCACCAATAGCAAGCATGAAACACACACACACACAACTACACACCCAAACGCACACCCAAACGCACACACACACACAAACAAACAAACACGAGATGAATACTGAAAACACCAATAAACACACAAGAACTAGAGACAAACATTCCACACATGAACAAAATCACAAGCACAAAGACATAGTACAAACAAAAGCAAGGGTGACAAAGAGAGTACCGCCTTTGCACGGTCCAAACACCACTGGAGGTTAAAACCGGTTTACGGTTTATAGTGTAAAAATAAAGGTATCCCCGCCGGACTTACCCACAATATAGACGACGGTTAACACAGGACAACATGTAAACATAGCATAACTAGAGGTTTTTGTCACAAAAACGGATGTCTCCCCTCTAATAAAAACAACATGTAAAGGGAAATCACTAAAAATGTTATGGACTTGATGATTGATACTTCCCCTCATTATGCGCTTTCCACACTTCATTTTTCAAGAAGAAAATGATAACAGCTAATAACTCTAAAAATATTGACACAAGAGTTATGGCCCTTGTGCACGACACTTACTTTCATTATGCCCTTTCCATAATGAAATGTCATTCCAATAGCATCAGTCGAACAGGAGTTATTGATCGGACAAAAAATGTAACAAAGGGCAATAACTCCAAAAGTATTGAAGCCAGAGTTATGGCCCTTGTTCATGACACTTTCTCCTATCATGCTCTTTCCATGTATGAAGTTTCAATACAATGGCAACAACCATGTAGGAGTTATCATCCTGACAAGAAAGCGTTAAACACATGTACAAGGGGCAATAACTCTCAATTTATTGAAGCCAGAGTTAAGGACCTTATGCATGACACTTTCTCTTATCATGATCTTTCCATGTATGAAGTTTCACTCCAATGGCATGTGCCATATAGGAGTTTAATCATCCTGACAAAAAATTGTGATTTTTTAACAAAGGGCAATAACTCCAATATAAGTGAAACAAGGGTTATGGACCTTAAGTATGACACTTTCTCTTATCATGATCTTTCTATGTATGAAGTTTCAATCCAATGGCATGAGCCATATAGGAGTTATCGTCCGGACAAAAAATTATGAAAAAAAATTACAAGGGCAATAACTCCATTATTAGTGAAAACAGAGTGATGGACATTGTGTATGACACTTCCTCTTGTCATGATCTTTCCATATATGAAGTTTCAATCCAATGGCATGAGTTATATAGGAGTTATCATCCGGACAAAAAATTGTGATTTTTTTTACAAGGGCAATAACTCCATTATTAATGAAGCCAGAGTTATGGACCTTGTGCATGACACTTCCTCTCATTATGCTCTTTCCATATATGAAGTTTCAATTAACTGGCAACAGGCATATTGAAGTTATCGTCCGGACAAAAAGTGTGACGGACATACAGACGGACAGACGGACAGACAGACAGACAACTCTCACGAAAACAATATGTCTCCCCCATATAAATATGGGGGGAGACATAATAACTGTGACAATCCGTCAAATATGTACTCAATGACTTTGCTGAAGTCAGAGCACCTGCAGGGAAGCCGTTAAGGGCACGGCAGGGACAAGGTAATACACAAGTCTGGTAAGCTCATCCGGTATCTGAGTTTAGGGTTTTACCATCATAGAGTACTACCCTCGGCCTGTCATCGCGCAAGCAAAGAGGGAAGCGTAGCTACCGACTGTAAAAGGGTCGATAACCAAACATGCAGTGCGTTGCAATATAATGGGATCATAACCTTTCTTCTTAAATGTTTTAATGCGTTTTATAACAAATCAGGAAAATGGATATGACCCCGAATTTTCCTAAGTTTGTAGATAACATCCCTATAAAAGTTTGGTTGAGAAATGCCTTGTTGCAGTAACGTCCGTAGATTGCAATTATATTTACTAATGAGTGGTAAATTTCGATATTAAAATTTAGAAAACGTTTTACGAAGTTTGTTATATCTGTAACCTTGCTTAAGAAGTTTATCAGTTATAATTAAATACGACTGTTAAAATCTTCAAGCAAAGAACAGGCCCGGACAAACCGAATAAGTTGAGAAATATAAACCCCATCAGATGTAGAACGTGGCACATCTCCATCTAGAAAAAGATAAATAACTTTTTTAAAATTAAAATCTTCCCTTTTATCGTATATTTTGGATGAAACTTTATCATTTGTAATTGAAAGATTCAAATCTAACAATGAATGGAAAAGTAGTAAAGTCAAGCAGGCAAAGCCACATGCAAGACGCAACCACCACCAAAACACCGATAGACAGCATGACACACACACACAGCAATAATGTCAGATTGATTCGCTTTATTAAAGACAGTTCTTTTGGGTAAATTGAAGAAATCATGGTTTCAAAATAAGGATTATCTAAATTCAAAATAAAGTATTTAAAAGCATTAACAATATCGGTCTGTGTATCAGGTTTTAAGCTAAGCATAAAATCCCTCACATAGCAATACAAAAACAAATCTGCAACGAGAGGGGCACGATTTGTACCCATGGGTATACCAACAACTTGACGATATATGGTACCCCCATAACGCACAAATATATTATCTAAAAGAAAGGTAAAAGATCTACAAATATCAAGGCAAGTCCACATTTTGTAATGTTCAACTTCGAATTCGAAAAGAATGAACGTTGAACATTACAAGCAATGAACATTTTGTTTTCTCTGGCAAAGGTTTTTTCTATTAATTTAATCAGTTTATCCTTTGTTAGATGGTAAGGTAGAGTAGTATAGAGTGTAGAGAAATCATAAGAGCTCAGTGAAGAAATGTTATACTGTTCATTTTCAAGTTTCGTCAAAACATCATTTGAATTTTTTATGAACCAAAAAACATTAGTACCAGAATTTTAATTACTTTATCACAGTAACGTTTTGCATGTTCTTTGATCGTAGTAAGACAGGACGTCAAAAGTTTAGATATTTTGGTAGTGGTTCAACAGCTAGAGTTGGCAATAAAACGCGCCATATAAGGGCTTTTATACAGTTTCGGAATCCAGTACAAAGTAGAAAGTTTATGTTGTTTTATGTTAGGACCAGACTTAAAATTATTGCACAATTTTACATGTTCCGAGACTATATCTTTTTCAGGTGTTTGAACTGTTATATAAGTTTATGAATCAGTTAGTTCCTTCTGTAAAACGTCAACATAATACAATCTTCAAATAATGATTGCATTATTTGATGCCTTTTCAGCAGGAACAAGAACATAATTTGAATGAAAATTAGAAATGTTTTTCTTCAAATAGTGAAATGTAACTCTAGGTCGAAGTGGTAAAAGCTGGTAATTTGATTTGTAAAAGGTAATACGCGTATCAATAATATCAAAAATACGTTTCTTCCAATCCGAAATGGCATGAACATCAGCATGTTCTCGTCAACACCATTTGATGCAGAATTCTTGAATAGCTTCCGCAATATGAGTTCGACAAGCGTCAAAATCAATAAGGGAAGGTAATCTATATTTAGGTTCTTTAGTTAGGAGGGTCCTGAGACGTTTATCCTTAATGATATCAAAATTACCAGTAATGACATGACCTACTGGTTTATAGCAAAAGCTAGAAATGCTACAATCTCAAGAAATAGGGGTATTTACATCAATATTTAAGTCAGAGACAATTTTATTTTAGTTAAAAATAACATTCCTAATAGGTTTTACAGCTGCTCTGACCTGAATAGTCATCGAGTACATGTCTACGCTGTCAAGTTTATTCTTTTTCAAACAAAAGAGTTGTGCATGCTTAATGTCCACTAGTAATTGTATCTTCTTGCGATTTATCTTTTATTAAATGTCGGTGTAGACGTGTTTTATATAGTTTTCCCGTACTTTTAAATTATGACGTCATTTCAATGATGACGTCACTTGTTTGCCTCTAACGTTTATTTTCAAATCATTTTCATTTTGGCAGACATCGTTATGCATGTTGTGGAGTTGTCTGGAGGGGGAATTTTATTTACAATTTGACTTTGGTGAAAGTGGGATAAGGACGAGGTTGGGTACCCATAAACCAGGTTTAAGTCCCCCAGTGGCTTATTTTGGTTGCTGGCCGTTCCAAGGCGGCACTCCTGCTTTCAGCCTACGGTCAATTTTGTTGTTTAATATGCTTAATGTTTAATGTGTTTCGTCTTGATATGCGTCCTGTTATGTTTTGTCTTGTGGCCTTACCGTTTCCTGTTAGATGGTGTTTGGTGCGGTGTCATTTCGTGTGTGGCTCTCCATGTTTGACTATTTTTCCATATTTATTATATTTATAACAGATGATAGGTGATTCAGAGTTGATGAAATATTTAGGAATAGTATCGATTACATTCTTATCACGAAATATACTTTGAATATCAATAACATCGATACCTTTATTTAGGAATTGAAGTTTCAGAAAATGTATTTTATGTTCAGATTCTTTATCAATACGAATACGAAGAACACGCTGTGTGTAATGTTGTATAAGTGAGGCAGTATTAATTAACGGATCTGTACGCATATAGATTTTATCCGCCTCCTCGTCTATGGACTTGAGACAGGAAAAGGGTAAAGACGATACACAAGATAACATAGAATGTTTGCCAGTTTGTTTTAGAATGGTATGTAAATCATGAATAGACATATTACGACGTAATTTACGCTTAATATTACCATTTCTACGTCTTCCATGTGATCTACGTTTACGTTTTCGAATAGAAAATATAGAGAAAATATCGATGCTTGGATCTTTAGAAAGTTTGCCGCTTTGGTATATGTTATCATTAAGGCCTAAAGGGAAATGTGTTTGTAACTTCTTTATCCAATTTAGCTCTGTGATAAAACGCGCTTTAGATTTTAAACTGCTAGTAGTTTTAGAATCATAATAAACTTGTTCTGCTGGTTTTTGAACCGAAACAATAACTTCTTGTATAACGAAAATGCTGGTAAAGAAACTTGCGTAATTGTTTTGATCCGGCAATGGTAACTGTGTTCCCGAAACCTAGTTTTAAAGTACGTCCTGTCTGACCTACATATTGAATGCCACAGCGCGGCGCAGTTCATGTAAGAACATATCTAATATTAGATGAGTTTCAGTCTAAATCAGAATTAATCTTCACACTAAACACTCTACCATTAACAAGAGATTTAGTTGGTGATCTAGTAGAAATAAAATTGCAACACATACCTCTTACTCTGCATTAGAGACAGAATTTGATACATCAACTCTAATTTCCTTGATTTTTTAACATGTGTAATGTATAGAATTGAAAACTGCAACCCATACCCAGTGACATTTACCTGACATAGGGCCAACCAATCCACATTAGTACCATTTTGAAAGTCTTTGGTATGACCCGACCAGAGATCAAACTCACAACGTCCTGTCCGAAAACGAACGCTGTAACCGACTAAGCTAACTGTCGACCTTAACATGTACAATGGGCAAACTAACGGATGGTCAGACAGAATATGTTTTACTTCAAATTATCTTATAGTGCAAACAAAATGTCTGTATGAGCATGTTTGATATGGTAATCACCCTTTTATGCTCTCATATATGTCTCGCAACGTTTATGTTTCCAACTCCTCATACGCCAATGGAGGCTTTGCTTCAAACTTTCACGATCTGGCAACCTAGATGTAAAATGACCATCAAGAAGGAAATGTTTGTTCTGACCATTGTTTCCAGAGTTACAGGACTTGGTAAATTTCTTCACTATAAAGCATATATATACATGCATGCACAAAACTTTCACAGATAAACAACTTGATGTGACGATGGGGAATTTTGTAGTTATCAAAATTACGGGACTTAGTTTTGTTTTTTCACTAAAATGCAAACTTGTCACCACCCTTCAGAATTTATAATCTTCACAACAGCAGGTGTTAAGTGCTTGTGTGGCGGCCGTAAAACGTCGCCCCGTACTTCATTCTCAGTGTTGTTATACCTTCTGATCCTTCGAGATCATGAATTTCAGTACTTCTTGCTCTGAAAATTGAATACCGCTTAAGTCGGTGCTAGGGGCGTGATCAGTGTTGCACTTTCAATTACTGCTCATGAACAGGCTCAATACAACCGAGTCTGCAATTTTCTCTTTTTGTGTTGCAATTTTTGCTTTCGGGGGATCACCACCCTTCAGAATTGATTAGAAACACAATATGTATCATCATAAGGAAGGAGGGGGTCTATTTCCTAAAGATACGTTTCTAGTTCAAGTTGTAAGGCTTATGATGAATAATAAATAGATCAGACTATATCATGAATAAGTTAGTTATGAAGTGGTTGATTGAATAATGATATTTTACCCGTTACATACAGATTTTATAAAGGGACATGATTTGGCCAAAACCATGACTGGGTTCTGGCTAAAAGGGTTCTCGTCGGTAAATTAGTCATTGATATAATGATAGTGAAATGCTGGTGAATTCTTAAGATATTACAGTTTTGGCACAATTTGAGTGTATGGAAGTTTTCAAGGGACAAAATGCTTAATTCGCATTAAGAGATGCTAGATTTAAGGGTTCTAGTCTGAGGTCGATTCATCGTTATCATTATTGTGAATATACATATGATGTTTTATGAGCCTAGTTATAAAGATGATGAAGGTATGCAAAACTTTGAAGAAATTTTACTTCTACAAAATACATATGCATGTAAACATGTATGCATGTACGTATGAGCAGGAATTTACAATATACTAACCACCTTTTGTGAGTAAATAACAACATAAATGAAATATGTGTAACTACAGCGTAAAGCCTTTCAATTTTCAAGTATATACAGGGTGTAACAAGAGAGAGACATACGTTTTAAATTTAATAATGTCTTTTCTTTAATGCCAGATTTAGAAAACATTATTTTTAACATATGGTTAAAATTGGTGAAAACAATACAAAAAGCTAACACCGATTTACTGCTATCACATATTTTCTGATTCTAGATAAATATATCTTACTAAAAACACTGATAGCATTATTCCCCAAAGATGGTACCGGTGGCCAAATTAAAGTTTGGGGCTCTGACTCATGTCCTGTTAGCAGTGAACGCCTTACCACGTCGGGTTCATATTTAGTAGTAATTTTAAAGGCCTCCAGAGGATTGGCTAACACCAATCTATAAGAAGGAATTGGGCACTATCTATAAAATGAAGCTGATAGAGGCTGAAGGATATATATATTTCCTTATTATTTGGAATGCACGATATTTCTCCTTTCACCTTTGAAAGTGCCTGCATCAGTAAATGGGGATCATATCCCCTAAGATTATGGAAGACCACCGGAATGACAGTTCTTTTGGGATCTATTCTCAATGTTAGGTTACAGGCATTATGAACCGCTCCCCGATATTTTCCAGTGATGTGACAGTGGCCTCGGACAGAGTCACTCTCAAGAGATTTTTGGCACACGTGACAGAATGTTGACTTTTTATGTTTTTCCATATCTTTTTTTGTCATCAATCTGTTCTTGTGTTTTCGACTTTTATTTCCCATATGAGCGAAGGAAGTGTTCTGCCGCGTTTGGTCCTCTATACACAACTGGGGTCCATGCTTTCCCATCACACCTTACTAATACGTAACAATCACTACATGACTCGTTGTATTAGGTGTTTCTAGTATTACATTTTGAGTTCTAGTTCTGGTCCTTCCATTTTTCTAACAAGAGATTCAAAGCCTTCATAAATGATAATGGATAACTACAGGACTCGTTGTATTGGGTGTTTCTAGTATTACGTTTTGAGGCTCAAGGCGGTACTTCCATCTTCCCCCTATTGTATGTTTGTTTTGTCTTTGTGTGTCTCTTGATGTTTTTATAGTTATGTACATTTGCTGTTTCCTTGTGTTGCTGTTCGGGCGACTGTTTGTTCTGTATGTGGTGTTTCCTGCATGACTCATTTTTGTACTTTTTCTAGTTCGGGTCCTTCCATTTTTCTAACAAGAGATTCAAAGCCGTCATAAATGATAAAGGGGGCTGGAAGTTGTTTTTGATGATTAATAAATGTGAGTTTATTTTTCCTTCCTTCGGCATATCTACTCGCACTGCGGTTTGGCCAATTCCTCGACAGTTTGATTTATGAGTCTCGAGTAGGTCTTCCCGGGTGTAACCGTGGAGGCATCTCTCACAAAAGTACTTACGTTTTTTATGTTTACTTTGACAATATAATAAGCGGTTTAGGTATTTTATCGCTATATAGTGAAATTGTTCGTCCTTTTCTATCCGGAGTAGGTTGATTATTCGCATGGAGGTTGGCTGTTTGCTTATATGGTGATTTTTAATTCTAGCTCCTACTGGTTTGCATTTCCATCCAAACACATTTATAGCTAAATTATTTTGTTTCTCAATTTTTCGTTTCTCAGAGATGAGTTTTGGGGAGTTAATTCCTTTTGGGTTTAGATGGTCTTTCACGTTATAATATTTAGAAGGTCTTTCAGGGTGCGTTTCTACGGGAAATAATATCGCAAGAGTACTCCACCATACACAGTCGTAATCACTGCATGTTTATTTTGTAAAAATTCAGGTAGTTCTATGTAAAACCCACCCCTTAACAGTTTATACCGTGCTATGTCCAGCCATAAATGATCCACTTGATCAATCACCCATCCAGAGCCTCTCTTGGTCAATTTCTCGAGATTTTCAAGACGTTTGGGGAAAACTTCTAAAATCTGGTTAATTTCATTCGTCTGTTGAATTACATTTTGCTTGCTCCATAAGAATGGGTCGGTGAAATCCTCAACTTTTCTTCGCTGATATGGTGGTCTCTCACCAGTTTCTCTTTCAAATTCATCTCTCAAAGCTCTCGCTTTCTTGCCATAAGAGGGGAATGGTTCTCGGGTTGGTGGCGAAATTTAGCCTGTTGTCCTAAATCTTTCTAACCTTTCTTGTAATTCCTTAAAATCCGCTTTTGATCGTGGATAGGGGGTCGCTCGCCGGTTTCTCTTTTAAACTCGTCCCTTAGCGGTCTCGCTCTCTCTCCATAAGTTGAGACTCGGGTTATTTGAGGAAGTTCCCCCGTTCTAGCTCATGAAGAGCCGCTTTTAATCGAGGATATGGTGACTTTACATTGGTTTCACTATAATATTTTTCTCTAAACGCTCGTGTTTTCTCTATATGTGTTGCCATATACATTGTACTACTATGATTCTGTTTCTCTAAATAGGAGTCAGAAATGTTTTAGATTTATAAACCGATAAACTTTTGAGTTTTCCGTGACCTCTGAGCGTGTTCAATAAGTTCTTGCATTGATAAGAGATGAATTCGCCGCCTTATTCTCCACTCTGTTTAAAACACGCATTGCGCGATGGAATCCACATTCCTCACTACATAATCTAGGTATAGATTGTGTTCCTTTACCACAAACACGACAGGGATAAGGAGCTTTATTCGGCTTTTTACGAAGCTGAGCTCGGTGGATTGCGCAATAATCATATTTACATTACTTATTACAGCGGTTTCGTGAGCCCACATGGAGCCGTGGGCAATTATGATTTATTACCATTTAATATATTATAAATAACCCCATTTGTTTCAATTACCATATACAAGGAAGATGTTTTCCCGTTTGCTATAAATAGAATACTACACACTGCGATTTCAAATAAACCTGTGTATGTATTGTTTAAATCCTCGCTTAGTGCGTCTATTTAGACAAATATCAATCTATGTATAGCTAATGTTTAACTAACAGAGAACGATCAGTCCCGCCCAGGGGGCGGGTGGCTGATGAATTTTTGGGGGCTTATAGAAATTTCTTTGAGGTGGTGCTATGCTTTGATATTACTCTGTAAGCCTTAGAACTTTCTAAAACAGTTAAAATGGTGCGCCAAATTTTAATTAAAGATAAACTTACTGGATACGTTTATTTACACTGTTTGTCTTTTAGGATAGGGATGGAATAAGTGCGAGGTTGGGCGCCCATAAACCGGTTTAACCCCCCAGTGACTTTTGTCACTGACCGTTCCAAGGCGGTACTTCCATCTTCCTCCTATTGTATGTTTGTTTTGTCTTTGTGCGTCTCTTGTTGTTTTTTCTACTTATGTATATTTGCTGTTCGGGCGAGTGTTTGTTCTGTATGTGGTGTTTCCTGCATGACTCATTTTTGTACTTTTACTAACTTAATCCAGAAAGTATTTGCCCGGGAAAAACATCATTCCTGGCATGTAATGCTTTACTGACGGGCAAATGAAATATTACACAAATTGGACTTGCTCAGAAGTTTGCGAATCACTAACCTTTCTCTTGAATAAAATATTTGTACGTTATAGGAATGCTATATACCGTCAGGTAATTGGTATTCCTATGGGTATGAATTGTGCACTATTTGTCTGTACTGCTATGAGAGAGATTTCATGTTACGTTTGAATCCACAATCACAAGATGTTGTAAAAGCCTTCAATGAAACTTCTCGATATTTCGATGATAGTTTTAACTTAGATAATCCCTTCTTTTATGCTCTGATTCCTGCAATTCATCCTAAAGAACTCAAATTGAATAAAGCTTACCTGTCCGACAATGATGCAGCGTTTCTTGATCTATACATTAAAATTGATAATTGAATGGTTTCTTCTAAAATATATGACAAAAGATATGATTTTGATTTAAATACTGTAAATTTCCCTCATCTTGACGGAGATGTTCACCGTGCCCCATCTTACGGGGTTTATATATCTCAACTTATTCGTTTTGCTAGAGCTTGTTTGTCTATTGACGATTTTAACATTCGAAATCTCATTTTAACTGAAAAGCTCCTTAAGCAAGGATACCATAAACTAAGAAAAACTTTCTCTAAAGTTTACTATCGAAATCTCTCACTTATTGGCAAGTACCAATGTAATCTCTAGGCGCTTCTGTAACATGGTATTTCACATCCTGAATTTTATGGTGATGTGATTTACAAACTTCGTAAAATTATTGGACATTCCCATTTTCTAACTTTGTTCATCACATATGTTAAAAAATTCAATAAAAAGGGATATGATCCTATAGTACTACACCATACTGCATGTTTGGTTGTCAACCCTTTTACAGTTGGCAATCACGCTGGCCTCTTTGCATGTACGCCGACAAGAAAGGTTTAGTACTCTATGAAGGCGACCTCATAAATCCAGAAACGGAAGGAGAACGTCGGATATCTGTCTGTACTAAATCGCTTTTGTCGTACCCTTTATTACTTTTCTACAGTTACTCTGTTTGCAGCTCAATCATTGAGTACACTAGCGATGGGTGGATACAGTTTGTTCACTTAAATGGTTTCGTTATACATGCACTTTACCACTTTATTTGCCATTACGGTTGTTGTAGATTAGTCGGAGAGGGGATACGTTTATTTACACTGTTCGTCCTTTATGGTAGGAATGGAATAAGTGTGCCGTTGGGCGCCAAAAAACCGGTTTAACACCCAGTGACTTTTGTCACTGACCATTCCAAGGCGGTACTTCCATCTTCCTCCTATTGTATGTTTGTTTTGTCTTTGTGCGTCTCTTGATATATGTATACTTATGTACATTTGCTGTTTCCTTGTGTTGCTGTCCGGGCGGCTGTTTGTTCTGTATGTGGTGTTTCCTGCATGACTGTACTTTTAAGATTTTGTATGGGAATTGGTTTCTATTTTATTGTGTAAGCCTTTGCGAACAGGGTATATCTAGATGAGACGGCCCCTGTATGAGCCGTCTGACAAGGATCTGCTCTGTGACATATGAAATTATATAGGTCTGATCCTACAGATTTTGTCAACAATTCCCAGTAAAAAAATACCTTATAAACATGAAGTAAGTAAATAAATATCTATGAAATGATCGATTCATACATAGAATTAATGTTCTTTAGGGAAAGTGTTTAAAGTAATCGTGCACAGCACCATTGACATGGAAGCAAAAAGGAATATAACAAGAGTACAATATTGTTTCATTTACGTAAACAATATATAAAAAATGTTTTTAACCCTTTACTTTATAAATACGCCTCTCTACGCATTTGCAAACAGAGCAGGCCAAAATCAGACGGCTCTCATAGGAGCCGTCTGGTCAGGGTCTGCTATATTTGCTTATAATATAATATAGATATATAGTTCTTGCCAAGGACAAACATGTGCTAGTGTAACATATTAATCTAATTAATGTTCGTGGCATCATTATTTCTTACATAAATATTTATGGAGGACAGGGTTTAATTCCAGGATTGTGAGATTATAGATCTATTAACTATTATACAACTCTCGACAATGTAACTATAGTGATGCCATGGGTAGATCCTATAATTATTTAATGCCAAAAATTGGACGGCTAAATTGTAATACATTTGGTCCACCGATTAACTTCTGTGTAACCGTGTCAAAAGTGTATTAATGGAAAAGTAGTAAAGTCAAGCAGGCAAAGCCACATGCAAGACGCAACCACCACCAAAACACCGATAGACAGCATGACAAGCCGAAATAATAAATAAAGTTTATGAAAGTTTAAGCCTGTTACAGAATAATATTCTACACACTTTTTTGCAGGTATGTGGGACATTATTTTCCCCCCAGATCATTGTTTAACTAAAAACAGTTGCAGACTCGGTTTTATTGTGTCTGTTCATGAGCAGTTAACGTACAACACTACTAGCAACGACACTGATGGACCAGAAGCCTGAAACACTATTTCATTTATAAGCACAATAGTGTTGTTTGTGCAGTGTGGCGGCCGTGAACCGTCTCCCCGTACATTCAATCAATAGTGTTTTCTTCCTCTTGCAGGAATAGTTCTACATCCATTGCGTTTATTTGCACCTTAACACCGTACTTTGCACTTCATGGTGGCTTCGGTACTCACCGACATACTGTGTCACTTTCTTGATTTCTCTTTTTAAGGCGAATTCCTCGTTTTGATCTCGATATTACTTTACCGTACTGGTTTTTGTCTTACTTTATACCGTTCATTGTTTTCCTCCCACTCTCTATAGTCCACTTTATTACTTTCGTCGTAGCTGCTGGAATAGATTTATTCTGTACTGGCTTTTATCTTTTACATGACTTTTCCTTTAGTTTGATATATTTATACTTATTTGAAGTCTACCTTTATGTCGCTTTTTACGGAAGGGTCCTCAAACAACTACTACAAAAACTATGAATAGTCTCCCTACAATAAAACTCAAAAACATAAAATTACACTCTGTGTCTTCTGTTCAGATTCCTCATAATCTGGCTACTTTTCAATCTCTACAGCCGTCTGTTTGTATAAAACCTCTAAAACTATTTTCGGCTTCGTCTTTTCATGTATTTTCGTCTGCTATAAATAACGTTTTTCATAATGGACCTAACATCGTGCGTTCTCCTTTAAAAGCAATCCATCCTTCGTTATACTAAAGCTAATCTAAATTGACATTATTTGAACAAAAGACATAGAGTATATCCAATAATTACACAGTGCAATAGTAAGAGGTGTATGTGTTGCAATTTTATTTCTACTAGATCAACTATTAAATCTCTTATAAATGGTAGAGTGTTTAGTGTGAAGATTAAATCTGATGTAGACTGAAAATCGTCAAATAATATATATGTTTTAACCTGAAATGCGCCACGCTGTGGTATTCAGTATGTAGGTCAGACGGGTCGCTCTTTAAAAACAAGGTTTCGGGAACATAATTACCATTCTCGTATCAAAAAAGTTCGCAATTTTCTTTACCAGCATTTTCGTCATACAGGACATTCATTTAAAAATGTTTCGGTTCAACCAGTGGAGCAAATTTATTATGATTCTAATAATACCAGTAGTTTGAAATCTAAAGCTCGTTTTATCACAGAGCTAGACTGGATTAAAAAATTACAAACACCTTTCCCTTTGGGTTTGAATGACAACAATTTCCAAAGTGTAATATATATAAAGATCGTAACATCGATATTTTCTCAATATTTTCAATTAGAAAACGTAAAAGCAGATCGCATGGTAAACGTAGAAATGGTAATATTAAGCGCAAATTACGTCTTAATATGTCAGTCCACGATTTACATACTATTCTTAAAGAAACTGGCAAACATGCTATGCGTTCTTGTTAATCATCTTTGCCATTTTCTTGTATTCAGTCCATTGACCAGGAGGCTGATAATAAAATTATGCGTACAGACCCACTGATCAAAACTGCCTCTATTATACAAAGTTACACCCAACATGTTCTTCGTCCTCATATTGATAAAGAATCTGAACATAAAAGACATTTTCTTAAACTTTAATTCATAAATAAAGTTATCGACTTCATTGATATACAAAGTATATTTTGTGATAAGAATGTAATCGATACTATTCCTAAATATTTTATAAATTCTGAATCACCTATCATCTGTTATAAATACAATAAACCAATAAGGAACGTTGTTTTTAACTACAATAAAATTGTATCCGACTTAAATATTGATGTCAATACCCCTATTTCTTGAGACTGTAGCACTTCAAGCTTTTGTTATAAAGCAGTTGGTCATGTCATTACTGGTAATTTTAATATTATTAAAGATAAACGTCTCAGGATCCTTCTTACTAAAGGACCCAACTATAGGTTACATTCCCTTATTGATTTTGACACTTGTCGTACTCATATTGATGAAGCTATTCAAGAATTCTGCATCAAATGGTGTGGACGAGAACATGCTGATGTAAATGCCATTTCGGATTGGAAAACACATGTTTTTGACATTATTGATACACGTATTGCTTTTTATAAATCTAATTACCATCTATTACCACCTCGACCTAGAATTACATTTCGATATCTGAAGAAAAACATTTCGAATTTTCATTCTAATTATGTTTTTGCTCCTGCTGACAAGGCATCAAATAATGTAATAATTGTGTGACGATTGTATTATGTTGATGTTTTGAAGAAGGAATTAACTGGTTCACAAACATATATTACAGTGCAAACCCCTGAAAAAGATATAGTCACGGAACATGTAAAAATGTGCAATACTTTTAAGTCTAATCCTAACGTAAAACAACATAAACTTTCTACTACGTCCTGGAATCCTAGGCTACATAAAATCAGTATAAGGCGCGTTTTATTGCTAACTCTAGTTGTTGTACTACTACTAAACTATCTAAACTGTTAACGTCGTGTCTTACTACTATCAAAGAACATGTTAAACGTTACTGTGATAAAATATGTGACAATTCTGGTATTAATGTTTTTTGGTCCATAAAAATTTCAAATGATATTTTAACTAAACTTAAATGAATAGTATAACATTTCTTGATTGAGCTCTTACGATTTCTCTACACTCTATACTACTGTACCTCACCATCTTATAAAGGATAAACTGATTAAATTGATAGAAAAAACCTTTGCCAGAGAAAATAAAATGTTCATTGCTTGTAATGCTCAACGTTCATTCTTTTCGAATTCTGAAGTTGAAAATTACACAATGTGGACTTGCCTTGATGTTTGTAGATCTTTAACATTTCTTTTAGATAACATATTTGTGCGCTATGGGGATACCATATATCGTCAAGTTGTTGGTATACCTATGGGAACAAATTGTGCCCCTCTTGTTGCAGATTTGTTTTATATTGCTATGAGAAGGATTTCATGCTTAGTTTAAAACCTGATACACAATCGGACATTGTTAGTGCTTTTAATAAAACGTCTAGGTATTGAGACAATATTTTGAAATTGGATAATCCTTATTTTGAAAATATGGTTTCTTCTATTTGCCCAAAAGAACTTACTTTAAACAAAGCGAACCCATCTGACATTCAGGCTTCCTTTTTAGATTTGAATATTTCCATCACTAATGATAAAGTTTCGTCTAAAATATACGATAAAAGGGAAGATTTCGATTTCAAAATTGTTAATTATCCTTCTCTAGATGGAGATGTTCCCCGGTCTACATCTTATGGGGTTTACATTTCTCAACTTATTCGCTTTTCCCGAGCCTGTTCTTTGCTAGTAGATTTTAATAGTCGTAATTTAATTATAACTCAGAAAAATAAATTCGGAAAGCTTTTTCAAAATTCTATTCTCGAAATTTACCCCTCATTAGTAAATATAACTGCAATTTACGGACGTTACTGCAACAAGGTATTTCTCATCCAGATTTCTATGGTGATGTTATCTACAAACTTAGGAAAATTCATGGTCATATCCATTTTCACGATTTGTTTATTAAACGCATTAAAACTTTTAGGAAGAAAGGTTATGACCCTATTATATTGCAACACACTGCATGTTTGGTTATCGACCCCTTTACAGTCGGTCGCTACGCTTTCCTCTTTGCTTGCACAATGACAGGCCGAGGGTATTACTCTATGATGGTATACTCTTAAACCCAGAAATGGGATGAGCTTACCAGACTCATGTGTTACCTTTTCTCTGTCGTGCCCTTAACGGCTTCCCTGCAGTTGCTCTGTCTTCAGCAAAGTCATTGAGTACATATTTGACGGACTTTCACAGTTGTTATGCTATGTTTTACATTTTGTACTGTGATTACTGTCTTCTATGTTGTGGGGAAGTCCGGCGGGGATACCTTTATTTACAATGTTTGTTTAGCTAGCCTAAGGGTGAATTTGAGATAAGTGTGAGGTTAGGACGTCCGTAAACCGGTTTAAACCCCCAGTGGTGATTTTGCTACTGACCGTGCCAAGGCGGTTCTCTCTTTGTCAACCTTACTTTTGTTTGTCTTGTGTATTTGTTCATGTTTGTCTCTGGTGCTCGTGTATTTGTTGGTGTTTTCTGTGTTCTTCTCGTGTGTTTGCATGTGTTTGGTTGTGTGTGTGTGTGACATGCTGTCTATTGATGTGTTGGTGGTGATTGCGTCTTGTATATGACTTTCTACTGTATGTGTGTATGAGTATAAATTGCTATGCTTTCTGTAGGTGTTTTGGTGATGGTGGCGTTTTGTGTGTGGCTTTTCCTGCTTGACTTTACTACTTTTTCATTAACAATTCAAGATATGGCATACGAATTTGTCTGAATAGAGGGGGAAAATATGACATGTCTATTTCCTGCGTTTTATTAATTGCATTACTATCATAATTAGTATAATCATCATCATCATCATCATCATCATAATCATCATCATCCTTACAGTCGTTGATTATTATTTGTATTATTATTTTTTTTATATTGTTATAACATTATTTTAATTATCATTAGTATTATTGTTGTTGTTGTTGATAGTTGCTTTAAAAACATATTGACATTGAAAGTGGTAGTTGGGCAAATCATTGTAAGGCGGTACTTCCATCTTCCACCTATTGTATGTTTGTTTTGTCTTTGTGCGTCTCTTGATATTTTTATACTTATATACATTTGCTGTTTACTTGTGTTGCTGTCCGGGCGGCTGTTTGTTCTGTATGTGGTGTTTCCTGCATGAGTAATTTGTGTACTTTTAAGATTTTGTATGGGGATTGGTTTCTATTTTATTGTGAAAGCCTTAGATCATTCTAAAACAGGTTTAAAGTGGTGTCCAAGAACCCCAATTCCCTATACTACGTAAACACCTTTTCATGCCTTTGCAAACAGGGTATATCTGGATGAGACGGCCCCTGTATGAGCCGTCTGACCAGGGTCTGCTCTGTGACATATGAAATTATATAGGTCTGATCCTACAGATGTTGTCAACAATTCCCTGTAAAAAATACCTTATAAACATGAAGTAAGTAAATAAATATCTATGAAGTGATCGATTCATACATGGAATTAATGTTCTTTAGGGAAAGTGTTTAAAGAGTACAATATTGTTTCATTTACGTAAACAATATATAAAAAATGTGTTTAACCCTTTACTTTATAAATACGCCTCTCTACGCATTTGCAAACAGAGCAGGCCAAAATCAGACGGCTCTCATAGGAGCCGTCTGGTCAGGGTCTGCTATATTTGCTTATAATATAATATAGATATCTAGTTCTTGCCAATGTCAAACATGTGCTATTGTAACAGATTAATCTAATTAATATTCATGGCAGCATTATTTCTTACATACATATTTATGGAGGACAGGGTTTAATTCCGGGTTTGTGAGATTATAGATCTGTTAACTATTATACAACTCTCGACAATGTAACTATATTGATGCCATGGGTAGATCCTATAATTATTTAATGCCAAAAATTGGACGGCTAAATTGTAATAAATTTGGTCCACCGATTAACTTCTGTGTAACCGTGTCAAAGGTGTATTAAAAATTCTGAAGTGAGGTGATCCCCCGAAAGCAAAAATTGCAACACATTAAGAGAAAATTTCAGACTCGGTTTTATTGAGACTGTTCATGAGCAGTAATTGAAAGTGCAACACTGCTCACGCCCCCTAGCACCGGCTTAAGCGGTATTCAAATTTCAGAACAAGAAGTACTGAAATTCATGATCTCGAAGGATCAGAAGGTATAACAACACTGAGAATGAAGTACGGGGCGACGTTTTACGGCCGCCACACAAGCACTTAACACCTGCTGTTGTGAAGAAGCCGAAATTAATAAATTTGAAAGTTTAAGAAATTTTAAGCCTGTTACAGAATAACATTCTACAAACTACACACTTTTTTGCAGGTATGTGGGACATTATTTTTCCCCAGATCATTTTTTAACTAAACAAAGTTGCAGACTCGGTTTTATTGTGTCTGTTCATGAGCAGTTAACGTACAACACTACTAGCAACGACACTGACGGACCAGAAGCCTGAAACACTGTTTTAACAATTTAAGATATGGCAACCGAATTTGTCTGAATAGAGGGGGAAATATGACATGTCTATTTCCTGCGTTTTATTAATTGCATTATTATCATAATTAGTATAATCATCATCATCATCATTATCATCATCATTACTGTCGTTGATTATTATGTGTATTATTATTTTTTTTATATTCTTATAACATTATTATAATTATCATTAGTATTATTATTGTTGTTGTTGATTTAAAAAACATATTGAAATTGAAAGTGGTAGTTGGGCAAATCATTGTAAGGACACATAGAACCATTTCACAAATAGTTTACGAAAAGTAAGCTATGTGCTCCTTGCTGTAATAATGGTAGAATATTTGTGTAAAGTTTGTAAATCTTAAAACATTAATTAAACGAAGTTTAAAAAACTGAGAAAGTTCCAATCTAAGATATTTAGGTTTCAAATGTAAAGAAACAATTAGCTGATTACAAGTTTGCATGTGTTGTTGCAAATATTGATATTAGAGAGGCTTAGAGCATAGATGTTGATCTTCTGGCAACGTGTTGCCGACTGTTTGAACTAACAGTAATCTGCTGTTATTGTACAAAGTCCTGTGTAAGATTAATGTACATGTAAACATTTTAAGAACCTTTTGAATACGAAGTGTATCTAGATACACGTCCTAATGAAGTACAGGTTTGTTTATCACGAAATCCGAACAAAATGCAGATATATGCAGAAGAGTACCAACACCGCGAATTGAAAACTATTGTATGTATTGTAACATTCATGATCTATGTTTTATAGAATTCAGTTCAAGAAATTAAGAGAAAACATAGTTACTTAGGTGTTTTTATAAAGTCTGCAAACAAAATTGAATATGTCCTGTTCAAATTAGCATTATTTATGCATGCTACGGAAAAGATATAGATATCTAAATGATATTTTAGATTTAAAACATGTTCGACATCTAAATTATGAATTCTAATATAAATATTCTCATTCTACAGTTTACTCATCTGTTAAATTCCAGTGCCCATCCTTTACTAGCTTTGTTGTTCAACAATATTTCGATAGTGTAACAAAGTTACTTTTAATATTATAACGTTTAGACTTTAATGATAAAGATCTATGGGCATATGGGCAAGCACTTTTACGGTTTATTTTATAAAGAAACCGTTTCCCTTTTCTGTATTCGATACCTACTTAATAGACATGACCAAATAATCGTAATGGAATATGAAAATTGGAACATTATAGCCATTAACAAATAGAGCAGACCCTGATCGAATGACTCCTACATGAGTCTCTGATCTGTGTCTTCTATGTTTGCAAATGCGTGAAAATGCGTTTATATGAAGGAAAGTTTTTAAACCGGTTTAACCCCCACCAGTGACTTTGGTCACTGACCGTTCCAAGGCGTTACTTCGATCTTCCCCTTATTGTATGTTTGTTTTGTCTTTGTGCGTCTCTTTATGCTTGTGGTAGTTATGTACATTAGCTGTGTTTTCTTGTGTTGCTGTTCGGGCGGCTGTTTGTTGTGTAAGTGGTGTTTGCTGCATGCCTTATATTTGTACTTTTAAGAGATTTATATGCATGAACTATTATCCGATTTGTTTTCAAACGTTTTGTCATTGTTAGAAGTGTCTTAATACTGAGTCTATTTCATACATGCTTTTGTCGTATGGTTTAGAATCCAAGTATTAGAGTAACTCTGCAAGTTACACATACACAATAGTTAACCTTTAGCCTTTTATTGGCGCATACATGAATACCTATACAAATAGTTTGGATCCAGAGTAACTCGGCGTCAGCATCCAAACTGTTTGATACCCTGATTGCATTTTGGTAGACAAATTGAATATAACTGGAATTTTAAACCGTTATAGGTGAAACATTCCGTAAAAACAATTTGCTCAGCAGGCTAAAGGTTAAATTTTAGTCCGTAAAACAAGTTGAATCTACAAACGCGAGCATTGGTATTTGTTTTACATATTATGTATATTCATGTCATTATGCACTACGTTTTGATAGCACTGCGTTGTCTAATCATTAAAACAAATGCCCTGGTTCAAATAAAATGCATTGATATTAGCAGGTGGGATAAACACAAGCTTGATCATAGTAGTCAAAATATCATTAATTTCCAGTTGGAACGGAAACGAAGCGATCCTAAGTGGGCAGTGTACTCTGAGCCAGTTTCAGGATTTAATAGTGCAGTAGAACCTGTTTTAAGCGACATTATATTAATTGGACACCATGAATCTCAAAATTCAGGTTGTTGCTAAATACAAGGCAAAAATAATAAAGAAAGCTGCTGTAGAACAAAACTTTATTTCCATATACTAGTCGGTCTCTTTACGGCAACGAGTTCACTTGTCTAGTGAACATGCGCAAGACAAAATAGTTTTCTTCAAGTCTGCACTAGTTTCAGTAGTTTGGTTGTAAAATGCTCATGTATTTGTTTACTCTTCATGTATTTAATAATAATTCGCTGTGTGAGATATTACTACTAATCTACACAAAGATAAACTTTTTAAAAGTCTTGAATTTTAATAAACTCCAAGTACGTCGATGCTCCAGAGTGGGCCCTGTACTTTAATCGGAAGAAGAAGAAGAAGACGCGAACGAATATTTTTACCGTAGTTTTCGCAACACCTTGGCGTTCTAAAGCAGAAGCAATATAGCCGAGGTTTCCGATTGCATTTTATACACATTCGTAACTGATTAGCATATAGACCTACATCTTCAGCCAATCAAACTGCCTTTTGCATTCGGTCATTTCCGTTTGACCCGTACTCAAAATTAGAAACAAGGTCAAAGAAATCTAAAATAATCAACCAATCAAATTCGGAATTCCCGTATGCACATTTATCACGCATCGAACAGCGTGTTTTGACTATGGCATCCAACCTCAACACAAGTCTAAGTCTTACAAGAAGTAAACCCGTAAAAACAAATCAAAGTAAGTATTATCCATAGAAGGTTATCAACTCATATTCATTCAAATTATATTCCAGTGTCAATAACAACTGTGAAAATAAGAGTCTCTTCTATGTATCGTGTAACCGCCGAGTCGCCGACAGTAAAAAGTGTCGTTTGCTCAAGACGTTTGTGTCGTGTAAAAGCGAAAGTAGGTAGCAATTTGTTGAAATGTTTTTCCCAGCTTACAACTCTACTTCTGACTGTAGTTCTGAATTTGGGTTTCATCAGGTTCCAAACAACTACCGTAATTGTATGTACATGTATGGATCTACTTAGTAACCTTCAAATTTGTAAGCAGACTACATTTATTCAAAATAAACGAGTGCTGAACATGGAAAAATAAATGTTATGTGTAAGAATTAGTTGAACAAAAAATGTAGGATTATAGGTAGCCTTTGTATCATTTTGATGTTGTGCTTCAGTTTTTGCATCAGCTTTGGACATGAAAGCATTAATTGACCCTTTACTTCATGAATATTCATATAAGAAATAATGACATCATGAATATAATTAAGATATTCTTTTGCCATAGTAGAAACTAGAAGCATGTCTATATATAAACAGCAGATCATGAGATGGCTCCTTTTGTTTCAGTCTGTCATATTTTTATGCCCCCAATCAAGGGGGGGGGGGGCTGACTTTGTTGGTTTGTTGGCTTGGCTCAAACTTTAATGTTGGCAATAACTTTGTAGCCATTGCACATACATACTTCAAACCTGGCATGTCTATGCAACTTACAGAGACGAATATTATTTTTTTTTTTTGGGGGGGGGGGATTGAGGGGGGGGGGGGGGCTTATTAAAATCAAGGTTATATTACAGTTAAATGTCACATTACGGGTCAAATTTATATTTGTCACAATCAGGGGCATAGTGTTTCACAAAAATGTATTGTCATTAATACTGTTAACTGTTATCAATTCCAAGACGTTATTGTTATTAACGTGTTCATCAATTTCCCCCCTTACACATAACATCCATATCAAACCCGAACGCCATTATGGACATTGAGGCCTTTGATTAAGAATTCTACGTTCTATAAATTCTAAGTCGCTTAAGACAGACTCTACTGTATATCAAAGGCAAACAGAGCAGACCCTGAGCTGACGGCTGTAGGGGCCGTCTGATCTGCTTCTACTTTATTTGTCAATGTGTAGAAAGGCGTATCTATGGAGTGAAGGGTTACAAGAATAAGTGTAACAAGAACAAGTCTTGTGATTAGACAGTGTACATTCGGATGAAAAAGGTGTAACGACAACCCAAATACAAATGTATTCACTAACACAAGCGATATATACAGAACACGCATTTAAACCATATCTATTCATAAAACTGATACTTTAAATATTTTAGAATAAAAAATACTCACATTTAGGTATAACTTCTCAGGCGAGTACTTTCCTAACACTTTTACCCATCTAATTTCTATTGCATTTATATAAAGGGCTAACGCATGGCTGCACAATTTAGTATATCTCTTTATGAGCCAATCAGAACTTTGTAATTTAGATTTACTACAGTACAGACCCAGCGCGGACATAATAAATTGAGAGCAGGTTTCATCGCGGGCAAAATCTGTGTCCACCGCGGACCGAAATTTGCCCTACGGGATATTACCGCCGCGGGGTAATCGCAGTCCGTGCTGATACCAGCGTGGATTGCGAGGCTTCGCGGACACTACCTTTATGACTGGCAGTCGTTTAATCGCTTTAGATGTAAATTATTTAGATAAGATATACAAAAGCTTACATATATGTCACAGTAGAAATTGCGATTTTGGACAATCGTCGATTTTCCTAGGACATATTCGCATTCTCTCCTAGGATAAACTCTGATCCTAAAGACAATCTACGATTCTCCTAGTACAATATTCCAATATTCCAATCACAGTCTGTCCAATGATAAACTGTAATTCTATCATGAAAATTTACAATTCTACCTGAAGAATTTAAATTATTAGTTTTAGATATGACACTTATAATTCTTTTAGGAAAATGTACAATTCTACTAGAAGAATTTATTATTAGTGTATTTTATGACATTTTAACTCTACAAAGAAAATGTACAATTCTACTGGAAGAATATATTATTTTAAGATCACAAGTCTTGAAGTCTATATTCCAAACATGACAAAAAACACATAATTGTGAATGATTTTAAAAGAGGATCGGAGTTTGTCCTAGGAGAGATTGCGATCGCATTCTATCCTAGGAGAATCGACGATTGTCCTGAATCGCAATTTCTACTGAAACGTATACATGTACATACGCATGTGCATTTTTTCAATTGAAGAAACACATATTGAATTCTGACAGATTTTAAATTCAAAATTAAATTAGATAACATATGTGAATAAATAGCCTTCACCCAAAACCCGAGACTGAAACGGGTTCTTTCTGCTAAAACTACAATTTATAGTCAGATTTTAACGATTTCCAGACTGTAAATGCACGAGAAAAAGAAATAGATACAAAATACCAGCAGTAATTATTTTCACAATCTGATTTTCAGAAAAAGCGTAGCGCAGAGATTATAGATATCGGGAGCATCCGGTCATATTTGTTTCGACCCCACACGGGCATTATAGTGGGTGGAGAGATTGTCTTGGGGGAAAACCATTACTTGTTTATTTCTTGAAATACTTCTTTTTGAAACCTTAACCCTTTACTCCAAAGTTTGTGTTCAGTATTGAAGATAGATGTTTGCTTAAAACAGGCTGAATTGGACCATTTCACCTTTCTCTCAACTAGTCTGCTTTAAGCTACAGTCTGCTGCGATATAGAACATGTATGGAGTGGAACTAACTTTTGAGAGTAGGAATAAATTAAATGCGTTAAAATGAGTACATATGGAGTAAAGGGTTGAACTTCGGTCTCATTCGAAGAAAAGATACTAACAGTTGAATAAATAATTATTTAAGTTCGAAACGCATATACACTAATAATTTATACTGTTACATCTATTCTTGTTTGAACGACCATTCAGTGCAGCTACAAGATTCAAGTTGATATCAGAATTTAGATGAAAATATTGTAGTTTACTGTATTATTTTGAAACGCCGCAAAGCAGTCACCTGCATCAATCAAACATCTGTATAAAACATCCACCTGAAATAACAGATATCCAAGTATTGGTATTTCGTTATCTTTCAAATGAGTTCTAAGCCACGACCGTACTGTTATTCATTTAATTCATATTAACCCTTTTCATGCTAGTAGCATAATTATATTGACCCAATTCAGAAACAAGGCAGACCCCGATCAGACATCTCTTAGAGGCTGTATGTTCAAGGTGTGTAATGGGTTCTTATAGGATATATCAAACATGAATTGGAGAAATTATTCCTGTATTAATTACCAATATAAACGTTGAAATGACAGAAAGTCATTAAGGGCAATTATATGTGAAAAGGAAGAAGGGCTAAAGGAATTTCTATCTAGCACAAAAGTACAATTCACGTAGTTAATTCATATCTGCGGGCACACGATATATATATATATATATATATATATATATATATATATATATATATATATATATATATATATATATATATAAAGGTGGAAATCCGATAAGACACAGTTGTACTACATCTTAAATTTAATAACAAATGATAATATATATAGATAAATTCCTCAACCGGTTTCACGTTTGATCATCAGGAGGATTGTTCTTCAACTATGACGTCAACGTCGTCAATGACGACGGCAAGATGGCGGCGCCCAGCGTAATTTGTAGATGACGTAATTACAGTGACGTTAAATGGTGGCGCCCAATTTATCTTTAGGCAACGTCATCAAGGGGAACAACTGTCATGTATTAGAAAGCGGAATCGATGATCTATCATGATTTAAAATGGGTTTAAATATGCGAATGAAGTAAGATTCCTTCTGTTTCCTGGCCAGGAAATTCATTTTGTAAAAGGGAAATATCTTGTATTTAGGCCAAATAGATCCAGCACAAATATCTATATGCGCACTGACTGGCAACATTCGGGTCGAGATGTCCCTGATTTGCTGGTTATGTACTGTCACTCGTTTTCTCAAATCGGACGTTTCGCCGATGTATTCCTGACCACAGCCCTGACACTTTATAACGTAAATAAGGTAGTTTACATCACAAGACATACAGTGGTTCACCTTAAATGACTTGCCGTTTCTAAATAAAAATTCCCATCCTTCGATCAGATGCATACATAAACCACACCTAGACTGATTGCATTTTATAACTTGCGGAGTAAACTGAATTTCATTAAATTCTGCTTTCGTCAGCAGTTTCTTCAAATTTGGTGCCTGTCTTTTGCATTTAATTATTTTATATTTATTCACTACCTCTTTCATATGTGGGTCCCGCATTAGGAGCTCCATGTTATTTCTAATTTGTGGAAACATCCCTTCATTCCTCGGGTTGTGTGCCGAGATGTAAGTAATAACTGCCGTCTGATCACTCTCCTTTACGTGTCCTGGCTTCCCGTAGGTCCATGGACTTTGCCTTTTCAATACTGGCATTGATGAGCTCATTGATGAGTTTTGCCGTTTTAAAAAGGTATTCAATTCTTCAAGTCGTACATTTAATGTTGCGTCGTCAGAAATAATTGTCCGAAGACGACTGACATTAAATGTGCGACTTGAAGAATTGAATACCTTTTTAAAACGGCAAAACTATCCAGAAGAGCTCATCAATGCCAGTAAGACCTAAAGGTACTGAAATACCCGATAAGACTTTCCATTAAAGTTGTCGGAACTTTTTTGATGATCTTAAATCAATGACCCCCCTGCGCTGAAACACCAGGGTAGTTTCCGTACATTGTAGAGCACCCAAAGCAATCATTGTTTTAATGTATGACAAAAAGCTTTAACTCTCATTATACTGAATTATCGTCCGCTTCAAAAATGTAGTCTGCAAAATAAATGAAATAAGTTTTGGTACATTGGCCGCGAGATGTTGCATGATTTGTCTAAGTTTCTTATGTTATCATAGGCATTTACCTACAATACACTTTTTGCCGACTATGTAACAAAAATAACAATGGTTTAACATGCCAACCGGTGGAGTTGAAAACAGATATAGAGATATATACTGTATGTATATGTCTCTGACAGATATAAGCTTTTCAAAGCATGAGTACAAGATTAACATAAAGAAGTTAAATATTTGTATTGTACGAATGTAGGTAATAATGCCATAGGTAAATATGCCATAGGTAAATATGCATTAGGTAAAAATGCCACAGGTAAAGTGGTAAAAATGCCTTAGATAATAATGCCAGAGGTAAAAATGCCATAGGTAAATATGCCACAGGTATAACAAAAGTTGTAATAACAAATAGTTTTGAATTTATAAAGAGAAAACTGTATAGTGTGAAAATATTTAGTGTAATAACATATAATAATCAGATTGGTATCTGAAATAATGTAAACAAAATTAGTATTTTGGATTTTCAAAATATATAAAAAAAATAATAATATCTTAAAACATTTTGAATATTATGAGTTATGAGTGGTGATGTCAATTAACATTTTATCCCGCCTTTTCTCGCACTAGCAAACAGAGAAGACCCATATAAGACTGATGTGTTTGTTTGCATATTCAAACTTATCAATTAATAACAAATATTTTGAAATTTGGTCTGAGTCCAAATAAAAAAAATAAAAATTTTCCTACAACTATTTAAACAGAGTTGACCAAGACACCACCCCTCAAATGTCAGAGGTATATAAAAAATGAATAACAAATATTTTAAAATTTGGTCTGAGTATAAAATAAAAAGAATGATTTTTCCTATAATTTTTTAAACAGAGTTGACCAAGACACCATCCCTGGCATTTTTACCATTTTTACCTCAGGCATTTTTACCTAAGGCACTTTTACCTACAGTACAGGCCCGCGGACTTTTTGTTTTTCGTTTAACCAGCGCGGACAAAATAAATTGAGCGCGTGTTTCCAGTGCGGACAATTTTAATGGATCATCGCGGACAAAATCTGTGTCTACCGCGGACCGAAATTTGCCCTACGGGATATTACCGCCGCGGAGCCATCGCAGTCCATGCTGATACCAGCGTGGATTGCGATGCTTCATCGCGAACACTACCTTTATGACTGGCAGTCGTTTAATCGCTTTAGATGTAAATTATTTAGATAAGATATACAAAAGCTTACATATACATGTACATACACATGTGCATTTTTTCAATTGAAAAAACACATATTGAATACTGTCAGATTTTAAATTCAAAATTAAATTAGATAACATATGTGAATAGATATAGCCTTCACCCAAAACCCGAGACTGAAACGGGTTCTTTCTGCTAAAACTACAATTTATAGTCAAATTTTAACGATTTCCAGACTGTAAATGCTTGAGAAAAAAGAAACAGATACGAAATACCAGCAGTAATTATTTTCACAATCTGATTTTCAGAAAAAGCGTAGCGCAGAGATTATACATGTCGGGAGCATTCGGTCATATTTGTTTCGACCCCACACGCGTATTAAAGTTGGTGGAGAGATGTGTCTTTGGGAAAACCATTACTTGTTTATTTCTTGAAATACCTTAATCCTTTACTCCAAAGTTTGTGTTTAGTATTGAAGACAGATGTTTGCTTAAAACAGACTGAATGGAGCGCGTTAAAATGCGTTAAAATGAGTACATATGGAGTAAAGGCTTTAACTTGGGTCTCATTCGAAGAAGAGATGCTAACAGTTGATTAAATAATGATTTAAGTTCGAAACGCATCTACACTAATAATCTATACTATTACAGCTATTTTTGTTTGATCGACCATTCAGTGCAGCTGCAATATTTAAGTTGATATCAGAATTTAGATGAAAACTATTGTAGCTAAAAATCTGTATAAAACAGCCACCAGATATAACAGATATCCAAATATTGGTATTTCGTTGTCTTTCAAATGAGTTCAAAGCTACGACCGTACTGTTATTCATTTAACTCATATTAACCCTTTTCATGCTAGTAGCATATATTGACCCAATTCAAAAACAGGGCAGACACAGATCAGACATCTCTCAGAGACTGTATGATCAGGGTGTGCACTGGTTTCTAATAGGATCTATCAAACATGAATTGGCATTCGTCCTGCGGAAATTATTCCTGTATTCATTACCAATATAAACGTTTAGATGATAGATATTCATAGAGGGCATTTATATAATTGGGATAAGATATATAACTTTATTCAAATCCATAAGGCCATCGGCCCATGAGGAAGTGTATACATAGTATACACATTAAACATATATTCAAAACTATAACTGACAAAACTATAACTGACAAAACTACAACTGACATAACAATACATAAAAACATCAGTAATGTAATTATTTTCCGGAGAAGGTTGCTAAAACCTAGGGTACATTAATAGGGCTTCTAAAAGTTTGAGATAAGACAAGTGCATCTTTACAATGTGCTTGCCATCATACTGTGACTAGAGTTACACTACAAGAAAAGCATTGATGTAAACATCAAAGCGCGCCATTATAAAGAACAGCCATGCTGGTTTTGTTAAAATCTAATGTGAAACAAAAATGCTTAGAATATGAGTGATCATGATACTTATATGTTGCACTAACCCTTTCAATGAAGATATATAAACGCAGACAAATGAATGATTTTTACATGAAAATATACACTGATTGGCATTATATTAATAAAATCATGCAATCATTCAAAGGTTTAGTTCAGCATATTGCTCTTGGAATTACTACAGACATAAGTATGATTTCAGACACCCTATCAAACAATGAAATAATAATACTTAAAACAACTAAATAATGAGTTTGGCCAAAGCTTTTCAATACTGGGAATTTAAGAAATGAACCAACTACCGAAATAGTAGTTTGATAGATAATTATCACGTTTTTATAAATTATTTGCGTTGATTATTGACGGATCAGTCATTATTAAATCTTAGAAAAGAAAATTTTCATTGTAAAATCTTATTCATATATTAATAAACTCTGATAAGATAAGCTTAATGTAGCACACCTATTTGCAGCAAATCTGGAGTTTAACTGTATAGAGGATCTTAAATGAGTGCTCATCACAAACAGCTTCCACGAAACGAGCCTACTATAATAATATGACACGAGCTTTAGCGAGTGTCACATTCATAACGGCAAACGAGCTCCACGAAAACAACATGCAATGAACACTAATGTAAGATTCTTTATCACAAAAGCCTTAAAAGTGCAATAGAAAATGCAACCGGCTATAGCTGACGGCTGTTTCGGCCATTCCTTACAAACCGTAGGCTAACGATTGTTAATTTACATAAAAAAAACAACAACAACAAAAACCGCACTAGTGCATTTGCATGGCACTCCGTCATGGCAGATTATGTGATAAATGTATATCATGCCAAATATACAGTTGTTCATGTATCAAAGGCGTAGTTATGACAATATTAATCATATAATGGAAGAACAGTTGCTTGAACAGTCAGTCTAAACGTAATGTGCAATATTGGCCTCTTTAATCATAACTTATGTACATGTATACGAATATTCGTATTAAATTGCAGACATATTATTTGAGCTAAGTGCATGTTTGAAATAGTGAATTCAGCAAAGAACCTCTCTTACTACTTCACATGCATTTAACAAACTTTCTCTCAGTGGCTCTGAATATACAACAGATAATGTGGAATGTTATTTGCATATCCATGAACCAATAAAATATCTTATCTGGCGTCCAAAACCTATGGTTTCCAATTGAAATCCGAGTCTCTGATGTCGCATATCAAACGATATTTGAAATTTAGAATATCTCAATATATATAAAATAGAAATATGTGTGCTTATGATTCTTTGGATTTCAATTGGGGCAGTATTTCCATACCAGTAGTGTTAAATAACGATTGCATATGAAGCTGATTTGATAGCAAACGCCTTTTCAATAAACATAGCTAACCTTTCCACTTCTTGATAATTTGTAGAGTTTATCAACAGCACAAACTTTTGCATATTTGGCCTATGCCAAAATAATTTCTTGAGATACAGTTTTCTTAACTCTTTGTACAGTTCGCATTCCATAACAAAATGATATTCATCTTCAATAGTTTTACAATTATTACATATCCGCTCATTTCTAGGTATTATGTTGGGTCTATGCCACCGACCCATCTCAATTTCGAGCCTGTGTGAGGATACTCAAAGTTTAGTAAGAGCAATTCTAAACTTAGTAATATTACATATGGACAGATACGGTTGGAATTCAAACTTACGCCAACTATTATAAAAACATGCTCTACTTGAATCATTCAAATATATGAAAACTCAGCGGAAGAAGGGTTAAAGGAATTTCTATCTAGCACAAAAGTACAATTCACGTAGTTAATTCATATCTGCGGGCACGCGAGAGAGAGGGAGAGAGGGAGAGAGAGACAGACAGAGACAGACAGACAGACAGACGGACAAAGAGACAGACAGAGAGAAAGAGGGAGAGAAGCATACTGACAGACGATGCGTCACAAGCGTATATGTACAGTATACAGTGAGGGACTCGAGAGAGAGAAAGAGAGAGAGGAGGGTGGGGGGCAATGTTAACTATTGGTGATTGACACGCCTATAGATGACAGTTGATTAGATTATGTCTTTTTCAATGGGTGCGTCTTAAAGGTACTGAAGCATACAGACAATGCCTTACAAGCTTATATGTGCAGTATACAGTGAGGGACTTAGAGAGAGAGTGAGAGAGAGTGAGAGAGAGAGAGAGAGAGAGAGGAAGAGAGAGGGAGAGAGGGAGAGAGAGAGAGAAGAGAGAGAGGAGAGGGAAGAAGGGAGAGGAGAGAGAGAGGAGAGAGTGAGAAGCATACAGACAGTCGATGCGTCACAAGCTTATATGTGCAGTATACAGTGAGGAACTCGAGAGAGAGGAGAGAGAGAGAGAGAGAGAGAGAGAGAGAGAGGGAGGGGAGGGAGCAATGTTAACTACTGGTGATTGACACGCCTATAGGTGACAGTTGATTGGATTATGTCTTTTTCAATGGGTGGGTCTTAAAGGTACTGAACCAATGAATTGTAACATCTTGATAGTCGCAAAAGAGCGGAAATACCCGATAAGACTTTCCATTAAAGTTGTCGGAACTTTATTGATGATCATAAATCAATGACCCCCTGCGCTGAAACACCAGGGTAGTTTCCGTACATTGTAGATCACCCAAAGCGATCATTGTTTTAATGTATGACCAATAACTTTAACCCTCATTATACTGAATTATCGTCTGCTTCAAAAATGTAGTTTGTAAAATAAATGAAATAAGCTTTGCTTAATTTCACTGAAGAAAAAACAGAAAAATGAGAGTCAGACATATTTGATCCTAATCCTAATGATATACTTATATTTCCTGTACCTTTCTTACAATTAGATGTATTTGCAAACGTGACTTTGCGTGAATTGGTACATTGGCCGCAAGATATTGCATGATTTGTCTAAGTTTCTTATTTATGTTTTCATAGGTATTTGCCTACAATACACTTTTTGCCGACTATGTAACAAAAATAACAACGGTTTAACATGCCAACCGGTGGGGTTGAAAACAGATATAGAGATATATACTGTATGTGTATGTCTCTGACAGATAAAGCTTTTCAAAGCATGGGTACAGCACAGTACAAAATTAAATAAAAAAGTTAAATATTTGTATTATAAGAATGTAGGTAAAAATGCCACAGGTAAAAATGCCTTAGGTAAATATGCCATAGGTAAAAATGCCACAGGTAAAGTGGTAAAGATGCCTTAGATATAAAAAAAAATGTAATAACAAATATTTTTGAATTTGTAAAAGGAAAACTGTATACTGTGAAAATATTTAGTGTAATAACATAATTTTTTTTTATAATAATCAGATTGGTATCTTGAATATTATGAACAAAATTAGTATTTTGGACTCAAACCGAAATTCAAAATATTGAATTTTTAATAATATCTTAAAACCATTTAAATATTATGAGTTATGAGTGGTGATGTCAATTAACATTTTATCCCACCTTTTCTCGCACTAGCAAACAGAGAAGACCCAGATCAGACAGCTCCTATAGGAACTGTCTGGTCAGGATCTGCTGTTTTTGTTTGCATATTGAAACTGATCAATTAATAACAAATATAAACTGCATTTGTTAAAGGGTCATATCTAAAGGGTATAATATTGATTAGATTTACAAACGTACACGCATTTCTAAAGATGTTTACCATATTTCCTATCACAGGATACTATACTGCAAACCATGACAAAAAAGTTATTTGTTGCAAATTTATATAAATTTAAAATCACAAGGCGTGAAATTCCAGAATTAAGAGTTTACATCGTAATACACATATAAATTGGCTGGGACCCTTTACTCCGTGAATATTCTTGTAAGAAATACTGATATCATGAATATTTATTAAATTATTTTATTATAATAGCATATTTACTGAGGATGTTTTGGTATTGGAAAAAAATGTAGAGACAGATCCAACATAGATTCATAAGCAAACAGAATACCCTGATCAGACGGTTCCTATAGGAGCCATCTGATCCGGGTCTATTCTGTTTGCAAGCACGTGAAAAAGCGTCCATGCTTTCAGAATTTTTACTTCTGTTGCCGGGTCATGTCAGGTATACATTTTTAGCTAAATTCGTAACCTTAAGGTTGGTTGTCGGTAGTTTTTAACCCTTTCCCTGTTGAATATTTATGTCAGAAAAGATGACATCATAATATTCATTAGTTGCTTTTCATAATGGTATAGGTACACGGTACATGACTTTTTTGTACTGGTAGAAAATGTAGAGTCAGATCTGATTTACTTTCATAAGCAAACAGAGTAGGTCCCGATCATACGGCTCCAATAGGCGCATCTAAATTTTAGTGTACGCTGTTTGCAAAGACATGGAAATATATATGTTTATATAATTATGGTAAAGGGATAAGCAAACATATTTTTATGATTTGTATGACTATGAAAACATTCTTGTTATTCTGTTACATTGTGATGATTAACCTTTTCCCTGTTCAGTATTCATGTAAGAAATAATGGTATCGTGAATATTTATAAGCTAATGTTTTAAATGGCATGTGTAGACAAGATAGTTTTGGTGTTGATATGAAATGTATAGTAGAGTCAATTTTATTAACAGAGCAGACTCCTATAGGAGTCGTATGATCTGGGTCTGCGCTGTTTGCAAATTCACGAAAACACGTTTATATTAGAGAAAGGGTTATATTTTAAGGTGGAATGGCCGGTCATTATTTAACTGTAGATTCCATTCATTATATAAGATTTAAATTTGCTATATGATTTTGAATAATAAACAGTGAAGACCCTGGTCAGAGGGTTGCTTTTCGAGCTATCTTGTCTGGGTCTACAGCTTTCAAATGTCGGTACTTTTATTTCCCGCATACAAAGATTTTAACAATACAAACTATTTGTTTTGGAATACTGAAAATGAATTGTGTTATACAGTTGGAGACTATATTATTACATTACTTACTCAGCCTAAGTATACTGCTAATTTACTAACTAGACCTAGGAAAACAGTAACGATCAAAGTTGCCAGATGGTCAGTAAATCCCCTAATTTCGCAGCAGGGACAAGGGTCAGTGATCACACAACTGTCATCTATTAAACACTGTCTTATCAACAAAGTTATGATTAATTACGTAACATGAATGATTCTACTGAAACAGTAAGTACTACCAAACAATGTAAAGTTGTGATTTTTTAAACAGCTTCCCGAAAAATAGAAGATGACTATGTTTTGACTAATTAGATCTATGGCTAAGCATAATTAAACCCCAACGATTTAGATCTATTTCAAAAGGTAGATTATTGTGAATTATAGCTCTAAAGATAGTTTAGACTGATATGATCTAGATCTATTCTAAATTACTAGATCTACAACGGTACTGTACAGTATCCAGAAAGACATTTTCCAACACACAAATAAACGCCATGAGACTGTATATCTTAGAATATCTAGATCTTATCAAAATAAAATGAGAATTAAAAAATTAAATACTGTTGATCTAAATTAATCGACATATCGGTGTACGGAAAGAATGTCACTGGAACAAATGCCACCAGAAAAAATGTCACTGGAAAATATGCCACTTGGAAAAATACCACCGTTAAGTGAAAAAATGCCACTGGAATAAATGCCACTGGAAAAATGCCAATTTGTTTTTTGTTAGTTTTTTTTATCTTTTTTAAAAATAAATCGTGAAGTTAAAACAAGACAAATCTGTTTTACAAACTTTCATTGTAAATCATTTCAAGCACACATATCCTAAATATAGTACAAACACAGTAACATCACTAAAATGATGTCGACTATTTACATTGTACACAGTGTATATCCAGATCATGAGATTCACAATAAAAGCTTATGATTTGGATCTACACTGATTGTCTATTTGACGAACAAATCCTAAATATAGTACAACACACTCACAGCACTTATCACCCATAGAATTAGTTCGTCTATTAACATTTTACACAGTATAGATCCAGATCTTGAGGTTCACACATGATCTTTATAGTTTGGATCTACACCGTTTGTCTATTCGATAAACATATGTGTATGTCTGTCGTTTGTCTGTTTGTATGTCTCTCTCTGTATGGCTGTCTGTCTGTCTCTGTCCCTTTGTCTGTATCTGTCTCTTTCTCTCTGTGTCTCTCGCTCTCTCTGTGTGTGTCTCCCTGTGTGTGTCTCTCTGTGTATGTGGGTCTGTCTGTTTGTCTGTGTGTCTGTGTGTGTCTATGTATCTGTCTGTTTGTCTGTCCGTCTGTCTGTCTGTCTGTCTCTCTCCCTATCTCTCTCTCTCTCTCTCTTCTTTACTTATTGTATTACAATATGAATTAAGGACCTTTAATACAATCGAACCAGAGTTGTTTTATTTTAAAAAATATTGAATATTTCATTCGAGTATTGTAAAGCAGTGTATATTCTAGTTCTTGTTTGATTATTAAGTCGTTAAAGTAGCGCACCATAAGTCTAAGTTTTCCGCCCATACTGATGACACGGATAACAATCTTAATAGTTAGGTGTAGATTTCAACATTCAATACAGACGCAGTGAGTTGTATTACATTTACGTAACCGTACATATACGTGTTATATCCACGTGGATGATAGATACTTGGATAACAAACATGTAACCGGATATAACCTTACTGACTCATATTGAAACACAACAGAACGTTTCAACATAGTGCACATGCGTTTGTTTGAACGCATGTGGCTGTGAATTCAAACCGAAGTCTGATCAAGAAATCGATGGCAGCAAGTATATGTAACAGATCCAGTAACTTTGTTGATCAGTTCTAACATGTCAGCTTGTCATAGTTCTATTTACCATTTTCCTGAAGAATATTTATATATTTCCACGTAATAGTTTAGAATGGTTTACATTTACTCTACGTATGCTAGTTACAAAACCATGATAACATATATGATCCATATTAAACGCCAAGTTACACGAAGTTTCTTCAGTATCCGAATGCACGTCATTGAAGAACTGAGGTAGGCAACGTCTTAATATCACTTTAGACGCAAAATTACTTAGCGTGCAAAGAGGTAATTCTACAAGTTTGGTGTATTGCTTTGGTCAGTTTTAATTACGCATAGGTCCGCTCGCCGATTATGTATAACAATATCAGTTTTGGTCGTATAGAACTAAAGCAATATTTATTGGCAGTTTTGAATCCTGGTGAGATGCGGAGTAATATGATCTGGGCATACACTGTTTGCACAGGCGTAGAAAGTCGTGTTTATGGAATAAAGATATATAAAGAAAATATGAACTAATGAATGTTAATTAAATTATTTTAATGCACATGGAAACAGGAATTGTTGGCGATGACAGACCTGGGTCTCTTCTGTTTTCATAGGGGTAGAAAGGCGTATTCATCGAATACAGGTTCTGCTCTGTGTCTTCTCTGTTTCTAGTACGAGAAAATGCGGAATTATGAGGGAAAGGGTTAAAGTTTTATATACATAACTGGTGATAATACTGACAGTTGACACATAAATATATCTATATGTCTAACTTATATTATAGCTACATATATATCAGACGAACAGTCAACTCGTCCAATTGATTATAGAGCAAATTAAATCCTTACCCATACTCACCGCAAAACATACTGATAGATAAGTTTCAGAACATGTTTCTAACAATGTTACAGTGGGCGTGGGGGTTATTGTGTGGCTAGATTTAGGTAGTAGTAGTTTATTAGTTTCCTCCATGTATGGAGATCCATAACATATATACAGGTATCAATACATATAAACATGCATGTAACAAGGACACAGGTGAATAATATTCAAATAGAGACAAGGCAGGTGGCTGTCCAGAGCAACGCGACAGCAAAACAGAAAGCTCTCGTATAGGTTATCGGCCTTACACTGACCGAAAGTTGAGGATCAGAATAATACAAATGCATACAGCGAGAAATATATGTATCAATGCAAATCGAAATAATATATCGACGCCGCGAGAACGCACAAGTAACACGCGGTTATTCTTTGATTATACCATACCTTTTTATGTAAGGGTAATTCTGATTTATTAAAGGCCCGTGGTTTGGCGTTGCGGTTCGGCACTTAGCGTACGAACGGTTTATAACTCTCGAAAAGCGCATGACGCAGTTTATAAATCGCATGATGCGGTTTATAAAGCACACGATGCAGTTAAGAAAGTGCATGGCATGTGATGCACTTTAGAAAGCCCACGATGCGCTTTGTAAACTGCATGATGCGCTTTTGGAAAGTTATGAACCACTTCGTACGCCATACATAGCAGTCCATGATGATACCATCTCGTCCAGCGGTGATAACGATCGAACAAGGCGACGAGTGCCCCTGGTGAGACACCTTCGCGGACCCATCACAACCCGCGACGGACTGCGGAAGAACGCATAATATCGCAGACATAAAAACCTTGTCCGTGTTGGATAAAATTGCGATGGGCCGCGGAAAACAAAAAGTCCGCGGGGCTTGTACTGTACCCAGACATCTTAATGAGGTCAAAGCTGTTATTAAACCATAATATGGCAATGTTTCAACAACAGCTGAGCCTGTCTTATGCAGCAATCAAAACAAAGTCAAATTAGAGGTATGTAAGGACAAACGAGGTCAAATTATAGGTACAGTGGTAAATACGCTATTCCTACCCATCTACGCATTTTTCTACGCATAAGAAACAAGTAGTGAACGGTTAACGAACGCTTAACGAACGGTTACGCGATAAACCGTTTACACGCGTTAAACGCGTAAATAAACAATTATACCAGAGAATTTGCGGTTGGTTCGTCCGTTTTCCGTTCATGTGGAGATTTCGGATCTTATCGATGATAGCCGTTTTCAAAAATGTCCGAATGAAACGGGTTAACCAAAAATAAGAATCGATTCGTCACTCAACGAACGTTTAGCGGTTCAATCCCGGCTAGTGTCGACGATTTGCTCATTTAGGGAACGACGTGTTCTTAAAACTATTTTGTACAAAGCTATAATATCAGATATCCACTGTATATTAAACAAATTGATTGAAGAGTTAGTTCTTTTTGAGGAGGTTTCTGCATTTCAAATAAAAAACTGTCACAAGGTAAACCATCAAATTTTGGATCTGGAATGAAGAAAACTACTAAAGAATTCAGATCTATTGTTTCTTAACCCTTTTCCATTTGAATAATTCTGTCAGTAAAAATGACATCATGAATATTTATTAGATCTTGCTGATTTTTAACGATGGTATAAGTGTACACGACGTTTTGGTATTGGTAGAAAATATAGTCAGGTCTATTAATTTATAATTTCATAAGCAGAGTGGGCCCTGATCCGACGGCTCCTACAAGAGCCTTCAGATCTAGGTTTACTCTGTTTGCAAAGGCGTTAAAGTGTTATATCCATGTGTATGTAATGGGATAAGCAAACAGCGCAGACCCCAAAACGGCTTCAACGTGAGCAAGCTGATCTGAATCTATTCTGTTTTCAAAGGTGTTTTCATCAAAATAGGATATATCTAAAGCGTTTTAATCAAATAAGCATATATTATGCACACACATAACTATGAAAACGTTCTTATTATTTTGTTACTTTGTGAAGATTAAAACTTTGTATGCCGAAATTTAAAAGTGGAATGGCTCATTAATGTTTAACTGTATATTCAATTCATTATTATCAGGCTTAAATTTGCTATATGTTTTTTTAATTAGGCCTATAACATACTAGTGAAGACCCTGATCAAAACCCTGATTTCGTAGCTATATTGTCTGTAATTACACTGCTTTTAAATGTCTACTTTTGTTTTGAATGCAAGAAAATAAATTGTTTTAGTTGACGACTTTATTATTTACCCAGCCTAAATATACGATCAAATGTGCCAGATGGTCAGTAAATCCCCTAGGTATTTTCTTAGCAGGGGGCAATGGTCTCCAGTGTTGACATCTGACACTATCACACACTTTCTTATCAATAAAGTTACGAATTATTACGTAACAGGTTTACTTCTAAATAATGTGCCCAATTATCTAAAATTATGATTTGTAAGCTTCTCCGAAAATAGAAGAAAACTATGTTTTGACTAATTATAGACCTATGGCTCAGCACAAAGTTAAATCAAAACGTTCTAGACCAATTTAAAATTTAGATTATTATGAATTCTAGTTTTAAAAATAGTTTAGATTGATATAATCTAGATCTATTCTAAAATGCTTCTACTATATCTGTTACGGTACTGTAAGTACAGTAGCAAAAAAGACAGCACATAGATAAACGCCATGAAAAAATTGAAGGTCTATATTTTTAATATAGATCTAGATCTTATGGAAATGAAACGAGAATTAAAATTTTAAATATTGTTGATCTTAATTATACATTTCAGGCGTACCCAACAGGTAAATAAGATTGTCGCCCATTTCAAAGAAAGGCCATATCAAGGATTACCTCCCTTTCGTCGATGATTACTCCCCTTTCATCCGGGCTCTTAAACGATTAGGAAACGCGTTAAGAAGCGCGTAAATAAACAGAAACCCGTTTAACAAAACGGGTAAGAAACGGCTAAGAAACGGGTAGGAAAAGCGTAAGAAACACGTTAAGTGGGTAGGAATAGCGTATTTACTACTGTATGTTTAAACGAATGGAAGTTCATAGCAGGCCAAAATTAATACAGACAGCGCTTATAGGAGCTTCCTGGATTACTTCGGCCCTGTTTTAAGCAACCACATGCTTTATAAGACCCCTTTTTCAATAAATGAATAGTCGATTAAGACAGGTTCTGCTTTATTAATATAGTCCATACTTGCAAACGTCTGCCTAGATGATAAAAGCTACATCCAAAGGATGACTGTGTTTGCGTGAAAATCCTTTCACTTCATTTGTCGAACTGAACTTCACTAGTTTCGATGTTATTATCCCCCGCCAAAGGCGGCGGGATATATTTTTGGCGTTCTCCGTCCGTCCGCCCTGACGTGGTATCTAAGAAACTGTTTGGAGTTTTTCCTTGAAGCTTTGTGCAAATGTTTAAAACCATAACAGAATGTAGGCCTACAAGTATCACTTATATTGACCCTGGAATACCAAAGGTATGGCCGTTTGTTTGCCGAAAATATACCGTTTTTCTAAGAAATTGTATGGGTTTGTTATATGAACTTTTATGTAAATGTTAAGTAGCATAATGGCATGCGGCTCAGCAAGTATCATATGCATTGACCCAAGAATACTAGAGTTATGACACTCTGTTTGGGAAAACTGTAATCGTTTTGGAAGTGTGGTCTTGACAGTATTACTGACTATTATCATGGAACAACAGAGTTTTGGCACTTTATTTGCGAAAAGCCTTTTTGTCCCTTTGGTCAAAAACTCAGTTAAACACTACGGTCAGCACTTGTCTCGTTCGTTCTGATGTTTGCTCTTAAGTTTTAGGATACTTTCTGATAGCACACCCTCTCTGTCGTTCCGTCCTTTTATCACTCTTTCTCATTTACTGTCTCCTTCGTTCTGAGGTTTGCTAGCTCTTTCGCTTTCAGGTTTAATTGCGGTAACACCGTCGTTTTCTCTCTTTGTTTTATTCTGTCTTTTGCTGTCTCGTTCGTTCTGAGGTTTGCTTGATTTTTAGGATTTCCTTTTGTTGAACCTCACAGAATAGTTCCAATTATCGTACCGAGAAAAATTGTCTGGTCGTGGGTAAAGAAATAGCGCATTGCTGTCTTTCAAGGACTTTATATGCCCGTGCGTATTATTAGTAATGTTATGTCGTCCTGTGAATATATCCAATTTATATGATATAATAAATCATTTTATTTAGTGTTTAATATAACGTATACATAGCCCATATAAATCGTACAAATGCTCTGTATAGCTTAATGATTTTTATTAAATGTCCATTTAAAACAAAAGTTGAAAATAAGTCAAACAGGGAGAGTCACACACACAAAGGACGCGGCACCAACCATCATCAAACAAGAAATGCGACAGTTACAAAACAAAACGTGACGGAACGCACATCAAGACATAAATCATTGAACATTTACCAAAACATTAACAAGGCAGATAATAGGGTAAACGTAGGAGTATCGCCTTGGAACGGTCGGTAGCCAAAAATGCTTCTGGAGGCTTAAACCAAGTTTTTGGGTACCCAAAGTTACGCTTATTCCGCCATCACCCAGGTCAAGATGTGTAGTAAAATTACCCCTTCAGATACCGTCTCATAAATTCATGACCACAAGGCGTCATATGGTTACATGTTCGGTGATATTTCATAACGATAATGATTTATTCAATCCTTTCCCTCACACAAACGTGTTTTCACGCATTTGCAAACAGTGTAAACCCATACTAGACGGTTCCTATATAACCGTCTGATCAGGGTCTGCTCTGTTTTGTAATTGAATTTGAAATATCTGTTTCTTTACTGTCTAAAATCACTGAAATGTTCTACCCTCAATATTTCATTATTAACTCTATTGATCATAAATATCCAGTAGGCATTGGACTTTGGAATGAACATAGAAGAGGGAAACGGTTAATATAATAGTGATGCTTGCTATTATAAACTAACAGGTGTTGCGTTGGTAATTCTTATTTCTAAACTGAAACAACACTATGTCCGTTTCACACTGGTATATGCTACTGTAAAGTCCTCAAAGCTAATTCAGTACATACTGTGCACAATTGATTTTGGGGATGACAACACAAAAGAGACATAGGTGGTTTCACCACAGTAATGAAGACCGCTTGGGCTTATTGTCACCAGGGGTATAACTACGGCGTATGAAGTGATTCATCATAACTATCTGAAAGCGCATGGTGCGCTTCATAAACCGCATCATGCGCTTTTCGTGAGTTATTGACCGTCCGTGCGCTAAGTGGCGAACTCCTGTCATAGAATGTGTACTCCCCTGGGGAATACTTTTTCTACAAGGCAATAACTTTCTGTAAACTGTAAATAAACACCTTCTATTAATAATCGACAGTGTGTAACATAATTGCATATTAATCAAATTGATGGGTTGACCAGCAGTGGCATTTACTAACCGTTCGAAGGCGGTACTCTCATATTTCTCCTAGCAAATGCTTGTTTCTTTTTTATGCGAAATACTTCGGTGTTTAATTGTTCATTTTCAAAACGAAGTTGAGATACTGTATGGAAGCGCTGAAGGGAATTCCTACATCTTACCTCCGACTTCTTACTTCAGACTTCTGACTTTCAAGATTTTACTTCCGACTTCCGACTTCTTACTTCCTACTTCTTAATACTAACTTCTGAATTCCAAATTCTTATTTCCGACATATTGATCTTTACTTCCGACTTCTTACTTCCTACTTCTTACTTCCTCCTTCTTATTTCTAACTTCAGACTTCCAAGTTCTTACTTTCGAAGTCCAGCGGGGATACCTTTATTTACAATATTTGTAAAGCTAGGGTGACTTTGAGAGAAGTGTGAGGTTAGGACGTCCGTAAACCGGTTTAAACCCCCAGTGGTGTTTTTGCTGCTGACCGTGCCAAGGCGGTACTCTCTTTGTCACCCTTCCTTTTGTTTGCCTTGCGTCTTTGTGCTTGTGGTTTGTTCATGTTGTGGAACGTTTGTCCCTGTTTCTTGTGTGTCTTTTGGTGTTTTCTGTGTTCATTTCGTGTGTGTGTGTGTGTGTGTGTGTGCGTTTGGGTGTGGTTGTGTGTGTGTGTGTGTGTCATGCTGTCTATCGGTGTTTTGGTGGTGGTAGCGTCTTGCATGTGGCTTTGCCTGCTTGACTTTACTACTTTTCCATTCTTACTTTTTTTTCGAAGTTAACTCGATCTACTCCCTACATTCATTATTACTATGGAGTTCCAACATCTAAATTTAATTATCAATCAACTCTAAATTGTTGTTTTAAAACGAAAATTTAGCAATCAGCGTGATGACGAACCAGGACGAGGCGGGTTCACGTGTAAGTCAGCGTTTATTATTATTTTGTTTATATTTGTCCCGATAATTATTCTTATTGATTTAGACCTAACCAGAATTAATGTCTAATACTTGACCACCAGTTCGCCACGACACAGAAAGGTTTTGCGCCAGTATTTTGTGATCTTTGTACCATTTTTATCAAAATCATTAGGATCCATGGAGAAAAATCTTTCAATTCGGGTGAGCCCAACGTCCGCCCGTCTGTCTTTCAACGATTGCTCTTAACGACATCTCTCCTGAATCCACAAGGTAGATTTTGACCAGATTTTACATAAAGGATTTCGGTATTATGTTTTATCAAAGGTGCTAAAACAATCTGGATCCATGTTGAACTCTGGTTACCCTGACACCATAAATCATTTTTGAAACATTGTGTGTCCAAAAATTTAATAGAATTATTTGATATTCGATATGGATATTGGTCAAACCGCAGTGCGAGTTGATATGCCGAAGGAAGGAAAAAATAAACTCACATTTATTAATCATCAAAAACAACTTCCAGCCCCCATTATCATTTATGAAGGCTTTGAATCTCTTGTTAGAAAAATGGAAGGACCAGAACTAGAACTCAAAATGTAATACTAGAAACACCTAATACAACGAGTCATGTAGTGATTGTTACGTATTAGTAAGGTGTGATGGGAAAGCATGGGCCCCAGTTGAGTATAGAGGACCAAACGCGGCAGAACACTTCCTTCGCTCATTAAGAAAACTAGAATGGGAAATAAAAGTCGGAAACCCAAGAACATATTGATGACAAAAAAGATATGGAAACACATAAAAAGTCCACAATCTTTCACGTGTGCCAAAAACCTCTTGAGGGTGACTCTGTCCGAGACCACTGTCACATCACTGGAAAATATCGGGAAGCGGCTCATAATGCCTGTAACCTAAAATTGAGAATAGATCCCAAAAGAACTGTCATTCCGGTGGTCTTCCATAATCTTACGGGATATGATTCCCATTTACTGATGCAGGCACTTTCAAAGGTGAAAGGAGAAATGTCGTGCATTCCAAATAATAAGGAAAATTATATATCCTTCAGCCTCTATCAGCTTCGTTTTATAGATAGTGCCAGATTGGTGTCAGCCAATCCTCTGGAGGCCTTTAAAATTACTACCAAATATGAACCCGACGTGGTAAGGCGTTTACTGTTAATAGGCCATGAACCAGAGCCCCAAATTTGGCCACCGGTACCATCTTTCGGGAATAATGCTATCAGTGTTTGTTGGTAAGATATGCGTATCTAGAATCAGCGTATCTAGAATCAGAAAATATGTGATAGCAGCAAATCGGTGGTAGCTTTTTGTATTGTTTTCACCAATTATAACCCTATGTTAAAAATAGTGTTTTCTAAATCTGGCATTAAAGAAAAGACATTATTAAATTTCAAACTTATGTCTCTCTCTTGTTACACCCTGTATTTACTTGAAATTTGAAAGGCTTGTAGCTGTAGTTACACATATTTCATTTATGTTGTTATTTACTCACAAAAGGTGGTTAGTATAATGTAAATTGCTGCTCATACGTACATGCAGACATGTTTACATGCATATGTATTTTGTAGAAGTAAAATTTCTCCAAAGTTTTGCATACCTTCATCATCTTTATAACTAGGCTCATAAAAATTCATATGTATATTCACAATAATGATGGCAATGAATCGACCTCAGACTAGAACCCTTACATCTAGCATCTCTTAATGCGAATCAAGCATTTTGTCCATTGAAAACTTCCATACACTCAAATTGTGCCAAAACTGTAATATCTTAAGAGTTCACCAGCATTTCACCATCACTATATTAATGACGGAATTAACGATGAGAACCCTTTTAGCCAGAACCCAGTCATAGTTTTGGCCAAATCACTTCTCTTTATGAAATTTGTATGTAACGGGTAAAGTATCATTATTCAATCAACCACTTCAGAACTAACTTATTCATGATAACTCTGATCTATTTATTATTCATCATACGCATTACAACTTGAACTAGAAACGTATCTTTAGGAAATAGACCCCCTCCTTCCTTATGATGATACATATTGTGTTTTTAATAAAGTTTGCATTTCAGTGAAAAAACAAAACAAAGTCCCGTAATTTTGATTACTACAAAATTCCCCATCTTCACATCAAGTTGTTTATCTGTGAAAGTTGTGTGCATATATATGCTTTATAGTGAAGAAATTTGCCAATTCCTGTACCTCTGGAAAAAATGGTCAGAACAAACATTTCCTTCTTGACGGTCATTTTTACATCTAGGTTGCCAGATCGTGAGAGTTTGAAGCAAAGCCTCCATTGGCGTATGAGGAGTTTGAAACATAAACGTTTCGAGACATATATGGGAGCAAAAAAGGGTGATTACAATCAAACAAGGACTAGAATATACACTGCTTCACAGTGCCCGAGTAAAACATTCGATAATTCATAATATAGAACAACCCTTTTAGGAACCGCCTGATCAGGTTCAGCTGTTTGCTTTGTGTTTCAATTCTGATTCTATTGCATTAATCGGCCTTAGTTCATATTGTAATACAATAGGTAAATAAGAGAGGGGAGAGAGGGTGAGGGAAAGAGAGAGAGGGGGAGAGTGAGTGAGTGAGTGAGTTGGGTTTTACGTCCGACCAACAGTATTTCAGTTATTTGCAGACGGCACCCGCATGAGACAAGTGATAGTGCTGCCGCAGGTACATGGCAAGGGCACCCCATCCAGTCACATTATCCTGACACCGGGCCGACCTAGAACTACACCTTTATAGAGAGGGAGAGAGAGAGAGAGATAGAGACAGAGAGACAGAGAGACAGAGACAGAGAGAGAGACACAGAGAGACACAGAGAGACACAGAGAGAGACAGAGAGATAGACACAGACAGACAGAGACAGACAGACAGACAGACAGGCAGAGAGAGAGAGACAGAGACAGAGAGCCAGAGAGACAAACAGAGACAGAGAGACAGAGACTGAGAGAGACAGAGAGAGACACAGAGAGAGAGGCAGAGACAGAGACAGACAGACAGATAGAGACATAGAGAGAGACAGCCAGGCATAGATAGAGACAGAGAGACAGGGACAGAGAGAGAGAGAGACAGAGAGACAAAGACAGAGAAACATAGAGAGACAGACAGACAGAGATACACAGAGAGTAAGACAGAGACAGAGAGAGACACACATATAGACAAAGTGAAAGATAGGCACACAGAGACAGACAGAGTGTTTGTGTGGTGAGGGGGCGAGAGAGAGAGAGAGGGGGAGAGAGACACGGAGAGACACACATACAAAGACAGACAGACAAATAGATGGATACCGAGAGAGAGATATATATAGAGAGAGAGAGACCGAGAGACCACAATATATAAAAGTCTATTTCACTTACCTCTCTCACTTTCCTGTCAGTCTCTCCCTATCCTCTCCTTCCTTCTCCCTCCCCTTTTCATGTATTTCATCGCATTATCCCTGATATATCTATATTTCTCTATCTCCCCTCTTTCTCTTTCTCTATTTCGTATTCCTCTTTCTCTCCCCCTTCTCCCGAGATCTATCCCTCTCTCGCTATCCCCAACCTACTTACCACTATTCCACCCATCTATCCATCACCCTATTTTTCTCACTTACAACTCTCTCACACACTTTCCTGTCACTCTTTCCCCATCCCTCCGTGTATCTCCCTTGTACTATCCCCAACCTACGCACCACCATTCCATCTATCAATCAGCATAACTCTCTTTTCTCTCCCCGCTCTCTCTTTTGCTCTCTCTTTCTCTTTCATCTTCCTCTTTCTCTATTCTCCTCTCCCTCTATCTATCACGTGCTAACCCCATCCTACCTACCACCATTCAAGTGCGCATCCAGGATTAAACATCATTTTGTTGATCTGATAAAAAAATGAAAAAAGGTTGTTCGGGAAATTTTAGGGGGCGTACGCCCGCTCCGCCCCTCTAAATCCGCGCATTCAGTTCCACCTATCTATCCATCAGTCTATCGCTCTTTCTCTCTCCTCTATCTTTCTCAGAATCCCCGATCACACTCTATCTCGACCAACCTACCCACCAATCTATCAAATTATCGCATATATGTCTCCTCTCTCATTTTATTTCTTTTTTCTCTCGTCTGTCTCTCTTTCTCCTCTGTCTCTCTCGCTATTGTCTCTCTCTCCCCCGCACTCTCTTCCTCTTTTCTCTCTGTATATCATTGTCTGTGTTTGTCTATCTGTGTGAGTGTATGTGTGTGTATGTGTGTCTGTCTGTCTGTTTCTGTGTATGTGTGTGTCTGTGTGTGTATCTCTCTGTGTGTGTGTTTGTGTGTGTTGGGGGGATTTTTTAGGGTGGGAGCCTCTTGCAGTTGGCTATATAGGCCATGAATTAGTTTTGGCCAGGCTTTCCAATCATTGCATTTTACGGTCGAGAACAAATATTATGGAGTCACGAACTTTACTGTTTGCATATACCGGTAGACTACATAACCCTTTCAACCCTTTCCTATAGGAGCCGTTTGATCTGGATCTACTCTGTTTGCAAATACATGAAAACGCGTTCGTATGAATGAAGGGGTTACAATAAATCCCTAAATACATGTTTTCACTGTAAGCTTAACTTGTTTTAGTTATGGAAAATCAACGTTGAATGGATTAATCGTTACCACTTTGCACACTAAACACATGCAATACACTTTTGCCGCCTGCTACAGTTTTCGGTGTTTGTCTTTCAGTTTATTATAAAAATAGTATTAGAAATTTAAACAGATTGGATCCTAATAAGGCGCGGTTGCCGAGTTACTCGGCGTCTGATAAAGTGTCGATTTACTCGGCGTCCGAGTTAGATCTAAACTATCCGCATGCGTTATTGCTGATTTGTCGCCAGCACCTACATTGATAATTACCTTATCCTCCATTACGACAAGATGTTGCATAATTATATATTTCAAAATCTGGTTTTATTAAAAGTAATAAATATGTTTTACGAGTGTAGATGCACGCGGGGAACATGACACAACGATAAGAACTGTATAGAATAAACCCCTCTAGACAAAACATTTAGATACGTTTAGGTAGGTGGTTGCTTAATGCAGGGTGAAAGTCACGCAGAAAGCTCCTAGAGGAGCTTTCTGCTTGACTTTCAGCCTGCATTAAGCTGCCGCCAGCTTCTAACACCGAGACGTATACTAAATTAAACCTCCGGTTTAGGGTTTTTTACTGTACTTACACCGTGCGTATTCCCTGTATATTGTGTATTTATGTTCCGTAATCTAATTTGTAAAATAACATTGGTTACATATCGTATTGGAAGAAATGTTTAACCCTTTACTCCATAAATACGCCTCTCTACGCCTTTGTAAACAGAAGAGACCCAGTTTACATTGATTGCTAATGCTAAATTTAGATATGATTCTATAGTTTCTGCCATGGCCCAACATTCATGTGTACATGTGCTATTATAAAACTTATTCTAATCAATATACAATACATGTATGTCATTATATCCTACATTAATATTCACGGATTAACCCATTCCCTCATATTGACGACTATTGACGACTCTGTAAAAGTCACTTTGTGAAACCATTTTGATAAATAGAGCATTTGCTCCTATAGGAACAAATGCTCTATTTACATGTATCACAATGGTTTCAAACTACAAAAATCTACATTTTCCATTTTCTCTAGTTAATGCTCCTTTTCGGTAGATTTATTCAAAGAGGTTGTATCTAAATATAGCCAATGCCGTAATTGGTTCAAAGGTTAAACAGAAATAAAGGCAAATGTACGACCATGGCAAATAAAATATAAAAGAAGAATAAGATTTTTTTTATGTATTTCTCATATACCGTGAGATTTCTTAATTATGTACATGTACCTCATTCCAATTTATATTTAAAAAAAATGACACCCTGTATGTTTGCTAGCTGGAGTGTTATAATTGTACTTGTATATGAATATAGAATGGATTGTTTACGGCAGAAACTGTATACGTTTATCAGCAAACAGAGCAGACCCTTATCATGCGGCTCCAACATAGGCCCTCTTACCCGGGTCTGCTCAATTTGCAAAGACGTGTAAAAGCGTCTATATATGGAAAAGAGTTTAATTATAGACAGTGTTATACAGCAGAACCCCTCTAATGCGACCACTCAATGAATGAACATGGGTGACTTTATAAGCAGGAGGTTGCTTAATGCAGGACAAACGTAATGCAGAAAGCTCCTCTAGGAGCTTTCTGCATTACTTGTGTCCTGCATTGAGCTACCACTTGCATCTAGCACCAAGAATTATACCTCTTTTCGGTGGTCGCATTAGCGGGATTTTACTGTTTTATTGCAAATTCCTTGCTAACATCAAATGAGGTATTTACGTGTCCTCCATTATGACAAGCTGCTGCAAATATTAGATACAATAAATTTATTTTATGAGTATAAATGATCTTGGACAATCGATTACAGCATTCATAACTGTATTTATACACAGTATTTATTCACATTATAGTATATATAGTGTACATTATACTACTATGACAGCCATTGTAGGAACAGTGTTTTCTAAATGTGATTTTATGAGAAGTAATAAATTTATTTTCTGAGAGTATACATGAAGATAGAAAGTACATACTAATATTGTATCAAATTCCTATACAGTAAAGTCCCTCTAAATCGGACGTTACATTTAGTATAAATATAGGTCTTGGACACAGCTTAATGCAGGGTGAAAGTCCTAGAGGAACTTTCTGCATGACTTTCATCCTGCATTAAGCAGCCACTTGCTTAAACGTATCTAAATTCTTCTGTACTAGAATTCCGGTTTAGAGGAGGTTTACATTGTATTGTGTATTTTGTCTATTCTCTATATTCTTATTTGACCACCGCCTCCAATCTCCCCTCCCCCCAAACCCCCCCCCCCCCAAAAAAAAAACAACAAAACAAACAAGAATAACAAAACAACAACAAAAATTAAAGGGGAAGTCCCTACATTCGACGCGTTTCAAAAATACCTAAAATATACACAACTCATTTGTTTTATATGCTGAAAAGTAGAATATCACAATAAAACATATCCGATAAACATTGAAAATGACAAAACGTCCATGTGTTTGATATCGACGATCCCGATTTTATTCCCCGATGTTTCAGTTTTATTCGGACCAGGTTTTAGTTTCGTATCTGTTCGCACTATTCGTGTCTCTCCGTCCACCTCCGAGAAAAGATGTTACGTAAACAACGGTAGATCGGGGGATCATCGGCAAAACGCGGAAAATTTGAACGGAAAAGGTCGATCATACTTTGTTGTAGAACAAACATTATAAGCATCAACTTGATGAAATCGATTTATTTTGTATCACAAAGGCAGTTTTCGATATAAGTTAAAATTGAAAATCTTCATAATAATGATTGAGCATAACAACTACCAAGTTTTATGATATTACTGAAAATATGCGTTAATTGTAAGGACTTCCTCTGTAAACCATTCCCTACTTCATTTTGCAGTACCTACTGAATATTTATAGACAAAATAATTATAACGAAATATGTAATGTAGTAAATTATACCCATTTTAGAAACCACATAAACAGGTCTATCACATTCCATTAGCAAAAAGAGCAGACCCTGATCAGATGGCTCCTATAGGAGCCATCTGATCTGGGTCTACTTTGTCTGCAATGCGTAAAAACACGTTTATATGAAGGAAAGGGTTAGTAGAAAAAGACAAATGACATTGGTTAAATTTCGTGAAAAGAGAAAATGTTTAATGCAGGGTGAAAGTCATACAGAATGTAGCTTTCTGCAGGAGTTTCATCTTTCATTAACCCTTTCCCTGTTCTATATTTAGTCCAAATTTCAAAACCTATTAAATATTCATGGACAGAATAATTATAAAGAGGTATGGAAAATGGACAATTATTGCCATTTTAGAACGTAAAGAAACATATCGTTCAAATTCCACTAGCAAATAGAGCAGACCCTGATCAGACGGCTCCTCTAGGAGCCGTCTGATCTGGGTCTACTCTGTTTGCAAATGCGTGAAAACACGTCTATATGAGGGAAAGGGTTAAGCTGCCACCTGTCTCCAAAATGGATATTTATACTAAATTAAAACGTCTGGTTTAGAGCAATACTATCATATTGCGAAGTTAAGCACATTACGCTTTAACCCATTCCCTGATATTGACGACTTTTGATGACTCTGTAAAAGTCACTTTGTGAAACCATTGTGATAAATAGAGCATTTGCTCCTATAGGAGCAAATGCTTTATTTATCACAATGGTTTCAAACTACAAAATTCTAAATTGTTCCTCTCCTCTAGTTAATGCTCCTTTTCGGTAGATACATTCAAAGAGATTGGGTCTAAAAATAATCCAGGAGAGAATGGGTTAAACGTCAGTTGTGTACTGAAATAGACAAGTATTAAACTTCAATTTAAGTACTGCGATACAATTTATCGGTTAACATGATATTTCAGAAACATAAACTACGGGTATATAATTATATCTTATTTCCTAGCCAAACCCTATCTTATAGATACTCAACTTTCTTAACTACTACTCTTATCTCCAGCTGTGATATATTAATTAACACGTATCTGGTCAAACGCGACATTACTGACATTTGCGAACAGCTTCAATCTAGATGAGATGCTGTGTAACTCGAAAATCTCATTAGGATCCAAACTAGTTTGTACTCGAACAAAAAAAATCAAATTATTTAACGAATCTAAGTACAGTAGAACCTGTCTTAAGCGGCGATTACTTTATTTATCACAGGAGTATTAAAATCAGATGGTTAGTCAATGATGGGCAAAAGTAATGTAGGAACTTTCCGCAGTACTTTTGACATGTATTAAGTTACAACCATTCTTACAGATCCGTAATAAGAAATCTTTTAGGTGTCCGTTTAACCCTTTACCTCATAGGCTATTTTAGATACAACCTATTTTATTAAATCTACTGAAAAGGAGCATTAACTAGAAAAAAGGAAAAATTTAGAATTTTGTAGTTTGAAACCATTGTGATAAATAGAGCATTTGCTCCTATAGGAGCAAATGCTCTATTTATCACAATGGTTTCACAAAGTTACTTTTACAGAGTCGTCAAAAGTCGTCAATATGAGGGAAAGGGTCAAAAGGTTCAACTTAAATTCAGGATTTGGGTAGAGACATGTTTTATAGCATGTTGGGCGTTAAATAACATATATTGACAGCATCAATAGCAATGTAAATCAAAGATAGTTCCCTTTCTGTTGCCGACTATGCAGTTATTGTTTATAGGACAGAACAGAACACACTTTATTCAACTTGTACACAATCAGGTACCTCGTTAAATAACATACAGCTCATACAATACAACATACATTAAAATCTCTCTATATCGACCACTAACTTACATCAAGTATTTTGTGTTAAAGGCGGGTGGATGCTTAAAGCAAAGTGAAAGTAAAATGGAACGCTCCTATAGGAGCGTTCTGTTTTACTTTCACCTTGTTTTAAGCAACCACCTGCCCAAAAGACCAACTAATTAACACAATTTAGTGGTCGTTATAGAGAGGTTTTACTGTACATACAATCTACTTGTTTTTGGAATCGGACCCAACATTTTTACTCGATCATCGGTACATGTTCGCGATCGATCATCGATTAAAAGTCACTATTAAGTATTAAATTCTAATATGCCTTATGGCTTATTTGAGTTTTGTTAACCCTTTCACTGCCAATGCTTGATCTGTGATTACCTTTGCAAACAGTTTGGATCCAGATAAGACGCCGAGTAACTCGGCAAACAGTTTGGATCCAGATGAGACGCCGAGTAACTCGGCGTCTCATCAGGCTCCAAACTGTTTGTTACTGTTACTATGATTTTGAAACAAAAATGAAGAAAATCAAAAAAATGAAACTTTGTAGCAGACGAGAAAGTTAGCAGACGACACAAGTTGGCAGCGAAGGGGTAAAAGGGCGCCAGATATGGGTTATATGTTTGCAATCAATGTATATGTATATTCAGACCAGTCTCTTTATCGAATACATGACATTTGATATGGGTAAAATTTGTTTTACATATTGGATTACCACTTGATTCTGTTCAGTTAAAACTATGGGACACAAATTGTTTTTGGAATTGTCTGATCTTTTCTGCTTGCTTTATTTAAACTGTATGGTTTCCATAAAGTTATGAATAAATCGTCGATGATGGCCTGTTCTTCGTCTATCATCACGTCGGAACCTTTACGACGTGATAGCCGAGCACTGCGATTAATCGGCACATCACTACAGTATCTAATATCTCTATAATGACGCTTGTAAACCAATATTGATAGTACATGTAATAGTAACAGCTTTCCATACAACTTCGACTGTATGTTTCCTGACTCTTTTTAGTTGCCAGCCCACACGAACAATTGTTCTACTCTTTACTACATAATTATTATATTTTTCTTCATATTTGGCACTCTTCCTTAGTTGCCAGCCCACACAGCACAATGCCCATCTCTTTTCTGCTTGTAGTCTGTTTTCCAAATAGATTTACGGCTCTTTCTTGGTTGCCAGTCAGTTACGGCACACTGTCTTATTTTTTGCTACATTCTGTCTATTTTCCAGATTTACTACTCTTTCTTGGTTGTCAGCCCACATAGCACAACGTCCTACCTTTTAACACTTACAAAGCTGACTTTTCAAACGGACTGTTCCAAACTTCAAACAGGTCAAGCTGATGGTGAATATTTAGTGAGTTTTCTAAAGAAAAGTGTAACATGACAAACAGTGAAGACCCTAATGACAGGGCTCCTCAAGGAACCCCTTCATCTGGGTCTACACGGTTTGCAAAAGAAATACGTGACTCGTTTCCCGTATTGTAAGGTTTGATACATACCATCTGTTGTCTTAGTTTATCTAAATTTGCAACTCTTTTCTTGGTTGACAGCCTAACAGAGCTGTCAAGCAGTATCCATGCTTATAAAACTTTTTAGTTGAGTCTGGGTTCGTTCTCAACTTTTTGATTGGTCAGATTTGAGCCTTTGGCTCAAATCTGACCAATCAAAAGCTTGAGAGCAAACTCAGACTCAACTAAAAGGCTTTATAAGCATGGACCCAGGTTGTTAGTCCACATTGGTTTAACGGCATCGTGACACAGGTCGGTCACATAAAACAGACATGCTGAGATAAGGAACAGTCCTGTGAACGTTATGCGCGCGCACGAACTTCATTTTGTGCTTCTGTGTGTGGCATCTCCTGTCTGACATCTGTTATATTTGTATTGAAATGTGTTTTCATTCTTAGTCTACTACAAGCTCCGAATAGGTCTTGATATCTCGCTGGCCACCGTTCATAACCCCCGTCTGTTCTCTATTCTGAGGACACATTATCTTAAAAATACAGTGATAGCATGCATTGTGTTTCGCGTAATATTCGTTTGTTCAAGTAAACTTTTCAGTGTGTTTCAACACAAATTCTTAAAGCTATGTTTAGTCGCTGTGCCACTTGTATAAGTTATTACTCAGTATTCATAGAGAGGACTTAAGTAGGCCTAATAGATTTATTGTGTTATTAATACATTGTAGATGAAGAGTAAAGTTTGGTGGTTCAATGAAACCATTTCATTGACAAGAAAAACTTAGAGATAATCTTCTGTATATACAAGTCATAGGGAAAGAAGCATAAACAATGTACATAAACTGTAAATAGTAATATCTGGGAAACAATAATTACCGTATCGATATTCAGTAAAACCCTACTAATTAATGTGTCCACCTAAACGAGGTATAATTCTAGGTGTTAGATGCAGGTGGTAGCTTAATGCAGGACAAAAGTAATGCAGAAAGCTCCTAGAGGAGGAGCTTTCTGCATTAAGTTTGTCCTGCATTAAGCAACTACCTGTTTATTAAGGTAACTGGTTCATAAGTGGACGCATTAGAGGGGTTCTACTGTACCTTTATTAATAATCACATGTATATATATTGTCATATTTAGAACATTACATATTAACCCTTTCGCAGCAAAATTCTGTCGTTTGCTAACTTTGTCGTCTGCTACAAAATTTCATTTGTTTATTTTCTTCATTTTTGTTTCAAAACATAATAACAGTAACAAACAGTTTGGATCCTGATGAGACGCCGAGTTACTCGGCGTCTCATCTGGATCCAAACTGTTTGCATAGGTAATCACAGATCCGGCATTGGCAGCGAAAGGGTTAATGCGTTAGTAAAGCATCCGTCTGTTCTTTCCAACGAAAGAAAGGCATGCATACATATGTATTAAGTAGGGTGAAGAATGAAAAACGTAATTTCATGATATACTGCCGGGAACAAAACCATTACTGTAATTCAAGTAAACGTTCATTAATTCAGTCCGGTATGGATACCTGTAATTCTGAGGCATAATTAGCGGTATCCAACTTACTTCATGATAAACATATGTTCACACTCGTATTGGACTGTATCAAACGGAACATATACATATAGATCTATAGTAAACCCCCTTTAATGCCACCACCGAATATAGGTAATAATTCTGGGCCTTAGAGGCAGATGGTAGCTTAATGCAGGAAGAAAGTAATGCAGAAATCTCCTGCAGGAGCTTTCTGCATTACTTTCGTCATGCATTAAGCAACCACTTGCTTTTAAAGACACCAATGTCTCCTCGTTAAGTTTTCGCTTTAGAGAGGTGTTACTGTATTTTTAAACAAAAGTATGCTCGATTAATGAATATATATATATATATATACGCTCGTGATATACATGTATATCAAGACTTACTTGTTTGGCGTTTTTGCATTCAAAATTCAGAGACATTTCAGAATAGTTTTATTGTCGGAATGACAACATATCGAAAATGAGCCGAACTCTATCCGTTGGTTTGATAATACAATAGAACCTGTTCTAAGCCACCATTCACTTATTGAACATTAGGAGTCTTTAAACAAGCAGGTGGCTGCTTAATGCAGGGCAAAAGTAATACAGAAAGCTTTTCTAGCACGTGTCATATCATTATAGTTAACTCATTTCATAAAAGCAATTTATAATGAACACTCCTGTAATACCTCTATATTATGTACAGTAAAACCCCGCTAATGCGACCACCTAAATGAGTTATAATTCTGGGTGCTAGATGCAGGTGGTAGCTTAATGCAGGATAAAAGTAATGCAGAAGCTTTCTGCATTACTTTTGTCCTGCAATAAGCAACCACCTGCTTATAAATGTATCTATGGTTCTTCTTTAAGTGGTCGCATTAGAGGGGTTCTACTGTATACAGTAACTGTTATTTGTTAGTTGAATTTTTACACTGGTATACACACACAGAACTGTTGGCCATGGCAGAAACTGTAAATTAGATTTTGATTATTTCATAAACTTGTAACCAAAGCAGACCCTGATTTGACGACTCCTACATAAATGGACTGGTTTATATTTTCTCTGTTTGTAAAGGTGTCAGAAGGAGTCTCCATCATGCAATGGGTTATAAACTGAACTGAATAATATTGGGTCAGGTGGTTGCTTAACCCATTCCCTCCTAGACTATTTTAGACCCAACAGCTTTGAAAAAATCTTCCGAAAAGGAGCATTTACTAGAGAAAAGAATTTTTGTTTTAAAAATTGTATAGTTTAAAATTAGTGTGATAAATAATGCCGGTCAAACGTCATACAGAAAGCTCTTCCTGCGTTATTTTATCCTGTACAAAGTTACTGCATGCCTTAAGCTTGTCAGTCCTGGTGAGGAATGTGTGAATATATTTCAAATAGTTTGGATCCAGATGAGACGCCAAGTAACAAGGCATCTCTCCAGGATCCAAATTGCTTGACAAGCTTATCGTGTTTCTTTACACAAATTGAAGAAATAATGTCTATTAGAAATAAAAAGGCAAGGGATATTTTAAATGAAAATTCCCTTAAACAGTGTAGATCCGGATCAGAGGGCGCTGTACATGGTATATACTGTATGTCATTCAATTTCCTCTAGCAAGTTTAAGCCTTTCATACTGGGCGGACTATATAATTACCATTTCCTTTATATATAAACGCTTTTTCATGCATTTGCAAACAGAGTAGACTCAGATCAGGGTCTGCCCTGTTTGCTTCTGAAATAATATAATCTGACTTTAACGTGACCATCAGTACAGAAAAAATCCCCTTTCATTGTTCAATTTTATTGATTCTATCCATGAATATTAATGAGGTGATAAGAACTTTAATAAGGGCTAAAAAGTGAATGGGTTAAACAGTGATGGGCTATTCCATTCAGAATTTCAGCGTTAACCCATTTGACGATTCTGTTAAAGTCACCTTGTGAAACCATTGTGATAAATAGAGCATTTGCTCCTATAGGAGTAAATGCTCTATTTATCACAATGGTTTCAAACTACAAAATTCTAAAAAAATCCCTGTCTCTAGTTAATGCTCCTTTTTCGGTAGATTTATTCAGAGGTTGTATCTAAAAATAACCTACAAATGTATGAGGTAATGGGTTAAAATGGTTACGGTTTAACCCTTCATGCTGAATGGATTATATAATTAAACACCGATGGACTGTTCCACTCTGAAAGTTCATCTTTTAAAGGGTAAATGGTCTATAACCCTTTCATCCATGAATATTCATGTAAGAAATAATGACGTCATGAATATTAAATAGATTAAGAAAGGCGTATTCATGGAGTAAAAGGATAAGGATCGGTTTTTACGGTGGATGCATTTTTTAATATTCAATGTCTTAACCCTTTCCCTGTTTTATGTTTATTCCAAATTTCAGTACTTAATGCATATTCATGAACAAAATAGTTATAATGGAAGCTGGAAGGTGGGACATTGTAGCCATTTTAGAAACTAAAGATACAGATCTATCAAATTTCACTAGCAAACAGAGCAGACCCTGATCAGACGGCTCCTATAGGAGCCGTCTGATCTGGGTCTACTCTGTTTGCAAATGCGTGAAAACACGTTTATATGAGGGAAAGGGTTAACTGCATATGCTAAACAAATGTATTGACAAGTCAGTCTTATATCTGCTATCAGTATACATGTATTTCAAACATTTAAATTAATTTGCCTTTATCTGTACAAAATTCCCCTAGGCGGTTCTTATCTGTCCGTTCAAAAGAATTTATTTTTCTGAACATTTTAATGTATCGATTTTCAAATAAACCCAATGCATTTACAATAGTTTATTGTCTATAGCCATTAAGCGATTTAAAATGGTGTTCGCTTTAAAGTCTTGTTTCTCCATTTCTCCCAATCTAATCTAAACCAGATTAATTCATTTTATGGACACAGGTTTAAATCCAAACGGATCAAAAAGGCAGTTGATTTTGACCTATATTATAAACAGAAAATAAAACAGTCAGATAGCAATCGATCTCCATTCAATTCCATTTGCAATGAACCTTTACCGTGCTATGTACTTTTTGAAAACAGCATTTGCAAACAGCTTGGATCCAGATGAGCCGACACGTAGCTCACCGTCTCTTCAGGATCATGGCTGTTTGACACCGGTTCGATAATTTCAAAGGCGTAAACAATTCGGAAGTAAATACAAACTGTCCCATATAAATATAAATATAAAAGGAAGACAATTCAAAAGTTAAAATGGAATCAGATGACACAGTGTGCATACAACAATACTTGGCAGTGAAACAGTTACTCAATAGAGCACACATAGTAAGATTTTCATGACGTTCCTGACCAGTGTATACATTACACGTCGGATTGCACACGGGGATTTTGGTGGAACAATACATTGAACGAAATGGTGAATTGTTTTCTTTATCTCTACTTACCCTTTACTCCATAAATACGCCTTTCTACGAATTTGCAAACAGAGTAGACCCAGATCAGACGGCTCCTATACGAGCCGTCTGATCAGGGTCTGCTCTGTTTGCTTATGATATAATGTAGATATGATTTTACAGATCTTTTGCCATCGCTAAAAATAGATGTATCCAGCTGCTGTTATAACAATTAATCTAACTAATATCTTTGATGTCATTATTTCTAACATGAATATTCATGGAGTAAAGGGGTATTTATGTTACAACCATGTGCGAAATAGGGTTAAGAACAAGTTCCATAAATATACCTCCAGGATTGCAAACAGTGTATACTTAAACTGTCTTACGGTGTGATTCGTCATTTATGCATAATTCATAATTTGAATTGATATACAGTAAACCCCCTCTAAACTGGGTCTTCAAATTAGAAGCAATGCCAGTTTGTAAGACAGGTTGCAGATTAATGCAGGATGAAAGGCACACAGAAAGCCTTCCAAAGGAACTTTCTGTATGACTTTCATCCTGCATTAAGCAACCTCCTGCAGCAATAGATCTAAATTCTTCTTTGCTGAAATTCCAGATTAGGGAAAATTTACTGTTCACTTTAGGCACAACCACAGATCATTGAATGTTCAAATTTCAATGTATGTAAAATTGAATAATACCGGTGTCGGTATGAAATAATGACATCGTGGATATTTATTGCTGAATTTGTGTAATTACATTTATCACATAATCTACCACGTGGGAGTGCCGTAACAGAGTGCCGTATTTCGCAGAATTGCACTAGTGCATTTTTATGCAAATTAGCAAGTTAGCCAATCGTAGCGCTCATTTAAAAAGCGTTAACCAATCATAGCACTCCATGCGGGTCGTCCGTTGTATTACTACGCTGTTTGTAAAGTAATGGCAGAAACAGCCGTCTGCTAGTCTGTTTTATTTTCTATGGCATTTTAAGGACTATGTGATAAAAAGAATCTTACATTCGTGCTCATTATATATTGTTTTGCTAAAGCTCGTGTCATATTATTACTGTAAACTCGTTTCATAAAAACAATGTGTAATGAACACTCATGTAAGATCCTCTATTTATTGAAGAATATAAACGCATTAGAGCAATGCTGTTCTTATTATTATTTTAGTATGTTCATTAGTCATATGCAATACACAGGTTTGTTAGGGGAACTCGATTCATTTACAAATTTTAACCCTTATTCGGCTGTACGCGACCTGACCAGAATTTGCAAAAAAACTGGATCCAGATGAGATACCGAGGTGCTGTTGGACATTCGGTTAATACAGTAAAACCCCTCTAAACCGGACGTTCTGTTTAGTATAAATATCGGTCTTGGAGACAGGTGGCAGCTTATTGCAAAGTGTAAGTCATGCAGAAAGCTCCTCTAGGAGCTTTCTGCATGACTTTCACTCTGCATTAAGCAGCCACCTGCCTAAAAGTATCTTAATTCTTCTCTGCTAGAATTCCACTTTAGAGATGTTTTCATGTGGCTCACGAATCGGAAGATTAGCAAAAATCCATTATATCAGTTTGAGCAGACCCCATGTCTACAGCGGGTTTAAGGTTAATCAGAGGGTGGTGGTCTGTAAGGTCTCTACACAGGAGGATTATATGCATCATCTGAGTCCTTATCCCTTTCCTTCATATAAACGTGTGTTCACGCATTTGCAAACAGAGAAGACCCAGATCAGACGGCCCCTATAGGAGCCGTCTGATCAGCAGGGTTCCCACAAACCAGAGGAAACAAAATTCCTTGACAAATCCATGACATTTCCCTGACATAATTTCAAATTTCCATGACACATTTCATCGCGTAATTTGGTCTTTCTGTCATAATTTCTAGACCTTTGCCTATCATCATCATCATCATCATCATCATCATCTTTATTAGTATCATCATCATCTTCATCATCACCACCATTAATATATTCATCATTATCATTATCATTATCTTCATTGGAGTTGTTATATTCTCCGTCTTTTTTAGATACTTTGCAAATCACCGCATAGACGGATCGGTCACGTCTATACGGTGACACGTCTATGCGGCGTCACAGAGCTCCCCCATGAGCCCTTCTATGTCTGCAAATGTTCTAGATGGTCGTTTCCCACACATTAACGGTTAAATGCAATGGTTGGCGATAGAAACAGCATAAACATATGTCTATGGTTTGGTAATAAATCCTGCGTATATGATTCATAGCATGGCTTAAACAAACCCTCTATGAATCATGTAGAATAAGTTATTTGACTCTTTTAAGTCAAAGATGTAAATACTTAAGAAAAGAAAATACGTATCTCATCAAGGACTATTAAACTAGTAAAACTGCACATTCACAAAGCTTCCTTAGAAAAACTACTTTACAACAATATTGATGGTACAATATGATGATTTAATTACTTAATCAAATAGAGCTGACCATGTTCAAATACCTCAAACCATATCTCTCAGACCTGAGTCTAAACTGTACAATTTTCTGTGTGCTTTGTTCTCTCTTATAATAAATATAGCACACTAGTATGAAAGTGTAGAATGAAACATTGGAAAACACTGGCACTAGAGAGATAAATAGAGCGTAAATTGCTTGGAGTGACAGTTTTTCTAACTGAGGGAAAAACTTCATAAGACATGAACTTAATGAATGAATACTCATGTCAGCATTGATTTCAGCAATATTCTATTCAAAAAAGGAAAGGAATGGACAACAGGCATAGCCTATATAAGTCCTTTCCAGATGTAAGCATTGGTCAACTGGCTCCTAAAGCTTATTGAACTTCAAACAAGTAATACATTGTATGAGATAAACTGGCCCCTGCAATCTAATATGTATATGTAGCTCACGAATGTATATACATGTATTTCAGTCCAAGTTATTAGTGTAACATAAACTTATGGGAATGCATGTATGGAACGACATCACACAGACTTGCAAACACGTTTAAATGTAGATTATAATCTACATGAAATTGTCCTTTAGAACAAAAATATACTTTTTCAAATGAACTGATTTCGCATCGAAACATTAAACGACCGCCGGTTCTTTATGATTATTGATTAGATTTAGCTCAAGCTTATCCCATCTCTACCCAATCAGACGAACAGTATAAATTAAAATAGCTCCGCACGACTACTCTAGAACATAATTGGCGACATACGTATCATATACACATGCAAAATAAGAAACATATACAAAAGCAAAGTAACATTGATACTCTCGTATGGACCAAATCAGAGTAAATTTGCATGACTCCTCTCAGCGAAAACATACCAGTCAAAATGTGTAACAGATGCTTGGATCTAGATTGTATAATCAAGCCTTGAAAATAGATGAATAAATAATAATTGATACAAAACGGAGAAGAATTCCCAACGTAGACATAAAATATATTTAGGTAACCCATCTAAATTCCAGGTTTTAAAACAACTAAACAGCAAACACTGCATACCCTAATATAGGTCATATCCATCATATAGATACAATCACCGAATATGGATAAATAATTATGCTTTAATCCATTCCTCCATAAGCTATTTTTAGACCCAACCTGTTCGAATAAATCTACCAAAAAGGAGCATTAACTAGAGAAAAAGAAAACAAAAATAGAATTTTGTAGTTTGAAACCATTGTGATAAATAGAGCATTTGCTCCTATATGAGCAAATGCTCTATTTATCGCAATGGTTTCATAAATTGATTTTACAGAGGCGCAGAAAGGCGTATTTATGGAGGAAAGGGTTAATGTCTTACTCTGCAAGATTAGAATAGACTATCTACAACAGAATGAATTATTAAGAGACAGGTGTTCTACATATATCGTTTTAAACAATACAAAACAAAAGTTGCATATGTAATGAGGAAGCTATCTGCAATACAATAGGTCGAATTATGGGGTTGTTAGGCAAATGGTAGCTTAATGCAGGTCAAACGTAATGCAGAAAGCTCATGTATGAGTTGTCTGCATTACCGCTGCCCTATATTAACCCATTCCCTCATATTGACGACTTTTGACGTAGAAGTCACTTTGTGAAACCATTGTGATAAATAGAGCATTTGCTCCTATAGGAACAAATGCTCTATTTATCACAAAGGTTTCAAACTACAAAATTCTAAAGTTTTCCTTTTCTCTAGTTAATGCTCCTTTTCGTTAGGTTTATTCAAAGTGGTTGTATCTAAAATAGCCTATGAGGGAATGGGTTAAGCAACCACCTGCTTTTCAACACTCCTATGTTCTACTGTATATCACTGCATTATGCAACTTTTTAAAGTCATGTCCTCATGCAAACAATGCTTAAATGTATGACTGAACAAAGATAATCGATAACCTAACAATGTTCTTCAAACATATAGTCCAATGATGATACAGTACAATCTCGATACTACGAACACTCAAATACGTACCATTATTGATCTTTAGCACAGGTGGCAGCTTAGTACAGGATGAAAGGCATACAGAAAGCTCCTCTAGGAGCTTACTTAATAACGTTCACCCTGAATTAAGCAACCACCTGCTTACAAAGACATACATTCTTCATTACTAAAATTCCGTAGTATCGTGTGTTTACCTTATATGCAAGGATATAGCGCTAACCATGTATAACATAGCGACAGATTGCAGATAACTATCAGAGTACATTGTAACATTATTAACCTTATTTACCCTTCTCTTGCTGAATTTTAAAATACGTTTCTCCTTCTTTATCCATGCCCTGTTCTATAATTACATTTATAACATAACTCGTGGCTTCAGCGTGACGTAACACTATCATTTATTTTTTGATAATCATGGGCATATAATCACTAGTGAATAACATTCGAACGACCGAATGACATTCGAACGATTCATACGCGCTGTCAAAACAAACAAACTGGCGGACGGTGGTCAACCTACCTGTCCACGATTGAGTCACGATAGATGGCAAAGGATTGTTGGCACTTGCGCCTTAATTTCGATAAAATAATACAAATTGTAATCGCTGTCAGGAATCATATACAAAATGTATGCCAAAAAAGACCTACCAGCTACTCTGACCCATACAATCAATTCTACATTTAAATTAAAATGCCTCCTCAACTTTGCATTTTCTTCACCGCATGTCCTTTTGTTTATGCAGATTTCTACTCATACAAATATCTCATCAATCAACAACAATAGTCATCTGAATCCAGCACAGCACAAACATATTTCAAATATGCTATACTCACTAACTCAGCTGATCGCGAAAATCTTCCTCCTGTTCCAACACATTTTATGCAGCAGTTCGTACTGAATCTTTTGTCCATTTCAAACATTTTCACTGAACTTGAATCGAGATTTTTTTTCTCGGTGGAAATGTCCATGTCCATGTGTATACATACAACACTAATGAAGGGCTTAATATACCAAAACGAAGGCGCATTTCGAATCCCATTGACAGTGAGTGTCGGACGTGTTGGCGACTGTATGTAGGTCTTCATGTAAATGGCGCGCTTTACATAGATACATGTTGTGTACAATGACGTCATAATGTGACGTGTTTGTAACTATGTATGTCAAAACTGTAACTCAAAAATTATTTTGACGTGTTTCTGTATGTTTTTGTATCATAAACTATCACAGTTAAATTGAATACCAGAGAGGTCTGAATTAGATCCTGGTTGATATGACAGTAAGTAAAAAATAAAGTTGGAAAATTTGGACCTACTTTGTCCCAGTTACCTAGCGAACCTAATAACACCTTTCATTCATCATTTCTATATGTAAGGAGAATTTATAACAATCCACGTTACTGCTGAAATATTGGCTGCAAATAACATTTGTGTGTGTTATGTTATAAATAGGATCTTGCATTCGTGTTCATGATTATTGGATTTATTAAATTCGTCTTTTTAAAACGATAAAAAAAACTCGCTAAAGCTCGTTTTTTATCGTTTTAAAAAGACTCATTTAATAAATCCAATAATCAAGAACACTCATGTAAGATCCTCTATATATCTTCACTGTGTACAAGTATTTCGCTGTGCAATCACTGCTGTGGAGTGCACTAGTTGCACAATCAACTTGTAAATAGTGCAGCCCTGATGAGACAGCTCCTACAGGAGCTGTCTCATTTGGGTCTTCACTATTTACAGGTAGGTATATTGACGTGAATAGCAAGCGAAGGGTTAACAGTTTATTACGTAAATGAAACATTCCAAGCTGTGAAACATATTCTTATCTAAACAAGACACCAGTTTTACATATGTACCTTTACTTTTTGATGTCTTTGCAAACAGAGTAGATACAGATACAAAAGCTCAGGATCAACTCTGGTTGCTTATGAAATACTTAAGATCTGTCAATTCGTGAGTTTCTGCCATGTTCAGTCATTCCTTATTCATAATGCCATTATGAAAATGCAGGTACATAGTATTGATGATGTTATTATTTCTTACATGAATGAAGGTTTTATTAATATTTATATTATATCTAAACAGTTGATACCTAGAAATAAAAGAAGATAATGGTTTTTATCTTATTAATAACATGAAAGTTCAAAAGTTAAATGTAATGTTGTAAGTATTGAGGACACCTATTTCCTCTCGGTCATTGTTGATGTCTCCATGGTAGATCTGTGATTACCTATGCAAACAGTTTGGATCCTGATGAGACGCCGAGTAACTCGGCGTCTCATCAGGATCCAAACTGTTTGTAACTGTTACTATGTTTTTGAAACAAAAATGAAGAAAATAAAAAAAAAAATGAAAATTTGTAGCAGACGACAAAGTTAGCAGACGACAGAGTTTGGCAGCGAAAGGGTTAATGAGGAGGCGGGGGCTATAGAGGTTCTATGAGTCTAAACTGATGCGGTTGATGATTAAAACTTCAAATCGTCAGCTATTGTTTGATTGGGTGTTAATTGGAGAGATTATTGACACGTCAGGGACAGCATTAGATTTATCTAATCCTAGACATGTTATATCAATTTCGGCTTTTATTTTGAGCAATATATGAAAGACCCTTTTCCCCCATACCTTTCGTTTTTTTTTTACTTGTTCGTATAATTGATCGGTCTCGATAATAACAGAGGTATGCCGAATGAAACGCACTTATATACGCAAAAACCGCTCACAAACGCGTTTGTATGCACAAACGGGTATATCGTTTATCGTTTAGTTTGCGCATCGTTTGCGTATCGTTTGCGCACGCGTAAGCATAAACGGGAAATAATAACAGTTTCTCCACTGTATGTGATAAAAAGAATCTTACATTCGTGCTCATTATATATTGTTTTGCTAAAGCTCGTGTCATATTATTACTGTAAACTCGTTTCATAAAAACAATGTGTAATGAACACTCATGTAAGATCCTCTATTTATTGAAGAATATAAACGCATTAGAGCAATGCTGTTCTTATTATTATTTTAGTATGTTCATTAGTCATATGCAATACACAGGTTTGTTAGGGGAACTCGATTCATTTACAAATTTTAACCCTTATTCGGCTGTACGCGACCTGACCAGAATTTGCAAAAAAAACTGGATCCAGATGAGATACCGAGGTGCTGTTGGACATTCGGTTAATACAGTAAAACCCCTCTAAACCGGACGTTCTGTTTAGTATAAATATCGGTCTTGGAGACAGGTGGCAGCTTATTGCAAAGTGTAAGTCATGCAGAAAGCTCCTCTAGGAGCTTTCTGCATGACTTTCACTCTGCATTAAGCAGCCACCTGCCTAAAAGTATCTTAATTCTTCTCTGCTAGAATTCCACTTTAGAGATGTTTTCATGTGGCTCACGAATCGGAAGAATAGCAAAAATCCATTATATCAGTTTGAGCAGACCCCATGTCTACAGCGGGTTTAAGGTTAATCAGAGGGTGGTGGTCTGTAAGGTCTCTACACAGGAGGATTATATGCATCATCTGAGTCCTTATCCCTTTCCTTCATATAAACGTGTGTTCACGCATTTGCAAACAGAGAAGACCCAGATCAGACGGCCCCTATAGGAGCCGTCTGATCAGCAGGGTTCCCACAAACCAGAGGAAACAAAATTCCTTGACAATTCCATGACATTTCCCTGACATAATTTCAAATTTCCATGACACATTTCATCGCGTAATTTGGTCTTTCTGTCATAATTTCTAGACCTTTGCCCATCATCATCATCATCATCATCATCATCATCATCATCATCATCATCTTTATTAGTATCATCATCATCTTCATCATCACCACCATTAATATATTCATCATTATCATTATCATTATCTTCATTGGAGTTGTTATATTCTCCGTCTTTTTTAGATACTTTGCAAATCACCGCATAGACGGATCGGTCACGTCTATACGGTGACACGTCTATGCGGCGTCACAGAGCTCCCCCATGAGCCCTTCTATGTCTGCAAATGTTCTAGATGGTCGTTTCCCACACATTAACGGTTAAATGCAATGGTTGGCGATAGAAACAGCATAAACATATGTCTATGGTTTGGTAATAAATCCTGCGTATATGATTCATAGCATGGCTTAAACAAACCCTCTATGAATCATGTAGAATAAGTTATTTGACTCTTTTAAGTCAAAGATGTAAATACTTAAGAAAAGAAAATACGTATCTCATCAAGGACTATTAAACTAGTAAAACTGCACATTCACAAAGCTTCCTTAGAAAAAACTACTTTACAACAATATTGATGGTACAATATGATGATTTAATTACTTAATCAAATAGAGCTGACCATGTTCAAATACCTCAAACCATATCTCTCAGACCTGAGTCTAAACTGTACAATTTTCTGTGTGCTTTGTTCTCTCTTATAATAAATATAGCACACTAGTATGAAAGTGTAGAATGAAACATTGGAAAACACTGGCACTAGAGAGATAAATAGAGCGTAAATTGCTTGGAGTGACAGTTTTTCTAACTGAGGGAAAAACTTCATAAGACATGAACTTAATGAATGAATACTCATGTCAGCATTGATTTCAGCAATATTCTATTCAAAAAAGGAAAGGAATGGACAACAGGCATAGCCTATATAAGTCCTTTCCAGATGTAAGCATTGGTCAACTGGCTCCTAAAGCTTATTGAACTTCAAACAAGTAATACATTGTATGAGATAAACTGGCCCCTGCAATCTAATATGTATATGTAGCTCACGAATGTATATACATGTATTTCAGTCCAAGTTATTAGTGTAACATAAACTTATGGGAATGCATGTATGGAACGACATCACACAGACTTGCAAACACGTTTAAATGTAGATTATAATCTACATGAAATTGTCCTTTAGAACAAAAATATACTTTTTCAAATGAACTGATTTCGCATCGAAACATTAAACGACCGCCGGTTCTTTATGATTATTGATTAGATTTAGCTCAAGCTTATCCCATCTCTACCCAATCAGACGAACAGTATAAATTAAAATAGCTCCGCACGACTACTCTAGAACATAATTGGCGACATACGTATCATATACACATGCAAAATAAGAAACATATACAAAAGCAAAGTAACATTGATACTCTCGTATGGACCAAATCAGAGTAAATTTGCATGACTCCTCTCAGCGAAAACATACCAGTCAAAATGTGTAACAGATGCTTGGATCTAGATTGTATAATCAAGCCTTGAAAATAGATGAATAAATAATAATTGATACAAAACGGAGAAGAATTCCCAACGTAGACATAAAATATATTTAGGTAACCCATCTAAATTCCAGGTTTTAAAACAACTAAACAGCAAACACTGCATACCCTAATATAGGTCATATCCATCATATAGATACAATCACCGAATATGGATAAATAATTATGCTTTAATCCATTCCTCCATAAGCTATTTTTAGACCCAACCTGTTCGAATAAATCTACCAAAAAGGAGCATTAACTAGAGAAAAAGAAAACAAAAATAGAATTTTGTAGTTTGAAACCATTGTGATAAATAGAGCATTTGCTCCTATATGAGCAAATGCTCTATTTATCGCAATGGTTTCATAAATTGATTTTACAGAGGCGCAGAAAGGCGTATTTATGGAGGAAAGGGTTAATGTCTTACTCTGCAAGATTAGAATAGACTATCTACAACAGAATGAATTATTAAGAGACAGGTGTTCTACATATATCGTTTTAAACAATACAAAACAAAAGTTGCATATGTAATGAGGAAGCTATCTGCAATACAATAGGTCGAATTATGGGGTTGTTAGGCAAATGGTAGCTTAATGCAGGTCAAACGTAATGCAGAAAGCTCATGTATGAGTTGTCTGCATTACCGCTGCCCTATATTAACCCATTCCCTCATATTGACGACTTTTGACGTAGAAGTCACTTTGTGAAACCATTGTGATAAATAGAGCATTTGCTCCTATAGGAACAAATGCTCTATTTATCACAAAGGTTTCAAACTACAAAATTCTAAAGTTTTCCTTTTCTCTAGTTAATGCTCCTTTTCGTTAGGTTTATTCAAAGTGGTTGTATCTAAAATAGCCTATGAGGGAATGGGTTAAGCAACCACCTGCTTTTCAACACTCCTATGTTCTACTGTATATCACTGCATTATGCAACTTTTTAAAGTCATGTCCTCATGCAAACAATGCTTAAATGTATGACTGAACAAAGATAATCGATAACCTAACAATGTTCTTCAAACATATAGTCCAATGATGATACAGTACAATCTCGATACTACGAACACTCAAATACGTACCATTATTGATCTTTAGCACAGGTGGCAGCTTAGTACAGGATGAAAGGCATACAGAAAGCTCCTCTAGGAGCTTACTTAATAACGTTCACCCTGAATTAAGCAACCACCTGCTTACAAAGACATACATTCTTCATTACTAAAATTCCGTAGTATCGTGTGTTTACCTTATATGCAAGGATATAGCGCTAACCATGTATAACATAGCGACAGATTGCAGATAACTATCAGAGTACATTGTAACATTATTAACCTTATTTACCCTTCTCTTGCTGAATTTTAAAATACGTTTCTCCTTCTTTATCCATGCCCTGTTCTATAATTACATTTATAACATAACTCGTGGCTTCAGCGTGACGTAACACTATCATTTATTTTTTGATAATCATGGGCATATAATCACTAGTGAATAACATTCGAACGACCGAATGACATTCGAACGATTCATACGCGCTGTCAAAACAAACAAACTGGCGGACGGTGGTCAACCTACCTGTCCACGATTGAGTCACGATAGATGGCAAAGGATTGTTGGCACTTGCGCCTTAATTTCGATAAAATAATACAAATTGTAATCGCTGTCAGGAATCATATACAAAATGTATGCCAAAAAAGACCTACCAGCTACTCTGACCCATACAATCAATTCTACATTTAAATTAAAATGCCTCCTCAACTTTGCATTTTCTTCACCGCATGTCCTTTTGTTTATGCAGATTTCTACTCATACAAATATCTCATCAATCAACAACAATAGTCATCTGAATCCAGCACAGCACAAACATATTTCAAATATGCTATACTCACTAACTCAGCTGATCGCGAAAATCTTCCTCCTGTTCCAACACATTTTATGCAGCAGTTCGTACTGAATCTTTTGTCCATTTCAAACATTTTCACTGAACTTGAATCGAGATTTTTTTTCTCGGTGGAAATGTCCATGTCCATGTGTATACATACAACACTAATGAAGGGCTTAATATACCAAAACGAAGGCGCATTTCGAATCCCATTGACAGTGAGTGTCGGACGTGTTGGCGACTGTATGTAGGTCTTCATGTAAATGGCGCGCTTTACATAGATACATGTTGTGTACAATGACGTCATAATGTGACGTGTTTGTAACTATGTATGTCAAAACTGTAACTCAAAAATTATTTTGACGTGTTTCTGTATGTTTTTGTATCATAAACTATCACAGTTAAATTGAATACCAGAGAGGTCTGAATTAGATCCTGGTTGATATGACAGTAAGTAAAAAATAAAGTTGGAAAATTTGGACCTACTTTGTCCCAGTTACCTAGCGAACCTAATAACACCTTTCATTCATCATTTCTATATGTAAGGAGAATTTATAACAATCCACGTTACTGATGAAATATTGGCTGCAAATAACATTTGTGTGTGTTATGTTATAAATAGGATCTTGCATTCGTGTTCATGATTATTGGATTTATTAAATTCGTCTTTTTAAAACGATAAAAAAAACTCGCTAAAGCTCGTTTTTTATCGTTTTAAAAAGACTCATTTAATAAATCCAATAATCAAGAACACTCATGTAAGATCCTCTATATATCTTCACTGTGTACAAGTATTTCGCTGTGCAATCACTGCTGTGGAGTGCACTAGTTGCACAATAAACTTGTAAATAGTGCAGCCCTGATGAGACAGCTCCTACAGGAGCTGTCTCATTTGGGTCTTCACTATTTACAGGTAGGTATATTGACGTGAATAGCAAGCGAAGGGTTAACAGTTTATTACGTAAATGAAACATTCCAAGCTGTGAAACATATTCTTATCTAAACAAGACACCAGTTTTACATATGTACCTTTACTTTTTGATGTCTTTGCAAACAGAGTAGATACAGATACAAAAGCTCAGGATCAACTCTGGTTGCTTATGAAATACTTAAGATCTGTCAATTCGTGAGTTTCTGCCATGTTCAGTCATTCCTTATTCATAATGCCATTATGAAAATGCAGGTACATAGTATTGATGATGTTATTATTTCTTACATGAATGAAGGTTTTATTAATATTTATATTATATCTAAACAGTTGATACCTAGAAATAAAAGAAGATAATGGTTTTTATCTTATTAATAACATGAAAGTTCAAAAGTTAAATGTAATGTTGTAAGTATTGAGGACACCTATTTCTTCTCGGTCATTGTTGATGTCTCCATGGTAGATCTGTGATTACCTATGCAAACAGTTTGGATCCAGATGAGACGCCGAGTAACTCGGCGTCTCATCAGGATCCAAACTGTTTGTAAATGTTACTATGTTTTTGAAACAAAAATGAAGAAAATAAAAAAAAAATGAAAATTTGTAGCAGACGACAAAGTTAGCAAACGACAGAGTTTGGCAGCGAAAGGGTTAATGAGGAGGCGGGGGCTATAGAGGTTCTATGAGTCTAAACTGATGCGGTTGATGATTAAAACTGGCACTAAATATACGAGCTGATGATCGGCAAGTTGAAAAAACAGATTCTAGCTGCTGTATAGTAATGGTTTACAGCATAACCTGTTATAAGCAGTCATTCATTTATTGAACACAATAATTTTTAAAAGCAGATGGTTGCTTTATGCAAGTTAAAAATAATGCTGAGCTCTCCAAAGGGAGCTTTCTGTATTACTTTTGACCTGCATTAAGCTTCCACCTGCCTCACACACCCATTATTCGACATATGTTATTTGACCGTTTAAGACAGGTTCTACTGTATGTAGTAAAATCTCTCTATAACGGCCACTAAATCACATCAAGTACTTTGTGTTAATAGGAGCGTTCTGTTTTACTTTCATCTTGCTTTAAGCAGCAACCTTCCCTAAATATCATCAAATTAACTATTTCCCTGATCAGTATTCATGTAAGAACTTATGACAGCATAAAAATGTATTAGCTGAAGTTTTATAATGTAAACTTTACAAGGAATTGTTTTTGCTTTAACAAAACTGTAGAATCATATCTATATAATGTCAACAGCAAACAGAACATACCCTAATCAGACGGCTCCTGTAGGAACAGATCCTTATCTGACGGCTTCTATAAAGAGAGTAGACCAAGATCAGACGACTCCTATATCATGTCAAAAGCGAACAGAGCATGCCCTGATCAGAGTCTATAAAAGCCGTCTGATCTGGGTCTACTCTGTTCGCAAAGGCGCGAAATACGTTTATGAATGAAAGGGTTAAACAACTTCAAATCCAAAAAGATGCTCGTGCACGTTCTTACAGTTATTTTATAAATGAAAGGGATTGGATAGATGTAGTCTGGTTATTTATATGTAGTTCCATACTGCATTTGTTTATTTTAACCGTTTCTCTGTTCATTGTTTATTAAAATATCAATGACAATACCTATTGAATATTCATATGTGGTGTTAAGTAGAATTTGTTTCTATTGGTACTCCAAGAAAACGAGAACAAAGCTTCATTAAATTCTGAACAATGTCTATTATTGTTACATTTAGTATGATGTTTGATTCATTTGCATGGAATTGAATAAGACTTATATGAAGATTTCCCTTTAACTTTTTGTTACCCTTTAGTAAGGGTTAAACGAGATATATACTCAAATTACAGGTTGGGACCAGGGTTTCAGATTAGTGTGGGGGGGGGGGGGGGGCGTAGATATTTTTGGAGGTGTGTGTGTGGGGGGGGAGGGGGGGGGGCGGGGGGGCGAATATTTTCAAATTTGATGAAACATCACTATAGTGTGTTTGTAAAACATGTTTAAAAAGAGCGTACTTGGGTGAGGGAAATATAAAAACTCATATTAAATTATTGTTTAATTGATTTTTATTAGATCTAGATCTAAACAACTGACTCAAAGAAGTTTGTTTGGGCAATTTTAGGAGTGGGGCATACGCCGGTTCCGCCCCCTCTAAATCCGTGCCTGCATTACGACGTCTGAGTTTCAGCATTCTGACGTCATTCTTGTTCGTGGACATGTCATGTGTCGAATGAGGATTGATGTAGAGCCTTTCCTGAAAAAAGGGTTTAAATTACGCATCTATACTTCTGTCGAGTACATCAAGCAAGGTAAAAATATTGTTCAAATGTATTGATCACTAATCAGAAGATCACTGCAGAAAAACTGCACAGCCTCATGACTCACATGTGTTGTCATAGTAATATTTTCTAGTCCTTCGGGATCACCAGTTTCAATGTCTTTAGTTATGAAAGTTAAATACCGTTTAACCTGGTGGTGGGGCGTGAGTAGTATTGCACTTTTAATTACCGATTACGTACATACTCAATAAAATCGAATTTGCAATTTTCCTTTTTGGCGTTGCTGGTTTTGCTTTTGAAATATCTCTTACTTTAAGAAATTATGTACTTCACAACGGCAGGTGTTAAGTGCTCGTGAGGCGGCCCTAAAAAGTCGCCCCGAACTCCATACTTAGTATTGTTATATTTTCTGGTCCTTCGATCATCGGTTTTCAATGTTTTTCGTTCTGATAATTGAATCCCGATTAAGCGGGCGCTAGGGGGTGTTAGTAAAGCATGCTAATCTCTGTTAATTAATCCATCGCTTGCTGAATTTTAAAATACATTTCTTCTTCTTTACCCATGCCCTGTTGTATATTTACATATATCTTCACTGTGTACAAGTATTTCGCTGTGCAATGACTGTTGCGGAGTGCACTGGTTGCACAATCAATTTGTAAATAGTGCAGACCCTGATGAGACAGCTCCTGCAGGAGCTGTCTCATCTGGGTCTTCGCTATTTACAGGTAGGTATATTGACGTGAATAGCAAGCGAAGGGTTAAACTAGGGTGATTTTGAACAATACCATCCGATTAACAGCAGTAAAATCTGCACAACTCGATCTCTAAAACAAGTATTACTACTGATCTTTAAGACAAAATGTAGCTTAATAAAGGATAAACCATACAGAAAGCTCCCGAATTATGTTTTCATTGTGTAATTTGTTTGTCATTTAGTGTTAAATTATTATATTACATTTATGGTAAAATCCCTCTAAGCCAGACTTCTAGTAAAGGAATATTTAGATATTTCTATGAAACTGGCTGCTTAATGCAGGGTGCTTGATTAGCTTTCTGCGTGATTTCACCCTGCATTAGCTGGTACCTGTCTTCAAGACTGCTATTTACACTAAACTTAACGTCCGGTTTAGAGGGTCTTACTGTATTAAAGAAATACAAAATATGTGCCATACTATGTATTTATATAATGGATATGGTAACAGTGTATGTGCATATCACTGACACTAGAGTAACATAGACACAGACAAGCAAATACAAATGTTTTCACAATGATTATGGAATATGATATAATATTTTCAATGTAACAGAGGTCCAGATGAGATGCGTAAATTAGAACATTTTCAATAATAACTTCTTTATTTCTCCCAAAGCCCTATGTTGTGACCAATCTTTAGAATTTTCTCGAAGAGACGATTCTAAGGAGTAGTCACAGCAGAGTGTTTGGTGGAGAAATGACGATTTTAGTACAGTAAACCCCGCTAATGCGACCACCTAAAAGATGTTATAATTATGGGTGCTAGATGCAGGTGATAGCTTAATGCAGGACAAAACAAGTAATGCAGAACTCTCCTCGAGGAACTTTCTGCATTATTTTTGGCCTGCATTAAGCAACCACCTGCTTATAAAGACACCCATGTTTATTTATTTAGTGGTCGCATTAGAGGGGCTCTATTGTACTTGAATACGCACCATTATCTGATATAATCTATATAAGTACAGCAACACCTGTTTAATCCGAACCTTTAGTTAAGACGACTTGACATTTGTTTAGGCAGGTATGTGCTTAATGCAATGTGAAAATAATGCAAAAAGCTCTCAGAGGAGCTTTCAGGCTGCAATAAGCTGCCACCGGTCTTAAAGACTAATATTAATCCCTATTTGGTTCGGATTAGCGAGGCTTTATTGTTTATTTCATTTGTTACATATACTTATCGGTATTATATATTAACGATTTATCTTTGATCTGTGATGTTTACTTTTTTGTTCCTTTCAGCGCTAGTGGTGCGTTTATCATGACAATGATATAACCATCATCTTTAGTGGTGCGTTTATTATGGCAATGATATAACCATCATCTTTAACCCTTTACTCCGTGAATATTCATGTACTAAGTACAGCAGATGTTAATCAATGGAAGACAGAGTTAGATAAATCTCATAAACTCACCCTTCAAAATTTACAGACAATATAAGTATGACTTACATACAGAATATTACTGTACCCTTATCAAGAGACCACCGTCGGACATTGTTTAAATTAAGGTCATGTTCTCTTCCACTCTTTGTAGAAACGGGTCGGTATGCTAGGCCAAAAGTGCCCCCCCCCCCCCGGGAGAGCGCATTTGTAAACTGTGCTCATCTCATAAAGTTGAGGACGAGGTCCATTTTTTTTATAGACTGTAGCTTTTATTCAGGCTGTAGATATGACCTTTTTGCAAAAGCATCGACACTGAACTATGCTTTTATGAACATGCCATCTGTAGAGAAATTAAGATTTCTAGTGAATTGTTATGATCAACAACGCTTGCTTGCAAGTACTTAAACTCGTATGTATAAAAGGCGGAAATTATTTTTAGGATCCTAAAGGCTCTTTCTTTTAAAATGTAAGTATGCCATTGTACTGCTTTTATCCGTTCAGCTTTTGTGTTATTTTATACCGTTAACCTTTTTAGCGGTACCAATGATGCATTAATGTTGTAGGTTAATGTTTTACCTGACTTTTCAGGATATTTATATTATATGTGTTTAGTTTAATATGTTTTAAATGACGCTATGTGTGTTTTACAGTGTCTTGTAGGTCGAAAACGGCCGGGTGTCAATACTGAATGATAAAATGTATAAAAATGTACATGTCTTTATGTATCTATAACTGGCTGTATTGATGCATGACACTTTGATAAAATATTATATCTTTCTGTCTGTCTGTAAAGAATTGATGACATCATGAATATTAGTTTTTTATAATAGCACATTGAAACAGAAATTGTTGGCCATGCCAGAAACTGTAGAACCCCTTCTATATTATCTCTGTGTTATAACAGAGCAGACCCTGATCCTGTAGGAACCCTCTGATCTGGGTCTACTCTGTTTGCACAGGTAGACAGGCGTTTTCACGGAGTATATGGTTAAAACGACAAAAGGCGTCGGAATTCATGAATGCATTTTTGTTATCTTTCATAACAGGCGACGAGACAACTTTCAGAAAGCGACTATAATTGTAAGTATGACAGAACCCGCCACACATGTGTTGGATTTGGGAGGGATTGGTGTTGAGGGAACCAGGTATTATACATTAGAGTCCACATTCGTTATTGATGCAACGTCACAGAAGCAGAATGCAAATTAGTACAATATTATCTATTCCGACACGTGTAAAATAAGTATCTTAAACGTTTAATTGTAAGCATTGGCGTACGGGAATATTGTAGACATCGAATGAATAATTAGAAAGCCAGAATTAATTCTACTTTTCGCATCGGTCACAGGAAGAGCTCCGAATACCTTTAAAAGCATTGATGTTTTGTCAAAACACTTTCAAATTCAATCCAAACAATTTAAACCCAACCATCTTCATTGGCAAATAAACAGCTACAAAATTCCAAACATTCATATGAATTATATATATTTCCGAACCAAACCGTAAACATTTGCTACCGCAAATAACAAAATAAATGTTATACGGTGTGTTTCAGTCATTAAAGAATGTTTCAAAACATTCGACAAAGATAGCAATGGCTGCATCAGTAAAAAGGAATTACGGAACGGACTACAAAAATGTGGGAGAAATCCAACTGAACAGGACGTGGACAACATGATGAACGAGCTAGGAATAAATGGCAAGTCCCACTGACATCAAGGTCTCATTCATCACTGGTTGTACGGTGTCCTTCTTCAATGACCGCACAGTCTCCTGTATCGCTGACTGTATAACTTATTATTCACTGACAGTACTGTATATCCCTGGTTGTATGGTCTCCTTCATTACTGCCTCTACGATGTACTTTATCACTGAATGTACTGTTTTCTTCATTTATGACTGCACGGTGCCCTTCATCACAGACTGCACCATATTCATCACTGCTTAAACAAACGTCTACAGCAGTGACTGTATGGTCTTCATTAGTGTTTGTACGGTTGTCTTCATCATCGACTATACGATCTTCGACATCACTGATTATACGGCTTTCTTAATAGCTGTCTCTTTGCAGAATATACAGTATCTCCATCACTGATCGTACCGTCTTTATCAGTGCTTATACGACACGAATATGTCACTGTTTGTACCGTCTTCACCACTAACTGCACGGTGTTCTTTACTACTAACCGTACAGTCTTCATTACTGTTTATACGCTCTTATTAGCCATTGATTATACTGAATCCATCATCACTGACTGTACTGTCTTCTTTATTGCAGACTTACGACCCCTTTCCTCACTGAATGCATTGTTTGTTATATCACTGACTCTACCTTTTCATCACAGACTACAGCGTCTCCTTCATTACTAACACTACGGTCTCCTTTATCGCTGACTGTGCTGTATTCTTCACCACTATCTGTATTGTTTCCTTCATCACAGCCTGTACTGTCTCCTTCACCACTGACTTACTGTCTCCTTCATCAATGTTTATACGATTGTCTCATCACTGGCTATACCGTCTCCTTCATCATTGACTGCATGGTGTTCTTCATCATAGACCCTGCCACCGTCTACATTACAGATTTACCCTCTCTCTCTCTCTCCTTCAGCACTGTTTACACGATGTACTTCATCGCTGACGGTACTGTCTCCTTCATCACTAACTAAATCATCGTCTTTATCACTGATTGCGTGGTGTCCTTCAACATAGACTACCGAACCGGTCTTTTTCATAATTGCATGTACAGTCCTTTATCACTGACTATAAGGTCTGATTCATTCCTGAGTATTCCTGATCTCTGACTGCACGGTATCACTGACTCGTGGTATCATTCATCCCCCGTTGCACATTCTCTCTGGTCACTTATTATAGAGTCCTCTTTATCATTGACTGTACAGTCCTTTTTATCACTGACAATACGGTCTCCTTCTTCAATTACTGTATGGCCCATTTTATCACTGACTACACGGTCATATTTAATATTTACTGTACAGTCCTATTTATAACATTGACTGTGTGGTCATTTTTATCACTGACTACACAGTCTTCCTCATTATTTACTGCACTGTCCTATTTACAACTGGTTACACGGTCTTCTTCGTCATTGACTGTACAGTCCTTTTTATCACTGGCTATACCGTCATCTTCATCTTTGACTGCATGTATTCTTTCTATAACAAACTATATGGTATTTTTTATCAGTTCAACCTGTTTCATTATTGACCATACAGCCATCTGTATCATTGATTGAACAGTTATTTTATTCACTGACAATGCAGTCTTCTTCATCTTCGACTGTTTCATTGTCACTGACTATACGATATCCGTCGCTGCATGTATGGCTGTTTTTAATCCTGTTGCCGCAGAATACATTTTGTCTGTATTGCTTGTCGTTTGCTTTAGGTTTCAAAGCCAAGTGTTCTTCAATAGGGTTACATACAGTTTAGATCCGATGACATTACGATTGACTCGGCGTTTCATTTGGATCCAAACGCTTTACGAAGGTTATCAGGCACAGTAACCTGTCTAAACCGGAATTCTAGTAGAGAATAATTTAGATACTTTTAAGTAGGTGGTTGCTTAATATATGGTGAAAGTCATGCAGATAACACTCTGCATGATTTTCATCCTGCTTTAAGCTGTCACCTGTCTCCACGACAGATACTTACAACGAATTTAACGTCCTGTTTAGATATTTGTATATAACGGTAAAAAGAATCATTTGAAATCGGCGTGTTAAAGAATACATTGTTTGGTATATCACGTTTTTCTCATGATCGATGGAATAGAGAAAATGCATCAAAACCCTGTATAAAAAGCTGAATATTTATAATGGCATATGAGCAAGATAATATTATACCATTGCAGGAACCGTATAATCATATCAATATTAGTTAATAAGCAAGCACAGCAGACCCTGATCAGACCCTGACCAGACGGCCCTGGGGTCTGACCTGGGTCTATTCTGTTTGTTAAAGCGTGAAAAGGTGATTCTGTGATATAAAGGGTTGAAGCCTTAAGAGTAACCTAACTCCGAACTCACAACCTTCCGCTTTATTTAAAGCAGACACTATATCGACTAAGAGGTCAGGCCAACATTGTAAAAATGTGCAATAAATGAGTAACGTTGTTTTCTATTTCATCAGGTGAAATTCACTTCGATGACTTTGAAAGATGTATGAAGGTTATGCTTGAGGATACAGACTTTAACCAGGAAGAAGAACTCCGAAAAGCTTTCAAGGTACGGTAATTCCGGGACTTAGGTGTGTTTCATTTTTTGCTTAACGCTTTAACATTGTTTTGCTCCTATGCGTTATTTAAGAAATGAATGACGTGCTTCCGGTGTTCATGAGGTTATTCAACGCATAGCTTTACGAGCAAAGTTAGTGAAGCCCGAAAGGCTTCACGTGAATCTTTGCTCGTAAAGCTATGCTTTGCATAACCCATGAACACCGGGAGCACGTCATTTATTTCTTATATTTATATTCCATTGTATTTCTTATATTTAAGAAATGAATCACGTGCTTCCGGTGTTCATGAGGTTATGCAACTTTCTTTTTAGAATAAGGTTATATAAGGACGTTGCAGGGCGAATATAAATATATAGATATCAAGCTTATCAATATCCATATAATTATACACTATTTCTGACATACCGTTAATATACCTACTTGCAGACTACTTATTTAGTGAGCAAGCAAATGATTATCAACACGCAAGCAGCAAACAGGCATACAAGCAAACAGGCAAACAAACAGTACAAACAAACATACACACAATTGTGTCTAGTGTCCTCCAACAGGATCATAGACAAACAGTATAGATACAGAACAGATGGCCTCTTCAACAACCATGTATTATTTGCTTACCAAAATTAATTAATTTTCACATCGGAAATAGATTGTTTGATAACAAGTTGGGTCACAAGGAAGTAAAGGTTTAACTCTTTCCCGACTAAGTCGTCGGAAAGCATCTCAGATTATCTGCTGCAGTGGGCAAATATTTGATTACCTATTAACTCTTTGCTTCATAGGCTATTTTTAGATAGATACAACCACTTTGAATAAATCTACCCAAAAGGAGCATTAACTAGAGAAAATATTTTTTAGAATTTTGTAGTTTGAAACTATTGTAATAAATAGAGCATTTGGTCCTATAGGAGCAAATGCTCTATTTATCACAATAGTTTCAGCAGGTGACTTTTACAGAGGCGTAGTAAGGCGTATTTATGGAGGAAAGGGTTAAAACAGTTTGAGACGCCGAGTAAATCTCCTCATCAGGATCCAAAAGTGTTACTCCCATTGTGTTTTGAGAAACACTTGAAGGGATATGCACTTTTAACCCTTTCTCTGTTCTATGTTTATTACAAATGTCAATACCTACTGAATATTCATGGACACATAAGTATAGAAACAGATCTTTCAGATTCCATTAGCAAACAGAGCAGACCTTGATCGGACGGCTCCTCTAGGAGACGTCTTATCTGAGTCTACTCTATTTGAAGATGCGTGAAAACACGTTTATATGAGGGAAAGGGTTAAACTGAAAACAAACGATGACGTTTGCAGACGAAAACTAGTTAGCACCGAAAAGAGCATGTGTCGCGCTTTCAATCGCAAATCTGTGAATAGTTTGTAAATAGTTAAGATCCAAATGAGACGCCAAATTAATATCTGTCTCATTAGAATCAAAATATATATGAGAATTGTAACAGACAACAAATTTAGCAGGCGACAATACATGAAATAGGTTAAAGAGGAAGTTCCTACAATGAGCGCATATGTTCAATAATATAATAAAATATGGTATTTGTCAGTATATTTCGTTATAACTTTTTTTAAACGAACAGGTTTTTACATAAATACTTGAACTGCTCTGATCTAATATTTCGACCACTAAGGGCCTTGAAAAAGGCCCTTAGTGGTCGAAATATTAGATCACAGCAGTTCGAGTATTTATGTATTATATTAATTCCCTATTTTGGAATATTTTCTTCATTGTGAACAGGTTTTTGACAAAGATGGAAATGGGTTTATTGACAAGAGCGAACTAGGTAAAGCCTTGAAAGAGCTCGGAGAAAAACTCACTGATGAAGAGGTAAACGAACTGTTCAAAGAAGCTGACGAGAACGGAGATGGAAAAATACAGTATGATGGTAGGTGCTATATTACATAGTTAAGCTCATATAGCTCGAACAATTTGACCTGGACCCTCACCTTTATGCAGAATACATAATGAGAGGGATGACGCTGTATAAATAAAACTCCGCCGGTAAATCGTGAAGTCTAATTAACCCGTGCATATGTAAACCATACAATCACGAGTGTGTCCATGCATAGTTGCTTACCGGGACACGTGCCGATGATATACCCGTGCAATGTTACGAATTTTTATTCATGCAAATTAAGTAGGTCAGGATCCAGGTCAAAATGTTCGAGCTATACAAGTGTTCTGTCTTTATTTACAGCCTTTTCTCCAGATCATTTATCTGTCTGGTGATATCTACTACGTAAGATTGCACCAACTAAGACGCAATAAGTATCGGAATAAGATTGCTAATATCAAATCCTTTGTGTACGATTAACCTTTCAAAAAATCACGGGATATACTAAGTCTAAGAAGTGCCCCTCCTTTCAGCAGCGAGGTACACTTTAGGGTTAGAAAAGGAAACATGTGTTTAGGCCATGCTAGATTTCTAGTACTCAGGATATCCTGACCAAATCATTTTACTTGCATTCAATTACGTTTTACTTTTGAGTTATTTTACCTTATGTATATTACCACTGTTAAACTGTATGAAGTGGATTTCCAGGATACTTCACTCTAATGAGTAGCAGCAAGATTGGTTTTGGCTGAGAAACCACATGCTTTGATAGATCTGGACGCATCTTGTATCACATAATCTCCCGTGTATTCGAATTAATATAGCGATAACATATTTCTCTATATTACACGCGTTAAATTTAAGCTCCAACAACATGTAAAACAGCTCCAACAACATGTAAAACACCATGACATCATGAGTCTAAATGACCATGTAAGAGCTGTCAAAAACGGTAATTTTATTCGAAATAAGTCATGTGATAAAAAGAATATTATACTCGTAGTCATTTTGTACAGACTGATATTAAACTTGTCTTGGAGGCTCGCTTAATATCATTTTCCAACACTCGTTTAATATCAGCGTGTACTAAATGACTACTCGCAACATAACCTATATATCTCCAGCTTGTGATATTCTCTTCATCCAGAGTTTATACGTACCCTTGCACCATAATGGATCATCTGACTGCAGTGAACAATACGGACACGACATGGCTACCCAATCAACCAACATTCTACAAAAGGTGGAAATGACGCAACCATCATGGCTCCTTATGACTGCACAATACAACATGTCGACAAAGACCACTTAAAAGTCTTTCTTCGACTGTTTTTCTTGTCTTACAATTTGTAGTTAAATGCAGGACCAAAGTTAGGTAAACATCTCCTTGAGTGGGTTTTGCATTAGCTTTATTTGTCATATAGCAGCAATTTGTTCTGATTAATCTCTTGTTATTCATTAAATTGTGACTTTAATAGAATATTTTCTGGAGTTCCCTGGCATAGGAAAGGGAAAGAGAAATTTATTGGGTTTTTCTTTTGTCTGGGTAAATCGGCATACTGATCTTTCTATGTCAGTGTAAAAACCCTCTACACTGGCTACCTAAAATACGCATTTGTGATGGCTTTTAAGACAGTTGGATGTTTGATGTAATACGAAAGTAATGGAGAAAGCTCTTATAGTAGTGAGTGTATATAGTTTCTTACATGGCCAAAGTTTCTTGTAACAATATGCTATTATAAGATATTTGATTTTCATTAATTATATTATTATCTTTACATTAATTCCTTCTCTTAAGGAACATCGGTTTCATTCTCTAAACTTCTTTTCTGTACACGTGATCTACTATATGTTATCCCTTATCCCAATGTGCGCGACCTGACTCACATTTGCAAACAACTTGGACCCAGATGAGACGCCGAGGAACTCGGCATTCCATCTGTAACCAAGCTGTTTAATACCAGGTCAATAGTTTCTAAAAAGAATAATCCAATAGGAGGTACACTGTTGTCAAAAATTGAACAAATCCAGACGTTTGTTTTTACGACGAAGTAAGGGGTTTTATAGTAGGAAATACAATCAGAAATATCAATCTTCATATTCAACATGTTTGTTAGAAATACCTATTTTTCTCCGCTAAACCCAATGTTGCGACTACTCTTTAGAACTGTCTTAAAGAGCGGTAACAACATATTTCAAACCACGATTTAAATAATTTGAATTGTCTTATAAATATGATTATGATATTCACAAACGCGCATTGATAAATGTACAAAAAGTTGTGTGGCTGTCAGAAACCTACCATAGACCTGAGCTCTTGCATGGAGTCACATGCACGGACCAGTGATATTTTCCATAGCTCCTGCCATCGCTTCCGTATTAGCAATATTTATAATTTTTGAAGATGCTGCTGATCCAGACCACATGTGGCGTGTGATCAGGTTATCAATTTGCACCATATACCAACCAATTTATTATTCGGTTTAAAATTGTATTAATATAAGTATACCCAGAACAGACCTTTTATCAGTTACGTGCCTGATCTAGGTATACACTATAAGCAGACATACTATTTCACCTTTTTAGTGAGACTGGTCAATTTTCCCTCAGGAGAAATACTCGCCAAATGATGAAGGTGTTGCTTTAAGATAATGTGAAAGTTTGATTTCAAAGAACTCTTTTAGTATACTTGTGGTGTTTTGATTACCTTATTTTTAGTAATGTTCGTCTATAACGATATGTCTAATGCTGCAATTTGATTATTAATTTGTTTATTTTTCCTTGTATTTCTCTCTAAAATGCCATAAGAGTGTCAAACAGTTCTGGTTATGATAAGAGGCCGAGTTAGACACCGAGTAACTCATCTGTTACCTTTATACGTATTTGCATAGGCAAACACAGTTGCTTTCCTCCACATTCTTCTCTTAAACGTAATTTGTGTATCAAACAGTTTGGCTCTTGATGAAATGCCGAGCAACGGTAATCACAGCAAGCACTGTGGGTCGCTTTCCGGCGACTTCGGCGTTGGAAGAGTAAATAAACGGAACCTTTAGTTAAAATGAGTGTGGCATAAGTATCTTTATCGGTCTTTCAGACAGGTGACAATAAATACATGATAAAAGTGGTGCTAAAACCTCATCTACGAGCTTTCTGCACGACTTTAACCATGCATTAAGCGGTCGCTTGCCTAAAAGGCTGTCTTTTAAAAACATTGAAAATTAAACATAATCTGATTTCATAGTATTGTTATTGTTTTATATGACCTCCCTATTATCATTCTCGGTGAATACGATAACATAAAACAGTACAGTAGAATCTCTCTTAAGTGACCAGGTTTTGAGGAAACATAGACTTAAAAAGGAGGTGGTTGCTTAATACAGAACAAAAGTAATACGAAAAAAGATCCTATGGAAGTGTTCTGCATTGCTTTCGACATGAATTAACAATATTTCTTAAGAATATTCATGTAAGAAAAAATGTCATAATGAATATTTAATAGTCTCTATTATGGTATATGAACTCAGAATAATATTTCCATGGCCGTTTCGTATCAGACGGTTCCTACAGGCGCAATTAATTGGATGATGATATATTTCAATATATCATTTTCTTCGCTCCACGGATAGGAAAGTGTCCAATAACATCCATATGGATATTTCAACACTTCTATGTGGGAAACGTATTTTTCTGTAAACAGGGCTACAGATAAATGTGCGTGCACTAATACTACAATTTCTCCACCAAACCCTATACTATACTTCGAGACGATTCTAAAGAGTGGTCACAGTATAGGGTTTTGTGGAGAAATAAAGGAGCTATTGTTGATTTTTTTAATTTACACACCTTTTTTGTTTTTCTGCTGTTATAAATGCATTTCACTTTTATTTTCAAAAACAGTGTTAAATAATTTGGACCCTGATGAGATGTCCGAGTTACGTAGCATCTCGTTAGGGTCTACACTATTAACAATGGTAATCACAAATCGGTCATTAGTGTAGAAAGGTTTAAGTAGTGACCCTTTTAGACATAGTTATGATAATGTGTACTGTTTAAACTGCTCTAACCTGAACAGTGTTATTGCTCAAAGTATAACATAGACATACTTACTTTCACTTTCAATGTACCGTTAGTCTCAACTTGTAAATGTGTTCAGTTTGAGGAATATGTATTTCCTGCATTCTAAAACAACAAGAATTTCTCTAAGTGGAACTACATTGCCCGAGTTTACAAAACAGTCCTACATATTTTAAGAATTCATCTTCTTCCCTTTGATGAAACTCGTTTTGAAAACAAACAAACCTTTGACACCAAACCGGATTAATTTCTCGTATTACGCATTTCAGAAAAGTTAGGATGCCAGTTATTTCAGACCGTTCTGTATTAACCCTTCCCCTTATGTAAGCGCATTTTGACGCATCTGCAAACAGAGTAGACCCAGATCAGATGGCTCCCATAGGAGCCATCTGATCAGGGTCTGCTCTATTTGCTTATGGTGTAATATAGATCTGATTCTACAACTTCTGCCTAAGCCAAAATGTCGTGTTCATATGCCATGATAAAAAAATCTTATTAATATTCATGACGTCATTATTTCTTACATGAATATTAACCAGGGAAAGGGTTAATGTACTGTCCATGAAATATTTAACCCCTTTTAAAATTCACTTACAATAAAACATATCTTAAGCGACCATCCCTTAGTTGAACATAGGAGTCTTAAAAAGCAGATGGTGCTTAATGTAGGGTAAAGGTAATACAGAAAACTCCTGTATGAGCTTTCTGCATTACTTTTGACCAGATTTCAGCTATTACCGATATTAAAGGTCCTATATCTCCTTAACCCTTTACCCAATAGCCTGTTTCTAGTTTTGAAGACATATGACCACTTAAAGCAGGTTGAAAGTAAAGCAGAATGCGCCTTAAGGCGCATTCTGCTTTACTTTCAGCCTGCTTTAAGCTACCACCTACTAGGATATAGAAAATATTTATTATGCAATATGTTCATGACTGTATGAATTTGAACTATTTTCTTCAGCGGAGGAATATATCAAACACGCTAAAAGCCGCTTCTATCAGGTAAAGGGTTAAGATGACCGCTTTAGACAGGTTCTACTGTAATTATTTATGCCTTAGATCAGGAAATGGACGTGTTATCCTTCCAAATAGATTTTCCGTGAAACTACATACACATTGTTATACAGGAAAAATAATGCTTAATTCAATCACAAAATTATTCATCTTTTATTTTGAAAATGAATTCGTATATTTAGGCAGCATCCCCACGAATACATTCATGCATATTTTCTTGAATACGTTTTGACAGATTCAAAGTCATTTTACAGACAGGGCAGTGATTTTTTTGTTTTGGGTTTGCAAAATAGTCAGCTTTACGAATCTTTTATCTCAACTTGAATATGTTTTCACAGATTCAAAGTCATTTTACTGGCAGGGCAGTGATTTTTTGATTTTGGTTTGCAAAATAGTCAGTTTTACGAATCCTTTATTTCAACACAAATGTACTGTCAGAACCCCATTTTATAGGAATGGGTGGAGTAATGTAACTTTAATTGGCGTCTTCTTTAGTTAGAGAACGGTTGTTTTATGCAATGTATCCGGCCTATGTTTTCTCTACAACTACAGTTCAAACACATGTTACTTTTTATATGGATTTCCTAAACATAGTCTTAGTACTCCCTTGTCTATTTTAACCCATACACACGAGTAGGGAAGGGTCAATTTTGATGTTGTAAGAACTTGTGATCCGACACAATTTCCTATATTATGGACATAAAATATGTTTAAACTACATGCGTATATGTTTACAGTAAAACCTCTCTATAACGGCCATTAAATTACGTCAATAATTTGTGTTAATGACAGGTGGCTGCTTAAAGCATGCTCCAATAGGAGCGTTCTGTTTTACGTTCACATTGCTTTAAGCAGCCATCTGCTCTCAATACTAATTAACATAATTTAGTGGCCGTTATAGTGATGTTTTACTGTATTATTGTTTACAGTAGATCCTGTCTTAAGCGGCTATTCATTTATTGAACATAGGAGTCTTAAAAAAGCAGGCGATTGCTTAATTCAGGGAAAACGTTAACCAGTAAGCCCCTGTAAGAGCTTTCTGAATTACTTTTGACCTGCATTACGCTACCGCCTGCCTTACAGACCCATAATTAGACCTCTTTTTGGTGGTCGCTTAAGACAGGTTCAATTGTAAAGTTATTTTGCTATGTTCAGCTATAACATGTTCATTTTAATCATCCGGTTCTAGCTTTAGAGATAACTGTATCAATTGTGCCTACTGTAATGTGCGTTGTTATACACGAGCAAAATGGGCGGTATGAAAATTGAACATGTAATACCTTCTACTACCATGATTTTTTATTTGCCTATAATCTCAAATACACCTGACCGATACCAGCTCCAACCTTGTTCTGACAAGTCTTGCTGCTGAGCTGTTTTCTCTCTGGACCCATTAAGGAGTACGAAGCTGGAGAAATTAAACGCCAGAAATATACAGTAAAAACCCTCTAAACCAGAATTCTCGTAGAGAATAGTTTAGATACGTTTAGGCAGGTGGCTGCTTAATGCAGAGTGAAAGTCGTGCAGAATGCCCCTAGAGGAGCTTTCTACATGACTTTCACCCTGCGTTAAGCTGCCGCTTGTTCCCAAGACCGATATTTGTATTAAATTTAACGTCCGGTTTAGAGGGGGTGGGGTACTGCATTTGCGTATGGCTTTAAAAAGAATTATTTGAAATGGTGTGTTTTACATTGTTTGACAAATCTCGTGATGGATGGAGCAGAGAAAATGTATTAAAACACTGGATTTGGATTAATACAGAACAAACGTAACACAGAAAGCTCCGATAAGTAACCGCATCCTTTTACAAACTCCGTTGTTGATTAAGTACAATGTATGTGGTCATATTAGCGAGACTCTACACCAATGCATTCAATACAATAATATACCATATTTTGTCTTCTTGTTTTCTTTGTCTCACATGTCTTCGCTGGTTACCTTACAATACATGTCCTGAAACTACTTCGTGTCTCATCTAATGTTTCAATACATACTTATAAGCCGCGCAATAGCAAAACCAACCTTAATGTAGAGAAGACTGTAGACACATTAAGACAGCCGGCTGCTTAATGCAGGGTGAAAGTCATGCAGAAAGCTCCCAAAAGGAGCTCTCTGCATGACTTTCATCCTGCATTTAGCTGCTACCTGTCTCCAAGACCGATATTTATACTAAATGAACGCTTGGTTTAGAGGTGTTTTACTGTATATGAATTCACCGACAAAAGTGTTGAAACCTTTTCTGTTGAATTGCACATGAGCCATGCTATAAACATATCAACTTTAACCCTTTCGCTGCCAATGCCGGATCTGTGATTACCTATGCAAACAGTTTGGATCCAGATGAGACGCCGAGTAACTCGGTGTCTCATCAGGATCCAAACTGTTTGTTACTGTTGCTATGTTTTTGAAACAAAAATGAAGAAAATTAAAAGAATGAAATTTTGTAGCAGACGACAAAGTTAGCAGACGACAGAGTTTGGCAGCGAAAGGGTTAATGACATGCTAACAGTGTATTCTCATATTAAACTCATCTTTATCCACACATCATCTAATAAGTAGGGATACTGTTTGATATGCCGCATATTAAAAACTGTAGATACTGGAGAGTGTGTGTTTCAAACAGTGCAGAACCATATCAGTAGTGGTTGATTTTGTTTACATTTTGATTATTAATTAGGTTGATGCTGTCATGGTACAGCTAAAATATTTTCTTTTATATAAAGGTTTTATGTTACAAATGACACAACATCTGTCTGTATATGAAACGATATTGTAGAATAATTCGCTCATTTTTCCTTTACATTCAGAAGTTGATTACCTCATTATTAAGGCCATTAATTGAAATGTCGTCATAAAAGTGAACAATAATTACATATGATTCCACGGCATATCGTAACATATGTGTGGATTAATAAAGTGCTTCATTATGGTGATGTATGTTTCTGTTTGCTGCGAGTTTTTAATCTCATTTACATAGAGTAGAAACCCTCTAAAATGGGCATTCAATTTAGTATAAATATCGGTCTTAGAGACAAACTACAGCTTAATGCAGAGTGAAAGACTTTCACCTTGCATTAAAGCACCACTTGCCTAAAAGTTACTAAATTCTTCTTTACTATAATTACGGTTTAGGGGTTTTTACTGTATCCATTTTCAGCCTTAAAACCAAATGAATAAATAAATATGATAATTATGATGTTAAGAGAACACATATAGATGCGTGTCGCCCAAAATTAACCCTTTCGGCGCCAATTTCTCATTGTCGTCTGCAATCCAATTTTGCTAAATAATTTGGTTAAATAAGGAAGTGAGATAAATAAATGCAACTTTCAAAGGAATAAAGCACATATAAAGAAACAAAGCTTACCATTACGTAAACATAATTATTTACTTAATAAGTATTAAATTGTTTGAGTGAAATGTATAGTGTTTATTACTTGAGCATTGAAAGAAAAGACACTGGTAAAGGCATTTTTATTTCCAGTATACCAGTACACAAAAGACTAGCATTCTGGTGATGATATAAATTAATTATGCTAGAAAGTAATAAGAAGAGCAAAAGTCGGGTATAGAAAAGGAACAACAATTTTATTGTATAAATAATTTGGAAAAATAGAAAAAAAAACAATTTTTTTCACTGGCATTAGTAGTGTTAACTGAGATGTACAGTATTTTTAGCTCACCAGAGCACACTATGCTCAGGGTGAGCTTTTATGATCGCCCGATGTCCGTCGTCCGTCGGCGTGCGTCGTGATTGTGTCGCGCGCCGTCAACACTTTGAACCTTTAAAAATATTCTCTTCCGAATCTGCAGGGTTCTCAGTTTTCATCTTTGGCACATAGCATTATATGTAGATCCTCCAAAAGTTATATACATTATGTTCCTGGGGTCAAAATTGGCCTCTCCCCAGCGGTGGCCATTTGTCGATAGAAACATATAGTGGAACCTTTGAAAATCTTCTTCTCTGAAATTGGAAGGTTCTCAGTTTTCATATTTGGCAATCATGTGTAGGTCCTATACAAAACCCCTGGAGGTAAAATTGGCCCCGCCCCAGGGATGGTCATTTTTCAATTGCCACATATAGTGAAAACTTTGAAAATCTTTTTCACTAAAACTGGAAGGTTCACAGCTTTCATATTTGGCAAATATTCTCATGATCAGGTCCCCTACAAAAAAGCTATACAAATTATGCCTCTGGGGTCAAATTGGCCCCAAACCAGGGATGGCCAGTTTTCAATAGAAACATATAGTGGACACTTTGAAAATCTTATCCTCTGACACTGGAAGGTTCTTAGCTTTCACAGTTGGCACATCCTCTACAAAGGTTTTATAAATTATGTTCCTGGGGTCAAAATTGGCCCCACCCCAGGGGTGGCCAGTTTTCTATAGAAACATATAGTGAAAACTTTGAAAAGTTTCTCCTCTGATTGCATGGTGGGCGATTTCAGGGCCATCTTTCCCTCTTGTAATATGATTATCTTTAAATGTAGCAGACGAAAATGAAACTGTTTCTTTGGGATCTTTAACCCTTTACCTGATAGAAGCGGCTTTAAGCGAGTTTAATATATTCCTCCCGCTGAAGAAAATAGTTCCAATTTTTACAATAATGAACATATAGCATCATAAATAGTTTCTATATTCTAGGAGGTGGTAGCTTAAAGCAGGCTGAAAGTAAAGCAGAATGCGCATTAAGGCGCATTCTGCTTTACTTTCAACCTGCTTTAAGTGGTCACATGTCTTCAAAACTAGAAATAGGCTATTGGGTAAAGGGTTAATATCTGAGTTTACTCTGCAAAGATGTTTAAATGTACCCTAGGGAGAAAATATTAAAAAATAAATATTTGAAACAATCTAATATACACAAAGAAAGTACAGGTAACATATAATTTTTTTTATAAAGCAGTGATGCCAAAAGAACAGTGTGATATACAAGACTTTGTACCATAAGTAAACAACTCAACAATCTCCATTGAGACTATAGAAATAAGTGAATAATTTAATCTTCTCAAAACCAAGTAACTGTTATTTCCAACGCAAATATTTTGGACACCAATATATGATTTTTTACTATGATCTACGGATATTTTGCAGATATGTTTTCTGAATTCGCTAACAGTGCAGATTCTAATATGAGGGCTCCATGACCAAAATGATAGATTTACAGGTTCATATGATATTGAATGAGTATTGTCCATTTGTTATTACTAATGCTCAGGCCACAAATGTCAAAATTGGTATATTGGTAAAGTGATCATGACCAAAATTACAGGTGCACAATGCTATATGATGACAAAGAAGTACATGTATACAATGCTCGAAGAAGATTCATTGAAAGATGACGGAGATATGCTCCGGACAAAACCGGACAGACCGATGAACGGACATACAGATTAATCAACAGACAGAGTGACTACAGTATACCACCCCTACCCTCAACTAGTTAGAGGGGATAATAAAAGTTAAAATCGTGGGAACTACCATCAGTATTTTGCACATAATTTAAAAATGAATTGCACATAAATCGTTGTGCTTGAATGGTTTCTGGTCAGTTTATTCTGGCACCTCTTTCCAAATACTCGTGTACAGTTCATAAAAACAAAAATGGAGTTACTGGTAATTACTGTGTTAATGAATAATCGTTTAATGAAGTCCAACTTAATACCCAAATACTTCGTTGCGACTTGGGAGTATATAGTACAATATACACGCACACGCAGTTAGTTTCGTTCATCAGTTTTTAACTACAGTGCTCCCTCTCTACAACGACACCCTTTGGGATACGATGATTGTATGTGTTGTTCAGAGGGAGTTGTTATAGGGAGGGAAAATCAAACATAATTAGCTTGTTTGCAGATTCCCAGATAAGGTTATTTCGAGAACTAAAACCGCTATGCCTCAATCAAACCTTATGTTGTGACCACTCTTTAGAATCGTCACGATTCTAAAGAGTGGTCACAACATAGGGTTTGACGGAGGCATAAATAAGATACGACGGAAAAAAGTTGTTTCTGGAGCCTTGTTGTTTCGGAAACAGTGACATGCGTTGTTGTAAGGAGGGAATCGTTATTGGGAGGGCCGTTGTAGGGAGGGAGCACTGCAATGCAAAGTAGATTATATATTTTATGGCAATATGTCTATATCTTGCTATATTTTGCTATACATGTGCTTATATATTTGCATATGCATTTTAACACCTTGGCAAAATTGAACAGACCCAGATTCGACACTCTTATAGGATCAATTTGATTAAGGTCTGCTCTGTTTGGTTATGAAATAAAAGAATACCAGATATATTTTTATCATGTCGCTATATAGCTCAATCATTGCTACATGTATGTGTTCCTTATACATTGGCTCTGTATATTTCTTGCTTGATACGTATGTTTGCTCATTCATATGTGTTCGATATACTTATTGTTTGATAAGTGTGTTTTCTTATGTGTTTCTTATCACAATAAAATTCCAATTTCAAAATGAACTAAGTTTTTTTATTTAAATTCCATACCTTGACTTTAAAATTTCCACAACTTTATAATTCAAATTAAACAGGATACGCACTGTCATCATTATCCATACTTGACATAATACGTTATATAGTGGTGTTAAAAGCTTATTTATCATCTAATCAAAAACATATATCTCTTGGATGTAATTCTGCGTATATTGGTACTTTCCGTTCAATCATATCACAATTGCAATTTAAATACCTTTGAATGCAAACCGGTTGGACTAAATATTGCGTAACAATGGCTATATTTTATAATGGGGCCGAAACGACCAAGCCCGAAACGGATTGGGACCGAATCGTTCATAACAAAATAAGATCTTCCAGGCAGAAGGTAAAAATGTTACCCCAGTACCAAACAAGAGTGTTCGGAGGAACACGTGTGTCACCTGCTCGCAGCTGACACAAAAACTTATTGTTAATATGAAAAAGGGGAATAACTCAAAACATTTTGGTCATAGAGTTGTGGACCTTGTGCATGACACTTCCTCTTATCATGCTTTTTCCATGTGTGAAATTTGAAAGCTCTATAATGAATAATTTAGAAATGACAGCCAAAACAAGAAAGTGTGACGGACAGACAGACGGACAGACAAACGGACAGACAGACGACGGAAAAGTGACCCCTAAGTGACACACTGCCTCTCGGCAGGTGATACAAATGTAGGTCATACCAACCATTGCATACTCTGTGCATACTTTGTGCTGTGGAATACCCGCAACACAATCAACTTCTACAACAAATCAGTCTGTTTTGAACATACGTATCAGGATAATTGACAAGTCTAAGGTAAAAGCAAGTTGTATGCGACATATTAGAAACTGCTGACATTTAAACAATTAACTCTTTACTTCGAGGTTATTCAATATAAAAGAAATAATAGAAATAATGACATCATGCATATTAATTAGATTATTTTTTATAGTAGCTTATGGACACGTGGAACTTTGACCATGGCAGAAACTGTAAATACATATCTACATTATACCATAAGCAAATAGAACATACCCTGGTCAGACGGTTCCTACAGGAGTCTTCTGATATTGGTCTACTCTGTTTGCAAAGGCGTTGAAAGGCGTATTTATTGAATAACGGGTTAATGTGTAGACTTCTCACTTACTATCGGTATCCTTATCAGAACATCCAAAGACAAACGGGATTCAATATTTTGTCAACTATTCAGCAATAGATTCTAAATGTTTGCTATGATTGATAGCCTTATAATTTATACCTTTCAATTCTTTACAGTCAGCTTTTCGGTGTCTCTGGTTTTTACAATTAAACATAGAGTTACAGTTTTAATTTGTTTTTAAATTCCCTTTAAGGAAATTGTTTTTGATTCAATGGCATGATGTTGAACATGTTACAATGATCATTTTACCTTGCTCTTATCACAGTATTTGTTGACCCTCGTTTAACCCTTTCCCTGTTCAATATTCATGTAAGAAATAATGACATCAATGAAAATTAACAGTAAGAAATAATGACATCATGAATATGTATTAGCTGAATTGTTTTAAGAAATGAATGACGTGCTCCCGGTGTTCATTGGGTTATGCAACGCATAGCTTTACGAGCAAAGTTAGTGAAGCCCGAAGGGCTTCACGTGAATCTTTGCTCGTAAAGCTATGCGTTGCATAACCCAATGAGCACCGGGAGCACGTCATTTATTTCTTTTATTTATATTCCATTGTATTTCTTATATTTCAACGGATTTTTTTTACCGGTCACGTAATAATAGCCGCTATCTAGGTCGTTGCCAGGTTCGTTTCTAACGTAGTAGGATCTCTATATATGGTATGAAAAATAGTCCCAAACACATATTATAAATATAGAATGAATACAATATTTTAATCAGTAAATTTCCAGCTATGTTTAAAGAAAAGATTATCGAGATATTTCAAACCATATATATTTACGAAATGTTGGTATTAAAGCATCTTCTTGAATGTAGGTCGCGGTGTCGAAGCCAATTTACTCAACCGCCATGCTTGATCGCAAGCAGGTCACAACGTTGGATTTTATTCTCGGATTTTTCTTTGTTAACGGTAAGGACATTGACTTATATAAGCTTCACTCATTACTTGATAATATATTTGGATACGCCACGGCTGTTAAAGTTGGCAATATTATGTATTCAAGCGGTAATTCTCAGTAAGAAGATGCCACATTTCAAATTTTCAGGGCCGCTTGAATGGCAATCCATTTTCTGTTTTACGCTTAAAACTCATGGGGGCTCCAGTAAATGTCTGCTACACTTGATTCACACCCATTGACAACATGCTGTGTTGTATCATCATGTACAAGTTCAATTACAGGATTTTATCCAGATCATACGGTTCCTGTAGGAGCCGACTGGTCAGGGTCTGATCGGGGTCTTCTCTGTTTGCTTCAGATCTTGTAAATTAGACTTGACATTTTCTGCAATGACCACCGCTAAATACGTTATTAATGAATATGAATCTAATTAATGGTGATCGACGTCGTCATTTATCGCACTAATATAGTAGACCCAGATCGGACGAAAAATGATACTAATATAGTAGACCCAAATAACGTGATGATCTAATTAATGTTGACGTCACCATTTGTTGTACTTATATAGTAGACCCAGATGAGACCGCCCATGTAGGAACCTACTGATCAGGGTCTGCCCTGTTTGCTGTTGGTAATAGATACTTCTTAGTTCTCAGACATACAAGACGAAGCTGTACTTTACTAGATCTAGTACTTTTATTGGTACTTTGAGTTTATCTTTGATCAGATAATTATAAAGAATTATGATGATTATACACAGGAAGGGGTAAAAAGTTCAATCCTAAATGCATCAGAAGAGGCTGCTGTATGTAGTACATGATTTACTGTACAGAAGCCTCTTCTGATGCATTTTAAGGTTGATTATCCCTAATGAGATCAGAAATTGACAATTTCTTCAGAATACTGAAGACTTAATTTTATTTCAGTTAATAACAGTTTGGAGCCTGGTAAGACACCAGGTTGTCAGATGTCTGATAGATAACTGCTTAAAGTAGCTGAAAGTAAAGCAGAATGCTCCTTTCAACGCATAGCTTTTACGAGCAAAGATAAACGTGAAGCCCTGCAGGCTTCACTAACTTTGCTCTTAAAAGCTTTGCATTGCATAACCTCATGCACACCAGAGAATGTTGTTTATATATTAATCAGTGCATGAAAAATTCCCTTTTATGGGGTAATCATAATGGGTTCATTTAAACTGTAGATTCAAAGTACAATCATGAAATGTGGCATTGGACATGAAACCCATCGGAGATGAATTAGTGGAAGAACTAAAATTTTGCACATTTTCAAGACAGCTAGGTACAACCAACCTGTTTGCACTCATTGGCTCTGAAACTTGCTTGTTTTTATCAGTTTCAGACATGGTTGCTGTAGATGACACGGGACAAAGGGGTCTACTAAGTACATGTAGCTGTTTCTGTTCAGAAGATAAGTTCCTATTATAGGATCGGATAGAACTTTCATTTCTATGGCGAGACATGAACATTATATGCCGTGCCTCAAAGCCAACGTCATTCATTCGAGTAATGGCTGTTGCCCTTAGGCAGTGGGCTGTGTATCTTCCTGAACAATTACTTGACTTACAGATATCTGGAAGAAAATTTGCAAACGTGCGTTTAGCAAGGGGCTTATCATCAAACCAGCAGCCAAAATTTTGTGGATTGTTTTCAGCATTTGGCACACATGAATTGAAAAGAGCTTGAGCCTTTGGAACAGTCTTTTTAATAATACGGCGCAGCATTTCCACAGGACAGTTTGCCTGATCTGTGGCATACATGAGCTTGTCATGCTGAGCCTCATCTGATTGTAAGCCCCCTTGAAAATTCTTCTGGCATGTTTCATGGGTTAATTTGACATATTCGTGTCCATTTTCATCGGACAGGAAATCAAATGATCCCTTGTTTAACTGATGGTGGAATTCCAACCCCCTACTACAAAAGTGAATAGCTAGCTGATACCATACACACTGTCTTAAAACTATTGGGTTTGTTGGTGCACTGACCATGTATTGTTGAATGTTTACCAAATCAGAAATGGGTATAACTTGTTTATGTTTAGTTGGTTTTGATAAACCACTTGCAGTCATTGATTTCAATAGGCCATTCAAAATTCTATTTGAATACACAAAGTCCTTGTCTCTAACTATATCAATGTCACGCCTTATGTCCTGGAGATGTCTATTTATTGCCGCTCTTATGTTCTTGAGTGTATTTTTGTGGTAAAATCCACCAGAGCTTCCATCTTGTGGCCTGGCTTCACAGTAGAACTTAGCAAGTTTCTCGGCCAAAATTGAAGGCAGAACATCATCCAGGTCTAAAACATCACCAAACACACTTGAGTGCCAGTCTGAAATCAATGAATGTGATTTAAATTTACTTTCAAGAGTCTAAACATTTCATGTACAGCTAACATCTTGAACTGGGTAAACAATGTTTTAAAAAAGCATTTTTTTGGTTTACTTTCAGGATGCTTTAAGCAACTATCTAATCTCTCTTAAAAATTAAATAAAGGAATAAACTGAAATTGGCAAATATAGGTGGGTAACTCAATTAACCATTTCCCTGTTCTGTGTTTATTTCAAATTTCAATACCTACTCACTATTCCTGGACAAAATAGTTACAACGAAATATGGAAGATGGAGCATTGTAGCCATTTAAGAAAGTAAAGGAACAGATCTATCAAATTCCATTAGCAAACAGAGCAGACCCTAATCAGATGGCTCCTCTAGGAGCTGTCTGATATGGGTCTACTCTGTTTGCAAATGCGTGAAAACACGTTTACATGAGGGAAAGGGTTAAATTTCACATGAACACCTATCCTGAATAGCGTTGTAATGATTGTTTCAAATTGACAGGAATCTACTCTTACCTTGAAATATTTTCATACCCCACCGGGTATTTCTCTTTGTTGATTTCGATTGATTTGCATCAAAATAACTCGATAGCTGATCATTGCCCACTTCTGCAAATCTTCCTGGTACTGGTGGTAGATTAAGGCTCTGTAATTCATGTTCCATTTTCAACTGGGTCTGTTTTGACGAGCAGACCACATCAATTGCATCGAAATCAATTGCCTGAAGGAAATCGTCGTCGAATTCAGCCATTTTTTATTGCAGACGAACGCTATTATACATGTATAATTATTTTGTATCGATCTGAAGGTAAACATAAACACACAAAACAATATATATGTTTAGTATTTATCTATTCCACTAGAGCATTGATTTAGATTTATTTATTTCATTTTTATTCGTGCAATGCAAAATAAACATTTCCACATAAGTACTGAAATAAGGCGCCGTTAATCGCTGACGTTTCAGTAAGTGGGGTGTTTATGTTTACATTGTCACGTATCGATTCCCCATTAATAAATCTTAAAATACGTCATAACTGGGTCAGTACAGTATTACTCCGCGCTTACACAGCGGAATTCTGGGAAAAGGAGAACCGACCCAAACCAGTATTGAAATGAACGTTCAAAGGAAAATACAACTTTCTTTTTAGAATAAGGTTATATAAGGACGTTGCAGGGCGAACGTAAATATTAAAATATAACTGTTCACGGAAAATCCTAAATTATGCAAAAGTGAGTGATGATTAATGTGTACTGCACTTTTCCTCAACAACATCTATCTACCTATGAAGTTTTATGCTGATACATATTATAGTGTTTGTGTTATGCTCCGGGCGAAATTTAAGTATAAAAAATAACAAAGGGCAATTACTCTTAAATTATGCAAAAGAGATGATTCTTGTGCATTGCACTTCTCTACCTATGAAGTTTCATGTTGATATCTGTAGTTGTTGTGCTATGCTCCGGACAAAATTTAAGTAACACGGGGCAATAACTCCTGACCTATGCAAAAGAGGGTAATGTTTCTTGTGCACTGCACTTCTCCTCATCAGGATCAATCTACCTGTGATGTTTCATGTTGATATCTATAACAGTTTTGTGGTATGCTCCGGGCAAAGTTATGACGGACGGACAAACAAACAAACAAACGGACGGACGGACGCACGGACGGACAAAGCGGCTACTATATGCTCCCCAAATTCAATTTGGGGAGCATATAAATTGTAAAATCATATCTATATCATGTCAAAAGCAAACATAGCAGACCCTGATCAGACGGCTCCTATTGGAGCCGTCTGATCTGGGTCTACTCTGTTTGCAAATGCGTGGAAAGGCGTCTATATGAGGGAAATGTTTAACCCTTAATAGTGTACAGGCGTACCCGTGAATACTTTTGCGAACACTTTGGATCCAGATGAAATGCATCTCTTTTAGAAAGGCATTACTGTTATCAATATGAAGCAGGCTACGTTTTAACCCTTCGCTTGCTGAATTTTAAAATACATTTCTCCTTCTTTACCCGTGTCCTGTTGTATAATTACATATATCTCCACTGTGTACAAGTATTGCGCTGTGCAATCACTGCTGTGGAGTGCACTGGTTGCACAATCAACTTGTAAATAGTGCAGACCCTGATGAGACAGCTCCTGCAGGAGCTGTCTCATCTGGGTCTTCACTATTTACAGGTAGGTATATTGACGCGATTAGCAAGCGAAGGGTTAACTAAATTATTCTTATCGTGCTGAAGACATTAGGTCAGCCAAATCTCTGATATGTTGCATGTTTTACTTACTTCTGGTTCATACACGCCTTTGAGAAACTGTTGAGCGTACTCCAAACAGCTCGGGTCCTGATGAGAGGCTGAGTTTCTCGGCGTCTCATCGTGATCCAAGCTGTTTGTAAATGCGAGTCGGGTCGCGTTTAGCATGATAAGGGTTAAGCTATCGATCCACACCGAATGCAAAATTAGCAAATCTGTATACGATATTACGCAATATGATAACGAGAATTTAACGCATTGATAACGTTATCGAAAATCTACGTGTTACAGCTGTTTAAAGAATAAAATATATCGCACTACTTGTAAGTGCCAATGAACGCTTATTAAAGTTCCACATTAATCTTTAGATTAATCGAATACATGTAACATTTAACATGCGTGAATTCAATATAACCTCGTAAATACTAAATAATTATATGTTATATTACAGCCATTATGTTAAATCAATGATAGATCTATATAATAAATGTTTATTGTCATATACAATAGTCTATGATCCAGTAGGGTTGGTAAACACCATCTGAGGGGAAAATTTATACATTTGATTTTGACAATTTATATATAAATAAATATATCTGTAGAATAAGTAAATACGAGTATACTGTGGCATTGCATCGATAGTAGCTTCGTGTGTTATAGAGTTATTATATAGTGCCCTTATCTCTTATCTTACTAACTGTTACCTGGCTCGCACAGCTTGGATCGAGTTGAGCCGCCGAGTAGTTCGACGTCTCATCAGGATCCAAACTGTTTGTCGATCACGTCACTAGTTTCTCAAAAGTTTTGATCGAATCGGAAGTCTTCAAACTTACATCAGATCTACATTTGGGCAGATCTTTATGTTATACAGTGGGATATGAGTTACAAACGTAATTACAGTAAAACCTGGATACTACGACATTTTAATAATAGGGAAATTATGTCTTTATAGACAGGTGGCTGCTTAATGCAAGGTGAGAGTCATGCAGAAAGGTCCTATAGGAGCTTTCTGCATGGCTTTCACCCTGTATTAAGCTTCCACCTGTCTTAAAGATCGACAATGATACGTATAGAGTTCGAAATAACGAGATGTTTGTTTATTACTATTGTTAATAAACGGTTAACCACCATTATCATTTTACAGCCTTGTTGTTAGTTGATCTTCACGAATGGAAGTTTTTATGTTTTGTTTTCCTTCTGAACTAAAATTATAAAAACAGTTGTTAACCCTTCGCTTGCTATTCACGTAATTATACGTACCTGTAAATAGTGAAGACCCAGATGAGAAGCTCCTGCAGGAGCTGTCTCATCAGGGTCTGCACTATTTACAAGTTGATTGTGCAACCAGTGCACTCCACAGCAGTGATTTTGCACAGCAAAATACGTGTACACAGTGAAGATATATGTAATTATACAACAGGGCATGAGCAAAGAAGGAGATTTGTATTTTAAAATTCAGCAAGCGAAGGGTTAATATAATAGCATTTCATTAACCCTTTCGGTGCCAAATTTCTAATTGTCGTCTGCAATTCAATTTTGTTAAATCATTCGGTAAAATAAGGAAATAAGATAAATAATTGAAAATTTCAAAGGAATAAAGCACAGGTATAGAACTAGAGTTTGAGACAAAAAGTGAAGTCCTTGATCAGACGCCGCCTTGTAAAGGCGGCGTCTGATCTGGGACTGCACTACTTGTCGTGGTGCATTTTTGCGATATTTGCTGTGAAAGGGTTACTGAGTTTAAGATATACAGCACATATTGCTTATCTTATGAAAATAGAAGTCAAGCAGGAAATTTGGAAATGACACACGAATACGCACAGCAACATCAGAAGCACAATGAAATGCGCATTCATATACACACACGACTTAAATGGAATTGTTCCTTGCCGGTTCCACGCCGACATCATATATAGCATATATAGCATACATAGCAGTGTAGTAAAACAAGACCTCAACCAATCTCATTAGAAACAGCAAAGTGCAACGGCACAACTTATGCAAGAGTATGGTAATGCATAACATCTTACTGATAAGTAAATATCGGTTGGTCTGAATCTAGAGCGCTGCGACACTAAATGGAATATGTTGGGTTTTTTAGAACACTGCGACACTGAAAAGTTCACGTAGCGCCAAAAAACGATGAACATAAAGGAACTATACAAGCACCGATACACAGCAAATGAAGAGTATATCATACATGTACCATACACATACACATAGAACTGTTCCCTGCATGCCCAACACCGACAACATAAAAGCTACATCGTTTAACCAAAAATAAAACTTATCAAAGGCGAACGAGTTGGATCAGAGGTTATAAAACTTTTAGCTTGAGTCTGAGATCATTCTCAAGCATATGATGGGTCAGATTCTGAGTTTGCTCGGAATCTGACCTATTAGACACTAGAGAATGATCTCAGACTTAAGACTCAGAAGTTTTATAACTTGGACCAAAATATGACGTCACAATTTACGCAAAAGTATAAGACATAACGTCACAAGTTTCCTTACCGAAAAGTATAATTATATCGGTTTTGCTGGATCTAGGGCACTGCGTACTTAATTGGATAGTTTGGAATTGAGGGCACTGCGACACTTAATTGGATAGTTCGGATTTGAGGGCACTGCGACACTTAATTGGATAGTTTGGAATTGAGGACAATGCGCCACTTAATATGATAGTTTGGAATTGAGGACACTGCGACGCTTAATTCGATAGTTTGGAATTGAGGGCACTGTGCCACTTAATTGGATAGTTTGGGATTGAGGACACTGCGACAGAGAGAAGGTCTCGTAGCACCGATGATGTTGAGAATAAAGGAACTCCAAAACCACCGAGTCACTTCAGTTGATGAGTAAACTTACACACTTACATATATCATATCATATATACATACACACATTCATATGTACAAAAGTATTAAAAGTCCACGATACAAATAAGAATAAGGTGAATACACGAGTAACGCAATGGAACGGTCAGTGGTAAAATTACAACAGGGGGTTTAACCATGGTTAGGGGAGGCGCCCAACCTCACACATATCCCATCTCCATCCAGTCAAACGAATATAGTGTAAATAAATATACACCCGCCCGAATGTTCAACAACAACAGTTTATATGCATGTAGATCTAAAGCAAGAAACATATACGGATAAAGAATTCGTTAAATACACGAACCAGAACTATGCAAACGTATCTACGTTCTGGCATAGTTGTAGGAGATATCCTAAGTCAGATCCACATTTGTACTTTTTGTCTGTAGTGTGGGACAGGTTGATCAATATCCATATTTCCTAAAACGTCCTTTTTGAGTCAGTTATATGGCACTTTGACTGTGTATTGATTATCTTAATCTTATGAATAAGGATGTTCTTCTGTTGTCAAACGAACTTCATCTACGACATGTAGCTCAATACTGGCAATGTTGCCTGTCTTGCTGAAATTCCAAAATATTCAAATATATTTGACTTAATGGCGTCAAAAAATATATTTCAGTTATGATGAAATGCCAATTGAATTGACGCCTCACCTGAATATCACAAGTGTGAACATAATACAATTAACCCATTCCCTGATATTGACGACTTTTGACGACTCTGTAAAAGTCACTTTGTGAAACCACTGTGATAAATAGAGCATTTGCTCCTATAGGAGCAAATGCTCTATTTATCACAATGGTTTCATATACAAAATACTAAAATTTTCATTTTCTCGCGTTAATGCTCCTTTTCGGTAGATTTATTCAAAGAGATTGTATCTAAAAATAGCCTATGAGGTAATGGGTTAAAAGAGAAAGACAAGATATTTGTGTAAGTAAAATACTAATACTTACCAACTCATCAATTCATTTTGTATGGCTATCATATAAACTGACTTTTAATTGACAGATCGGTGTTATGTCTCTCTGGAACTCTCACTAGTTGAATTGAATTGTATTTATAATCGTAACTTGAACGTTTTCGATGAACATAGACAAAAGCCATATCTACAGGCTTTGTTGCATTAAAGGTATGTCATGGGTTGGGGGAGGTAACGTACCTGCAATGGTATCATGTGCCTTATATAGACAAAACTATAGTGTTGCCACAGTGACAACATGTCGTAGATACATGACACCATGTCACACTTGGTCATCCTAAAAACGGACACAGAGCCGTCAAATTTAATAGTACTCATCTTACGAGACGTGTTCAAATATGAATGCAATTATTTGCAATCTGAGTAGTATTAAACAAACAAAGACGAAATAATTGTCTCAATCCTTCTGGATATTCACCACCATGTGAAATACAAAATGTCTTTGGTCCCAATGTTAAAGGTATTTTCATAACGTTTCGAGCTATACTGTTCAGACACTGAAGAATAGCTGATCAATATGAGATGCTTGAGCGTTTGATATTTTCTTCCGGGAGGTATTGTCATGCCTTTAAAACAGGAACTGTCACGAGGGGCAATGTCTGGCTAGAAAGGAGGATGAGGAAGGTTCGTAACATTTTCCTGTTTCAGACAATCGTGACCAATGGCCGACATCACGGATACAAGTTGCTGGTCGACGTTTGAATGAAATATTTCTTCAAATTGTCAGAGCCTTGTCTTTGAAGAAAAAACATTTCCTTTGGTACGGAAAATATTTGAATGGCATGACCTTGTTCTGAAAGGAAAATAACCTGTTTGACGCTCATTTTGCGTTTTCTGATGCAGTCTTTAGCTCCCTTTGGTGGCCCATAATGTGTTCTTTTTCATAAATGTGGGCCAGGTTTCGCGATGTTGCAGTTTCTGGACGTCGCACATGGGGCGTATCATTTGATGACACTACACCACTTTTAAATTTCTGACTGATGAAAAATACGACATATTTTATTAAATCTGTCCTTTCCTCTTTACTAAGAATACAGTGGTTCTTTTTATAGAACCGTGTTTGGTTAGTGAAACGAGACCTACCAACCGTTTTACCTTTAGTGTACATGAGTAGACAGTGTTAATCGAGCTATTGTCCACAGTTAGACGGAACGGATTTACATATATGGTATCAATTGAAAGTTTACACAATACTCTATGCTATACATTTAGCTATTTCGTGAACATCTTTGGTTGAACCGAGATATTGGCACGGCTGCATTTATATATATTTACATTCGCCCTGCAACGTCCTTATATAACCTTATTCTAAAAAGAAGTTGCATAACCTCATGAACACCGGAAGTACGTCATTCATTTCTTAAATATAAGAAATACAATGGAATATAAATATAAGAAATAAATGACGTGCTCCCGGTGTTCATGGGTTATGCAACGCATAGCTTAACGAGCAAAGATTCACGTGAAGCCCTTCGGGCTTCACTAACTTTGCTCGTAAAGCTATGCGTTGCATAACCCCATGAACACCGGAAGCACGTCATTCATTTCTTAATTGAATACCCCTCGTATAATGTCGACTGTTTGCGAGGGAGTTGCTACTTTGCATGCTTAACACCTTCTTGATTGAGGCCGATACTCCCGATCTCAAATCCCAAGGTCTACATACTGAGCTTACCGGACCGGTTTACAATAAAGGAATCGGAATGACTACTTAATGTATAAATTCTGAAAGTAGTAGATCCTTCGAAAACAAATGCAACAATGTGAAAAGAGATTCGGTTTAACTGAATCTGTTCATGAGCAGTTATAGAAAATGTAACACTACTCACGTCCATAGCACCGGCTTGATATGTATTTAATTTTCATTACTAATAGTAACGAAACTGATGGAAAATACAGTAAAACCTCTCTATAACGGCCACTAAATTACATAAAGTATTTTGTGTTAAAGGCAGGTGACTGCTTAAAGCAGGGTCACTATATTACATTAAGTATTTTGTGTTAAATGCAGATGACTGCTTAAAGCAAGGTGAAAGTAAAACAGAACGCTCCTATAGGAGCGTTCTGTTTTGCTTTCACCTTGCTTTAAGCGGCCACCTGCTCTAAATACCAAAACATTAACACAATTTAGTGGCCGTTATAGAGATGTTTTACTGTATAACAACACTAGAATGAGTACTGGGTAGGAGATAGTAGCAACGCGAAACAGAAAATTGACTCGGTCTTTTTGAATCTGTTCATGAATATCCCTAGCGCCGGCTTCAGCGGTATTCAATTTTCTCTAATATCTCGTTTTAACCCATCGTTTGCTATTCACGTCAATATACCTACCTGTAAACAGTGAATACCCAGATGAGACAGCTCCTTCAGGAGCTGTCTCATCAGGGTCTGCACTATTTACAAGTTGATTGTGCAACCAGTGCACCCCACAGCAATGATTGCACAGCGAAATACTTGTACACAGTAACGATATATGTAATTATACAACAGGGCATGGGTAAAGAAGAAGAAATGTATTTTAAACTTCAGCAAGCGAAGGGTTAACAAACAATTAAATCAGACTTATTTTCAATAGAAGACAGTATACTAGCGTATATTCTATGTTTAGGCCTCAGTGGAACACGACTTTATCATGTCGGATAAGAGCTAACCACTAACACATCTATATACACGCCTTATAAGAAAGGCTTAACCATTTCTCTGTTCTATGTTTATTCGGAAATAAAATACTCCCTGAATATTCATGAACAAAATAGTTATAATAGTGAAATCTAGAATGTGGAACATAATAGCCACTTTAGAAAAAAAGAAATAGATTTTTTTAAATTCCATTAGCAAACATAGCAGACCCCGGCCATGCGGTTCCTATTGGGTCTACTCGGTTTGCAATCCGTGAAAACATGTTTATATAAAGGAAATAGTTAAATCAAGTCCGGAAGACGTAAGGTCGTACATACGATTTATGATGTTAATATTATATCATTAGTTCATAGTTAACATGTTTGCACAAGAGGCACTATTCAGGCAAACAATTGCTGTGTTCAAGTAAAATGGATCTGATTCTATTATCTATTAATTGTTAGATGATATGATTTGATTGAGCAAGATTGTGGAGGTTGATTTGGCGGCTAACTGCTAACAGATAGCAGTTTTGAGAAAGGTTCATTTAATTCAAGTTATAAAAGTTTTGTTATATTTGTTGGTCATTCGGGATCATCAGTTTCAATGCTTGTAGTTATGAAAATTGAATACCGCTTAAAACCGGTGCAAGAGAAGAGGGTGTGAGTAGTGTGACATTTTTAATTACTGCTCATAAATAGACTCAATAAAACCGAGTCTGCAATCTTCTCTTTTCACATTGCTACATTTGCTTTCGAAAGATTTCCTACTTATCAGAATTTATACATTGTTAATATGCATGTGTGTGTAGTCTAATGTGCTTAGTTATCTTACTTATGCAACATGTTCATATATGTACACATGTTCGCCTGTAAGTAAGAACAAAATCCTGCATTGCATACAACGATGTTCGTGAGGTATCACAGCACACATAAACTATACAAGTGATCCAAATTCCAAGTATACATGGATATAAGGTATAACAAGAAAACTAATATCAGTGTTAGCCCTATTCCCCTCGGATGGCTGCGGTGACCAAACATTTAGCCATTGGCTCAAAACAAACCTACGATGTGCTGTTTAAGTTAACTTGTTTTCTGTCAATAGCTGTTTACAACATATGGTTATGAATCAATATCCATAGATATATAAGCGTCGACAAGATCTGCTCGCACTGGCACATGGAACATGACTTTAGTGTATTCATTCATTTGTAACAGTAGAGTCAAAGTTCTGATACGTAGAACTTTCTAGTTTAATTTTATTCTAGCTGGAGCCGATTTACCATTCCAGTTCCAGAGACGGGTTTGCATAAACATCCGACTACGGCTTAGGAAGGCCAACTTACATAACGAATTAGTCACAGTTAGTTGTCTTCAAACTAGAACTTCAAAACACATTCATCTGCAGCATAGCGAGGAAAGTGACAAGGTAAGACATTAAATTTGGAGTTTATAAATCAATGCCGATCTGTTAAACCTTTACTCCATGAATATTCATGTAAGAAATAATTACATCATGGATATTATGATATTATTTTATAATGGCACATGGACAAATGGATTGTTGGCAATTGCAGAAACTGTAGAATCACATCTATGTTATAGCACAAGCAAACAGAGCGGACCCTAATTAGATGGCTCCTACAGGTCAAATCTGTTTGCAAAGGGGTAGAAATGCGTACTTATGTAGTAAAGGGTTAAATATATCGAACCGTATGTTGTTGACAGAAATGTATTGCTATCTAAATAGTGTTTTAACATTTTGGTTGCCAAACTTTAAAAGTGGAATGGTCCATTTTGTTTAAAACGATAGTGTAACAGGACTGATGAAAAAACATCAGCCAGACCGGGAATCGAACCAGGGGCCCGTCACTTACAAGGCGAGTGCTCTATCCACTGAGCTATTCGAACCGCTTACTGTTTTGCACCCAGTACCTGTACCCGGCCTGTCACACTAGCATTAATTCCGTATGACAGACAGTAAAACCCCTGATCAGATAACTTATCTAGGGACCATTTGATTGAGTGTACATTGTTTGCAGTTGACAATGCACACGTGTCCCGCATTCACATAATTCACATATGGAACACTGTATAATTATACACAATCATTTGAAAAATAAAACACAGTTACATAGATATGTAAGGGTGTAACAGTTTCCATATGTTTCAAACTGAGACTTTTACAATTGTTATCCAGATGTGATAATATTATGTCTGCGCTTGTTTGAATCCGATACATTTTTTACTAACTCCGATTCGATCAAGATTTTTGAAAATTGTTGATCAGGTGTCAAACAGTTTGGATCCTTATGGTAGAGCTACAGATAACGGTGCGTACTCAAATACTAAAATCGTCATTTCTCCACCAAACCCTATGTTGTGACCACTCTTTAGAATTGACGATTCGAAAGAGTGGTCACAACATAGGGTTTGGTGGAGAAACAAAGAAGTTATACATGTACTTGAAAATATTTCAATTTACGCATTTTATCAATTCAATTCAATTCAATTTCTTTATTGCATAAAACATACATAGTATGCTTATAGCAAGCACAATAAGAATACAATACAGTGATATATGAACATGTTAATAGACAAAAATAAATGCTAGATCTATACCTCTTTCAAAAAGAAAAAGATTAGAATAGAAAGTTAGGCCGTTGTTTTTTATATTTGTTTTGATGTTTGTCTTCCTTTGTCTGTTTGTTTGTTTGTTTTTTCCCCTTTCATTCCGTTTCCCTAGAAGAGCTCTATCTGAAATTTGAATTTTGACATTTTAAAGTCTGAAATTTGAAGTTTCTTTGGGATAGATAGATTCTAATACATGTATTTTTGTGTTTAATTCAATTTATTACTATTATATGTTATTTATTCTTCTCCTTTTTAACTTATCTATTTTCTTATTTATTTATTTTTTATTGTGTCTGATTTCTTAATTGGTTTGCAAAATAAATATATTTGGAAATATTATTGACAATTTTTTTGTTGTTTGTGCACATAAGATTTTTAAACTTTTGTATCGTAGGCCATGTGTAGTAATATCGTGGTAAGTATTTTGTGCGTAATTGGATGTACCTTGGGCAGATGAGTAGGAAATGATACTCATTTTCAATTTGATGATGTGTGCACTTAGAACAGATTCTTTGATTTCTCTCTGTATTTGTATATCTTCCTGTTTCTACTTCTAAATCATGAGATGATATCCTAAATCTTGTCAAGGCAATTCTGAATTTCTTTTCAAGAATAAATGAGAGATATTTTTCAAATTCGAGGTCATATTTAAATAGACCGTAGGCCTCCAGGCGGTTAGAGTTATTTATTTTTACATACCAGCTTTGTTTATACAAGTTAGTAATTTGATATTTAATGGCTCCTAAGTCCATTCGTATGTCATTCTGATTGTACCAGATAAAATCTAGATTTGATTTTACTAAAATGTCCTTAATTTTACTTGCCCAGTTGTTTCCGTTATATTTATTCCCTTGTTCCATATCCGTTTTTAGGGTACTGTATGCTTTGTATAACAGTGATTGTTTATCGGAACTTATTATTTTACACCAATATTTTATCATAATAATTTGTCTCTGTATTAACATAGGATAACGTCCCAGTTCCCCGTACAATGCCTCTAAGTTCGTAGATAATTTTACGCCAAGTATTTTTCGACAAAATTTTGAATGAATTCGTTCTACGTTTGGTGCTGGGTGGTGGCCCCATATCTCAGCAGCGTAGTTAAGAGTTGACGAAACTAGAGTATCAAATAAATTTATCTTATTATTTACTGGCAATTCTAGCTGGTTAAAAATTGTAAATAAGTTGTGTAGAGAAAATGATGAGTGTTGGGCTATGCGTTTCTGTGTTTGGTTCCAATTTCCATTTTTAAAGAGAAAGACTCCTAGATACTTAAAAGCAGTTACTATTTCAATTCTTGTGTTATATAAGAAGAAATCATAGGACGTGGGTCTCCCCGTTTCAAATATCATTATTTTGGTTTTTTTAACATTAAGTTTTAGTCCCCATCTTTCGCTGTATAGTTCTATGTCATTTATAATACTCTGCAGTGATTTAGGATCATAGGCAAATGCGCATGCGTCATCGGCAAAGAATAGTAAAAACAACTGTATGTCTGACATATTCAACAATCCATCTATATTAGAGTTAATACTATGTAGGATATCATTAAGAAAAAATAAACATAAAATGCTGCTAGCCGGATCTCCCTGTTTTACTCCTATATTTGAAGTTAGCGGGTCAGAGAGCATAGAATTGTATTTGATAATGGATTTAACTATAGTGTACATTGATTTAATTGCTTGTATAAATTTGGAGCTTATATTAGATGAAATTAATTTCTGCCACAAAAGTAATCTATCAATTTTATCGAACATTTTTTCCCAGTCCAGGAATACCGCATATAGTTTTTTTCCACTAGATAGTGTTTTCGCAATCAGTGCATGTAGAATAAATATGCAATCTATGGTAGATTTATTTTTCTGGAAACCAAATTGATTGTCTATAATCATTTTATGTTTTTCTGACCATTTAATAAGGCGTGTTACAAGTAGCTTAGAGTATATTTTTGACAGTATATTATTTAATGTGATTCCACGGAAATTTTTTGCTTCTTGTGAACCTCCCTTGAAAATTGGCACGATAATGCCCTCAGTCCAAGAATTTGGAAATATGTCTTCATCTAATAACTTGTTATATAGTCCCTTAAGGTATGGCAAAATAATATCAAAAGAATGCTTAAATATTTCAGCTACAAGCTTATCTTGACCTGGGCTTTTTGAGTTATTTTGTGAAAATACAGCTTGTTTTATTTCTTCTTCCGTAAATTCAGCATCTAAGTCTTCATCATGTGTCTCGTTATCATTTTCATTTAATTCAGTGCTGTCATCATTGTCGTTTGTAGATGATTCATACATTGTCTTGAAGTGATTAAATATCTCTGAATCTGCTACATTTGTTTGACACTTATTTTTATGTTGGTACTGTTTCTTTATTTCTTTCCAAAAAGATTTTGGGTTCTTTTTTGCTAACATTCCTATTTTATTTCCCTCATCACGTTTGTATTTATATTTACATTTACGTTTTATCCTTACATACCGCTGTTTTTTTAAAAGAAAATTACATTTATTTTCGTTTGTTTTGTTTCTTACATATGTATTTCTTGCTTGATTAAAATTCCTTCTAGCCTGTAAACAGTCTCTATTGAACCATAGCTTTGATTTATGCTTATTTGCTATTTGAGTATTACTACTTCTTTTCCCAAATACTGCAAAGGCTTTATCCTGCATTAGCTTTGTAAATTCCATAACAGAATCGTGTACAGTAGATCCATTCAGATTGGTTGTAAGCTGGTCAATAATCTCCCCGCTGGCCAATAGCGTGGCACGGAGGTCACCGACTCGCCTATTATCCCATTGGATGTAGCTATCGTGGGCGGAGCTACCGACTCGTTCACCCACGTGTATTTGTTTACGCAGTATACCGATATTCAGCGAGTTATGATCTGAATATTCATTAGGTGGCATGACTGTAAATTTATTTATGTATTGAATATCGTCAAAGCGTAGTAAAAAATAATCTACTACACTTTTTCCATTATAATTTATAAATGTAAATTCTCCACTATTTCTGTCATCTTGTAATCGGCCGTTACCTATTAAAAAATTTGTTGATTTACAAAATTCGATCATTTTCCTTCCTCGTGTATCAAGGATGTGGTCGCTATTTATTCTTGGACAATTGAAGATATTGGGTTGCATATTGTTGTTATCATCTAAAAATCTATCAAATGTGATATAATCTAATTCATTTGCAGTTCTAGCGTTGAAGTCACCTGTAATAAAAACTTTCCCTTGGTTGATATATTTTTCAACCCCTATTTCTATTTCATCAAATAAGTCTATGTCTCTATTTCGTAATGTTCTCGAGCCAATCGGAGTTATATATGTACAACATATGTATACATCTTCATCAAAAGAGAATAACGTTTTACACAATTTTATCCACATAATACCATTTTGACATTTTTCAACTACTTTAATTTTGTTCACCAGATCTGTTTTATAATACAAAGAAATTCCACCAGAATATCTACCACGGCGAGTATTTGCATATTTGTTTCCAAACAAATGATCAGCGTGGTAGCCTGATATGTCCAGATTTTATCTGGAGCTCTGCTTATGAGATGCCGATTAGCGGCATAAGACTTACCCGGCAAACGATAACTGCTTATGAGATGCCGATTAGCGGCATGAGACTTACCCGGCAAACGATAACTGCTTATGTGTAAACTTTGACATTTAGTGTTTGGTTTTAGATAATTGTTTACTGGTAAACCTTCAGAAGTCCAGATGAGATGCGTAAATTTAAACATTTCCAAGAGTAGCTCCTTCATTTCTCCACCAAACTCTATAATATGACCACTCTTTAGAATCGTCTCGAAAACCCTGTGTTGTGACCACTCTTTCGAATCGTCTCGAAGAGATGAGTCTAAAGAGTGGTCATAGGATAGGTTTTCGTGGAGAAATGACGATTGTAGTATTTGGTACGCACCTTTATCTGTAACTATGAACCATGATAGTGAACTCTTTTTCTTATGGCTAGTTATTTACACGGTTGAGCTTGATATAGGACGAACTATACGATTTTTAACCTGAATAACCAACAGCACTCAAGAACTGTTAACATTTGTATAAACAAACAGGAATTAATATGTGTTATTTGATGGTGAACGTACCATCAACTTACATGTATAAAAAGTACAGGCACTAGTGTTACGTTTATATATGTTCCGTTTTATGTAGCCAGGGGCTTCTACCGAATGGTTTTCTGTCAAAGACACGACTATTTTATCTGATCACTGTATTATTGAGAGTTTGTGTGCTAATATATATACATTCAGATGATAGCGTAGCGGAGACAACTAGCTTTTGGAATATAAATAAGCTTAGAACATGACTACAGATGACAGTGCAGGGGAGACAATTTGCTTTCGGAATATAAATAAACGTAGAACACGAAGTCCTATTTTCTTTTTCATTTTAACGAATTAATAGTTTGGATACTATTGCGAACAATTACGCATTTTATACACATTGTACATGAAAGATGTAGTCCTTTATCTAAGACAAGAATGGGTAAGTCGTAAAAAAGAAGTTGCATTTTCGAAGCAATACATCAATACAGACTACATAAAGCTGAAGAGTCATGAGGAAATATGATATAACAGGGGACACATTATTATACATTAATACATTATAAGAAAAATAAAATATAGGTACAAACAGTAAAAAATGCCAAAGAGTTCTGAAGATTACTAAACGGGTTAGCACCAGCCAACCCCTCTAAACGCTTAAATGCATATGCTTATTCGTTTGATTTCAACCAGACGAATATTTTTTTAATGAAAACTTTGTGATCTGATTTTACAAGAAATATATAAGGAATAAAATGTTCTTATTACAGAAGATATTGTTAACGCACGTTCGAATGTAAAACAGGTTTAAAATTGTTTGAACCCTTCTCTTGGTTAATTTTCAAATACATCTCTCCTTCTTTACCCATGCCCTGTTGTATAATTACATATATCATCACTGTGTACACGTATATCGCTGTGCAATCACTGCTGTGGAGGGCACTGGTTGCACAATCAACTTGTAAATAGTGCAGATCCTGATGAGACAGCTCCTGCAGGAGCTGTCTCATCTGGGTCTGCACTATTTACAGGTATGTATATTGACGTGAATAGCAAGCGAAGGGTTAACACGGTTTGGTGAATTGAATTACATATGTTAATTTTAGATACATGTTGGTTTACTGAAAAATGGTGCGAGGGCAAAAAGGGGGTGTCAATGAGGCTGGCAGTTTTAGAGGTGTGACATTAATAAGTGCTTAAGGAAGACGGGTTTTTTCCTCAGAATACTAGATGCAGAACTAATTGAGTAAAATCATACAGTAGAAACACAAGCTGAGTTTAAATTCGTATGATAAAATATATTTTATTTAAATAAATATAGTATGTTTTCAATGAAAACAAATGAAAAAGTAGTAAAGTCAAGCAGGAAAAGCCACACACAAAACGCCACCATCACCAAAACACCTACAGAAAGCATAGAAAATTATACTCATACACACACATACAGTAGAAGCCACACACAAGACGCAATCACCACCAACACATCAACAGATAGCATGTCACAACCAAACACACAACCAAACACATGCAAACACACGAGAAGAACACAGAAAACACCAATAGATACACAAGCACCAGAGACAAACATGAACAAAACACAAGCACAAAGACACACACGACAAACAAAAGTAACGGTGACAAAGAGAGAACCGCCTTGGCACGGTCAGTAGCAAAATCACCACTGGGGGTTTAAACCGGTTTACGGACGTTCTAACCTCACACTTATCTCAAAGTCACCCTAGCTAAACAAACATTGTAAATAAAGATATCCCCGCCGGACTTCCCCACAACAGTTATAGAAGACAGTTATCACAGTACAAAATGTAAAACATAGCATAACAACTGTGAAAGTCCGTCAAATATGTACATGTACTTAATGACTTTGCTGAAGACAGAGCAACTGCAGGGAAGCCGTTAAGGGCACGACAGAGAAAGGGTAATACATGAGTCTGGTAAGCTCATCCCATTTCTGGGTTTAAGAGTATACCATCATAGAGTACTACCCTCGGCCTGTCATCGTGCAAGCAAAGAGGAAAGCGTAGCGACCGACTGTAAAGGGGTCGATAACCAAACATGCAGTGTGTTGCAATATAATAGGGTCATAACCTTTCTTCCTAAAAGTTTTAATGCGTTTAATAAACAAATCGTGAAAATGGATATGACCACGAAATTTCCTAAGTTTGTAGATAACATCACCATAGAAATCTGCTTGTTTGTATCTTTTACCGATTTAAGAAAGCCACTGACTGTGGTATGCATGATACCGAGTGGTGAACATATTTGAACTACAGTAGAACCTATATTAAGCGACTTCATTTTGACTGGACAGAGGAATCTTAAAAAGCAGGTGGTTGGTTAATGCAGGGAAAGGAGAGCTTTCTGTTTAACTTTTGACCTGAATTAAGCTATCACCTGCCTTACAGACCTATAATTAAAACTTTTTTGATGGTCGCTTAAGACAGGTTCTACTGTATGCGGCAAGGGGGACTATTAACCCTTTAGTACATGAATAATCATGCAAAAATGATGACATCATGAATATTAATTAACTGAATTTTATATAATGGCACAGTGAACAAGGGATATTTTATACTGACAGAAACTGAAGAATCGTATTATCATGATAAGCCAACAGTTATTAGAGGTGTAGGCCCGGTTAGATTTCGCCCTATATAATCTATGTAAAAATGGGTCACTTTCAGGCCCTGCAGCCTAGACCACAACAAAATGTGGGTCTAACCCTGTATACTGTGTTCAACATTTCTCCTTTTGTTTAAGCATAGTTTGATTTTACAACCACCGTCTACTTTTTCCACTATCCTCCGTTGAATAAAATCACTGTCCAAAACACACACTACCAAAACAACATGGCCGACCCAAGCACTGCCTCTTTAATATCCATCCGAATGGGGAAAAGTCCTGAAATGGAAATAAATAAACACTGTCAATGTCTTGTCAAGATCAGAAATAATTGATTTTCAACAAAAAATACAGCCTAAGCTCCACACAGGAACCAGCAGACATGTCAAATCAAGCATATTCATTTTTTCAAGGAACTATTTGCTCTCACCGGGCCGACACCAAGAGCCATGTCTAGTGAACTCACCCCAGTGGGTAAGTGGTAAATTTACCACCGACCGTTCCAAGACAGTACTCCTGTCTTCATCCTATTTTTATACCCCGACAAACGAAGGTTTTTTTTTGGGGGGGGGGGGTTTGGGGGGGTATACTGGAGTCACCATGTCCGTCCGTCTGTTCTTCCGTCCGTTCGTCCGTCCGTCCGTCTGGCCGTCGGCCGTCTTTTCCGGATCATAACTTCCAAAGTATAAAAGCTATCGACTTCAAACTTCATATACAGATATATCACATTGACCACAAGTGCAGTGCACAAGGTTCATAACTATTGCCCTTTGTTATTTGTGTCAAAATCTTTTTTTCCGGATCATAACTTCAAACATATAAGATCTATTGACTTCAAACTTCATAAACAGATACATCACATTGACCAAAAGTGCAGTGCACAAGGTTTGTAAATCTGGCTTCAGTATTTTTGGAGTTATCGCCCTTTGTTTTTTCTCAAAATCCAGCTTGTCCGGATCATAACTTTCAAAGTATGAAAGCTATTGACTTTAAATTTCATATACAGTGCAGTGCACAAGGCCCATAACTCTGTCTTCGGTGTTTTGTAGTTATTATCTGTTGTTATTTTTTTTCAAAATCTGGCTTGTTTTAATAAATGATTTTTTCCGCAGCTTTTCTCTGTCAATCCTCAACAAAACGTTTTAAATTTTCCAGTATTGTTGAACTCCATCTGAAGTTCTGCACCGGTGATAAAGGTTTTGATTTGTCGCTTCGTGCATGAATGGATAATCTCCCTTTTCGTAAATTTACAAATGAAATGTTGCGGTCGGGAGCTTTATTTCTCGGCGTCAAATGTGCTAGTGGGGGTATTAATCACCTTTAGTGATAGTTCTAGTTATGGTTGTATCGGGTATCATCTCTGATGTTTCAACATGACAACGCTCCTTCTTACAGTGCAGCTTCTATCCAGGCAGCTAAGAAACAAATAGACTTTTACAGTTAATATATATTCATGTTGTCATTATTTCTTACATGAATAGTCATGGAGTAAAGGGTTAAAAACGCGTAAGCCGGTACCATCGGGCGTGAAGAGTGTTGCACGTTTACCTTAACTGACGTTGCCATAACATTCCAGGTGGGAAATGCCCTGTCGGTGGAATACGTTTAGATTACATTTGTGGTTACTAATGAGTGTGGGATTTCGATAATAGAACTTTAGATAATGGTTTACCAAGCTTGTCATACCTATATTATGTTTAAGACGTTGTTCAGTAACAACACGATTTCAAATATTGAAAGTCTCAACAGAGAATCTAGTCCTAGCAACAGGAATAAGCGTTGCGAAACGTAAAATTCGTATGATGTAGCACGAGGAACATCTCCATCTTATTGAGGGTAATTAAATATACAGTGCTCCCTCTCTACGACGACACCCTTTGGAAGATTGTATGTGTTGTTCAGAGGGAGTTGTTATAGGGAGGGAAAACCAAACATAATTAGCTTGTTTGCAGATCTCCAGATAATATGCATTTCGAGAACTAATTATGGAAAAATAGTCAAACAGGGAGAGCCACACACGAAATGACACCGCACCAAACACCATCTAACAAGAAACGGTAAAGCCACAAGACAAAACATAACAGGACGCATATCAAGACGAAACACATTAAACATTAAGCATATTAAACAACAAAATTGACCGTAGGCTGAAAGCAGGAGTGCCGCCTTGGAACGGCCAGCAGCCAAAAAAAAGAAAGAAGGGCTACTGGGGCACTTAAACCTGGTTTACGGGTACCCAACCTCGTCCTTATCCCACTTTCACCAAAGTCAAAATGTAAATAAAATTCCCCCTCCAGACAACTCCACAACATGCATAACGATGTCTGCCAAAATGAAAATGATTTGAAAATAAACGTTAGAGGTAAACAAGCGACGTCATCATGTAAATGACGTCATAATTTAAAAGTACGGGACAACTATTTGAAACACTTCTACACCGACATTTAATAAAAGATAAATCGCAAGAAGATACAATTACTAGTGGATATTAAGCATGCACAACTGTTTTGTTTGAAAAAGAATAAACTTGACATCGTAGACATGTACTCGATGACTATTCAGGTCAGAGCAGCTGTGGAGAAGTCATTTGGGGTACGACAGAACTGGCAAAATACAAATATCTAATTTCCTCCCTCCGTAAACGGGTTTAAGAGGGAATCTTCATAGAGTATTAAGCCTTTTCCGTCGTCGCACAATCAAAGAGGAAAGCATAATGACCAACTGTAAAGGGGTCGACCACCAAGCATGTAGTGTGCTGCAATATAGAGGGGTCATATCCCTTTTTAATGAATTGTTTTATACGTTTGACAAACAAAGTATCAAAATATGTGTGTCCAATAATTTTTCGAAGTTTGTAAATGACATCACCGTAAAACCGTTATGCCTCAATCAAACCCTATGCTGTGACCACACAAAGTGACGATTCTAAAAAGTGGTCACAACATAGGGTTTGATGGAGGCATAAAGAAAATACGATGGAAAAAAGTTATTTCTGGAATCTTGTTTCGGAAACAGTGACATGCGTTGTTGTAAGGAGGGAATCGTTATTGAGGGGGCCGTTGTAGGGAGGGAACACTGTAATAAAAGTCAAAATCACCCGCTTGTCCTAGATTATGATGGGATAAATCCATTATTAATAGACAGACAAAAATGTGTTGAAATGCATGTCTGATATTTTATTAACTCGTCTGCTTTTCGAGCTATTGTCGCAACTCCGGCGTTCCCGTCGTCGTCGTTGTCATTGTCGCCGGAAACTCTAACGTTGGCTGTAATTTACTTCTTTACTATTTATGCCAATCTTGTGAAACTTCACACACTTGTTCACTGTTACAAGGGCTAAAATCTACAGTAAGACATCTCTATAACGGCCACTAAATTGTATTAATTGGTTGGTATTTAGGGCAGGTGGCAGCTTAAAGCAAGGTGAAAGTAAAACGTAGGAGCGTTCTGTTTTACTTTCACATTGCTTTAAGCAGCCACCTGCCTTTAACACAAAACATCGATGTAATTTAGTGGCCGTTATAGAGAGATTTTACTGTAACAAACGCGTTGCCACACGCATGTGGTGCGTTTGTTTTATTTTGGTTCTTTTTGCACCAACATAGATAATTGATATTAAATACGAGATATTTTATACAGTGCATTTATGACATCTGTCTCATTATACAGTTTCAGACTTAAAATGAAGCCCCATGTCAGGATGCTGGGTGATGCCCCAATGACAAGACCCAGCTTCAGACCTTTTTAAATATTTCGGGCGTTCCGTGAGGTGACAATGTCTTTAGCCAAATACAGCACAAGGTTTAAACTATAAAATTGACGTGGCTGGGCTATGCTAACCGATGATGATAGTATGGTGTTCTGAGGCTACTTTGCCTGAGACGAACACTTTGAAAACATGAAATTATACACAAAAACCAATGTTATGGTGATCAACAATACCTCAGCTCTGGGGCCAACAATTAAACAATAAACTATAACTGTGAACAACTACTACAGCCCCAAGCCAGCGAGACGGCTGGTCGATGCCTCAACTTCAAAATGGTGCTTGGAACACGATCCTCAAGCTATGTCATGAAACTGTATAAATGTGAGCTATATAACCCTAGACTATACGAGTTGAGACCCTAAGCATCAAACCCTGTGGTTTGAAGCTATCTCAACACTACTGTGACTTCAAACCTACGTATCAGACGCTATGTCTCAAAGCATGTATGTAACCCTACGCTCTGAAACCTATCTTGAGCAGTGTATGAAACCTGCTTCAAGAAGCTTATAAAACTAACGCTTTGAAGCATGCCTGCAGTATGTTCCGAGCCCGTGCTCGGAAACACTGCCTCAAAAAGACAGCCTCAAAAAGATAGCCTCAAAAAGACGGCCGCAGGCACACGGTTCAGCAACGCTCTGAACCCTGAGCACGGTCTTCAGCAAACCTGCTTCAAACCGAATATAACCCCAGGCTATATCAGTCTGAGCAACATTATCTCAATGCCTCAGCTAATCTGAGACCGCTATGAAATAGCAGTATAATATTATTAAAGGTTGGTTGGACAGTCTTAAACGTGCCATTTTCATGCCCAAAGAGAGAACTCAGAGGACAGTTACTAAGCCCATTCAAAGAACAGGTAACTGCACAATTACGTTGCCTAAGCATGTCCGTGAAGTTGGCTACTTGTTCCTTGTTCCCAGTTCGACATTCAATGGACTGGTGAATGTTCAATAGCAAACAAGTAGCTAACTTCACACCCCGTTACTTATTCGACTGTTTTCGTTTTTGTGAATAACGAACCGGGAATAAGTAGCTAACTTCACAAACAGTTACTTATTCAATTATATTCGTTATTCTGAATAACGAACCGGGAATAAGTAGCTAACTTCACATCCCGTTACTTATTCAATTATTTTCGTTATTTTGAATAACGAACAGGGAATAAGTAGCTAACTTCACATCCCGTTACTTATTCGATTATTTTCGTTTTTGTGAATAACGAACCGGGAATAAGTAGCTAACTTCACATCCAGTTACTTATTCGATTATTTTCGTTTTTGTGAATAACGAACCGGGAATAAGTAGCTAACTTCACATCCCATTACTTATTCGATATTTTCGTTTTTTGTGAATAACGAACCGGGAATAAGTAGCTAACTTCACATCCAGTTACTTATTCGATTATTTTCGTTTTTGTGAATAACGAACCGGGAATAAGTAGCTAACTTCAAATCCCGTTACTTATTCGATTATTTTCGTTATTCTGAATAACGAACCGGGAATAAGTAGCTAACTTCACATCCCGTTACTTATTCGATTATTTTCGTTTTTGTGAATAACGAACCGGGAATAAGTAGCTAACTTCACATCCAGTTACTTATTCGATTATTTTCGTTTTTGTGAATAACGAACCGGGAATAAGTAGCTAACTTCACATCCCATTACTTATTCGATATTTTCGTTTTTTGTGAATAACGAACCGGGAATAAGTAGCTAACTTCACATCCCGTTACTTATTCGATTATTTTCGTTTTTGTGAATAACGAACCGGGAATAAGTAGCTAACTTCAAATCCCGTTACTTATTCGATTATTTTCGTTATTCTGAATAACGAACCGGGAATAAGTAGCTAACTTCACATCCCGTTACTTATTCAATTATTTTCATTATTTTGAATAAGGAAAAAGGGAATAAGTAGCTAACTTCACATCCAGTTACTTATTCGATTATTTTCGTTTTTGTGAATAACGAACCGGGAATAAGTAGCTAACTTCACATCCCGTTACTTATTCGATATTTACGTTTTTGTGAATAACGAACCGGGAATAAGTAGCTAACTTCACACCCCGTTACTTATTCGATTATTTTCCTTATTCTGAATAACGAACCGGGAATAAGTAACTAACTTTACATCCCGTTACTTATTCAATTAGTTTCGTTATTTTGAATAGCGAACCGGGAATAAGTCGCTAACTTCACATCCCGTTACTTATTCGATTATTTTCGTTGTTCTGAATGACGAACCGGGAATAAGTAGCTAACTTCACATCCCGTTACTTATTCGATTATGTTCGTTTTTGTGAATAACGAACCGGGAATAAGTAACTAACTTAACATCCCGTTACTTATTCGATTATTTTCGTTATTCTGAATAACGAACCGGGAATAAGTAACTAACTTTACATCCCGTTACTTATTCAATTAGTTTCGTTATTTTGAATAGCGAACCGGGAATAAGTAGCTAACTTCACATCCCGTTACTTATTCGATTATTTTCGTTGTTCTGAATGACGAACCAGGAATAAGTAGCTAACTTCACATCCCGTTACTTATTCGATTATGTTCGTTTTTGTGAATAACGAACCGGGAATAAGTAGCTAACTTCACATCCCGTTACTTATTCGATTATTTTCGTTGTTCTGAATAACGAACCGGGAATAAGTAACTAACTTTACATCCCGTTACTTATTCAATTAGTTTCGTTATTTTGAATAGCGAACCGGGAATAAGTAGCTAACTTCACATCCCGTTACTTATTCGATTATTTTCGTTGTTCTGAATGACGAACCGGGAATAAGTAGCTAACTTCACATCCCGTTACTTATTCGATTATTTTCGTTTTTGTGAATAACGAACCGGGAATAAGTAGCTAACTTCACATCCCGTTACTTATTCGATTATTTTCCTTATTCTGAATGACGAACCGGGAATAAGTAGCTAACTTCACATCCCGTTACTTATTCAATTAGTTTCGTTATTTTGAATAGCGAACCGGGAATAAGTAGCTAACTTCACATCCCGTTACTTATTCGATTATTTTCGTTGTTCTGAATGACGAACCGGGAATAAGTAGCTAACTTCACATCCCATTACTTATTCGATATTTTCGTTTTTTGTGAATAACGAACCGGGAATAAGTAGCTAACTTCACATCCCGTTACTTATTCGATTATTTTCGTTTTTGTGAATAACGAACCGGGAATAAGTAGCTAACTTCAAATCCCGTTACTTATTCGATTATTTTCGTTATTCTGAATAACGAACCGGGAATAAGTAGCTAACTTCACATCCCGTTACTTATTCAATTATTTTCATTATTTTGAATAAGGAAAAAGGGAATAAGTAGCTAACTTCACATCCAGTTACTTATTCGATTATTTTCGTTTTTGTGAATAACGAACCGGGAATAAGTAGCTAACTTCACATCCCGTTACTTATTCGATATTTTCGTTTTTGTGAATAAGGAACCGGGAATAAGTAGCTAACTTCACATCCCGTTACTTATTCAATTATTTTCATTATTCTGAATAACGAACCGGGAATAAGTAGCTTACTTCACACCCCGTTACTTATTCGATTATTTTCCTTATTCTGAATAACGAACCGGGAATAAGTAACTAACTTTACATCCCGTTACTTATTCAATTAGTTTCGTTATTTTGAATAGCGAACCGGGAATAAGTCGCTAACTTCACATCCCGTTACTTATTCGATTATTTTCGTTGTTCTGAATGACGAACCGGGAATAAGTAGCTAACTTCACATCCCGTTACTTATTCGATTATGTTCGTTTTTGTGAATAACGAACCGGGAATAAGTAACTAACTTAACATCCCGTTACTTATTCGATTATTTTCGTTATTCTGAATAACGAACCGGGAATAAGTAACTAACTTTACATCCCGTTACTTATTCAATTAGTTTCGTTATTTTGAATAGCGAACCGGGAATAAGTAGCTAACTTCACATCCCGTTACTTGTTCGATTATTTTCGTTGTTCTGAATGACGAACCAGGAATAAGTAGCTAACTTCACATCCCGTTACTTATTCGATTATGTTCGTTTTTGTGAATAACGAACCGGGAATAAGTAGCTAACTTCACATCCCGTTACTTATTCGATTATTTTCGTTGTTCTGAATAACGAACCGGGAATAAGTAACTAACTTTACATCCCGTTACTTATTCAATTAGTTTCGTTATTTTGAATAGCGAACCGGGAATAAGTAGCTAACTTCACATCCCGTTACTTATTCGATTATGTTCGTTTTTGTGAATAACGAACCGGGAATAAATAGCTAACTTCACATCCAGTTACTTATTCGATTATTTTCGTTTTTGTGAATAACGAACCGGGAATAAGTAGCTAACTTCACATCCCGTTACTTATTCAATTAGTTTCGTTATTTTGAATAGCGAACCGGGAATAAGTAGCTAACTTCACATCCCGTTACTTATTCGATTATGTTCGTTTTTGTGAATAACGAACCGGGAATAAGTAGCTAACTTCACATCCCGCTACTTATTCGATTATTTTCGTTATTCTGAATAACGAACCGGGAATAAGTAACTAACTTTACATCCCGTTACTTATTCAATTAGTTTCGTTATTTTGAATAGCGAACCGGGAATAAGTAGCTAACTTCACATCCCGTTACTTATTCGATTATTTTCGTTTTGTGAATAACGAACCGGGAATAAGTAGCTAACTTCACATCCAGTTACTTATTCGATATTTTCGTTTTTGTGAATAACGAACCGGGAATAAGTAGCTAACTTCACATCCCGTTACTTATTCGATTATTTTCGTTTTTGTGAATAACGAACCGGGAATATAAGTAGCTAACTTCTTTTTGTGAATAACGAACCGGGAATAGGTAGCTAACTTCACATCCCGTTTCTTATTCGATTATTTTCGTTGTTCTGAATAACAAACCGGGAATAAGTAGCTAACTTCACACATCCCGTTACTTATTCGATTATGTTCGTTTTTGTGAATAACGAACCGGGAATAAGTAGCTAACTTCACATCCCGTTACTTATTCGATTATGTTCGTTTTTGTGAATAACGAACCGGGAATAAGTAGCTAACTTCACATCCCGTTACTTGTTCGATTATTTTCCTTATTCTGAATAACGAACCGGGAATAAGTAGCTAACTTCACATCCCGTTACTTATTCAATTAGTTTCGTTATTTTGAATAGCGAACCGGGAATAAGTAACTAACTTTACATCCCGTTACTTATTCAATTAGTTTCGTTATTTTGAATAGCGAACCGGGAATAAGTAGCTAACTTCACATCCCGTTACTTATTCGATTATTTTCCTTATTCTGAATGACGAACCGGGAATAAGTAGCTAACTTCACATCCCGTTACTTATTCGATTATGTTCGTTTTTGTGAATAACGAACCGGGAATAAGTAGCTAACTTCACATCCCGTTACTTATTCGATTATATTCCTTATTCTGAATAACGAACCGGGAATAAGTAACTAACTTTACATCCCGTTACTTATTCAATTAGTTTCGTTATTTTGAATAGCGAACCGGGAATAAGTAGCTAACTTCACATCCCGTTACTTATTCGATTATTTTCGTTGTTCTGAATGACGAACCGGGAATAAGTAGCTAACTTCACATCCCGTTACTTATTCGATTATTTTCGTTTTTGTGAATAACGAACCGGGAATAAGTAGCTAACTTCACATCCCGTTACTTATTCGATTATTTTCCTTATTCTGAATGACGAACCGGGAATAAGTAGCTAACTTCACATCCCGTTACTTATTCAATTAGTTTCGTTATTTTGAATAGCGAACCGGGAATAAGTAGCTAACTTCACATCCCGTTACTTATTCGATTATTTTCGTTGTTCTGAATGACGAACCGGGAATAAGTAGCTAACTTCACATCCCATTACTTATTCGATATTTTCGTTTTTTGTGAATAACGAACCGGGAATAAGTAGCTAACTTCACATCCCGTTACTTATTCGATTATTTTCGTTTTTGTGAATAACGAACCGGGAATAAGTAGCTAACTTCAAATCCCGTTACTTATTCGATTATTTTCGTTATTCTGAATAACGAACCGGGAATAAGTAGCTAACTTCACATCCCGTTACTTATTCAATTATTTTCATTATTTTGAATAAGGAAAAAGGGAATAAGTAGCTAACTTCACATCCAGTTACTTATTCGATTATTTTCGTTTTTGTGAATAACGAACCGGGAATAAGTAGCTAACTTCACATCCCGTTACTTATTCGATATTTTCGTTTTTGTGAATAAGGAACCGGGAATAAGTAGCTAACTTCACATCCCGTTACTTATTCAATTATTTTCATTATTCTGAATAACGAACCGGGAATAAGTAGCTTACTTCACACCCCGTTACTTATTCGATTATTTTCCTTATTCTGAATAACGAACCGGGAATAAGTAACTAACTTTACATCCCGTTACTTATTCAATTAGTTTCGTTATTTTGAATAGCGAACCGGGAATAAGTCGCTAACTTCACATCCCGTTACTTATTCGATTATTTTCGTTGTTCTGAATGACGAACCGGGAATAAGTAGCTAACTTCACATCCCGTTACTTATTCGATTATGTTCGTTTTTGTGAATAACGAACCGGGAATAAGTAACTAACTTAACATCCCGTTACTTATTCGATTATTTTCGTTATTCTGAATAACGAACCGGGAATAAGTAACTAACTTTACATCCCGTTACTTATTCAATTAGTTTCGTTATTTTGAATAGCGAACCGGGAATAAGTAGCTAACTTCACATCCCGTTACTTATTCGATTATTTTCGTTGTTCTGAATGACGAACCAGGAATAAGTAGCTAACTTCACATCCCGTTACTTATTCGATTATGTTCGTTTTTGTGAATAACGAACCGGGAATAAGTAGCTAACTTCACATCCCGTTACTTATTCGATTATTTTCGTTGTTCTGAATAACGAACCGGGAATAAGTAACTAACTTTACATCCCGTTACTTATTCAATTAGTTTCGTTATTTTGAATAGCGAACCGGGAATAAGTAGCTAACTTCACATCCCGTTACTTATTCGATTATGTTCGTTTTTGTGAATAACGAACCGGGAATAAATAGCTAACTTCACATCCAGTTACTTATTCGATTATGTTCGTTTTTGTGAATAACGAACCGGGAATAAGTAGCTAACTTCACATCCCGTTACTTATTCGATTATTTTCGTTTTTGTGAATAACGAACCGGGAATAAGTAGCTAACTTCACATCCCGTTACTTATTCAATTAGTTTCGTTATTTTGAATAGCGAACCGGGAATAAGTAACTAACTTTACATCCCGTTACTTATTCAATTAGTTTCGTTATTTTGAATAGCGAACCGGGAATAAGTAGCTAACTTCACATCCCGTTACTTATTCGATTATTTTCCTTATTCTGAATGACGAACCGGGAATAAGTAGCTAACTTCACATCCCGTTACTTATTCGATTATGTTCGTTTTTGTGAATAACGAACCGGGAATAAGTAGCTAACTTCACATCCCGTTACTTATTCGATTATATTCCTTATTCTGAATAACGAACCGGGAATAAGTAACTAACTTTACATCCCGTTACTTATTCAATTAGTTTCGTTATTTTGAATAGCGAACCGGGAATAAGTAGCTAACTTCACATCCCGTTACTTATTCGATTATTTTCGTTGTTCTGAATGACGAACCGGGAATAAGTAGCTAACTTCACATCCCGTTACTTATTCGATTATGTTCGTTTTTGTGAATAACGAACCGGGAATAAGTAGCTAACTTCACATCCCGTTACTTATTCGATTATTTTCCTTATTCTGAATAACGAACCGGGAATAAGTAGCTAACTTCACATCCCGTTACTTATTCAATTATTTTCGTTTTTGTGAATAACGAACCGGGAATAAGTAGCTAACTTCACATCCCGTTACTTATTCGATTATTTTCGTTGTTCTGAATGACGAACCGGGAATAAGTAGCTAACTTCACATCCCGTTACTTATTCAATTAGTTTCGTTATTTTGAATAGCGAACCGGGAATAAGTAGCTAACTTCACATCCCGTTACTTATTCGATTATTTTCGTTTTTGTGAATAACGAACCGGGAATAAGTAGCTAACTTCACATCCCGTTACTTATTCGATATTTTCGTTTTTGTGAATAACGGACCGGGAATAAGTAGCTAACTTCACATCCCGTTACTTATTCGATTATTTTCGTTTTTGTGAATAACGAACCGGGAATAAGTAGCTAACTTCACATCCCGTTACTTATTCGATTATTTTCGTTTTTGTGAATAACGAACCGGGAATAAGTAGCTAACTTCTTTTTGTGAATAACGAACCGGGAATAGGTAGCTAACTTCACATCCCGTTACTTATTCGATTATTTTCGTTGTTCTGAATAACGAACCGGGAATAAGTAGCTAACTTCACATCCCGTTACTTATTCGATTATGTTCGTTTTTGTGAATAACGAACCGGGAATAAGTAGCTAACTTCACATCCCGTTACTTATTCGATTATTTTCCTTATTCTGAATAACGAACCGGGAATAAGTAACTAACTTTACATCCCGTTACTTATTCAATTAGTTTCGTTATTTTGAATATTCAATTATGTTCGTTTTTGTGAATAACGAACCGGGAATAAGTAGCTAACTTCACATCCCGTTACTTATTCGATTATTTTCGTTATTCTGAATAACGAACCGGTAATAAGTAACTAACTTTACATCCCGTTACTTATTCAATTAGTTTCGTTATTTTGAATAGCGAACCGGGAATAAGTAGCTAACTTCACATCCCATTACTTATTCGATTATTTTCGTTGTTCTGAATGACGAACCGGGAATAAGTAGCTAACTTCACATCCCGTTACTTATTCGATTATGTTCGTTTTTGTGAATAACGAACCGGGAATAAGTAGCTAACTTCACATCCCGTTACTTATTCGATTATTTTCCTTATTCTGAATAACGAACCGGGAATAAGTAACTAACTTTACATCCCGTTACTTATTCAATTAGTTTCGTTATTTTGAATAGCGAACCGGGAATAAGTAGCTAACTTCACATCCCGTTACTTATTCGATTATTTTCGTTGTTCTGAATGACGAACCGGGAATAAGTAGCCAACTTCACATCCCGTTACTTATTCGATTATGTTCGTTTTTGTGAATAACGAACCGGGAATAAGTAGCTAACTTCACATCCCGTTACTTATTCGATTATTTTCGTTATTCTGAATAACGAACCGGGAATAAGTAACTAACTTTACATTCCGTTACTTATTCAATTAGTTTCGTTATTTTGAATAGCGAATCGGGAATAAGTAGCTAACTTCACATCCCGTTACTTATTCGATTATTTTCGTTTTTGTGAATAACGAACCGGGAATAAGTAGCTAACTTCACATCCCGTTACTTATTCGATATTTTCGTTTTTGTGAATAACGAACCGGGAATAAGTAACTAACTTTACATCCCGTTACTTATTCAATTAGTTTCGTTATTTTGAATAGCGAACCGGGAATAAGTCGCTAACTTCACATCCCGTTACTTATTCGATTATTTTCGTTGTTCTGAATGACGAACCGGGAATAAGTAGCTAACTTCACATCCCGTTACTTATTCGATTATGTTCGTTTTTGTGAATAACGAACCGGGAATAAGTAACTAACTTAACATCCCGTTACTTATTCGATTATTTTCGTTATTCTGAATAACGAACCGGGAATAAGTAACTAACTTTACATCCCGTTACTTATTCAATTAGTTTCGTTATTTTCAATAGCGAACCGGGAATAAGTAACTAACTTCACATCCCGTAACTTATTCGATTATTTTCGTTGTTCTGAATGACGAACCGGGAATAAGTAGCTAACTTCACATCCCGTTACTTATTCGATTATGTTCGTTTTTGTGAATAACGAACCGGGAATAAGTAGCTAACTTCACATCCAGTTACTTATTCGATTATGTTCGTTTTTGTGAATAACGAACCGGGAATAAGTAGCTAACTTCACATCCCGTTACTTATTCGATTATTTTCGTTATTCTGAATAAGTAACAGGGAATAAGTAACGAACTTCTCATCCAAATACTGATTCAATTATATTAGTCATTTTTAATAAGGAACCAGGAATAAGAAACTATATACAGGTATACAATGGACTCTCGTTACCACGGCATTCCTTCCAACGTTAATCTTTTGTAGCGACAGTATACTTTTAAACCGAGTTACTGCATCGTATTTCTGCAACTCCATCGTAGATCTTTATGTGTTTGCTGCGTTAAGTAATTACAGTGGAGAAACTATTATTCTTTCCAACTTATTCCGTTTCAAACGCGTTTTAAAGCCGTTTAAGCCAATGACTTGGGTCTACAATTATAAAAAAGGATATGCTACATTCTATTATGAATGTGACTTTAAAGGTTAGCACTGTAGGTTAATGGGTCTTTTCGTATTGGAAAATTATTCTATTCAAACTTTTTGTTAACAGCGTAAACCTAAATCACGTAGAAACTGTCTGATCAGGATCTGCTCTGATTGGTTAGTCCGTAGACTTATTTCTTTAGATTCGATCATGGTTGTCTAGCGTCTCTGTAATCCCTGTAAATGAATATGCATGAGGTCATTAAATCTTTAATAAATATTCTGAAGAGAAAAAAGAATTAATAAATACCAGTTAGCTCTGTTGACAGCAGACACCAAATTTGCTTTGAAATCAATTTCCCGATCCTTCTCGTATTATGTAAACGGCTTCACGCACGTTTGTAAATAGAGTAGATCCAGATCGGACAGTTCCTGTAGGAGCTGTCTGACCAGGTTCTGCTCTGTTGCTTATGAAATTCTGTTGATCTAAACATATAGTTTCTGTCAGAGCCAAAGATCCCTTTGAAAAAATAGCATTGTGAAAAAAATGATTTCATGGAGATCGAGTTTTTGTAATGATACATGAGTACATGAAAGTTTGGCTTTGATAGTAATTGTACAACCAGACCTACCGGCATATTATTTCATAAGCAAACCGATAAGAGTTAGACCCTGAACAGTGATCAAGGAGCTACAGCAGAAGCTGTCTAATCTGGATGTACTCTGTTTGTAAATTTGTTTCATTACGTTTGATCTGGGTCTACTGTGTTTGCTTTGACATAAACAGGCACGTGGAGTGAAGGGTTTATAGTTGTGAAGAGATTTACTCACACATAATTTTTCATCGATTTCAATACCTAAAGATATTGGCAAAGAACACATCTTGCATTTTTCTTTCGGTGATCGAAATTTTTTTATCAGTGTTTAAAATTTTACTCCTTCTTTTATTTTGATAAGATCTAGATCTTTTACTCCTCCTTTTACTTTGGTAAGATCTAGATAAGATATAACATGTATTTATACAGTCTCATGGCGTTCATTCATGTTGTGTAAAATGTCTTTCCGGCTACTGTACAGTAGGGTCCGTAGCAAATCTGGTAAAATAATTGTTGAATAGATCTAGATCAAATCAAGCTAAACTATCTAGAATTCACTTTATCTAAATTTAAAAAGATCTAAATCGTCGGGATTCAATTGTGCTAAGGTATAGATCTAATTAGTCAAAATATAGAGTTCTTCTATTTTTTCGTGAACTAGTGATTCAATCCAGATAAGATCAAACTCATATCCAGATCAGATTAGATCAGATTAGATCATACCATATCAGGTCATAAGTGATTCAGATCCAAATCAGATCAAGATCAGACGAGATCTAGATCCAGATCAGATAAGATCAGATCGGGTTTGTTCATGTAATGAGAGTAGTTGAGTAACTTTAGCGTGTGCAATTGACAAATTCATGATTACAGATGTGCGACTCAACTCTATGTCATGTTATCAAGTCACACATACGTTGTAGCAGGAAATCGTGCAATTCATGCACAAAACCACCTCGTGTCGATTGAGTGATCACTGGCTCGTGACACAGGTAAATATCTCGTCCACACGTTCACTTGCCTCGGTACAGTGTACATCGTTTCATAGCCTTTTTGTTAGACTATACACAAAATGACAGGAAAACGAGCTGAAAATGTTCTTGAAATTAGAGCCTATATAAAAGGTAGGTCATTACTCGACATAAAGGCTGTAGATATTCACCGCGAGGTGTGTGACATTTATAGGGAGGGCCAAATGTCCCACAGGACTGTTTGTAGGTGGGTAGCTAAATTTAGTGCTGGGCAGCAGCAACTGAAAGATGCTGCTCGCACAGGTCGTCCTGCAACAACAACCAAAAGTAACATAGAAAAAATCCGAAATATCCTCAAAACTGATGCTCGATTCACCGTAAGACAATTGGCTCGAATGAGAAACTTGTCGTTAGCAAGAGTTCATGCAATTTTGAAGAAACACCTAAAAGTTAGAAAGATAAATGCAAGATGGATACCCCATTTGTTAACGGATGAGCAAAAGAAGACGCGCGTAACAATGGCCAAAAAACTTCTCAAAATGTACCCAAAATATAGTAAAAAGGCTTTTGATAATATAGTCACTGGTGATGAGACCTGGGTGTATTATTTTGAACCAAGGCGGAAGGTTTCCAACCGAATATGGGCCACTAAAAATGCCAGACGCCCAAGTATTGCCAAACGAATACGAACGGTAAAGAAGGTTTTGTATGCTATTTTTTTTTCACTAATAAGGGTCCAGCTATTCAAATCCCGGTGCCAAAAGGCAGAACGGTCACAGGCAAGTTCTATAAAAACGTTGTTCTGAGAAAATTGAAGAACTACTACAAAAGTAGCCGCCCCAAAACAGGACTTAAGTATGTCCGACTTTTGCATGATAATGCACCCGCTCACAAGGCACGTATTGTGACTGACTTTTTGGAGTCAGAGAAGGTTACCGTCCTTCCGCACCCTCCGTATTCGCCATACTTGGCCCCCTGCGACTATTTTCTCTTTCCAAAACTTAAATATCATTTATCTGGAAGGAGATACAATTCGAGAAATGCCCTTGGATCTGCTGTTTATCAGTCTCTGATGGGTGTCCCCATTGAAGAGTATGAAAAATGCTTCCAAAAATGGATTGACCGGCTAAAAAGGTGTATTCTGGCTGGCGGAGAGTATTTTGAAGGGCAGAGCAAATTAAAATGAACAAAAGCACTTTCGCTATGTGAGCACCGATGCAAGTGACATTATTTTTGGAACACCCCTCGTAACCAGATAAAGATCAACAAAGTCTTGAAATAATGAAAATCTACAAAATAATAAATGTATGCTCTAAAAATGTGATGTCGGAAATCTTACGTAATTAGTGTGATATAAAACAGCATAGATCGAGGTTCTATATCTATTAAACTCTATCACCGATTATCCTTTCACTCGTTCTCCTGAATAAAGCTATTATTTATCTAAGTGTTTTGTGACCTTTATTATGCTAAGCACGATATGACTTGCATTTGTAAACACCTTGGATCCAGATGAGGCACCGAGATGAGGATCCAAGCTGTTTGACACTTGTTCAATAGTTTCTCAAACAGTTGTAACAAAGCAGAAGTAAGTAAACAATGTAACAAAGCAAGTAAAAATGAAACACATCAGAGTTGTGGCAGAATAATTTTCAGCACAAAATGAGTTAATTTAGATGCTGTGCAGTAACTGCAAACTCCGCCCAATTAGCCGGATCAACATATCTATTTAGATCTTGACTTAGACTGGATAAGCATATGATCTGATCCGATCTGATCTGGATCAAGATCTGGATCTGGATCTCACCTGGTCATATCTAGTCAGACTTTATGTAATCTGGGATGATATGATCTAATCGAATCTTATCTGATCTGATCTGGATCTAGATCTGATCCGATCTGCTTTGCTCAAAACAAGTACAATATTAGATTTAGATCAGAACTAGATCAGATCCAGATCAGATTCTGATCTAATATAATCGTATCTGGATCTGAGCTGATCTTGATCTGAGTTGATCTGATCGGATACAAACCAGATACAGATCAGATTCCGATCAGCTTTATATCTGATCTATTCTTATCTCATTTCATCTCATCTCACACTATCTCATCAATTCACATGAATATGTATCTAGGGATTATAGAAGTCGAATTGGAAGCTGGCTGCCAGTTGCCAGCTGACTAGTCGTGATCAACTCTGTTTTGATATGTTAAGAGCGAATTTGAAGCTGGCTGCCAGTTGCCAGTTGACGGTTCGCTAGTAAACAATTTTCTGAAGTTACATTTGATTTGGCAGCTGGCTGCCAATTGCCGGTTGACTATTCAAATGAGTATTTATTACCAGTCAGAGTAAATCCTTGGAATTTGATTGGCAAGTTTGCTAAAAACTGCCGGGGTGTACAGAACCGTATTCGGGGGCTTCCACGGAGAATACAGAATTCAAATTTGACGTCGATTCGAAATTTCATATCGTCCTTAGTCCATTAATTATTGACGGATTACGACCAAAAATCGATAATAAACGTAAAAGATTGTTCCTCGTATGTTACTCAATTTGACACGATCAACTTCTAGGTACAACGTGTAACCGTTTAAACTCAAATGTTTACAAGTGAATATTGAATTCCTCTTTCGAAATTGCTCTGAGACGACGTCATATTTGCTCTGTGATGACGTCTCATGTCAGCAAAAATAAGAGTTGTTCCTTTCTTAATTAGGTAAGTCGGATCTCTGACTGGTAATAAATTAATTACACGGTAATTTGGCAGGGTGTGAAGTTAGCTACTTATTCCTGGTTCCTTATTCAGAATAACGAAAATAATTGAATAAGTAACTGGGTGTGAAGTTAGCTACTTATTCCCGGTTCGTTATTCCAAATAACGAAAGTAATTGAATAAGTAACTGAATGTGACGTTAGCTACTTATTCCCGGTTCGTTATTCAAAATAAAGAAAATAATTGAATAAGTAATGGGTTGTGAAGTTAGCTACTTATTCCCGGTTCGTTATTCAGAATAACGAAAATAAATGAATAAGTAACGGGGTGTGAAGTTAGCTACTTATTCCCGGTTCGTTATTCAAAATGACGAAACTAATTGAATAAGTAACGGGATGTGAAGTTAGCTACTTATTCCCGGTTCGTCATTCAGAACAACGAAAATAATCGAATAAGTAACGGGATGTGAAGTTAGCTACTTATTCCCGGTTCGTTATTCACAAAAACGAAAATATCGAATAAGTAACGGGATGTGAAGTTAGCTACTTATTCCCGGTTCGTTATTCACAAAAACGAAAATAATCGAATAAGTAACGGGATGTGAAGTTAGCTACTTATTCCCGGTTCGTTATTCACAAAAACGAAAATAATCGAATAAGTAACGGGATGTGAAGTTAGCTACTTATTCCCGGTTCGTCATTCAGAACAACGAAAATAATCGAATAAGTAACGGGATGTGAAGTTAGCTACTTATTCCCGGTTCGTTATTCACAAAAACGAAAATAATCGAATAAGTAACGGGATGTGAAGTTAGCTACTTATTCCCGGTTCGTTATTCAAAATAACGAAAATAATTGAATAAGTAACGGGATGTGAAGTTAGCTACTTATCCCCGGTTCGTCATTCAGAACAACGAAAATAATCGAATAAGTAACGGGATGTGAAGTTAGTTACTTATTCCCGGTTCGTTATTCAGAATAAGGAAAATAATCGAATAAGTAACGGGATGTGAAGTTAGCTACTTATTCCCGGTTCGTTATTCACAAAAACGAACATAATCGAATAAGTAACGGGATGTGAAGTTAGCTACTTATTCCCGGTTCGTCATTCAGAACAACGAAAATAATCGAATAAGTAACGGGATGTAAAGTTAGCTACTTATTCCCGGTTCGTTATTCAGAATAAGGAAAATAATCGAATAAGTAACGGGATGTGAAGTTAGCTACTTATTCCCGGTTCGTTATTAAAAAAACCCGAACATAATCGAATAAGTAACGGGATGTGAAGTTAGCTACTTATTCCCGGTTCGTTATTCACAAAAAGGAACATAATCGAATAAGTAACGGGATGTGAAGTTAGCTACTTATTCCCGGTTCGTTATTCAGAACAACGAAAATAATCGAATAAGTAACGGGATGTGAAGTTAGCTACCTATTCCCAGTTCGTTATTCACAAAAAGAAGTTAGCTACTTATTCCCGGTTCGTTATTCACAAAAACGAAAATAATCGAATAAGTAACGGGATGTGAAGTTAGCTACTTATTCCCGGTTCGTTATTCACAAAAACGAAAATATTCGAATAAGTAACGGGATGTGAAGTTAGCTACTTATTCCCGGTTCGTTATTCACAAAAACGAAAATAATCGAATAAGTAACGGGATGTGAAGTTAGCTACTTATTCCCGGTTCGTTATTCACAAAAACGAACATAATCGAATAAGTAACGGGATGTGAAGTTAGCTACTTATTCCCGGTTCGTCATTCAGAACAACGAAAATAATCGAATAAGTAACGGGATGTGAAGTTAGCTACTTATTCCCGGTTCGCTATTCAAAATAACGAAACTAATTGAATAAGTAACGGGATGTAAAGTTAGTTACTTATTCCCGGTTCGTTATTCAGAATAACGAAACTAATCGAATAAGTAACGGGATGTGAAGTTAGCTACTTATTCCCGGTTCGTTATTCACAAAAACGAACATAATCGAATAAGTAACGGGATGTGAAGTTAGCTACTTATTCCCGGTTCGTCATTCAGAACAACAAAAATAATCGAATAAGTAACGGGATGTGAAGTTAGCTACTTATTCCCGGTTCGCTATTCAAAATAACGAAACTAATTGAATAAGTAACGGGATGTAAAGTTAGTTACTTATTCCCGGTTCGTCATTCAGAACAACGAAAATAATCGAATAAGTAACGGGATGTGAAGTTAGCTACTTATTCCCGGTTCGCTATTCAAAATAACGAAACTAATTGAATAAGTAACGGGATGTAAAGTTAGTTACTTATTCCCGGTTCGTTATTCAGAATAACGAAACTAATCGAATAAGTAACGGGATGTGAAGTTAGCTACTTATTCCCGGTTCGTTATTCACAAAAACGAACATAATCGAATAAGTAACGGGATGTGAAGTTAGCTACTTATTCCCGGTTCGTCATTCAGAACAACGAAAATAATCGAATAAGTAACGGGATGTGAAGTTAGCTACTTATTCCCGGTTCGCTATTCAAAATAACGAAACTAATTGAATAAGTAACGGGATGTAAAGTTAGCTACTTATTCCCGGTTCGTTATTCAGAATAAGGAAAATAATCGAATAAATAACGGGATGTGAAGTTAGCTACTTATTCCCGGTTCGTTATTCACAAAAACGAACATAATCGAATAAATAACGGGATGTGAAGTTAGCTACTTATTCCCGGTTCGTTATTCACAAAAACGAACATAATCGAATAAGTAACGGGATGTGAAGTTAGCTACTTATTCCCGGTTCGTTATTCAGAACAACGAAAATAATCGAATAAGTAACGGGATGTAAAGTTAGCTACTTATTCCCGGTTCGTTATTCAGAATAAGGAAAATAATCGAATAAGTAACGGGATGTGAAGTTAGCTACTTATTCCCGGTTCGTTATTCACAAAAACGAAAATAATCGAATAAGTAACGGGATGTGAAGTTAGCTACTTATTCCCGGTTCGTCATTCAGAACAACGAAAATAATCGAATAAGTAACGGGATGTAAAGTTAGCTACTTATTCCCGGTTCGTTATTCAGAACAACGAAAATAATCGAATAAGTAACGGGATGTAAAGTTAGCTACTTATTCCCGGTTCGTTATTCAGAATAAGGAAAATAATCGAATAAGTAACGGGATGTGAAGTTAGCTACTTATTCCCGGTTCGTTATTCACAAAAACGAACATAATCGAATAAGTAACGGGATGTGAAGTTAGCTACTTATTCCCGGTTCGTCATTCAGAACAACGAAAATAATCGAATAAGTAACGGGATGTAAAGTTAGCTACTTATTCCCGGTTCGTTATTCAGAACAACGAAAATAATCGAATAAGTAACGGGATGTGAAGTTAGCTACCTATTCCCAGTTCGTTATTCACAAAAAGAAGTTAGCTACTTATTCCCGGTTCGTTATTCACAAAAACGAAAATAATCGAATAAGTAACGGGATGTGAAGTTAGCTACTTATTCCCGGTTCGTTATTCACAAAAACGAAAATAATCGAATAAGTAACGGGATGTGAAGTTAGCTACTTATTCCCGGTTCGTTATTCAGAATAAGGAAAATAATCGAATAAGTAACGGGATGTGAAGTTAGCTACTTATTCCCGGTTCGTTATTCACAAAAAACGAACATAATCGAATAAGTAACGGGATGTGAAGTTAGCTACCTATTCCCGGTTCGTTATTCACAAAAAGAAGTTAGCTACTTATTCCCGGTTCGTTATTCACAAAAACGAAAATAATCGAATAAGTAACGGGATGTGAAGTTAGCTACTTATTCCCGGTTCGTTATTCACAAAAACGAAAATATCGAATAAGTAACGGGATGTGAAGTTAGCTACTTATTCCCGGTTCGTTATTCACAAAACGAAAATAATCGAATAAGTAACGGGATGTGAAGTTAGCTACTTATTCCCGGTTCGTTATTCACAAAAACGAAAATAATCGAATAAGTAACGGGATGTGAAGTTAGCTACTTATTCCCGGTTCGTTATTCAAAATAACGAAAATAATTGAATAAGTAACGGGATATGAAGTTAGCTACTTATTCCCGGTTCGTCATTCAGAACAACGAAAATAATTGAACAAGTAACGGGATGTAAAGTTAGTTACTTATTCCCGGTTCGTTATTCAGAATAACGAAAATAATCGAATAAGTAACGGGATGTGAAGTTAGCTACTTATTCCCGGTTCGTTATTCACAAAAACGAACATAATCGAATAAGTAACGGGATGTGAAGTTAGCTACTTATTCCCGGTTCGTCATTCAGAACAACGAAAATAATCGAATAAGTAACGGGATGTGAAGTTAGCTACTTATTCCCGGTTCGTTATTCACAAAAACGAACATAATCGAATAAGTAACGGGATGTGAAGTTAGCTACTTATTCCCGGTTCGTCATTCAGAACAACGAAAATAATCGAATAAGTAACGGGATGTGAAGTTAGCGACTTATTCCCGGTTCGCTATTCAAAATAACGAAACTAATTGAATAAGTAACGGGATGTAAAGTTAGTTACTTATTCCCGGTTCGTTATTCAGAATAAGGAAAATAATCGAAAACAGTCGAATAAGTAACGGTTTGTGAAGTTAGCTACTTGTTTGCTATTGAACATTCACAATCCATTGAATGTCGAACTGGGAACAAGGAACAAGTAGCCAACTTCACGGACATTGCCTAAGCAGACAATATATTCGCCAGTCTTTAACCGTAATGAGTGCAATACTCTATCAGTCAAAAACCAACGATATAGCTTCTATACATAAGTATATAAAGCCGTCACTGAAAGTTCTATGAATATTCAGTGCCCTGATCACAAAATAACCAGCAGTGATCGTTGAATAAGCTTGCGCCAGTCTCAGCATTTGTATACAGCTTCCATTAGTTGAGATACTTCAGCAAATTAGCATATAAACATATTTTATTCATATTAATTATTTCGATTGACCAACCACCTCACTCATTTGAATATATACACAGTACTAATTTTTATAAGGTATAAAACAAACAAAATGAAGTTTAAAAGTGAACTTACTTTGATAAACAACAAATTAATGAAATCTAACTAACTGTTAAAAAGGGAGATAATCCTGTATATACAAAACTACAGATAACTCAAATCGCTTACCTAACGATACACTAGAGGTTTTCTTGACACCCCTCTTATAGCAATACAAAAGCAGTGTGCAATGTGTATTCATTAGAATACCAAGTGAGACCCCTCTAAACTGGACTTTAAATTCAGTAGAAATAACTGTCTTTGAAACTGTTGGCAGCTTAATGCATCGTGTCTGCCTAAAAGTATCTCAATTATTCCGTGTCACCCGTAATAAATTCACTGTCAGCATTGCATCCACGAAATAATCTATTTCTCTAACGGATTAGGACGGGTCGATAAGAGCGCTTAGCTTAACAGTGTATAGTATTACGTTAAAACAATGCTGTATATGTACAGCAAAGTGGGTAAGTGCTGCGGCAAAACAAAGCGTACCATTATGTAGAGCTAAGTATTTGCTTAATAAGTATTAAATGATATTTTGACTGAAGTGTATAGTGTTTATTACTTGAACATTGAACATTGAAAGCTAAGTAGTTTTAAAACAGTATAGACACTGGTGAAATACCGTTCTTATTCCAAGTACAGCTGAACTTCGATATCTCGAACTTCAAGGAACTATATAAATTAGTTCTAGATAACGGAAGTTCGAGTTATCATTTGCTAATCTGGAGAATTACTCAAGTCCACAGCTTAATGCAGGTCTACAGTAATGCTGAACTTACTGTAGACCTGTATTAAGCTGTGAAATGTGTTTCTAGATATGCGTAGTGATACATTTTAGAGCAATTCTATATCGTAAGATTTTGGAAGGACCGAACTTTAGGTTCGAGTTATCTCGAAGTTCGAGTTATCCGAGTTCGAGATAACGAAGTTCAACTGTATTTTAGTAATCCAAAGAAAGGGTTAGTCTTCTGATGCTGATATGAATTGATTATGGTAGGAAGTAATAAGTAAAGAGCAAACGTCGGGTAAAGAAAAGGAACAACAAAGTTAATGATTATTTATCTTTATTTGTTTTAAAAAAACTTCTAAATAGTATGAAAAGGAACACTTTTGGTGTTGATAGCATAATTAAAATTACTAAGTAAATGACAATGATGGACATTCGTTAGCTGTTTGCTCTTGATGAAGGTAGGTGCTTTTTAAAAGATTCTTGGCTCCTTTTATTTGAACACCTTTGTTTTTTTTATCCTTAATGCACATGTCGACCAAGTAAAAGTTTACATTGGGTTAATGAATACATTATGTGGATGAACTTAATATTATGAAAATAAATAAGGACATATCCTTCTTGGAAGAGTAGCAAAGGGAAATAAACAACTAATGCAAAATCAAGAATTATTAATATTTTCTCCGTTTATCTATACAAAAGTTTATTTTTGGTGAATATCATTTGGAACAAGAGCTGTCACAGTCACGTGATGCCCCTAAAAATTGTAACCATGTGACCTTGACCATTGACCCATGGACCAGGGAGTTGACACATCGTCTTTGTGTGGTGAACATTTGTGCCAGGTTACTTTGAAATCCATTCACAGATAAACAAGTAATTGTACCCTGCGACCTTGACCTTTGACATATGGACCAGGGAGCAAAACGCGACACATCGTCTTTGTCTGGTGAACATCTGTGCCAAGTTATATTGAAATCCATTGATAGATAGAGAAGTTACAGACCGGACACGAAATTTGTGACAAAGTAATTGTACCCTGTGACCTTGACCTTTGACCCATGGATCAGGGAGTTGAAAGCGACACACCATCTTTGTCTGGTGAACATCCCTGCCAAATCACATTTGAAATCCATTGATATATAAAGAAGTTACAGACCGGACACGAAATTTGTGACAAAGTAATTGGACCCTGTGACCTTGGCCTTTGACCCATGGACCAGGGAGTTGAAAGCGACACATAATCTTTTTCTGGTGAACATTTGTGCCAAATCATATTGAAATCTATTGATATATAAAGAAGTTACAGACCGGACACGAAATTTGTGACAAAGTAATTGTACCCTGTGACATTGACTTTTGACCCATGGACCTAGGAGTTGAAAGCGACACATCGTCTTTGTGTGGTGAACATTTGTGCCAAGTTATATTGAAATCCATTGGTAGATAAAGGAGTTACAGACCGGACACGAAATTTGTTACAAAGTTATTTTACCCTGTGACCTTGGCCTTTGATCTCTGGACCTGGGAGTTGAACGCGACACATCATATTTGTGTGGTGAACATTTGTGCCAGGTTATTTTGAAATCCATTCACAAATAAAGAAGTTATAGAAGGGACACGAAATTTGGGACGGACGGAAGGGCGGACATTCTAACGGATTGAGTGTATGTGGCTATTCTTTTGTTCAAAATAGCCACCCAAACTGAAAATAAGCCACATAAAACTGACGAGAACAAAAGATATTTTGTTCTCATGTAATTATATAGTCACATAAACAGGAATTGTTAGAGCGGACGGACAGACGGACGGACAATGCGATTACTATATGCCCGCCGTTGGAGGCATAATAACTAAGTTTCACTGACATTAATAGTGTTAACTGAGATTCCCAGTATGTTTGATATAATTATTTTTAAATAAATTTAGCAGACGAAAATGAAACAGCTTCTTTAGGATCTTTCAGATCTGACTCAACCCCCATAGAAATAAGTAAATAATTTAATCTTCTCAAAACCAAGTAACTTTTATTTTAAATGCAAATATTTTTGACACCAAAATATGAACTATTTTACTAGAAACTACGAATACTTTACAGATATTGTTCTGAATTCACTAACAGTGTATATTCTGATATGAGGGCTCATCAAGAATTCCCTAATGAACTTATTGTCAACTATCATGACTAAAATGACAGATTCACAGGTTCATATGGTATTGAATAAGTATTTTCCCTTTGGTATTACTAATGCTCAGGCCACATTTCACCAAGAAAGAATTGTCCAAACATGCTCTTACTGATATATCGGTCAAGTGATCATGACCAAAACCACAGGTACACATTGCCATATGATGACGAAAACGTATACAAAGCCTGAGAAATATTCATAGTAAGATGACCGAGTAATGCTCCGGTGATCAGACCGATGAACGGGCAGAGTGATTGCTTGCAGTACACCCCCTAAACTAGTTGGAAGTGTGTCTGTGTGTGTGTGTGTGTGTGTGTGTGGGGGGGGGGGGTAATAAAAGTTAATACCGTGGGAACAAACCTCATTATTCTGCACATAAATCAAAAACGAATTGCTCATAAATCGCTTTTGTTGAATGGTGTCTGGGCCGTTATTCTGGTGCCTCTTTCAAAATAGTCAGTTCATAAAAACAAAAATGGAATTACTGTTAATCACTGTGTTAATGAATAATATTTCATGAGTTCATACCTTCTTTGCGGAAGGAATCGGTAACTGAATACCCAAATACTCCATTGCGACTTAGTAAGTAAATAGTACAATATACACGCACGCGCAGTTAGTTCCGTGCATCAGATTTTAACTGCTGCAAAACGTTTTATCTTTTACAAACAACATATCTATATCTTGCTATAATTTGCTATACATGCCTTATATATGTACACATGCATTTTTACACCTTGGGACATAGAACAGACACAGATTCGACATTCCCGTAGGATCAGTCTGATCATTATTTGCTTATGAGATAAAAATATCAGATATATTTTATCATGTGGCTATATAGCTCAATCATTGCTAATTGTTCCTTATATTTTTGCTCTGTACATTTCTTGCTTGATAAGTATGTTTGCTCATTCATATGTGTTCGGTATACATATTGTTTGATAAGTCTGCTTTCTTATATGTTTCTTATCACAATAATATTCCTATTTCAAAGTGAACCAATGTTGTTGTTTTTTAATTCAAAGCCATGACTTTAAAATGTCCACAACTTTGTAATTCAAATTAAACAGAATACTTACATGTACTGACATCTTTCCCCATAATTTACTATCATAATACGGCACAAACTGACCTTGAATGCATATTCTTCATTCATTCTGGCTTTAATCAAAACCAAATATCTATAGGATTTAATTATGCGTACATGGGTACTTTCCATTCAATCATATCACAATTGCTATACATTTAAATATATCGCTATACCTTTGAATATATTGCTATACCTTGGATATACCTATAAATACCTTTGAATGCAGAACGGTTGGACTAGATGTTGCGTACAAATGGCTATATTTTATAATTGGGCCGCCAAAACGACCAAGCCCGAAACGGATTGGGACCGAACAAATACGCTCTTACTGACAGAAGGTAAAATGTTACTCCAGTGACAAAAAATTAGGTCATAAGAAACATTACATACTATGTGCTTCGGGATACTAGAACCGTCGCATGTACTATGCATGGAAACATTGCTTTTATCGATTTGCAAAGTAGTTTTTGAAATGAAAATATTACAAATTCAGTTCCTAGTTTAAAAATCTGGAACCACCCATCATCTGATATCATCCTTCAGTCTGTGTTTTATATGGTAAATGTTTAATATCATGTTTTGTGTGGTAGCTGAACTTTTTCCTGTTTGTTCGTTTATTTGTTTGTGTTAAACATCCGAGCAATTGCTGATTATACTACTACTACAAATGCTGAAACCGAGAAACAATGACAGACAATGAACATCAGACAGGAGTTGTCACAGAAACCAGTTACTAGTTAACTCCAGCTACGCCACCGGGTGTTCTAATGCTCAAGCTATATTTCTTGGTTTGCGTTTTTACGCTAGAGTGATCTTGATTTACTTACTTAAAAAATAGAACAGAAGTCAGGTAGGAAACAGGACATAACATGAAAGTACATAGCAAATGAATGCGCACCCACACATACGTACACCTCCTTCTCTAAAAGGCTCATTGCTTGTTTCATACATAGAAAATATAAGCAGCTTCATAAATCTAAAACTCATCTAAACGTACGCAAAAAGCATAAGACATAACGCCACAAAATGCCTTATTAAAAAGAACATTGAACCCTCGTTACAACGGCGTTGTTTGTGTCCAGACATTTAGCTTGTATAACGAGGTTGCCGTTATAACGAGTTTAAATATGAAAGGAACCATGTGGCAAGTTTTAAACTAGTACCAACAGGTGATTGCTTAATGCAGAACTCAAGAAGTGCAAAAGGCTCCCTATGTGAGCTTTTTGCACTTCTTGTCTTCTGCATTAAGCCATCACCTGTCTTATTGGCATTTCACCTATTTATTCAGTGGTTGCTTCCAAAGATTTTGTTCTAATGCATACTGCCGGTATAACGAGGGTGCCATTGTAATGACTGCCGGTATAATTGGCTTTCACTGTATATATCGGTTGAGCTAAGCCAAGAGTAAAGTGGCACTAAAACGGATAGAATGGAATTAAGGGCAATGCGACACTTAACAAGACAGATAGCACCGAAGGATGATGAACATAAAGAAACTTCAAACACAGATCCATAGAGAATAAAGAGCGCTTTTACACTTTTATCATACACATATACTACACACATACACATATAACTGTTCCTTGCACATACAGTTGAAAACTCGGATAACTAACTTCGGGATAACTCGAACAAAAAGTTCGGTCCTTCCAAAATTTACAATACAGAATTGTTCTAAAATGTATTACTACACATATCTAGAAACACATGTGACAACTTAATGCAGGTCTAATGCAGGAGCTTTCAGCATTACTTTAGACCTGCGTTAAGCTGCATAACTTGTTTAACTCACACTCATCGAAAAGTAATAAAAACAGTCCTACAGGGAACAACTCACACGAAGGGCACTTTTTTTTAAATTATGTTAACGGTGTATGTCAAAAGGAAATATTACAAATTACAGTAAAATAATCTATTTATATATTTAAATGATGTATCCTACCATGATATCTATTCTATTTTTAGGCAAGCATGCAACTGAGAAGGTCTATCCCAACTCGATTCCTTTGGAAATTTGTGTTGGTGTCTGGGATGATTGTTTTACTATACATCTCCGTCAGCTTCAAATATTTGGGTGAATACAAACACATACGGGATTCCTTCTTGGCGCAAGTTTATACGAAAAGATCAACGGACACGTCTGATGAAAATGATCTTATGGGAGAAGTAATAAGAAATGATCAAACTGCTGCTAACGATAAACCATATACTACTAAACAGTTTCTACTCGATAAGGTACGAACTGGGATCATAGAATATCCAAATGAAAAGTACCACGTGATCCCGAATCTTCTATCACCAGACCGGACAGGCCTAGTCCCAAAAGACAACAGTATAGTACTATGTACGCAGACATCTTTAGGTAATCTTCATCTGCTTAAATCGCTTGCCCTGACTTGGGATGGAGAGGTCTCGGTAGCAGTGTTTTCGTTTGATGACGAAATCAGTCTTGCCCTACAGTACATACTGCTCTTACATACGTGTTCCACAATTATCAAACGTAACACTAGGTTCCATCTGGTATACCCAATGTCGCATTCCCCAACTGACATAGAGTCCTTCTCTAAAATGAAAGTTCAGTGTAAAGATCTTTCTAAATTTCAAGATCAGTTTAATGTAGAAAACTATGACCTAAATAACATTCCTTACCCAGTAAACATACTTCGTAATGTTGCGTATATGTACTCTATTTCCCCCTTCGTATTTAACTTGGATATCGATTTTACTCCTGCAAATAACCTACGAGTAGATATGGAAGCGTTTTTAAAAGCACGAACAGCCGCAGAAAAGGAGAAAAAAACTGCATACATCATTCCGTGCTTTGAAACTAATTCCACTCTATATATTCAATCGAAGAAGGACTTATTACTTGCGGTGAACAACGGCTCAGTTCGCCAGTTTACCCAAGACAAGTGTTACCGTTGTCACATTGCAACAAACTATTCAAGGTGGATGGCACTTCCGTTCCCAAGAGATATGGCTGTTGGATACTATATAGAATTCAAAATGCCACATGAACCGTATTTCATTGCTGATAAAAAACGAATGCCGATGTTTGATGCCAGGTTCAAACAGTATGGCATGAATCGAGTTAGTCAGGTATGTATTCTGTCTATAATAATGTATAATTATTCAATTTAACAAGATTTGCAACCGACATATTCTACATTTCCTTTTCACCATTGTACTAAAATCATCTGGAAATCTCTGAACAATACTTTTAAAAAGTTTTATACAGTGTAATATGTCTTAAGCGGTCTAATTATGAGTCTGTAAGGCAGATGGAAGCTTAATGCAGGTCGAAAGTAATACTGAAAGCTCATATAGGATCTTTATGTATATAATAGCTTATAGGAGCTTTCTGCATCACTTTTGCCCTGCTTTAAGCAACCATCTGCTTGATAAGACTTTTGACAACACTTTGAGAAAAACATTGTGATAAATAGAGCATTTGCTCCTATAGGAGCAAATGCTCTATTTATCACAATGGTTTCAAACTACAAACTTCTAAAATTTTCCTTTTCTCTTATTAATGCTCCTTTTCGGTAGACTAATTCAAAGAGGTTGTATCTAAAAATAGCCTATGAGGTAATGGGTTAAGGCAGGGTCTACTGTGCAATTTAAAATTGGGTAGTACTATGGGGCTAGGAGCAGTACTCCTCCGAAATAAGTTAATTGCCAACTGTTTAGTTACCGAACAGTAAACTTTTTCAAAATAGACGCTTAAGAGAATAGACATAATAGTCTGAAAAGGTTGGTGATTGCTTTGCTCTACGCTGTAATCGACAGATTTCCGCGGCAGCCGTAGAAAATATGCGGCGCCCGTACAACCGTCGTATGGCGTATCCATTTTCACAGGCCGTACGGTCATCGTAGCATTTTAATACCTAGTTTAAAGTTGCCACGGAGGCCGTACGATTTCTTTGTCTGTGATTTTCCTGCGGGCTGCGATGCTCTTTCATTATATTGTCTACATGTACGATCAGCGTACTGATCCGTACGATGACTGAGCGGCGACCGTACGGAGATCGTGCGATCACCGTGCAGTCAACGTGCTGTCTCCGCTTGGATAAGGCAAACTTTTATAGCTAGACAAACTATTAATGCGGGAAATGTCAAATAAATATGCACCCATCAGAATTCTCAAAATCGCCGCACAGCCATCGTGCGGTCGCTGTGAGGTTGCCGCAGGATGACCGTGCGATGTACGTACGATTTCACGGGTATTGCACGGACACCGAGCGGCAGCGTAGCGGTGATCATGCGATGACCGTACGGTCGTCGTACGATTTATTTGGCTACATGTCCACCGATTATAGGTCGTTTTCCGCACGATCCTTGTGCGGCCTTCGTACGATGACCGTGCGGAGGGCGTACGATGGCTGTAACCTTGTGTTTACTGGCTACAGGCTTGCGATTTTTAAACATATGTATAACTTTATATGACAGTTCGTAAGGACTGAGGCGCCCGGGTATCCGTACGAAATTCTTACGGCGACCGCCTCCCCCCGCCACCACCAACACCCCCCGTACGGAAACCGCACGGAAATGCCCTCACGACGATTCTACTATCGAGTGTTTATTTTAAAATCTACGGCCGCCGCACTTGTATCTATTTACAACCAAGCTGTGTAGCGGTAACCCAGGCTGACCACACGGGCGGGCGAGCTGTGCGGCTTCTTTGCGGGTTATCATTTCAAGGCCTCACGGCAGTCGTAGGTGTTTGTCTCAACATAGTCAAAATATGCCGTACGGAGGCCGCAGCATATGTAAACACTGTAGCATATGGCCGTGCAAATTCTGCGGCTCCCATAGAAAAAGTATTGGCAGTAGAAATAATAGACCGAAGGCCACTGTATCAAAAGTGACTGAGGTAGTATTACAGAAAGAAACTCGTACAAAACTAATGTATGTATTACGTTCCTCCTTCGAATAATCCTTTACCTGAAAGGCGTCTTGAACACCTAGATCCAGATCAGACAGCTCATGTAGGGGCTACTTTGTTTGTTTATAAAATTATATAAAACTGATTCTACTGATTCTACTGTCGATTCAGCTAATGAATATTAATCATATTATTATGTCTTACATGAATATTCACCAGGTAAAGGGTTAAGCGATATTATGCTCAGCTCACGAAAGTTTCGCTTCAGAGCAGTTGAAAATGGTACTTGTATATTCTATGTTCCTCTTTTATAAGACATCATTATGTTGTTTGTTTCCGTTTTAGATTTGCGAAACTTATTACAGTGGATATGACTTTGCAGTAATGAACAACGGCTTCGTAATACACAGTGGGTTCAAAGATGGAGGCAAGTTCTACCAGTGGAAACAAAGTCAGAACAGGTACAACAGAGGCATCTATGACAAGCTTTTCTTGCAAGATTTACAACTACGACACCCCAACTCAACACGACAATGCATATATATGGATTCTAACCCACAAGCACCAAAACCGCCAACACCAAATAATACAACACAAAAGCAGTAGACTACTTGCTTGTTTGAAACAAATCAGACAGTAAAAATTCTCTGGGTTTTGAAAATAGGCATACACGTATAGTCAAATTTATACATTCCCCATAAGATTGTATTTAATTGATGGATATGATTCTTGTCGGAAAACATGATTGAGTCTACTCTAAAACATTAGAACAAATACAATTACAGTAAGCCCATCCAAACCTTAATTCTAGTAGCAAATATTTAGATACTTTTAGGCAGATGGCTGCTTAATGCAGATTTATAGTCAAAGAGGAGCTTTCTGCATGACTTTCTCCATGCATTAAGCTACCTTAATCTCCAAGGCCGAAATGTATACTTTTTCCACGTCCGGTTTAGAGAGGTTTTGCTGTACACTTTTGGTAAAATTTATACTTTCCCCATAAAGTTTTATTCAATTGATGGATATACATGTACTCCTTGTCTGAAACTCTAACACAACAGAATATATTTATGGAGCAATACAAATGTAGTTCAGTCCTTTGTCTGGTAAGAATGCAGAAGTGTGTCGGGGGAAGCTTTTTTGTAGAGTGTTTTACTGTATATTTCAACCTCTTTACCCTTCTCTTGCTGAATTTTAAAACACATTTCTCCTTCTTTATCCATGCCTTGTTGTATAATTACATATATCTTCACTGTGTACAAGTAGTTCGCTGTGCAATCACTGCTCTGGAGTGCACTGGTTGCACAATCAACTTGTAAATAGTGCAGACCCTGATGAGACAGCTCCTGCAGGAGCTGTCTCATCTGGGTCTGCACTATTTACAGGTAGGTATATTGACGTGAATAGCAAGCGAAGGGTCAACAATTGAATATTAATGTATTAAGAAATAATGACAACATTAATATCAATAAGATAAGTAAACTGATGTTATTATGGTACATGGACACAGGAATGTTTGTCCATGGCAAAATCTGAAGAATCATATCTACATTATATCATAAGCAAACAGAGCAGACCCTGATCAGACAGTACCTATAGGAGCCGTCTGATCTAGGTCTTCTATGTTTGTAAAGGCATAGAAGGGCGTATTTATGGAGTAAATGGCTAAAGCCATCGCTCAATGAAAACACACAGACCTGTGTATTTAAAAATAGGTGACTGCTTAATGCAAAACGAAAGTCCATATGTAATAAACAACGACGTAAGGTATAGTTCGATTTTGACCCGTGGGCTGTGACCTTTAGGACCAGTCCACCCGTAGAGGTAAGACGCGCCACAAACCATGTATTTGTTCAGGAGTTACCTGTGGTTATACAGACAAGTAATAAGCATATACAGTAAAACCTCTCTATAACGGTCACTAAAGTGTGTTAATTAGTTGGTATTTAGGGCAGATGGCTGCTTAACGCAATTTGAAAGTAAAACAGAACGCTCCTAGATTGTGACCACTCTTAACCCATTACCTCATATGCTATTTTTAGATACAACCTCTTTGAATAAACCTACCGAAAAGGAGCATGAACTAGAGAAAAGGAAAACTTTTGAATTTGAAGTTTGAAACCACTGTGATATATATCACAATGGTTTCACAAAGTGACTTTTACAGAGTCGTCAAAAGTCGTCAATAGGAGGGAATGGGTTAAGAACCGTCTCCAAAAGATAACATAGGGTTTGGTGGAGGAATAAAGAAGTTAAATTAAAAAAATGTTCTAATTTACTCATCTTATCTGGGCATATGTACACAGTCTAGATTAACCCTTTCCTCCATAAATATAGGGTTAATCCTACTGTAATTTGAAATTTGCGACGGTATAGGAGGTTTTTAACGGTCGCAAATCATTTTAATATGCCTCAAATTTGGTCACATGAGCCAATCAGATTGCAGAAAATTGACAGATTGCGTTAGAATACGCCTTTCTGCTCCTCTGTAAAAGTCACTTTTTGAAACCATTGTGATAAATAGAACATTTACTCCTAAGGAGCAAATGCTCTATTTATCACAATGTTTCAATACTACACATGTCTAAAATTGTTCTTTTCCCTAGTAAAAGCTCCATTTGGGTAGATTAATTCAAAGAGGTTGGGTCTAAAAATAGCCTATGAAGGAATGGGACGACTGAGTGTAGCTGCTGTAGGAGATTTCTGTATGATGTATACCCTGCATTAAGCAGCATCCTGTCTTAAATCATCTGAATTCTTCTCTACTAGAAATCCGGTTTAGATCGGTTTTATTGTATAGTTTAACCTGTCTTTATCGACAGATATTTACATTCACCCCATTCCTTTCCATTGTAAAAATTGACGTTCAATTGTTGTTAACTTCATTTTCAGCGGAGGCGGGGCTTACGGGCTTTTCTCCGCGAATTAATTTTCGAATTCCGACAGCAGACATTTTGCGGAATTTTCAAAACTAACCGACTGCGTTCTTATTATCGTAAACCTTTATGAACTTCTTATCTAAAATTCTTCTTTACTAATACGCGACAACTTTAAAGATAAGTACATCACTTTATAAAAAGCATTTATTCGTATTTACATGTAGACTATACCAACAGCGATCAACGCTTTTTTATTCTAAGGTCAAGATGACGTCACATCAAATTGACGTCAACTCGGTATTTTCGCGCCAAAGTGTCAAGTTGATGACGTTGATTGTTTACATTGGAACTTCTTTTGTTGCGTTCGAATAGTAAACCGCTTCAGTTATGCGGTTATGGCTATTCCTGTAAGCACATGTAGGCCTACTATTCATGTTAACAACATCAAGTAAACACATTTGCATACCAATAAGCTACTTTTATCCAGTCACCAGGCTTCTCTAGTGACATAATAAAGGGTGTGCAGATAAACTTAGGTTTATTAGGTTACTTCCGGTAGTAGAAGGTTTATTAGGTTAGTAGATAGGCGTAATGATTCTATAACCATGGAATTATTTTCATTTTCTGTAAATATGCATAAAAATCATGTTGACGAAATAGATCTAACTGAACATTCACCAAAAGAACTATTCAAATGAGAAAAAATAAAAATAATTGGCTATAGCTGGATTCGAACCAGCGCCTGATCATACAAAAACAATCCTAATCACTCTAGAGACGTCGTCCTTACCGATTACACCACTGCGGCCACATACAAAATGACGTTGGTTTATCAGTTTATTAATTTAATCCACCGCTAGCGAAACGCGTTTTTGATAAAAATCAAGCCTGGAAGCAAAGATTGACAGATAAATAGTAAATGTTTTTTTTTCACTCTCATGATAATTTGATTGATAAGCTCTTACAGTGGCGGTGATAGTCATATACCTAAATATAGCCCGTTCAGTTCTATCGTCTATCGATTTATGAGTGACGTTAGGTCTATCTAAAAATAGAAACGGAGACTACGGAACTCGAATTTGAACAGAGAATATAACCATGTCTGTTTGAAATAACTTATCGACCCTCGATTCAAATCATCTTATTTTTCAAATTCAACCACGTTTTCCCCTCTTGTAATGCAAGTATCGAAACTATTTTCCTCTGCGGTAGCTCATTAATCTATTTACGTCTAAATGGAAATGAAAAGGGAGGGATCCGTTGATCGAAACACCGCATTTTCAATGTAAATTATTTCAAGAGTGTTATGTTTTATGAGTCCATGAAAAAAAGACATTTAACTAAATTGACTGGATAAATCGAATCATAGGTTAGTGCCGTAGATGGGACGCCTTTATCTGACGAGGGGAGAAAACGTTGAGGCGAGGCTTGTATCCATGCTAGAAATTAAGGAAATATAATGTAAATATAAGAAATGAATTGAATTTTTTTGACGTTTAAGCGAAATAAACGACAGAAAATGATCAGCAAATTAACCATGAATCGCTAGCGCGATTCATGTAATTTGCCGATCATTTTCTGTCGTTTATTTCGCTTAAACGACAAAAAAAAATTCAATTAATTTCTTAATAATTGTTTGATTTTGGTTCTTATGATATGCTCAATAGATAGATAGATTTTATTCAGGAAAAAGGACATTTGCCCAACATACCACAAATAATATGATAGTAACATGTAATATACCCATATCTCAATACAAGTAAATGAAATATAGTTTACATGTAACATACAAAAAAACAATCAATGGCCAATGGTGTTCTAAAATTCAATCATAGATCAATGGAGGAGATAACATAAACACATCTGCAATCTAATTTATTTGAGTTTCTCCTCTTTCAACAGCTCACAATATCTGGATAACGCAACCACATAACATGCTATATAATAAATAAGTTTTACTCTGTAGCCAAGTTTTACTGATGAGTTAATATATAGTAAAACCTCTCTATAACGACCACAAAATGTATTAATTAGTTGGTATTTATGGCAGTTGGCTGCTTAAAGCAAGGTGAAAGTAAAACAGAACGCTCCTATAGGAGCGTTCTGTTTGACTTTCACCTTGCTTTAAGCAGCCACCTGCCTTTAACACAAAATACTTGATGTAATTTAGTGGCCGTTATGGAGAGGTGTTATTGTAAGAGGGAATGATAGTGTAACAATTAAAACAGTAAGTACTGTTCTTTATTATGTCTCCCCCCATATTTATATGGGGGAGACATATTGTTTTCGTGAGAGTTGTCTGTCTGTCTGTCTGTCCGTCCGTCCGTCCGTCTGTCCGTCACACTTTTTGTCCGGACGATAACTTCAATATGCATGATGCCAGTTGATTGAAACTTCATATATGGAAAGAGCATAATGAGAGGAAGTGTCATGCACAAGGTCCATAACTCTGGCTTCACTAATATAGGAGTTATTGCCCCTTGTAAAAAAATCTTTTTTTTTGTCCGGACGATAACTCCTATATGGCTCATGCCATTGGATTGAAACTTCATATATGGAAAGATCATGACAAGAGAAAGTGTCATGCACAAGTTCCATAACTCTGGTTTCACTAATATTGGAGTTATTGCCCTTTGTAAAAAATATCACAATTTTTTGTCCGGACAATAACTTCAATATGCCTGATGCCATTGGATTGAAACTTCATATATGGAAAGAGCATAATAAGAGAAAGTTTTATGCAGAAGGTACATAACTCTGGCTTCACTAATATAGGAGTTATTGCCCTTTGTAAAAAAAATCACACTTTTTTGTCCGGACGATAACTTCTATATGGCTCATGCCATTGGATTGAAACTTCATATATGGAAAGATCATAACGAGAGGAAGTGTCATGCACAAGGTCAATAACTCTGACTTCACTAATATTGGAGTTATTGCCCTTTGTAAAAAATGTCACAATTTTTTGTCCGGACAATAACTTCAATATGCCTGATACCATTGGATTGAAACTTCATATATGGAAAGAGCATAATAAGAGAAAGTTTTATGCAGAAGGTACATAACTCTGGCTTCACTAATATAGGAGTTATTGCCCTTTGTAAAAAAAATCACACTTTTTTTGTCCGGACGATAACTTCTATATGGCTCATGCCATTGGATTGAAACTTCATATATGGAAAGATCATAACGAGAGGAAGTGTCATGCACAAGGTCCATAACTCTGGCTTCATTAATATTGGAGTTATTGCCCTTTGTAAAAAAATCACATTTTTTGTCCGGATGATTACTCCTATGTGACACATGCCATTGGAGTGAAACTTCATACATGGAACGATCATGATAAGAGAAAGTGTCATGCATAAGGTCCTTAACTCGAGCTTCAATAAATTTAGAGTTATTGCCCCTTGTACATTTGTTTAATTCTTTCTTGTCCGGACAATAACTCCTACATGGCTCTTGCCATCGTATTGAAACTCCATACATGGAAAGAGCATGACGAGAGAAAGTGTCGTGAATAAGGGCCATAATTCTGGCTTCAATACTTTTGGAGTTATTGCCTTTTGTTACATTTTTGGCCGATCAATAACTCCTGTTCGACTGATGCTATTGGAATGACATTTTATTTTTGGAAAGAGCATGATGAAAGTAAGTGTCATGCACAGGGGCCATAATTCTGGTATCAGTATTTTGGAGTTATTAGCTGTTATCATTTTCTTCTTGAAAAATGTAGTGTGGAAAGCGCATAATGAGGGGAAGTATCATTAATCAAGATCATAACATTTTAGTGATTTCCCTTTACATATTATTTTTATTAGAGGGGAGACATCCGTTTTTGTGACAAAAACCTCTAGTTTCAAATACATTCAGAAGAAATAGCGCTTAGTTCCTCAAACTCACAAGAGGTTACATAACTATTCAGTTATTGATTATCGATTGTTTATATTATTGGCATGTTCATTATTAGCCGTTAGGTCTGACATGTCGTTTTTATGTACTTATGACCCGTAAGTTGGGATAATGCCACTATTGTATTAGGTGAGCTCAGCATTGCACCGACTATTTCAACTTATACTATTTAATTCAATCACTACAATGTATAGGCAATCGGATTTCGAGTCTAACCTGCTGCACGTGTGAGAAATTCGTCGTCAATTTAAGCAAAACCTTTTGGTATAGAATGGAATAGTTTGGTAAAACCCAAATATATTAACAAAAACGACGAGTCACTCCTAGTTGCTAATACATGGTTATTGGTTCGTCGTGCTATTTTGACATGTAAACAAAACAAAAATTCGATACCAAACATCAATATAGCGGAAACAGATAATTGCCGTCCAAAGTTTCAGATATTTAAACAATTAACCCTTTCCCTGTTCCAAATTTCGATACCCTCTGAATATTCACGGAAAATAGTTACAACGGAAATATGGAAGGTGGAACATTGTAGCGAGTCGTTCACGTCCAAACTACAGAATATTCAGTAGCACATATCTTAATCCAAACACTATGTACAAATGGTATCTTCCACTCACATATTCTTAACCCTTCTCTTGCTGAATTTTAAATTGCATGTCTCCTTCTTTACCCATGTTATTTTGTATAATTACATATATCTTCACTGTCTACAAATATTTCTCAGTGCAATCACTGCAGTGGAGTGCACTGGTTGTACAATCAACCTGTAAATAGTGCAGACCCTGATGAGACAGCTCCTACAGGAGCTGTCGCATCAGAGTCTTCACTATTTTCAGGTAGGTATACACAGCGTTCGGGCAAACGATAGTGCCGAACTATTACAAACAGTTTGGACTCAGTTTAGATGGTCAAGACCTTTTGTAGAGGGTCAGCACCCTGTATAGATGGTCAGGCACTAGTATAGAGGGTCAGGACACAGTGTAGAGGGTCAGGGCCCAGTGAAGATGACCAGGACCTAGTGTAGAGGGTCAGGACACAGTGTATAGGGTCAGGGTCCAGTATATAGAATCAGGACCTAGTGTAGAGAGCCAAGACCTAGTGTAGAGGGTCAGGACACAGTGTATAGGGTCAGGGTCCAGTATATAGAATCAGGACCTAGTGTAGAGAGCCAAGACCTAGTGTAGAGGGTCAGGACACGGTGTATAGGGTCAGTGTCCAGTATATAGAATCAGGACCTAGTGTAGAGAGCCAGGACCTAGTGTAGAGGGTCAGGGCCCATGAAAGAGATTCAGGACCCAGTGTATAAGGCCATGATCCAGTTTAGTGGGTCAGCAAGCAGTGTAGAGGGGATATATGGCCAGGACCCATTGTAAAGGGACAGGACTTGCACTGTTTGCAAATGCCAATACAATTCGTACTTAAGATAACAAGCATCCCGCAGGACAAACAACCATCCGGCAGGACCAACAACACTGTAGGACCAACAACCATCTCACAGGACCAACAACCATCCAGCAGGACAAACAACCATCCCACAGGACCAAAAGTCATCCAACAGGACCAACTGCTATCTCACAGGACCAACAGCCATCCCACAGAACCGACAGCCATTCCACAGGACTAACAACCATCCCACAGGACCAACAACCAGCTCACAAGACCAACAACCATCCTGCAGGACAAACAACTATCCCGCAGGACCAGTAACAATCCCGCAGGACACTGCCTCATATGTTATCTCGTATCCAGATTTATAAACAAAATTAATGTTTGCTCTTATTTGGAATTTGTGTATTTTAACCTATATCCTGCTGAGCAAATTATTTTAACAGACGTTTTCACCCAATACATTTTTAAATTTCAAGCTATAATCAATTTGTCTACAAAAATGCAATCAGAGTGTCAAACAGTTTGGATTCTGATGAGACGCCGAGTTACTCGGCGTCTCATCTGGATCCAAACTGTTTGAATAGGTATTCTCTCATCGGCCCATAGCAGGCTAAAGGTTAACTGATCCGATCTGTGAAACTATTGACTGAGTGTCAAATATGTTGGATCTTGCTGACTTGCTGTATCATCTGGATCAAACCTGTTTGCTGGTGTAAAAGGTTAACCCTTTAGTCTGCTGAACAAATTATTTTTACAGATTTATTTTCTTACTACATTTTCAAAATTCAAGCTATAATTAAGCTGTCTACCAAAATGCAATCAGAGTTACTCGGCGTCTCATATGGACCCAAAATGTTTTCATATGTATTCACTCATCCGGTCATAGCAGGCTAAAGGTTAATTATATTGTCTTTAATTTATAATTATAAAGGTGTTTGCTGATAATCAATGAATGTTTAAAGTATTCGGTTTATCCTTACTTTAGAAAGTTTCTCCGATTTATCCTTACTTTAGAGTGTTTCTCAATGTTTTATTTTAGTTGATAAATATCTAAAATATGGTAAAATAGTTTCTGTTCCGTTTTCTTAGTTAACTCTTTACTCATTTAAAACGCCGTTTACTCATTTGCAAATAGAGTAGACCCAGATCAGGTTAATTCTTCTGCAAGATGCAAGAAGTCGTGATTTCAGGTGTATTCGTCACCTGAACACTGGTCCATGAATATGGATGCTTTAACCATTTCAGAAAATATGGAATTGTATCTATACGAGTTCATACACAAAAAGAGTAGACCATGAGTAGACGGCAACTACAGAATAGTATTTGATTTGAAAATGTCGCATTATATATCGAGTCAATATCCCTGCGGACATTGTCGGGCAAATATATTGTTTTGACGTAAAACGGTCGACCTCAGTCCCAATATACAGTATGTACAATATCAACCCCTTCAGTGCCAACATTATCATCTGCTAAGCTAAACTTGGACAGTCTGATCAGGGTCTGCTCTGTTTGCTTATGACAATATATAGATCTGATTCCAGGTTTCCAACATGGCAAAATAATCCTGTGTTCATATTTAATTATAAAACTTATAGCTTCATGTAACCAGTATTCAGAATGACATTATTATTATTATTATTATTATTATTATTACACAAATATTCATGGGGTAAAGGGTTAAACGCAATCGTATTTTACAGGCCCAGCCTGTAGCGACATTACCCGTAATAAAGTTTTAATAAATCATGCTATCAGTGCATTCGGATTATTTTTTATTTAGACTCTTTGCATAAACTAAACAGTAAGAATATTCCTTACACCTGCCCTTTCCGCCTTCCCACAATGTATTATTCAGTTCTGAGCATGTACTCCAATACACATTTACTGCAGCGTATGTGCAATTTACGTACATTTTAACATCTGCCCCATGTTTCTGCTCCATGCATACTCACTGAATAAAAATGCGACAACTCAGTCTTTATATCTAAGTTTATTCAGCTAAATTCAGACAAGACACTTTACAATTTCAAGAATTTCATCACCCGAATTAAACGTTCAAGACTCAACCTCGAAGAACCATTAACTATACTATATTTGCACTAACTATCGGACATACAAAGTGCAAACTTATCTACTATATTTGCTACTATGTAAATCTAATAATTTAAAGTTATCAAAAATGGTGCCTAATAGAATTAACCCTCTACTCCATAGATACGCTTTAGTACGCCTTTGCAAACAGAGTAGCCCCATATCAGACGGCTCCTACAGGAGTCCATATGCTAATATAACAACATTTAATTTATCTTTAAAGTATTCATAACGTCATGTGTTCCTACATGAATATCAAAGGAGGAAAGGGTTAACATGTGCAGATGGCAGAGTGGATGTCTGTGGTATTTTTGCTCGTAGGCTGTGTTGGTCTGTATTCAATAAAGCTGACTAAGGAATATCGGGCTGGGTCAGATTTAGTCCCGTTTCTGAATGTGCGAATGTGGTTTTTTTGGAATTTGGAATTTGGAATTAAAACTTTCATACAGTAACAGTAAATCGCACATGTCTTGTAATTCGAATGTGTATGATATAGAGTTTCATACAACCTTTAAATTGCTTCGTTTCAGTCGCCGAAATTTCATGCTCGCTAATAGATATATGAACAATTTTTATCAGGATCTAAATACTGAGATTTACTTTTTGAATATTTGTTGAAATACCAAATCGATTATATGGTAGAGATATGTCTGTAAAATGAAGCAAAGCACATTTTAGCGAATGATCATTTTACCAGCATAGGTATCTATCGAATGTAGAAATCTAAATTCATTTTGACTTTCACTGAATTTTATTCGATATGTAACATGGATAGATACATATGTTTCAAATACAGAGGTGTTGAATCTAAAAGTGTTTATATAGTGAATCTTTAAAGCATATGCTAGAACTAGTTGAGATATTTTCGGCTTGCGTGAAAGTTGCTAAACTCATTCAATATCGAGATCTAACGCTATTCTAACTATAAAAATGCAAAGGTTCTGAATAAGACTGAAATCAGTCATGTGTTTGTTAGTGAAATGTTCAACTTTGTGCGAGTTATATTGAAAGTATTGTGTTTGTTACAATCCATGCAGAGTATAACAGTAGACCCTATGTAAATTACACACTAGCGTTAGATCAAGTCCTTTTAGCAAATTGAATCTAAATTGCAGTGAGATTTTGTTTGATAAGCGAGAATAAAACAAGATCTATAAAGCTGAAACTCAACTTCTGTTATTTATGTACATCTACAATTCTACATCTAGGCATCTAGGCATCGGACAAATATTTCATCACAGTAGATTCTGGATCTTGATATTATGAACTGGCGTATGACTATTGTATCGGCATATCGAAAATTCACTGTCACTGAATTTCATTCTATATGTAGATCTAATATAGATTTAGTTAAGAACATGCAACATATTTAGCGTAGCAGATTCAGGATCTTGATATTACATGTATTATGAACGGAAATGTTTGAATACTGAAAACACTGAAAATATGTGTCTGTAACTTACAGCGGTCTAATACTATAGTCGGTCTATTACTATACTCTATATTAATAAATAAAATTAAAACCATGAAAAGACCACTTGCGTTATGTGATTACATGATTAAAAATGACAAACTTATCTGCAGCGATATTTTATTCAAGATCCACAGACAGACTGAAAATGTTGAGACCCGACTTCTGTTATTGATGTAGATTTTCATTTTTAAATTTATATTGATAAGCAATTATGTCTACGGCTTGACTTTTCATGCAGAGTTTCATGTATGGAAACGGCAGAGCTATATAAAGTAAGCTTTCGCACTGAAATGCAAGAATAAATGGTCACACTGTAAAACATAATTTCGTTCGCATAGACATTTAAAAAAGATCTAGATCTAACGCGAAATCGACCGTAATTGTCTTCGGCCCACGTTAGGCAAAGAAAAAACTGCGCGAATTGTAATGCTGTCGCTAAGATGACGTTGTTTTATGAATGACGTCATTCGGTAATACAACGTCATACTGATTTGACAGTTATGCGAAAAGTCGCGTGGTACTGTGTAGACACAGAACTAAACATTTATGAAGTTTGAATGTGGATCTCGCATCGGAAAAATCGCGACGCACAGAATTCGCTCTGTAATATATCGAATTTGATGATCAGTGTATGTAGATTGTTCTGTATTTCATGCAGAGGCTGTTGAGCGAAAACTGTTCCTTTGACAGATTCGCCTGTAAACGTTTAGCAAGTTAAAAGTTCAATAGAATAAGAGGAGATTTCAACGAACTTTGATTGTGAATTTCTCAGCTATATTTTAAATTTTCTTTTGTAAAACCAATCTATGTTTTAAAGTTGGGTTTATAATACATAATGGCACGAGTCACTGCATTGATTTTGAGCGATTTACGGGAATATTTAATTTTACGCAGGTGATGGTTTTTCAGTTGAGATTTACTTGAAATTTACTTTAATTACTAAAATAAATGAGAATGAATGATTAGTATCTGGATGGATTGGTGAATTAGATGGAGGTTTTTGTGAATGTAATACCAGTGTCTATGAGATCGGGCGTTCTTTGGTAGGTTATGATTTTTTAAAAAAACTAGATCTATGAGTCAAGATTGATGAGAAAACATGACAGAGACAAACTTCAAAGTTCAATGTTTTATTTTTGCTTGATATAGTAAAGCTGTAAACTAAATGGTGAAGATATAATGTATAACAAATATAGATCTATGTAACAAAATTGGAAATGGTTTTGATATTCATTTGTTTCTCTTCCAAGTGTAGAGAATCTATTCTAATGAAAGAAAAATATCATTCTAGATCTATAATAGATAATTATGCCGACTTTAGCCACCCTTCTAAAGAGAGACTCGCGCTTAGCAAAATCTCAAGTTAGAAAAGCGTTACCTCTCCACTACGATAAAGTATCGGCATGTGGGAGAGGAACTCATGAATTATAATCTAGGCAAGATATAGCATTGTGCTATTTCTAACCAGGAAAATATTTGATGAGCCTTAATTCAACCAGTTTTGCGTATCTACATCTATATAGATCTAGGCCTGTACTAGATCTACTATACTATATACTATACATAACACACTTATCATACGCAAAGCCGGTTGAACTAAGCAAATAATAGAAAAGTTGAAAGAAAGGAAGCAAGTGTTCTAATTGAAGCACAGCTTCTAACGCTTGCCCGTTTCTTCAACTTTTCAAAGACAACTTTCTTCCATCAAAAGTTATCTGGCTCATGAAAATTGCAAAGGATAACAGTGTCGCTAGCAGACGCTGTTTCGTTTGAATTTTCTTTCTTTCTTACACTCGCTGAAAATTGTAAAGGATAACAGTGTCCCTAGCAGACGCTGTTTCGTTTGCAATTTTCATTTTCCATCCCACACGTATTGAAAATTTCAAAGGACAACAGTGTCAGTTGCTAACGCTGTTTCGTTTGAACTTTCAATTTTTTCTCAAGAAAGAAAATTTGTCCAAAACTAAGCAGTGAGCAAAGTCTGAAACAAATGTTCTAACCAGACACGGGACAGTTTTTGCCCGTTCAGTCATAATTTTACTTGAAAAGCTTGAGTCATGAAAGCAAACTCAGTAGAGTTTATATAATTTTGAAAAGTGAGATCGCTTACGAAAACAGATCCGGCAAATAAGATCAACACCCATAGGAAAACTGACAGAGCTGGTGTGTACTATGTTTTCCTCAATTTAAGCTACTGCGGACATCAAAAGGCCAGGTCCTGCGTAGACATAAACGGGGCAACGCCAATCTTATCCCATTTTCGCAAACTTATAATGGTGACCAAGGGCCGACCTCACAAGCGAACAGCACCACCACTTCACACAAGTGAGTCGGTCTAACGACACATCCTTTCCCTTGGCAGTCTCACTTTTTTTATCAAGTTTTGTAGCGAGATAGCTTACGAAACTATCGCCAAATGAAATCAGCACCCCTATTGTATTGCAGAGCTGATATGCAATTCGACCACTCGAGTGAGCTCTGCGGACATCAAGATCAGGCCCTTGTCTCACCGAGTTCGAGGGGTTAAACGCCAGATGCTAATCTCATTCAGTTTCGGTCTACAGGCTCGCTTTTAGATTGCCGAAAATATAAAGTTTTGTCGAATTAGCCGATGGTCTTCAAATGATAACTGCGCAAACAGTAATATCAAGTAAGATCATCGTTGCCTCCTCACCAACGTCAAGGTTTCGACAAAGAGGAGGTGTTCACGAAAAGTTGTCCATGCATCGAATTGCCGTTGAGCTACTCAATGTGCGGATAACTTTTCATGAACTAAGAAACGGTACTTACTTTTCTCGAAGTTAGAACGTCACCTCTGCTGACATGATATGAATGTATAGCTGAAGTCAAACAGCCAACGTCATATGTTCATGTTCTCATAACTTCTCAAGTTGGCTACTCAGAAGAATTTTTTTTCAAAGTCGAGAGCGACGTGAAAACACGTCAGCACTGTTCCGCCTCTGGAACTCGACTGACAATACTCAGTGAACGTCGCCTTATATAGACGAGGCCTGTTTGCAAAATAATGCTTCCGCCAGAGGAACTTTTTTTCGAGTACTCATGCGCGAAATATACTCATTAGAAAAATCAACCAATCAGCGAGCAGATGAATGACTAAAACAAATAATGCGCCTGGCGGGAAAATTTTTAACTAAAAAATCTGTCATTTACAATTTTGACTTTGAAGGGATCAGACGTGTTTTTTGAAGCTCTTAGCCCTAGATCATATTTCAAAAAAAACCTTTGCACTATAAGTGTGCATGACATCTCACATGTGAGAACTTATGAAAAATTATGAAAACCTATGATGTAAACTTGTATGAATTTTTATCAAGAAACCAGAACTTCGTGTTAACACGTCTGGTCCCATCAAACTTAAAGTTGCGAATGACAATTTTTGAAGTTGAAATTTTTTTCCGACCAATACATTATTTGCATTCATTCAGAAGTGAGATACTTACTATGCAAAAATCTAGTACAAACTTAACTCGTTTGAAATGTTATCATGAAGTCAGAGATTCAAAATACACGTCTGATTTGTTCAAACTCAAATTTACGACTGGCAATTTTTTAGCTGATTTTTTTCCCGACCAACGCATTATTTTCATACATTGAGATTTACTGTGCTATACAGTAAAATTATATCTATAGTGCATCAAATTCGTTAAGTTTATGAGAACTTTAAAAAACACGTCTGTTCTGTTCAAAGTCTAATTAGCAAATGACTGTTTTTGAGTCGAAAATTTATCCGGCCGCGCATTATTTCTATACATTCACATGTTAGATATCATGCAAACTTATAGTGCAAAGTTATTTGAAATGCGATCAGAGGGTCTGAGCTATAAAAAAAACACGTCTGTTCTCTTCAAAGCCGAAATAGCAAATGAATGTTTTTGATTCGGAAATTTACCCGACCGCGCATTATTTTCTCTACATTCACATGCTGGATATTATGCAAACTTATAGTGCAAACTTGTTTGAAATTTGATCAGTGGGTCTCAGCTTTAAAAAACACGTCTGTTCTGTTCAAAGTCTAAATAGCAAATGACTCTTTTTGAGTCGAAATTTTATCCGGCCGCGCATTATTTTTTAGATATTCACATGCTAGATATCATGCAAACTTGTAGAGCAAAGTTGCTTGAAATGTGATCATAGGTTCAGAGCTTAGAAAACACGTCTGTTCTGTTCGAATACTAAATAGCAAATGATTGTTTCTGAGTAGGATTTTTTTCCGACCGCGAATTATTTTCTGTACACTCACATGCATGTTAGATATCATTCAAACTTATAGTGCAAATTTGTCTGAAATGTGATCATGGGTTCAGAGCTTTAAAAAAAACGCGTCTGTTCTCCTCGAAGTCTAAATAGTAAATGACTGTTTTTGAGTTGAAAATTTATCCGACCGCGCATTATTTTCCATACATTCACATGTTAGATATCATGCAAACTTACAGTGCAAAGTTGTTTGAGATGTGATCAGTGAGATCAGAACTTTAAAAAAAACACGGCCGTTCTCTTCGAAGTCTAAAAAACAAATGACTGTTTTTCAGCTGAAAATTTATCCGACCGCGCATTATTTTCTAGACATTCACATGTTAGATATCATGCAAACTTGTACTGCAATGCGTTAGAGCTTTAAAAAACACGGCTGTTCTCTTCGAGGCCTAAAAAGCAAATGACTGTTTTTCAGCTGAAAATTTATCCGACCGCGCATTATTTTCTAGACATTCACATGTTAGATATTATGCAAACTTATAGTGCAAAAATGATCAGTGTATTCAGAGCTTTTAAAAACACGGCCGTTCCCTTCGAAGTCTAAAACGCAAATGACTGTTTTTCAGTTGAAAAATTATCCGACCGCGCATTATTTCTATACATTCACATGTTAGATATCATGCAAACTTATAGTGCAAAGGTGTTTGAAATATGATCAGTGTGTTCAAAGCTTTAAAAAACACGACTGTTCTCTTCAACATCAAAATTGTAAATGCCTGTTTTTGAGTTGAGAATTTATCCGACCGCGCATTATTTTCTAGACATTCACATGTTAGATATCATGCAAACTTATAGTGCAAAGGTGTTTTAAATATGAGCAGTGTGTTCAGAGCTTTAAAAAACACGGCCGTTCTCTTCTACGTCAAAATTGTAAATGACTGTTTTTGAGTTGAGAATTTATCCGACCGCGCATTATTTTCTAGCTTTGCCGGAAAAACTCAATCGAAATCATTGAAAGCTGATAGCAAGTTATTAAATATCTCTAGGAAAGACTCAACTAATGCTATATACTTTTGCTAAATTTGAAGCAAACCTTTAATTCAGCCGATTGCCGTTGTCTGAGCAGGATAAAGGTTCATTGAAATAAGAAGAGTTTTTTCACGAACTTTGATAATAAGTTTCGGGGTGTATTTTCATGATTTCTTTTTGAAGAATCAACTCAAATGAAGCCTTGTGGTCTATATGAAATACTGAGATCAGTCACTGTGTTGGTTTTAAGCTAGGTATTGTACTACGGGCATGTGAATTGTATAAGCTAATTGCAGTTTTAGGCGTATTGTTTAAGACGGAGCTTCTGCGCTTATAGATTGAAAGTAAAATATACTTTTACTAAATAGAACTTGTTTGTATTCATTCCATTCACAGTTATAAAATGTGTGTCTTTCAACATTAGCATTACTACTATAAGAAAAATCAAGGGGCAAAGTTGGACGAGTCAGCATGACAAATGCAAGTTTGCGGTATATAATGCTTTATTTTCATTCTGATCATAGCATGTAAAACAAAATACATCATGTTATACAAAGTACATACATATACATCTGTAATAAAACATAGCATGAAAAGTCAAGTAAAATATTTTGCCGGCAGTTAGCCATGCTTATCGAATACTTAATACAAAGCCAAATATAGCTTTTATTCGATAAGCATGTTTCACCCTGCAGCCACGATGAGGCCCCGGCAAATGTGCAGGGAAACATGGCATAAGTTGAATATGAAAAGTACATATCATTGTACTTTCATCTTCAGTTTATGCGATGAGCAAAGTAGAGTTACTACAAATTTTGTTTGTCTGAAGAGCAATAGGTGTTGTCAGAAAGACAGACGAGATAAACTAATTATAAGTATGTGCTGTGCTGTGTGTGAAATGCGCAAACACCCCATACTTACCAACATTTGCCCCGAGCTGGCGAAATGTCGATACGTTATGTTATATGGTGTTTGTTATAGGGTATGTATCCTATTGCTCGACAGACAAGATCTAAAGAAATTATTCCAAATCAAAGTTCGCGTTTGCACCAACTTATTGGTCTGACTTTTATCCAAAAACAGAGTTCACACCATACCAGTAAACAGGTTCGAACAAACTGCTTAATGCCTATCCACAGTCATCGAACATAACTAACGCGGGCATACTCTGAGACACACCCTAAATTATATAAGATGGCCTTGCCTGCTTACTGATATGGTGCTTTCAAATAGTGGCGAAGAAGACTTTCCGAATACAAGTTACCACCATCCCCTCCTTGTATTCAGTCGGTAATAAATACAGCCTAGTTTCTTCTTCGGGGACCCTGTTATAGTACACGCAATGTATCAGCGTGAGAAAAAATTTGATTGCAAGTTGGTACTTTTGCCGTCTAAATTCAGACGTTTGCTTTAAATTTTGAGTATACTGATGTATGGATATTAGGCAGGAATACATTCTTGTTAACACCGCTAGGTTTCCCGAGTGTATTCGTGCTAGATGTGATGCATGAATACATTCCTGTTAACACCGCTAGGTTTCCCGAGTGTTTTCATGCTATATAGTGAATATAGTGAGAACGATTTGAGTTCGCATTGAAGCTCAATCGCTCGCACTTAAAACGTCGTTACAGAATAACGATGTTCAGGAAAAAGTTGAGAAAGATTTGAGTTTTCTTTGAAACTCAATCGCTCTCACTTTAAAGCTTCGTTAACGAAGTAACAAAGCTTGTGAAAAAGGCAAATGATAAGAGTGTCTGAGACGACGCTCTTTCATTGGCGTTTTTCACGCCCTAACAGGCAAAGTTTGACAGTTGTACGCTGCTTATATAGGCCCCAGAGCTGCCTGTAGTTAATTGACCAATAGAAAAGTTGCATCAACAGTCAACAACCAATCAAAACGTTGTTGACGTCGTGCGCCGCGGAATTATTTTTTGGCAAAATGGAATCAGTTATGATTTAGCATCAGTAGCAGCAAGCCGCGATTACTTGAGCTCTGCGTTGGTTTTGGTGATTCTGATTTCGCATGATATTTGTGTCCCAGACGGTGTTCTAAGCTTGAAATGCATACCCGACATTGATGGCATGGTCAGGAAATGAAAAATTACTTGAAAACAGTGTATTTGCTCAATTCATATATTGCGACTTTTCTAGCAGTTTACAGATATGCGCTGTCGCTGTTAGTTCGAAATAAATCGATAGATGACGTCAAGAACGTTTTCGTTGATACATGTATTTTTCAAAACAACCAACGCAGTGTGCATGATATAAACTTTAGGCAGAGCGGGTTTGATGATAAATATGTGTCTCAATGTTTTTAATAGATTTCTATTTTTTTCATTTATCATTGAAATTTTTATCTCTGTCTACGTTTAGTAGACCTAGATTCTTTATCAAACTTTGAAAGAGTAGACCCTATGTATGATGCGATGCGAAGGAATCAACTTTCTGTTTAAATTTTTAAACTGTTAAACTTTTTGACACTTGTCTGTAAAATGAATTTCACTTTGATCAGTTTGCATTGCTTGATGCGAGAATGATAATCTATCACTCTGCGACGTGTATACTACATGCTTATTCATGAGTGAGATATTTCCATAAGCTCCCATGATTTAACTAAAATGCAAAGTTTCACATAGCGTGATCGGCAGTGCATGTGCATTGCTGAGATTGGTGAAGAATTTTTTTTTTTTTTTTGAGTTGTTAAGCGTATGCATTGCAGAGACGTTGATATTTTGTGACTTTAGTCACTTTGACTTTGAAGCAGAGAACGTATTGGTTCTAAGCGATGTAAAGATAATCTACTGTTTAAAAGTTTGCGTCATTTTGGTACACAACGTCATCATTCTTACTAAAAGTTAAAGATTTAAGCGAGTGTTGTGGTACCTTAGCGAGATGGAATTTTTATCATAGTGTTGGAATATAAACATGAAAATAAATCTGCGAACTGTGTACAAGTAACATTTTCTTTATTATTCAGCAAAATGTGATAGCTTTATAACATTAGATCTTCATTAATTCGAGTCGCTGCGGTTTCCAATCTGATTTAAATTTCGTTTCAGCGAGGGTCTGTAAATGTTATTAAAAGGCTGACTGCTTCGTTTTCTGTCAAGAGTTACAAATATAACATTTGATATTATGAGTTGATGATCATAGATCCGAACCGTATTGGTGTCTGTTTAATGCAGTGAAAATGATAAGACGTAAACCTGTCGCGCATCGAATGCAAAGTAACGTTATTTACTGATATTCTTTAAAATGACGCTGCGAGAGAACTCTTCAAAATCGGCATAAATGTACATGTAGCTTTGTTATAATCGCACTGTTAACGTTTGTGATGCACGTCTGTAAAAATACTAAACAATTCTTTCTTTGAGGAGTGAATGCATATTGCACATTGCACATACTCAAAGTAAGAAAAAAGTTTAAATCTACTGTTTGCTTAGTAAATCTATACACGTTCGCATCGCTCAATGCTAGCGTGTATAGTTTTATCACTGTGCGCAGTGTATAGTTTTCTCATCTTCATCAAGTTTATTGTCATTTCGTAAAATGTTCAAAATGTTTTTACTATTTAAACAGATTTAATGCTTCAAATATGTTCTGTCTGCGTCTCAGTTATGAAAAAATGAAATTTAAAAACGCTGGATCTTTACTAGACCATGCAAAGCTGAGCGATTTGCCACTGCAAAGCAAAGACAAATCTCCAGCGTTGAGCAGCCGCTATACGACGTCGTGTATGTAAATTTGCAAATCTCGCTGTAAGGTTCGGATAATGCTTGAATTTTTCTTTGCGCTTTGTAGAAATCGACGTTCTGAGCCGATTCCGAGTGAAAAGTAACGTTTCATTTTGATGCTGAATGCAAATGTTATGCAATGCTATGGTTTGACAGCCGAACTCAAAATTTTAAAAAATTGTCACTTCAAGACCCAAGCTGTGTTTCTTATTATGTAATCAGAAAAGCACATTTTTTTACTAACAGCGACTGCTACAGAATGTTAACTTTTTCTGATACTGAAATAATTTTGCATTATCGTATAGCAGTCAATGCCAGCCATAACCGCGCATTCGATTCAATGCCTAATGTTTAAAACCTATCTCTAAATGTAAAGTCACAAGTTTAACAAGTTTTTTGAAAACGACGTTGCGAATGAAAGTCTGTCCTATTCGTGCTCAGCTGCCAAGTAGGTATAATCGCAAAGTTCGTCGCATCTCTCAATCCGACGTCGTCAAAACTTGAAATTTATGGCTTAGCTTGCTTGCACAATGTGCAGTATCCGAGAACGGTTTCGTCATTTAGTATTGAATTTTTCTTTGCGCTTTGTAGAAATCGACGTTCTGAGCAGATCTCGAGTAAAAAAAGTAACGTTTCATTTTGATGCTGAATGTAAATGTTATGCAATGCTATGGTTTTACAGCCGAAATCAAAATTGTAAAAAATTGTCATTTCTAGACCCAAGCCGTGTATCTTATTATGTAATCAGAAAAGCAAATTTGTTGACTAACAGCGGCTGCGGCATATTGTTAACATTTTCTAATACTGAAAGAATTTTGCATTAACGTATAGCAGTCAATGTCAGTCATAATCGCGCATTCGATTCAAAGCCTAATGTTGCCGTTTAAAGCTTATCTCTAAATGCAAAGTCACAAGTTTAGCTAAAAAAATTAAAACGACGTTGCGAATGAAAGTCTGTCCTATTCGCGCTCAGCTTGCCAATGTATAATCGCACAGTTCTTCGCATCTCTCAATCCGACGTCGTCAATACTTGAAATTCATCGCTTAGCTTGCTTGCACACTGTGCAGTATCCGAGAACGGTTCCGTCATTCAGTAGATTTCTATTTCTGATTGGAATTAATGCATGAATTTGACGTTATCAAAGATTGAAGTTTATTTTTCAGCTAGTAGCTAGCACACAGCGGTGTCTGAGAACGTTCCGTCATTGAGTATTTCTGATTGAAATTTATGTATGACTTTGAAAGGAATTAAACAAATGCTAGTTGCGGGACATGATTTTGGATCTATTCAGTGAAAATTATTTTTTGAATACCTCTACAAAGACCAAATCGACTGTAGATAAATTTGAGAAAATTTAAGCAAAAAGAAATTCAGCAGGGCAAGCATAATGTCAACACAAATATACTATCGTAGACCCAAACTGAACGTTTAAATTTTCTGCCTTCGTGAAGTATAGATTTTATATGTCTCAATGCCAGTCAGATTGCATAGTAAATTAATAAAAGCTACATATTGATGTTTTCATCGGCAGTTGATTACATTTTTTGTGTGCAGATTTTAGCTGACTTTAAACAGAGTGAAGTTTAATTTCATTCAACCCTGCTGCTCTAGCTGAAAAATGTCTTTTCTTTAAATATTTGAAATTGAGATGAATCTATATCAATGAATTACTGGGATAAGTGTTAGAAAATCATCATTGGATTTGTGATAGAGGTTCGCTTTGGACAAATGCTCGGCATTATTTGTGCACTGTTGAGAAGTAAATATTTTGTCACTGAATTTGAAGCGGAGAACGTTATGAAATTGTCTCAGCGATGTAAATTATCGATTCGCTTTAAACTTGACGTCATTCTACACATTCAACGTAATATTTGATGTAAAATCTTTCTAAAGTTGAAGATCTGTGCAATGTTTGAGGTTGGTTAGCGAGAGAGAAAATTATACATGCAGAGTTGTGATGTTTTGATATAAAATGAAAACATAGCTGCTTGCTTCCTTCCGTTCTTGATGAAATGAGAAATGGCTTGCACATTTAAAATGCTGTGTCTGTAAACTAGCTAGCTAGATCCTATTTATGCTGTCGGATAAAAATATATTTAATTCAGGGTATTTTCTCAACTTGATCAACAAATGTAGATCTAGATCTATTTAGGACATATTACATGAAGCGGATTTTTTGTTTGAGAATCAATTTTGGTAAGAATCTACTGGTCAGAACCTTTGAAAAGAAAATATTTATCATGCATACTCAATCCCGCAATCCCGTAGATCAGGAAAATAAAACGTATGTAACTTTCAAAGTTTAATGAGTAATAAATGTAAGCGAATTATATTTTTCTACTTGTGATAGGCCGACGTTGTTAGTGAAATTCTGCAAAGCTGATACGTAACATTCGTGCTGAAATTTAAGAATCGACTTGATTGCGGTTTTGAATGCGATGTAAGAAACTGCCGATATTTTTTTTTTCCTGAATTTCAGGAAAATTTCAACTTGGATCTAGTAACTTTATATATAAATACAATTAAACAACAGAATCAAATTGTCGATCGGTACGAAAATGCAATATGAAATCTAATATTACGGTTAGGTCTAGATCTACATGTACAGCGGACTATAAAATGCAAACGCGTTTTAACTTTTTATTTAGTTCTACAATTCTTTCCAACTTAAAATCGCTACAGATTAATACTTTATAACACGGGTCTACAATGCCGATTCTAAAAACAAAATTTGTTTCTTGATCTGACAGAAGTTTCTGTGCCACGGCTCCAATATGAAACATTGAAAGAAATATTTACTTCATGAACAAGAAAAAGAATAGATATCTAGCTTGCAAATCTAAATCTACAGAAGTAGTTTTTCTCTGCCAAGTAAAAATCAAACTCGACGCGATATGAGTAGCATTGTGTTTTCTCGCTTGATGCAGAGATGGATTTTGTTCAACTTATTTGAGTCTGATAATCAACAATTCTTTTCATGCTGAGATGGGTTTGCGATAAAATGCGAAACACAAAATGTTAGAATTATATCATAGTCGAAGATAGACTCGTATGCAACCCGAAATGCAAACATTTTAAAAATCATTTTCTGTAACTTTGACATTCAATGTTAGTCTACATGCTGGTTTTGATTATAGATGTAGATGTTTTACACTTGGTTTTTAAATTCGTTACATTTGATCCGAACATATAGAAAAATACATTCAAGTCATTGTCTGTATAATGTTTCTTGTGTTGAAAATGAGACAGTTAGACTTTGTGCAAACATTCACCAGCCGTACTCGTGAATATTTTGTTTAAAGTTACTAGATTCCTAACGTTATATATTTATAATTGTACACATTCTATTCGCATCGCTCAACCCGACATCGAAATTAAAACTTTAGATCTGTAGTAGATACCTTTAATGTATTCAACTTTAAGCCACAGACTTATTTTTAAATTCATTACATTTGATCTGTACTCTGGTAGATCTACTCATGCACATTTATCCTTTAATATATAATTAGATCTATACACAATCGCATCGGTCGACTCGACATCGAAATAAAAAAAAATTAGTTCTATAGTAGATACCTTTAATGTATTCAACTTTAAGCCACAGACTTATTTTTAAATTCATTACATTTGATCTGTACTCTGGTAGATCTACTCATGCACATTTATCCTTTAATATATAATTATACACAATCGCATCGGTCGACTCGACATCGAAATCAAAAAAAATAGTTCTATAGTAGATACCTTTAATGTATTCAACTTTAAGCCACAGACTTATCTTTAAATTCATTACATTTGATCTGTACTCTGGTAGATCTACTCATGCACATTTATCCTTTAATATATAATTATACACAATCGCATCGGTCGACTCGACATCGAAATCAAAAAATTAGATCTATAGTAGATACCTTTAATGTATTCAACTTTAAGCCACAAACTTATTTTGATATATTTTGCTTGATTTTTAAATTCGTTACTTGTGATCCGTCCTATGGTACTAATGCACATTTAGTCTTTAATATAATTTTATTCACATTCGCATCGGTGGACTCGACATCGAAATCAAAAAATTAGATCCATAGTAGATACCTTTAATGTATTCAACTTTAAGCCACAGACTTATTTTGATATATTTTGCTTGATTTTTAAATTCGTTACTTGTGATCCGTACTATGGTACTCATGCACATTTAGTCTTTAATATAATTTTATACACATTCGCATTGCTCAATCCGACATCGAAATCAAAAAAATTAGTTCTATAGTAGATACCTTTAATGTATTCAACTTTAAGCCACAGACTTATTTTAAAATTCATTACATTTGATCTGTACTCTGGTAGATCTACTCATGCACATTTATCCTTTAATATATAATTATATACACTCGCATTGGTCGACTCGACATCAAATCAAAAAATTAGATCTATAGTAGATACCTTTAATGTATTCAACTTTAAGCCACAGACTTATTTTTAAATTCATTACATTTGATCTGTACTCTGGTAGATCTACTCATGCACATTTATCCTTTAATATATAATTATATACACTCGCATTGGTCGACTCGACATCAAATCAAAAAATTAGATCTATAGTAGATACCTTTAATGTATTCAACTTTAAGCCACAGACTTATTTTAAAATTCATTACATTTGATCTGTACTCTGGTAGATCTACTCATGCACATTTATCCTTTAATATATAATTATATACACTCGCATTGGTCGACTCGACATCAAATCAAAAAATTAGATCTATAGTAGATACCTTTAATGTATTCAACTTTAAGCCACAAACTTATTTTGATATGTTTTGCTTGATTTTTAAATTCGTTACTTGTGATCCGTACTATGGTACTCATGCACATTTAATATTTAATATAATTTTTACACATTCGCATTGCTCAATCCGACATCGAAATCAAAAAATTAGATCTATAGTAAATACCTTTAATGTATTCAACTTTAAGCCACAAACTTATTTTGATATATTTCTCTTGATTTTTTAAATTCGTTACGTGTGATCCGTCCTATGGTACTCATGCACATCTAGTCTTTAATATAAGTTTATACACATTCGCATCGCTCAATCTGACAAACTTTAGATTTGTGCATAGTATACATCTTTATAACGCATTCAACTTTATCACATACTTGATTTTTAAATTCGTTACGTTTGGTCAGTACTCATGCACATTTGTCCTTTAATATATATTTATACACATTCGCATCACTCAATCCAACATCGAAATTAAAACTTTAGATCTATAGTAGATACCTATAATGCATTCAACTCTAAGCCACAGACTGATTTTGATATATTTTTTACTTGCTTTACGTCTGGTCCCTACTCATGCACATTTATCCTTTAATATATATTTATGCACATTTGCATCGCTCAACCCGACATCGAAATTAAAACTTTAGATCTATAGTAGATACCTATAATGTGTTCAACTTTAAGCCACACATTTTGCTTGGTTTTTTAAATTCGTCACGCGTGATCCGTAGATCTACTATGGTACTCATGCACATTAAAAGTTTAGTCTTTAATATAATTCTATACACATTCGCATCGCTCAACCCGACATCGAAATTAAAACTTTAGATCTGTAGTAGATATCTATAACGCATTTAACTTTAATCCACTAATACTGATTTTGATATATTTTACTTGCTTTTTAAATTCGTGACTTGTGATCCGTCCTATGGTACTCATGCACATTTAGTCTTTTATATAATTCTATACACATTCAACATCGAAATCAAAAAATTAGTTCTATAATAGATACCTTTAATGTATTCAACTTTAAGCCACAGACTTATTTTGATATTTATATCGTTTTACTTGGTTTACGTTTGGTCCGTACTCATGCACATTTATCCTTTAATATATATTTATGCACATTTGCATCGCTCAACACAACATCGAAATTAAAACTTTAGATCTATAGTAGATATCTATAATGCATTCAACTCTAAGCCACACACTGACTGATATATTTTTACTTGGTTTACAGTTGGTCCGTACTCATGCACATTTTTTCTTTAATATATATTTATGCACATTCGCATCGCTCAACCCGACATCGAAATTAAAACTTTAGATCTATAGTAGATACCTATAATGTATTCAACTTTAAGCCATAAACTTATTTTGATATATTTTGCTTACTTTTTTAAAACCCGTGATCCGTACTATGATACTCATGCACATCAAAATTTTAGTCTTTAATATAATTTTATACACATTCGCATCGCTCAACCCGACATTGAAATTAAAACTTTCAACTTTATGCCAGACACTGATTTTGATTTATGTTTTGCTTGATTCTAAAATTCGTTGCGTTGATCCGTACTCTGGTACTCATTTGCCTTAAATATACCTATCTATACACGTTCGCATTGCTCGATATGTTAAAATTCTATCATAGTCAAAAAAGAATTAGACTCTTATAAATGCAACCCGAAATGCAAATTTATTTTACTCAATAATTTTTCAGTAACTTAATATTATAAAATTAAAATTAGCTAGCACAGCGCATTCAATATTAAGCCACTTACTGACTGATATTTTTACTTGATTTCTAAATCCATTACGTTTGATCCGAAACTATAAGATTATATTTAATATATCTGTTAATGTGTCTCGATGTTGAAAATGAGAGAGTTAGATATTGTACAATTTGACTCAAGCCAATTTAACCTTTAATACATCTACATATTTGCATAGCTCAATGTTAAAAACTCTAGCATAGTCGAATATAGGTTTTTAGAATTAAGCAATTGACTCAAGATCCTAATTATGCACATTTGCCTTTAATATATATTTTTTACTTGATTTCTACATTATCATTTTTATCAGAACATGCACAACTCTATTCAAGTCACTGTGTGTTTAGTGTTTCTCGATGATGAAAAAAATTGTGCAATTTGAATCAAGAGCAATACTCATGCACAATTTCCTTTTAATATATATTTATTCACATCTGACATTGAAATTGAAAATTACTCTAGTATAATTATGTACAGTAGCTTGATCTGAAATGCAATTTTAAGAATATCTTCAAGTCACTGTGTGATTAATGCTAATCACGATTCAGTGTTGGAAAGTTTGAGCAGTTTTACTCAAGAGCCGTACTCATGCACATTATTCCTTTAATATATATTTTTACTAGATTTCTACATTCATAATTTGTCACCAGAAAGTGTAAAAATCTATTCAAGTCACTGTGTGATTTTGCTGAACAGTGTTGAAAAATTTGTGAAATTTGACTCAAGAGCCGTAGAGCTACTCATGCACATTTGCCTTTAATATATATTTTTTTCTTGGTTTCGACATTTAGTATGATTGATCTGAAATGTGAAAAAAATCTTTAAGCCACTGTGTGATTGATGCTTATCATTGTTGAAAGTTTTGTGAAATTAAACTCAAGAGCCGTACTCATGCACATTTTTCCTTTAATATATATTTTTACTTGATTTCTACATTTATTATTTTATCAGAAAATGAAAAACTCTGTTCAAGTCACTGTGTGTTTAATGTTTCTCGATGATGAAAAAAAAAAGTGCAGTTTAAATTAAGAGCCATACTCATGAACATTTTCCTTTTAATATATATTTATTCACATCTGTCATTGGAATTGAAAATTAGTCTAGAGTATAATTATGTACAGTAGTTATGTGGCTGTATTCATTCACAAATCCCCTAAGGTAAAACATTAAAAGCTTTCCGTAGTGTCTTGAATATTCCTTCATTTTGTTAAATCAATGCAAATAAAATAAAGCTTTATATATAAATCTATAATTTCAAAAATATTCCAAGACCTAGATCTACACTGATTGAAAATCTACTCAACAATTTTACTATAGATCTAGATGTAGACAGAAAAAATCCACCGAATCTGTTCAAAGCTTAAGCTATTTCTGAAGAGCTTTATCAATATGAATTAATTGTGTGCATTGCAGGACACATGAGAATTTTTTATATCATGATTTGACATGAAGCTGTTCCCGAATGCTAGAAGTAGCTAGATCATTCTACTGAACACCTGCAAATTGAAGACTTTGAAAAATGAAAATTACCCATCTAGATTTATCAGTGAATTGGCCAGATTGAAGAAAAAATGTTTGAGTTGTATTAAATGTTACCTTTCAAAAAATCCTGAGCATATAAATTGCAAAATATCCATAATATCCATGTTTTATCATTGAGATTTCGAAGCGGTTAACGTTATGCGTATCAGCGATGTAAACATCGATTCGCTCTGAGCAACGTTACGTCATTTATACATGAAACGTCATAATGATTGGAATGTGTAGTGTTGTGCTTTAGTAAGCGAGAGAGAATATTTCGTACATGATTTTTTGAGTCTAAAGCTAAAATTAAATTGTTTGTCTAATTCTTTCTTGGTGAAATGAGAAATTGTTGCCTACTGAAAATGCAACATCTATTATCAAGCTGTACTCAACGTGAAATAGAATGAAATGTTGAAAATCCACGGCTGCTTACTGAGTTACGTTTCGTGCAGGTTAAATGATGTGTGCTTGGTAATTGAAAACAAACTGAAGCGAATCGTGTAGATCTGTTTTCGAAGGCAATAAATCGACGTTGTTTGTCTGCACTGATTTCAAGCCTAAATGTAGAGATACAGTTATTTTGCCGTTTTAGCGTATAGCATACATGGTCAGATTGTAAATCAAAGAATATTGACATTTCATTTCCTTAACGAACTATGCAGATCTAGATCTAAGTTAAGCCAACTTAAAAGTTCTCAACAAACATTAATACTAGATATGTTACTTTTGTATTTGGGACATGTGAAGAAAATCGGGCCTGTTGAATGTAGATCTAACTTGATAGTTTAAAAGGGACAGAATTTAGATATTTTGCAGGGAGAAATAACATACTGTACATAGAGCTACTATCTGCATGAAACTGACTTTTATTAAACATCAAGAAATTAGCCGAATTAAGCTATGCTGAAATATTTGTCTGTAATTTAACAGTATAGTATATGTCTAGCCAAAACATAGGATATTTACGAATCATGAATTTCTGCGTTTGTGACTTTTGACAGTGAGTCAAAATTTGTAGCAATCAACACATTGACTTGTTTAAGGCTAAAGGTTCATAAGGAAAGTGAAATTTTTAATGTATGAAAATAATGCGTCTGTCGGGATTTTTTTTATCAAATTTGTCATTTGCAATGTTGAGGCCGAAGAGACCAGACGTGTTTTTAGATGCTCTGAGAACTTGAACAATAAGGTAACTCTTACATTATACTGTATTAGATCTATAACACTTAAAAATTATGCAAACTTGTATATAAAAAATAATGGTTTGTGAATTTGAACTTGAAGATACCAGACGTGTTTTATAGCTCTTAAAGCAGCTGACACAAATTTGTAGTGAACTAGATCTAGTATATAGCACGGTTAATGCCAAATGAAAAATAAATGTGTGAGTGGGATCTTATTTTTACACAGAATATTTCCCTTGCAACTTTGGCTCGGAACAGTTAAAACACTTTATAATATACACTATACTGTAACGCGCCGCTGATATCAACGTATAACTTATAGTAATACTATATGAAGAAATGCTTTCTAGATTTCTAGACCCTGAGGTGTGCTTCATATTTGAAACCCAAAATTCATGTTTGTACTGCTACACAAGTCATTGTTTTTGTATTAATTATCAGAATGCATCAACGGAATAAAAGTACATACAAGTATATTTTACTTTGTGCTGGTCATTCATCACATTTTTTTTTCAAACTACAATTCATATTAACAAGTTCATGAGTGAAGTTAAACTATAGGACGGCTGAAATTCTTATTCAATACATGTCAATTCTCTTTGTCTTTGAACACTCATGAATGTGTCTTGTTCTGATATATGCTCAGTTCAAAATTAAAAAAAGAAAGAGGTGAAAACTTTTTAAAGCTCTGACTGTTTGATACATGTTTCAAACTAATCTACCCTATGATATAACTAATTAAAACAAATATTTAGCATTATACACTCTACACTGTAGATCTATATAATGTACTGTATAACAAAGTCGTAAGTTCCAATTTGACTTTGATGGTATCAGATGTATTTCGATGCTAACCAGGTTCGCGAAAATTCAAACTATATGATGTATACTGTATACTGTGATTGAGATGTTTTTGGATGTTCAATATAAGTAAAGAATCAAAATGAATGCAATAGATGGTTTATTTTTTCAACAATGATCAATGAACATAATATAAAACAAATTTCGTATTTCCATTCTGAGCAAATTAAAAGTTTGTGGTTGTCCATTTCAATACATATAGCCTCCATGCGAATTTTTCTTCAAGGAACTACTGCAAAATGGGAATGTCTTCTGTGCACTAGGTTCCATATTGTTTCCAAAAGTTACTGTGTTGGTCTGGTTGCTGCTGTTGTTGTTGGTATTGATATTGCTAGTGTACACTTTGTTGGGTTGAAAACCATCTTTTTTGTCAATCATACTATGGTTCAAACATTTCACCATATTCAGATACATACAAGTAGGAGAATACTTTTCATGGTCCTTCCAAGGCTGGTCCGTTGGTAACCACGCGTGAAGCCTCAATCCACATGAGTGGCATTGGCAAACATCTGAGTAACCACAATAGTAAAACCCGCTCTCTACGATTTCTTGTTTGGTTGGGTGTTGCATTTGAACAGGCCACACGTCAAAACTCTTTAGCCTTGAGGCAGCAAACCTCATATCCAATGCAGGTGTAGGTTGAAAAACTAGACCGTCGGTTTCATTGGACATGTTTGTATAGTGAAATGAGATAATGTGTGAACACTGTTTGAAAAATGTCACTTAAATATATTTTTTTGCCCAATTGATCTGGTATGAATTGCATTATTTTGTGTGCTTCGTATATTATATAAGGCAACACAACTCTTTTGTACACTATCTGCTTTGACATCTAGACGCAAACATGTCTATGCCACAAGAACAAATAAACACTGTCGGTGCTGATATCAAGACATGCGACGTATGCAACAAAACTATGAAACGTAAAAATTTTCTGAGGCATACGAAGTCAAAAAGCCACATCAAAATGATGGAAGACAATCAAGTTTCTACTCATCCACCAGCGCTATCACAGACTAGTCTTTCCAAGTTTTGGGAGCTCGAGTCTGTCATCGTGAACTTCGAACAGTTTGAATGCGAATTCATCAGAAGCATACAGATTTTGCATTCATGTTTGTTTGAGAATGGCATGTTCCACCTGAGATGTTCACCAAAGGAACTTTTCCGAGAACTGATGACATTGTACCAGCATGTCCAATATGTGTACCAACAGAAAGCCTTTTTGAGACAAATACAAAGGAACTCATATCAGCCAACTGATGAGTTTGTTACTGTGGGTACATATATGAGAAAACTTTCTACTCTGACTGGAACAGAATCTGGTGTGAACAATATAAATTGTTCTACCATGCAAAGTACGGGAGATTATGAAAATATGTCCACATCACAACCACAATGTCCTATCGCTGAGACTGTGAAAACTGAACCAGAATCATGAACTGACTATGTTTCCTTGTATAAACTCTAGAAATGCAATTAGAAAATGTTTTAGTGTAGCATGTTATGTTGTTTTGCTTGAGAATTATTAAAATATTACTGAAATTACAAACTTTCTTTGTATTCTTTGTTTTCATTATGTAATAGTATGGAAAATGTATATTAGTGTGTTACAAACCTCTACAATCTTTATGTTGACCAGTTGGTTAGGAAAATGAGGTTTAGTATATGCAAAGACCCACAGAAATGTTTTCGATGTGGATTCTTAACAGCACCTACTTCGAACAGTTCAGCTACATATCATGTATGGCGAATGTACGCTATTCTCAAGGCAAATGATATCAATATGTTAGATTTCATCGCCTGTAACTATCCATTCTGTGACAAGTGTCATGGGCTATACAAAACGGTCATGGATGAACAAGGTCTTGTAAAAAACTCATTTGTCAATGGACTATATGTTCACTGTGCATTGCACATTGCCGATATTGAATATGTAGAAGATAGATTATCAAACGTGGACATGAAAACTCAAATGATGTTTGAAGACTTAGAGTTGTTTGCCACTCCGCCAATAATGTATTCGGTTAAAGAAATGTTTTTTGTTGATGATATATTTGGGGACAGAAATATAGACATATCAAAGAAGTCGGATTTGGAAACATTTTATTTGCATTCTAAACCATACTAATATATCAAACCATCAACTCTATTTGTTTTCAAAATTCTTGCAAAAACATTCAATTTTATCCAATTCCCTGAAAAACAGTTCAACATCAGTCCTTCTTGTATAGTCAATATGCTCCGATTTGAAAAGTTCCATATAGAATTCAAGCTCGGTTACAGGAAGACTTAATCGCTTACTAGCGAAACGTCTTTCATCTCCAACATCAAAATTCTCTGCATGGAATTTTTGCCCGTCTTGTGGTGGCGGAATGTCTTGAAGAATCTTGTTACATAGTATATCTCCACTGTAGTGAAGAATCGCGGCAAATACAGCATAATGTATGTATAAATCATCACTGGCTTCAGAAAATCCATTGTTACCAACTTTTGCTTTATATAATTCGTGGCATTTTAGACACATTGGATAGAAAGCACAGCGTATACGTCTTTGATCATCGATCCCATTTTCAACACCAATGCAGAAAAGTTTGTAGATACGCCACAAATAAAAAGTCATGATACCATCGACTTCTTTTTCAATATATCCACATCTGTAACAAAACTCTGGGTTCTGATATATTGTTCTGGGTTCCATATCAAGATTAATGCTGTGTTGTATTTGTTATAGCTACATGGTTTATATAGTCATCGTTGACTTTAAAGTGCAGTTCACATTCGGTTAGTTCATTACTTCTTATCATAACTTGGCTGAGAAAACAGATTTGAGAAAGTCAGAGTAGCTACCATAGAACGGGTGAAGACCTACTAAGGCAACTGTATAGGGAATTCATCATAATGGATTTCAGCAAGTGCGAATTTTAAACGAACCTGGTTAGATCATCGAAACAAAAAATCGATTTGGAAACATTTTATTTGCATGCTAAACCATAATGACATATCAAACAATCAACTCTATTTATTTTCAAAATTCTTGCAAAAACATTCATTTTTATCGAATTCTCTGTAAAAGATTTCAACATCAGTCCTTCGTGTAAAGTCGATATGTTCTGATTTCATAAGTTCAAGGATGAAACCAAACTCGCTCGAAGTAAATGATAATCTTGAACAAGCGAAACGACGTCCATCCCAGACATAAAAATCCTGTTTACGAAATTTTAGCCGATCTTGTGGCGACAAAGTATCTTGATAAATCTTGTTACATAGTTTCTCTCCTTTATAATGAAGAATCGCGACAAATGCTGCATAATGTATGTATAAATCATCACTGGCTTCAGAAAATCCATTGTTTCCAACTTTTGCCTTATACAATTCATGGCACTTCAGACACAAAGGATATACAGCACGACGCACACTTATATTTTCTTTGGACGGTTTTTCAACACCAACACAGAAAATTTTGTAGATACGCCACAAATAAAAAGTCATGGTACCATCGACTTCTCGTTCAATGTATCCACATCTGTAACAAAACTCTGGGTTCTGATATATTGTTCCGGGTTCCATATCAATACTAATGTATGTTCTGTGATGGTACCATTTGGTCGACTGTGTTTTGTATGTGGTATGACACATGTTTATACCTTGTCATAATTGTTATAGCCACATGTATGTATAGTCATCGTCGCCTTTTGAGCAGGTGATTCTGATTGGTTGAAATTTAACTCGCATTCTGATTGGTTCTTCTAGTAACAGTACTAGAACTCAGAGTATAAAAGGCAGCGTACACTCGATAATATCATTATTTCTCATCATGACTTGGCTGAGAAAACTCATCAGGCTTCTGAAGCCAAAGAAATCTAAGATATCCAAGAAGGCCAGAGTAGCTACCGTAGACGAGGAGACTCAAACAGACAGATTGCCTCAGCGTCGAACGGGTGAAGACCTACTAAGGCAATTGCATCGGCAATCCATCATGATGGATTTCTACAAGAGGAGAGGTCTTGAATGGACAAGCCGGCAGCCTTTGCCATGGGTGGTAAAGAGGAAGAACCTATATCCAGATTTGTCAGAATTTTACTGACAAACTGGTATAAGAACCAAAGGCCCTTTTCAGGGCCAACCAGTTATTTCAGAAAGAATTTGTCTCATGAGTTATGAAATTTAGCTGTAGCTAAAAGTTGGGTCTATACTTGAACTGAGGCTTGTAAAACATGAATACTGAGGTATATGAAAGAAAAACCTTTTCCGTTTAATGTCTGATATATTACCATCTATTGTAAGCTTAAATATTTGGTCAACTGACTTTTGCTATTGATATGGTGTAGTAAGTTGATATCTAAAACATTTGTTCTCAAACATGTTGCACAGTATACAGTGTATAGTGTGATTTTTTAATGAACCTGGTTAGAGCATAAAAAACTCATCTTATACCATCAAACTCAAAGTTTGGATATCGACTTCAGTATGTGGTAAATTGCCTAGGCTGTTCTGAAATGGACATGTTCAAAAACCTTTTCATTTGCTCAGAGTGAAAATATCTAGTTTGTTCATATTATGTTCAGATATTGCATTCATAGTGTTTGATTTTTTATTTCTATTGGGCATCAAAACATCAGTTTGAAAAGCAGAAACTACACAGAAACAACAGGATATCACCTTCATAAATTGTTTTGGCAAAGACAAAAATGTATAACAAAATGTTCATTTTTTCATTTGATTTTATTTCATAAACTTCTAAACAAAATCAGCATGTTAAGATTCACATTGCATTCCCATCGCTGTCAATCAACGCATCTTCTATATCATTCCAAGTGTCAATTATATTGTTTATCATAATACACCTACCACCATCTGTATACATCATGGCCTTTTCGACTCTGAAGAATCCATATTCGTATTCTGTGCAGTTTGTTACTAAAAACTTGAATGGATACAAATACAGTGTTGTTTCGTCTGTTACCTTTGGAGTTCGAATACCGAGATATCTTACTTCATAGAAAGACTTATCTAGTAGATACTTCGTTGCCAATATGTCGCAAAGCATTAGAACTCTAACATCGTTTGGATAGTCTGTTAGAGCTTCATGAAACAACTTGTTAGCAAAGCTAGGATCTTCTGAAATTATGTCTGATCTAGCAGTTTCAAAGATCTGCTTACATAAATGAACAATTTGTTCTTCTGATGGATTTGGTGGATCATTGTTAACGAATGACAAACAACCCGATGCATCTGTATACTCAACGAATTCGGTTTCGTACTGTTCATTGATCAGAACTTTGTAGGGATAACAATCGAAGGTCGTTGTTTCACCCAGAGCTGGAAAGTTTGTAGATAGATAGGTTTTCACATTTATGTCATACTGTGCATGTAATTTGAATTTTGAATCTAGCATCGCAATCAGCAACAACAGTCTCAGGTCTTGACGTAAGGAAAACTTTTTCAACCCTAGTCCGTATAATTCGAGCGCATACAGTTTTTGGGCATCTATCTCTTGTTCTTTATTTCCTAATTTGATGTCATCTAGACCCGCATTAGTCATACCAGTAATGTGATATTTGTTCAGTTTATCATATATTTTGTCACACAAATCTTGTGTTTTCCTTCTACCGAATGCAGTTTCACTACAAACGACAAAATATGTGCCATCGTCTTTGCATCTCAAGATAGCCTGTTGAACTTCGTCTAAGAAATCAGAGTCAACTGTGAAAGTAAACTCCTTATATCGGAACGAAAATCTGCCAATGCCTTCTAGATCTGATAATGCCTTCGAAAATTGTTCGACCATCTGTGACTGATACCTTTCATTGCCTGCATGGAATCTAGACAAGTGGATTTCGCTTCCATCCAACATCGTTTTGATACAAGAATATTTTTCAGATAACAGATTACATAATAGAAATACCCTTGTATCATCGATAAAGTCTAATCCGCGGTTGAACAAATCCAAAACATTGAGTTCATTGTTTTCTTTAACACTTGCTCTGGTTGCATGGAAAAGTTTGTAACACAGCTGGTTGATTCTTTCTTCGTCCTGTTGAGAAAGTACTTCGTATGTATTAGAGATTGGAATATTGCACATTGATTCGTGTATCATGGAATGAACCGTTAATCGTTTTGCTGTCAAGACATGTTTGTTAACTGACGATAGGGTTGAAAAGAAGTAGTTTATATATCAAATATGTTGAGAAAATAATGCACTTTAGATTCTCAACAAGGATACCTTTAATCTATTATACGAAATATGTCAACTGAAAACAAATTTTGGTTTTGTTTACTTTTGATGCTTTCATAACTCTTGATATCATCTTTCGAAAACAATTGTGTGGTCCTGAAAAGGACCGTTGTAAATGACTGGCAGCGTTCAGTGTAACGGCTCAGTCTCATTATTTTGATCTTCATCTTTTTCCTGGCATTCAGGACACATCAGGCATGACCCTTCGTCCTCGTCAAAGAAACCTTCTTCTTCATCTGGACAATTGTGTTTCTCTCCCAAGTACGATAGAATGGCAAAACACTTGCCACATTCTATTACACATGTTTTGGAACACACTGCACACCTTGAAGTCATCTTGCAAATGTGAGATCAAGAGCAAATCTTATGGTATTTATACAAGAATACCACGTGACTATCAAATGAAAAAAAAAGTTCCATGAAAATCACGCCCACAATCAAACTCTGCTCGTTGATTGGTTGATGTGCGTATGAGTACATGAAAAAGTTCCTCTGGCGGAAGCATACTTAACATGCTGTTCATCTAGTATATAAGCTGGTAACATGCATTACTTTCAATCTCTTGATCATCTGATCCAAGATTTCAGAAGCAAATATGATTTCTACCTATGATATTTATAAAGATGTGGATATTCGACGACAGACTTTTAGGTCATGGCCAAAAGAGTCAACGATTAGTTCTGAAGACTTGGTTCAAGCGGGCTACAGATTTACACATTTTCAAGATAGAGTGAAGTGCAACACCTGTGGAGTGAAAGTACAAGGTTGGCAACAAGACTCAGATCCGTGGATAGTTCATGTCAGACATTCGCCGATGTGCTACCATGTCATTTTGGAAAAAGGACTGCAGTTCATTCGAAAGCATCGAACAAACGAAGTACTTCAAAGCAGTCATTCTACGATAGTGGACTTGACGCCTTACATTACAGCGAAACCTAACACTAACTGTTGGAATGGAGAAAGCATCAATTTGACAACGGAAAAAGTTTGTGATTCACCATATGTGACACCAGTGACACAAATGCAACAAGTGCAACAAATGCAAGAAAGGAAACCGACTGAACAACTACATTCTAAGCAGGAACAACATGATGTCAAAACTAAAATTAACTCTGTGCAAAAAGTTAAACGCAAACCATTGAAATACAAGGACAAATGTAGGCATTGTTTCCTACGAGAAAAAGGTGTTCAAATTTTACCTTGTAAACACTCATGCTGTGTGGTATGCATAAAGACTATGAGAAACTGTTTCATCTGTAGGAGACCAAAAAAAGACTTCAGATTTGTATGATTCAAAGTAAGTTTTTATTTCAGTTGTTGTCTTTTGTTGTTATTCGAGACAACATACCTGATACAGAATGTTAAGATATGTTACACTATAATAAAACTGAAAAAATAAAACTATAGTATTGAGCAGAAGTTCGCCTTTTGTTTTTCAGATATCCCAGTTTCTTGATTTTGTACATCGTGCTGCGTTTCTTTGCTATTCCAACAAAATGCTGGTATTGTCAATGCTTCGTTGTCATACTCACGAACGACATACAGCAATTTGGTATTTGGATCATAATCACTTCGCCAAGTTTTTAACGCATTCAAAGATCTCATGTGTGGATTGTATTGATCATAAAACAAACAAGCTGACTTTTTGGTTTTGAAAATAATGTTCATGAATCCAACGTGTCGAGCAGTATTGCAAGTTTCATCCTCAAACTTTTGAACTTCCAATACATACAGCTTTGTTTTGTTGGGTTTTTTGGGCCCATGCTTGCAAACATTTTGTTTGTTGAAATCACCAAACTTTACTTTTTTCTTGGTGGGTTCATAGAGAGGTTTTGATTGCTCTAGCTGATTCTGATTATTAAGCTGATTCTGATTATTAAGTTGGTTATTCAAAACGTTAATCAACTTATCATTTTGTGTTTCAGCTGATTCACACTCACACATATCTGATTTTGCAACTGTGGCTATTTATGTCAAAACTTATTTTAATACTTTTTTTGCATTCAAGGTCGGTAGTAAAATGAATGAATAAGAAAAATAAGAAAGGACGCTTTTTTGGTATTTCATTTATTTTCTACAAAAGTGCATTCATATCAATATCAGAACCTTCTGCAAACATTTTGACCGAGTTATTTCCAATCCTCTGAATTGTTCCAAGGTCGCATAATGTCTTTTCATAATTGTCTAAACACCCACTCAAAGGTAATCTCAGGGTTAACTTATTTTCATTACCAAATAAGTTTCTGACTTCTTGATTTGTCATTTCCACATTGGAAAGAAAATATCCGAACAACATTTTTTGTTTTACGCTTCTTTTAGCGTCAGGTTTACATCTGTCGTATACAACGAAACAAAGATATTGCTGTTCATTAACATTTGAAATTATCTGCTGGTAACACTCCCATCGAAAATCATGAATTGCGATCAACCACCGGGTTGACGTTGGAATATTGTTGGCTTCGTTCGTCAGTAGTAAATATCCAAACATGTGACGCATCAGTTTTGAACGACAGCTTTCGTCAATACCCATTTCTTCAATATTTCGATTCACGAAAGTGTCCATGACATACGCTTTTCTAGATTGGCCTTGTGTGAGGAGCTGTTTGATTTTGCGGGAATGCATTTCAACCCATTCTGTTGCGGTTTCAGACAATGGCCGTAACAGTCCAGTCGAATTTTGAGTTTTGCATTGAAACGATGGGGTCATGTTTATAAAAAAAAATAAGTTTACCAACGAATCTTGAGTGTGGATTGCTTATATACTATTCCAATTCCAATGTATATATTATTTTAGTACTGGTTTCGCTTGGATAATGAGATTCTCAAACAAATGTACAATATCATAAACAGTATCATTAACGCCATTCCAAGCGCGACTATGAGTAGAACCATCTGTCTTGATTCAAAGGACCTCGAGCAGCAATCTTGAACTTTGAAATCTTGTGCTGGGTTAGTTGAACTGACTTTAGTCGACGTTTCACTATCCGACTTCTTAGATTGGGATTCGATGTCAATCAGCTGTTGCTTCTTTGTGGATGTTGGAAAAGGAAATGTTTTCATGATAATCTATTCGATTGTTTGAAAAAGTGATAGTTGCAGTGTACTTTGTATGATTCTTCATGGAGAAAAATAATGTACAATAATGATCGAAACTGAACCGGACATTTCTATATATTTTTTTCTTATGTCCAAAGTTTGAGACTGACATTTGTCCTTAATTCAACCTCAAAACATAAAAATCAGGCCGGCATATTTAGGCGGGGGGTACTTTTCAAAGGGCCCCCCCCCCCTGTTAAAATTTACTGTAACAAAAATCAATACCACCATCTATACACGCCACAATCCTGATTAAAAAACATACAAAGTAAACTGGTCGCTTTGCTACGTGAAAACGCGCAGTTTATTAAGTTTTAGTCCTACACACTGTGAATGGAAGCACACTGCTGATAGTTCAGAAAAGTTGTAAAAACTGTTAATGTGTCAATACTCTGACACTTCGTTATCATGTAGAGTCTGAAATAGCTTTTGTCTATACTTGTATATGAACACGGTGACTATGCCTACAGTCATTACTATACATGTTATAACGAATATCAATATATTTACTTTGTCATGTTTTTCTCTAATGCTATCTAAAGTGTTTTGCATCGTGGTTAATTCGTTTGAAGTAGTGAACGTACTGTTTAATATTGCGGTTGTAGTTAATGATAAAGCATCATTCTCCAAACACAAGTGATTTATTTCCTGACTTTTATATTCGTTTGCGAGTTTGTGAACGGCCTCTTGGTAATTAGGAAAAGACAGTAACTTTTTTCTACCAATATCAACCAAAACAAAACCGGTAGGCACATCGGATATATGAAAGTAATAGTTTGATGTATCGACGTTTTTGAAAATAGATGTATTCAGATAAATGATGTAGGCACCGAATTCTGTTTTAAATGAGTTCAATATACACATGTCCATGGTTTGTGTCGATCCTTGTTTTATACATTTATTTTCTATTTGCTTCATATACATTTGAACCACAAACTGCTCAAAGAGTTTATATGATTTGATGTCGCGAATAGAAGCAACATTGCATCTTGTAGATCCGTTTGCTAAATACATGCACTTCTCTCGTCCACTTACAAGAATACCATTCTTCCGATTAGTGCAATTTTGATATGTCTCTTTGTTAAAATCATTGTCCATTGTATAGTAAAGACTTTCATATTGCTTTGTTCTGATTATAGACGGTTCAGCTGTACAACCATTTTCTTCATCATTAAATATCTTGTTGGTTTCAATGTCAAGTTTAGGACAGGTGTCGAGAAACGAGACAAAAGATCTATACATAACACTTTCATAAGACTTCAAATTTATGAAGGGGTATTTGAATTTAGTATACAGTTGCATTGTAAGACGGGCTACTACACTGTCAGCCATACCGACGTCGCCATCAAAATGCCTGGCAGACAACTGATCCACAATGTCGTTATTATAATAAATTCTATCATTTACATTTATATAAAAGCAAGATCCATTGTACATTAAACCAACGGTCGTACTTGAATCACATAAATGACAGATGCAGCCTATTAAATGTGTATTTTCATTTTCTTCTCTGTTTTTGTGAAAAGGATTGTATTGTGCCGAGGTTGTGCATACCAATGTCAGTATTAACAAAGACAATGTTAACATGATAAAATACTTTTATTTCTTTATCATAAGATAACAGTTTAATAGTGAGAAAATACATTCCATCACAATGCTAATTTGTACTCAGTGTCTTTTCTCAGTTTGTTTTACTTCTCTGTCCAGTATACCCAACGCTTAACTGCTAAGTAACATTTTGTTATACTTTCAAGCAAATTCATGAGTTGATATGTAATGTACGCAGTAAAAGCTGTCCATTTCCATTTTGTTAGACCGGCATATCTTTGACACTCTGCTATGACCTTTCTCTTTTTAACAGGTGGAACATACTGTTCATCATCTAGAGATGAATGTAATGTTGTATTTGGCATGGGTTGCGTCCTTTTCCTACTTGATCGTTTGGATGTTTGGCTTGCCATAAGTGTGATAAAAGAAACTGAGTAATCATGTTGTATACTATATAACAGTGACATAAAAATAATGCAAACAAGCAACCACAGTAAAAACTTTAAAAGCTAGGTGCATAATCAAATCTAATCAAACTTCATTAAACTTCAACCATGGCACAAGGTTTACTGAACATTTACTATGAGAATCAAGATTTCGATTACGGCACGGATCAGTGTGAAGATACTTATTCGCTTGATGAACAAGACAAAGAACTCATTAAGCTGGGACTGCACAACGATCCGGAATATCAAAAATCAAACATATCGGATGATAGTAACTCACACAAAGAAGCTGAGCCACATACCGGTGCTAAAAGAAAACAACGACATGGTATGTCGAACTCCAGGCCGAAAAAACAAAAAACAGAAACAAGTGAGCAAGGACAGGTGCCGTTATCGTCACCAAAAGACATGTCATATGAATCATTGAAAGAAAATATCGGTAAACTTAAAACAGCACTGGACTATGTTTCATCCATGCAAAATAGATTTGAATCAGGACTAAATAAACATGTGGATTCTTGCATAAAGGAAATCAATTTTATGATTAAATATCATCAGAAAATTATAGATTCTAAAGTTTGCTACAAATGCAAGGAACCCCCGAACATTCATCCGGTGAAAGTAAAAAGTACAAGTTGTGGACATATATTTTGCTGTATAAGATGTTTCAGTGACTATTTTAATGTTGTACAAACTGAGAGACAAGGACAATTTTTTTGTCCTCGGTGCAACTGTAATGGAGCTGTCCTTATCGAATAATATAAATAAAATGTGATAAAATAAAACTTATGTTGTTCATATTTTACTATTCTGACATCCCTTCAACTTGTCGTATCATATTTTCTTGAATCTTGTTTTTGAATTTGATGAGTTGTTCTTTCTCACAACATATTTTCTCTCTTAGATATTTAGTGTCAATAATCTGGTTGTATACATCAAGCCTGTTCAATGTTTTGAAAGTTAGAGCTAGCAATTTTCGTGGCGCATCTGACAGATCACAAAGTTTGCGTGTATTAATATACCAATCTTCTAACAGATGTTTGAGTACATTCCTAAATTTTCTGTCCTCTGAATTTCGTTTTAAAACGTTACAATAGTAACTAGGTATACCGATTTCTTTGAATAGATCAAGCATTTCTCCTGGGGGATTGTTTTGTAGAACAATGTCCGTAAGTTTATCACAGTTGAAATCTAATTCTTGTTTTTTTTTTATAACGGTATTAAAAGGGTTCGTTTGAATTAGACACAGTGTACATTGAGAGTCATTGAAATCGACGGGTAAAGGTATCTCATAATGTACAAACAAACCAGGATGCGTTGATATGATATTATTTTCTTCCCATCCCCTTCTTGGATCAAAGAATAAGTTATAATCAGCTAGACGTTGTCGAACCACTAACTCTTTTTCGCTGCTTGACATCGAATATTTGAAATGTATTTGATTTTGAAGCTTGAAGAGGGAACCAAATAAGACAGTTTTTGTTACATCTTGCTTTACCAAAGTCACATAATGCTTTTTGTCCGACTTTTCGGTTAGCACACATACATCATACTCGTTTGTGCTCTGAGTCACCATTATATCGTTGACTTCAATCCACGTATTTTTCTTCAAATCATATACTTGCTTGGTATGTTTGTCTACCAAAAACAAATTGCCTTTGTCTGTAGTCACAAGTTGCACAGACACCAATTCAACTGTTGGTTTTGACATCTCATAAACATCTAAAAACTTTTGATGGTCGAATGCATCTTGGATATATCTAATTTCATGAGTGCCAGTTTTCGAGCGACTATACATGTACAAAGACAATCCGTTAAACAAAATATGCCTTGGATCGGATTTTTTCAAGTGTTCTAGTATTCTTCTGTTAACGGCTACATCAACCCAGCGTTGATGTCCTGGTTTTGGACCCGTGAAATATTGTACAGTCTTTTTACGTCGATTAAAACATAAAACTGAGAAAGGGATTATATCTTTAAATGCAAAGTCTTTACCATTCAAGAGGACTGTGACATCACTGGTTGCCTCAACGTACTCGGACTTCAGTTGTAAAACATCAGCAACAATTTGCTTGCAAGTCTCATTAGTCAGTTGTAAACGTTTTAGTTCTTGATCAACAGAATTATGACAAACGTCACGGAAATGATCCATTAATTCTTGAATAAAATCTTTGTTTGTATGGTTCAGATTTTCTATAAAGCTTGACAAGACTAAGACATCATCGCAATCTTTAAAGCGAGATAACAAAAATTCTATTAGGCTGAACACATCGTACTCGCGAGCAAATTCAAATAACTCTGAATTCAGTTGAACCTCGTCATCATACCCTTTTGAAAATTTGTTTAACATTGAAAGTGCCGAAGCAGATAAATTTGTATAAAACGGAGATGATTTAACAGCATCTCTACAAAGCTTAGATGACAAGGCAGTTAACTTATCTATATCAAAAGGAATAATAATTTTGCATTTTGATTTAGTAGAATTTCGAAGACCAATTTTATGAAAATTTCTAGATGGATTTTGATGAGCAAACCTTTCACCATTATATTTCAAAACGGGTCGCATATATTTGTCGACGCAGTACAAAACAAAAGCCCTATCTGTGTTCCGACTTGTGTTGGGCAAGAATGCGGTAGGTTTTACATCTATTGGCTGGGTAAATAAATATATAGGTGTTTCAAAATAGATGGCAAGGGTTTTCAGTACCAGAAACACGCTTGATATTCGCCCGGGTTCATTGGCATGAGTTTCTTTAATATAACTATTGACAGTCACATACTTTCTATTGGAGTAAATTGCACATTCCTTGTCGCAAATCGTTTTATGTTTCCGCATTGTATCAACCATAGCGGTTCGTATTAGCTGAAAGTAATCTTGTTCGCCAAACAACCAATAACTCATGCTACGATATAAGCTATTTCCATCATTTGTTACATCATGAGCGATAAACAACCCGCTTTGATCATCAGTATCAAGCATCGGTAATGTTGAAGTATCTATTTGTATAAGATAATCCGTAGTTAATTTTTTAACGAGCTCCTTTCGCAAATTACTGTCAAGACATTTTATCTGCTTAGGTCTATACACCTTTGATGGTACTGCTTCATCTTCATTAGAGACAAATTGTCTTTGTCTTTTTAAATTTGTTTTTCCATGTGATGATTTATCGTTCACAAACTGTGTTTCTGTTGCATTTGTCATTGGCTTAGTCGTATATGCAGCATTGGGTTGTGTTGAAGGTTTTAATTTCGGAGCAGTTGGAATATCAAAATCATCATCAGAATCAGGAAAGTTTGGAAATACCCTTTTACGGTGTGTTACTTTTGTATTAGGCATATTAATGTCAGTGGACAGACGTTTACTTCATTGTCAAATCAAATTCGTTTAAATACTTTTTTTCGTCATTTTGAGAAAATCGACTGCGTGCTTCTTTCCTTTTATAAAAAAGTATTAAAACACAAAAGGGTCAGTTATGCAGCTATTATTTCTTAAACAGTACAGTCGATATGATTGTAGTCTCTATATTAATCATTTTGATTGATGTTTTATCTCATGTCGATTGTAAAACTTGTGACTGTGGTATTAATTGTCACAAGTTTAACGGTTTAACAACAACAGATGATAAATGTTATTTCGTGGCACCAATCAACCCCCTCTACGGAAAACAATATATTGTGAGTGATAATGACGAAGAACAGTTACTTATTAAGCATATATTAAAGGGATTGACATCAAAAAGAAATTTATCTGTTTCAACTGATTTGGGTTATACATTAAAACATTTTCAATCAGATTGCTTTACGCATACTTGTACAGACACAACCTACGTGTATGAATGTAAATGTGAATTGACACTTTGGGAGAAAATGACAGAAAAAGTAAAACTGTTTTACAGTAAATATAACGAGTTTTTCTGGATAGCCGTTGCAATTGTAAGTGTCATCGTATTACCAATTATACTTAAATGTATATTGTGTTGCTGCAAAAAAGATTAATGTCTGAAAAAAACACCAACATTTTTGACATTCCAATCACGTGATACTGTATTTTTGCTATCATCCAATCAGAAACAATTACAAAATAGACCCATATATAAGAGAGTGTCCAACCTCACAATTGATCTTATACCATCAACATGTATTGTTCAAAAACATTGAACGAAATAAACTCAGTTGAGATAGATATGTTAGAACCATCAATAGACGATATGTTTCTTTCCGAAATCGAGCCAGAACACTGGGATTGTCTTTGGGAAGATGTAACCTCCGGCGACCAGTTTGAAGATTTTTTTGATATACCACAAGTCACAAATACCACAGATTCTTTCAACTTGACAGCGGTTGATTCAAAACCAGAAGAAATTGAAAATGGACCACTCAACCAGCAACAGATTGAGCAGGACGATTTACTCTTGCGACAGGACATGATTCAGTTTGAAAAAGACTCTGAGCAGAAGTTTGCAATTTCACAATGTGATGATAGTTCGAAAGAAACGACTACAGTAGCAACTGGACAATATTTTATTAATAGCTTTGGGCGAAAAGTGACAAAGCGAAGAGAATGTTCTTTTTGTACATGTATTGTATAGCTATGACAAATGTAACAGGAATACAGATGTGAATACGAAAACAATTGTTTCTTTTTTCTTTCAATTTCAATAGTGTATAATACTACCATTTGTTCCTCACCCATATGAAAAACATATCACAACTACAATACATCGTGTTTGAACAAGTAATCGGTGTGTATGTATACCAGTTTCAAATCATAATTATAATTATGCAGTTCATTTGAGATAGGGACATCAAAAATACAACAATGTTCGATTTCCATCTTGATATCTAACGATGTATCTTCTTTCTTGGTTGTGAAACACTTGTAAAAGTTGTATCTTATTTAAAATATCATCAAAAAGGTAACACTGACGGACTTTACCGTATTCAGAAATGTCAGTTTCATACAGTAAATCTAATGTTTCATGAGGACTTGAGGCGACAGCAATTTCGTCTAAGAAGAACAGTCTGAAATTGGTTATTTCAGTTGAATCAGTACAATACATATCATATGTGAGACAGAATAAACAACTATCATTTTGTATTGGATTTTCCAAATAGTGTTTGAGATGTAATAAATATGTCTTTAAACCATTTTCATCAGTTTGGTCAAGAAGTGCATGTATTTCATACACAAATGGTGGGTGTGCTATTGCAAATGTTACAACGCTGTGTGGTGGTTTAGTAAGTCTGCACCCTGCTAGTATTCTTCCCTGACAAATAGGCCTGTGACATTCTGTATTCAGTAAATGAAGCTTTTGAACTAGATCCATATAGTCTGGATAAACATTGCACTGTTCTTCAACTAGCTGGATCAATTTCATCTGATTAGGTGTGATAGCCCTTAAAAATGTTTTGAGATCGTAAACATTCAGACTGTTGAAATTTTCCATGACATTAATTTTTAGTTCCCTTTTTGGTTGTTGAATATATTGGACGTCGCAATATGGTTTTTCCTTAGACATTGAAAACAAGTGTTTCAGCGGCTCAATCAATTCTGCTGTCGTTTGTCCATTTTCCAGATTACTTATAACTAAAGTATCGGAGTGTTGAACATTTGCCATCGTATCTTTCACGCATTGAAGCTCGTTGCTATACATTGAAAGTTCTTCCAACAGTTCGCTTGTAATAGAATCCATCATTACTGTTCAGTAATATGATGAAGAATGTAACCGTTGCAGCTGGTTTCAATTTATGTTATGATGAACACAAAATAATGCTGTTATTAAATGTTTATTTGTACGAGTATAACATTGCATAACACTTGTTTTGTTTTGATTGTGAGGGTGGTGTTTGTATAGGACAGCACCATGAGCGAAATGTTGTTGGATAATTTGGACGAAAGCTTGTATGGCACAGATACTAAACGTTTATGCGAAAAGCTTAGAAAAGAAAAGATTTGCCGAGTAGTTGAGATGAACAAACCAAAGTTACCAGATCTTTATAAAAGATACATTCAATACCATCCACAACTTTTCTTGTTGTGTAGATCGCCGATGGGTTCTGGTAAAACTTTTCAACTGAAAAAGATCATTAAATACTTTTCGGAGTCAGCACGAAAATCAAAAGTAGAGTTTAGAGCTTTGTGGATAACACCGAAGAGAACATTCGCTACATATGTTACAAAAGAAATACCTGACTTTGTAGACTATAGAAATGCAAAGAAACCATACTCCTATGTGGATTATCCAAGATTAGTAGTACAGGTTGAATCACTGAAACATTTCAGTGAAATCGAATTTGATACAATAAGTGTGAGAGGATATCGTTTCCTAATTCTAGACGAAATCCACAGTATTGTTGAAGAAATGAAATCCGAATTGTTAACAGCTCAAGAACAGCGAACATTGACAAAACTGTTTATCAAAATATTTCGAGCAATACCTAGATGTATATGTTTCGATGCACACCTTTCATTTGATTTAATAGATATACTGAAACAAATACACTGCGAATGCACAACTGGTAGTGCTCGCATTTGTTTAGTAAATGCATTCTGCAGTAAAGATCACAACCTGGTATTCTTTCGCAAATGTTTTTATAATAGTTTAGTGATTCAAATTCTACGAAAGAAAATCATGAAATCAGAAGCATTTAGACAGTACAAGCCATTGCTATGCACACAACGCATCACGAACCTTGTACTTGATAATGAGAGTGACAAAATTGACAAAATCTTTAGGAGTATCTACATAAGAGATTACTTGAAGTCGAATGATAAAGATGATATTTTAGTTGAGTTGTACGACGAGCTTAGTCGTGGTAACAAGGTATGTGTTACATGTTCAACAAAGAAGCAGGCATTTCTGTTAAAGAAACTTTATTCATCATGTGGTTTCAGAGTTAGAATATTGACTGGTGAGTGCAACAGTGAAAAGAAACAAAGGTTTATCAATAATCCAGATGTATTTGTGAAGGGATGTGACTTGTTCATATATACTACAGCATTTCAAGTCGGTATCAACGTTTCGTCTACATTACCATATTTTCACACGCATTATGTGTTTATTGAAATTTCATCTTTCGTTGCCTCAGTTGGTTCCTTGGTACAAACCATTGGAAGAGTCAGAAAATTAAAAGGCAGGATGTACAAAATTATCGTTATAGATAGGAAAATAAGATCATCGCAAAACAAGACACTGACCACAGACGATATGTTACCATATGATTCAAAAGCCTTGCTGTCATCAAGCAGCACAACAAAATACGTATCTAAACTCTTAGCGGATTTTCATTTCAAAGAAAAGTCGGTGTACAAAGATGTTGATATGTTCATTGGCTTATTCATTCGTTTAATGTCAAATAAAGTAAAAACTTTTGTAAGGACACAGGGTGAAACTCATGAATTGGATCAGGTGGTAAACTTTTCTGGATTCCAGTATTCATACAAAGAATACGAAATTTTTGTTGACAAATTTATTAAAACATATACATATGAAATAAAGCATAGTTTAGACAAACACGTCAAACATATATGGAAGGTATTAGAAAGAAAGTCGATTTTTGTTTCTACAATAATAAATAATTTCGATGCTTTTATCACGCGTCCAAAAAATATGAGTAGAGCCGAATGTCTAATGAAAGTATTCGAGTTTACAAATTCTCACTTTGGACTAGTATACTCGTACGTTCATACAAGTAACATGGATAATACAGAAATCACTTACTTTGAGAAGCAGCTAAAATTGTTCTTTCCTAAATGTACAATACAAGATCTAGATCGATTCAAGTATTTATTTGTAAATTTTATAAGATGTTGTACTATAAGGACAAAGGATCCAACAGAACTGACGATATTTAACATGCAGCAATTTGAGAAAATGTTGAATACTTGTCATATTGTAATTTTATCGTCTTATTCCAAATTCGTTAGTACACATATCAGTAAATCTTCAACTACGAGACAGATGTTCGTCAGTCTTATGTCGAAAGTACTACGGTTATATATACGAAAAGATGTTGCTGATTTCAGAGAGTTGTGGTCATATTCCAAAGTCATAAATATTCCAAACTGGATCAAACATAATTCCGATCAAATGATTAAATGATCTAAAATTCGAACAGGCATAAAATGTCAGTGACTAAAGACATCAGATACAACACTAGCAGAACACAGAATATAACTTTTAGTTTAAGTTCACCGGGTTCCATTTCTATGTATGTTATTATAAATAAAGTAAACCATTACAAATATTTGTTTTTGCTCAATTTTGTCTCGTCCCTTCTTCGTTCATTCGACGTTCAAAAATGATTCTGTCGATATTAAAGAACTTACTTTTCTCATTTGTCTCAATCAAATGATGACAATAATTCATACTGTTACTCTTTGAATGAAAACTGACGGAATCATTTTCACACTGGTTTGTAATTCCTGTCTTTAAATATGCCGATGTTTTACAACAGCTCATACATATGAAGTCTTTTGGTAAAGGTTCGTTTCCCTTGATGCATATATTGCTATACAAATTTATGAGCTTGTCTTTCGTTGACAAAAGAAATTGGTGTTTATCATCATTGATATGAAACGACTGCCAGTACCTATTCCAAAGTGAATTCAACACATCACAAAGTCCTTCCAATGTCTTACCATTGTTTTCCGCACAAAAATTGTCATACAATGATTTATCATCATAACTCGTTGTAATGACCTTTACAAGTTTTTTGTATGATATGATACATGATTTTAAACTAAAAATGAAGTCCATTACAAACAAATCATTTTCTTTCTCATCTATCACAATAGAATTAAGTACATCCAAGTATGTAAGGTAAAATAGATATCAATATATCATATTTCAATTGTTGTGCGGCAACGCCAATATATCTTGCCTTTTCAATCATAGACAGTGCTACTAATATCTCGTATTGGTATTTTGATCTTATATCGTTCGAACCCATTTTCTGGAATGTAAATAGTCAGTTTAGCTTTGTTTGGTAAATACTTTATTTTTGTTTTTCCAGGGCTAGTTTTGATTCCTCACTCATTAGAAACATAGATAATTCTGTAATACAGGCACTTATATCCTGGACTCTATTCAGGTATTTTGGTTTTCCATCTGGAAACAAGTTTCCAACGCCTTTGGTTCTATATGTAACTAGTTTTTCTGTACCATTAGCATTCATGCACTTTTTGACAAGGCTTATTTCTAGGTAAGCCATGGCTGCAAATATTTGCAAACCGAAATATGTTGGTGACCTTTTATTGTCAAATACCCAAACATAAAACGATCCATTTATCGGTGGAGTAAACTCTAGAAAAAACTTTCGTTGGTGGTGTTTATCTAGCAAAAAGTCATTTAAATCGGTGTGTAACTCTGCTAGCAACTTTTCACATCTTCTTGACATTGAGACCTGAGAAGAAATTATATCATGAATAAATGTTTCTGCCATTAAAGCGTAGGAGAAATGATAACAATCTTTCTAAAATATTCATTTAAATACTTTTATTTTCGTTATTGTAACTTGCAAAGTCTTATACTATGATTATATAAACAATTATACATCCAAAGAAAATCGTGTTTCTTTTTGTATTCACTCACAGCACCAACAGAGTTTTCCATGATATAGAAAACATATACGCTCAGTAATGCGTATGGACAAAGTGATGTCCACCTGGAATACTTATAGGTATTGAATATAAAATCAACATACTTTTTGTTGTTAACATTTGATTCGTCGAATAAGGCGAAAAAGTCGTACTTCTTCGAGTTGTTGTATCCGCACATTGGATCACCGAAAATGCTATCAAAATGCTTACTAATAGATGATATGGGCAACTGTTGAAATAAGTCCATATCCTTGTCATTTTTAATTTCTTCTAAAATTTTATGAATACATGTTACAACACCACAACCTCTGATTGCATTTTCTGCCATTAATTTACTTTCAAATCGACAAATTTGATCTTTGTATTTAGGCAAGTATTGATAAATGCATAGTAGACAGTCCTTATGTTGGTGGGCGTAAACTGGAGAAAACAAGTTGATGTTCAATGGAACTGATTCATTAGATTTAAGACATGGGTCATTTTCCATAATAACAAATATATGCAGAATTGATAAGCAAATAAACTTTATTTTTCACAATGAGTAAATCAACAAACATAGTATACAAATAATCAAAAATGCAACACATTTCATTCTGCAACACAATATTGTCAATATCTTCTCAAATAGTCATGCTAGTCAAAATACAGACTCTTCATTTTGAGCAGTATTCGTGGCAGACGATAATGTTTCATTTTCAACTTGAGTAACGAGCAAGTCCTTGTCCACGCGTCGTTTCTTGCTAACCTTACCAGCTGACGATTTTCTGCGTTTTTGATTTGTCTTAATATTTTTCTTGATTACGTCCCTATATTCATCTTTATTTTCAAAACTTTCTTCCGTATCCGATACATATGCACTAAACTCCATATTTTCGCTCATGGCATTAATCTGTTCGATGACTGAATGTACATCTTTTTCTTTCTTGCTGTTGCTGAGAATGCTGAAAAGAGTTTCCGATGGAATTACATTAATGATGTTAGCCTTTATGTTTCTTGGAATGTGATTGTACAGATTCATTTTCTTCGTGAAATCTGAAATAAACTTCTTAGCCTTGGCTTTCTCGCGTCTGTATCGATTGATTTTCCATTCAAACCTTTGCACCATTGCTTGAACGTCTTCGATATGTCTGTTGCTTTCCTGTGTTAAAATCAAATTATCTTCATGTCTAATAGCCATGCCTTCATTGATAAAAAAGTCCAGCAATTTTTCTATGAAGTCATTCAACATTTCTTTGTTAGTCGATCTTGAATTCTTCGGAATTTGCATTTGATCCATAGTTGTTGTGATGAGTTGTGATGCATCAACAGTATGTTCGCACTTATAATACCACTTTGGTTTCAGAAATAATACATGTTGAGTACTATACATTTTCAACCAATCGGATTTCGATTTGACTGCGCATGCGCGGCTCATTATTGAGGGGTATAAAAGCGAGGTAATCAGTGCATTATAGCATATCACAATGTCAGACCAGATCGTAACAATACCTCTGACGGCACAGATTGAAAAATTTATACGGGCAAGACGAAACTTTGACAGATGTAGTCATGAAAGAAAACACATGTTCAACACTACCTCGCCTTTTACTGATGCGGAAGGACTTCGATTTACTGCGATAACGAACAATCCATATGACTACTTGAAGTATGTGCCAACTCCGCAACATCTGTTTTTGAAGGATTCAAGTTTGAACAGCTTTGAATGGTATTTGAAAGTTATGTTCAATCCAACAGTTGAAGAAACGGATTGGTGTTATTTCAAAGTTTTGAAGAAACTATTACCTATCGAATTCAGTATGCTCACACAAATAATCAACCGAGGAACATATAAGAGGACGTTGCCTGACAGAAACTACAAATACCCTATTTGCTTGATACCAATCATTGAGTTTCAAGTTCTAGAAGAGTTCAGTAATTTCTACAAAGTGAAAGCTGCTTGTCCATCACTGGAAAGGACTCACATTAGACTGAGGCTAAACACATACTTTATGGCCTTAATACGTTTGTTGGGTTGTACAGAAAGTGATATAGTTGATAAGTTGTTTGAATATGGTGTGATACCAAGCAAGGATTTTCAACTGATAAGCACACAAAAAGAACTGACAGTTGCATACATGCGATTCAAAAACTGTGGACTCATGCCGTTGTTGGAAAGTTCTTTAAAATCGAATGAACTACAGAACAAATTTGCGATTCCAATGTATGGGATAGGAAATCTAACCTTAAACCAAACGTTGATGCACATTTTCACATGCCATCCATTGTACACACAGTTTTGTGGGAGTTTGTTTGTAAATACAGAAATCGAAGACGGTGGAAAAGGACGTTTGCCGAATGCAATTCCTAACAACAAACGAAAATACACGGCTAATCCAAGGGACCAAAGTAACTTACCCAAGAAATGGAGAATGTGCGAAAACATCTGTTCTGAGTCTACAACTGTTGCAGAAAAGGATAGACATACTGAACAATTGAGTACAGACATTAGTTTTGACAGAGTTGAAAATGAAATTTATATTTCAGATTCAAATGCCTCAGATTCTAACCCAAGTTTATCTGGCTTGGTCAATGAAGAAGCTATTGAAAATGTTTATTATGTAACTAATGATATAGTGCTTGCATCTATACTTGTTAATGTTCCTATGCTTTTAACAGAACCCGTACAGTTAAATGTGGTTAAATATTCTGAAGGGTGTTGATTGTTGATTGTTAACCCACAATACATACGTCTGAGTTTTACATTACATTGAATAGTGTGCATTACTTTTGTGGAAACAATAAAACATTGCGCTTGTAAAATATTTTAGTTAGTTCTGGTTTTATTCAAATGGCATCACAGACACACTACTGGCTTCGAAGTAACAATGACTTCATAAGTCATTTATATTATGATCAATGTATACCTGCCAAAGATAAAGCTGTTTTGCTGGCGAACATGATTAACGAAAACGTCGATATGAGCCTGTTTTGCCTTGTTCCCATTATGAACAACAAACTAATACCAGTGCAGTTTGAGCCTCAGAAATTAAGAGAATACCATTTCGAAATTGCACAGGAGAGTGAAATGAAAATTGTCAAAATCAATTTTTATATCGAATCTAAAGAATCGGAGTTTCTGCTGGCTGAAGAAATAACATACGATGATGATACACTTGAAGAAATGACGAGGTGCCACATATATTTTTCCCAACAATGTACAAAAGATATGGCAGCGACAGCATATCTTGTAATAACAGCACTGTCAAATCTATCAGACGACATGCCTTTTTCTTCCTCAACTTTGTCACAGCTAGGATCGACTTTAATCAAACGATATGGCAAAGCACTATCTCCATGTTCTGTTCACGATCTTTTACAACATAAAATGAGTTTGATTTCGAGGAAAGAACTAATGTGGTTCAGAAACAAATTTCAACCAAATGTTAATGTGGATTCATCGATAGTTTATCAATGTCTCAACAAAGCTGCTAATTTACCAGCCGAACTAGTTGATTATTATTACAATCCAAACCGTTCTCAAATAGTTTTGTTAATACAGTCTTCGTTAGGATTTATGTTGCAAAAAACACAATCATTATACAAAACAACATCGAACAAAACCTTTGAACTAGTTGCTTACATGAATGACCGTAATAATTTACTTGAAATGTTCGGGATGTTATGAAATAAAACTATAAAAAAGAAAAATGTGGTTTACTTTTTTCATTGTATCATATCAAGTCAATATGAAACACTGCTGTGAATATTTGATTAATTGTATAGCCAACAAATATTCTGGCTATGCAGTTGAAGTTGACAGCGATTTTGATGATGTTATCGATGAAATATCTGACTACATTGGCAACATTTTTCTTCAGCGAGATATAAATCTATATGCGTCTCAGACAGAGATTGAACATTCATGTTACGACTCTGATTACTTTGGACAGATGATAGACAAACTTCTTTGTGTAAGATATACGTATTTTGAAGACAAGTTTAGACTAGACTGGAAATGTTTGCTAGTTTGTATTGGTCTGTTTGCCGAGGTGACGAAACACTTGTCGAGGTTGGGACGTAACGGTTTGATGCATCTTTTGCAGATGTACAAATTGATCAGAAAGTACAACGTGAATGAGTGGATCAAGGAACAGCATGGTGAATGGACAAATCTTTTTACATATTTAAGTAAGATAAATGATATAAAGCGGCGGTGACAAAGTAATCACGTACACCATGCGAGTTTACTATTACTTTCTAATAACAGTCAAAGACCAGTACATTGATCGCATTGAAGATCGCTCTCTCAGCGGCGTTCGTTTGAACAAGAAATTGTTTGCCGACATTTGTGAAGCAGTCAAAGACGTAGATAATATTCGATTCATTCTACTAAAAAGTGTTGAGGAACAATCATGTGTGGTTGACTGTAGTTTGCTTGAAACAATTTTGAAAGATAAGGACGGTTCCGCAACAGAAATGGATATTTTGGAATATGTATTGCAAACTTTTGAGTTTCACTCTTCATCTACTTCTTATAAGAAATACTTGGCACTTTCCCAATATCCTCTGGTAATCATTAGACATAAGGACAAACGAGCAACAGTGATAAAACCAAAAACATCATTGGATATGTTAAACCATTGCTTTATCCACATGTTTCAATTTCTAAAAGCTAAACGGTTACACGCTGATGAAAGGAAATTGAGTCCATTTATAAATCTGAGTGATAAGAATTATGATGTCGGCATTCACCATTCTGCCAGGTTCGCAACTTGCTGTCTGAACAATATACTTATAGAATACCCCAGTGGTAAAATTTCTGTATTAAAACATAACTGTTTCAGAGGCGATTGTTCCAAATTCGATAGTAACGTTTCTCAAGCAGTAATTGAACTATTACAATGAGTTATATTAACAGTTATGTGTTCTCAACAGAAGATGATTTTACTTATGTACAACATTTAAAATTAGCATCCAAATTCCTAAAGAATACAAAGGTTCTATATTCGATTGGATGCCACAGAAATTGTAATTCTGACCATATTTGTTCTACAGACACAAACTGTCATACATCTGTACTGATAAGATCATATACGGCCGTACCAAATTATCATAAAATAAACGATACGTATTATTGGGTAAACCCGAAGTACAATTTCTTTAGGTTTGATCAGAAAATCATTGCAATTGAAAGTACCTTAGATCAAAACGAAACGAACTACATTTTAAAATATCTAGTTTTACCACATAATGTGGAAAGTTTTAGATCAGTGAAAAAGACAGAAAATGTGAAAGATTATGCATTATGTACAAACCGCGTATCTATATTTCTAACTTAGAAGGATACTGTGAAAGAAAACAAGTCGAGTGTTATGGTATATCAATATATTTTTTGCTTTTACTTTAGCCAATCTACAGACAGCAAATCAAACAAGTCAATGCGTTTCCTCACATCAGGCTCAATACATTTGAAAATAAAGTTTTTGAAATCGTCTGAAGTTCCTTCATTGAACTTGAGTGTGGTTTTAACGTCCTCATTGGTGTAACTTTCCCAAGGCTCTTTTGCATGTACCATCATGTAGACTGTCATTCCAAATGACCAAACTGCACTTTTCAATGGTACGAATTTTTCTTCCAGGCATTCCGGGGCAGCGTATAACAGTGTACCTTGAAATGGAACAGACATAAATGCTTTGTCTGTCGGCAAACAGAATGCAAAGTCACACAATTCAATGTTGAGAGACCGTTCGTTGATCAAAATATTTTCAGGTTTCAGATCCATGTGCACAAGTCCAGCTTTCTTGACCATATCCAGCAAAATTTGTAATAGTTGTTTGGCAATGTTTTTTACGTGTTGTTCTGTCGGTTGATACTTATTACAGTAATCAAGCAGATCGCTGTCTCTTTTCTCCAACAGCATTATGTAATGTTCACATGTGTCATCTGTATAACATTCGTAGTTCACCATTTTGTTGATTCCTATGACTTTATGTTGCTGTAACATCTTGGCACAAAATATTTCAAATGGAAATTGAAATCGTCCACTCTTCTTCCAGGCGACGTGTTTCAGAACCATCTCTTGTCCCGTCGTAGTATCTTTGACAAGTGATATTTTACTTGTCCTCTTCTCCTCAAGCACTTCGACGTGTTCGAAGTTCTTCACCATGGCAAAACGTACATTTATATTATCAGACATTCTGTGACAGCAATATAGACAGTACAAAGACTAATATTGCTATGCTCTTGCTATCCTTTATATACTTTCCGAACATGCGACGCGGGTTTGATGAACTAATCAGAAGTGTCGTAGGTTGAGCTTCATTGTGTAAACCAATCATAATGTGTCGAAGGCGGAGCTTCATTGTGAAAACCAATCAAATGTTTGCATGTATAAAAATTGAATATATAGACGGATAATGAAATTTATATAGCATTTGCAGAGAAAAACTTATCATGGCAAACTACTCAACCAACTACCAAGAAATGTGGGATGAAACATGCGGTGTTTGTCTTATACCTTCAGAATCTGACTACTACTTTATTAACAAATGTGAATGTACGAACATAGTTTGCGACAAATGTATTCTTAGATGCACCACCAAGTGTGATGACAGCAGTGTGTATAGATGTCCATTCTGTGGCTATGAATTTACCATGCAGAAAGTATATTACAGGAGATATTTTGATGCAGGCAAGAAAGCAAAGGAGGCAAAAGACAAATTCAACTATCAACAACTTCTTGAGCCATTGATCGCATCAAAAGTATTAACCAATGATCAAGTGAATTTGTACTTGCGTGAAAGAATGTCAGAGAAGAATTCAAAGAATAATAAATGTCAGTATATTGATATACTTAAACGACAGAGTGAAAACTAATCAGAGATAAAGAAAACAATGACCTTTTTGTATAGTATAGAAGGAAATATTGGTGCTGGAAAAAGCACATTTCTGCAAATATTAAAATCATATTTTACAACATTAATCCATTTGTACATATATTGGGTAGTTAGAGTATGGGTTATGTATGACGATGATTACATACACGTAACAAATAAATGGAAATATAATGTTCTGTTCTCTGATGAAAAGAAAATGGAAATAAAAAAGTTAACTAAGAATGAACTGTAATTGTTGTTATCATTCAAAGATAAACTAATATTTGATTGTACGAATGGCAAAAAAATGAATGTATCATGATATGGGCATTCTGATACTGATTTACTAGAATAATTACAATAGAAAACAAGTTATGGAATTTCAACGAATATTAGACACAATGCGACTATGGTAGTAGTGAAGACAGAAGTACTTGATATTTTCCATATATCTATTACATACAAATATAACATATAATTGCACAGTAGTTTTATTTCATTCATGTCCTTGTTAGATAAAAAAAACTGCTTAGTACAAAAGTGGTCGCGTCATTCAAAAAGTTAGTCGTTGAAAAGTGTCTGAAATTATTTGTTCATCTTCATCAGTGTTTTTTGAAAAACGTTGCTTTTTCCGTACTGTATCTTGATTTGAATCAGGTTTCCTTCGTCTATTCTGTGCGTCAGTAAACATGAACAGAAACATATTTAATATATCTTTAGGCATAAGAACACAAACGCTGCTTGCATCGGTAGGCTTTGGTACAATATACGTATTATTGTGTTGTGTGTTCTCTAATTGTTGCAGAGATCTTTGTCGATGAAACTGATATTTGATTATTTCCCCGTTTGACAAACCAAATAAACAGTTTGTATTTTTAGCTAACATAGCTTTAAACAGTCGTCCCTGCTTTCTGAGATGAATATCAAATATATCAAAGTGTTCGTTGGAATGAACTTTCTGATATTCATTTGGTAAAAGACTATACCATTTACTGACTTTGAAGTCAAACAATGAATACTTTACTGGATACACCTCTGCAATTTCCATATCTTTGGAAAGTAATATCAAACTATTACCGTCGCTACACAGTTGCACAGAAGAAGGTGTGTGTTGCGGAAGAGGAAAATATTTTACTTTTCTGTCTTTGAATAAATGAATATTGAAAAGACGGTTACCTTTGTAAATGAACCAAAGTTCGTGGTCAATAATTACACACTTTCCTTCTTCAATAGACGATACAAATGCTTGAATTTGTTCATGAACTGGCAAATTACACCATCGACTTCCATTAAAGTATTGTACAAATGTTTCTAAATTATCCGACAATGAAAGAACGATATGAGGTGCTCGATAGGATTGGTCGATATTAAACAAACCAGATCGTATTTCCAAACACTCTTTGTAATACGCATGTAACTCGTGATGAACTGGACTTACGCCTGGGTTGATTTGTATTTTTCTCAAGACACTTGCAGGGGCCCACGTTAGAAGATCCAATATGTAACTCATCATTAGGTTTGGTACTTTGATATTTTCTATTTGAATATCTGTTTCCATTTCACTGCTTACAAGAGGTATTTTGTTTATGAATTCAAATTGATCTTCGATCGGTTGTTCTCGCATATCTTGAATGAATTTTGTAATAAGGTCGTCTAACTTCCAGTAGAATGCCCTTATATATAGATCAACGTCTCGATGAATACTGACTGTGAACGAATCTGAATTTTCTTGATATTGCCTGAATTTATCATCAGTGTTACCACAGATGCATACGCAACACCCATATGAATATGTGTTCGATTGCGCCATGGATAAACAGTATTTTAATACAGGATACACAATTAAAATTATACCTTAAATACTTTTTTTTATCGTTTTCTCAAATTTGTCAATTTGAGAAAATAATTCAAACATCACACATTTTGCTATATAAAGGTTGAATTGAAAAGTATACCATCACTTGAATTTGAAATACGATGGAAAACAAAATCGCTGAACATAGTTTGAACATGGACCTCCTAGAACACATTTTACACTACTGTTATGCAGAACAGATGTTACTAAACATCAATTACGTTGCTTACAAGAAATGTGAAGGTTGTATCAACGACTATCCAGGACAGAAAGACCACCACTGTCTCATGACAGATAAATACGAAAAGCTGAATTTCTATTTTAATGACATACTGAATGTTGTAGATGAAAACAGAGTGATGACCGCTTGGAAGAAAGAACTGTCTATACTTGGTTTTCCTACCGATTTAGCAGATGCGTACAAACAGAAACTGGCCTGCCAAACATATCGTGAGACACAATTGAAGACAAGTGATTGGAGAGACAAAATACAGAGTATAACGGAACGATTAATTGACTTAACTGAAGCATAGTTTATAAAGTTATATAAACAAACGTATCAAGAAAAGGGATTGAGTAAGTAGTTGTGTTTGGAGTAAACTAAAATAAAAAAATATTTAGCCAAATAATTTCTTGTTTGATTCTGTTGACCCAAGTATAGAATCTGTTTATTAAACCTACCGTGTAAGGTAATGGTAAAGCTAACCGACTATTAATTTTAAAAATATGAATTCATCTCAAGCTCGAAATTACCTGAACTTGAAACTACAAGCACGCATCAATGAAGCAAAATGTAAGGCTTTGACTGAAGACAAACATTTAGCTAGCCTATTTCCTCATGAAATCCAACAAATGCATTATGAAGCAGTTCATAAAAAACTTGCAATGGCTGTTGCTGATAAGAAATTGTGTGGTGCTCATCGTAAATATTTATTGGCGCTGATGCAACAATATTCGAAAACAATTAAATCAAACCAAACACTTTTAGAAAGGATAAATCCTTTAATCGACAATATGATTGATACAGAAAAAGACCTATGCGAAGTACGTGAAGATACCGTTTTACGCATTAACGAAGCTAGTCAAAAAACTGAATATGATTCTATTCTTGATACAATAGAACGTGAACCTTTAGATATTGATGAAATGGTAACAGATATACTGCCTTCTGTGCCAAGTGATCCTATTGAATATGATCTTAAAAAGTCAGTTACTTTCGATAAAGTTATAATCAAAACCATAGACGAAGTTGAAGAAGAAAGACAACATTTGGAACAGGAAGAGAAAAATTCAGAACAACCTGACTATACAGATGATAATGATCTTTATTACAACAATGCAGATACAGTAGTTGTAAATGATTCCGAAGATATAAAATATTATGAACATACAGATATCAAACCATTGTTTTGAGTGTAGTAATCAAGAATCAAGAATATCATAAAGGATAGATATTCTTGCTGCAGTATTGTTTTTATTGTGTTTCTTGGTCATTAAATGTTTGTTGTTCTCACTTATAAAATAATCGGAATCAGATTCATTTTTGTGTCGAGTTTCAATTATGCCCTGATGTTGTCCCGACATAAACGTGTTGCATGTACCGGTACATTCTTTTTTCAAAAGCTTTGTTAGATTTGCATATTGGCGCAGGTGGATTGTATTTGTTTTTAGCCCGAGCATAACCGACTTAAGTATCTCTATCTCATCCCAGTTATTCATTGACTTTTCTTTCTCGTCGCAAATATTTAGAAAGAAATGATTTCTAATTACATCTGGGTTAATGTTTTCGATTTGGAAATGTAAATCTTTACATTCAAGACTGAGTTGATCTGGATCAAGCATAGACATAATACAGACGACTGCCGCATCCAATATAATTAACTTATGATAGGGCATAGAATCATAGTATAGTCCCAGAACAGAAACACTGTCTGTGTTAGGAAGCGAGCATATTTTGCATGTTGTAATAGGAATTTCGATTACTTTTTCTATGTTATTTGGTGTCATCCAGTATTCATAATAGTGTCGAGCTATTTCCTGGTATTGGTCGTTCCTAGAGTCGGTGAAGAAAAGATCCGATAGGACGGTCATGGTGATTTGTTCAAACTTAAACTTTCAGAACACTGTTTTAAATATATTTTTTTTCGCCGTTCAAAGAAGTCAACTTCAGAGAATTTATACTCAAAGACTTCTCTGTATCTTAATCCATTCAAAAACCAGTATTGGCTTATAACGTCTTTGACAACAAAGGGTTCACCATGTAATGTATTGGTAAAATACATAGGATTGATACGAATGATTCCTACCGCATTCATGTAGATAACCGCCATGGTAATGTCCGCTATTGATATAATATTATTAGGTACTTTATTAAACAGAATTGCACGTAGACGTGTATATAATCTCCAGTTTACTAGATGAGACTTAGACCAAAACAAATTTTTGAACTGTTTTACAACCGTGTATAATGTATTATCATCGACATACTGTGTGGCATCTGGTGAATAGTTGATCAATAGCCTGTTCATATTTGTCTCATTATATCCAGTCAAGCATGTCATCACAAGAAATGTGTTAATGAAGAAAATTATCATTGTGTTCACGAGTGAATGGATCATTTTATTCCTTGGTTTACCATGACTTGTCAAAAGAAGATGAAACAAATCGACGTATTCATGTTTTCTATCATCATTCCGAAACAATATTACTTCATGGTAACGCTGAGCAGTGACCATAATTGTCTGTAAAATATTTTGATATTTGAGTAAGAAGTTTATAAAGTAGTTCTCAGAATAATATGATTATTTATGTTCCTGTTTTGGAAAGATCACTAATTTGTGATAAATTCATTGTTGCAAACCCAAAAGAAAAACTAGTTTGCACATCACGGTTATCTCGAGGACAGGCTTATACACTTTTTTATTCTAAATCGAATATAACCTTTCGATTTGACGATACTAACAAAACCGATGATCAGAACACACTTGCAACTGTTTTTAAATTGATGATTCTTTATCATTTATGTTCTTTCCTAAAGATACACATTACTTCTCCGACAGTCAAACAAAAAGTGAGTAATATCCTTCGAGCAATTTCATTGAAAAGTCTTGCCGGTGACGTTAGCAAGTTACTTTCAGACAAGAAACTTAAGGGATTATTTTATACTACCGAGTTCTTCTTTCAAGAAAGTCATGGAATGTTGACAAACGTTTGTGACGGATATGAATTGTATCCTCCAGTAGAACAACCTATATATGTTCCACCATTGGCAATGTCAAGATATATTAAGGAGAAGAAACTTATGTTAATGTATAACCAATATCATGTGTACCCAATCGTTTTCGAAAGTTATGATTTTGAAAAGTTTGTAACAGTTGTCAATCCTTTGCCATTGTATGATTCAAGTTCTAACTTGGTGATCAGGGATTATTATAGCAACCGTTGTAAAATCCATTCAAAATTTCTGTATACGCCATCAAATCAAGCCAAATTAGCGACTGCTGAAATAAACGATGTAAACCAATTCATGTTTCTATTGAGATTGAACGATAAATATTTTCAAGTATTAGCTATCTATCCAACTGGAACTGTGAAAAAGAATATAAAACGTTTAAGGAAAAAACGGAAAATTGATATATCTGGTAGTGAAATAGGTCGTTTAATATCGCAAATAAATTCCACCGAGAAGACTCAACACGTAATTTACTTGATGTTTGAAAATCAAATTGTAGATTACTTACTTTCTGAAAAGATATCAATTTCCTTACAAGAGTGGCTGAATTGTTCAGTGAGAAAATATGTCAATGAATTAAGTTTCGAAACAAATCTTGTTTCTAATCCATTTTCAGACCTACAAAACTTCAATTATGGCAATATAAAAGTATACGAACACGGTGGGTACTTTCAATTTTTATTAAAAGTAAACTCTTGTGTTTTTTTCTATACTCAAATAAAAGTTGAAGATATACCATCAATTCAAGTATACTTCGACAGCAATGCTAATAAAGGCACAGACACAATAAGAATTATCCGGTTAACTGCAACACTTCGATTGCTATTTCATGTCATGTTGGAAGGATCGATGCATCCAATTTTAAACCCTTGTGATATTGATATACACCAACAAATCCTATTGTATGAAGCGAAAAAACTGGAAGGATTGTTAAACCTTACACACTTGAGCACAAATGTTATTCTTTGATCATTTCACAATGTACGGCATTCTATCCAAACTTTCTTTCAATTTCATCGAAGGCGTTTCTACCAAATAATTGTAAGTAAAGAAACAATATCTCGTCATTAAAGAATTCTGAATTCTATCACTTATACTGATCTTGCCTTGTTCAATGTTATAAATGATTTCGCATAGTATGCGGCTTAATTCTTTCAATTGCATCGTTGTTCTAGTATAGTCATTGGTAGATGCAGATAGATGTACATCAAGGAGTATATCCAATGTGCGATTCGGATCAATGTAATTGTTTCGTTCAATATAAAGAGTGAATAGAACAGTAAATGTTCCGGGATATATTTGACATATATTCTGCACTGCTGTGCAACTAGTGTATCTAGCTTTTAAGTATTGAATGATTTTACTACGTACAACATCTGGAGTGTACTTAAGCAAAAATCTAAGTAGTAGGTATTCTGTGACTAAATATGGATATAATTCTTGGCGAAAAACAAAAAGTGCATTGTTGAGCGATGGTTTTAATTCTCCGGTTATGTCGTTATAATCAAAGTAGTTGATACGATTAAATACCGGCAACACATTGTCGTGAAGTACTGCCGCGTCTGGTGATGGTAATGTATCATCATTGGCGATTTCCTTAATAACGCTTGAAAAGTCATATTTTTGAACTCTGTAGATATCAAAAAGAAAGTTCAAAGCATTGTATTCACCATAATCAATGGCATTGATGCTATATACTAATTTATTTAAACGCTGTGCCACTTTAAAACAAAATGTCGCTTCATTTAAAACCTCATAATCTGGAAGAAGTTTCCTGAAATGTTTGTAATAAATATCGTATAAGTTCATTTTGTTTAACTTGACAATATCCCAATGAAAAAATACATCATTATTTAAGTTAGGCTTCAATGGAAGATCACTCTTCCAAGGAACAATTTGTTTAGGTTGAAAGTTTTTCTTGTATACTAAGAACCTTTTTCTGATTCTAGATAAAATAGAATTCTTTGTATTTATTAGTTGTCGTTTTGCGATACAGTCTATGATTAACTCTCTCTTCTTATTTAACACATCCAAAAGGTAATCGTTAGATTTGGTATCGTTCATACTATTTCTATTATCGGATAGTGTTTCGCAAAACTGATCAGTACACATTGTCACAAGATCAGATGCATTTTGATTGTGTAACAAAGGTTTCAATTTTCGAAGTCGAACATATTTTTTCAAACGTTTGATATTTTCCTTTCTTTTTGCTTTACATTTTTCAAACCGCAATATACAAAATTGCGAGATGAAGGTTTTAGTCCTGTCAGTCCGCATGATTACACATTGAGTTGATATTCGCATTACTTTATAACCATTTAAATAGTTCAAAATTTAGTATTACCCAGTAAAATGTTACACTATCTTGTACGAGATATAGGCATTATACATGAACTGGACGCATTTTTATCCAAAGCAAAACCATCTACACAAACCATAAATGCTTTGAAGACACACTTCCCCGACATAGGTGAATGGATGATTGAGGGTTCTAACTCTAGTTATCTAGACGAAGAATGCAGCTTAACATATTCCAAATTTCCTCATGCTATTGTAGCTATCATGGGACATGCTGGATCTGGGAAGACATTCATTTTGAAACACATTGCAAATCGAAATAGAGTTATGTTTTATGCTCCAACAAATCCAGCTGGAATAAATCTTCAAAATACATTATGGTCTTCTATGCTTTTCGCTGGTAGCAAGAAAAAAGTTTTCAGAACAATTCATTCATTTTATAACATCAACCCCGAACAGTCTAAAATACTTGGAAGTAATGTTTTTAGAGTGAGGAAGGATAGACAAACGTTTGCCACTTATGACGAATACCTTGAAACTATGTACGCTGGATGTAAAGCATTTTGTGACCGAATGTTTGTTACTGAAATAAATGATGGTAAACTGTCACCAGAGACTTATATTCAGTACCGAGATGAATATTGTCAAACTTGCCAAACTAAAGTATCTGATGGAAATCTTCATGAAAAGGTCATCGAATATATACACTCTATTGGTCAAGGCAACAACATTCCTCGAATTCTTTTGTTTGATGTTGTAGTGCTTGAAGAAGCTGGTAGAACTGCAGACTACATGATGTTTTTGTTTTTATTTTACTATTACTATATGCATGTTAAGTATAACACCCAAGCATGGAAATATGTTATACCGACACTGTTTTTAGTAGGGTCATCTACTCAAAGCAGAGTCATTGATGATTACACACCTTTTAGTGCCTTAACATTTCTTGGCCAGCCTTGTATGAAACAGCTGATCGAAGAGGGACGTGGGATAAAAATTAAATTGTTCAAAGATAATCGGCGAGTGACGAGTGGTAATGTGGACAACAACACAACGCTAGCAACAATTATAAGTAAACTCGAGATGAGAATGTCTGTCAATGAAACACTCAAGGAAAAATTTAACAATGTCTTTGTCACAGACGAAGCTAATTTTTTTAATCCACTCTTTCAACCATCATACTTTAGACTTGCAAAGAAACACGAACATCTAAAATTGTACAAGAAAAACGTTTTTAAACAAAACGACCACAACGTCGTGCAAATACCTGAATATTTTTATACTTTATTAGAACAGCCTTCCTTCTCAAACCTAGAGAATAGCATCAATGTCAAATTCAAAAGTGAAACATATGATGACAGTTGGACAAACGTTAAGAAGCAGATCAATATATTCGAACATGAATGTAACGTTTATCAGACATATAGAACTTGCTTAAAAGGATTCCGATATCTGTTGACCGAATATCACATTCTGTACATACTAAGTTTCACAGGAACTCTCAAGCAATTTCTTGATGTTACCGACTTGTTGCAAACGTGTATGATGAGCAATAGAAGTTCAAATTCATGTGTAAATTTCTTTGTTGAATGTGCAAAATATTTGATCGAAAATATATATTCTGACAAAGCTGAAAGTGTTGTGAACAGCCTAAATCTTATTCAGAATCAAAATTCTGATGAAGACAAACAAGTATCTATCCAAGAGTTGTTTTCCTTAAAAGCGCTTCTTCAACATGCGACTATTCTAGACAAAGTCAATAAAAAAATATTCAATTATACAAACGAACACGGTGGAACATACATTGCGCTTCCTAAAGATGTATTCTCATTCATATTATTGGATGCAGAAGTAAGAAAACCACGTAATAAGAAAGAATTGGATTTTACTGTTATGTATCTTCTATACTACGATTGCTTGTATTTAAAGTTATATCCAAAAGTAAAATCTGTCAGCACACATGAAATCAGTGAAAATTATACAACTGAAAATCAAACGGGTAAAGGACGAAGCAAGGCACCAAATTTCAATAAATTCAAACGAAAAAGAAACGAGTATGAAAATGACGAGGAAGAATGTGATAATGACTCAGAAGATGTTGATGATGCTACACAGATTAATGACCTTATTCGGAAATTAAACGATAAATCGTTTTTCAATTTCATACCTTTAGTATTACATATTTGTAGTACTATCGATTCTACACAAGGACTTACTTTACACAATCCAATATTAGCGTTGTTAAAAGAAAGCAGAGCTGAAGACATGATAGTTGCGTTGACAAGGACATCTAATCCAGATAGTTTATTAGTCGCTAGCAAAATATTTGATAAAAGATATGAGCCAATCGCCCATGAAACAAAATCCATGATTGAAGTGATCAACAAAGCACAAAGGAAAGATGGTTGGTTATAACAGGACATTTATTTTGAACATTTATTTCTTTTATCGTACATATTCTTCAACAAAACGAAGAAGAGTAATACTGCAAATGGGATTCCTGCAAATCCAATAAAAAACATAGATAATCTTTTGAATAACTGTTTTTCATTTAACTTTTCAGGTGTTGATTTAGTTGTCGTGATCATTATGTCAGTTTCGAGCGATTGTTTGGTCATCTCAATTAAGTCAGTGTGAAAACTCTTGTTTTCTTGTATAGGTGTACTTTCAGCATTAGTATAAGTAGTAGTAACCAATGACGTTAGAACTGTGGTATATTTTTGTAAAGACTCATCATTGGTTTCATCATATGTTCCATTTGATAAACCTTTGTCGATTCGATATGCAGTGGTTTGTTGTGAAGTATATATAATACTAATCACAAACAGAATGCATTTTATTGTCATATTGACACTGTCGTTCATTTGTGATATTCATTACATGTTGTTTGTATCAATACTGCACAAATACTAAAAAACCTTTCAATGTGTTTGACAAATTGTGAAAAATAAATATTTAAGCAAATAAAACTGTATTTGTCTAATATATTTAAACAATGACAGACTTCAGTGATTTTAATAGAGTAAATAAGGAAGAGGCTTTAGATCGCCTTTTCACGAAACAAAAATATGACACGTTGCTTCATTTATGGCCGAAAGCTGTTGCTATTATCAAACAGAATCCAGAAACAGTTATGTTTAATGTTAATGGTCAACAAAAGTCGTTTCCAGCTCTCTTAGTGAAAGCCTTTACTAACATTCGAACTAAATCTGTCAGACTTGAAGGTCAATATAGTATGAATGAAATTGAAAATCTATTTGAAATAATGTTGAATTTACCAGAGTACAAATGCTTGGGTATAACAAAGGATTATAACGACTGGAAATCGGTAAAGTCACTTCACAATATGATTGAGCTGGCTGAGAAATTTGGTATGACTGAAGTAAAACTCTTTTTACAGAAATTACCAGATTTATTCACAAGTTACAATAAGAACGCATATGAAATTGAACTACAAAGACGACAAAACCAGAGTAAAGATACAAAAAAAGACTTGACGATAGATAAAGAAAAATGTTCAAATCCACCAAGCAGTGAGAAGCAAAGACAAAGATCGAGGTCAAGAAATCGTAGCATAACGAGATTTATTAAGAGGAGCTTAAGTCGTGGTAGAAAGAAGAATGACGATTAATGAAAAATAATTCCAAGAATGCATTGGTGTATATAAGCAAACTTTTTGTTAAACATACACATTTGTTTGAAAATGAAAGAAGATACAGTCTGCAAATACTTTTTCGAAACATATGGTCATTCAAACATTCAAGACTTTGTTCAACAACTTTTCGAAGATCTGAAATTGGCTTGTTCAGATATGTCTGAGACACTACACTTGGAATCATGTTCCACTGTAAACGACTTTGCTATTAAAATATTTACAGAAACAAAACTAGACCAACAATTGTGGCTCGATAGCAAGATTCACTTTTTTGGTAATGATGAAATTATCAACTGGATAAATACACGATGTAAAAGATTAAACATATTTGATTTGACATTCCTCCGTGATAAATATTGGTCAACAGATTTACACTTGCCGCTTAAAAATCGCACTGGTACGGTTATGACAGAGGAAATGCAACGTGGCATATTAGGTGAAGCTTTGTTGCTTAAATATCTGAATCAAACAGAAGGTTGTTATTTCTTTACCCCATCTGGCAGATTAATATTGCGTAGTATACCGTGTATTGGTGCCACGCCAGATTATCTGGTCCTAAATAAAAACGATGCGTTTGAAAGATTGCCAAAAGTATACGATAATGTTGTGAACGCTATAGGCATTGCTGAGGTGAAAACTACGCTGACGCCAGAAAACTTATCTGTTGATCAAGAATTTACCTTCTCGGACTTCGAACACTTGATACAAAATGCAGTGAAATACAGGCATATAATATTAAGTGAGAGTGTTCCAGATATATACATTCCAAATAAAAAATCGGGTATTCCAAAAGTAAACTGGTTGAGTGAGCATTTGATGAGACAACTGTTAGATACATACACACAAACTTGCAAAATAAATGTCATAGATTTTGTTAAGAATAAGATATATCATTTCAATTTTAAAAGTCTCGAAAAAAAAGTATATGTGAACTTTTTGACATCAGTCAGAGGAAAACAATTACTTGGTCAGTGTCTTGTTTTCTATGACAGTAATCGAAACCAGGCAGAAATCAACGTTCATATATTTTATTTATACATGAGTAGAGACAACGGATCAGAAAAAGAATTCTGTGTAGAAATTAAGTGTTGTGTACCATCGGCACTTTTGGAACATATAGAAGTAGAACTAAGAAAGCGGTTTTACTCTGAATATTTCTCAAAATGTATTCATGTATAAAAGTATCTGGATATTTAGCTCTGTTTGATATATGTGAATCATCTGAGCAGTATAGTATTAACAAAACATTAGCTAAGAGAATTGTTGAACTAAATAAAAAGAGACAAATACCAATTGTTATTTCTCATTTAAATTATAGAGTTGACTTGACAATCGGATTTGTTTCTGATTTGCTGATAGATAATAAAGGTCTGTATTGTAATGCCACTATTGATAATGTTGCATTTTTAGAAGCCCAATATGTCATGAATGAAAATTTCACTCGTTATTTTACACAGGCTACACCATCGCCGTTCCTGTATCTGAAATCGTGTTTACCATGTTTTAGTCTTTCTCATAATATGAAATCACTTTATATTAAACATGTGGCGTTAGTTGATGTTGGGGCACGTAGGGGAACATTAATTACTTATGAGTTTGACAATATTCATAAATCTAAGCAATACACGAGCAATGAAAAAGATTTTTACGTTGTTCTAGCTTGTTATACACGCAACACTATCAAGCTCGCAAGTGAAAGAAATACTTTGCTATTTCAAGATATTTTGTTGTGTGACGAGATTGATACAGACTTCATAACAGCAGGAAAAGACTGCGAGAAAAAAACTATTAAAAGGATTTCAAATTCGGCATTAATAGGCAAATATCCAGCTATGGCAGACAATAACAATATGATTGAGGCATTAGATGTACTGACTAAATTTGCTTCAGTTTTGGGTGAGACAAGGGGTAAAAAACGACCTGGTAATTTTCAAGATGAACCCAGCTCAAAAAAATCTCGACTGAATGATGAACCTATTTTGCATGCATCCCAAACATTTTCCAGTGTGGAGTCTGGACAGCAAGACAAGAATGCAAATGTGCGAGATGAAATGAGTAAATTTAAAGAAGAAATAAAACAGTGGCAGTCTGAATTGTTAGCAGCACAGACAACCATATTTAAGGATCTTGTAAACCAGCAAATGCCACAACAGTACGACAGTACACCTTTTCAAAACAATACTCAAAACCGTTCTAACATTTTACAAAGTAACGCCTATAATCAAAATCCAACAACTAATATACAGAATGCACAATCATATCCAAATTATGGTATGGGAAACTCTCAGCAAAACATGTGCCAAACAATAGTTCACCCACAAGCGAACAATATGTATTCGCAGAATAACAACCCGTGTCAACCTAATAATCAAGAATTTACTAGTCAGCATGCTACAGATCAAACACAAATAAAACAAGCATTGTCACAACATCATAATGTTGATGTTAAACCACCAAACTCGGTACAAAATGTTCAAAGTGTACCTATTCAAAGTCAACCCCAAGAATCAAATTTAGGCGTTAATGGAAGCACAGTACATAAGGAAAATATGCAAAACGACGATTCTTCTGACGACCCTCTTATCCAAGCCGGTCTGCAAATTAATGACAGTGAACATTTGGTCAACGAGCTATTTCGACATTTCATACGCAATAGTTTTACAGTAAAACACGTAAAATGAGCAAATAAATATATATATGAAGAGGTTTGTGGTTACTGTTGATATTCCAAACATGAAATCACAAACATTTTCTGATTTATACCATTTGGAAGATCATGTATATTGTAATGACGATACTGTTATATGTAGATTTCATAAACTTATCATTGCATATTATAAGACTCAAAATGTGTTTGGGTTCTTCTTATTGAAGACATTAAAAGACAGTAATGTTACAAATGCTTTAATGTCTTTATTGAATTCTGATAATCCCGAACCAGTATTGGAAAAACTCGTGGGGGAAAATCCACCAGACACGCTGTCCTGTTCTATTGACGAATATGAAGCAAGTTTAAATCCTCAATGTCTTGGGAGTTTCGATCTGGTGATAACATATGAAACATTGGATAGTCTTGCAACAGTAAAAAATAAACCATGCATCGTGTTTTTAAATGACACCTTTATTGCTGATAATCTTATTGAACTCTTTAGATTAATAACATCAGCTTCTTCTCCAAATGATTATCTAAAAAATGAGTATGTTTCTAAGTTGAAAAATACCTTTGAAGAGTTATCAACACACAAGGTTTTATTGATGTCTGTAAAATCTTTGCAAAAAAATATAAGGTATATTCCAAGCTCTAAGCAGCACGACATGACTATACATCTGCTACAAGAAAATTCATCGTTTAAACCAATTTATCCAGGAATAAATTTTGTTGTTTTATATACAGATGAAGACCGACATCTTGCTGAACCTATTTTACCACACATGAATACAAACCAACCGCATTTTCATGTAAACAAGTTGGTTTCACTCGAAGGATATTTTTGAAAACAAAAATATATAAACATGATATTGTCTGTATTTAAATGTTATAGTGTTTTGTTTTGCGAAGAATAAAAATGGAATATCATACAGCAGCTAGTACTGAATTTGCTTACCCTCCAGATTATATGATATGCAATACTTCATATTATTCAGACATTAATAATCCTAACGTAAATGGGCTTTTAATTGCCAGAGTACATACAGAACCTTCCCGTTCAACATGGCATTTTAAAATAAGCAGCGATGACTTAACAACATATTTTCTGCCAGATCTGTTACATTTGTTGAATAGCTGCAGTGATGGTTACAGACAAATTGCAAAACATCATAAAATGACTGCAAGCGAAATGAGTCTTATTGATTACGATGAACTGAAACAGACCTTTCAACAAGTGAACGATTTAGCAAAAATGTCAAATCGTTTACAAATGATAGGAACTTCATCATGTAGCATACAGTATAATACTAAAAGATTAAGTATGGGTGTCTGTTTACAAGGTCGTGTAAGCAAACCAGACAATTTGTTTGTACAATCATCAAACTTCTTTGATTCAAAAGTAGATCCCGTTCGAACCATAGCCGAAAATATCGTCTCAGGAAACAAGAACAACACAATTTTCAGCAAAGATAAAAGAGAAAATCGGTATGCCCTCAGCGGTAGTGTAATTTACCTAATTATATATAAACGGGATGGTGTGTTTTATTATATGGTATATCTGAGTGAAGAACCTATTGCTCAACTCCAACAAGCTATTCTTGAAAGTTTGGAATGCAAAGAAAATGCCTGTGATTTTGATTATATTTACACTGTCATTGGCCGAACAAATACAGGCGATGATACTGTGCCATATGTTTTAACATCAGACGGTGTTTACTTTAAGGATATGATTTTATATTGTAATGAAAACAGTTTCACGACACCAGCAATACAAGAATTGAATCACTTTGTTACTGAATGTGTTTCAGAGAAACGACTTGTAGATAGGCATAGTTACATACCTACAAAGTTGACTTTAACACCTCGTTTACAAGATGTGGTTAAATACCAATATCGTACTGAACATACTGATTTTAACGGACGTCTAATGAATTTACTTGTGAACTATTGTTATAAACCAATTTTGTTAAAACAATACCTTTTAGGGTTAGGAGATTTTGACAGTTCAACATTAGACAGATATTGTAAAAATCCTACGGATATTGCATTTGCTATTGGAGATGCTTTTATTAAGGAAAATATAAGAAATATAGATCTATCAAAATTGCAAATATTTTTAGAATATTGGTACATACACACAGGTGATAATAATGTAATAACTTTGGTAGACAAGTATAAAAGATATAATCCAGAAAGCGAATTGAGTCACAAAGGAATTCAGCAAGATTTAGAAGATACATCAAATTACAACGATCAAGTAAACTTGTTGAATATATTTGATCAAGACACAGAAGTCGACTATGACGATTTACAATACTAATGCATTAATCGTTCATTCCTATCTCATAAACTTTGAGTATATCAACCAAAACAATAGAGTTGCATATTTGTTTATTCTTTTGATCCGGAACAAAAATACATATCTGTGTAAATATTGTTTGTCGAAAGTTACTAATTGTAAAGGAGAACAACGTATATCCATTCGGGATTTTCTTCAACAGATACCCATTCCATTTGAAGATGAAGTAACAATAGAGCCTGCAAAGCTTGATCCATCTGTTTTAAATCGCATCACTAGCATAAAGTCATCTCAGAATAAGGTTCCATGTGATTACACAAAGTTTTGTTCAGATTTTAATTTCGAGGAGTATGATTCAGATGTACGACTGTCATCAAAACGCAGACCTTGGAATGGCCTGCAAACAAACGACGATCCTCTACAGTGTTTTATCAAAGGCCAGATCGATTATTCATACAAGCAGTCTCTACGAAGTTTCATTCGTTTGACATATTTCAAGGCCATAACTATAAGAAACGAAAAACAGATACTTGTACCGAATTCGGCAAATGTTTGCTTTATAAACCATGGAAATAATGGACTTGTTAAACAACTGATAGAAGATGAGTCTGAATTTGTGGTTTGTACCGAAAATCCAAGAATGGAAATTTTATTACGACAAATTTGTTTTGAACCCAGATTTAGCTACTCTGCAGTCTATCGAAATAACATGGATAGATTAACAACAAACGAAGACGATTCTGTATTATTATATGTTAAATACGGGCAGATTATTTTGTTGTCAAATAAAGGAGAACTATTGGATACCTGTAACAAATTAGGCAAAGTTGAACGATTATTGAAAAAATATGATCGATATGATATTCGAACAAATAGTGTAAAGTTGCGAAGACAATTACATACAAAATACAGAATGAAACGAGTCCTATTTCTTTCCCGAGCAAGAGCTGCACAGTTGAAACGGCTTTCAGTTGTATCTAAAAACAAACTATTTTCAAGGCAAAAGTTTTTACGCAAAAAGGGTGTTCTTTATATGAATCTGGAAAAATTACCGGAGAACGAAAATACTATTTATGTGCATGATTTCAAGGACTTTTGTGCATCAACAATTGTTCGTTATTTTAACGACATGGGCATGAAAAGTGTATTTATGAGATTAGTTGAAAATAAAAACAAATTACCCAAAATAAAATCAATCATATCAGCACTCTTTGGTATGGGAAAGCATCTTTACCCAGAAATGTTTTACACATCTTTAAATTACATGGTTTTCGTTATGTTTAAGACATACACCCTAAACAGAAATCGCATTTTTGGAATGTGTAAAGATAGTTTCTTTACAAACTCATCATCATTGCATGTTCCCATCGATGGATATCATTTACGTATTGAACACCAACTTTGCAAGTGGAAAATGAAAACTCCGACAACATTTATCGGACTAGATGTACGTACACACAATCCAGTCCTAAGAGGAATGCCATTTCCTCCGTTCGCAGCAGCCCAAAAAATTGTTAATGGGTTATATAAGTATCTGAGTGAAAATCCAATTCTTAAATCAGTTGATATACCTTATCTAATACAAAACCATGTTTCACTCGACGAAACTGACTTTTATGTTTCTTTAAAGAAGAAACTCAAATCATCTGACTATTTCTATTATGGTCTTCATCAAGGGCAAAACTTTGTATATTCTGTTGAAGATTTAGAAAACCCAGTTCTTCTAGTCAAAACTGCCGTTCCTACTTTAAACGTTAGGCCAAAAGAGGTATGTGGTAAAATCGACGTCAGTGTTTACACAGAACAAATAATAGATGCAATTGTAAGGTTTGCAAGAATATATGACTTCTGTAATATTATCAACGAGAGTTTTACATATGAAACAGATTTATTTCTAAAACAGTACATTTTACAAACAATATTCAAAATATCAGAGGGTTGTAGTCTACCAATGTTCAAGTTGCCAGATTGTCAATTAATCCATCAAAGTCCTCCATCGAACATCGAATGCATCCAGGTATAAATTGTATGAGCTTTGTAAGTTAGTATTAATATATAAACTAATTTTACCGGAAAGGATGTACAGAAACTGCAAATCATTTTCCATAAACCATGTTTTGATTTATCTTTGTGATAAAGGTAATCGAAATTATTTCCGTCAAAGTAAAGTATTGATTCATCGCAATTGTTGTCATAAAGGATTTTATACAAGGACTCCTCATTCAGCCTTACACATTTGTGTTTGTCGCTGTACATCTTTTGGTTTTCTTTGTAAAGGAATATTCTTATAACTGACTGTTCATTGCTCGAAAACATAAATTCATAAGTACTTCTGAACGCAGTATTTATCTCTTGTAGTTTTATTAGATTAGTAAGTAAAGGGAATTTGAAGTTTTCAACTTCTACATTTCCTTTGTAAGCATTGATGACACTGTCGTATATCAAGGAAACTGGCATTTCATGTAAGAGTTCGTCAATAAAAGTAACTGTAACAAAATTGTTTGTCATGTTTTTGTTCAAACCTTTCGTCGATAAAAAAATACATGCATTTTGTAACTGTATATATATATTTATTTCGTTATATTTTCTCAACATTTACAATACCTTGTATACAATGACTGAAACATGGGAAGATGCGAATAATCTGGTAATCTAAGTCCTAAGATATCTTTTTGGATAACACAGGCTAATACAAACATTTTGTATATCAGTTTAAAATTACTAGGTTGTTTGGCAGCCGGCAATTTTATTGTAGATATTATCCATTGGTCGTCGAGAGCCGTGTTTTTCTTAGCATTCTGCCAATACTCATTTAAACTCGGCCAATTCGTATTGATAAAAGTCAGAGGATTTACACCATTGCTTTCTGATTCTAATATAAATGCGATAATGGCATGCATCATTACGTTAATAATGTTATAAAAATGTTTATTAAAATAACTCATCTCTTGTAAAGCCATTTCATTTGCCGATAAAGACTTTCTGAAGTATTTCAGTATAGCCGAATTGACTTTTATAACCTCATTCACAAATATTCGTTTCTTCAGCAACCTTTTGTACGTCTTGTATATTTGGAAACAAATCTTGTCATTTGTAAGGTTATTAATAATAGATACTTCAAGTCGATTAACAATGCCGTATACTTCTGAAGGTGAATATTCCATTTCGGAACTCTCAGAGTGGACTTTAGACAGTCACTATATAGTAGTTGCTTCCACGAAGGATTTGGTTAATGATTACGTTGTATTTGAACCTAGTTACCGTTTCACTAAATACAGCAGACCAGAAGTTATATCGCAATCCAAAGGTATAAATGGAACTACGTACTTGTTTAAACTAAATTTGCCCTGTAAGTTTAATCCATATATATATATATTTTTTGACGATCTAGAAATGCATGCCTTTGAATTGTTAGGCGACCCAGACCAAGAATCTTCAGTTCTTATACAAAAGGCAAATTTAGAGTTTAATATCAACGACTTTTCTTGCAAGGCTGTTATAACTGATGACAACCTTAAAAACGTGTCATACAATATTACTGATTTTGGCGAAATGACTGTTTGTGGATCTTTCTCAAACGACACCGAATTCTGTACAAACGCATATTTAATGTGGGTAAAAAATCACTTCGCTCCTTACTTTTACCATAACGACGATGATCCCAATCCTCAAGTTAAACTAGTGTACAGAAATGAAGAAGCGGAATTCAAAACTGTTGCACATTGTTCTGATGTTGTTTTGAATAATTTTCCAAATTGTACAATTTATGAATTTACAGATTCCTTAATAACTTTCTTTCTTAAATTATTCAGTACTGGAAATGATTACCGTGAAACATGTGAAATGGTGAAACTAATTTATCTGGAATGTTTTGAGACTATGAAATCTCGAGAAGTGTTTAACATTATAGGCAAAATTGTACAGTTGCTGCAGACTAACTCTACTGAATCAACACCACTATTAACACACTACATCAACATTATTGATTCTGTAACGAAGGAAAAAAGAATATATAATAAACCACAAGGATATTTCAATTTATTTATTGTTCATTTCTTTCAGGATCATTTAACAATCCACTCCGTCGAAAATAAAACAACAGACATATATTACGAAGATTCGAAATTTCAATATGAATTTATTTTGCCTTCCTAGTGTTTTTGGAGTGAAGGCATTAATCGAGAATCATTTTTGGAAATATGAATTTACGATAGAAACATGTAGTATATACAGTACATTTTACAACAATGCTCATGTTGTAATGGCTGTAAGTTTGACAGATAACGTTATTTGTATTTACTCCTCAGTTGCCAAGTACAAACTACAGAGACATAGCGAAATATCTGTTACAACTTTATACTCTCTCGGAAATGACATTGTTTCATTTAAAGTGAGAATACTTGAAATTGGACAATCAAACGACGAACATGAATGTGCCGATAAGGACGACAATCTTGTTTATGAAGAATACGACAGTATGAATATGCTTTGTGTTCCCCGCCACCAACTTTTCTTCAATTCAGTTGGTATTCGGAAATATGACTGGAATAATTTACAATTGAATTCTGATTATAAACTATTAGATCTAGAACCAAAGACATTTAAAGACCCTATATACATCGTTGAATCTCATCCACATAAACAATTGTTGTGTGACAGACACCTTGCACAAAAACATTGTAAGCATATGGGTAAACGAATAATAAACATTAGTGGTGGATATAAAGAAATTTTATTTGATGTTATTACATATCGTACATTTGCTTGCCCTTGTTCCATTTTCGATTATTTGAATGATCGTCACTCGTCGACAAATTTCAATTATATCTTGTTATCTTACAAATTGACACAGTTTTATTTGAATTTTTGATCTAAAGTCACTGGATTCATCTGAAAAACAGAAAATAATGTTTCTATTGAACACGTCTATAAAATACTGTTGTCTACAATGTTTCTTATTACAATGAATTCTTCTTTTGAATTAGATATTGAAAAATTTCATACTGAACTCAAATCAGAAACAGATTTGTCAGGATTTTTGCGTCGGATAAAAGAAATAGCAGCCCGTTTTTCAATCCTAGACGAAGGAAACAATTTAAACGGTTGTTTTACAACGATATTAACTTTATCAGAACAATATAATCATGAGCTTCTCCTTGGACATGGAGAAAAAGAACATGTACACACTTAACGAATTTCCACAGCTGAAAATATTCTTTCAATCTATGTTTGTTGATCTGTCAAATGACCATGGGTGTGAACTGTATCAAATATCAAGTGAAGGCAATCTCTGTAAGCAGTTTGACGATTACTGTTTTTTCAGCTATAATGTTTCGGACTATATTACAGACAATCCAAACATGTTTTATGAGGAATTTCAAAGATCTGCACCAGATATTTACGAACAACCTTGTTTAAAGCACTCTCGAATTAAACGGATTCGAACTTGTTCAAATATTAACAGGCCGACCAAAAACGATTTTGTTACATTTGAAGCATACGCCCATGCAGCACAGAAATATACCCGGGCTGACATTTTAACAAAACACGAAAAAAAGTGTTGGCAATTTTTCAAAATCGCTTACAACAGCAAATGTCGTCTACTGCCAAAGTTTTTGGCTTTGATTTTAAATAGAATGTATAGTAGAGAATTTGACACAAGGATGTTAAAATACAATAACAACAAAAAGACCAAAGCGCTATTGCAGGAGTTCAGAGAACAGCTTAGCTTACTGCAGTAAATGCCGGTTTAGTGGTATTCATCACTAAGGCGATTCTGACAGTACAGTAGTAATATATGTCATCGGTATCAAATGTTATTTGTAAGTTTTCTTTAGTTGCCCCGAATAAAAGACTTGGATCGAAACAATAGTTTTTGTGTTTTTTCTTAACCAGTTTATATTTAATAAGAACGAAGTCGTCTGTATCTAATGCACATTCAAACATTTGCCAGTTGTCACTTATGATGCAATTATGCCAAAAGTTTAAAAAAGCAGAAATCTTAAATCTTTTGTTTTTGGCAATATTGACAGATGTAAGTAATGTATTTATTTCTGAATAGACATCATTCGCTGTAATTTCATACTCTTGATTTCGAGTGTAACACTCGTTGTAGAAATGATCACTTATATTATTTAACTTCAGCTGATATTCCATGACTTTTTTGTTTTCCGTTTGAATTCCCCCATTGCAAAGAAAACAGTTGTCTGAACTCAGAATGAGAAGCAGTTTGTTGTGTTTGATATCACTGTTGGTATTTAATGTCATAGGATAGAAAAATATTTCGTTCATATCCCTAACAGTCAGACGATTCGTACAGAACTCGTTCATTTGTGTTATAAAGTATGTTCGATTTTTGAGCACTTTTTTGCGATTCCTTTCAATCTTAATTTTTTTTAACACTCTGCTTAATCCGAAGTTCACCATACTTGTATAGTCTTATATCTGTTCACACAAGGACGCAGCAGAATTTGAATGCATAAATATATAAAAAGTTACACATTGGAATTTTGAGTAAAAAATTATATTTAACTGATTTTGTATTTAGCTTGTAGTTATTATTTATATTCTATCATGTCAATGTTACATATACATCGTTCAACAATTCCAAAGGAAAATAAAACTAGTGGCCAGTACAGAGATAATGAAGCATTCAACACAAACATCGTACATTGTCTTTATAACTTAGTACAAGATTTCAAAGAACATAAAACGCTTTCTCATGATTTAGTACAGCGTCAGTTAGAATTGGTATTTGACATCGATCAAATAATTGACCAAGTAGACAAATTATCAGAAACACCGTTGGGACAGTGTGTACAACAGATTTACGTAGACTCTGAACCAGACACTCTAAAGTCCGTAGCGTGCAAATACATATATGCTCAACGTGTAGCTGCTGATAGGGTGAAACCTGGAACGAGCATTCCAACAGTAGGTCATTACACTTTAGAACATAAGATGAAAATGCATGACAGTCTGAAGATTGGGGCAAAAATTGAAAAGCAGCTGATTCAAAAACTATCTGGTATTACTGAAATGCTTCTTAAGGCGGGGGATATTAGTTCGGTCAAAAACACCAGTGCTGTAAAGGAAAACTTGTTGCTTAGTTATTATGAATATATGGATTATCATACCGAACACACCAAAAAAGGTATTCACGCTGGTTTGAAGTTAAGACTCGAAGAGGAAATGTTTGACCGTGCACCACCAGTATACTCTTTACCAAGTTCATTGAAAGATTGTGGAAACCATACCCGTCTCGTTTTATTAAGAAAACTGTTCGATAATACAAGAAAATACACGTTTGGACTAGGAAAATACATGAGTAAAACAAGGGAAAAACTTTTATTGGCAGAAATAGCAAACTGTTGGAGAATCAACACAGATAATAGCTTGTCTCCTGCCAGGTGTGAAGATAGTATTCAAATAGAAAATGAAAACCTGCCAGTTAGTGGTATTGTTATCCTAACAGACAATTTAAAACTCAAGTTACAAAGTCATATTATAGCTCGAAACACCAAACTGAAAAGTTCTCTTGTTGTTTGTGATGTAAACGTTGATGATTTTAATCCACAAAAGGCATTTATCACGGATGGTAAAATTAAAATGGATTCTACGAATCTTTTTGTAAAACAGCAAAAGCAGGCCGTTGGTGAAGATGTTACTAAAAAAGTTGAATTTTTGAAGATGGGTTCAGAATTATTTGCAATACATACAGTAGACTTTGCTTATTATCATGGTGATACTTCGGCAAAGAATCGTTTTAGAGAAAACGTTAAGGTAGATTTTATGATGCCGCTGTGTATAAAGTTCAAAGAACCATGCATGGATGATCTGTACAAAAAAGGACATTCTAACCCACATGTTGTTCCGACAAATGTTTATTTCAAGGACCAGAGTGGTGTCACTCGAAGCGTTAGTTCTAAAGATGTATTGCCTTTTCTAACAGAAATGTTGTATAGCTTGGGTGATTTTAGACAATCGGTTACATCGGCACTGCCAAAGTTAAGTAAGGTATTTAAATTATCACATGCAACAAAAGGTGGTGAAAAAGCTTTTATTGAAGAACAATTCGTACGTGCAATTAAAAACCTAGAACAAACATTTCCTATGCATTACAACTGGCAGACAGATTACAAACAAAATATAGACGAAACAAATTATCAGGATGTCTGTGAAGATATATATCAAAAACCACTATGGATAATGACAAGTAAACTAACATACGAAGTGTTGGTGACAAACATAATTACCATGTGGGAACAGTTTGGTTGCACCAATTACATACTTGATCCACACAAGTTTAGACATAGTTTGTGTTTTGCATTACGCCCAGGTGCACAAAGCAAAAATGTTGGCTGGGCACAGAATCTGATAGTTCATGGTTTGAAGTATATCCAGACGTACAACCCGAGTTTGTATCCTTGGGTGGAAAATCATGGTATGCAATTAAAAGTCTTACTCCACGAAACACTCAAATATCCAAAGGAAATTTTCGGATACGTAGACTATATACTGTATTTACTTAACAGTGAACAAATGTATAAACAGTTGTTCGCTACTGGACCATACCATTTAGGATTAGGATTTGTTCTTAATAGAACTGAAGTTTTCGAAACGGAATCTCTGTTGGTTTCTCGGTGCCAAGGATATAAGCTTTTCTATTCTCAAACAACAACAGAGGCTAGAAATGATTGTCAATCCCCAACTTATAATCTTGTAACAAGTGTTCAAACCGGTAATATGACTTCATCCTTGACACATCCATGTATACGATACCCTCATTGTATTATTACAGATCATGGTAATATTGGTTCAGAAATGTTAGATACCGATTTCGTATATGGAAAAAAGAAACCCGTTCCTGGTTACGACGAACAAAAGTGGATTCCGATTTTCACACCATGTGAAATGAAGGATACTATGTTTGAAGAGGATTCGTTCAATCCGTTTGGTCGTAGCAACATTCCATTTGAAAACGATTCATTAGATTACCTTAAGCCTGACACAGTGATAGATCCACTTAGTGGTATACCTGGTTTCAATCCGTTTGCATTGGGAATGATCAATATTAATTTTGTTACATACAGTACGTTGTTTGATTCGCATGTAGGATGTTCATTGAAGAGACATGTTGTTCCAAACATGTATATTAATTTTTGGTTTAACGAGTATCAAAGAAACGCGAACAAATGTAATAATCGTATGTTTATGCGTAATCTACAAGACAATCGAATGGATGAAGCAGAGTTAAAATTACACTATGATGATTTGGTACTTGTAACGGGCGGCTCGACTTGCAAACATTGTTATTCTCATCCTAGAATGATTAAAACTGTTATGACAGAATTAGATAACAAGCCAATACCGGGCCGAAATGTATATCGCATAAATAACGACTTCTTATTGCATGGAAGCAAACTGATGGAACATTTGGACCGTGCAGTAAATATCAATGACAGATTTTTACTCGAAATGTAAAATATATATATTTGTAGACTTCAGCTGATTAAAGAACATTGTATAAAAAATTCAATCATGTCTTACTTTAATTTGTTTGGAAATTATAGTGGTTTAGACCACGATATGTATAATCGATTAAAAGGTGTTTTCATAAATACTGCATATGAGAGTAATAAATCGAAATGTACAGAAGCTTATATTGAACACTTTCTCTTTGATGATAATATGGATTTACAAACTACTATAGGAAGGATAACAGAGATTTGTCAATCTTTCATGATTCCAATCAAAGAGATTGAATGCAATCAAATTGGATTGTGTCATATCAAATGTGAGGATTTCGATGTTAAAGTAGAAATTGAAAATACCGGCCCATTCTCGTTCCATTTGGCCGATGAAGTTTACGTTTTACCACCTATCCCTTATAAAAATGTGGACTTGGATAGACTGAAAATTAATGTTCCTGGTTCAATGAAAACATTTCTAAAACCTATAGTGGTACCTAAATTAGAAATTGCAAATCTCTATGATGACATTAAACGCAAAGATAATTCAGATTATTCTTATTCGTCTTTATTGTACAGAACGTACACTGATATTGATGAAGAAATGTGCAAATTAATAGTATCTAATAAATGTAGATTTCAACCAAGTGGTTATGTTGTAGCAAAGAGTACTCATGAACCACCAAGTATAAATCCTGTAGAAATCAAACCTTTTGAAAAGTTTGTTATAAAAGTCTTCAAACCAGTGACTGTTCCCTGTTGTTTCTGTTGCAGTTGTGGAAAAAAATAATATTAAATAAAAGAAAAGAAAAGAAACCCTTACATGCCAGATATCAAGAAAATGAATAGTAATGCAATCATGACATCTACTATACAACCTATAAACATTGTCGATTGTTTGAAAAGTGAACAGTTGTCGAAGACAAGTGATATTATTTGTCCTCTAGCCAATCCACGAAAGTTTAGACCAACCAAACGAGTACCAAAGGCGTTGCTGAAGCTTATATCAAATAACTTAGCAGACGTTATACACGATACCTTTTTGTTAGTAAAGAAACAAACAAGAAGTAAAACTACAAAGACTTACATTTATCTGATTTTCAAAGATTCAACAAATCTTGACAACGTTTGCTCACTCGTTCACAAGATTTTGCCTCGTATCGAACTTGACTACAAGTGTGACAACAAGGCTTGTACTTGTAAAGCGTGTTTATCAACCATTGGAAAAGGGAAAAAGCGAAGAGGATTTGGATATATTCAAGTATCTGATCTAAAGACAACAATTGAAACGCTTCAAGATCAAGGCTTTATTTGCCAGACAAGACAGTTGTCCTCTTGCGTAAACAAGCGAACTAAAAAGTAAAACCTTAAGTTATATTTTGGATAAATGTTAATTTTATAAACAAGGATGAATCAACTACCTCCGTTTTCAGTTGACTTAGATCCTTACTTTGAAAGATTCAGCACGGTGATTATTATTGGGGATGTCCATGATGATGAAAACACATTTCGAACATTTATCATGGAAAAGGGAATAGCTTTTGTTCCAATGCAAGCATGCGAAAATATCAACTATCTAAGTCTTTCAAATTATTTTGTTAAACCCGATGTTCTGCTGGTATTTCTAGGAGATGTTTTGTATAAAACATGTGATCATTTTAAAAGTATCATGCGATTTATTTTAAATAACAAAGACAATTGTTTGCTCATACTTGGAAATAACGAAATAAAATTTGTGTTTGAACATATACGTATCTTTATAGAGTTTTCTGAAAAATTTCTCTCGAGGGCAATCTTAAAAAATCTTCAAAAATGGTCTAGGAATATGCAGAATTTTAAAATTGTCAGCACCATATATTCACTTGTAAGAAAATTACGTTATAGCTATGATAATTGCAAATGGAAACGGGATTGGATATGGTATTATTCGTGTCTATACAAAGAGTTCCTTATGGACAAGAATAACTGCGAAGACGTGATGATTTTAATGTATATTTTGACTGAGAGTATAGTTCTTGGTTATTCAAACAAATACAAAATGTTATTGGTACATGCTGGTCTCAATCCAACACTACGTCTCGAACATCAACGTGTATCAGATGTGTGCAATATACGACTAGTGAAACAGACCAAAATGCCTTGGTATATGTATTTTACTTTCATGAATTTTACCATATTATACGGACACTGGAGTGCTTTAACAAAGGCAACAAAAGAACCATATTCCTTTATGAACACAATATGTTTAGACACTGAATGTTGGTGCACAAAAACTTTGTCCTATGTATTGCTAAATCCCAAATCTACAGAAAGAAGTAATTTATCCAAGTTTAATGTTAAGACATTTGTTTCTGGTTTATGTACTTTTCATGAAGTGATACTTGAATGATCTTTGGATGACGCAATGTGAAAGAAAATGTCGAAAATGTTTTGACTGTATATTGGCTTTTTGTATTTTGTTAAAAACAAACACCATATACCAAGTCTTTCGTGAAAATAAAGCGTGTTTGCTTTGAAAATATATTCGCTTGTAATTGATGAAACCTTTCCCCGTTCTACTCTTTTCAATTTTAAATGCTTACATTTTGTTTTCATGATGAGATAGATTATTGTAAGGTTTTGAATTAGTTTTATTCTTTCTACTGTATTTTGAACAAAAGACACTTTCTTGTCTGAACTAACACAGGAATCTTTCATAAACGTTTTTATAAAATGTGCAACTGTTTGAGACTCGTTTATATTTCTGAATCTTACTGTATTGAAAAGCAGACTATGCAAAGTATCTGCGCCATTTTCTAATTCGACGTTATTTGGGAAAAATTGTTGAATGTATTTATTGAATATATACCTGGTGTTTGTCTGTTTAGGAATTTCATAAACTCCTGGAAGAAACAATATATTGAAATAATGTTGTTTTTGGCTATCATCTAGAATATCTTTCAAAGTAAATCCAAATATGCAGTCAGACCACGACTGTTGAATTGAATGTATTCGTTCACCAACATCATGAAGTGTCTCAACAAATTTATCTAAAACAAATTCAATGATAAAACATTGATGTAAAAAGTTTTTCAAAAACGGAGATATCAATTTCGGTTTATATGACCAGTTCAATTCCGTGATCTTGCTTTTAAACAATTTTAAGTTTTCCTGTTCTCTTTGTACTTTTTGCTGAGCTTTAAAATTATTCATTTTTCTTTTCGCCTCTAAGTGCGTGTCGTCGGATTGGTCATCACGTATATGTTGATGAGTCTGTTCTTCATAACTTAATGCATTGAGTAATGTTGATGTTGTATTGTGTTGAAGGAAATATGAATTAACAAACTGTTTATCGAATACAAAGTCGCTGTTCTCTTTAAGTAAATCCTTTGTTAAAGTATTGAAAGTATTGGAATCGTTGTTAATAGACGAATAAAAAGTATCATCTATTGTATTCACAGGGTTTTTTGATTCAGAACAGAGTGAACTGATTTCTTGATTGTACGATATAAGAAAAGGGTCCAAAAAATTAAGATTTAATTTTCCAAACTCATTCATATTCGTGTTAGTGATGGAACATTTATGCTGAACGTTCCCTTTGTGTAAATATAGAAATAAATGAGAATCGCAGTGTGATAAAATTTCATTTTTTATTATTTGTATGAACTATAACAAAACATATACATTCATATTACATCTTATAATGGAAACCGAACAACTAGGTTTAGGTAATTTGCAGAAACTTAAAGCAAATGCGTCTGATGAGACTTCAGTATCTAATCCAGACAGATTGCCTCATACATCTGAACAATATGATTTGAGCTACAATACCATGGGTTCTGCTGATCGAGTAAAGCAACACCTTAGAAATACCTTTAGTAGTGAAAATCAAATAAAACAGAATTTGTCTGAAATGGTCGATTTGACAGATCGTGTTAATGATAGTAATGATGACTATTGTAAATTGATACGAGAAATGCTTGATGACTTTGGACGATCTTCTAATTTGTCTGATAAAGAAAAATTTGAAAATTTATTCGGTGTTAGATATGGCATTTTCCCTCAGATTGATATGGATAAAGACTTACAATATAATTTGTACAAAGGAAACCTGACTGCAAGAGAATTAATGGTATTGACGCAAAAGCACTTCAATAAGTTCGCTACAGTAAATCGTGTAGACTAACGTTGTATTTTTATATATTTGTGTGATATAGTTGAAGATTAAAAATATAAACAAAATTATGATATTTCTGCTGTTTTTTATTATCTCTATTTTCAAAATAGGTTTTGCAATAAACACGCACCAATTTCATTTTTCAGGTGGAAATGTTGCTTATGGAAATGTTCCTCGAGAGGTACACATAGTAGGGTACTGGTATATACATAAAAACGACTCAAATTTTGCAGATCTATTCAACAAAGGGTATTCAGAAAAGCAGTTAATGCGCATGTTGTATGTCTGTAGAGAAAATGTTGAAAAGAAATTAGTAACGGTCAACACAGCAGCAAACAGAGAGAAGATTGACAAAGTAAATCGACTGATACAAAATTTTGATCCAATGCAAGTTACGCCATATATTAATACAGATAACTGTGAAGTATTAAGGTTACAAGACTACAAAGTTAATTCGAAATATAAAGATATACATGACAAGGTAAATGTACAACGTTTCGATTTAGTTCACAATTTTACATCACATGATCCCTTACTTTTCGTCGATGCTTGGGGTGTTGCAGCATTTCATTTTCGACCTAAGCATAAAGATACTAACAAGCTGCACTACTGTGAAAATGATGAAGTTTCTTTTCCAGTTGTTTTCAATAAACGCCCCATTTGTCCGAGACCAGCTTTAAAAACAACAGTAGTAGATAATGGGCTTGTGACAATTTATAAGCCAAACATACAAGCCACTCAAAAAGTGGCTTATCGTTGCTATTTAGAAACAACATTGATATGGACTTATGTGGGATTTACTGGATACAGAGAAAACAATATGCCCCTTTCCCGTGTTGTCAAATCAATAATAGACAAAGACATGTGTTTGGATTGGGTAAAGAACAGAAAATGTGATGTTGATAAACATGGACTCCGATCAAAGCTCACGCATCTTGCAGACTTTAACATGGACATGCACGAAATTTCTGATAGTAGGATAGCGACTAAAAATGATATATTGGTGCATTATGAGTATATGTATAATATGGATTATACGATCGCCAACTGTGTTATAGATGTAGGATACATACAAACATCACCCCCCTTTAACAATCTACTCACACCATGGGAACTCATAAGTAGCGATCACTTGTATGACTCAAATTATACGCAAACCGGTGGGGAGGTTATAGTTTGGGAACAGTTTGAAAAAGAAGACTTGTGTAATTACGTTCCCATCACTTCTTTCGATTCAAAACGAATAACTTATACATCTAGAGACTTTCTTGAGCAAGATCCAAACCCAGGCGCCACTAAAATGTTTCACTTTATTTCGGATGCACAAAAAAGTGTCTTTACAAGTGATGACACACAACTTACAAATGCTGAATTGTACAACTGTATAGACGAAAATGTGAATCAAACTCTATACACTATCAATGATGGCTTAATACTGTCATTTCAAGAAGGTATTAGCTTGAATGACGAAGATGATTTCTATTCAGATATAACGAAAAGTCAAAATATATACCACCCACATTATGCCTACGATTCATTGACTTTAATGAAAGATTCAAGTAAGGATTACAATATTGAAACATCTGTAGACGAAAACCGTCAAAAATCTGAATGCAACCACTTGGAAGGTAAACACTGTCGCCAATCACATGTTGATAAAATAATTATGGCGAACGCGTCACACCAAGACCTAAATACAGATAGGGAAAAACCTGAAAAACCTAATATTAACGAAACTGAAATGGATACTCCGCTATTTGCCTTAGTAAATTATTTAGCCTACAAATTCAGAGAATATCGAAACCACGATGTTATTCGAAGAGCACAGACGTGGTGTGAGAATCAACAACACTTGTATGATATTCAAAAAATGCTTGCAAGAATGTCACCGTCAGTTATCATATCTTCATATCTCAACAGGCCTGTTGAGGCACAAAGCGTTGGTTCTAGTGTTTACGATACCCACTACTGTAATATACTCGATGATTATATAGTTGTTGATAGTTTGTTTGTGAATAACGATGCCATTGCACCAAAATTTGGAATTCCTTTTACAGACCTATATAAAGCCGTTGGCGTGGATATTGTTGAAAATCGTTGTTTCACAATGCCTATCATTATATTTCGAGAGCATATCTCATTGAAAAAGTACAGAATAGGACAAATGAATCACGACTATACTGTTTCCACTATTAAAATGCCTTGGGTTGAAGAATGTAAATTCGAAAGACGATTTTTCCATTACATTGGTGACAATATTCACGTATTTGTTAATTACAAGCAAGTAAGTGAAACCTCCGTAGATGTATTATACGATCACGCCTCGCGATTAAGGAAAAATGTTAATCATTTGAAAAGCATAAATAATGGCACAACGGTTAATCGTCTCTCGATTGAACCACTGTTGGAAAGTACAAAGTTTGTTGACATTAATACAATGTACGAACCTAATGTTATCAAACCAATTGTACTAGGGATGCATAATACAGAAACTTACAGTTACAAGGAAAGAAGACGTGAAATTTCAAATTTTGAAGGCCTGTTAGCTTATCTGAATGCTGCTAGATTCGATGACAAAAAGTTAAAATCAGTAACTCAAGGTAAAACATACCATTTGAATAAAGGACTTCAAGTTAATGATGTAACTGAAAATGTGGCACAAGGTGTCAAACTTTTGACTGACACTGTTGGTGACATTGCAGGTCATGTAATTGACACAGGTACTGGGGTTGTTAACCAACTTGTCGATTCTGGTGATGATGTGTTAAGTAATGTTGCAGATTTCTTTACTGGAGGTTTGTTTAAGATCGTGGTTATAATTGCAGTAATAGCTGTAGTTGGGTTATTCATATATTACATAATAAAAGAAAGATTGTTGTCGGATGATGAAGATGACAAAGGAACACAGCAGTCAAAGCCCGAGTTTCAACCTTACTATCAGCATCTTATGAACGATCCATATCCTAAAGACAATATGACGGTTCAAAGAAAAACAAAACATGAGTTTGAGGAATTTTGATATATTTGATATATTTCACTAATTCAAATACACAGAGGAAAAGATTCATAATAAAAAGTACTGTGGTGCAAATGTTTGAATTCCTTATTCATTAAACGAGGGAATTGTTCCCGTATGAAATAGTAACTGTTTTCTACTAGTTCGTATACTGTACTGTCATTCTTACAAATGTAAAACCCGTAACGAACACAACACAAAGTCATAAATAGCGCATAGTAATCGTATTCCTTTTTCAAACGATGTCCACCGGGCATCTGACTATTGTAGTTCAAAATTGGTGGACGAAAACATGGTGAATAAAGTTGTTCAGAATGCGACAGGTCTTCCTTTTCCATGTCCATTGCTAAACTAAAGTCAGACAAATAAAAGTTCAGTTGTTCATCATGCAGAATGTTTTCTGGTTTTATATCGCCGTGCAAAATATTTTGTCTGTGAAGAAACTGAATTGCAGCCCCCATGTGCTTGTCCAGTCTAAGTGTTGCTTCCAAAGTTAACTTAAGTTTTGTTTTAGACATATATTGATCTACATCTCCAACATACCTTTTCATTTTTATGATTATGCTCTGTTCACTAATCTGCACATCATATACTTTTGCTAGAAAATGGTTTTTAGATGAAAAAATGATCAGTTCGCCAGATTGTTCCAACGTCGATGCTGTTTCAAATTTGATGTTCTTTATTGCATAATTGGGATTTGCTTCATCAACATGAACAGTTCCATATGATCCTTTTCCCAAAATATTCATCGTTGTCTATTGAAAAAACACAGATGGTACAACTGGTAAATTGTGCTTTCTGAGTAGATGCTGCACTACGTTTATTTTTTTATTTTCAAGTTGTACCTTTGGAAAAATTATGACCGTTGGGTTTTCGAATTCCGGTTCGCCGTCCACAGAAACTGTCAAGTCTGTATAAATTCTAACCTTTTTTCCGTCTTGAAAGTTAACACGCAAAATATCAACTTCTTGTTTGGAATTATGTGTTATTTCTTGACAATCAAAATCGTAATTTGCGTGGTATGTAAATGTCTCATCGAGATATTCGAAGGACCTTGTGCGTGAATACATGATAAATGTTTCATGGACCATATTTTGTAGTATATACGTGCCTGTTGAACAATTTCATGTTGTGCATTATTTTGTGTTTGATAAATTCAGACAATGTAATGCCCCGCGTTCATAACAGTCACAATGGCAGACCAAGACACGCATTCAACTGGATACAGTTCTACTAGTGACGACAGTTCTAGTGAATTTGAGGAAACTGTATCAGACAAAGGAAATAAACCTGACAAATTCAACAAACTGTTTCCCATAACCCAGCACGTAATTCCAACAATGACTGACAGACGCGTTGAAATATATACTTGTGGTGAAGTGATTACAAATTACATATCTACACAGTTACAAACTGGCCTAGATGGATTCATTGCTCTTCAAGACTTTCTGACAAAATGCGATAAAACCGGAGTGGTACACGGAATTTCAGCACACGAAGCAGCAAGATTAAGGAATAAGACAGAAAAATGCACTATTGCATATAACCGTTTTACTGAGACAATAGAAAAAATGAATAAAGACCAATAAAAATAGTATTAAATAGATTTTATTGTTCATTTTCAAACTGGGTAAAATAAAGTAAACATGAACAAAGAATATATATTCTGTTTTCTGTTCCTTATTCCCTCGTATTTAGCACAACTATGTGCTGAAAAAAAGAGCTGTTGTTCTGGAATGTTTGAACACGATCTTTGTATGAAGACGGGTATCCACTATTGTTACTGTGATTCCAAATGTTTATTGTACAGCGACTGTTGTAAAGACTATAGAGAATTTTGCTTAGCTGGTTCACCAGAACCATGTATATACTCACAATGGGAACCTTGGAGTCGATGCTCCACGGCTAAAATGTGTGATGTAGGATACAGAACAAGGAAAAGGGGGATAATACAAACTGGGAATTCTAAATCCAACAAACCTTGTAAGAAATCAGACTTACATGAAACACGAAAATGTGGCGATCTGATGTGTCACTATTATCATATGACAAGGATTCCTGTCGTTGGTGAGTTTAGAAGAGAACATTTTTATTATAGTGCTGCTTTTTATCAGTTTGAAAAAGCAGAGGAGGGTAAATGTGAAAGATTTAAACCCCACGTTACAATAGCATGTATTTTATGCTCTGATGATGGAAAATGTGGTGACAACGTAGTGAAGGAGGATGATACTTTGGAAATTTGGCATGGCAAATGTTTAGGAATTTGGCGAAAGAAAACTAACTCTTACTACAAACATTCGAGTAAACAGACCTGTTACAATTATCCTAATCGATGGACTTACGCTTTCTTCGTGCCAGGAAAAGATAGAAATAACTATTACAAGCGATAATACTGTTCCGTTTGGACATACATTTGGAAATGATTTTTTGTTTAATTTGTACAATCTTCGGGTGTCTTTCCTTTGTGAGTGCCGATTCGTCAAGTTGCAGTTGTGACACGTGTCACGATATTCCGTCGGTTGGGCTATTGTTTGATAATATTTGCTATTTTATTCCTATAAATGTTAAAGTGAATGATACAGATTCATCTACAACATTTCATGAAACATATCCTTTGATGCTTAATGTTAGTGAGGGTCTAAACATTGGCAATGTAGAAAATATGATGATTCAGGTAATGGGACAAGCATACATAAAACACAAAACTCGATATATACGGGTTTGGCCATCCTTACCCACATACAGTAACGACTACCGTTGTCAGACATATGATGTACTTGAAGGCAAAATGATTGACCGGTGTTCAGTGCATGAAACAGTATTTGTGGATGATAATAGTGATATATTGCATTTTTCAAAACCAGAACTTGAACCTTGTCCATTAAACGATTCTTTTCGCCTTTCAACTGAACAGAAACAGTGTGTATATTTTCAGAGCGATGGAATCTGTAGGTATGACGATACTATTATAAACATAAGCACTCTTGAAATTTACAGGAATGTCGAGCGATATGTTGATTGGAAATTAAACGATGTACCCAAAATCAAAATAAGTATTAGCATGGATGTGGCGGATATCAATAAATTATTGGACCGTAAGTATGTTTTAGTGCAAAGTTCTGATGACATAAGCATCAACAAAAACAATACTTGCTACTTTTTTGTTCCATCAACGAAACAATTGTTTAAAACTAAAGACGACACTTGTAGAGACACACAACCAGTTATTTGTTCTAAAGGTTTACAAAACGTCAATAGATCAGAAGAAAAAGAAACAACGTATTCCAATAAACTTTATTTTTATCCATTAATTGCTATTTTTGGTTTTCTTAATGTTCTTATAATTGGTGGTATATTTGCAGGGGTACGTCTTCATCGTCAAAATCAGTCAAATCGTACATCAAGGCTACCTTCAGTAGTACCGTACTGAGTTGATATATCAATATCGACTATGATAAATGTATTTATGCTTTTACAAAATGGACACTTATAGAGATTATATTGTTTCACACATTTAACAATGCAGGAGTGACAAACATTAAAATGCATACATGTTGGAAACATACAATTTATCCAATTTGAGAAACACAGTTTACATTTGTTATCTTCCGAATGTTCACTCATACACAGAAGTTGTTTTTTCAAAGACGATCTCAATTCATCACTCAGTGTTTTAGGATACTGGTTTTCAAGCGACAAAATTGCATTTAATTGTTTTGTGAACAACTCATGTTGCTTTATAAAGGTCTTGTTATCCAAAAACATTTTTTTTATGTGACTGACAGAACCCTTTTCGACTGATGTAATATCTTTGCTTGCCTCGGATGAAATAAATTTCTCATATTCCAATATTCTTTCTTGTTGTTCAATTTGAGCCAAAGCATCTTCTGTTGAAAGTTGATATACATTACTTTCCCGTAGACCTGTCGTTGGGATGTTCCGTATAGCTGTAGCGTTAATATATTGTTGTTCAAATGTTTCTTCGATGGACAACAATTCTTTTGTCATTTCGTACAGAGAATGCAGTGTAACGTTCGGGTCATCACGTTTGGCTTTGTGTATTTTTCTCAAGATGCCATTCATTACAAAACTAGCATAGAAATTGGTTGTTGCATCACAGATTAAGGCATATGCTGGAAACAATGACCTGCCTTTTTGTGCTTAGCAGTATTACAGCTTTTTTAGTTTTACCAAATATTATGTTCTCTCGTCTACATTTAAGAAATTTAACGTATTGACTATGCCTCAGTGTCTTGGAAAGAATATGAAAAAGCCATTGTGGTATGTTAGTGACTTCAAGTTCCTTGAAATTAGATGATTCTATTATCACGTTTGGTAATAGTTCAGATGATACAGTAACTATATGTGGAATAAGTTTGAACCACACTTTTTTCGTATATCGTTCTATCTTACAATGTACATGTGGCCACTGTTGTAAAATAGTATCTTCGTCTTTACAACTAAAACATTTGAATGTCAGCCAGCTATTCATGTTTGTATTTTGCGATGTCTGATGAGCCGTGTTGTGTGTCTTATATATTGTCACTAAATAATACAAAAGTTGCCGGACGCATTTACTAAGATTCTCTCTTCTGAGCAAAAAAATGTGGTTGGCTTCATTGTAATTATATATGTTAACAATGTATGTGCATATTTTATAATATTACAACGAATTGCTTTGAATTTAAAATCGATGATACACTGACATTACATGCCACCAATTAACAGTAAAACTTTGTGTGTTAAAAAACCCAAAGCAATGTCCCATACTAAGCGAGGACAAGCTAGACATGCTAGGCTGCGTAAAACTTTATGTGCGGCTAAAACGTTGTTGGATATCAAGCGAACGTTTGTTTCAGAACTAGCTGAATGTATTGAACTGCTTCTTCCTGGTATTGCAGACCAACACAGAATATATATCAAAGCTGAAGTTTCCATATTAAACAGAAGACCAGATTTTATTATATACATACCTAACATGGCAATTATTCTTTTAGAATATAAAACGTCAGTGAAAACACTTATGGTTCGAAATACATACATTGAACAAACCTCGGATACAATGAAGAAATTCAAAATCTTTAATACAAACCATGCTTCGTATTCGACAGATACCATAAAGTTGATAAGCCTACTACTGATAAGAAATCCAAGTAGTAGGCAAAACAGAGTTGTTAGTTTAGATGTAAAAGATATTGGTAATAGACCAGTGTTTCTGTAGCGATACTCGATATTCAAATATTTATATAGCTATTTTCACTAAGATCTTTTGTTTTCATGTAATACTGATTTTGATATGGCATTAAATCCTAAAAGTGTTTTGTCAGTGAATCAAAAAGATGTATTATTCATACCAAACAAAGAACAAGCAGTCAATCAGAAAATAAAAAACGATACACGTCTCTATGACAAATTATGTGAACCATCTGTGAAACTAAACTTGATAAAGAGGAGAGACAAGTTTGTGCCTTTCAACGCAACCTCAAACTATGAAGCTGAGTTTGATGATATTATGATGAACATTCTGAAAGACAAAAAAGATCCACTAGCTGTAAATGACATTTTTGTAATAAGTCCCACATTTAAAAGTATGAGTATTCACAAAATGTTACATAACATTGTGTATATACAAGAGACGGGTTTGCCTAAACAGTGGTCAAGTTTTAATGTTGAATATTTACAAAGAATTGACTATATTGACATCAGAAAATATCTCCAATACTTGTGGTATGAACAAGTTTTAAATGGGGCAAATTTTGGAGGTGCTAAACTATGTAAGTTTAAATTTGAAAAGTACGTTAAGGAAATTCTTTCTAATCTAGGCTGCTTCACATATAAAGATGATTCCTTAATATCAGAAGTAGTTGAGCATGTAAAATCGAGATTCGTTCATGATATAGATGTCACAATTTCCACAGGAGTGAACTCTTTCATCTCAATGGTCGATTTAAATAAAGCCTTTAAGTTATTCATAGAATGGAATATGATATTAGGAATTGTTCCATACTTTCATAAATTGGAAACGGATGTATCGATGTTAAAGAAAATAAAAAAGGAAAACACATGTTTTTCTATTGATGTTGTGAAAGAACTGTTGACTATTTGTAATCATATTCCACCAATATCTGAAGTCGCCGTGATACTAAATGGCACAAATATCGAATGTTGGCATTTACCAACTCAGACAAAATTAGATTTTATAGATAACTGTAGATTTCGAATCGAAAATAAAGAAGTGTGTTTTGGAACAAAAGGTGAAAGTCTTTATTATGCAGAACTTAAGGTTATGCACCTTTCAGAGAAACATTTTGCTGACCAGTCTTTCAGCCGATATATTCTAACTGAAACAAATAAACAAGAAAATAAAACGAATAATAATCCAACTACAGGTAAAAAAGAATCTTCTGAAGAAAGTCCTTTATTTGCTACATTGACCAAAGCTCAGACAATGTTATTAGACGATAATAATCCATTGTCGTGTTATTCTCGTATGCAAGAGAAAAATAAGTATATCCAAGACTACACTTCGAGGGTGCGCGATGAAATGGATGAACTAGAATCTAGACTCACAATTTTTCTAGACAAAATATCACCAGACAATCCAAATACATTTGTTGATGACATGGTTCGAACGGGAATGGAAAACTATCTCAAGAAAGTTAAACCTAAAATTGACGAATGGGAGAGAAACATTCGTGATTCTTTAAACAAGTTTCGAATTCAAGCTGTAAAACAATTTAATACGCTGCCAAGGAATATGTATGACTTTCAAGAAAGAATTGCTGAAATAAATGTCGAGAACAATATGGAATTAGACGAATTTATGGAAGAATTAACATCGACGTCAATAAATGACACAAAGGGACAGAAAGTTCCAAATATATCGTGCTTACAAGATATTGATAAGACCGAATTTGATTTGAAGCAAATGCAAGATAAAGTTGCGCATTATTTGGAGTTGGCAATAAAATTTATGAACTACGTAAAGGATGCACAGAAGGTGATTTCAAAATTGACGGTTGAGGACAGTGTAAAGGAATTGCAACTGAACACTCTCGCAGAACAAAAGAAAGAAGTTGTTCGTTTAGCATTGAAGCACAGAGAATTGTCTAATAAGCACGTTGAAGTTTATAAAGATAAATTCAAAGAGGTTAAACGTGAATTAGATAAGTACATGGAATTCCAAGATCAAACTATGGCAAAAACAAAGCAACAATTTTTAAACCTTAGAGATACACTTCTGACAAATACCGGGTCGTGGGTAAATAAGGAAAAGGAAAAACAAGACAAGTACATGCAAAAAATGCAGTGCTTAGAAGAAACCTTTTCAAAGCAGTATGATTCAATGTCAAATCATTTAGATAGACCATCCTCATTTGATATAGATTATATCAAAACAGAAGGAACAGTCAGAAAAGATAATTTGGACAGAAAAATAGACGACAACACAATGCTCATGTTCATGCAGGCTTTAAAACAATATTGGAAAAATGTGTTAAATAATACCGTATCTATTCAAGAAAGTGTTACCAAAAATGGAGTTCGTATATATAACATTGATGAGGAACAAGTATTTCGAACATTTATTTGTGACTTTTTCAAGATTATTTTTAACAAACAATATTTTCTTATTTGTAAAGACATATCACATTACATTCGTATGTATGGTATACAGATCATAGTTGAACTAACTGTGAAACGATTATGTGGACACAATCACGAACAGTCGAAAACTACAGTGATACGAAAAACAGAAAAGCTGCAAGAAGATGATAAGGGTGTTTTGTTTGAAAATTGAGTATATGTGCATTTACATTTACATGCATCTGAAATAAATTTCGTATGTGTTCAAACGAACTTGATCTGGTTGAATTTATCGAAATCATGAGCCAACTCGATCAACATGATTCTGATAGTATAGACTTCACGGCAGATAATTTGTATAAAGAATTAGAGAATATACCAAAGATCGAATCATTAGTTGATGTTAACTCAAGATCGTTTGAAACAAAATCTTTAAACTCAAAAACAAACAAATTATCCAAAGTTTGGAACGATAATTTGCCTGTAAGGAACTGTTCTGTACAGATACAAAATACAGTTGATCCTTCATCAGAATCAGATTTTAAATCAGCGTACACAAAATTGCTTGGTAACTATTCAAAGCAATTAATTATGTCTCAGTATGAGAAAAACAGGAACCAGGATATCAGTGATATAGATACATCCTTGGGTAAAAATAAAAAACTATCTTTAAATAAAAATACAGAAGATGATATTTATGAAAAAAGTTTCAATAATTTCGAACAGTCCTCTATGACTGATACAAACAATTCGACAGTAGGGTCAGATCTGATTGTAATGAAAAGTAAAAAAGTAGATTTAGATCACACAAACTTAGGTAACCATCCATCTGCCGAAAATATAATTGAAACTTTCAAAACTGAGACACGGATTTATAAAGAAGGAAATCTAAATATCGCATCTAATTCAGACAGAAATGATAGTAATGGTGGTAGCATCGAAACCAGTCCATCGGAATGTTTGACTCCCGTTCTTATACCTAGTGATAATGAAATAAAAAATCATACACCACCTACAGATTTGCAAAACAAAGATAGTTCGTCTTTCTTACAACCGAAAGAAGCAACAACATCTAAAAGAACTCACATTCAAATTCTACAAGAGCCGCCTAAGCAATTAAAGAAAAAAATCAAATCAAAGGTATCATCATCACAAAAAACCAAACCAAGACATAAAATATTAAAGCTTGACCATGTAACACAACAACAATGTTCTAATGACATTGGTTCTAGAAAATCCCCTCATTTACATACTCCTGGAGATGTAGATATTGATTCAGAATTATCACTTCATCCAGCAATTCCCGGCATAGATAACATTGATAAATCTGCTTGTAGCACTGTCGATATTGTAGAAAAGTCTATGGTATTAGACGGACCATCACTGAATAAGGAAATGATTAATATTAACACTGATCAGAAAATTGATACTAATATTTGCATCGAAAACGTCACAAATGCAAATTTAAATTTACTACCACTGACACTAAATACAAACCAACACGTTGAGACTGATAGAAACGAAACTCCGTTTCATACTATAATTGATTCAAATAAAAAGTACATCGATTTGGGAGAATGCACAATTGGAAACACATGCTCGAAGATTCCATTAAATAAGGCAAAGAAAATACAAACGAAGAAAGGAAGAAAATGTGATACGACTTCCTCGGCTGAAAAACGTATAAACTCCAAATCTGCTTGTATAAAAAAGGCAAAACAGTCGAGAAAAAGAAGCACACGGATGTCTAAAGATAAGCAAACCCATATGCAGGTGTCTGATTTTCAAAGTGAATCAAAAACTGCAAATGATGATTGTGAAATTATATCTAGTAATATCATTGATAATGACAATCGACCTCAAGTCAAAACCTCTAAAACATTAACAGAACATGCTTGTCAACCGATAAATGAAGAACAATTGCAGCATCTTATTAAATCTGTTTTATCATCCGATCAGGTAATACACCGATACAATAAAGAACTTGTTAAGATCGAAAATATAAATGATACTATAAAGGACACAGCCCAACATATATTGTCCAATAAAAACGCAATAAATGATGCGCAACAACAAGCTTCGTACTTAGCAGAACAGCAGGAATCCTTACAAACAGCTATCAGCGAGCTGAAAAAACTTTCTCAAATGACACACAGAGTCGATCAGTTAAAACATGATCAGCAAAAACAACAAGCTTATGATTTAGAATCAGCTAAAATTCAAGCACAAATTCAGTCGACACAAATGGATCATGATCTTCGATTAAACCAGATACAGTCAGCAATAGCGATTGCCGAAATCAAGGCTAAAAGTCAAGCTTATAATGTTAATTCTCAATACGAATTAGGTATCGGTAAATTGAAACTAGAAGAATGGAAATTACAGCTTCAAAACGTTTTGAGTAAAGAATCTCTTTCTCAGACTCATCAACATCAGTACAATATTTTGAAAATACAATCCGATTTGGAAAGTCACAAGCAAAGGCAAACAGAATGGTACGCATCTCATGAAAAGGAACGTGACAGAACATTTCAAAAGGAATTACAAGAAAGTAAAGACGGCCAGGCGTTAAGACTCGATCAATTAGAAAAGGAATTTCGACATTTTCAAAATACACAAAAACAAGAACATGACATTCAAATGAAAGAAAGGGAACGACAATTTTACAAAGATATGCAAAGGCTCAAACTCGAAAATGAACTTTATATTTCATCTAATAAACAAACGTTTGAAAGAATGTTGGATCAAGATCGAAATAGTTGTAAAATAGATATGGAAAGAATTAAGCAACAGTTCTCTGTTGACTTACTAAAGAAAAAACAGGAATTTGAAAACGATTTAGAAGAACGTCGAATGTCTTCATCTGATTTATTGGCAAATCGGAAAGAAAATATTGAAATATACAAGGCAGATCTCATGGCTAGTATTAAAAACAGACAGATTGACACGCAAGATAAAAATGAACAAAACAAACTGCATTTAGAAAAGCTAAAAAACGATATTAAAATGGCAGAATTTAATCTAAAGTTGCAAAACTCAAAACCCAACGCAACGTGCAATAAGTATCAATTCAAACCTATTCCACAATGTATAATCAGTGTGTTTGAATACCAGTTAGAAAAGTCGGCTGATGTAGCGCCATTTTCAGTTATTCGTACTTTTGAACAACTATGGAATGTACAATATGAAATCGATATTGATATTAAAAGAATTATGAAGTATAGGAAAGAACTGATTAATATTGCGAAGAAAACCGTTGAAAATTATGTAGCTTTGACAACTTATCTGACAGACGATCTAAACGACTGGTTCATCGAGCGGCGGTTAATGTACTGTCAGCATTTTAAAAAGACTGGAATGTATCTATTTAAAACAGCACCTAATTTTGCATTTACAAAATATCCACTGGAACATAAGCAACGTGTAATTGTTGAAAACGTCGAGAAAGAGAGTATCTCGATGTATACTTTACCAAGATATCAGATGACTGAAGACGGGGATTTTATTATTGATGCTTTGGAGTTTATGAAAACTATGCTAATTTTTCCATCTAACTTTTCGTACGATATAAATGTTCATGATGATCAGAATATTTTATACAAGGACAAGAATCACATCTGCCGATGTCCAACAATTCCAAACCAGTTGTTTAACAAACACACTTTATCGCAAAATTCATCACTACATGACGATACTGAAGCAAGCACAATTGCAACACAAGTCAAGCCGAAACGTTCTATACCCATATATGTTATTGATAACCAATGTATAATTCCTCCAATAGTAAATAGAAAAACCAAACAAACACGTATGCAAATTTTCCAATAGGTTACATTATTTTAGCATGCTGGGTTTCTAATAAAATCAAGAAGCCTAATTCTATTGCTTGTTTTTGTTTTGCACCCATGGCAGTCGAAGACAGTCAAATACCCCAGTTATACTATATTCATGATATTTCAAGTACTGTTGTAGCAAATAAGTTGCTGTCTAGCTACTTGTCAAAACAGGGTATCGACCTAAATGAGATTCCGTTTGATATTAGATACCACATTTGTTCTGGAGGAGAAAAGAAAACAGAAGTTGTTGTTATTCAATGCTATGAGTGTGACAAGTTTGGAAACGTAAATCAGAATGATAAAGTTTTGGTTACAGTAATTGGCGAAAAGTACACGCATTATGTTGAAGACGAGAATGGCACAATCGAAATGTTCAAGTGTGGTGCAGACGAATTTGATTTTGAAACAAAACAATACAAGAAACGTACGTATAGAAAGGAAATAAGTTTTTCAGAACAGGACAGTAATAAACGTGTACTAGATCTTGTCCGACGGGGACATATGGTATGTGGTAATGCACACAAGTTTATTAACGAATTCTGCTATAACCTGTATGAACATCACTTAGATAAAATCAATTTCAAAGGAAGACTCATTAAAAAACCAAAAGGATTTAGTTTCCCGCTGTTGATGAGATCAGAATTTGTGAAGAAGGAAACAGTCGTGTTTGGAAATGCAAGTGACATTGAAGTGGTCGACGACTCTGATATAAATGTTTATACATATCAACATAAGACTTTAAATTTTGACATTGAGACATTGTTGGTAGATGAAGAAGGAAAACGCATAGAGGATAAGATCATTCAAATCAGTTTAGTATACCAGGAAGGAAGTCACATGCATCGTTGCATAGGTTTAACTGTTGGACATGCTGACACCGATCCTAATTTATATAACTTCGATTACATGAGTAAGTTTTTCACTAACGACCACCTTCCAGATACTGAAATCTACTGTCTCGAGAATGAACACCAGTTAATTGAGAAATTCAAGGAAATAGTTTTTGATGTGAAACCGGATTATTTGGCTGGTTACAATATAGCGGGTTTTGATTTACAAATTCTTATAAAATCGGCCGCTAGATATGACATTGATTTAGTTGATAGCTTTTCACATATGTTGAGTTATGATTCAAATAAGTACTACATTAGTCGTGCACTTAAAGCATTTAAAAAGCGCAAATCTGATTATCTTGTGCGCGTAGATAAATGCAGATTAAATGCATGTACGACAAATCAAAATGAAGATACCAACAATTTTTCTCTTCTGGAAGATAGTAATCGTTTTGAAATCAATTGCCAGTTGTTTCCAGGTGTATTAATAAACGACCTATATCGATGTCATAAAGGGGAAAAATTAGACGATCTGGCTAAGGCAGAATTGGGCATTGGTAAAGAAGATGTAAATTACAACGAAATACCAGTTCTTTTCTTCTCGAACAATGTGGCTGACATGAACAGGTTACTAAACTATAATATTGTGGATTCCCTTTTGTGTGCAGCATTGATCAACACGTCCGACAACTATTGTTCGTACAAGTTTTTCGTAACTAGTTCTTATACTTCAAAAGTTCCTCATTCCGAATTTTTCAACCAACAAAAAACCACGCTGCTCTTACCAATGTTTTATTACGCATTCAAAAAAAGGAATGTATTGCAAGAATTGAAGATCAAGCCAATCAGGGAGTGTAACAGATTGTGTATAGAACAATTAATTCGGTACCTGCTTTATAACGATACGACTGTTAATCATCGGTTGACCCTAGAGTTGATCGAGAAATTCAATTCTGGAGAAATCAAAACTAAAACAGTGGTAAAGCATTTAGACTTAGATATGGAATATGGGCACTTAAAATCAGTTGATTTTTCTACAGCAATGGAAATCTTAAAACGACAATTTAAAACGGCCAAAGAAAAGAATACAAAACATGGTGTGCAGTTTTACACGTTGACACACTTGATGTTGTTTGTGAGATTTCTTACAGAAGAGCCGATTTATTCATATGATATCAAAGGCCTTATATCAAACTATTATGAGGTTAATAATCTCTTTCAATTTAGTCAAAAAGCTAGCAAGAGATGTAAGACAAATATTACAACAGTTGCAGATGAAATGCTTGTGACTGAGGAACTGATATCCTTAGTAAGGTATCTATCACGACGGTTTATATCGTCTACACATACAATTGACCAGCTGGCGACTGCATATATAGAAAACGAAATGATAAAGAGTACTGCAATTATTAAGAAAAATATAAGACACTTTTCATCTTTTCTAAATTCCAATGATGATGGGAAAGTCAAGCAGACATTCTTAGATTTTCTTACTAACTTCAATGAAACAAAAGGTTGTCGGCGTTTTGTAGATCGCTATACACCAGACACATTTTGCAGTGAAGTAACAAGTTTAGTAATTGACAATCTCCTAATGAAATTCGATACACCTTGTAAATATGATGGAGCGTATGTACATTTACCCAAACCAGGAATTGAAAATCGATATCCTGTATGCTGCTTGGACTTTTCATCAATGTATCCTTCCATTGGCATATCTCACAATATGGGACCAGAGACGATAGTATCACAGAAAACAATAAAAAAAATCAATTTAAAAGTCGGTATTGACTTTGATCAAATTAATATCTACAACAGAGACGATCAAGAAAGCATAGATATCAATTTAATGAGTGAAAATGAAGCTGAGAACAATGTTGTGTGTTTTATGAAACGCAAATACGCTAAGTCAATTTACGCCGAAGTGTGGAAGCGCATACTTGATAACAGATTGTTTTTCAAAAGACAGATTGGCACCTATTCAGATCCATCTGAAAATAAACGAGTTAAAGAAATGAGTGATACATTAAAGATTAGTGCCAATTCAGTTTATGGTTTTCTTCCGTATATAGGACAGTGGAAAATCAGTGCTGCAATCACATCGAAAGGACGGCAGAACATTAAAAGTGTTGCTAGCGAAATTGTTTCTTGCTACAATTCAAATATTGTATACGGAGATACAGATTCAGTATTCTTTCATTTGAATTTAACGAGTGATCAGCTGTGTACATTGTATAAAAAAGGTGATTTGTTGAAAAAAGATTGGATATCATTGAAAGACTATAGTGAAATTGACGTTTTCACAAAACCCTCACAAACAAGGATGTATTATTGCAGCCGTCATATCGAGAGGAATTGCAAATAAACTTAATCGTGAATACATCGAGCATCCAGAAAAAGCAATTTACTTCCCCCCTAGTAAATTGGAACACGAAAAAGTTATGGATAGATTTGTCATCTTAGGTAGGAAACAGTATTTCGCAAATATCATGGATACGAAGGAAGATAAAAGTTTTATCATACGTGGTATGGATTGCTGCAAACGAACAACATTATCAACTACAGAACGCGTACAAAAAGTTATGTTTGCCGATTTACTTCAAGAAAAGTCTTCAGCATGGAGTACATATAAACTAGCATGTGATATTATCGCGGAACTTGTTGAAGGGACTTTTGATTTGAAAGCAATATCGTCAAGAAAAACGATAAGTGTCACGTCTAGTAGACGTTCTAATAATGGTACAGATGCAGTTATACAGTTACTCGAAAGAATGAAACAGCGTGGGGAGCTTAAAGATACTGGTGGACTGGACAAAATTTCAGTAAAGGTTATTAAAGTGATAAATCGAGAAAATCCAAAACGGGTTAAAATCGAATCGTTGGATTACCTTACCAAACTACAGCAAGAAAGTAAATCTTTGGACCTAGACAACAAAGCGATAGCAAAACTAATATTTGGACAGTTAGTATCTGTATCTGAAGTAATATATGATTCGAAAACACACAAATACTTCCAGGATCTATTAGAGCTGAAAGTTTCAAACACAGCATGTCCTCGTGAATTCGAACAATTTACCAAACCAGAGGAAAGAGAGAAAAATATATTAAAAGAAAATGATAAAGAATCTCACAATAAGTTATTCAATTATTTTTCTATTAACAACACACAGCTCTCTAAGAAGCAGGCTAAAAGAAAGTGTGACGTTGATCAAGACCAGTTTTATAACAGGACGCGACTGAAACAAGCAAAACTTCAGTTCTAGCAATTGTAGACACTATGGTGAATACAATGAACATATGTCATATTATACCTTTGGTTTTGTTACTGCTAATATTGATGTTTCAGTTATCATTAACTCAACCATGTATATGTAAAGGATGTAAATTATCAAAAACAGTTGGTGAAGTGTATAACAACAATTGTTATTATATACAAGACAGTACTACAGCTTCTAAAACCAGTGACACAGCTTCTGTCGATCCAGTTTCGAATAAACAGACACTTCAGATATTCCACAATGTAACAAAAAGATTTTACAAGAAGTTTCTGAAAAATCTTATCACGTTTAATCTCAGCTCAAGACGTTATATTGATCAACATTTTAGACTACCATCATTTTCTTTGGACAAAATCAAATGTCCAGTTTATGACATTTCGACTAATATCTTTTATGATGAATATAATTCTTGTGTAACCAGGCCTAGATTTTCGATTTCGTCCATGTATACACAGGTCCAAGATGAACAATATGATATGAAATCATGTGGAAGAGATATCCCCTGTTATAAGTTGAATAACACCACAAGAAACTGTGAGATGGTGAATGTAAAAACTAGAAGCGATTATAAATATCTTGAGCAGTATGTTATGTATAAAAAGTCTAATATTGAAGGTTTTCTGATACAATTTAATCAAAGTGCCGTAACTTTAACGACTAGTGATTATTTTATGCACGTCTCTTTTTATAACAAATTTAGCAATCCTTCCAGTTGTCACTTTGTAGATATTAAGTCTGGAAAACTGTTTCAGCTTATAGATTGCGTTAATGCACATTTGTTATGGCACAGACCAAGGATGAAGCTATGTTACAAATATAAGAGTGGGCATTGTCAAATAGTTAGTCCCTGTGACGCCAAAATTCAATAAAAATATATATTAACACATATTGTTTCGTTTATCTTTTCAAATCAAAATCAGTATGTGGAATAGAAATAGGCGTTACTTGGGAATTGCAGTTGACAAAAATGATGATACTGTGAATAGGTCTGATAGGGTTTCAGATAATTCTACATATCCTTCCACTTCTAATACTGCATCTTATACTGTACCACACACAAATATAAAAAGTGAATCAGTTGTTGTATCAGATACGGATTCAGAAACTGAAAGAAATCCATATAACAGAGAAAGACACCAATGTCCGTCAAAACGTGTATCTCCAAATAAGAAAATACCACGCAAACGACATTCAAACATCCAACACACGACTGTCAAAAGAAGGCGAGAAGGTAACCAAAGTGAAGAATACGATAGTGATGATTACGATAGAAATGAAAAGTTTCAAAACTACCTTCGCAACCAACTAGAAGTGAGTCACCGACCTTTGGCTCAACGGTCATGTCAAAGAAGACAACAATGCGTAGTCAAACCAACTGTAAGACAAGTACCATTGGAGAGTGACAGTGATAGTGATAATGGACAATTGTTTCAAGGCATACCCGACGATGAAGATACAGTGAATGTAGCTCCAGTCGTTGATGTACCTTATACTTACGAATCAGATGACTACAATAGTTCAAGCGATCACGATACTGAGCCTAGGGACAGAAATTTACATATTAACGTGTTACATTTAATGGAACCCGAACTACAGCATGACAATCGATATGAACAGCTAAAAGACGACTTTCTTACTGATGTAAGACAGTATCTACAAATTCCTTGTATAGAATTCTTCAACGGTTTGATAAACGTTGTAACGCGCGACGATTCAGTTGAATATGTACGACATTTGATAGAAAGTATGAATAATCCACTTGATGATGTTAACGATCATGAGGATATTTTTCCAGATGTTCGAATTGATGGATATCTGTGGGAGTTGAGACAGTTTATTCGTAAGTGGAGTGATAAACTCGTGAATAGGATAGGATGAGAAAAAAAAATTGCAGTGCTTATTATCATATTTTATTAAACAAATTAACATCAAACATATACTTGGTTATTTTTTGTTCCACCTGCAATATTAATACATTGTATTTGTCCACCAAATTATTGTCTGGTTAATGTTTGGTTTCTATTTGATGTACTTTCTGACACCAAGTCGCTGCAAATACGTTCCCAGAATGTATTCGGCAAATCGGAAACAGATCTGTCAAAAGTGATTTCTTCCAATTTGTCATTATTTCCAGGCAGAATTAACAGTCTATCTGTTCCAACAACACCAACCACGCACAACGATTCTGGCATTACAATTGACATCTTTGTTGTTCTAGTGATTTCAAACTTTCAATCTTTCCCACAAATATATATTTTCTCTCTAAGCGCGTCGTTGAATTTCAGGCATCATTTTGTAAAATGTTTCGAAGTGTAGACTTAAACTTGTCCTTGCGAGTACAAAAATCAAAGCAATAAGCTATACACCCGACACACATACTACTAATGATAAGCTCTTTATCAATCACTATATCGTTCATGAATAGTTCTCTTGTTCTTTCATAGCAAGTATCAGTTTGAACATGTTTAGAATTACAGTGTAATTTTGTTTTGTCAGATAGTGTCACTGTAACAATATTGGTGCAAGTTCGACTTTTCATGCAAATAGATGTCAAATATCTATCATTTCTTTTAACACACAGTAAAGCTTTATAGTTATGGTGTAAAACACCATGTTCGTCAATAAAACATTTATATAAATCAATCGTGTCAAATTGTGAACAACCATCTGCACAGGAAAAATATTTTTGCGGATGGTGAAAATCGTTAATGACAAACACTTTGTTGTATATTCTATGTTGATAGTTTATAGGGACGTTACATGTTTTACAAAGAATAAACAATCCAGCATTGTACAGTCTCTCCAAACTAGTTTCTTCCCTTGTACACTTGGTATGGCAAAAGCAAGATTGTGTATTCAAGGAAATCACTTTGTTATTGATAAAATTCATGAAAAAGGTCAACAAATTAACCATGTATTGAGAAAATGATAGGTTGTGCATCCGTATTGGTGAAGAAATAACTCTTTTCAATAACTCAAAACAATATCTTCTGAAATTGGGTAACATGATAGTCCGCTGTCTAAAATAATATGCGAAATCTAACCAATGTTTAGGATAAGCCAATTCCGAGTTCAGTATTTTGACTCTAGACTCTTCGAGAAGTCGATTACTTGTGTGATACTTATACGCAATATTACACATACTTTTCAATGGATGGAAACTCTTTTTGCTAGGCAGCCATTCCGACTTTTGTACTTGTAACATTATCTTCTTTAGAGTTATGAATTCAGGCGAAAGGTTTTGTTGAAAAACAAATGAGAATTGATTAATAGGAAACTTTGTATGGTCATTTATATAAACCATGCATTTCTTACTTTTGACAAATTGAACATACAATTCATGGAAAGGTTGTTTAGTTTCACTAACCCGACACATTTTATGCAATAATTTTACAATCCTTTCGCTTATGTTGATGTTAGTATTTTTGAAATAAATGATGCACAATAAGACGACTAAATAGAAAACATGAATCCGTTGATCTAAATGAGCATTATATATAATTGTTAAGAGTCTTTCAGTACAACAAAATTTCGAAAACAGTTTTTCTATCAGAATATGTGTAAATCTGTAACAGTGGAATGTTGTGATGTTTTCTTTTAACTTGATCAAATTGCACATATTGACTTTTTTCATGGCCAGCGAATGTCCTGAAAATGTATACAAGGCTGCAAATAGATTTGACTTCAAAATAGCCTTTATCTCATCCTCCGTCATAGTCTACAAACAGTAGTCTTTCTAAAGGTACATACATATGAGAGTATATGTTAATCGCATTTAGTTGCATTATTTCATAGCTGTTGAAAGCATATAAATATATGAGGTTGTGCCACTTGTAGTCACACTATACAAACGCATCAACATGTCATATATGCAGAGATTGTTAACACGTCGTGCCGAAGAAACTGAAAAAATTTACAAGCGTTTCAATGGCGATCGGAGGTTGTATGATATCTACAAGAATAAACAAGAAGATGAAAAGCGGACTCGTCAAAACAGGCTTTCGTTTAAAAAACTGACCAAGCAAATGAAAAGACACCATCTGAAATTCCCTACATGGTTCAACGTTACGGATGTCGCTGAAGAATTTTGTTCGCAGACTTTACTCAAACCAGTTTTGGCGACTAGTCCAGAGATGTCGTTCATCTGTCCTGTTGAAAGCTCAAGCAGTACCGATATGTACGAAGCATTGAAAACAATTTTAACAGCAGATTTGGACATTCAAAACATTTCTGTAACATTCACATACGGGAACGATACGATAGATGTGCCACATAAGTGCGTTTTGATGAAACATATTGAAGGTGATCGTTTATTTGTTGAAGCTTTAAAACATCAAACTCGACATTTGTCACCTGTAACGATACACAATGTAGTTGGTGGTAAATTTGATGACGTTGAAAGACCAGTGCTTGTGACAAGGGATTCCATTGCGCATACTAGGTATCTTCACAAAGACTGGGAGAAATATCAGTTCCACAAAGATGTACCAAAGTTTGATGTTTCGTACAAAGTCTGTTTTCTTATACGACCACAAACTATATCTTTGATTACTGTCGATTGCGGTAATATAAAATGCATCTTTCGAAAGTCAACGAACAACGACAAATGTACAGTGAAGAAAGGAAGTATTGACCAGTTTATTGAAGGAATGGACAACGCATTTGGTTATTTTTAAGACTGTCGATTATATTTGATTATTTGTAAGACGTGTTGCGAGATTTGAAACTCATCATTGATAGCAAGATATATAAATGTAAGAATTGTATATACGATGTAATAAAATATGATACACGAGTTTTATTTTTATTTTAATATTTATTCCAGTATTTCAGAGAGAAAACATGAATAGTATGTGTATATTCAGTTGTTAACGTTTGCGTTTCGAACGCATCCACCTTCATAGCTTACAGACAGTAAATTTTTCCATCGCATTTAGTTACATTATTCTATAGCCGTTGAAAGCATTTAAATATACGAGGCTGTGCAACTTATGGTAACATTATACAAACTCCTCAACATGTCGTGTATGCAGAAATTTTTATCACGGAAAGCCGAAGAAACTAATTTCATTTACAAAGAATGTAATGGCGATTGGAGATTGTATCGAACATTTAAGAAAGAACAAGAGACTAAAATGCGGGCTCGTCAAAATAGGTTTTCGTCGGAGAGAGTGAACATGGAAATTAAAAGACATTTTTTGAAATTCCCTACATGGTTCAACGTTACGGATGTCGCTGAAGGATTTTGTTCACAGACTTTACTCAACAACACAGGCTTGGTGACAAAACTAGAGAAGTCGTTCATCGATCCTATTGAAAACGCAAACAGTACCGATATGTACGAAGCATTGAAAGCAATTTTATCAGCAGAAGATCTGGACATTCAAAAAATTTCTGTTACATGCACGTACGGGAACGATACGATTGACGTGCCGCATAAGTGCGTTTTGATGAAACATATTGAACACGATCGTCCAATTGTGCAACCGTTAAAGCATCAAGATCGACATTTATCACCTCTAACGCTACACAATGTAGTTGGTGGTAAATTCGATGATGATGATAGAGTAGTGCTTGTGACGAGTAATTCCACTGAGCACACTAGATATCTACACAGGGACTGGGCGAAATATCAGTTTCACAAAGATGTACCCAAGTATGACGTTCCGTACAAAACTTGCTTCATCATACAACCACAGACTATATCTTTAATAACAGTCGTTTGCAATAATTGGAAATTCAAGTTAATTTTTCGAAAATCAACGGACAATGATAAATGTACAGTGAACAGCAAATGTATTGGACAGTATATCAAATCAGTTAACATGCTTTATATAGGCATGCCAGATGATTTGAAGACAACCGTGTTAGAAATGATGTATGAATGTATGTATAGGAAGAAATAAAATATGATACATGAGCTTTATTATTGTTCTCATATTTATTCCAATATTTCGGAAAATAGACATATTGCTAGTATTTCCATAATTATTTAACGTTTGTGTTTCAAAAGTTTTTAGGTCTTGCTTTTCCATTCCGATATCTTTGCATTCAGGCTTTCGATATTTACTAAAATGTATTTTGTTTCTGGTCGACGATCATACGCTGATAACTTGACCTGAGTTAATGATAAATCTGAAGAAGTGATTTTACATTTAAATCCATTAGACGTATAGTGAAGTAATACTAGGTATTCGTCTATATGAGGTATTCTACAACCGCCTTTTGAATCATCTGTACTTATACTGGATAGTATTATATGCTTATCATTCGATTTAGAAGGTAGAGCTGTGACTTCACTACACTTTTCAAATATCATGGTAATGTGTGACCCGTTCCCAATCTTATTCTTTGACAAGTCCAATTTCTTCCATGCTTTCATTTGTCCAGATGTAGTACAATATCTCTTTTTACGTATATCTATAGCGTACACCTGTCCTCTATTCGACTTTACAAGCCTGACAGAGCTGATGTTCTTTGTTTCGGGTAGTGTGAAATACGTAGGACTGTCTGTATCGAAAAGATCCATCGACATTATTGTATCAAGGATTAAAATGTATATTGTTGTTTTGTTCACCAAGACATTGCCGGGTTCGATGAATTTAATCATTGGCTTTATATGGGGATTTATAGGGATCTGAATCCAACTTTGATTTGACGCATGGTCTTGATAATAAGCAACAGATTTATCTAAGGTGCACTCATGTTCTGGAATAGCTAAACACGCATAATGTAATGTCTGTTGTGAAAAAGGTTTGTGTTCATCCTTTTTAACAGTAATGTTAGATGGGAATAGTGTTAAATGTCTTCTCATGGCAATAGAAGCAGCTTTGTGATGCATTGCCTTTGTGCAGTCCACCTTTGTATTCAACAAGTCATCCATTGTAGCCATTTGTAAAACGTTTTTAAAATGTGTGTTAATAGTTTCATCATCTAACAGGGTAGGGTGATTGTTGATAAGGGTTGCTAACGGTTTATACTGGTGTTCATTACGAGCTTCATCTATTACTTTGTCTGATAATATTTCGAGCTTGACTGGAGAGGAGTGTTTTTTCTTAGAAGGTATCTTATTTTGTTCCTTTCTGAATATGGTTTGTATAGCTAATACCCTATTTTCTGCCTTGGATTTAGTGTCATCTGTTCGCATAAATATTTGTACAGATGCATCATTATCAGTTTGCTCGGGATTAAACACGTAATTCACATGCTTGAGTTTATCATATTGTATCGAACTATCATCTTCCATCACCGACGTGTTTGAGTAATATCCACTTTCAGCTTCAGTTGATGAATTCGTCATACCAGGCGAATGTATAGGTGACAACATATTTGAGATTTGAAACTCTTTTAAGGCATTTTCAATAAAGTTTTCTTGGGAAGATTCGCTGTAGGTAATAGTACATCTATCAGTAGGTGTATCACGTTTTATAGCTCCTTCTCGTTTTGTTACTGTTTTTGAGGGACATACATCTATTGTCTTGTGTTTTAAAAACTTACTATATTTGGTGACGGGATTGAAGTGCGTTTGTACACCTTGTAGAACTAATCCTCTCAAATTATTATCGTCGTTGGTTGGCAAAAATAGTTTAGGTTTTGTATTAATATCGACGTCAAAAACAACAATGGGAACTTTTAACATCATAGATGCGGCTACTATTTCTAATTCGCTAGGAACTACACCTAGGTTTTTACAGGAGTTGGCAGCCATATGTGAAGATATATTTACTTTGTTTAATTTTAAACATATCTTGTCAAGATTCCTTTTTGCTTTAAAGGACGACATCCATTTGAACAAACATTTACGAATGAAAAAGTGGTGTTTATCTGTTCCGTAAATTAGATACGATAAACTTCTATAAAATCCATTTCCATCATGCGTTACTGGAAACGCTACAAAAACTTTACTTCTACTTGACATTTTGGGAATGTTATATGTCTGTAGTCTTTTCTTTATCTCATCATAAAATTCGTTTTCTTCAGTACAATATTCCTCTAGAGCACTTTTGATCAGAATTCTATCATTATCATTTAAGGGATCCGGGATTTCTGAATCATAATCTGACAATTTGGATTTAAAAGTTTTAACATCTGTACTAACATTAATGTTGGCATCCAGTCCTTTTGGTTTTGTTGAAAGCTGTTGGAGCCGGAATTGAAGTTTTGACGATGCTAATGCATATGTGCGATTTAACGACATAACTGTCTGGAAGTAACCTTTTGTTTCAGTTTTATGTATGTAAAAAGCATGCGTGGGTTTCAGCTTTTGGGATGACGGTGGAGTGAATGAAACAGGAGGTTTGCCATTTAAAATTCCCTCTTCGGTAAACATATAAATTTCCACATGGAACAAACCCGCAAGAACTCTAAGGTCAATGTTTTCGTCTGGACTATGTTTTTTATAAAGACTGTGACAGTTTTTGAAATAGTCTGTGAAACTTGGCCAACCGTTTTCCAAACACAATTTATCAAAGGTATCTTTGTGTCTGTTACCATAGTGCAATACTGCTTGGCTAACTGTTGGCCAATATATTTCATCTCCCGTAAGTAAAAACGAAATACATTTAAATAGATTTGATCCCTTTCTTTCTTCAGATATCACGTGTGTCATATACTTAGTACCTTCATCATTGATAAAGTTTTGACCAATCATATTTATATCGCTATGTATTTGTAACCTCATTTCTTCATTGTCGTCCATATAGGTACTAGCAAGTACATCTGCATACTGGTGTCTTTCTGCATTAGTTATTGGTTTAATTAAGTGTAACACATGCAGATACCTTTCTGCTAATGGAATTAAATCAATTTCAATTCCTGAATGATACGTTGTTTGCATAATGTGGATACAAATAAGTACATAACAAATTTTATTTCCTTTAATAGTTTTTTTTATTCATAATAAACATTTCCAAATACAGTTGTTTCTGACTTTTGATTTACAAGCTGTACTAAAACATCGACAATAAATGTAACATTCCCTTTTTTTGTAGCGTTTGTGACACTTTGAATTAAGCACAACATAGTAGTCACATGGATTTCGCATTGCATTCGCATGTTGTGTAATTGCACAAAACTTCAAACCCGAACACCACCCAAACTTGTTTCGGCCTTGATAAACTAAAGGCCGATCTTCAAAAATATGCAAAAACTTTCGGTTTGAAGGTTGCTTCAATCGACCCATGGAAAACCTATTTATCGCGTCGATCAAAATAGTTTTCTCTGTCTGAGAAAATGTAAACGATTTCAAAGTATCCCCCGTTTCGTTTGCTGTACTTGGCTGACTCTTTATCATGTACATTTTTCTATATATTGAATTCGTTCCAAGCTTTTCTATAGTTTCATCAGTGGGAATTGTTATGCGTGTAATGAACCGAATGTTAGAATTTCCTGCGTTTAGGTTACTGTAATGGACAAATGCACAACTCATGTGCAACGCCTGCAGATAGGATTCGCTGTGGCATTGAAAGAAAACAGGAACGAGAGCTTTTGAACCGTCTGGTTTAAGATTCAAAGGCAATCTTAATGCATGATTGGATTGCCCATATACTGCTGTGTCAAAAATATTATCATCGCTTATATATTTGAGATGTTCAAATTTCCATCTGTACATATTTAAAACATTCAAAAATGCGTTTACCACGGTTCTGTTCATGAAACATATTTCGGTAAACTTTACAATAAGTCTTATACCTAGCTTAAACTTCTTTGTGTCAATTTTATCTAAGTCATCCCTTATAGATTCGTACATATAGAATGTGGTACCTTCATGTGATACTGGTTGTTTTATAACGTTATTTATAACATATAATATCAACCGTTTTAAACTATCAAAAAGCATTTCTTTGATTTGCCACTGGTTATCACTTTCATAATAACTTTTTATATACTGATGATCATATATGTCAACGTCGATGCTGATGGTATATATTGGCAAAAATGGGTTGATAGTCTCATGAAAGAAATATTCACACCTGTTTATATGATCAACCAAAACGTAACAATAGTTCATGTAAGATTCGATCGAAGGACGATTAATATGTTTTCTGACAAGGTCAATGACACGGCATGGAATAGGCTTGTCAATGTTCAGTCCATTCAATGTTAACAATCTGTGTTCTCTATCTTTCCATTTCGCTAAAATGGGTTTAAATGGTTTTAAGTGTAAAATGCTTACAGCTGCGAACTGACCTTTGTCGTTGAAGGCACCAGCCATCATTTCACTCAATATATTTATTGATCTCAGTTCAATATGTGGCGGTGGAAATGTGCCATAATACTTGAGAATCTCTTTGCTCATTTTATGTTTCAACTCACTTGTTTTGATATCTAAACCAAAAAGGGGATCTGCTGATCGTTTCAATATGTATCGCGTTAACTCAGTGTTGTTCCATTCGCTTGCTTGAATACCTTGCTGAATCTCAGAATTGAACTCGTCATATTTGGCATTTTGATGATACTCGATCAGACCTTTGAATGTTTCACCTATTTTCTGATATTTGTCTAATGTCTCGTCAAGAAAATCTTCAGGATTTATACATTGAAAACACCTGGTTAGTGCATAACTGCAAATAACCCCTCCGGTGTCTTCTTGAGTATATATTTTCGAAATATCGTTGAGATTCGTGTATGTGTTCAGTGATTGTTTGTAAAACAGCTGAACTTGATAAATGAATGTCCTTATTGCAACATCAAATTCCCTTATAGGTTTATTTGCATACCGTCTTATCATGTAATTCAACAAATAGAAAGATTCTTTTGGATTTACGATTTCTACTATGCTCCCGTAAAAATGGTCGTATATCTCACTAACAACATGCAGTGGCACTTCGAGACCATGAACAAAGAAATAATACGCTATCATAAACATTTTATGAGGTCGGTAGTTCATATTGCGATACAAAGCGCCAAAAAAATTATTAAAGTCAATGTAAGATTTCACATACAGGTTTGAAAATTTGGCCTTTTTGCCTATACGCACTTGTAGATTTCCTGGCACAAGATCCTTTGTACACTTTGACCAAAACAAACGTTTGGGAAGAATACAATTGTTATCAAGTACTTGAGTTTTGAACTCGTCGAGTGTTAAATCCAGTATTCTAAAAGGTGTTGAAAACTTGTCACTCAATCCTGTAGATAACACGTGAAGTTCTAAAGAAACACAGTCTGTGGTACTTGGTGTCTCTTCTGTTTGGTACAAGAATAGTAACTGTATATCACTTTTAGCATCCGTGACAGCCTGTGTTTTGTTTGGGTTTTCAGAGTTATTAATTGGAACAGTTAATGCTTTAAACTTAAATATCGCCATGTTGAAATCTTGCAAACAATGCTGTCAAGTATTTGTACTTTCTTGCTTTAAGTCCAAGCTTAAGAAACAATCAATTCCAGTTATTGATATAAATATGTATAATGATGATGATTTCGATGATGAATTTCCGACTAGCGTTTCTGAGTGTAGACAGCTAATTCAAACTCAGGGTCAATGTTCTTCGCATATGCAAGATTTTGAAGATCTTGAATCACAGTTTTTGACTGAAGAAATCGACGAAGCTGGTCTAAAAATGATGTGTTTTGACAAGATTCAATTAATTCAAGAGGATATGAAAGATTTGTCTCTAACACCAACAGAACGGTTGATCAATCAGACAAACCTGAATGTATTAAACAATATATTGACCAATGTCAAGCTAAGCGAAAAAATAAAACTTGGTTCGTTGCAAAATTGTCAATACACTGACGCTGTTATACTGCAAAAGCAAGTTGCTTGTAATATTGCAGGACAAAGGGAGTGTGGAGAAGTTGTAAAGCCTGTTGTTTTAGTACAGCCACAATCGGTTAGTTATACTTCTGCATCCAATGTTCGGAAGCCGCCTGGTTCTTTAGCACAACAAACAGATACTCCAAATATAGATGTATTACTCGATAAAATGTCTTACACCAGTGAGATGCAAAAACGAAAATCTGTTCGAGTGGAACCTGAAGCAATTTAAATCATGAAAAATAATGCATGTGACGCATGACTAGAAATGTAGTATAAATGCAGTGATTTTAAAATTACACGTCAGAAGTGGTTGATACAATATGAATACCGAGCAGGATAAAAAACAACTTGAAAATGCCTTAATAAGTAAGGCAGTCGTTATAAATGAAGGATGCTTCCTCATGCGAATTGAGAAAAACGAAATTAATCTTCCAGATGTTATAAAGCAGTGTATGTATGGTGATGCATTTCCTTCGGCTTACTCTTCTAATGTGTACCTGATACCAACGGCTATATTTTTGCCAAAAATGTTTACTGGTAAAAACATTTTTATGGAACACAGGATTAAAAATACCAAGGTTCCGATGATCGACACGTTTTTGCCATTTGCATTTCTGTTGATCGATGAAGTGCATAAGGATGATATCGTCAATATGTATGATACAATATTCGATTCAGACAACGGAGCTTCATACAGTAATGTGTATCCAGACATGAAAACATCGGTTTTGCACCATCTAACTAACTTCAAGAAAAAAATTCATTTTCAAGATGAACAGAATCTACTTTCAAATGATGAGGATATTGAGACTGTGCAATATCTAAAACAAAATGAAAATGTATTCAATGTAATTTTCTTTACTCAGGCGTCATCGATTAGATTACAAGACAGTGAACAAACACGGTTTTGCTTTGGAAATGGTGATTCGGATCTATACGTTCCAATTTCAAATGACGTTGTGGCAAGATTTGATGGTTTTACCACGTCTGATTCAGCAAGTATAAAATTGTCTCGCAGACTAACCAGTGCTATTAAAAGAGAACTTTTGACGCTTACTCAGTTGTTCCTAGGTTTTGAAAAGAAGCCCACAGACAACATTAGACATTATTTAGATAATATGAAAAAACTTTTCAATAACCAGCTGGCTTCAATAAAATGTCAAAATTCCGAAAATATCGAAACCTACGCTTTAGCAACGTTAAAGTTATTTCTTTCCAGAAAGTTTGAACAAGAAGATATGAACATCAAAAACACAATACTAAATGATACAGATTTTAAAGAAACCATAAAGAAGAAAATGCTGTTCCAGCTTTTGATGTTTTTTGACCAAGGATCTTGTTTCAATATGCGAAATTTGTGTAAAATCGAACAATCTGACAGCAAACCGTTCATTTCAAGTATGGATGCTTACACAAATCCATTTGTAGAACTCTGTGGGGCAATGTATGAGAACGTTAGTTTGATAACACATATCCTAACGACTTCTGCATTTTTTCCAGAAGTCAAAAACAGACACTGTTGTCAATCTTGTAAACAGAAAATATGTGCAATTAATATGCCTTCGCTGATGTTTACCTTTTCTCCAAAGAGAAATGTAACGCAACAAAAAAATCGACCTGGAGCGTTACTTTGTTTTTACACCTCAAACAGTTTCAACAAAGTTGGACCATTGGGGAATCTAGGAAGCAAGTATGACTCGAAATCTGTGATAGATACTTTCAATAAAGACACAGGCAAGTTGGATAAAAAACACCATGATTTGTTACAATCGTTAATTGATAGTTTTCAGATGGATTTACCATCATATGTTGATGAACTGCCAACTTCTGAACAAAATATTGATCAACGTGCAGAACGACTGTTGGATTTCATCTGCACTCAGTTGGACAATTGTATAATTGCATGTGAGAAATATTGTAAGGATATTGATGACGACTATGATAGTATTTCACGCACCACTGTTGCGGAATCCATTATCAAAAATACATTCAGGTTAGGTAACATGTACACCGTTGGTTTTCCAAACTTGCTTTTAGATGCAAGTCTCATGTATGTATTGAACTGTTTAATTTTGCTCATTGAGTCCAATTATGAAAAGAATTCCGTAAATGAACTATTTCTTAAGGTTAGACCACAGTTGCTGGATAATAAATCAGGTTTGTTTTCAGTACAAATGGAAAGTTTGAAAAACGTGACTTTATCAAAAAATGCAGTTAAAAGTTATATATCTGACGATTTACCCGTTGATGTCAAGAGTCAAAATACTCAACAGTATGAAATTGATGATTTAGTCACACAAGCATCATTGAAATGTAAATCATTTCTTTTTGGTCGACATAACGAGAAAAGAATGGATAATAGAAAAGCAAATGTACAGGTGCAGAACATGAGTTACAGGAAAACAGGTGGTTTCGTTTCTATTGCATCTTCGAACAATAGTTTTCTGCACTTCAAAAACTATTGTGGCAAGAAAGTTTGCGAGGCATTAAAGATACAAGATGATGACTATTGTCGAGACGTTTTGAACGATATTCGAGATGAAAAGTTAGCTAGATTCGATGATATCTTCAAATACACTACGAAATACACAATTAAAGACTGGTCGTCAGTGCTACAGCTTTTGAGTGTAAACAAAATACTTGAATATTTTAAATTCAGACCATCATTTGACAAAATATCTTTTCTTACTTTTAACAGTCTAGGAAAAGATATGAAAACCAACAAATATCGGTTTGTACAAAATTTACTGTGTGATGATTTCAACAAGTACCAAACTTTATATGCGCAGATATGCAATGTGGTCGAATTTAACGCTGATGTTTCAGGCATGAAGTCTGTATTCAGAAAATGTTCAAGTAGGCCAATGGACAACAACAATGAACTTTTAAACAATTTCTGCTCTAGAAGCATGCATCCCGGTGCGCCTATATTTTACATGCCTTTTGCTGAAAAGAACAATCGCTTCAAGGATAATTCTAAAATAAACACCATGGCCAAATTCATTAACGAAGAACAGTATAAGCTTGAAACAGACGCCGGCTATGTTGCCTATATTTTGAAACATAAGAAACAATTGTACGATGATGTGTTCGAAGACACATTTTCTGATAGTTGTTGTGAAATCGATAACAGGTACACTAACGAAATTTTAGCAGAAATGATAGAAGAATTCGATGAAAGATTTCCATCTAGCGTTTTTGCAAGTGACAAGATACATCGGTTTATCAAATTAGTTTTAGAAGAATATTTCAATCCTGATCAAAGCAAAGTTGAAATTATGTCGAAAAGAATTAAAGAAATTCATTTCAAAGTTATGAATAGGAAGAGACCACGGTGCGATTATTCTTCTGAACAAGAGAATAACCATGATCAGACGATTGATAACTTTAATCCAGATGACGAAGAAGAAGATTCTGAATACAATTTTTTAAGTAAACGGGCAAAACAGTCATAGGACATTTCTATTGTACATATGGACATTGTGTTTCTGTTTCTTGTTGTGTTTGTTATGGTCGTCGATACAGAAGAAAAAAGTATATGTATATATATGTTCGTTGTATTTCAATAAAATATAAACGTTATCTGGTTTTGTCATTATGGACTTGTCCGATCATCTACCATTACCTTTAGGTTTCCTAGCAAGATATAGTTTAGCCAAAACTATTTGGTACATGAATACTGAAGAGGAATTTCCAGGACTTACTGAATACATTGATATAGATTATTTTAAACAATTTGATACATTCAGCTTAGCAAACACAGAAGACAGCTTTTATAAATGTCTGTCTTTTCACATTTTCGGGGAAGAACATAAGGCGGGTTTATTTAAGAGAGCAGTATGTCTTCATGCTAAACGCAATATCTCATACTTCGAATCGATGTATCATTCTAAGAAACCCATAGATTGTTCCGCTGCAAATGTTTATGAGTTCTTAACAACTTCAATGCAGGAAGGTAAACAAGCATCTGTAATAGAAGTTATAGTTGCCAGTGATTTATTACAGACACTTATTTTGCTGTTTATCGGAAATGCCGAGGAGAATTCTCTGGTTCCAATGAAGTTTAAACCAATTGTTGAATCACAAGAATATCAGAAAGACGCTATTGTATTATACGTTGAACCAACAGGTGATAGTAACACCTTCGAATTTACGCCAGTTAAATCTTACAAATATGTAGAAATTAAAATACCTGAATGTGCAAATGAAGATGATAGTGATTCATCATGTTCAGAGAGAACCATTTGCCTTTCAACGAGTGATTCATTAAGTTCGCTATCAAATACTGATGACAATTCTAATAGTATAAACATTCCAAGACAATATTTAGTGACATTGTTAGCCAATGATTATTGTAGATTCGTTTCAATACCATATTCTATTACTGCAGACTTTTCGACTTATCTGTCGGAATTCTGTGGTGAGATTGTCGAAACAGATATGTCCTTTGCATCGCTAAAAAATTTAGAACACTATCTGATGGGAAAACACGAAAGAATAGATAACTATATTGATCCAGAACTGTATTCTTTTTCAAAATTTTGGTTGATAAAGTCTTTGATAGATAAAATAGAAGATGAGCTTCAACAGGCTAGTTTTCAGGAGTTAGTTAACTTTGCGAGTCGTATAACGCTCCTGAAAAACACAAATCTGTACGTGTATATCAAAAAGAGATTGTATGAAACAGATGTAAGACAACTTAAGTGTACCCGTTTTTTATCACGCTCTACGGAACATGATGATCTGAATGATTATTTGACAAGTTTAATTGCATGTAAAGAAAATTCACAGCCAATATCTCGATACTACAACGTGCCCCACGTTGTCTTATCTCTTGAACCAGACTCACTGTGTTTTGGAAAATACTTCAATGGTGAAAAGTGGTTTAGTATATATTTTCCAGAGGCAGTTAAGGATGTAATACCTTATCTGAAACACGACAGGTGTTGTGTATTAAAAGAAACACTTTATTTCATCAAAAACGATCGCTTACTTGGAAAAATAAAACTTGTCAATGAGTTCAATGCACAAATTTCGTATGTGCCTTTACCATCAGGTGTGTCGAAACCACGACTGGTAGCTACTAATCATCCAGATATTGTCTTACTGTTGTCTGATGAAGCAGATCGTATGATATGTAAAGTTCAGGATACGCCTGATGGAATTCAAATTTCTGAATGGATACACGTAAATCAAGACAAATACACACTGGAATTTATCGGACAGGATGCTATAGTGTATATGATAGAGAATTTCAAATGTGTATTGCCAACGTATACACATGTAGGTTGCGATAAATTGTTTGGGGTTTCTACAGAAGATAGTAGTATATATTGTTATGTTTTTGGTAGCGCTAAATGTACTAATGATAAGATGATAAACGTCATCCGTGTGCCTAAATCCCGAAGTGATGTGCACATTTTATTTCCCACTGATGTACTTGCTTCTTATGTTACTCAAAGCAAAATATAAAACTATTAACTTGATATTTACAAGCATATACTATGTGCAGTGTTTGCCATTACATGGAATGATGTCCTTGTTGTATCTTAAGGGAAGAACATTGTTTATGAACAATATTACCGTTTCCTTAGGCTCACTTATATTTTTACTATATGGATTGTGGAACACCAAGAAATTTGTTCAGTTTTACAAGACAAAGTTTTACATCACATTGTCTTTACACTATTACGCTATATTGTTAAATAGCACACATGGACTTATTATTGATCATAAAATTGCCAATGCAACGGTATTCACGGAACTGTGTTTGTTTCTGATTATGGTATTCTTCTTGGTTGCAGCTACATTTCTGACATATTGGTATTATCTGAGATACGTTTATTCAATCATCACACAAAGGTACTTTAAAAGTTTTGAAAAACTAGTCCCTTGTTGTTACTTTTGGAAAAAGAACAGAGATTATTACGATTACGATACCTTAAGCATGAACGAGTTGGTTGAAGATGAAGATATCCATATTAGGGACGACAGTTCGGACGAAGGTATGAACAAAGGGACGTTCAGATACGTAAATTATCAAATACTTGGAAATTATTTGTTCTCCCAGATGTTCATCTTGTATACATTAGCTTTGTCTTATTTTGTTCGTTTGATAGCGATTGCAGGAAAACTATATGCAGTAAGTCAAATGTTTATATTAAACATTGGGTTATTAGGGCTATTGGTTGTGGCTGGATATTTTGATTACAGATATAGACACTTTACAAAATCATTAATTTTGCCACATTTATCGTTACTAACCTTAATTGGGGGATGGATGCTTGAATTCTATAAGGAGGTGTATACATTAAATCCAGAACCAGTGTCAACATTGACATTTGTTATTACATTTATTTATGTCGTGATTAAATTCTCATTTCTCACAGACAGTGTAGCACTTGAAAGACTGATTCGAAGAAAAGTTCAGTGAGATTTCAACTTTCCAACATTTGTAATATCCTCTACCAACTTTTTATTGAGTTCAGAATGCATGAAGTTTGTTCTTTGTAATAAAGTATCTAACTTGGATAGATGTGAGTTTGTATTGTTTAACCATTGAAAGAAATTTGTCCGTGTGTCAGAAATTATACCTACTGCAGATTCGATTGCTAAATCCATAGATGACTTGATTCTAGAAACATGCATTTTACTAACGGCAGAAAAGTTGTTATGTTTAAGAAACTCTACGTGTTGTTTAAAATCAATATAAGGTTGAGTATCATGGAATTTTAAAGATACTTCATCTTTGAATCGAGGAGGATAGGATTCCACTGCTTTTGAAATGCTGTTTCTTAAATTTGTAATAAAATCAGAAAATGCCTTTTCCGGCTGTCGAATCTTGAAAATTTCCTGAATTTGGTGTTCGAAGCTTTCTGCTTTTACAATAAGTTTCCTTTGGCAGACGTTTATCTTATCACTATAAATCCTTGATATATCAGAATAAAACTTAGCATGAGTCCTTAATGTGGAACATGTATTAAGTGCATTTGTAAAGATACATCGCACTTCTTTTTCTTTGTACCTTTTTCTATCGCATTTAAAGAATTGTTGAAACGAATTGAAGTATCTTGATACAACGTTCTGTTTAAACTCAGTTGTGTTTAAGTCATCTACTTCTTTTACAACGAATATGATTTGCATATCATTCACGTTTGGAGTGAATTGCTCAAGCGTTGATATAAGTTCGTCTTTGTAAATTATATCATACTTTTCGTCTACAAAAGATTTGACAGAGTCAGAAAATCTGTCAAAGTACATGTCTTCCAACCTGAACGTGTTGAGATTAAACATAGACACTGGAGTATTGTTCAGTTTAAAGTTTTTGACTTTACTAAACAACTCATCAAATGTTGCTTCTTTTAACATCATGTAAACAAGTAACGGTGATAGAATATCTGTTTTGAAGTGTTCGGATAAACTATTGAAACTTGGGATGGTATCCATATAATTTTCATTGTCATCTATCCAGAAAGCGTTGTTGGGTTTAGCCTTTGCACGTTCATGCCATTTATTCCTTGTCTTAGTACGAAATGGGTGTTGTCCTGTGGAAGCAAAGAAAAATGTTAATGCTAGAGGCCACACTTCCCTATCAATACTTATTGTGTGTTGTATCTGGTCTTTTCCTTTAAATGAATCGTAGAGTTCGATAGTGTCTGGATGCAAAAAGTCTCGTGTTCCACAAATAAAATCTGTATACACACGGGTATCGGGATCGAATTGTATGGCAAGTCCAAAATCAGAAAGGATGAAAGAACATTTGTGATCGTCAAACAGTATATTTGAAGGTTTTATATCGCGATGAGCTAGGTGTAAATTGTTGGTGATGTATTCGCAAGCATTCGTCATGTCCTTGATAAGAATTTTAACAAGTCTTTCGGGTAGACCAAAAGTATGTTTTATATCATTGATGATGATATCTTCAAGTGTGGACGTGCATAAACTGTATTGTATAATTTTAAGATCACTGTCAGAATCAATGAATTTAATGACATTTTCGTGGTCAAGTTTCTGTACATTCTGAAGTTCGGTCTGAAAAGATTGTCCAGTGTTATTTTTAAACATTTTAGCCGCACAAAGATATCCTTGTGTGTGATGGTACCAAATCTCGACATTTGCAAAGGTTCCTCTGCCTAGAAAAACTGGAGGATCTAATTGCCAAAACAAATCCTTTGTTTCTCGAATAGTATTGTCATCTTTTCTTATGACTTTCTCACTAGGTTGAATTTCAATTGATCCTTTTGGCTTTATTTTTCTTTTTCTGGTTACTGGCATGGTGTCGAGAGAAAGAAACGATACAAGATAGATATATTTTGACATGTATTTAAACATTTTACAAATAACGAAATATTTACATTTAGTATCACCATTTCAATTTGATATGCGTACCCAACTAGATAATGCTATCCAATCCGACTTTTCTGCAGCATGTGAATACGTTCGGGCTAGGTATATGCTCATGATCAGTGCAACCACAAGATCATCTGTTGAAGTCGAACTTTTGCCTGAAAACTTTTTCTCTTGAGGACTAAACTTAAATTCTTCCATGTTAAGTGTTAGGTACTCAATTTCATTTCTTTTTGCTTGGTGTAGATGGAATGAATACAAAAGATTTGAAAACCAAATGAGTTTTTCGTTAACGTACTGTATTGTTTGAGAAAATATGGTGAATTTGTTTAAAAGAGTATAACCAGCCCTTTTGCTCAATTGTTTGGTAGCACAATTTTCCGTTGGTGTATAATACAGGAAGACATTTGTGTCGCTATTTTTAAAGACATGTTTCAGTTGTTCATAAATAATCGTTACACTATTTCTCTGTGAGTTATTTTCAACTGTAATAAATATCTTTCTTTGCATGACTTTGTTAAACCCGTTACTGTCTCGCTTTTTTGACACAGTAAGGGAAACATGGCGAATGCATTGCAAAAGCATTTTCACTATAATTTCGTTTACTTTCCCAAGATCTTCAGACTGAATGAATTTATGATCTAGATACAGAATGCATGGTGTCTCGTCTTGCGTTACACTGCTAGCTACTAGTCCAATACCACTCGATAATGAATCGCAATAATTGGGATCCAAGTACACAAATACATTATTGACAGTTGTGGAATCATCAATGGTGTTAACGTTATATTTCAAATAATTGAAAAGTCTGTTTGAAAACGGACATAGTTTTGCTGCATTTTGTTGTTCAAACGTTGAAGACGAGCACATTATTCCAAGTTCATCATCGTAACTCGTATTAGACTGTGCTAACAAGTTTGTAAGGTATCTGTTAGTCTCGTTAATGTTAATGTGATCAGGTTTGTAAAAAATAAGTTTAGGACAGGCCGACTGTTTCGAAACATATTTTAAATGTTCTGTGTTGTTGCAGAAATAATATATATGATAAAAGTTAATATCGTCTCTGCATCTCAGTCCTCTTGTAAGTTCATACATCATGTCTACCTTATGGTTTACTGGAGAAGTTAGAAATATAATCTTATTATCTGTTTTCTGTCCATGGGCTAGTATTGTCCCGAATCGATTTTTGTTAATAGAAAAGGTTTCATCTACTACCAACAAATTTAGATCGTCTCCACGAAGTGCATTGTCATTTCGAGCACTCTTGAATTTTGCTAGAGAATTAAAGTCATCATCCTTATTCAATTTCATTTGACTGAACACCGTAGAGTTCTGGTCATTAATAATCTTGACTAATACTGAATCTGTAGGAGTCATGATATTGTACCTTGATTGTGACAGTTTTACACTCATTTCGTTGCATTTGCCGATAACGTAATTTTTCACCGTCTGTGATAGGTCTTTTGTGTGAGAGTAGTAAGCCATTCTTAAGCTTTGAGGCAATGCTGTCAGTAATAAAGCAACAAAGCTTGACCCTGTCATGAATGTCTTGCCATGTCGTCGAGGCACAATCATACAAGCATACTTGTTTGAATAAAATCGTAAGACTTCATCAAGAAACTGTTCACAGATATCGAATCCCATATATTTTCTACATGTGGCTAAAAATATAGGTTTAGTTATAAGTGTTTCCTTTTTGAGCAAATGAAAAAATATTTCATAAAAGAAAGACTTCTGAAACATTTCGAATCGAATATTTTCATCAGCAGCCAATGTATGATACATATGTACAAAATCCAAATAGTTTGGTTTGTGTTTCAGAACATCTGAGAATATTTTTGTTATAGAACATCCATTTGATGATTCACGTACGAGACCGAAATCAAATTCGGTTTGATTCAAGTTCTTGAAATAGTTAATGGGTTTCAGAAAGTCGCTAGTCCGTTTCATGAATAAACGTTCCCATAAGTGTGCTTCTTCGCGAAAAATCAAATCGCCAACAATATTCGAATGAAAAGGTAGTTTCCCCCAAAGTATTGTATAGTAAGATGTGTCAAACAAGTCCCCGCTGCTATTGTCCTCATTCCACTCGTAATGAGGAAAATTTATAATTCTGTTATGATAATCGGTCATGTACATTGTCAGCGAGAGAAATGATACGATTAGTAGAAGAAAGCATGCATTTTCATTTAGTTTAATATATATATATTATACAGTATCATATAAGCAATTGAATGCTTTCAAACACAATGTGCTGATTTCATCGAAACACAATACTTATACATGTTACACATATCAACTCTAATAGCATAATGTATGTCTTTGGCTGACTATTATTTCTGAAACTATTTCGGTCCAAATTTGTCTGCGGAACAAATTTCTCAATGTATATAATTGTGAATATGGCAACAGATAGAGATACATTTTGATATCTGCTTTCTTGAAATAACCACATTCTCGTATAATTGAGTAAAAACAACAGTCCTGTAACGTACTGGTATTTCTTCTCCAACTTCTTTGACACAAAATTTCTGATATGACCCAATCCACTTGCAACATATCAAGCACTTGTATATCGTCAATTAGCTTACATAATTCATTCCTCACACTTTCCAAATGCGAGGATGGTAGCTGTACAAATATATCCCTTAGATAAGTTGCCCGATTATCATACATGTCTTTTCCATATTTCATCAATGTTGATATAGAGAATACTTGTAAACTGTTTGGGTTTTGCATGTTAATGCACTGTATCAATATGCAAAAAACACACAGAACATATATTATAAAACCCAAATTAAAAATAATACACACACATAGTAAAATAGATGACAAACAACTGATATGTTTTACATTTTATTCAATTATTCAGGCATGTAAACGTCTTTTCATATCTTTTACATACGAAGCCAACTTCATGTTTGATTGCACAATGTTCAATTTTGCCTTCGACACGTGAAAATGAACAGGGAAAATTCCATGCATCAAACACCTATAAAGTACTTGTAGATCTTGTTTGATGCTCCAGGCCGATTTCGTTGAAACCGTTATGCCACATGTCATCCACACGTTGTAACATTCATTTAGTTCTTTGATCAGTTCAAGATTCTTCAGTATGAACCCATAGTTTCTCGTGTATTGGTTGGTCAAACATTTATTCACCACCGACAAGTTATATACAGCGCAGTAGTTTTCTATAGTTTCATCGATAATGCCTTCAAGCTCATTCATGTAGAAGTCTGGAAAGTTTTTGATTATCCGACATCCTGACTGTACTTGTTTTTTAATATCATCTGGTAAGCATTCAAGTTCTTGTTCACACACACAACTTGTTTCGTTAATCATGTCTGCGTCTGTACTCATGTTGTTGTAGATTCTAATACAATGATTGATAACTGATAGTGAATAACCTTATTTATACCCACAGAAACGGGAAAATAATGCAAGTGCAAGCTGTGTATTTGGAAAATCAGAATATCTACTTTTGAGCAATGTTATTAGTTTCCGACACTGTTCAGAATGAAAAAATGAATCTTTTGCGTTTGGTATTAAACCTATCGGATTCAAATTTCTACCACCCCCATACTGAACCATTGATCTATTCAATGCACCTACATCTCTAAATTTCTTTCTGTATAATTTGTGTAGTTTATCTCGCCTAAGAACTTGGGGTGGCAGAATTTTAAAGTATTTAGTTGATTTGATGCTAACATTGTTAATTGCGTCCGACTTGAACTTTTTCATATACAAGTTGAATGTAGAAAATGATCTGGTACTGGTTGTAAACATTCGAGAAAAAAGCATTTTCTGTTTGAAGAATTTAACGATATCATCATCTGTGTATCCCTTCAAATCTTTGTGCAAGTACAAGAGATGTATCAGTAGTATTACATTTTTTGACAGTAATTCACCTGTATGATGTTCTATTCTATAAAACAGTTTTACTAAACCCTTATCAATTTCACTCGTTTGATTTATAAGACGAACACATTTTCTTATAGAAGTCTTTAAACTTTGTCCAAATATACGACATGTGTTCAGTGAGGTTCGGTTGTTGATTATGGAATAAGCCTTCTTCTTTTCTGAGTCGTTGAACAGTGTGATCATCGCAGGAAAGTTGATCATAGGATAAGACAAGTGGTCTTTATTTTTTAAGCATTTCTTCCTGTAATTGTGAATATTCAGAATGCCTGTATGAACAGTATCCGACGTCGTACACACATTGCTTACTCGTATGTTTGACATTATTTTACAGCCCAAATGTTTATTTTCATTCAGAAATCTTGACAACACTAATTGTAAGGCATTTAGTGAACCCTGATAATTGATGTTGAACGAGACTCCCTCGTCGATGCACGTTTCTGATTTATAGCGAGTTATTGTCATAGTTCGTATATTCTTTTCTATTTTCACCAGTGGCTTATGTTTTTTGTCGTGGAATGGTTTTCTGTATGGTGGGTATTTGAAAGAAGCCCTCATATGTACAACTCGATTCTTTACAAACGCAAGTAAATTACAATCCTCTACATTGTAAATAGAAACAAAACCATTTTCCTCTAACATATTTCTCATATTTCGAAGATCAATTTGATCACTTTGAATTTCTGGACGATTCTTGTCTAGTGTATAACATACGCATGTCAAACGTTTGAAGTAATCATCTACTGACTTAAACGTTTTTGCTGGAGGATGTTTTAACCTTGGAACGGGGATTTCTGATAATGATTTAAACACATTGGTAGAGATCATATGGTTATGTATAAGTATAAGAGACGAAATATTGTTTTCCTTTTCGAACAGAAAGTATAAGACTTTGTGTTTTTCAATCTTGACATGTCCCAGATATGTGGGTGCATCTTCTGGTGCGACGAATTTCAGCTTAAATGTATTGTAATATTTTGAAGTCGCGGACTTTTCTTTACAAATGATAAAAGGTACATTGTCAATTACATGCGAATAGTTCTTGTATATTACAGTTACGAGGTTGAATATGTTATCAAATGTTACAAGCGCAACCCGTTCATTTACGAGATGTTTCGCAGATGTTTGTCTGCATAATTTTAGATTATTTATAATGTTGTACGGTAAGAAATACTTATTCTTTATTTGGCCTCTCAAAAATCTGATTTTCAAATCCCACATTCTGCAGAGATCATATTGATCGGCAATCAATCTTTCATGACTTAATGTTTGCCTATATATATCAAGTATGAATAATCTTGCTTCCTTAGCATGGTGATCGTACACGGGTGATTTGAAAAACAACAGTGCGGCCGGAAAAAACAACTTAAAGTAGTAAAATGTCAATAGTATGATGTGATTCCAACTAACAATGTTGTATTCTGACATCAAACATTGAAACACTCTATCGTATAGTTTACCCTCGACCGAGGTTGAACAAATCAGTAACATGAATGCATTGTATAGACGAACGTATGGATGTCTATTGTGTATAATTGTTTCATACACGCAATTTTCCAAACGAGGAAACTCTTTGCGCAGCTGAAAAATGTCGTATATAACTGATTCGTTCTGATATAGATATCTTGACAAAAAATCCAGTACTATTATTCTTGACGACATTGACACTGACAAGCAAACAAGAAAACAATCTTGAGTGTGTACTCTTTTATTCAGTTTGCATTAAATGATCATTATTTTAATGTAAGAATTTTCTACGTTTTTTATTATTTACATAGTAATATATATTGAACTGGTATTGGTGATGCACTGACAAAATGTGGTTGGTGATATTAATTAATGTGTTTCTGAAGTTCGTTACAATACAAGCCTTAAACCCATTTTCAATACACACCTTAAATGGCTTTTCAATACAAGATACCAATCACTATGTATCTTCAAATGTTATCCCAGCTTTCGGACATGACGATAGATATGGCAATCCATATTCACGGGGAGGTTATACGCTTGATGTTTTGAGGAACTCACAATCGTTTCAAGACTCAGAACGTGATAAGTTTACAACGTCAACTTTTGGACTTCCGAGCTGTATTTGTAACACCTGTGATTCACGACTTACTGTTGGTAAAATGTTTAACGGCGTGTGCTACTTTCTGACGTCTGATAAATCATTTCGATATATGGTCGGGCCTGTGCCTTGGGACGCAAACTCTAAAGCTGAATATGCCAAAAACCAAGTCAAAAAATATGAGTCTGGAAGACTACAAAACATGAATGAAATCAAAGTTTTAATGCAGGTAGCTAGCGAATTTTTTATAAGAGAAATGTTACGAAAACGCCAGTATTCACCTACTGCAGGATTAGTACAGCAAATGACCTCTGAAAGAACGTATGTTACTTTTTTCGTGGAACACACAGAACTGTTGTCAACATTACTACCGGGGGAGACATTTAATAGTTCAAAATTATGCCCGATACTTGCTATTGGTAATGGTCCGGCTAATATAGGGTTTAACTGCTTTCGTGGAAACCTCATTTTCTTAAAAGCCAGGTATCCGGAAAAAAGTAAATTGCTTTCCCCGTATAAGCCCACACCGTATATTCAATGTCCATTCAAAAAAGGTGCCGTCGCTTACAGCGACAATTTTTGTATTGAAATTTTAAACAACAGCTCGTGTAATGCATTACAAATTCGAAACGAATACGTTTTCAAAAATATTCATAAATATTTAGTTGAAAAGGCGCAATGTAATTCGGATGGTTGTGTAGATTGGCCAAATGATTACTATAGGATATCATATTTCAATCCAGCACTTAAAGTAAATTTAAACTATTTTGTAATGATGGACAATTACAATGACAGTCATAACTCTAAGTGTCTCTTCATTGATTACTCTGGGAAAAGAATACTATACGATGATTGCAATAAGTCCGACAAGTCGATCTGTATCATACAAAATCCCGACTTTAAACCTAAAGTTGAGCCACAAGTAATTCACACCAATGCAACATCTACGTATGGATTTCAAAACTGCTATTGTATAACATGTGATCCACGAAAAACTGTCGGAAAGATTTACAACGGAAGGTGTTACTTTCTAACAACTGAACCAAACGTACAATCGGAAATTAAAAATTTAAACGGGAGCAATAACATTAACGGCAGATATTATCCAGCTATATTAAGAGATATGAAAAGTATAACTGTGTTTCAACAGGTAAGCAACGAATTCAATATGAAATTTTTCGAGCAAGAAATTGGATTCTTTTTAGATGAAAAGTTAGATCCAAAACTTTCAAGAACTTTTGGAAAATCTGACAAGCTAAGGTGCGTGGTATATGACATTGAATCATTCACATTCAAAAGAACATGTACCTATTCAATGCCTCAGGCAATATACCTGGAAGCAAAGGGAGATGCGGACAGTTTTATGACATTGTCTAAATACAAGATTCCACCTTACAAAACTTGCAGTTTCGATGAAAATGCCGTGGCGACGGAAAGGCCGAACAGATGTTTTAAGATACAAGATGAACCTTGCACACTTCCTGCGATACATAAACGTAACTATAAAAATGTCCACAATTATCTACTGGCCAGTACTTCAAAAATGTATCAACTCTTAAACCACAATTATACAAATGCAATTTTCAAGGTTAAAAGCGTAAAGCTAGAATACCAACAGGATTACAATATTAAACTTTACGATATTGACCATATAAACAATGCAGAATGTGTTTATATAAACGTGGCTGCAAAACAATTTGTCTACAGTAGTCGCTGTAACTTTGCATCAAGAAATTTGTGTTTAATAAAGAACCCCACAAGTACAGTAGCTGTTGATACATCTAACAGCACAGTAGCCGTTGGTCCGTCTGACAGTACAGTAGCTGTTGGTACATCTGACAGTACAGCAGTCGTTGGAACATCTACCAGTGGACTTCAGAACTGTATTTGTAAAACGTGTGATCCTATTGCCACTGTTGGGAAATTGTTTAACAATACTTGTTACTTTACATCTATAGAAGATAAGTTTAAGATCAAGCTCAGAACGGGAAATAAAGAAAAACTCATTGATAAAAGATATAAACCGGCGATCGTATCAGATATTTCTCATGTGCGAATTTTGCAACAATTAAGTAGTGAAATGTCAGAGCAACTATCGGAACATCAAATAGGATTTTATACAGACGACAAAATTAAGTTAACCAAAGTTGTGTACCCTACACTGAAATTTCCTCCAACCAAATGTCACATTTTTGACGTTTATGAAAACACAATTGTAAAACACTGCAATGTTCATTACAACGCACTGCTAGTGGCGAATGATCCTTACATTGTAAAATATAATCCATACACTGTAAAAGGTTATCAAAAATGTTCTTACGATGAAATGGCTGTTGAAATTGATGACAGGTTTTGCTTTAAAGTAATGAGTGATCCTTGCGTGAAAATATCAAATGAACGACTGTCTTTAACATCATACTTGAAAACGACAATGTTGAGAGACTATTTAATCTATATTTCACAGTCAGGTGCAAATACACTTGGTCTACTAGCGCAGACTTATAAACTTGATCCGCAAAATTTTGGAGATAAAACAAAGATGTGCACTTATGTCGATATTCAAGGAAAAGTCATGTTTGAAGCATCGTGCCGTCTACAAACTAAAAATGTCTGTGTCATTCAAAGTATACAAAATACTATTACAAAACCAAATGGAATCTCAGGAAAAATGGAAAACACAGTCAAACAGGAAGGGTCACACACGAAAGGCCATGGAACCAAACACAATCAAACAAGACAAAACCTAACAGGAGGCATATCAACACCTGTTTCAACAAAAGATGAAATTGATGACAATACATCAACAAACGACCAGAGATCCATCTTCAATCGTCCAGTAGAGAATGTTACAATAGTACTTACAAACTCGACTTCAACATTGAAACCAACAGATGATCAAAGTAGGCTTAAAGTCTACATAGCAGGAATAACCGCTGGAATACTTGCTATATGTTTCGCAGTGGGTTTATTGTTCGTTTTAAGAAACAAACCAACAAAATAAAATATTTACTGTATAATTTTGTTTTTGTATCATGTATACACCAACCTTTACTCAATACATTAAATGGGCATTGTTAGTCCATGCCACCAAAGTAGATGCTTAATATGTTCACAGATGTTGAAAGGCGATCGGTACAGGTTCAACTGTGGATTTGTATTTCTGGTAGAAGAAGAAGAGCTGAATTGTAGTTCAAACGATGTGATTTATGTTTTACGATGTACAACGTGTCACGCCGAATACATTGGAGAAACGAAAAATCTTAGAAACAGAATAAACAAACATTGCTCAGATACACGACTTGGTAAACGATATTGTCGCGCTCAAGATCATTTAGTTACATGTGGAACACATTTGTCAAACGTAAAAAGCCGATTTGAAATATTTTTATTAGAAAGGGAATCAGACACACAAGTGCGAAAGGCCAAAGAAAGTTATTACATACGTTTATTTCTTCCAACTATGAACAAATAATTTTATACGGTTAAGGTACACATATAAAACAATTCGGTATATCAATGGTATATTCTTTGACAACGTTCTGAGTATTTATTACAGTGTGGACACTTGATAAGAATGCATCCATTGCTGTCAATGGCTTCTCGATTGCCTGCCTCTGCACTCTGTACTGACATATCCACTAGCCTTCTGGCACAATGAGAGCACACAACATGTCCACATTGCACAAATATTGTATCAAATTGATTTACATAGCATATCTTACATGTGTCGTTTTCATTGTTCGGCAAGCTTTCACGTAACTGTCTGTTTTCATCCAGAAGTTTTGAAACATTAAATTTTAGTTTCTTGATTTCTTTGCTCTTCTCTCTCACTGTATGATATAATTGATTGCGTAGATCACGAATGGCTTGATCCTTCTTTTTGCATGAGTACCGGCACTTGATGTTTTCAGTATTACTAGAGCTATCCTTCTTGCCAATTTCATCCACTTCAATAAGCCGTTGTTCAAGTTCTTTGGTGACTTCTGAGAGTGTTGGCGCAAACCTTTTCCTTGGTGCCTTCCTAGACCCATTCGAGACATGGGTTAAATTTGGTTCTTCATTCATGTGCACTGATATACTCATAATATTGCGTTAATTTTTCGACAGGTATTTTCGCTGATACGCAAATATAGATTAACGCAGAAAATGCGACCGTCCCGTTTATATAGAACTAAAAGTCACGTGTCACTAAAAGTCACGTGTCACATAAATTTTGACCAATGAAATCAACAGAAATGGTATAACCTTTGTGTCTATTTACAAATTTCGACCAGTCTCGAATGCAACACTCAGATTCTTTTAAACCTTGACAGATGTCCATATAATAATTCAACATTGCTATTTGAGCAGAAAAAAACATATCAGTAACAGCATTTCTTGTTCGTCTGAGTTAGATATCAGCCGCTATTTGTCAACTGTTACCACAATCTCAAAGTAAAACATATGGATGATAAAACGTTTGCAGAGTACACATCGATGGGTTTGATAGCCGAGCAACCGAAATTTCAACAATATAGCACGCTATCTCAAAGGTTGGAATCTTTCAAGAAGTGGAGATGGAAACATCGTTCATTTGATCAAGAACTTCATGTTAGAGCAGGATTTGCATATACTGGTAGTCCGCGATATTGTTTGCGATGTTTCTATTGTGGGTGTGTTATAAAAATTGATGAGAAAGTCAAGGAAGATCCATGAGTGGAACACACAAAATCGCATACTAAGTGTTTTTACTTGTTGTTTTGCAAAGGACAAAACTATATTGATGATGTAAAGCGTGGCACTGTAACCATCACCCCATGTAAAGTATTCCAAACTTATCCGACCAAAGCAGACGCGCTAAACTCTGCTGGTGCGCAGGCATGTATTGATATTGGATACGAAGAAGAAATGGTGTGGAAAGCAATACAACGATTTTTTCAGAAAGTAAAAGGATATACAGGGTTTACAGGGCGAGATCTGTGTGAAATCATTGAAGATGAAACACAAACTATAAGTGATGAAAGCGAAGAAGAGGACAAAAATGATACTGAATCCCTTGAGGAACTACAAGAAGAAAACTGTAGATTGAAAAACATTACTACTTGTAAGATATGTTTAGACTGCGATGCTAACATTATATTTTTACCTTGTGGACATATGGTTTCCTGTGTATTTTGTGCCTTTGCATTTTCAAAAAGTGCTTGTCCTATTTGCAGACGTAAAACGCGTGGTTTTATCAGAGCAATTTTTAACAATTGTACATAACTTATTTACAATATGAAATAGACCTCCGAACAGCTAGTGTCCCGCTCTTATCTTGTCAACCACTATATGGAATATTGAAATAAATGATTCGCAATGTTTGAAAGTCTTTGTATCTTCAGTTTTGTCAAACACTATAGGGAATATAAACAATATGTTTCTGATTCACAATGTTATAAACCCTTTCCATCTTTAATCTTGTTCTACATGAAACCACCATGTAAGTCACAAATCTTCCCTTCTTAACCAGTACCGGTCATGTTGATTTTAATAATCAGCGACGATAATGCTATTTTACTAACCAGTAGTAATGATGCCAATTTTGCTAACCAATTGTAAGAATACCAATTTTACTAACCAGTTGTAAGAATACCAATTTTACTAACCAGTAGTAATTATGCCAATTTTAATCAGTGACAATCTCGGCTCTTAACTAGCCAGTGATGATTATGCCATTCTTAATAAGTCACAATGTCCTCCTTTTAATAGTCTGTGATGATAAAAGTATTTTTTTCCTTTTACAAACCAGTGGCCAACAAGTCAATTTATCAACCAGTGATACTTTCTTTTACTAGTAAGTTTTCGCCATCACTATCACTTCACTATCACTTCACTATCATTCACTTAGCCATATCACTAAACCATATCACAAAACACATCACAAAACCACATCACAAAACCACATCACAAAACCACATCACAAAAACCACATCACAAAACATCACAAAACCATATCATAAAACCATATCACTTCACTATCACTTCACTTAGCCACATCATTCCACTAAGCGATATCGAGCTCGATCAGATTGAGTCCCAATTTTAAAGGCTGATATAGTATGAGTCGACAGCGGTTCAAGCTTGGCAAACTGTGTGAATTAAAATCGAAACGTTATAATGTGTAACGTATATATTATGTGAATTGGTTCGTTTCAGTAATTGAATTTTCACGTTTGTCAATATAGAGTTAGTTCTAAACAGTTATAAAGTGAATAAAGTTATAAAGTGAATATAGATCTGTAGATCTAACATCGAAAACTTTGCGACGTACAGAATTCACTCTGTAATATCGAATATGATACATTTATTTCGGCAAACAGAAAACATAATATGGTTCACAAACATGTATCACATCATAATAAATAAATTCGTAAAATGATGCATAGTGAAAAACCATGGCATGCTTTCTATACAAAGGACAACGCAATAAAGAGCATGCTCTTATTTCCATGATAGTCAGTACATGTGTGCTGCGAGGAAGAAGTTAAAATAAAGTAAAATCTTACATTTGGCCAAATTCTTATTTTCTAGATTCTTGAAAATAAAAACTTAAGGTGTAAGACAAAAGATATGGGGTAACTTTATTTTACAGAAAATCACCAACATCACACAAACTTCACAGACATGCAGATAAAAGTCCAGCTATACTAACATACTTTTTTGGCCCAACGTCATACTTTTCAAATACCTAACATTACTTAACATGTGTCGCGCTACTCGGACAAAACAGTTATATGTATGACATACCTTTAAATCTTCAAAGCGGTTCCACTCCTAACTTTCCATCCAAAAATCTCGATACAAGCAAGAACGTGGTAAGAAATGCTGACTAGTTTCGTCTACTATTAAGACTCTTCAGAAAGACTTTTCAGAACGTACTGAACAAGTGATGTTTTCGCAGCTCTAGTTATACCTTTGAGTTTGCCATGTGATTTTTTGATGTACGTGTGCACAAATCTAGTTACTTTTGGTAACGTAATTGAAAATGTGTTGTTGTCATGGGTAAAATGACAGTTAAGCAAACCCTTATTTTGGGGGTCTGCTTCTTGAGACACAAGATTTGAAGCAACTCCTTATACTTGAAGCAAACCTTGTATTGAAGCAGAACTCTGATAAGATTTGCTTTTTTAGGGATTTTCTTCTTTTCGACGCATACCTTTTTAAAGCAGATCTCCTATGAAGCAGGCTTCAGTTGAGGTTTGCTTCTTTTAGGATTTAAACAGGAAGCAGACATGTTGTTGAGGTTTGCTTCTTTTTTGAAGTCGTCAAAATTGTTAGATTCTTTTGGATTCCTTAACCTTTCCTAAACCTTATTATGTAGCGCGACTTTTCTTAACCACGGTCGCGATTTGGCGCAGAAATAAAACTGTACGAGTAAAGTACGAGTGTCACTAACCAATGGGTATTGTTACGGAAAGTTCCGATAATTTTCGTATATGTTCGCATTATTAAAAATAGATTTCCGGGTAATGACGTCATTAATTGCCTATAAAAAGAGCTGCGAAACTGCATTTGCGGTCATTACTGAAGTTCAGCCGCTTCGTACTGAAAATATGGATGTAGGAAACACATCAACGCAGACAAAGCCTAAACCATGGGTTCCTCCAAAGTTAGAAGATTGGGAACCGGAGGCGAATCACACACCATTCTACCTAGATACAGGCAGAAAAGGTAGAAACCCCACTCAGACACATCCTCCGACACAGACACGGCCAAAACAATGGGTTGCTCCAATGCTAGAAGATTGGGAGGCGGAGGCTAACGAACCTCCATTCTACCTAGATACGGGTAGAATACCCACGGAAGCTCAGCGACGTCGGTGGTCGAAGTGGTGTGCCACTTGCATGGGGAGGTGTGGTGGACATTGGTGAAATTTCACAAATCCAAAACGGTCCTTTTCAGGACCATCCATATCTTTCGAAAGATTATATTTTCAAAGAGTTGGCATTAGAAAGACAATGCATCATTTTCTCAATATATTTGATATATAAACTACTTCCACTATAAGCGATATCGAGCTCAGTCAGATTTAGTTCTAATTGTAAAGGCTGGTATAGTAAGAATCCACAGCGGTTGAAGCTTGACAAAATTTGTGTATTAAAATCAAAACGTTCATTTAGCTGGGTATAGTTTAGTCCGAATTCTAACATGTGATGCCAGATTATATAAATATGGTATAACGATAATGATAATCTTATAAAAAAGATACCCTGACTAAGGAATATCGGGCTGGGTCAGATTTAGTCCCGTTTCTGAATGTGCGAATGTGGTTTTTTTGGAATTTGGAATTTGGAATTAAAACTTTCATACAGTAACAGTAAATCGCACATGTCTTGTAATTCGAATGTGTATGATATAGAGTTTCATACAACCTTTAAATTGCTTCGTTTCAGTCGCCGAAATTTCATGCTCGCTAATAGATATATGAACAATTTTTATCAGGATCTAAATACTGAGATTTACTTTTTGAATATTTGTTGAAATACCAAATCGATTATATGGTAGAGATATGTCTGTAAAATGAAGCAAAGCACATTTTAGCGAATGATCATTTTACCAGCATAGGTATCTATCGAATGTAGAAATCTAAATTCATTTTGACTTTCACTGAATTTTATTCGATATGTAACATGGATAGATACATATGTTTCAAATACAGAGGTGTTGAATCTAAAAGTGTTTATATAGTGAATCTTTAAAGCATATGCTAGAACTAGTTGAGATATTTTCGGCTTGCGTGAAAGTTGCTAAACTCATTCAATATCGAGATCTAACGCTATTCTAACTATAAAAATGCAAAGGTTCTGAATAAGACTGAAATCAGTCATGTGTTTGTTAGTGAAATGTTCAACTTTGTGCGAGTTATATTGAAAGTATTGTTTTTGTTACAATCCATGCAGAGTATAACAGTAGACCCTATGTAAATTACACACTAGCGTTAGATCAAGTCCTTTTAGCAAATTGAATCTAAATTGCAGTGAGATTTTGTTTGATAAGCGAGAATAAAACAAGATCTATAAAGCTGAAACTCAACTTCTGTTATTTATGTACATCTACAATTCTACATCTAGGCATCTAGGCATCGGACAAATATTTCATCACAGTAGATTCTGGATCTTGATATTATGAACTGGCGTATGACTATTGTATCGGCATATCGAAAATTCACTGTCACTGAATTTCATTCTATATGTAGATCTAATATAGATTTAGTTAAGAACATGCAACATATTTAGCGTAGCAGATTCAGGATCTTGATATTACATGTATTATGAACGGAAATGTTTGAATACTGAAAACACTGAAAATATGTGTCTGTAACTTACAGCGGTCTAATACTATAGTCGGTCTATTACTATACTCTATATTAATAAATAAAATTAAAACCATGAAAAGACCACTTGCGTTATGTGATTACATGATTAAAAATGACAAACTTATCTGCAGCGATATTTTATTCAAGATCCACAGACAGACTGAAAATGTTGAGACCCGACTTCTGTTATTGATGTAGATTTTCATTTTTAAATTTATATTGATAAGCAATTATGTCTACGGCTTGACTTTTCATGCAGAGTTTCATGTATGGAAACGGCAGAGCTATATAAAGTAAGCTTTCGCACTGAAATGCAAGAATAAATGGTCACACTGTAAAACATAATTTCGTTCGCATAGACATTTAAAAAAGATCTAGATCTAACGCGAAATCGACCGTAATTGTCTTCGGCCCACGTTAGGCAAAGAAAAAACTGCGCGAATTGTAATGCTGTCGCTAAGATGACGTTGTTTTATGAATGACGTCATTCGGTAATACAACGTCATACTGATTTGACAGTTATGCGAAAAGTCGCGTGGTACTGTGTAGACACAGAACTAAACATTTATGAAGTTTGAATGTGGATCTCGCATCGGAAAAATCGCGACGCACAGAATTCGCTCTGTAATATATCGAATTTGATGATCAGTGTATGTAGATTGTTCTGTATTTCATGCAGAGGCTGTTGAGCGAAAACTGTTCCTTTGACAGATTCGCCTGTAAACGTTTAGCAAGTTAAAAGTTCAATAGAATAAGAGGAGATTTCAACGAACTTTGATTGTGAATTTCTCAGCTATATTTTAAATTTTCTTTTGTAAAACCAATCTATGTTTTAAAGTTGGGTTTATAATACATAATGGCACGAGTCACTGCATTGATTTTGAGCGATTTACGGGAATATTTAATTTTACGCAGGTGATGGTTTTTCAGTTGAGATTTACTTGAAATTTACTTTAATTACTAAAATAAATGAGAATGAATGATTAGTATCTGGATGGATTGGTGAATTAGATGGAGGTTTTTGTGAATGTAATACCAGTGTCTATGAGATCGGGCGTTCTTTGGTAGGTTATGATTTTTTAAAAAAACTAGATCTATGAGTCAAGATTGATGAGAAAACATGACAGAGACAAACTTCAAAGTTCAATGTTTTATTTTTGCTTGATATAGTAAAGCTGTAAACTAAATGGTGAAGATATAATGTATAACAAATATAGATCTATGTAACAAAATTGGAAATGGTTTTGATATTCATTTGTTTCTCTTCCAAGTGTAGAGAATCTATTCTAATGAAAGAAAAATATCATTCTAGATCTATAATAGATAATTATGCCGACTTTAGCCACCCTTCTAAAGAGAGACTCGCGCTTAGCAAAATCTCAAGTTAGAAAAGCGTTACCTCTCCACTACGATAAAGTATCGGCATGTGGGAGAGGAACTCATGAATTATAATCTAGGCAAGATATAGCATTGTGCTATTTCTAACCAGGAAAATATTTGATGAGCCTTAATTCAACCAGTTTTGCGTATCTACATCTATATAGATCTAGGCCTGTACTAGATCTACTATACTATATACTATACATAACACACTTATCATACGCAAAGCCGGTTGAACTAAGCAAATAATAGAAAAGTTGAAAGAAAGGAAGCAAGTGTTCTAATTGAAGCACAGCTTCTAACGCTTGCCCGTTTCTTCAACTTTTCAAAGACAACTTTCTTCCATCAAAAGTTATCTGGCTCATGAAAATTGCAAAGGATAACAGTGTCGCTAGCAGACGCTGTTTCGTTTGAATTTTCTTTCTTTCTTACACTCGCTGAAAATTGTAAAGGATAACAGTGTCCCTAGCAGACGCTGTTTCGTTTGCAATTTTCATTTTCCATCCCACACGTATTGAAAATTTCAAAGGACAACAGTGTCAGTTGCTAACGCTGTTTCGTTTGAACTTTCAATTTTTTCTCAAGAAAGAAAATTTGTCCAAAACTAAGCAGTGAGCAAAGTCTGAAACAAATGTTCTAACCAGACACGGGACAGTTTTTGCCCGTTCAGTCATAATTTTACTTGAAAAGCTTGAGTCATGAAAGCAAACTCAGTAGAGTTTATATAATTTTGAAAAGTGAGATCGCTTACGAAAACAGATCCGGCAAATAAGATCAACACCCATAGGAAAACTGACAGAGCTGGTGTGTACTATGTTTTCCTCAATTTAAGCTACTGCGGACATCAAAAGGCCAGGTCCTGCGTAGACATAAACGGGGCAACGCCAATCTTATCCCATTTTCGCAAACTTATAATGGTGACCAAGGGCCGACCTCACAAGCGAACAGCACCACCACTTCACACAAGTGAGTCGGTCTAACGACACATCCTTTCCCTTGGCAGTCTCACTTTTTTTATCAAGTTTTGTAGCGAGATAGCTTACGAAACTATCGCCAAATGAAATCAGCACCCCTATTGTATTGCAGAGCTGATATGCAATTCGACCACTCGAGTGAGCTCTGCGGACATCAAGATCAGGCCCTTGTCTCACCGAGTTCGAGGGGTTAAACGCCAGATGCTAATCTCATTCAGTTTCGGTCTACAGGCTCGCTTTTAGATTGCCGAAAATATAAAGTTTTGTCGAATTAGCCGATGGTCTTCAAATGATAACTGCGCAAACAGTAATATCAAGTAAGATCATCGTTGCCTCCTCACCAACGTCAAGGTTTCGACAAAGAGGAGGTGTTCACGAAAAGTTGTCCATGCATCGAATTGCCGTTGAGCTACTCAATGTGCGGATAACTTTTCATGAACTAAGAAACGGTACTTACTTTTCTCGAAGTTAGAACGTCACCTCTGCTGACATGATATGAATGTATAGCTGAAGTCAAACAGCCAACGTCATATGTTCATGTTCTCATAACTTCTCAAGTTGGCTACTCAGAAGAATTTTTTTTCAAAGTCGAGAGCGACGTGAAAACACGTCAGCACTGTTCCGCCTCTGGAACTCGACTGACAATACTCAGTGAACGTCGCCTTATATAGACGAGGCCTGTTTGCAAAATAATGCTTCCGCCAGAGGAACTTTTTTTCGAGTACTCATGCGCGAAATATACTCATTAGAAAAATCAACCAATCAGCGAGCAGATGAATGACTAAAACAAATAATGCGCCTGGCGGGAAAATTTTTAACTAAAAAATCTGTCATTTACAATTTTGACTTTGAAGGGATCAGACGTGTTTTTTGAAGCTCTTAGCCCTAGATCATATTTCAAAAAAAACCTTTGCACTATAAGTGTGCATGACATCTCACATGTGAGAACTTATGAAAAATTATGAAAACCTATGATGTAAACTTGTATGAATTTTTATCAAGAAACCAGAACTTCGTGTTAACACGTCTGGTCCCATCAAACTTAAAGTTGCGAATGACAATTTTTGAAGTTGAAATTTTTTTCCGACCAATACATTATTTGCATTCATTCAGAAGTGAGATACTTACTATGCAAAAATCTAGTACAAACTTAACTCGTTTGAAATGTTATCATGAAGTCAGAGATTCAAAATACACGTCTGATTTGTTCAAACTCAAATTTACGACTGGCAATTTTTTAGCTGATTTTTTTTCCCGACCAACGCATTATTTTCATACATTGAGATTTACTGTGCTATACAGTAAAATTATATCTATAGTGCATCAAATTCGTTAAGTTTATGAGAACTTTAAAAAACACGTCTGTTCTGTTCAAAGTCTAATTAGCAAATGACTGTTTTTGAGTCGAAAATTTATCCGGCCGCGCATTATTTCTATACATTCACATGTTAGATATCATGCAAACTTATAGTGCAAAGTTATTTGAAATGCGATCAGAGGGTCTGAGCTATAAAAAAAACACGTCTGTTCTCTTCAAAGCCGAAATAGCAAATGAATGTTTTTGATTCGGAAATTTACCCGACCGCGCATTATTTTCTCTACATTCACATGCTGGATATTATGCAAACTTATAGTGCAAACTTGTTTGAAATTTGATCAGTGGGTCTCAGCTTTAAAAAACACGTCTGTTCTGTTCAAAGTCTAAATAGCAAATGACTCTTTTTGAGTCGAAATTTTATCCGGCCGCGCATTATTTTTTAGATATTCACATGCTAGATATCATGCAAACTTGTAGAGCAAAGTTGCTTGAAATGTGATCATAGGTTCAGAGCTTAGAAAACACGTCTGTTCTGTTCGAATACTAAATAGCAAATGATTGTTTCTGAGTAGGATTTTTTTCCGACCGCGAATTATTTTCTGTACACTCACATGCATGTTAGATATCATTCAAACTTATAGTGCAAATTTGTCTGAAATGTGATCATGGGTTCAGAGCTTTAAAAAAAACGCGTCTGTTCTCCTCGAAGTCTAAATAGTAAATGACTGTTTTTGAGTTGAAAATTTATCCGACCGCGCATTATTTTCCATACATTCACATGTTAGATATCATGCAAACTTACAGTGCAAAGTTGTTTGAGATGTGATCAGTGAGATCAGAACTTTAAAAAAAACACGGCCGTTCTCTTCGAAGTCTAAAAAACAAATGACTGTTTTTCAGCTGAAAATTTATCCGACCGCGCATTATTTTCTAGACATTCACATGTTAGATATCATGCAAACTTGTACTGCAATGCGTTAGAGCTTTAAAAAACACGGCTGTTCTCTTCGAGGCCTAAAAAGCAAATGACTGTTTTTCAGCTGAAAATTTATCCGACCGCGCATTATTTTCTAGACATTCACATGTTAGATATTATGCAAACTTATAGTGCAAAAATGATCAGTGTATTCAGAGCTTTTAAAAACACGGCCGTTCCATTCGAAGTCTAAAACGCAAATGACTGTTTTTCAGTTGAAAAATTATCCGACCGCGCATTATTTCTATACATTCACATGTTAGATATCATGCAAACTTATAGTGCAAAGGTGTTTGAAATATGATCAGTGTGTTCAAAGCTTTAAAAAACACGACTGTTCTCTTCAACATCAAAATTGTAAATGCCTGTTTTTGAGTTGAGAATTTATCCGACCGCGCATTATTTTCTAGACATTCACATGTTAGATATCATGCAAACTTATAGTGCAAAGGTGTTTTAAATATGAGCAGTGTGTTCAGAGCTTTAAAAAACACGGCCGTTCTCTTCTACGTCAAAATTGTAAATGACTGTTTTTGAGTTGAGAATTTATCCGACCGCGCATTATTTTCTAGCTTTGCCGGAAAAACTCAATCGAAATCATTGAAAGCTGATAGCAAGTTATTAAATATCTCTAGGAAAGACTCAACTAATGCTATATACTTTTGCTAAATTTGAAGCAAACCTTTAATTCAGCCGATTGCCGTTGTCTGAGCAGGATAAAGGTTCATTGAAATAAGAAGAGTTTTTTCACGAACTTTGATAATAAGTTTCGGGGTGTATTTTCATGATTTCTTTTTGAAGAATCAACTCAAATGAAGCCTTGTGGTCTATATGAAATACTGAGATCAGTCACTGTGTTGGTTTTAAGCTAGGTATTGTACTACGGGCATGTGAATTGTATAAGCTAATTGCAGTTTTAGGCGTATTGTTTAAGACGGAGCTTCTGCGCTTATAGATTGAAAGTAAAATATACTTTTACTAAATAGAACTTGTTTGTATTCATTCCATTCACAGTTATAAAATGTGTGTCTTTCAACATTAGCATTACTACTATAAGAAAAATCAAGGGGCAAAGTTGGACGAGTCAGCATGACAAATGCAAGTTTGCGGTATATAATGCTTTATTTTCATTCTGATCATAGCATGTAAAACAAAATACATCATGTTATACAAAGTACATACATATACATCTGTAATAAAACATAGCATGAAAAGTCAAGTAAAATATTTTGCCGGCAGTTAGCCATGCTTATCGAATACTTAATACAAAGCCAAATATAGCTTTTATTCGATAAGCATGTTTCACCCTGCAGCCACGATGAGGCCCCGGCAAATGTGCAGGGAAACATGGCATAAGTTGAATATGAAAAGTACATATCATTGTACTTTCATCTTCAGTTTATGCGATGAGCAAAGTAGAGTTACTACAAATTTTGTTTGTCTGAAGAGCAATAGGTGTTGTCAGAAAGACAGACGAGATAAACTAATTATAAGTATGTGCTGTGCTGTGTGTGAAATGCGCAAACACCCCATACTTACCAACATTTGCCCCGAGCTGGCGAAATGTCGATACGTTATGTTATATGGTGTTTGTTATAGGGTATGTATCCTATTGCTCGACAGACAAGATCTAAAGAAATTATTCCAAATCAAAGTTCGCGTTTGCACCAACTTATTGGTCTGACTTTTATCCAAAAACAGAGTTCACACCATACCAGTAAACAGGTTCGAACAAACTGCTTAATGCCTATCCACAGTCATCGAACATAACTAACGCGGGCATACTCTGAGACACACCCTAAATTATATAAGATGGCCTTGCCTGCTTACTGATATGGTGCTTTCAAATAGTGGCGAAGAAGACTTTCCGAATACAAGTTACCACCATCCCCTCCTTGTATTCAGTCGGTAATAAATACAGCCTAGTTTCTTCTTCGGGGACCCTGTTATAGTACACGCAATGTATCAGCGTGAGAAAAAATTTGATTGCAAGTTGGTACTTTTGCCGTCTAAATTCAGACGTTTGCTTTAAATTTTGAGTATACTGATGTATGGATATTAGGCAGGAATACATTCTTGTTAACACCGCTAGGTTTCCCGAGTGTATTCGTGCTAGATGTGATGCATGAATACATTCCTGTTAACACCGCTAGGTTTCCCGAGTGTTTTCATGCTATATAGTGAATATAGTGAGAACGATTTGAGTTCGCATTGAAGCTCAATCGCTCGCACTTAAAACGTCGTTACAGAATAACGATGTTCAGGAAAAAGTTGAGAAAGATTTGAGTTTTCTTTGAAACTCAATCGCTCTCACTTTAAAGCTTCGTTAACGAAGTAACAAAGCTTGTGAAAAAGGCAAATGATAAGAGTGTCTGAGACGACGCTCTTTCATTGGCGTTTTTCACGCCCTAACAGGCAAAGTTTGACAGTTGTACGCTGCTTATATAGGCCCCAGAGCTGCCTGTAGTTAATTGACCAATAGAAAAGTTGCATCAACAGTCAACAACCAATCAAAACGTTGTTGACGTCGTGCGCCGCGGAATTATTTTTTGGCAAAATGGAATCAGTTATGATTTAGCATCAGTAGCAGCAAGCCGCGATTACTTGAGCTCTGCGTTGGTTTTGGTGATTCTGATTTCGCATGATATTTGTGTCCCAGACGGTGTTCTAAGCTTGAAATGCATACCCGACATTGATGGCATGGTCAGGAAATGAAAAATTACTTGAAAACAGTGTATTTGCTCAATTCATATATTGCGACTTTTCTAGCAGTTTACAGATATGCGCTGTCGCTGTTAGTTCGAAATAAATCGATAGATGACGTCAAGAACGTTTTCGTTGATACATGTATTTTTCAAAACAACCAACGCAGTGTGCATGATATAAACTTTAGGCAGAGCGGGTTTGATGATAAATATGTGTCTCAATGTTTTTAATAGATTTCTATTTTTTTCATTTATCATTGAAATTTTTATCTCTGTCTACGTTTAGTAGACCTAGATTCTTTATCAAACTTTGAAAGAGTAGACCCTATGTATGATGCGATGCGAAGGAATCAACTTTCTGTTTAAATTTTTAAACTGTTAAACTTTTTGACACTTGTCTGTAAAATGAATTTCACTTTGATCAGTTTGCATTGCTTGATGCGAGAATGATAATCTATCACTCTGCGACGTGTATACTACATGCTTATTCATGAGTGAGATATTTCCATAAGCTCCCATGATTTAACTAAAATGCAAAGTTTCACATAGCGTGATCGGCAGTGCATGTGCATTGCTGAGATTGGTGAAGAATTTTTTATTTTTTTTTGAGTTGTTAAGCGTATGCATTGCAGAGACGTTGATATTTTGTGACTTTAGTCACTTTGACTTTGAAGCAGAGAACGTATTGGTTCTAAGCGATGTAAAGATAATCTACTGTTTAAAAGTTTGCGTCATTTTGGTACACAACGTCATCATTCTTACTAAAAGTTAAAGATTTAAGCGAGTGTTGTGGTACCTTAGCGAGATGGAATTTTTATCATAGTGTTGGAATATAAACATGAAAATAAATCTGCGAACTGTGTACAAGTAACATTTTCTTTATTATTCAGCAAAATGTGATAGCTTTATAACATTAGATCTTCATTAATTCGAGTCGCTGCGGTTTCCAATCTGATTTAAATTTCGTTTCAGCGAGGGTCTGTAAATGTTATTAAAAGGCTGACTGCTTCGTTTTCTGTCAAGAGTTACAAATATAACATTTGATATTATGAGTTGATGATCATAGATCCGAACCGTATTGGTGTCTGTTTAATGCAGTGAAAATGATAAGACGTAAACCTGTCGCGCATCGAATGCAAAGTAACGTTATTTACTGATATTCTTTAAAATGACGCTGCGAGAGAACTCTTCAAAATCGGCATAAATGTACATGTAGCTTTGTTATAATCGCACTGTTAACGTTTGTGATGCACGTCTGTAAAAATACTAAACAATTCTTTCTTTGAGGAGTGAATGCATATTGCACATTGCACATACTCAAAGTAAGAAAAAAGTTTAAATCTACTGTTTGCTTAGTAAATCTATACACGTTCGCATCGCTCAATGCTAGCGTGTATAGTTTTATCACTGTGCGCAGTGTATAGTTTTCTCATCTTCATCAAGTTTATTGTCATTTCGTAAAATGTTCAAAATGTTTTTACTATTTAAACAGATTTAATGCTTCAAATATGTTCTGTCTGCGTCTCAGTTATGAAAAAATGAAATTTAAAAACGCTGGATCTTTACTAGACCATGCAAAGCTGAGCGATTTGCCACTGCAAAGCAAAGACAAATCTCCAGCGTTGAGCAGCCGCTATACGACGTCGTGTATGTAAATTTGCAAATCTCGCTGTAAGGTTCGGATAATGCTTGAATTTTTCTTTGCGCTTTGTAGAAATCGACGTTCTGAGCCGATTCCGAGTGAAAAGTAACGTTTCATTTTGATGCTGAATGCAAATGTTATGCAATGCTATGGTTTGACAGCCGAACTCAAAATTTTAAAAAATTGTCACTTCAAGACCCAAGCTGTGTTTCTTATTATGTAATCAGAAAAGCACATTTTTTTACTAACAGCGACTGCTACAGAATGTTAACTTTTTCTGATACTGAAATAATTTTGCATTATCGTATAGCAGTCAATGCCAGCCATAACCGCGCATTCGATTCAATGCCTAATGTTTAAAACCTATCTCTAAATGTAAAGTCACAAGTTTAACAAGTTTTTTGAAAACGACGTTGCGAATGAAAGTCTGTCCTATTCGTGCTCAGCTGCCAAGTAGGTATAATCGCAAAGTTCGTCGCATCTCTCAATCCGACGTCGTCAAAACTTGAAATTTATGGCTTAGCTTGCTTGCACAATGTGCAGTATCCGAGAACGGTTTCGTCATTTAGTATTGAATTTTTCTTTGCGCTTTGTAGAAATCGACGTTCTGAGCAGATCTCGAGTAAAAAAAGTAACGTTTCATTTTGATGCTGAATGTAAATGTTATGCAATGCTATGGTTTTACAGCCGAAATCAAAATTGTAAAAAATTGTCATTTCTAGACCCAAGCCGTGTATCTTATTATGTAATCAGAAAAGCAAATTTGTTGACTAACAGCGGCTGCGGCATATTGTTAACATTTTCTAATACTGAAAGAATTTTGCATTAACGTATAGCAGTCAATGTCAGTCATAATCGCGCATTCGATTCAAAGCCTAATGTTGCCGTTTAAAGCTTATCTCTAAATGCAAAGTCACAAGTTTAGCTAAAAAAATTAAAACGACGTTGCGAATGAAAGTCTGTCCTATTCGCGCTCAGCTTGCCAATGTATAATCGCACAGTTCTTCGCATCTCTCAATCCGACGTCGTCAATACTTGAAATTCATCGCTTAGCTTGCTTGCACACTGTGCAGTATCCGAGAACGGTTCCGTCATTCAGTAGATTTCTATTTCTGATTGGAATTAATGCATGAATTTGACGTTATCAAAGATTGAAGTTTATTTTTCAGCTAGTAGCTAGCACACAGCGGTGTCTGAGAACGTTCCGTCATTGAGTATTTCTGATTGAAATTTATGTATGACTTTGAAAGGAATTAAACAAATGCTAGTTGCGGGACATGATTTTGGATCTATTCAGTGAAAATTATTTTTTGAATACCTCTACAAAGACCAAATCGACTGTAGATAAATTTGAGAAAATTTAAGCAAAAAGAAATTCAGCAGGGCAAGCATAATGTCAACACAAATATACTATCGTAGACCCAAACTGAACGTTTAAATTTTCTGCCTTCGTGAAGTATAGATTTTATATGTCTCAATGCCAGTCAGATTGCATAGTAAATTAATAAAAGCTACATATTGATGTTTTCATCGGCAGTTGATTACATTTTTTGTGTGCAGATTTTAGCTGACTTTAAACAGAGTGAAGTTTAATTTCATTCAACCCTGCTGCTCTAGCTGAAAAATGTCTTTTCTTTAAATATTTGAAATTGAGATGAATCTATATCAATGAATTACTGGGATAAGTGTTAGAAAATCATCATTGGATTTGTGATAGAGGTTCGCTTTGGACAAATGCTCGGCATTATTTGTGCACTGTTGAGAAGTAAATATTTTGTCACTGAATTTGAAGCGGAGAACGTTATGAAATTGTCTCAGCGATGTAAATTATCGATTCGCTTTAAACTTGACGTCATTCTACACATTCAACGTAATATTTGATGTAAAATCTTTCTAAAGTTGAAGATCTGTGCAATGTTTGAGGTTGGTTAGCGAGAGAGAAAATTATACATGCAGAGTTGTGATGTTTTGATATAAAATGAAAACATAGCTGCTTGCTTCCTTCCGTTCTTGATGAAATGAGAAATGGCTTGCACATTTAAAATGCTGTGTCTGTAAACTAGCTAGCTAGATCCTATTTATGCTGTCGGATAAAAATATATTTAATTCAGGGTATTTTCTCAACTTGATCAACAAATGTAGATCTAGATCTATTTAGGACATATTACATGAAGCGGATTTTTTGTTTGAGAATCAATTTTGGTAAGAATCTACTGGTCAGAACCTTTGAAAAGAAAATATTTATCATGCATACTCAATCCCGCAATCCCGTAGATCAGGAAAATAAAACGTATGTAACTTTCAAAGTTTAATGAGTAATAAATGTAAGCGAATTATATTTTTCTACTTGTGATAGGCCGACGTTGTTAGTGAAATTCTGCAAAGCTGATACGTAACATTCGTGCTGAAATTTAAGAATCGACTTGATTGCGGTTTTGAATGCGATGTAAGAAACTGCCGATATTTTTTTTTTCCTGAATTTCAGGAAAATTTCAACTTGGATCTAGTAACTTTATATATAAATACAATTAAACAACAGAATCAAATTGTCGATCGGTACGAAAATGCAATATGAAATCTAATATTACGGTTAGGTCTAGATCTACATGTACAGCGGACTATAAAATGCAAACGCGTTTTAACTTTTTATTTAGTTCTACAATTCTTTCCAACTTAAAATCGCTACAGATTAATACTTTATAACACGGGTCTACAATGCCGATTCTAAAAACAAAATTTGTTTCTTGATCTGACAGAAGTTTCTGTGCCACGGCTCCAATATGAAACATTGAAAGAAATATTTACTTCATGAACAAGAAAAAGAATAGATATCTAGCTTGCAAATCTAAATCTACAGAAGTAGTTTTTCTCTGCCAAGTAAAAATCAAACTCGACGCGATATGAGTAGCATTGTGTTTTCTCGCTTGATGCAGAGATGGATTTTGTTCAACTTATTTGAGTCTGATAATCAACAATTCTTTTCATGCTGAGATGGGTTTGCGATAAAATGCGAAACACAAAATGTTAGAATTATATCATAGTCGAAGATAGACTCGTATGCAACCCGAAATGCAAACATTTTAAAAATCATTTTCTGTAACTTTGACATTCAATGTTAGTCTACATGCTGGTTTTGATTATAGATGTAGATGTTTTACACTTGGTTTTTAAATTCGTTACATTTGATCCGAACATATAGAAAAATACATTCAAGTCATTGTCTGTATAATGTTTCTTGTGTTGAAAATGAGACAGTTAGACTTTGTGCAAACATTCACCAGCCGTACTCGTGAATATTTTGTTTAAAGTTACTAGATTCCTAACGTTATATATTTATAATTGTACACATTCTATTCGCATCGCTCAACCCGACATCGAAATTAAAACTTTAGATCTGTAGTAGATACCTTTAATGTATTCAACTTTAAGCCACAGACTTATTTTTAAATTCATTACATTTGATCTGTACTCTGGTAGATCTACTCATGCACATTTATCCTTTAATATATAATTAGATCTATACACAATCGCATCGGTCGACTCGACATCGAAATAAAAAAAAATTAGTTCTATAGTAGATACCTTTAATGTATTCAACTTTAAGCCACAGACTTATTTTTAAATTCATTACATTTGATCTGTACTCTGGTAGATCTACTCATGCACATTTATCCTTTAATATATAATTATACACAATCGCATCGGTCGACTCGACATCGAAATCAAAAAAAATAGTTCTATAGTAGATACCTTTAATGTATTCAACTTTAAGCCACAAACTTATTTTGATATATTTTGCTTGATTTTTAAATTCGTTACTTGTGATCCGTCCTATGGTACTAATGCACATTTAGTCTTTAATATAATTTTATTCACATTCGCATCGGTGGACTCGACATCGAAATCAAAAAATTAGATCCATAGTAGATACCTTTAATGTATTCAACTTTAAGCCACAGACTTATTTTGATATATTTTGCTTGATTTTTAAATTCGTTACTTGTGATCCGTACTATGGTACTCATGCACATTTAGTCTTTAATATAATTTTATACACATTCGCATTGCTCAATCCGACATCGAAATCAAAAAAATTAGTTCTATAGTAGATACCTTTAATGTATTCAACTTTAAGCCACAGACTTATTTTAAAATTCATTACATTTGATCTGTACTCTGGTAGATCTACTCATGCACATTTATCCTTTAATATATAATTATATACAATCGCATTGGTCGACTCGACATCAAATCAAAAAATTAGATCTATAGTAGATACCTTTAATGTATTCAACTTTAAGCCACAAACTTATTTTGATATGTTTTGCTTGATTTTTAAATTCGTTACTTGTGATCCGTACTATGGTACTCATGCACATTTAATATTTAATATAATTTTTACACATTCGCATTGCTCAATCCGACATCGAAATCAAAAAATTAGATCTATAGTAAATACCTTTAATGTATTCAACTTTAAGCCACAAACTTATTTTGATATATTTCTCTTGATTTTTTAAATTCGTTACGTGTGATCCGTCCTATGGTACTCATGCACATCTAGTCTTTAATATAAGTTTATACACATTCGCATCGCTCAATCTGACAAACTTTAGATTTGTGCATAGTATACATCTTTATAACGCATTCAACTTTATCACATACTTGATTTTTAAATTCGTTACGTTTGGTCAGTACTCATGCACATTTGTCCTTTAATATATATTTATACACATTCGCATCACTCAATCCAACATCGAAATTAAAACTTTAGATCTATAGTAGATACCTATAATGCATTCAACTCTAAGCCACAGACTGATTTTGATATATTTTTTACTTGCTTTACGTCTGGTCCCTACTCATGCACATTTATCCTTTAATATATATTTATGCACATTTGCATCGCTCAACCCGACATCGAAATTAAAACTTTAGATCTATAGTAGATACCTATAATGTGTTCAACTTTAAGCCACACATTTTGCTTGGTTTTTTAAATTCGTCACGCGTGATCCGTAGATCTACTATGGTACTCATGCACATTAAAAGTTTAGTCTTTAATATAATTCTATACACATTCGCATCGCTCAACCCGACATCGAAATTAAAACTTTAGATCTGTAGTAGATATCTATAACGCATTTAACTTTAATCCACTAATACTGATTTTGATATATTTTACTTGCTTTTTAAATTCGTGACTTGTGATCCGTCCTATGGTACTCATGCACATTTAGTCTTTTATATAATTCTATACACATTCAACATCGAAATCAAAAAATTAGTTCTATAATAGATACCTTTAATGTATTCAACTTTAAGCCACAGACTTATTTTGATATTTATATCGTTTTACTTGGTTTACGTTTGGTCCGTACTCATGCACATTTATCCTTTAATATATATTTATGCACATTTGCATCGCTCAACACAACATCGAAATTAAAACTTTAGATCTATAGTAGATATCTATAATGCATTCAACTCTAAGCCACACACTGACTGATATATTTTTACTTGGTTTACAGTTGGTCCGTACTCATGCACATTTTTTCTTTAATATATATTTATGCACATTCGCATCGCTCAACCCGACATCGAAATTAAAACTTTAGATCTATAGTAGATACCTATAATGTATTCAACTTTAAGCCATAAACTTATTTTGATATATTTTGCTTACTTTTTTAAAACCCGTGATCCGTACTATGATACTCATGCACATCAAAATTTTAGTCTTTAATATAATTTTATACACATTCGCATCGCTCAACCCGACATTGAAATTAAAACTTTCAACTTTATGCCAGACACTGATTTTGATTTATGTTTTGCTTGATTCTAAAATTCGTTGCGTTGATCCGTACTCTGGTACTCATGCACATTTGCCTTAAATATACCTATCTATACACGTTCGCATTGCTCGATATGTTAAAATTCTATCATAGTCAAAAAAGAATTAGACTCTTATAAATGCAACCCGAAATGCAAATTTATTTTACTCAATAATTTTTCAGTAACTTAATATTATAAAATTAAAATTAGCTAGCACAGCGCATTCAATATTAAGCCACTTACTGACTGATATTTTTACTTGATTTCTAAATCCATTACGTTTGATCCGAAACTATAAGATTATATTTAATATATCTGTTAATGTGTCTCGATGTTGAAAATGAGAGAGTTAGATATTGTACAATTTGACTCAAGCCAATTTAACCTTTAATACATCTACATATTTGCATAGCTCAATGTTAAAAACTCTAGCATAGTCGAATATAGGTTTTTAGAATTAAGCAATTGACTCAAGATCCTAATTATGCACATTTGCCTTTAATATATATTTTTTACTTGATTTCTACATTATCATTTTTATCAGAACATGCACAACTCTATTCAAGTCACTGTGTGTTTAGTGTTTCTCGATGATGAAAAAAATTGTGCAATTTGAATCAAGAGCAATACTCATGCACACTTTCCTTTTAATATATATTTATTCACATCTGACATTGAAATTGAAAATTACTCTAGTATAATTATGTACAGTAGCTTGATCTGAAATGCAATTTTAAGAATATCTTCAAGTCACTGTGTGATTAATGCTAATCACGATTCAGTGTTGGAAAGTTTGAGCAGTTTTACTCAAGAGCCGTACTCATGCACATTATTCCTTTAATATATATTTTTACTAGATTTCTACATTCATAATTTGTCACCAGAAAGTGTAAAAATCTATTCAAGTCACTGTGTGATTTTGCTGAACAGTGTTGAAAAATTTGTGAAATTTGACTCAAGAGCCGTAGAGCTACTCATGCACATTTGCCTTTAATATATATTTTTTTCTTGGTTTCGACATTTAGTATGATTGATCTGAAATGTGAAAAAAATCTTTAAGCCACTGTGTGATTGATGCTTATCATTGTTGAAAGTTTTGTGAAATTAAACTCAAGAGCCGTACTCATGCACATTTTTCCTTTAATATATATTTTTACTTGATTTCTACATTTATTATTTTATCAGAAAATGAAAAACTCTGTTCAAGTCACTGTGTGTTTAATGTTTCTCGATGATGAAAAAAAAAAGTGCAGTTTAAATTAAGAGCCATACTCATGAACATTTTCCTTTTAATATATATTTATTCACATCTGTCATTGGAATTGAAAATTAGTCTAGAGTATAATTATGTACAGTAGTTATGTGGCTGTATTCATTCACAAATCCCCTAAGGTAAAACATTAAAAGCTTTCCGTAGTGTCTTGAATATTCCTTCATTTTGTTAAATCAATGCAAATAAAATAAAGCTTTATATATAAATCTATAATTTCAAAAATATTCCAAGACCTAGATCTACACTGATTGAAAATCTACTCAACAATTTTACTATAGATCTAGATGTAGACAGAAAAAATCCACCGAATCTGTTCAAAGCTTAAGCTATTTCTGAAGAGCTTTATCAATATGAATTAATTGTGTGCATTGCAGGACACATGAGAATTTTTTATATCATGATTTGACATGAAGCTGTTCCCGAATGCTAGAAGTAGCTAGATCATTCTACTGAACACCTGCAAATTGAAGACTTTGAAAAATGAAAATTACCCATCTAGATTTATCAGTGAATTGGCCAGATTGAAGAAAAAATGTTTGAGTTGTATTAAATGTTACCTTTCAAAAAATCCTGAGCATATAAATTGCAAAATATCCATAATATCCATGTTTTATCATTGAGATTTCGAAGCGGTTAACGTTATGCGTATCAGCGATGTAAACATCGATTCGCTCTGAGCAACGTTACGTCATTTATACATGAAACGTCATAATGATTGGAATGTGTAGTGTTGTGCTTTAGTAAGCGAGAGAGAATATTTCGTACATGATTTTTTGAGTCTAAAGCTAAAATTAAATTGTTTGTCTAATTCTTTCTTGGTGAAATGAGAAATTGTTGCCTACTGAAAATGCAACATCTATTATCAAGCTGTACTCAACGTGAAATAGAATGAAATGTTGAAAATCCACGGCTGCTTACTGAGTTACGTTTCGTGCAGGTTAAATGATGTGTGCTTGGTAATTGAAAACAAACTGAAGCGAATCGTGTAGATCTGTTTTCGAAGGCAATAAATCGACGTTGTTTGTCTGCACTGATTTCAAGCCTAAATGTAGAGATACAGTTATTTTGCCGTTTTAGCGTATAGCATACATGGTCAGATTGTAAATCAAAGAATATTGACATTTCATTTCCTTAACGAACTATGCAGATCTAGATCTAAGTTAAGCCAACTTAAAAGTTCTCAACAAACATTAATACTAGATATGTTACTTTTGTATTTGGGACATGTGAAGAAAATCGGGCCTGTTGAATGTAGATCTAACTTGATAGTTTAAAAGGGACAGAATTTAGATATTTTGCAGGGAGAAATAACATACTGTACATAGAGCTACTATCTGCATGAAACTGACTTTTATTAAACATCAAGAAATTAGCCGAATTAAGCTATGCTGAAATATTTGTCTGTAATTTAACAGTATAGTATATGTCTAGCCAAAACATAGGATATTTACGAATCATGAATTTCTGCGTTTGTGACTTTTGACAGTGAGTCAAAATTTGTAGCAATCAACACATTGACTTGTTTAAGGCTAAAGGTTCATAAGGAAAGTGAAATTTTTAATGTATGAAAATAATGCGTCTGTCGGGATTTTTTTTATCAAATTTGTCATTTGCAATGTTGAGGCCGAAGAGACCAGACGTGTTTTTAGATGCTCTGAGAACTTGAACAATAAGGTAACTCTTACATTATACTGTATTAGATCTATAACACTTAAAAATTATGCAAACTTGTATATAAAAAATAATGGTTTGTGAATTTGAACTTGAAGATACCAGACGTGTTTTATAGCTCTTAAAGCAGCTGACACAAATTTGTAGTGAACTAGATCTAGTATATAGCACGGTTAATGCCAAATGAAAAATAAATGTGTGAGTGGGATCTTATTTTTACACAGAATATTTCCCTTGCAACTTTGGCTCGGAACAGTTAAAACACTTTATAATATACACTATACTGTAACGCGCCGCTGATATCAACGTATAACTTATAGTAATACTATATGAAGAAATGCTTTCTAGATTTCTAGACCCTGAGGTGTGCTTCATATTTGAAACCCAAAATTCATGTTTGTACTGCTACACAAGTCATTGTTTTTGTATTAATTATCAGAATGCATCAACGGAATAAAAGTACATACAAGTATATTTTACTTTGTGCTGGTCATTCATCACATTTTTTTTCAAACTACAATTCATATTAACAAGTTCATGAGTGAAGTTAAACTATAGGACGGCTGAAATTCTTGTTCAATACATGTCAATTCTCTTTGTCTTTGAACACTCATGAATGTGTCTTGTTCTGATATATGCTCAGTTCAAAATTAAAAAAAGAAAGAGGTGAAAACTTTTTAAAGCTCTGACTGTTTGATACATGTTTCAAACTAATCTACCCTATGATATAACTAATTAAAACAAATATTTAGCATTATACACTCTACACTGTAGATCTATATAATGTACTGTATAACAAAGTCGTAAGTTCCAATTTGACTTTGATGGTATCAGATGTATTTCGATGCTAACCAGGTTCGCGAAAATTCAAACTATATGATGTATACTGTATACTGTGATTGAGATGTTTTTGGATGTTCAATATAAGTAAAGAATCAAAATGAATGCAATAGATGGTTTATTTTTTCAACAATGATCAATGAACATAATATAAAACAAATTTCGTATTTCCATTCTGAGCAAATTAAAAGTTTGTGGTTGTCCATTTCAATACATATAGCCTCCATGCGAATTTTTCTTCAAGGAACTACTGCAAAATGGGAATGTCTTCTGTGCACTAGGTTCCATATTGTTTCCAAAAGTTACTGTGTTGGTCTGGTTGCTGCTGTTGTTGTTGGTATTGATATTGCTAGTGTACACTTTGTTGGGTTGAAAACCATCTTTTTTGTCAATCATACTATGGTTCAAACATTTCACCATATTCAGATACATACAAGTAGGAGAATACTTTTCATGGTCCTTCCAAGGCTGGTCCGTTGGTAACCACGCGTGAAGCCTCAATCCACATGAGTGGCATTGGCAAACATCTGAGTAACCACAATAGTAAAACCCGCTCTCTACGATTTCTTGTTTGGTTGGGTGTTGCATTTGAACAGGCCACACGTCAAAACTCTTTAGCCTTGAGGCAGCAAACCTCATATCCAATGCAGGTGTAGGTTGAAAAACTAGACCGTCGGTTTCATTGGACATGTTTGTATAGTGAAATGAGATAATGTGTGAACACTGTTTGAAAAATGTCACTTAAATATATTTTTTTGCCCAATTGATCTGGTATGAATTGCATTATTTTGTGTGCTTCGTATATTATATAAGGCAACACAACTCTTTTGTACACTATCTGCTTTGACATCTAGACGCAAACATGTCTATGCCACAAGAACAAATAAACACTGTCGGTGCTGATATCAAGACATGCGACGTATGCAACAAAACTATGAAACGTAAAAATTTTCTGAGGCATACGAAGTCAAAAAGCCACATCAAAATGATGGAAGACAATCAAGTTTCTACTCATCCACCAGCGCTATCACAGACTAGTCTTTCCAAGTTTTGGGAGCTCGAGTCTGTCATCGTGAACTTCGAACAGTTTGAATGCGAATTCATCAGAAGCATACAGATTTTGCATTCATGTTTGTTTGAGAATGGCATGTTCCACCTGAGATGTTCACCAAAGGAACTTTTCCGAGAACTGATGACATTGTACCAGCATGTCCAATATGTGTACCAACAGAAAGCCTTTTTGAGACAAATACAAAGGAACTCATATCAGCCAACTGATGAGTTTGTTACTGTGGGTACATATATGAGAAAACTTTCTACTCTGACTGGAACAGAATCTGGTGTGAACAATATAAATTGTTCTACCATGCAAAGTACGGGAGATTATGAAAATATGTCCACATCACAACCACAATGTCCTATCGCTGAGACTGTGAAAACTGAACCAGAATCATGAACTGACTATGTTTCCTTGTATAAACTCTAGAAATGCAATTAGAAAATGTTTTAGTGTAGCATGTTATGTTGTTTTGCTTGAGAATTATTAAAATATTACTGAAATTACAAACTTTCTTTGTATTCTTTGTTTTCATTATGTAATAGTATGGAAAATGTATATTAGTGTGTTACAAACCTCTACAATCTTTATGTTGACCAGTTGGTTAGGAAAATGAGGTTTAGTATATGCAAAGACCCACAGAAATGTTTTCGATGTGGATTCTTAACAGCACCTACTTCGAACAGTTCAGCTACATATCATGTATGGCGAATGTACGCTATTCTCAAGGCAAATGATATCAATATGTTAGATTTCATCGCCTGTAACTATCCATTCTGTGACAAGTGTCATGGGCTATACAAAACGGTCATGGATGAACAAGGTCTTGTAAAAAACTCATTTGTCAATGGACTATATGTTCACTGTGCATTGCACATTGCCGATATTGAATATGTAGAAGATAGATTATCAAACGTGGACATGAAAACTCAAATGATGTTTGAAGACTTAGAGTTGTTTGCCACTCCGCCAATAATGTATTCGGTTAAAGAAATGTTTTTTGTTGATGATATATTTGGGGACAGAAATATAGACATATCAAAGAAGTCGGATTTGGAAACATTTTATTTGCATTCTAAACCATACTAATATATCAAACCATCAACTCTATTTGTTTTCAAAATTCTTGCAAAAACATTCAATTTTATCCAATTCCCTGAAAAACAGTTCAACATCAGTCCTTCTTGTATAGTCAATATGCTCCGATTTGAAAAGTTCCATATAGAATTCAAGCTCGGTTACAGGAAGACTTAATCGCTTACTAGCGAAACGTCTTTCATCTCCAACATCAAAATTCTCTGCATGGAATTTTTGCCCGTCTTGTGGTGGCGGAATGTCTTGAAGAATCTTGTTACATAGTATATCTCCACTGTAGTGAAGAATCGCGGCAAATACAGCATAATGTATGTATAAATCATCACTGGCTTCAGAAAATCCATTGTTACCAACTTTTGCTTTATATAATTCGTGGCATTTTAGACACATTGGATAGAAAGCACAGCGTATACGTCTTTGATCATCGATCCCATTTTCAACACCAATGCAGAAAAGTTTGTAGATACGCCACAAATAAAAAGTCATGATACCATCGACTTCTTTTTCAATATATCCACATCTGTAACAAAACTCTGGGTTCTGATATATTGTTCTGGGTTCCATATCAAGATTAATGCTGTGTTGTATTTGTTATAGCTACATGGTTTATATAGTCATCGTTGACTTTAAAGTGCAGTTCACATTCGGTTAGTTCATTACTTCTTATCATAACTTGGCTGAGAAAACAGATTTGAGAAAGTCAGAGTAGCTACCATAGAACGGGTGAAGACCTACTAAGGCAACTGTATAGGGAATTCATCATAATGGATTTCAGCAAGTGCGAATTTTAAACGAACCTGGTTAGATCATCGAAACAAAAAATCGATTTGGAAACATTTTATTTGCATGCTAAACCATAATGACATATCAAACAATCAACTCTATTTATTTTCAAAATTCTTGCAAAAACATTCATTTTTATCGAATTCTCTGTAAAAGATTTCAACATCAGTCCTTCGTGTAAAGTCGATATGTTCTGATTTCATAAGTTCAAGGATGAAACCAAACTCGCTCGAAGTAAATGATAATCTTGAACAAGCGAAACGACGTCCATCCCAGACATAAAAATCCTGTTTACGAAATTTTAGCCGATCTTGTGGCGACAAAGTATCTTGATAAATCTTGTTACATAGTTTCTCTCCTTTATAATGAAGAATCGCGACAAATGCTGCATAATGTATGTATAAATCATCACTGGCTTCAGAAAATCCATTGTTTCCAACTTTTGCCTTATACAATTCATGGCACTTCAGACACAAAGGATATACAGCACGACGCACACTTATATTTTCTTTGGACGGTTTTTCAACACCAACACAGAAAATTTTGTAGATACGCCACAAATAAAAAGTCATGGTACCATCGACTTCTCGTTCAATGTATCCACATCTGTAACAAAACTCTGGGTTCTGATATATTGTTCCGGGTTCCATATCAATACTAATGTATGTTCTGTGATGGTACCATTTGGTCGACTGTGTTTTGTATGTGGTATGACACATGTTTATACCTTGTCATAATTGTTATAGCCACATGTATGTATAGTCATCGTCGCCTTTTGAGCAGGTGATTCTGATTGGTTGAAATTTAACTCGCATTCTGATTGGTTCTTCTAGTAACAGTACTAGAACTCAGAGTATAAAAGGCAGCGTACACTCGATAATATCATTATTTCTCATCATGACTTGGCTGAGAAAACTCATCAGGCTTCTGAAGCCAAAGAAATCTAAGATATCCAAGAAGGCCAGAGTAGCTACCGTAGACGAGGAGACTCAAACAGACAGATTGCCTCAGCGTCGAACGGGTGAAGACCTACTAAGGCAATTGCATCGGCAATCCATCATGATGGATTTCTACAAGAGGAGAGGTCTTGAATGGACAAGCCGGCAGCCTTTGCCATGGGTGGTAAAGAGGAAGAACCTATATCCAGATTTGTCAGAATTTTACTGACAAACTGGTATAAGAACCAAAGGCCCTTTTCAGGGCCAACCAGTTATTTCAGAAAGAATTTGTCTCATGAGTTATGAAATTTAGCTGTAGCTAAAAGTTGGGTCTATACTTGAACTGAGGCTTGTAAAACATGAATACTGAGGTATATGAAAGAAAAACCTTTTCCGTTTAATGTCTGATATATTACCATCTATTGTAAGCTTAAATATTTGGTCAACTGACTTTTGCTATTGATATGGTGTAGTAAGTTGATATCTAAAACATTTGTTCTCAAACATGTTGCACAGTATACAGTGTATAGTGTGATTTTTTAATGAACCTGGTTAGAGCATAAAAAACTCATCTTATACCATCAAACTCAAAGTTTGGATATCGACTTCAGTATGTGGTAAATTGCCTAGGCTGTTCTGAAATGGACATGTTCAAAAACCTTTTCATTTGCTCAGAGTGAAAATATCTAGTTTGTTCATATTATGTTCAGATATTGCATTCATAGTGTTTGATTTTTTATTTCTATTGGGCATCAAAACATCAGTTTGAAAAGCAGAAACTACACAGAAACAACAGGATATCACCTTCATAAATTGTTTTGGCAAAGACAAAAATGTATAACAAAATGTTCATTTTTTCATTTGATTTTATTTCATAAACTTCTAAACAAAATCAGCATGTTAAGATTCACATTGCATTCCCATCGCTGTCAATCAACGCATCTTCTATATCATTCCAAGTGTCAATTATATTGTTTATCATAATACACCTACCACCATCTGTATACATCATGGCCTTTTCGACTCTGAAGAATCCATATTCGTATTCTGTGCAGTTTGTTACTAAAAACTTGAATGGATACAAATACAGTGTTGTTTCGTCTGTTACCTTTGGAGTTCGAATACCGAGATATCTTACTTCATAGAAAGACTTATCTAGTAGATACTTCGTTGCCAATATGTCGCAAAGCATTAGAACTCTAACATCGTTTGGATAGTCTGTTAGAGCTTCATGAAACAACTTGTTAGCAAAGCTAGGATCTTCTGAAATTATGTCTGATCTAGCAGTTTCAAAGATCTGCTTACATAAATGAACAATTTGTTCTTCTGATGGATTTGGTGGATCATTGTTAACGAATGACAAACAACCCGATGCATCTGTATACTCAACGAATTCGGTTTCGTACTGTTCATTGATCAGAACTTTGTAGGGATAACAATCGAAGGTCGTTGTTTCACCCAGAGCTGGAAAGTTTGTAGATAGATAGGTTTTCACATTTATGTCATACTGTGCATGTAATTTGAATTTTGAATCTAGCATCGCAATCAGCAACAACAGTCTCAGGTCTTGACGTAAGGAAAACTTTTTCAACCCTAGTCCGTATAATTCGAGCGCATACAGTTTTTGGGCATCTATCTCTTGTTCTTTATTTCCTAATTTGATGTCATCTAGACCCGCATTAGTCATACCAGTAATGTGATATTTGTTCAGTTTATCATATATTTTGTCACACAAATCTTGTGTTTTCCTTCTACCGAATGCAGTTTCACTACAAACGACAAAATATGTGCCATCGTCTTTGCATCTCAAGATAGCCTGTTGAACTTCGTCTAAGAAATCAGAGTCAACTGTGAAAGTAAACTCCTTATATCGGAACGAAAATCTGCCAATGCCTTCTAGATCTGATAATGCCTTCGAAAATTGTTCGACCATCTGTGACTGATACCTTTCATTGCCTGCATGGAATCTAGACAAGTGGATTTCGCTTCCATCCAACATCGTTTTGATACAAGAATATTTTTCAGATAACAGATTACATAATAGAAATACCCTTGTATCATCGATAAAGTCTAATCCGCGGTTGAACAAATCCAAAACATTGAGTTCATTGTTTTCTTTAACACTTGCTCTGGTTGCATGGAAAAGTTTGTAACACAGCTGGTTGATTCTTTCTTCGTCCTGTTGAGAAAGTACTTCGTATGTATTAGAGATTGGAATATTGCACATTGATTCGTGTATCATGGAATGAACCGTTAATCGTTTTGCTGTCAAAGACATGTTTGTTAACTGACGATAGGGTTGAAAAGAAGTAGTTTATATATCAAATATGTTGAGAAAATAATGCACTTTAGATTCTCAACAAGGATACCTTTAATCTATTATACGAAATATGTCAACTGAAAACAAATTTTGGTTTTGTTTACTTTTGATGCTTTCATAACTCTTGATATCATCTTTCGAAAACAATTGTGTGGTCCTGAAAAGGACCGTTGTAAATGACTGGCAGCGTTCAGTGTAACGGCTCAGTCTCATTATTTTGATCTTCATCTTTTTCCTGGCATTCAGGACACATCAGGCATGACCCTTCGTCCTCGTCAAAGAAACCTTCTTCTTCATCTGGACAATTGTGTTTCTCTCCCAAGTACGATAGAATGGCAAAACACTTGCCACATTCTATTACACATGTTTTGGAACACACTGCACACCTTGAAGTCATCTTGCAAATGTGAGATCAAGAGCAAATCTTATGGTATTTATACAAGAATACCACGTGACTATCAAATGAAAAAAAAAGTTCCATGAAAATCACGCCCACAATCAAACTCTGCTCGTTGATTGGTTGATGTGCGTATGAGTACATGAAAAAGTTCCTCTGGCGGAAGCATACTTAACATGCTGTTCATCTAGTATATAAGCTGGTAACATGCATTACTTTCAATCTCTTGATCATCTGATCCAAGATTTCAGAAGCAAATATGATTTCTACCTATGATATTTATAAAGATGTGGATATTCGACGACAGACTTTTAGGTCATGGCCAAAAGAGTCAACGATTAGTTCTGAAGACTTGGTTCAAGCGGGCTACAGATTTACACATTTTCAAGATAGAGTGAAGTGCAACACCTGTGGAGTGAAAGTACAAGGTTGGCAACAAGACTCAGATCCGTGGATAGTTCATGTCAGACATTCGCCGATGTGCTACCATGTCATTTTGGAAAAAGGACTGCAGTTCATTCGAAAGCATCGAACAAACGAAGTACTTCAAAGCAGTCATTCTACGATAGTGGACTTGACGCCTTACATTACAGCGAAACCTAACACTAACTGTTGGAATGGAGAAAGCATCAATTTGACAACGGAAAAAGTTTGTGATTCACCATATGTGACACCAGTGACACAAATGCAACAAGTGCAACAAATGCAAGAAAGGAAACCGACTGAACAACTACATTCTAAGCAGGAACAACATGATGTCAAAACTAAAATTAACTCTGTGCAAAAAGTTAAACGCAAACCATTGAAATACAAGGACAAATGTAGGCATTGTTTCCTACGAGAAAAAGGTGTTCAAATTTTACCTTGTAAACACTCATGCTGTGTGGTATGCATAAAGACTATGAGAAACTGTTTCATCTGTAGGAGACCAAAAAAAGACTTCAGATTTGTATGATTCAAAGTAAGTTTTTATTTCAGTTGTTGTCTTTTGTTGTTATTCGAGACAACATACCTGATACAGAATGTTAAGATATGTTACACTATAATAAAACTGAAAAAATAAAACTATAGTATTGAGCAGAAGTTCGCCTTTTGTTTTTCAGATATCCCAGTTTCTTGATTTTGTACATCGTGCTGCGTTTCTTTGCTATTCCAACAAAATGCTGGTATTGTCAATGCTTCGTTGTCATACTCACGAACGACATACAGCAATTTGGTATTTGGATCATAATCACTTCGCCAAGTTTTTAACGCATTCAAAGATCTCATGTGTGGATTGTATTGATCATAAAACAAACAAGCTGACTTTTTGGTTTTGAAAATAATGTTCATGAATCCAACGTGTCGAGCAGTATTGCAAGTTTCATCCTCAAACTTTTGAACTTCCAATACATACAGCTTTGTTTTGTTGGGTTTTTTGGGCCCATGCTTGCAAACATTTTGTTTGTTGAAATCACCAAACTTTACTTTTTTCTTGGTGGGTTCATAGAGAGGTTTTGATTGCTCTAGCTGATTCTGATTATTAAGCTGATTCTGATTATTAAGTTGGTTATTCAAAACGTTAATCAACTTATCATTTTGTGTTTCAGCTGATTCACACTCACACATATCTGATTTTGCAACTGTGGCTATTTATGTCAAAACTTATTTTAATACTTTTTTTGCATTCAAGGTCGGTAGTAAAATGAATGAATAAGAAAAATAAGAAAGGACGCTTTTTTGGTATTTCATTTATTTTCTACAAAAGTGCATTCATATCAATATCAGAACCTTCTGCAAACATTTTGACCGAGTTATTTCCAATCCTCTGAATTGTTCCAAGGTCGCATAATGTCTTTTCATAATTGTCTAAACACCCACTCAAAGGTAATCTCAGGGTTAACTTATTTTCATTACCAAATAAGTTTCTGACTTCTTGATTTGTCATTTCCACATTGGAAAGAAAATATCCGAACAACATTTTTTGTTTTACGCTTCTTTTAGCGTCAGGTTTACATCTGTCGTATACAACGAAACAAAGATATTGCTGTTCATTAACATTTGAAATTATCTGCTGGTAACACTCCCATCGAAAATCATGAATTGCGATCAACCACCGGGTTGACGTTGGAATATTGTTGGCTTCGTTCGTCAGTAGTAAATATCCAAACATGTGACGCATCAGTTTTGAACGACAGCTTTCGTCAATACCCATTTCTTCAATATTTCGATTCACGAAAGTGTCCATGACATACGCTTTTCTAGATTGGCCTTGTGTGAGGAGCTGTTTGATTTTGCGGGAATGCATTTCAACCCATTCTGTTGCGGTTTCAGACAATGGCCGTAACAGTCCAGTCGAATTTTGAGTTTTGCATTGAAACGATGGGGTCATGTTTATAAAAAAAAATAAGTTTACCAACGAATCTTGAGTGTGGATTGCTTATATACTATTCCAATTCCAATGTATATATTATTTTAGTACTGGTTTCGCTTGGATAATGAGATTCTCAAACAAATGTACAATATCATAAACAGTATCATTAACGCCATTCCAAGCGCGACTATGAGTAGAACCATCTGTCTTGATTCAAAGGACCTCGAGCAGCAATCTTGAACTTTGAAATCTTGTGCTGGGTTAGTTGAACTGACTTTAGTCGACGTTTCACTATCCGACTTCTTAGATTGGGATTCGATGTCAATCAGCTGTTGCTTCTTTGTGGATGTTGGAAAAGGAAATGTTTTCATGATAATCTATTCGATTGTTTGAAAAAGTGATAGTTGCAGTGTACTTTGTATGATTCTTCATGGAGAAAAATAATGTACAATAATGATCGAAACTGAACCGGACATTTCTATATATTTTTTTCTTATGTCCAAAGTTTGAGACTGACATTTGTCCTTAATTCAACCTCAAAACATAAAAATCAGGCCGGCATATTTAGGCGGGGGGTACTTTTCAAAGGGCCCCCCCCCCCTGTTAAAATTTACTGTAACAAAAATCAATACCACCATCTATACACGCCACAATCCTGATTAAAAAACATACAAAGTAAACTGGTCGCTTTGCTAGAAAGTTCGGACTATGACATATCTTAAGCTCTCTTACATTAGAATACATGTATTATGATGTTTGAATCAATAACTTTTGTTCTCCAAACGGCGTACTGTATGACAATATCAAAATCATTCTGGTAATCTATAAAAGTACAAAAGTACAACACAATCTAAACCCTTTGTAAGCATGCAATATAAAACTTATCTGTTTAACCATACTCAGGGTTTTTAACCATTATGGCGCCACATTTCTAATTGTCGTCTACAATCCAATTTTTTTAAATAAGGAAATGAGATAAATAAATGCAAATTTCAAAGGTATAAAGATAGATATATAAACAGAGATTGAGACGAAAAGTGAAGTCCCTGATCAGACGCCGAGTTTTCATGGCGGCGTATGGTATGTGACTGCACTATTAACCCTTCGCTTGCTGAATTTTAAAATACATTTCTCCTTCTTTACTCATGCCCTGTTGTATAATTACATACATATTCACTGTGTACAAGTGTTTCGCTACATGCAATCACTGCTGTGGAGTGCACTGGCTGCACAATCAACTTGTAAATAGTGCAGACCCTGATGAGACAGCTCCTGCAGGAGCTGTCTCATCTGGGTCTTCACTATTTACAGGAGGTATATTGACGCGATTAGCAAGCGAAGGGTTAATCATGGTGCATTTATGTAAGTGAACTATATCAGCAATTACATACATTTTATCAGAATTAATCCTTTATAGCTTGCCGTGCTGGAATTATCTTCTTTCATATTTATTGGAAGTATAACACATGTGTTCAATAAACACCCGAATAAAATGTTTAATTGAAAACGATGGTTTAGTGAGATGAAATGGCATTGTATAAATTGTTATTCAAGTAACAAGTTTGTTTTATGTATCTTCTTGTGTGTAATAGTTTTAGAAATTCTACAGCCCTGTAAAAGGACAATGAAGTTGATCGATTAGCAAATAATCGAAACGATAACTAGATTTGATTTTTGATACTACTATAGTCCGATGTATTTGACAATTTTGGGAAACTTGTAAATCAGTCATTAAGTCTGATAGAACTGTAAACTTTGGATTCTTAGTCTTTTTTACATTATCTTCCCCAAAGTTTGCTAGGATTTAATTTACTTAACTTTAACCCTTTCTCTATTCTATGTTTATTCCAAATTTCAATACTAAATGTTCATGGACAAAATAGTTACAATGAAATATGTAAGATGGAATATTGTAGCCATTTTAGAAAATAGAGAAACATATCTATCAAAATTCATTAGCAAACAGAGCAGAGCTTTATCAGACGGCTACTAAAGGATCCGTCTGATCTGGGTCTACTCTGTTTGCAAATGCGTGAAAATACGTTTATATGAAGGAAAGGCTTAAATGAAGACCGCAACAATTGAAACACCGTAGGAATGTGTTGGAAATCACAAAAAAAAACAATTACAAACTCTGACAGCAATTAATACTGTATAAAGAAACGTGACATTACAGTAATGGTGACAATGAAAACTGCGTGTGTGAGCTTGAACCTCCTCTCTTGTCCACTCCTTGCGCCCTTGCATCTGCAAAAATCCGTATTGCACCGGTCTGTATTACAGGAGCATTCACTAAATACTTCCTCTTTTTCAGCGTCAGAATGTTTTCCAACACATGTCCACTTGCTCCCTGCTTCCTGACACGACATTCTTGTTTCTGTAGAATAAATATTAATATTATTATTATTATTATATAATAATTATATAATAATTATTATTATTATTATACCACATTTATATAGCACTCCTTTCACACAGGATATGTGCGTTCAAAAGCCCTTCACATAGATACATTTTATATACAAAACAGGGTCTATTCAATGTGTAATTATAGAACATTTAAAATAAAATATATTTAATACTTATATATAGATAAGAATAATAATAAAAATATAATATTAAGAACGTGGGTAAACCAATTTCCTATATATTGTAGAACTTGTTCTAAGCGGTCACTTATTTATTGAAAATATGAGTGTTTAAAAACAAGTGGTCGTTTAATGAAGTGCAAACGTATTGCAGAAAGCTCATACAGGAGATTTCTGCACTACTTTTGACATGCATTAAGCTAGCACCCGGCTGAAAGTTATTTCTAACCGTTAAACGGACCACCTAATATTCTTCCATAGTTTAGGAACAAAACATAGATACAGACCAAATTAAACGTTAGGTTATTAAAACTCACTGCTCTCTTATTTAATTTGAGCGAGAAAAAAACGCTGTTTCAAAGTTCATGTATTTCAATGTACACATATACTTTTCTCAATTTCTAAAACAGTTGTTGGTTATCATCGGTGAAATGAATTTGATACTCCAATTACAATTTCTTTTATCGGACTTAGTATTCAAACCAGATCAACCGTTTAATCAATGTCTATGGTATTAGCGACCATGTCAGTCTAATCTAACGTCATAGCAATGGAGGAAGATGTCATTGTTGCAAGTACATGTAAAACCCCTCTAATGCGATCACCAAAATGAGGTATAATGTTGGGTCTTAGAGGCAGGTGGTAGCTTAATGCAGGACGAAAGTAATGCAGAAAGCTCCTGTAGGAGCTTTCTGTATTACTTTCGTCCTACATTAAGCAACCATATACTTTTAAAAACATTAACGTCTCCTCATTTAGTGATCACTTTAGATGGGTTTTATTATAGACGATATTGTAGCAGAAAATGTCTCATGCATGCTATGAAGGTATAAGGGTGGTGAAGGGGTTAGTTATGTTAATTTATTGCTCTTTAGAATATGTAAAATGATATTGTCTACAAATCTACTTGACCTACAAAGAAACTTGTACTGTTTTTTTCTGTATAGACAATGGGCTTTGTAAGTTTACGTCTAATAAAATTCTGTCCTATTATGTTGTATTATCAAATTGGTTCCAAATGGTCTTACTAAGCTTTAAAAACTGGCGGAGAATGGGGACTGGGTGTCGGAAAACTCGCTTTATTGTTGATATTCACTTAAAATATTGAGAAGATTTAAGCCCCTTGAATGTCAGATACACATGAACTGTTAATACTCAAAGAGGAACCTCTGATCAGGATCTGCACTATTGTTCATTGAACATCCTCTAGCACATGTAACCCTTTACTCCATAAAAACACCTTTCTGTGCCTTTGCAAACAGAGTAGATCCAGGTCAGACGGCTCCTATAGGAGGTCTGCTCTGTTTGCTTATAATATAATATAGGTATGATTCTACAGTTTCTGTCATAGCCAAAAGTTCCCCTGTTAATGTGCTATTATAGTAAAGTAATCTAGTCAATATTCACAATGTCATTATTTCTGACATGAAAGGGTTACAATAGTTTATTCTTCACACACGTTTTAGACATATTTCGAGAGCATTTTAGTTCACTTAGTTTTGCGACACCGCAATGGTATTTTGTTCTAGAAGGATAACGTACGGATGGCTGTGTAAAAGTTAGATAAAAGAAAACCTTTTAAGTCATGTTGTTACGTTATGAATGGCGAATGTTCTTCAGAGTAATCTAGATCAGTGTCTCTATAAATGCGTTTGCAATAGATAAATTTAGTAGAAAGGTGACAGGAACAGAAGCTATTATAATGTACAAAATTATCCGTGATAATAAACACATTGTTGAAACGCATTTGGGTAAGTCCGGCGGGGATACCTTTATTTACACTATTTGTAAAGCTAGGGTGACTTTGCGACAAGTGTGAGGTTAGGACGTCCGTAAACCGGTTTAAACCCCCAGTGGTGTTTTTGCTACTGACAGTGCCAAGGCGGTACTCTCTGTGTCACCCTTCCTTTTGTTTGCCTTACGTCTTTGTGCTTGTGATTGTGTTTGTCTCTAGTTCTTGTGTGTCTGTTGATGTTTTCTGTGTTTATCTCGTGTGTGAGTGTGCGTTTGGGTGTGTGGTTGTATGAGTGTATGTGTGTGTCATGCTGGCTATCGGTGTTTTGGTGGTGGTTGCGTCTTGCATGTGGCTTTGCCTGCTTGACTTTACTACTTTTCCATTGTTGATAATGAAAATATCAGCTGAAAACAACGATAGTATATCGAAGCAGTTCAAGTAGACATTAAACCAATCGCAAAAGACTGAATGTTGTATTTTATTGTCAGAGTTATATTCTCCTTTATTATTTGTGTGAATTATAGTAGTATAGCAAACGGCGAAAAACTAAAATACATACCAATTTTCCCTGCCATTTTTATTTTACAAAACCCGCTGCAATTGACACTCTTTGCATTCTCTGTGCTCACGCGGTATCCTTCATAGCAGATAAGACTTTCAGAGGCCCCTGAAAAATAGAACATGTCAACACGTTGTCAATGATTTCCACATAAAATGCGCATTTATACATGCAAAAGCATATCATGGTGGCACGCATTAGAATTGCATCTCTACCATCTACTGTATCAACCCTTTCCTTCATACGAACCTTTTTCACGCATTTGCAGACGGAGTAGACTCAGATCAGACGACTCCTGTATTCAATGTTCTTAACAAAAAGCATTGAAATTCATTATCCCGATGGACAAGAAAATATAACTGAGAATAAAATACGGCGACTTTTCACGGCGACCACACAAGTACCTTACACCTGCTGTTGTGGTGTCATAAAGTCTCGTTTCAACCATATTGTTGCTCGTCAGATTAGCGTGTCCTACCGTATATCTATTTAATATATGGAATTCTTTCTTTGAATGTGTTTAGCTTATGTTCAACCAGTTACATATGCTACAAGTTCAAAGTAGTTTATATGCTGGAGAATGTCGCCATTATGAACGCCAATATGTACGTCTTCTGAATTCCAGCTATATACATGTACATGTATACTACACGTGAAACTATTTACCATGTAAAGTAAAAGATTGGATCCATATGAGACGTCACAATTATTTGACACTTGATTGCTTCATTGAAACAGACATGCAAGACAGTCATCACCATTAAACCGGTGATTAATTAGGTAGAACTATCCGTGGGACGCAGCATAAACGGCTTTCCTCCAGCCAGCTCTATCTGGACTCTTTCTAAGCCAAGGCGGTCTGTGCCTTTAAATTGTCAAACAATATAGAGTTGTTTTAGATATGACTTCATTCAGTGTAAAACGTCAACAATTAAGTCACATTGTGTCGCCTGACAGTAGGTAGCACATGCCGTGTATTCAGTGTATGATACGCGGAGTAGTTTACACAGACGTTTCGTATCACATTCGCTATATGATCCATTTGAGAATCCATATCTTATGATCACATAGACGATGAAAACACTAGATGCATGTAGAGTCTGTCCTTGTTTTAAATGAAAAGGTAGTAAAGTCAACAGGCAAAGCCACATACAAGACGCAACCACCACCAAAACACCGATAGACAGCATGTCACTAACACACACTCACACACAACCGCACGCCCAAACACACGCACACACACACACACGAGAAGAACACAGAAAACTCTAACAAACACACAAGCACCAGAGACCAACATTCCAAACATGAACAATAGCACAAGCGCAAAGACACAATACAAACAAAAGTAAGAGTGACAAAGTGAGTACCGCATTGGCACGGTCAGTAACAAAATCACCACTTGGGGTTTAAACCGGTTTACGGATGTCCTAACCTCACACTTATCTTAAAGTCACCCTAGCTTAAAAAATAGTGTAAATAAAGGTATCCCCGCCGGACTTTCCCACAACATAGAAGACGGTAAACACAAAGCATAACAACTGTGAAAATCCGTCAAATACTGTGTATGTATGTACTCAATGAATTTGCTGAAGTCAGAGCAACTGCATGTAAGCCATTAAGGGCACGACAGGGAAAATGTAACACATTAGTCTGGTAAGCTCATCCCTATCTGAGTTTAGGATTATACCATTATAGAGTACTACTCTCGGCCTGTCATCGCGCAAGCAAAGGGGGGTGCGTAGCTACCGACTGTAAAGGGATCGATAACAAAACATTAAAGGTTTTAATACGCTTTATAAACAAATCATGAAAACGGATCTGCCCCCCCCCCCGAATTTTCCTACGTTTGTAGATACTATCACTATAAGTTTCTCGGTGAGAAATGCCTTGTTGCAGTAAGGTCCGTAGATTGCAATTATATTTACTAATGAGTAAATTTCGATAATAACATTTAGAAAATGTTTTCCAAAGTTTGTGATATTAAAGTTCATGTATGACTTTTAATTTCATGTACGTTTGAGCCGTATCATGCCAGCGGTTGCACAGTAAATATAATACATAGTTTTTTCCCACAGGAGCCATCCACGCTTAGGCTACCTTCTTAGTCCTTAAAGTGGATCATCTCTTCAATTAATTCAGCACACATGCAAATGTGAGCATTGCCAGTTGAGCTGTTGATAATAACTTGTCACTTGCTGACCTCCATATTATAAGCCACTGATGTAGTCATAAGATTGTTCGAAACATCTTGCAACGCCTTATTACTTCCGGTCATCTATACAATATCTAAATAAAAAAGGCTGATTGTCCCTAATAGAGTTGGATGTGCTATGGTCATGATTGTTGTCTGCAGTAATGTCTCAATGAATAATTGAAAAGGATGGATGACAACAAATATGGTTATTGAATTCTCATGATTTTCTCTCACGTGATTGTTCAGAAGAAAAGTGCTGCTAGAGTTTTCATAGAATGCCCGGGTGCATTGCACCCGTCCACTAATGCCACTCCCTTTTGTCCCAGATTTTCTGAGTCTGCAATTTTCTCTTTTCGCATTGCTAGATGTGATTTCGAAGGATCTCTAAACTTTTCCTAAACAAAGCTTCAAGAAGTTGTATTGTTATATGCATACTTTATCAGTTATGAGAGAATGCTATCCAAACTTGGTGACTATCCGGCTCTTAACAGATTTATAGCGAGCTTCAAATTGACAAAATTCTTATGAAACTTAATTGATATCAGCATGTACGGTGGTCTAATGGTAACGCGCTTGACTACCAATCCGGAGGTCCGGGGTTCAAATCCGGGCCCCCGGACATTTCAGAGACTCTTTTCAGTGTCTTCCACCCGAACCTCCTCTCCACCCAGGGGTTAAAATTGGTACCTGTTAGGGTCACTCGCCTGTACTGCGGCTGCATGATTGCATCATATGTTAGCAGTGTTCAATATTGTAGACGAATGACTCAATGGTTTCAAAAAGTGACTTTAACAGAGGTGCAAACATGGTATTACTCCTATGGGAGTAAATGTACAGTCGGCTGAGCGGTCCTTCGGACTGAAAGTAGACTATAACTAGGTCCTTTTTTATGTGCGACTTTTAAGGAATGGTTGCTAAAAGTATTCATTTCGACATAAAAGTTAGTTCTGTCTACGCTGTCTCCTGTTTTAGAAAACATCAACTTGGCTCTTTAACGTTTGAATGCGGGGAATTCGTTTACTGACTTCTGCAAACAGTGAATACCCAGACCAGAGGACTCAAATATAAACATTTCCAAAAACAGCTCCTTTAATTATCCACTATACCCTATACTGTGGCCACTCGTCTCGAAGAGACTATTCTAAAGAGTGGTCACAGTATAGGGTATGGTGGAGAAATGAGGATGTTAGTACATGTATTTGGGTACGCACCATTATCTGTCACTCTGTATAATGTATCAACTAGAACAACAGCTACACGAAAGTAGTTCATTCTCCTCTACATAGTGATGTCATCATTTGGTTCTAAAGTGATGGATCAAATTTCAAACTAATTTTAAAATGATAGAAAATGCGTCACACGCCTAGTTCATATACAAATACATCCTAGGAATATGCTTGTGTTTCTTTTTAATATGCGGTCACTTAAATACTAAATCTGGTGGCTGGTCTAAACAAAAGACGGCTGATTTATAATGTACAAAGGTTGGTTACTTAATGTAAAACGAAAGCAACATCTGAAGTTTGTACTAAGCAGTATTCTGCATTTCAATAATCAGGCTGAGTGTTTATTCACTTAAATATGTTCTACTGATCATACTGATATATGAATTGTATCTAATCGATATCTTCTTTTTAAACAAATAAAACTAAGTCGCTGCTGCTCACAAAATCGAAAATGACGAAGTGCTGACTTACCAATGTTCAACATTAGCAGTATGGAGACGGTAGGGAAGATTATCCAAAAATCCATTTTAACCGAAATATACCTGGTGGTTTCTGTTTTCTTTCGCCTGTAATAATGAAAGGTCGTATGATAAAATAAATAAATGAAAGAACTCGTGACAACTCAAAACAGTCGTATATCTACAATTCGTTGTGGTTTTATATATTGTGCATGAAGGTTTTAGTACAAGAACAAGGCTTTTTGTCACATATTAAAAGTTCACCAATTTCCTCATCATGTTGGACATTGTGTAAAAAGTGAGTTTATGATGCCGCCCTTATGGCGACTTATAGATTTTAAGTAGCTTGTATCAAGTGGCAATTCGATTTATTATTTACTTCATCACCTTATTGCATTTTTAAAAACAGGAACCTAAACGGTGGTGTTGTAGTCAAGCCAGGTTATTGATTTTTAAAGATTCAGGTTTTGTAATGACCACAATACATTACATTCAATTTACAACTGGACACCTCGAGGGTACAGTAACTACCGCGGTAATATGTTAACCCTTATCTTGCTGAATTTTAAAATACATTTCTCATTCTTTACCCATGCCCTGTTGTATAATTACATATATCTTCACTGTGTACAAGTATTTCGCTGTGTGATCACTGCTGTGGAGTACAATGGTTGCACAATCAACTTGTAAATAGTGCAGACCTTGATGAGGCAGCTCCTGCAGGAGCTGTCTCATCTGAGTCATCACTATTTACAGATAGGTATAATGACGTGAATAGCGAGCGAAGGGTTAACACGCATGTTTCTTCCGTAATCGGCGACACGCATCGGTGATCATCTGTCATCAGCAATAAAGTTTCGGGATGAGATTTGAAAGGAAAATGAGACGCGTGCCAGTGGTGGAATCAAGAGTGCAGAACCGGCAGACTTAGCTTAAAGTTCAGCGATAGCAGGGACTTTAGAAATAGTACCCAAGCAGTGTAACAGCCGCGTTTCAAAAAGGTGATTTTGAATAAATACGCAGATCTACTACAGATCAAGCTTGCTGTGTGAATCTGTGTGATATGCGATTGCACTGTTGATTACTGCTCATGAGTAGACTCAATCAATTCTGAAAGATCGCCTACTTACAGAGTTTAACCTTAATAGATTGTTAATAACATATTGCTTAGCTCAGCCGCTGGTGCTAAGTTCGTACGTTGTTTTACATACGGTTGACGCTTTGGCCATTCATATTACCTGTTTGGGTTAAATTTGTTTTATTAAAGAGCTATTTCCAAACGCAGTTCAGCTAAATATACAAAGTTATTTAGTCACTAGATAATGATTGGCTATATTGCTGAATAATAGTGGGGAGAGCTTTTGTTCCTGTGTTTGTTTGTGTTGATTAACGTCCGTTTCTGTTCACTATGGGCTATTTGGAAGCCCAAGAGAGAGGGGAGATGATACAGAGAAACCCGGGCGCGATGCATTACTCTTATTATCGACAGAGTTTCTTTGGGTTTTTTAAATGCCCATTGTAAAGCACTGATACACCGGACTTCGGTTTATAGTCTCATTCGAAGGACTTGGTCCGGCGGGGCATCGAACCCGGGACCACTGATATTGAGTGCGTTAGTTACACAACCACATCCGAGATTTTGGTTGTGTTTAGAAGAAACACGGACTTTGTTTTGACAAAAATATCTATTGTCTGTGTTATAAGAAAGGCAAGTACTGTAAAGAGGTATCATCTAATTCAAGCTCATTGATATAGTAATAACCAATCAGTATTTGACATCGCTGAAATTGGAGGGGTCTACATGCCGATTCAAGAATAAGCCGTTTCCAGTATTGACATAAAGCAGTTGCCTTACAAAAGCGTGAAATACCTCAAGGTTGAGATACAGCAGACGGAAAAAAGGGGATCAAATAGTGCGTTTCGAATAGACAATATACGTGTATAAGATAAAAGTCAGGCATGACAAGACGCACAAAAGTCCACAGCAACACCAGATGCATATAAAGTACGCACTTACATAGACACATCCTAGATACATTTGGAGCCCCGAGCAGAAAAAGACAACGAACATGCCTAAAGAATATTCATGCACATATATTAATACTAATACAACAAGACCATTTCGGTCCCTGACAGACCAAAATCCCCCGCCAGGCCAAATCCTTTGGATCAGGCTTTATAGTCCGAAGTATGAGTGCTTTACATTTGTGTCTGAAAGAACCAGAGAAATGAAATTCTATCGATAAGAGTAGGCCATCGCGCTAGGGTTTCTCTGTATCAGTTTCACTCTCTCTTTGGTGTGCAATTAGTCCATTGTTGACCAAAGCGGTATGGTCAGCCATCGTTCAACGATTGGGGTCATTCAGTTTGAAAGGATATACTTTTTTGAATGACAACTGATGCAATAGCCATCAGAGTTTACAGCGTTTGCAAACAAAAGCCAGTTACACTCGTTACCTGCATCTTAAGGATAACGTTCCTGAAGTTACCTGGACATTACTGGAGTACACGAAGTGTCACTAAAAATGAGTCAAACAACGCGCAGCTAGACTTATATTGAAACATTTGCCGGGAGATATAGATAGTCGATCACAAGAGTCTCTTCCTGGACCATGTACTCAGAGAGAGGATGCTATTCTATTGCTATCAATGCTCTTTCAGGTGCCTTGGCAAAACAAATACAGAAGTGTATGATGCATTACCAGAGACAAGTGTCCGAAATATGATATGATCCGCAGGAGTTGCTTCGAGGATCATAAACTTAAGGACATGGTGCCATTCTGTTGCTCTCAATGTCCCCTGAGATGCCTGGGAAAGTACCATAACTGGACGACTACATGATGCGTTAACGAAGATTCTAATGACAGTTATTTCTTTTCCATGAAAATAACAAAACAGTTTGATATAACTATCATATAAAGTGTATGTAGAAAGTTCCACCATAGTTTTATATTTAATGATTATGTTTCTACATTTAACTACCGGTATATAGTTTACGCTGTTATATGAAGGTCGACTTAAAGAACACATAGTGAATCTGCTACCTTCCTTTCTTTCTTTAAACCCTCTCGTTGGATAACTAAATATATTTTAACCCTTTTCTATGTTTATTCCAAATTTCAAAACCTACTGAATATCCATGGACACACTAGTTTTAATTAAATAAGGAAGGTGAAACCATTTTAAAAGTAAAGAATTAGATCTATCCAATCCCATTAGCAAACAGAGTACACCCTGATCAGACAGCTCCTATAGGAACAGTTTATATGTTTGCAGATGCGCTAAAGACGTTTATATGAAGGAAGAGGTTAACCCTTCGCTTTCGCTTGCTAAATATTAAAATACATTCCTCCTTCTTTACCCATGCCTTGTTGTATAATTACATATATCTACACTGTGTACAAGTATTTCGCGGTGCAATCATTGCTGTGGAGTGCACTGGTTGCACAATCAACTTGTAAATAGTGCAGACCCTGATGAGACAGCTGGTGCAGGAGCTGTCTCATCTGGGTCTTCACTATTTACAGGTAGGTATATTGACGTGAACAGCAAGCGAGGGGTTAATATGTATGATACCTAGCGCGACCTAGTTTGCTCTTCACACAACTTGGATGCAAATTAGACTACGAGTAATGAGCGACGCTTTAGGACCATCACTGTCATGGCGTAGCTAGCCATACGCACTTACGCACGTGCATAACACCAATCTGAATGGTGAACACATTATTATTACCAAAAATGGAACAAAATTGAAGGCTAAAGGGGTCCATTCCCTCATACTGAGCCATTTTACACCTCTGCAAAAGTCACTTTTTGAAACCTTTGTGATAAATAGAGGAGTTAATCCTATAGGAGAAAATGCTCTATTTATCTCAATGGTTTCATAACCACACAATTCCAGCATGTCCTGGACCCATATGGACACGGTGCGCACAGTTCATTTGAATTCAGCTACGCTCCATGCTGTTTGGTAACTAGTCAGAAGTTTCACAAACAAGTTTGCTCAAGATCATATTTCCATGAAACATAGTTTTAGCAAGAAAGGTGTGAACCCTTTCGTCATGAATATTTATAAAAGAATTCACGTTTTCATAAATATTAATTACCTAACTAAATTTGGTCAAAGAAACATGGTTTGTTATTGTCATTTCAGAAGCGTAAAATTGTATCTTTATTATTCTATAAGCACGACAAAGTAGATTCTTATCATACGGCTCTTGCATGAGCCGTCTGGTCTGAATCTACTCTGTTTGCAATCGTACCACAGGTCGTCCATACTATGGAAAGGGTTAAGGCAGTGTGATTTACTGTATTCACACACTTTTATCAATATTAGTTGTACTTGTGTTTGTTCTTATGCAAATGAGACATACATGAGAGCAATAGACATTATTCAGATGTTGCTAAACTGGAATAATGATTCATCTTGTTGCTTTAAGTATCCGATACGTGGCATTGGTCCAAAGAATATCGGAAAACTAATCACAGTAGAACCATCTTGTCTGCGGATGGTTCATATGTGTAATATAACTGCCATATTCAAAAGAATATGTGGGTAATTCTAGTAGTCTGCAATTTGTTTCACAACCACAATTCAATTCAAAGGAACAGCCAATTTGGCGTATGCCCTTGTTCTCTGGCATAAGTACCTCCCAGTTTCTTGCATAAACCATAGCTGTAAATGCAATCAATGAATAAGCAATTACTTATATCTGCATAAGCAATATATATATATGATTTATATAAGAAATATGCATGTATGTATACACTATCTGTATAAACTATATCTGTATAAACACAATATGTATGCAACATATGTACAAACATTATCCGTTTACTATATCTGTATAAACAATAGGTCTATACAAGATATGCAAACTAGTTGTATACACTATATCTATAAACCATATTTGTATACAACATCTGTATGTACCACATTTGTATACAATATCTTATAAACCACCTCTGTATACAATACATCGATGAACCATATCTGTATACAATATACTATAAATAATATATGTATACAATATATGTTTAAACACTATATCTATAAATTATTGTAGACAGATGTTACTGTACAGTTGTCCTGCATGGTCAAGTGATGTCATGTGTTTATTCAATTTTGTCCCGGTACTGTCTAGTGTATTGTTTGTCAGATTGTCCAGTGGTATGCTTGTTTATCAGAGAATGAGCATTTGATTGAGTGAAAGTGACCATTACAACTTTCTGATTTCGCAGCCCTTCTTACCAGCCCACCATAGGCACATATTATTGGGTACTCATTAGATGAGGACGCGATTCCACATCTATAGTCTTAGTATAATATAATATAGCATAATTACATTCTTGTAAAAGAAGAACAGCTTTATATGAATGTCAAATGCCAGTGCGTCTGGTTTAAAATAAATATTAAACTCTAGAAAGACTTGGTTGTTTACATAATATATGTATAACCTATATATTAATATACAACATGTGTGTAAACAACAATTGTATACAATATCTGTATAAACAGTTTTGTATTGCATTGTATTTGACTATATTGTATTGGGTATTGTATTTGGTATTGTATTGGGTAGTGTATTGTATTGTGCTATATGGTATTGGGTATTGTATTGTGCTATATTGTATTGTGCTATATTGTAATGTATTGGGCATTGTATTGGGTATTGCATTGTATTGTGTATAAACATGGTAGAATTCTCGTCCATTTCATTTATTAAAATAGACGTTATCCCAATATCTCTCTAAAATGGGAAGTTTCTGTTTAAAAGCAATAAAGATCAAGATCAGAAAAATATTGTTAGAATTTAATTCCGTTCATACTATTCATTTTTCTATTCTATTAATCATGAATTTTGCTATCTCAGAGGAACTGCAAATAGTAGGGATCCATACTTTTTTGTGGCATCAGCAGCTCGGTGTCTTAAAGTTTAAAATCTATTTGCATCGATTACGTAACAAGTAGTTATTATATCTTGAGTTACTCTTAATTGCTCAGCTGGAGGCCTCTATTGTTAAATATAAGCCATTATCGGTTTCCTCCAAACTACAAGAGATTTGCAATAATGTTAACCCGGCTTCAATCTTTCCCTCATACATACGCTTTTCACGCGTTTGAAAACAGATTAGACCCAGCTCAGACGGTACTTGTATGAGTCATCTGATCAGGGTCTGCGCTCAGTTTACTTGTTGAATTATAAGGATCTGATTCTATAGTTTCTTCCATGGCGTAAATATTCATATGATATTCATGAAGGAAAGAGCCCTTTCCCTTATGTAAGCGCATTTTTACGCATCTGCAAACAGAGCAGACCCAGATCAGACGGCTCCTAAGGGAGCCGTCTGATCAGGGTCTGCTCTGTTTGCTTACGGTATAATATAGATATAATTCTACAAAATATGATATGTTCATATGCAATTATAAAAAAAAATCTTATTAATATTCATGACGTCATTATTTCCTTACTTAATATATATTAGTAAAAGGGTTACGGGTAAATTTAATATAAGAATCGCTAAAAACATGTGGCTGCTTATAGCATGACGAATATAATGCGGAAATTTCTGCATTGAGCATCCATATTTAGTTCTCTTATCTGTCGCTTAATAATCGTTATTCATCAATGCAGTTACAAGAAGGCTACAACATTAATGGAGGCTGCTTACCAATGGAATCGGAACGGACGGAAGTATCAAGTTAAAACAAATCCAAGAAAGCCTTATGTAACCCTTTATGCCATGAGTATTAATGTAAGAAATAAAAAAAATCATTATTAATTAAATTACTTTTTATATTGTTAAATTCATACAAGAAATGGAGGTCATTGCTGAAACTGTAGAATCAGATATGTATAAATTGTTTCTATTTTCAAAGAGCGGACCCTGGCAAGACGACTCCTAAAGCAGCCGTTTAGTTTATATAAGTCGACTCTGCAATAAATGTTTAAAGGAGCTTATCTAAGGAGTAAAGAGATAGACAACCTACCTTCGTAAAGTCAACTTATTGGGTAAAATCCGTATATCATTTATGTTCCCAAATGAAACCGGACGGTGCAATAATGCGAACGAAAGGCACTGACTCAGCTGTATTGATCGGACTGTTATAAGAAAAGGAATAAATGCCCAAATTGACTAAAACTACAAGTATTGGACTATGTGAAGCACAGTTATAAGATTGATTCCATGGATCCTCTCAACTCTAATTCCGCTGTGACAAAATAGAGTCTGTTTAAATTTGGACCTGGTGTATTTTGACTACTTTCGATTGCTCATTGACAAGCTTTTCCCGAACTGTTCACTATCGGGTCAAAGAGATTCGGCCCTGTTGAGGCACCGAGTTGCTCAGAGTCTAAATTGAATCCAGACTGTCAGGCCGCCATTTGCAGGATGAGGATAAAATAATTTCTTTGAAATGATTATGACTCGTTTTAGTGGTCGCTTAACCCTTTCCCTGTTCAATATTCATGCCAGAAATAAGGACGTCATGAATATTAATGGGGTGATTTTATTATATTGGCATATGAACCTGGTCATTTTGGCTCAGACTATAAAATCTATCTATATTATACCATAAGCAAACAGAGCAGACCCTGATCAGACGGCTCCTCTAGGAGCCGTCTGATCTGGGTCTGCTCTGTTTGCTAATGCGTGAAAACACGTTACTTTTATATGAGGGAAAGTCTTACAGAATACACACGGATTGGTTTTAGAATGGCGGAAGCCAGTCTATAGTAGCGTAAATCGGATTCAGCAAACGCCACGTCCGATTTAACATTTTTGTTTATCAATGCACCGTAGGCGGATCTATATGTCTAATCGTATATTTTCAATCCAGCAAAAATACTACTTAGCTACTCATCTGCAATTCTAGGTCATATGCTAATGATGAGTTTAAAAGCAATTAAAATATAGGCGCTTGAATTGATCGGCCTTTCATCCAAACGACGTAAGTATTTTGTCATATTTATATAATTTGTAAGTCTTTAAGCGTCGTCTTTAGGTGTCGTCTTATTATTTCTAGGTTTGCAAATACATGTACTGCAATCAGTACATTGTCGTGTTTCCAGATGCTAAATTTGTACAGTTGTGATGTGAAATACGGCACAAGGCTGATCGAGTTTTCAGTATTGCTCTATTGCATTTACAGACGTGTATTGTCTGTGTAACTCTGAAATCAGTTTTCATGTAAAGCGATACTGTTTTTAAAAACTTTCTCTCGGTTGAATATATTTCCAGATAAATATCAGTACATGTAAGGGCCAGTACTTTACTTGTCCGTTTACATTGCATACTTCTTTTTCTGTGCATTTTAATGGGAAATTGTGGCATGAAATGTGATGCAGTTGTCATGCTGATGTTGTACTTTACAGTTGAATAGAACATTTGTTTTATTAGCATCTCAATTGCCCCCATGTTTCAAAGGGGGCCGGGGCCAGTCCATCCATCCGTCTGTCTGTTCACCCGTTCGACGGCAATTGTTTTAACCCTTTACCTGATAGAAGCGGCTTTTAGCGTGTTTGATTTATTCCTCCGCTGAAGAAAATAGTTCAAATTCATACAGTCATGAACATATTGCATAATAAATATTTTCTATATCCTAGTAGGTGGTAGCTTAAAGCAGGCTGAAAGTTAAGCAGAATGCGCCTTAAGGCGCATTCTGCTTTACTTTCAACCTGCTTTAAGTGGTCATATGTCTTCAAAACTAGAAACAGGCTATTGGGTAAAGGGTTAAACATCTCCTCTGAAACCGCATGGTATAGAATGTTACCAAACTTCACACAAATGATTTTGGTATTAAGCTTTAACAGAATTGCTAAAATAATTCGGACCCATGAAGAAATTTGGTTGCTATGGCAACAAAAATAATAATCTTAAAAAAACAGGGGTCAGACTTGAATGATGCTTGACAGAAATAGTCCTCTGATAAACCTCTGCCAAACATTCTAAAACGATGTTGATGTCTCAAAATATGACTGCCAGGGGCGGAGCTTCTTTTCCGCCAGTCTTTCAATGAGTTCAGCGCTTTGATTATTTATCATTGTCGTCTGCCACCAAATCTTGTTGAAGTATCTCGGTAAAATGCGGAAATTGATATATAAAAGGAATAAGCCTCAGAAATAGAGCTTGTGTTGAGACAAACAGTGCAGTTTCTGATCAGACGTCGCTTTGAAAAAGCAGCGTCTGATCTGGGACTGCCCTGTTTGTGGTGGTACATGTTGGCGACATGGAAGGTCATGGAGCTAATGCAGAACGAAATCTATCCAGAGCGTTCTGTTGTGACGTTGTCATTTGGATTAAACCCAATTCCTCAACAAAAAGCCAGATATATATTTTGAGTATTTAGGTTATACGGCATATTGAGTAAACATAGTGTGCACACTGTTCAAAAGGGGTGTCGTTTTTAATGTATGTATGTCACCCAACGCTTCAACAAAAATACAGAATCCTGTTTTAAACGATTGCTTGCTGATCAAACACTGGATGCGGTTGCTTAATGTCAAAACAAAAAACTAGAATAGTTTTATACAAAATCTGATGTATCCTCATAACTCGAACCGGAAAAGGAATAAACTATGCCCAACTAGGCATAGTGCTGATCAATCATATGAAGTTTCATGAAAATCCGATAAAAGATATTTGGGGAAATCCCGCGGACAAAATTTTCCATGTAAAAATTTCAAAGTCCCATAACTCTGCAGAAAATGGGAGGCAATAACTCCAACATTATTGAAGCCAGAGTTATGATACTTGTGCATAAAACTTTCTTTCATAATGATCTCTCCATGCATGAAATGTCATTCCAATAGCATCAGTAGAGCAGTCGTTATTGATCGGACAAAAATGTAACAAAGGGCAATAACTCCAAAAGTATTGGAGCCAGAGTTATGTCATTTATACATGACACTTTCTCTCGTCATTCTCTGTCAATGTACGCAGTTTCAGTCAAATGGCATTATCCATGTAGGAGTGAATAATTGACTTTGACTTGTGACCATGACCTTGAATTTTGACTTGACCTATGACCCACCGGCCTAAATCCTGCTGTCTGCCCATTTGCTTGTTAAGCATCTGCTTGCCACAGCATTTTGGGATCCTTCCAAGGGTTATACAGATATGGAGCAGACATGAAAATTAGGGCTAAAACATTTGACCTTGAATTGTGACCTTGACCTTAGAAGAATGTGCATGAAGCCTGCTGTCTGCACATCGCCTTGTTATGGAGAACAATTGTGCTACAGCATTTTGAAATCCTTCCAAGTGTTTGAGAGATATGGTGCGGATACGACGGGTGTGGCTAAAATCATTTGACCTTGAAATGTGACCTTGACCTTTGATCCACGTGCCTGAATCTAACGCTCTGCACATCGCCTTGTTGAGTCGAACATTTGTGCCAAATAATTTTGAAATCCTTCCATATTTGTGAGAGATATGTAGCGGACACGAGTGTGACAGACAGGCAGACAGACGGATAGACGGACGGACGGACGGACGGATGTACGGACAGACAGACAGACAGACACACTGACGGACAACTCGAAAAAAACCAATATGTCTCCCTATTATAAATGGGGGAGACATAATCATGCAGACTAATGCACGCAGAAATTACAGTAACTGTTGTTCGAATTTTTAACACACACAATTAAAAACGAATGGCTGTTTAAGCTTTAACATCATACAGATGCCTTATAACAAATTTGCAAACAAAAAGTCGGCCCATATCTGATGATTCCTGAAGAAGCCGTCTGATGAAGACGTGTTCCGTTTCATTTTAGATAGATCTGATTGGATTTTTTGCCATGGCCAAAATATCCTATGTCCTAACGCCAGTAGTAAATTCAGCTAGTAAGCCGTCATGGTGCCATTATTTCATACATGAATATTCATCTCGTATAGGATTAACCATTTACTCCTTTAATCAGTCTTGCTACGCCTTTGCGAACATAGCAGACCCTGATCAGATGGCTCATTTAGGACCCGTCTGATCCGGGCCTGCTCTGTTTGGCTCTGATATAATATAACTGTGACTCAATTCTACAGTTTTGCAATGGCCTAAGATTCATTGTGTCCATGTACTATTATTATTATTAATAAAAGTTAATATAATTAATGTTCATGGTATCATTATTTCTTACATGAATATTCGTGGAGTAAATGATCAAGACATGTTTAATTTATCAGCATTGTTTGGGAATGAGTATTAATATTTAGTGTCAATGATAGTACGACTAAATATTCGTTGGTCACGTGAAAAGCAATAAATAAATACAGTTGAACGACGGTAGAAACAGACGAAGATAGTAAAGTTTCTTTGTGTTACACAAGTTATTTGTCTAACAAGCCAGTCATGAACATATTGCATAATAAATATTTTCTACCTATTGGCATAATAACCCCCCCCCCCCAAAAAAAAAGTCCTTCGTGGTGGGGTTAACATTTTAATAATTTAGACATTAGCATACCAGATGGTTTGTAACATGCAATGTTTCAATACATGACAAAATCCACTATCTCATACTAACGCCTTTGACGGTTCTGTAAAAGTAACTTTTCCCAACTATTCCAAATTCAAACAGGTCAGGCTTACCGTGAATATATCGGAATGTTTTAAAAGGAAAAAGTGCAACGTGACAAACGGTGCATACCTTGGTGAGAGGGCTCCTCTATGAGCCTCCTCATGGGCTCCTCTATGAGCCTCCTCATGTATATTGTTTGCAAAAGAACTAAGTATTGTTGACTCTTTTCCCGCACTGAAACGGTTAACAACATGGTGATGGTTACCGTTTTAATGCTTGAAACTAGACTTGGTGTAGTTGCATTTTTACACATATACCTATTGTCAATAAAAATCCTTTCTCGAATAAAAGAGAACCTGTTAAAATTCAGGTGGTTGCTTAATGCAGGCCAAAAGTAATGCAGAAAGCTCCTATATGAGCTTTCTGCATTACCTTTGACCTGCATTAAGCTACCACCTGCCTTGCAGACCCATAGTTAGACGTCTTTTTGAAGACAGGGTCTGTTGTTTAGTATTACAGCCTTGCCTACTGAATGGTTAAACAATTATGGACAATTCTCGTTTTGATAAGTCGTTATTCAAAGGGTTCTATGAGACTTTGGTACTACAATACGGTATTTGTTTGTCAGTAACCAGCGTCACCCCAGATCAAACGAACGTACTATTAACTCATTGAATGCTTAAAAGAATGGAATGGTTGTTCATTGTTTAACTAGAAATGTTTGAATCAATAGATGATTTTGAATGAGTTCTGCACAGTTTACAAAGGTCATTGCATCCCCCACCCCGAGTTTAATAAGTGCAAAAGTACACGTGCTGTATGTAAATAAGTAACGTATTTACATGTAGCACGTGTACTTTGCACTTATTAGCTAAGTTAATCGGCTGTGCGTCATGATATTAACCATAACAGGATTATCATCGTGCTAAACTCGACCTCACTATCCTTTGCAAATATATTGGATCCAGATTAGACGCCGAATAACTCGGTATCTCATCAGGATCCAGGCTGTTTGACACTAGCTAAATGGTTTGTCAAACGCCTGGACGAATAGAAGGTAAATTTTGTCTTAGATAATGGCATCAGCAGTTATCTAATTAATTGTCAGCATGATAATGGTTCACCCTTCGGTGCCAAAATTTCCTAATTGTCGTCTGCAAACCACTTTTGTTAAATTATTTGGTGAAATAAGATAAATTAATGCAAATTTCAAAGGAATAAAGCACAAATATAGAAAAAGAGCTTGAGACAAAAAGTGAAGTCACTGATCAGACGCCGCCTTATCGTCGTGCATTTTTGCGACATTGGCGGCAAAAGGGTTAAATATTGTGTTTGTATATATCATGACTGATATACAATTATTATGTAATATTGTTTTCTAAATGAGGTGTTCAGCTGTTTTGAAGTATGCCACAATGCTTTTGTTATTGTTAACCCTTTGCCCAATAGCCTGTTTCTAGTTTTGAAGACATATAACCACTTAAAGCAGGTTGAAAGTAAAGCAGAATGCGCCTTAAGGCGCATTCTGCTTTACTTTCAGCCTGCTTTAAGCTACCACCTACTAGGATATAGAAAATATTTATTATGCAATATGTTCATGACTGTATGAATTTGAACTATTTTCTTCAGCGGAGGAATAAATCAAACACGCTAAAAGCCGCTTCTATCAGGTAAAGGGTTTGGCTTAATGCTTATTTATGCATGTTTCTTAGATGTTTATGCAAATTTGAATAATGGTGTAATGCACACGTCATTGTAATAACCAAAGTAATGAAATAACTAATATACATATAATGTGATTATTCCTATTTTAGATATGTTTTACGTAACCGATTTGTTGTATGTAATTTATGGTCTTTAATTATGATCGATAATGAGTATACGAACATTTAATTAACCATTATCGACGATTTGGCGAGCACTTTTAAAACATGTTGTTCTTCAAAACCATTTCCTTCATATAAGCGCTTTTCACACCTTTGCAAATAGGATAGACGCAGATCAGACGGCTCGTGTAGGAGCCGTCTGGTCAGGGTCTGCTATGTTTGAAATTATAATAAATCAGATATGCTTATGAAATTATAATAACACAGACTATGGGAATGTTTAGCCATGACAAGTACTTTATAAACGGTCTATATTCTTTTATAAGCAGACAGGGCAGACTCTGCAGGTTAAGGGATAAAACAAAAATATTTGACATTGCATGATCATTGTACACTGTTTTAAAAAGCGTAAAATATTCGCTTTTTAAAACACAGTAATAACTTGATACTACGAACACTCAAATACGTACACAGGTGGCAGCTTAATGCAGTGTGAAAGTCATTCAGAAAGCTCCTCTCATGACTTTGCAAACATAGTAGACCCAGATCAGACGGATACTATAGGAACAGCCTGTTCAAAATCTGCTCTGTTTGCTTATGATGTTATATAGATATGATTCTATACTTTTCTGCCATGTCCAAAACATTCTGCGCTAATAAACAATTATAAAAATCCAGATAATGAATTTTCATGATGTCATTATTTCTTGCATGATTATTCATGGAGTAAAGGTTTACGGTCGATAATCGATCAGATTTAATTAGTTTACATTACGTGTGATTAGTTTAGTTATTTGTCTCTCCTCACTGATGTACACACACGTGTAGAATGGACAGATCACTTTTTCGTGGATTTTTGTGTTTGATTGTTTCGTCAAATTTAGCCCTAGGACAATGTAAGTATATTACGAGAAATACTGTATTAACACAGTATGTTTAAATTATCCAATTCGGTCAGACAAACATAGGTAAATAATGTAGACCCGGATTAAACTGCTCGTGAAGTAGTCTACGCTATTTGCTACTATGTCAGTCTAATTCAAATTTTAGATTGAATTATTCAGTTTTACCAACCCATGGCGAGGGAAAATTGGGTGTCCGAATACCTAGGGTAATGCGTTTCATGGTTAAAGATGATGCTGTGACATACGTATTTATCAGTTTTATGCATTTCATTATTAATTAAAGTAAAACCTCTCAATAACGGCCACTAAATTGTGTTATTTAATTGGTATTTAGGGCAGGTGGCTGATTAAAGCAAGTTGAAAGTAAAACAGAACGCTCCTATAGGAGCGTTCTGTTTTACTTTTCAACTTGCTTTAAGCAGCCACCTGCCTTTAACATACTTGATGTAATTTAGTGACCGTTATAGAGAGGTTTTACTATATATTGTATGTGATTTTGATTGCAAAATGCGTGGATGAATCATAACTATTGGGCTTCAATAGACTGGTCCTTTTAGAGGGATACGATACCACTGGTGAGCTACAAGTTAACACGTATTAATCCTTCCCTGTTTAATATTTATGCAAGGTTTCTGATCGGGGTATGCTCTGTATGCTTATGCTATAATAAAGGTATGATTCTATAGTGTCTGCCATTGCCAAAACGTCCTGTGTCCATGAGCTATTATAGTAATTAATCTAATTAATATTCAAGACGTTATTGCTTCTTACATGAATATTCATAGAATAAAATATTAAGTGAATTATTATAATGGCACTATGAAGATGGGATTTTTTTATCATGACAGAAGGTGAGGAATCAGAACTAAAGCAGACCGAGAATAGCCTGATCAACGGTTTCTATAGGAACCATTTGACCTGAGATAAATGCGTCAAAAGGCGAATATATAGGATAAAGGGTTAAAGTTCTCAATAAGAATAAATGAAAAAAAAATTTCTTCTTCTCAGTACCGTAAATCTACGCAAAACTGACGAACCTTAGTTTGCAAATAGTAATCAGTATGTTGTAGCAGCTCAAATATACTCCTCAAATTATACGAATAGAGTTTTTTGGCGCCATATAATTTTCGAATTCAGCAATGTCGTCTGCTTTAATTTTCAGATTGGGCTTTCCTTCATTTTTTTTCTCTAAAACGTAAGTGGTGTATAATGTTTTGGATCCAGATGAGACGCCGAGTTACCCAGGTCCTGTAGGAGCCGTCTGATCTAGATCTGCTTTGTTTGCTTATGAAATAATATAGACATGATTCTACAAGAGGCTGCACAACCAACGTAAGGCAGATGCTTCTATGGAATAATTCTAATAACTTTCGTCCTGTTTTAACCCTAACCTCGCTAAGGAAAACTGATAGCCGCTCAAAGTGGGATCTGTTTAACCCTGTACTTCATAAATATGCCTTTCTACGCATTTGCAAACAGAGTAGACCCACATCTGACGGCTCCTATAGGAGCCGTCTGATCAGGGTCTGCTCTGTTAGCTTATGATATCGTATAGACATTATTCTACAGTTTTCTTGATCAAACGATCCTATGTCCATGTGCTATAATAACACATGCATCTAAACACGCTATTCCTGACGTCATTATTTCTTACATGAATATTCATGGAGAAAAGGGTTAGCATTGGCTACATCCGATTCTATCGAACGTCTAGGAAACTGTTGACCAAGTATCATGACACACAAATCTTAGAAACTATTGACCAAGTGTTATGACACAAGAATTTTAGAAACTATTGACCAAGCGTCAAGATACAAGAATTTTAGAATCGATTGACCAAGTCTCATGACACAAGCATTTTTAGAAACTATTGACCAAGTGTCATGACACAAGATGTTTAGAATTGATTGACCAAGTCTTATGACACAAACATTTTAGAAACTATTGACCAAGTGTCATGATACAAGAAATTTAGAAACTATTGACCAAGTGTCATGATACAAGAATTTTGAAACTATTGACCAAGTGTCATGATACAAGAATTTTGAAACTATTGGCCAAGCGTCATGCCACAAGCATTTTAGAAACTATTGAACAAACTGTCATGATACCAGTTTTTTTTTTAGAATTGATTGACCAAGTGTCATGATACAATAATTTTAAAAACTATTGATCAAGTGTCATGATACAGGAATTTTAGAAACTATTGATAAAGTGTCATGATACAGGAATTTTAGAAGCTATTGACCAAGTGTCATGATGCAAACGTTTAGAAACTATTTACCAAGTACCAAATAGTTTTAGAAACTATTGACCAAGTGTCATGATACAAGAATTTTGAAACTATTGGCCAAGTGTCATACCACAAGCATTTGAGAACTATCGACCAACTGTCATGATACAATATTTGTTTTAGAATTGATTGACCAAGTGTCATGATACAAGAATTTTAGAAACTATTGAATTTTAGAAACTATTGACCAAGTGTCATGATACAGGAATTTTAGAAAACTATTGACCAAGTGTCATGATGCAAACGTTTAGAAACTGTTTACCAAGTACCAAAAAGTTTTAGAAAATATTGACCAAGTGTCATGATACAAGCATTTTAGAAAACTATTGACCAAGTGTCATGATACAAGAATTGTAGAAACTACATGTATTGAGAAATCGTCACGATACACACATTTTAGAAACTATTGACCAACTGTCATGATACAAGACTTTTAGAAACTATTAACCAAGTGTCATGATACAAGAATTTTAGAAACGATAGACCAAGTGTCATGGCACTAACGTTTAGAAACTATACCAAGTACCAAATAGTTTTTGGTACGTCGGCGTCTTTTTTGCATGTTGGCACCTCTGGAAAAGTCACCTTATGAAACTATTATGATAAATAGAACGTTTGCTACTATGGAGTAAATGCTCTATTTATCACAATGGTTTCAAAAGTACGCGACTTTAAAATACTCCTTTTCTATAGTTAATACTCCTTTTCGGTAGATTAATTTAAAGAGGTTGTATCTCCTATAGGAGCCGTCTGATCAGGGTCTGCTGTTTGCTTATGGTGTAATATAGATCTGAGTATAAAGCTTCCTGAGCCAAAATGTAAAATGTTCATAAGTCATTATTAAAAACATTCATCATGGAAAGGGTTAACCCTTTACCTGATAGAAGCGGCTTTTAGCGTGTTTGATTTATTCCTCCGCTGAAGAAAATAGTTCAAATTCATACAGTCATGAACATATTGCATAATAAATATTTTCTATATCCTAGTAGGTGGTAGCTTAAAGCAGGCTGAAAGTAAAGCAGAATGCGCCTTAAGGCGCATTCTGCTTTACTTTCAACCTGCTTTAAGTGGTCATATGTCTTCAAAACTAGAAACAGGCTATTGGGTAAAGGGTTAATCTATATGTAACCCAAGATCGAACATTGACTTGAAACACACAAGTTTGCTAAAGCCATAACAATTACGGTTACCACGTGCAATTTTATTATAAAATGTAATGTTTTATAACAATGCACATATCAATATTTGGTTCACTGAACATTTTCTCGGTCATAAGTTAAAGTGCAGTTGATTATCAAGTCAATGAGCTCTCCCGCATTACTTTCCCATCTTTGAGTAACTCATTCGCTCTTAGATTATTTTCAGACCCAACCTCTTCGAATAAATCTACCGGGAAGGAGCATTTACAAGAGAAAAGGAAGAATTGTGTAGATTTTTAAACCGTTGTGATAAATAGAGCATATGCTCCTATTGAGCAAATGCTCTATTTATCTACACGGTTTCACAACTGACTTTAACAGAGGCGTCACAAAGCGTCAACAGGAGGGAATGGGTTAATTGGCCGAGGCAAAAATTAAAATTAGCACGCTACTTAATCATATAATATATATTCAAACAATTTTTTGTTGGAATGTATTGGGTCAACCCTGGTGTCTTAGCGTGTTTAAAGTATTTACTAATGTACAGCACATAGTATTTATAGTCCATTAAAGTGCAACCACCTTTATGAACACATCTTAAATCAAATGTGTCCATTTTCAGTGTGCTCTGGGAACGAGGTTTTCGGAGAGACACCAGCGGATAGAACCGGATTTGTCGAAGACAGCACTTATACAGGTAAAAAACTCATTTAACATTTATCATCTGCAGAGTTCGGTTCCGGAAAAGATACCGAGTATTTTTTTCTCATTAGGATGCAAATTGTTTGACGCACCGATTGCAGTTTGGCAGACAAAATGATTAAAGCTTGAATGTTACTCAACAGGTTCAAGTTAGACTTCTTATGCATTAATTATACAGTAAAACCTCTCTTAACCGGCAGTTACATTTAATATGAATATCGGTCTTGGAGACAGGTGGCAGCTTAATGCAGGGTGAAAGTCATGCAGAAAGCTCCTGGAGGAGCTTTCTGCATGACTTTCACCCTGCATTAAGCAGTCACCTGCCTAAAAGTATCTAAATTATTATCTACTAGAATTCCGGTTAAGAGAGGTTATACTGTATAGTGTTTTTTTTCTACAGATTTCTAATAATTTCACGAAATTATTAACGACGGACGATGTACGACTCATGATGACGGGCGATGACGGACACTGGTCGATCCAAACTGCTTACCATGGTACTTTGTTGTTTGGTAACATGCCGAAACAAATTTCATTCTACAACAAATAACTATGACGTATACATTTTGATTGATGAATTCTTGTATTGCAAATGAATTTTGACTGATTGGAAATCGCGTGTGGAGCTGACAGTCTTTTTCACCAACCAGAGTCTTTAATACATATTGGGCATATCTTGTTGCAGTGTTTTTAGTATCGTATTTGCCATTCGTCATACCCTTAAAGTTCAACATATAAACACGCGTGCACGATTCAATAGACATTAGATACTGTAAAGTTGTTCATAGGTTTTTGCAGATTTCAAGGTTGGCTTGGAGATTTCCACGTTGCCGTACCCTTCTCGATGTTGCCTAGCTAAACGTTTTGCACTTTCGTCGGACATTCTGAAAAACTAATGGCGAGACAGAAATACATGGCTTAAGGATACTGTATCAAATTTGAAGCATTTTACTTTGTAAATACAAACACGCATCGTACCTCTTAATTATTGTAATTATCAATGACGTTCGTACATTATGATAATGAACTGATGAAGCATTTTAACTCTTTTGACGCCAGCTAAATTGCCTTTCAGGCGACTTCGGCATTGCAAGAGTTAATAGGTACCATCAGCAAGTTTAATCAGAAATCATCTATCATCAATGGTTGTTTGAACAGTCATACTTAAATACCTATTAGCGGTATTAGCGGTATCAATTTTGTAAATAAATTTGCCAAAGGATGCAAAAGACAAATAATAGAACACACTCGTTACGAAATATGTTGATATATGAATTATTTACATAATGGATCTCCTTGTAAGAAATAATGAAAATGTATTAGCAGATTGTCATAATGGCATTAGGAACAAAACAAACTGTTGAAATTACAGCAGAAATTATATATTCGCATTCATATTATTTCATAAGCAAACAAAGCGGACCCTGACCAGTGGGCTTCTACGGGGACCTTCTGATATTGGTGTTTAAATACCTGCAACAAGTTGTTTAAATACCTGCAACATACAAAGATATTGCTGCCTACTTTGGCGATAATTATAAATGATATAAACATATACCCGGTAGTTGGTGTATGAAACATGTTATTTTCAATATTGTTTCTCTTTGTTTTCTTATCACTAATTAATATTCACGAAGACGCAAATAAGGTAATTTGCATAAAGTAAACCAAACATTAAGATTCATACATTAACTACCAGGTATATGTTTATATCATTTATAATTATCGGCAAAGTAGGCCGCAATATCTTTGTATAATTCAGGTATTTAAACACTCTGTAATATGAACAATGAGGTTAGAATGGTTACCTAGGAAACAGATATATCACCATCAGTGCTATATAATTTGTCCCAAATTTATTTATCTAACAATCTTGGTGATATTCAGTGATCATAGTAAACTTTAGCTAACCATTTTGCATTTTTGTTTGCTTTATAAGAGAAAGACTGGTGTCTGTCGAAAGTTTCAACATCAATTACTGTTATCATAGATATTCATACATATGCAAAATAGTTTATATCAGAAAAGTAATATTTACTATTAAAGCAATACCTCATATCTATGTTTGTAACAACTGATTTCATGATTCACCAAAAATAACTCAGATCTAGCGGAGTCTTACAAGTGGATGTAAAATGTCCAAAATTTGTGAAAGGATCGGTTACCATGGAAACCGTTACAATGTTACTTACAGTTCATTGTTTGGTATCAATTTAGATACTTAGCTTTCTGAGAATTTTGTCATCAATTTAAACTACATTTGAAGTTGTTTTATGATATTGGTAGGATAAAAAATGAGAGGGTTACGTTATTTCTGTATTTTTTGCTATGTTTAATTATTCTCATTAATATTCATGTGTATCCAAATAAGGTTATTCCTAAGTATAGCCTTTAAACCAAAGCACAAGGTCTTAGCTTTAATTCGGTACCAGTTTTAAACAGTTATCACAAAAAATTTCCTGTGATATGGAAGATTTGTGCAGGTAGGTGTCGACTAACAAAAATGTGTGAACAGAGTGAAATGAAAGGTTACTATGGAAACATTTAAAAAGTTACTTAGAGTCAAATTTTATATTTTGTTTTCTGAGGATTTTGTCATCATGTTAAACTGCATTTGAAATTGTTTTCTGATATTTGTAGGATAAAAAGTGAATAGTTTACATTAGTTCCGTTATTTCTATATTGTTTTTACTATTTTTAATGTTCTCATTAATATTCATGAGTATGCAAATAAGGTAATTTCAAAAACAAACTGGAAATAAAAGCACAATATCCTATCTCTAATTTGGTACCAGTTTTATAGGTTTATGACAAAAACTGGCTGTGATATGGACGGATTTGCAGGTACGGACCATCATAACGAAAACTAGGGTGTTGCCATGGAAACGGTGAAAATGGTACTTAAAGTTAATGCTATGGTCCTCAAATTGGATAATTTGTTTCCAGGGGTTTTTGTCATTATGTTAAACTGCATTTGAAGTTATTTTCTGATATTTGTAGGATAAAAAATGAAAGGTTTACGTTATTTCTATACATTTTATTAACTGTTTTTAATGTTCTCATTGATATTCATGAGTATGCAAATAAGGAAATTTAAAAAAAAGCGCAATGTCTTATCTTCAATTAAGTACCAGTTTTATAGTTTAGGACAAAAACTGACTGTGATATGGGCGAATTTGTAGGTATGGGTCATCATTACGAAAGCTGGGGGTTGCCATGGAAACGGTTAAAATACACATAGCCTAAAATAATTTAATTTTGAGTACATTCGCGATTCTGATTCAGAACACTTTTCTGAACATTTTGGTACCCATGGAAAAAAAGTCTAGGGGGTGGGGGTGCACAGTTGACCCCATTGTCTTCTTGAGTATAAGGAGGTTGGCCCAGCAGTTCAAATCCCAAATACTGCAGGACTGTCTGTGCATTACCTGTCCGGTGCCATTTCTTTTGCGTAGCCCTCAGGAAGTGTCGCTTTCAAACTTTAAATGATGAACAGAATACCATGTATAATTGAAGTAATGTCTTATAATATTGTATCATTTTAAACACTATGACTTTAAACACAGTGACTATTAATCATATATAAATTGAAATTATGCATTTAAACCATTTATAAAACACTTTTAAAAGTGCTTTGAACCCATCTTTGTGTATTATGCTGTGTTGACTGTATGCCATTTGGGTACGGCATGCGCCCTATCCAGGATTTGTCAACATTCACTCTTTCCATGAAACTGGATCACTCACTTTAAAATCGCCTAAATATCCATTGGCATGATTCAATCCACATACGCTTCTGACCATCTGTTTACATCTTGTGGATCCAACGTGCCAAAACGCGTCGCGTGTTGCGTTATTCGTGGATGCTGTAAAAACTATCCCATTACTACAGTCAGTTCTCTTGATGGCGAGTTACTCAGATAGTTATATGGGTGCCGAATTACTCAGCTTGCTATCTAGATGCCGAGTTACTCAGATAGTTATCTGGATGCCGAGTTACTCAAATAGTTATCTGGGTGCTGACTTATTCAGTTCGTAATCTGAATGTTGAGTTACTCAACTCGCTATCTGGATGCCGAGTTACTCAGCTCGTTATCTGGACACCGAGTTACTCACCTCGCTATCTGCAAGCCGAGTTATTCAGCTCGCTATCTGCAAGCCGAGTTACTCACCTCGCTATCTGCAAGCCGAGTTACTCAGCTCGCTATCTGCAAGCCGAGTTACTCAAATAGTTATTTGGACGCCGAATTACTCAGCTCGTTATCTGAACTCCGAGTTTACTCAGATCGTTATCTGGACGCCGAATTACTCAGCTCGCTATCTGGACGCCGAGTTACTCAGATCGTTATCTTGATGACGAGTTATCTGGGTGTCGACTTATTCAGCTCGTTATCTGAATGTTCAGTTACTCTGCTCGCTTTCTGGGTGCTGGGTTACTCAACTCGCTATCTGGATGCCGAGTTACTCAGCTCGTTATCTTGATAACGAGTTACTCAGATAATTATCTGCAAGCCGAATTACTCAGCTCGCTATCTGGATGCCGAGTTACTCAGATAGTTATCTGGATGCGAGTTATTCAAATAGTTACCTGGGTGCCGACTTATTTAGCTCGTAATTTGAATGTTGAGTTTCTCAGCTCGCTATCTATATGCCGAGTTACTCAGCTCGTTATTTGGACGCCGAGTTACTCAGCTCGCTATCTGCAAGCCGAGTTACTCAGCTCGCTATCTGCAAGTCGAGTTACTCAGCTCGTTATTTGCAAGCCGAGTTACTCAGCTCGCTATCTGCAAGCCGAGTTACTCAGCTCGTTATCTGCATGCCAAGTTACTCAGATCGTTATCTGGACGCCGAGTTACCCAGCTCGTTATCTGGACGCCGAGTTACCCAGCTCGTTATCTGCATGGCGAGTTATTCAGCTCGTTATCTCCATGGCGTGTTATCCAGCTCGTTATCTACATGGCGAGTTATTCAGCACGTTATCAGGATCTTAACTGTTTGAAAAGGTTGATGAAATATCCTTTGCACAGAAACTGGATTTAAATTGAGTTATCTTTGAAGATGCCATATTTTGTTGACTAATTGATCTTTGAATATGACTTCACATTTAAGCATTCTTAAACTAGGCCCTGTTTCAAAGGAGGTATTATCCTCTTAACCCTTGCCACGCTATTTGCGACCAAGCTCGTATTTGCAAACAGCTTGGATACATATGAGAATGGAGTCACTCCGTGTCTCATTAATATCCAAACAATTTGACACTCAGCCAATATAATACAGTAAAACCTTTCTATAACGACCTTTCTATAACAACCACTAAATTACATCAATTACTTTGTGTTAAAGGCATGTGGATGCTTAAAGCAAGGTGAAAGTAAAACAGAACGCTCCTATAGGAGCGTTCTGTTTTACTTTCACATTGCTTTAAGCAACCACCTGCCCAAAATACCAACTAATTAACACAATTTAGTGGTCGTTATAGAGACTGTTTTACTGTATTATCGAAAAGCTTGATCGAATTGGAGGTAGTCAAAATTGCACCATATCCAGATTTGATGAAATATTATTTGTTGTTATAATGCATAAATTAACTTGTGAAAATTGACACTTCATCTTTGATATATATGTTGACGATGATAAATGAAACCATTGGCATGCTAGCAGCTAATTTGTGATGCCCTTGGTGCAGGCTGTTTGGAAGCAGATCAGACGCCAAGTAACTCAGCATATTATCGGAATCTATTTTGTTTTGTTCCAATGCTATAGAATATTTGAAAAGAAATGGGGAAGTATAACTATAGATTTATGCGGACGACAACTTTCTTAAACGATAATTACATAGCGATACAGCTATATACAATATAGGAGACATATAATTATAAATAGAATTTAATTTGATCTTAGAAGAGCCAAATGAGCTGAGTCATTAACCCTTGCTCTCATATAAATGCCTTTTCAAGCATTTGCAAACAAAGTTGACCCAGATCATACGGCTCCTATAGGAACCGTCTGATCAGGGTGTGTTCTGTTTGTATCCTGCATTACATTATCACGGCATTAACCCTTCGCTTGCTATTCACGTCAGTATACCTACCTGTAGGAGCTGTCTCATCAGGGTCTGCACTATTTACAAGTTGATTGTGTAACCAATGCACTCCACAGCAATCATTGCACAGCGAAATACTTGTACACAGTGAAGACATATGTAATTATACAACAGGGAATGGGTAAAGAAGGAGAAATGTATTTCAAAATTCAGCAAGAGAAGGGTTAATTTATAATCTGACTTACAAGATGGTCAATTAGACACTGTGCAGAAAATGCCTAGGATACTCGCTTAACTCTTCCCCTGTTCTATGTTTATTCTCAATGGATAAACTAATTCTACTGAAATATGGAAGGTGGAACGTTGTAGTCATTTTCGAAAGTAAAACAACAGATCTATAAAAATCCACTAGTAAACAGAGCAGACCCTGATCAGACGGCTCCTATAGGAGCCGTCTGATGAGGGTCTCCTATGTTTGCAAATGTGTAATAAATGCGTTTATAGGAAGGAAAGGGTTAATACAATGTGGTCCACTTTATAACGACTTAGCCAAACAGCTTGCATCCAGATGACACGCCGAACAACCTGACGTTCATTTGTACCCAGATTGTTTGACGCCCTGATCATGGTGATCACCTTTGTACATCTTTGCAAAGATAGAAGACCCGATTCAACCGTATGATCAGGGTATTTTATATTTGCTTACGGAATTATGTGTATAAATCTTATTCTACAGTTTCTACCCAGGTAAAACATTCCTGTGTGCATGCATCATTAAAGCTGAGCTGATACATGTAAATATTAACCCATTTGCCCCCAGTGGTGTCTTCCATGTCTATATATTGGATTAGTCTATCTTTTATCTAAAGGATGTCTGGTCTAAATTTTCATTTTTGTTTTGTTTTATATTGAATTTCCTATCAGCAAACAGTGCAGACTCTGATCAGACGCCGCATCATGCGGCGTCTGATCAGAGTCTACATTGTTTGCCTACGTCCCATATATGGGATCGCGGGAGCAAATGGGTTAAATATGTCATTATTTCTTACATGAATATTAGTAAAGATCAATTAAACAGATGTTAGAAATCTTGAGCAATATTTCTTTATTCAGGATATGGATTTCTTCTTGGGAGTTCTTCTTATACAATCAACTGCTGTGGGACTGTGAAGCGATGGACAGTATCCTACGACGCTGCCAATGGTGGAGGAGACTTGTATTTTCAAATCTGGAGACCAGTTACTGGAAACACGTACGAGTTGGTAGGAGAGAATGAGTTCAGACTGTGTGAGTGAATCCTATTCCTGGTTCAAGTCTTAAATTATTATGAGGTTTATCATGTTTGCTTTGTTTGCAATGTCTAATGCTGAAGTAGGAGCCTAGAGTAAATATGTTTATAATTGTAAGCGAGCGTTTAGTGAACACTACAGCGTTTTGTACTCGTGTTCAAGTCCTAAGCAGTTGCATGCATTCTCTATGCTGATTAACCCTTTCCCTGTTCTGTATTTAGTCCAAATTTCAATACCTACTGAATATTCATTAGCAGAATAGATATAAGGATATAAAGAAATATGGAAGGTGGAACACTATACTCATTTTAGAAAGCAAAGAAACAAATCTATCAAATTATATTAGCAAACAGAGTAGACCCTGATCAGACGGCTCCTCTGTAGGAGCCGTCTGATCTGGGTCTACTCTGTTTGCAAATGCGTAAAAACACGTTTATACATTTGTACGAGGGAAAATGTCAACCTTTGCCTGTTAAAACGCATTTTAATTCCTCTGCAAACAGAGTAGACCCAGATAAGTTAGCTCCCTCCTGTATGCACTGTCCGATCAGAGTCTGCTCTATTTGCTTTTCATATGATAATACTTGTAGGTATAGTACATTTCCTACCATGGCCAACATTTCATTGCTTATTGTAAAATTATGCTAATGAATACATGTATTCATGAAGTCATTTGCATACCATCTTTGTATAAATACGTATGAGGTCTAGTGCTACAAGATAATCGGTAGAACCGATGGATGCTCCCCAACTGCAGATCAATTTACACATGAAGTTTCATGTTGATACCTATTATAGTTTTTGTGTTATGCTCCGAACAAATTCCATACTAATCGAATCATTTGACAAATGTTTAATAACATTATTTATAACATAACTCGTGGCTTCAGCGTGACGTAACACTATCATTTATTTTTTGATATTCACGGGCATATATTCACTAGTGAATAAAATTCGAACGACCGAACTGTATTCATACGCGCTGTCAAAACAAACAAACTGGCAGACGGTGACCTACCTGTCAACGATTGAGTCACGATTTATGGCAAAGAACTGTTGGCACTTGCGCCTTAATTTCGATAAAATAATACAACTTGTAATCGCTGTCAGTAAATATCTACAAAATGTATACCAAAAAAGACCTACCAGCTACTCTGAACCATCCATTAAAAAAACTGCCTCCACAACTTTACATTTTCTTCACTGCATGTCCTTTTGTTTATGCAGATTTCTACTCATAAAAATTTCTAGTCATTCAACAACTATAGTCATCTGTATCCAGCACAGCACAAACATATTTCAAATATGTTATACTCCAAATCAGCTGATCGCGATCGCGAAAATCTTCCTCCTGTTCCAACACATTTTATGCAGCAGTTCGTAGACTCTACTGAATCTTTTGTCCATTTCAATAAACTTTTTCGCGGCGGAAATGTCCATGTCCATCTGTATACAACACTGATAAAGGGTTTAATATACCAAAATGAAGACGTATTTTGAATCCCATTGACAGAGGTGTGTCAGACATGTAGCCGTCTTCATTTAAACTATTAGCAAATATGGCGCTCTTTACACATGTTGTGTACAGTGACGTCATAATGTGACGTGTTTGTATGTCGAAACTGTAACTCAAAAATTATTTTGACGTGTTTCTGTAGGTTTTTGTTATCATAAACTATCACAGTTATATTGGATATCAGAGAGGTCTAAATTAGATCCTGATTGTTATGACAGTAAGTTAATAAACAGTTGGAAATTTTGGACCTACTTTGTCCCAGTTACTTAGCGAACCTAATAACACCTTTCATTCATCATTTCTATATGTAAGGAGAATTTATAACAATCAACGTTACTGCTGAAATATTGGCTGCAAAAAACGTTTGTGTTTGTTATGCTATAAATAGGATCTTGCATTCGTGTTCATGATTATTGGATTTATTAAATGAGTCTTTTTAAAACGATAAAAAAAAACTCTCAAAAGCTCGTTTTTTATCGTTTTAAAAAGACTCATTTAATAAATCCAATAATCAAGAACACTCATGTAAGATCCTCTATATGAGACAATACTGTAGAACCTGTCTTAAGCGGCCATTTATTTATTGAACATAGCAGTCTGAAAATTAAGGCGGTTGCTTAATGCAGGGCAAACGTAATGCAGCTTGTTCATATAGGAACTTGCTGTATTATTTTTGACCTGCATTAACCCTTTCCCTCATATAAACGTGTTTTCACGCATTTGCAAACAGAATAGACCCAGATCAAACGGCTCCTAGAGGAGCTGTCTGATCAGGGTCTGCTCTGTTTGCTTATGGACTTTGATAGATATGTCTCTTTACTTTCTAAAATGTCTACAATATCCCAACCTCAATATTTCTTTATAACTATTTTGTTAATGAATATTCAGTAGGTATTGAAATTTGACCTAAATACAGAACAGGGAAAGGGTTAAGCAAACACCTGCCTTACAGACTCATACTCGGACATCTTTTTATGGCCGATTAATACTGGTTCTACTGCATTTAGAAATACAACGAGTTTGGAAAAAACAAAGTTATACAAAGGTATATATATATATCAAATATAAGGTGTCAGTAATTTAGTGAAAGCAGTTGGTTGGATAAAGGTTAATTAAATTAATAAAATGAAACACGAATGTGAGTATCCGTTTATCGCACCACGGATTTGGACCGACTCTTTTATCTTTTGATATCCCGAAACCATCCAGGACAATTTAATACGATATGTATTGCACACAGTCTTTAGCAAATAAGTAATGTGTCAAGTCAATAAGATTACAGTTACACAGATCGCATACAGGTGAAACACGTCATTACATAGTAGCTGGTTACTTTGTCTTATTGCATTTTGCATTTCAGCGAAGCGTGATGGCACTCGTTCAAAGTCTGTCTCGAAATCACAGAGAATTACAATATTACCAGGAGACAAAATTGGATGGTAATTAAAAACATTGTTTGAACCGTAAATCAACTGTGAAATGTAATATCTGCTCATATTCTGTCCTGTTTGCCTTTTTCCGATTTAACCCATTTGCTCCCACGATCCCATATATGGGACGTAGGCAAACAGTGAAGACTCTGATCAGAGACTACACTGTTTGCTGATATGAATTTCAATGTAAAACAAAACGAAATTGTTAATTTAGGCAAGACACGCCTAAGATAGAAAATGGACTAATCCAATATATAAACATGGGATAATCTACTGGGAGCAAATGGTTTAATAAAGTTATTTGGGGTAAATTATTGACCGAATGTCGAACAGTTTGGATCCTGTCGAGACGTTGTGTGCAAACATGAGTATGTTGGGGATTTTGCCTGAGTGGGATTAATATCAAGGTAACATTAGTATATTGATTTGAATTAAATGTGAAAGGCAGTGTCTTAAAATGTCGCGTTTTAAAAATCTGCAATATGGAGAAAAACATGGTTTATTAAACGAACAATATTAAAGTAGGAAATTAATTACAAATAGTCTCATAGAAGTGCGAAAGTTTGATTTTAATTGATCGATGTCGCCGGTGTTATTCGAGAGACAACATTCATGCTAGTTATAGTTCGTATCGATCGCAACTGCTCAGTAGTATTTCATTTGATTCTCCGATGGGTTTCGAATGGGTTCGAGATATCACAAGAATATATGTTATACTAGATCAAGAAATTAAGAGTGACTATGAAATCACCCACAAATGCGTTTTATTAACTTTGTTTTCGGAAATCTGCATAAAATTGTCCAAACATTATTTCTTAAATGGTCATTAGATATTAAAAAACAACAGCAGTTATCCTTTTATCCTCACCTCGTAAATAGTTATGCAATAGTTCAAGACGATATGAATATTCATTTAGTGAATTTTAGTAATAGCCAATGAACAAAACAAAACTAGCCATGACGGAAACTGTAGAAACAGTCTTAACCCTTCTCTTGCTGAATTTTAGAATACATTTCTCCTTCATATAGCAATAGCAAGCGAAGGGTTAATTAGTTCATAAGCAAGCAGAGCAGACCCTGATCAGGTAGCTCTAACAGGAGTCATCTAATCTCGGTCTACTCTGTTTGCTAAGGCTTGAAAAGGTGTCTCTATGAGTTAAATACTTTTAACCCTTTCCGCCATATACACGCCAGTCTACGCCTTTGCAAACATATTAGACCCATATCAGATGGCTCCTATTGCAGCCGTTTGATCAGGGTCTGCTGTGCTTGCTTATGATAATATATATATATATATATGATTCTTCAAATTCTGCTATGGCCAAACAATCCCGTGTCCATGTGCTATTATAACAATTATTCTGATTAACATTCATGACGTCAGTATTTCTTTCATGAATTTTCATGGAGTAAAGGGTTAAAAATAATGAGATTCATTTAATGAATTTAAGACAGTGAAAAGTGAAGAACCTAGATGCATATGGCCATTTGAAAACAAGATAATAAGCTAATAAGCAAATGGTTGGACAGACACTCATATTTCTTACAAACGGCTTCCGAAGGAGTCATCTCTTCGGTGTTTGCTCTGTTTGCTTATTAACCCTTCGCTTGTTATTCGCGTCAATATACCTACCTGTAAATAGTGAAGACCCAAATGAGACAGCTCCAGCAGGAGCTGTCTCATCAGGGTCTGCACTATTTACAAGTTAATTGTGCAACCAGTGCACTCCACAGCAGTGATTGCACAGCGAAATACTTGCACACAGTGAAGATATATGTAATTATACAAAAGGGCATAGGTAAAGAAGGAGAAATGTATTTTAAAATTCAGCAAGAGAATGGTTAAATAATGTAGATCCGATTATACAAATTACGCCGTGGTAAAAATGCCCCTTATTCATTTTGCAATTATAAAACCTTTAGCTTATTAAAAAAGTGATTACAGTAAAACCTCGAGTATTCGAAATGTTTGTATAGAATGATTTAGACCCTTTTAGGCAGGTGACTGCTTACTGCAGTGTTAAAGTCATACAGAAAGCTACTAGATGTGCATTAACACGCCACCTGTCTTAACCCTTTCGCTGCCAATGCCGGATCTGTGATTACCTATGCAAACAGTTTGGATCCAGATGAGACGCCGATTAACTCGGCGTCTCATCTGGATCCAAACTGTTTGTTACTGTTACTATGTTTTTGAAACAAAAATAAAGAAAATAAAAAAAATGAAAATTTGTAGCAGACGACAAAGTTAGCAGACGGCAGAGTTTGGCAGCGAAAGGGTTAATGATCGATAATGATACGTATTTTAGTGTTCGAATAATCGAAAATTTACTGTATTTCTATCCATGAATGTTCATACGGCAAAAGGCTGAATGAATTAATACATTGTATGTTTTTTGGTAAATGTTTTGGATATATAGTTGAATTTCTCTTAACCCTTTTACCGCCAATGTCGCTTAAATGTATCACGACAAATAGTGCAGTCCTAGATCAGACACCGCTTTCCAAGGTGGCGTCTGATCAGGGACTTCACTTTTTGTCTCCATCTTTATTTCTATATATGTGCTTTACTCCCTTGAAATTTGCATTTATTTATCTCATTTCCATATTTTACTGAATGATTTAACAAACTTGAATTGCGACGAAAGGGTTAACCCTTTCCCTGTTCAGTATTTATTCCAAATTTCAATACCTATTGAATATTTATGGACAAAATAGTTATCAGGAATTATGGATGGTGAAACATTGTAGCTATTTTAGAAAGTAAAGACACATATCTTTATATTCCATTAGCAAACAGAGCAGACACTGCTCAGACGACTGATCCGAGTCTACTCTGTTTGCAAATGCGTGACAACACGTGTATATGAGGGAAAGTATTAACCATTCGCTTGCTATTCACGTCAATATACCTACCTGTAAATAGTGAAGACCCAGATGAGACAGCTCCTACAGGAGCTGTCTCATCAGGGTCTGCACTATTTACAAGTTGATTGTGCAACCCGTGCACTCCACAGCAGTGAGTGCACAGCGAAATACTTGTACACAGTGAAGATATATGTAATTATACAACAGGGCATGTTTAAAGAAGGAGAAATGTATTTTAAAATTCAGCAAGAGAAGGGTTAAACGACTGCTTTATGAATAAACCATGTGGTGCTTGATGCAGTACGAAAGTAAAGCAGAAAACTCCCCTTGGAGCTCTCTGTACAACCTTTTCCTAGCATTAAGCTACCATCTATATTAACCCATTACCTCATAGGCTATATTTAGATCCAATCTATTTGAATAAAAAATATCATTTACCAGAAAAATGGGAACTTTTAGAATTGTGTAGTCATGAAACCATTGCGATAAATAGAGCATTTGATCCTATAAAGCAACTGCTCTGTTTATCGCAATGGTTTCAGAACGTGATTTCTACAATAGCGTCAAAAGGCATCAATATATGGGAATAGGTTCAAGATTCAGAATTACACATACTTTTGGTTGTGGGGTAATTGTTATAGAAGATTTTTAAACACACCATGTACCATTTTCCAGGTGGATTGGTGGGTCTCCCTTAGTAACATCTAACTCAGATGCCCCTGTAACTGGTGGTACCTTGCTGATGCCACTTGCAGACATGAACAGTGGGGATACCAATGACTGGTCAGGGGCCACAACTGAAACCACACGCTCGTATGGGATAAGTTTGGATGCAGAAAGTAGTGAGAATATGATTGATTTTGAATTATCCTCTTTATTTCTATATAGCCATACTAGACTAAAATAAAGACAATTAACATTTATTTACATGTCCACACGTCTGCATTCATATCAAGCGATTGCTTGTTCTATCCTTCGCTGTCATAATCATACAATACCCGTTATCAATTCTTTTTCCATGAATATTCATAATACCCCTATTCCACACAGACCACGAATCAAACGAATCGCCAAGAATTGATACATTTTAGGATTCGTGACGATTCGTGGAATTTTGTAAATATTCCTGGGCCAATGAGTGACGCTCTACGATTCAGCTACGATACAGGTACGATACAGGTACGATACAGGTACGATACAGGTACGATACAGGTACGATAATGTTACGAACATTCGTGGGATTCAGGTACGATACAGGTACGATAATGTTACGAACATTCGTGGGATTCGGCTGGAATCGGACGAATATTATAAAGAATTCACCATGATTTACATAAATCTACTACGAATACTACACGAACGTTAGGAATCAGTTACGAATCAGTTAAGAATACGCCGAATGTATATACGAATCGGGTACGAATAAAAAATGAATTGGTGACTACTCTTGACAATTGGTTTGATTTTCCCTCAGTACATGTATAAAAGGCATTCAGCATCCTTGCTTGCAAGGCATCAGTTCTATAAGGGATCTTCATCGTAGAGCAGATGTAGTGTTGGACCTGGACTTGGAGTATCAGCACCAGCTGCTGATAGCTATGAGACTGTTTCGAAGAAGGAGAAGAACCCCCCCCCTACCCCACCCCACCCCGGGTGGTGAGTTAGACCGTGGCTGACACCAACTAGAAGGCTTAGAGTACGGTCACTACAACAGACTGATCCAGGAGCTGAGGGTAGAGGATTCAATTACGATTCCTAAGAAAGCACTACGAATTAAGAGTTTGTTTAAGAGTTAATTGGGTTAAGAATATATACCTATGCCTACGAATCAATTACGATTCCTAAGAAAGCACTACGAAATTGTTACGAATTAACTACGAGATTTTGTATTCGGGAGTTCGTGGCCAAATTTTTGAACAGCTCTACGAATATATACGAAGCAGTTAAGAACTGCACGAACTGATTACGATTCCACTACGAATCCTATTCGCGGCGATTCGTGAGATTCGTGGTCTGTGTGGAATTGGAATATAAAAGAAATGATGACATCATGAATATTAGTTAGATTGGTTTTTAAAATGGCATGTTAACACAATTGTGTAAAAGCAGGAACTGTAGGCACATGTCTATATTATTCCATAAAGAAGCATAGCAGATCCTGATCAGACGGCTCGTAAAAGAGCCGTCTGATCTGGGTCTTCTTTGTTTGCAAATGCATATTTGTGGAGTAAAGGGTTAACCCTTTACCTGGTGAATAATCATACAATGTTTCTCCCATTATGAATTTAAACTATTGTAAGTCGTCTATAATAATACGAAATAAGGAAATATGTTGCCATGGCATGCAGTATAGATTCAGATGTGTATATGTAACACCAGCAAACAAAGAAAACCCTATAAGAACTGTCTGTTCTGGATATACTCTGTTTGCAAAAAACGTTTGATTATTGGTGAGTGAGGGTGCGGTTTAACGCCTCACCAACAGTATTTCAGTATTGGAAAGGGGTAAAATGGAAAGATTATCAAGTGAAGGGCCAGCCTTGAATCAAGCATTATTACAGAAGCTTTTGGTTGAAAACGAGTCTACTGAAACTTTACACACTTTCAAACATATTTGTTTCGAGAAAATATTATCGTGCCTTCAATCATGTTGTATGTTTAACCCATTACCCCATAGGCTTTTTCTAAATACAGTAAAACCTCTCTTAACCGGCAGTTAAATTTAGTATGAATATCGGTCTTAGAGACAGGTGGCAGCTTAATGCGGGGTTAAAGTCATGCAGAAAGCTCCTAGAGGAGCTTTCTGCATGACTTTCACCCTGCATTAAGCAGCCACCTGCCTGAAAGTATCTAAATTATTATCTACTAGAATTCCGGTTAAGAGAGGTTATACTGTACAACCTCTTTGAATAAATCTACCGAAAAGGGGCATTAACTAGAGAAGAAGAACATTTTAGATTTTTGTAGTTTGAAACCATTGTGATATAGAGCCGTTTCACAAAGTGACTTTACAGAGTCGTCAAAAGTCGTCAATATGAGGGAACGGGTTAAGCAAACGAAAGCATTGTTCATACTTAAATTTTCGAATTGTTCAAAGTTATTATTGAGCAATTATTGACCGAATATCAAACATTTTGCATCCTGACGAGTTAGGCAGTGTCTCATCATGATCCAAACTGTTGTCAAAAGCAAGTCAGGCAGCGGTTACACAATGTAGCAGGAGAAAGAGAGGAATTAACGTTTATTTAATCCTTTACTCCATGAATATTCATGTTAGAAATAATAGCATCCTGGATATTAACTAAGTTAATTTTTAATATGGCATATTAACACAAGATATTTTTACAGAAACTGTAAAATCAGATCTTTATTATTCCATAAGCAAACAGAGCAGACCCTGATCAGGCGGCTCCTGTATGAGCCGTCTGATCTGAGTCTACTCTGTTTGCAAAGGCGTAGAAAGGCGTATTTATGGAGGAAAGCGTTAATCTTCTAGACACTGCTCCTTTATACCTAAATACAATCTGGGAAACAACCCTGTACGATCCGGGAGTTGGAGACAATGTAGACATGATACTCGTAGACGATTCAGATTCTTATGACGTCAGCATGCTGGACGTGACGATGAACACGCATGCGCTGTTTACGTTCTATCCAGCAACGTGTGAGTTTTTAACCCTTTATCTCATGCGTATTCCTGTAAGAAATAATGACATATTCCTGAAAATGTAATATCAGATTGGTATTTTTCGATAAGCAAACAGGACAGAACCTCCAATAGGAGCCGCATGATCTGGGTATTTGTGTTTGACATACTTATATATGGAGTATAGGGTTAATTATACTTCATTCAACAAAGTCTTAGAAACAACATACAAATAAACAACACAACTAGGCTGATGTCCGAACACAATAATCAAGCCAGCACATTGTAATGATATCATCAGGCATCCTTTTAGATGAAAGATCGATTTAATTCGTTCGACCCCATAGTGCAAAGTCCGAACAGAGGTGAACGGGGATAGCAGTGTATAGTTTCGTCAGTTGTAAACATGATTGGTCCATTGGTCTCCGTAGGTTTGTACAGGGATCCAATCCAGTCCGTTATAATAATACATTAATGAAAAACAATGTTCATGAAACAAATGAATATAAAATCATCATTGAAATAGCTATGAACCAATCGAGCAATCGTGCTACAACTAATGAAGTTACATGTATACACTGCTACTTCGAAAAGAGTCTACATGTGTCCTAGTAGCCTTCTATTCACTTTGATAAATCAAAGAAACCTTCCGCTGTGATTATGATACGAACTTGGTTTACGTAATTCCGAAGTGATGGTTCACATATGTCACGAAACATAGTACTGTCCAAATCGATGGAGAAATTTGCACGCTAAATGATAGAAAGTACATCAATCTACAGTTCGTGTTGTAGAACTGATAAGCAGTTGCGTACCTTTTAAGGTAGAACATTCTATCCATTTTAGAAACTAAAGGAACAGATATATCAAATTCCATTAGCAAACAGAACAGATCCTGATCAGACGGCTGCTATAGGGTCCATCTGATCTGGGTCTACTCTATTTGCAAATGCGTGAAAACGCGTTTATGTGAAGAAAAGGGTTAACTGTAGAATTCATCCAGTATGAAATACTTGCAAGAGGATTTTACATGACGAATGTGCAGACTGGGGTCAGAGGGTTCTTTTATGATGTTTCTATTCTGGGTCTAACCTGTATACCTAATTCTCACATTCGTAGGGTTATCATTGGCTGTCTTGAATGAATAATTAGAACGGTGAGAATTATAAGGCATCCTGCTCTATGCAACCATGTCTGATTTCGAGGTTGTCAACCTTTTGAACAGTTTCTGTCTTGTTAAAACGTCGCGTGAATTTCACACTTTGAAAGAGTTAAACCGTGTCCGATTGGGCATGCTATTCACCTTCTAATGTGATTCTGATACATATTTGGTTAACGTCCTTCAAAGAAGATGTCTTGGAAATGAAATGAGTTCATAGTTTGTCGAAATTAATGGAGAACTGTGCATGCTATTAGACATACAGAAACCCCATCTATAGGTGTTGTTGTAGAACTGATAGGCATTTGCTTACCTATTTCAATGCTTTAATGCATATTTATGACACATATAGATGGTTTTCATAATATTTACCATATTTTGAACGTATCAATGTCGGTCTTTAAGACAAGTTGCAGCTTCACCCATTACCTCATATGCTATTTTTAGATACAACCTCTTTGAATAAATCTACCGAAAAGGAGCATTAACTAGAGAAAAGGAAACTTTTAGAACTTTGTAGTTTGAAACCATTGTGATAAATAGAGCATTTGCTCCTATAGGAGCAAATGCTCTATTTATCACAGTGGTTTCACAAAGTGACTTTTACAGAGTCGTCAAAAGTCGTCTATATGAGGGAATGGGTTAATTAATGCAGGGTGAAAAACATGCTGACTGCTTCTTTTGGGAACATTCTGTCCGCCTTCCATCTTACATTATAGTGATAGTCTTTACAATAAACATATATTTTTCAATAAAATTGTAAAACATGATGTTACTTACGTTCAATTTATGAATTATGAAATTAGTCAAATTATGAAGTTTATCAATTTGAACTTATGTGTGTGTTTTGTATATGGTGTACATGTATCCTGCATGACTCATACATGTACTTTTATATCGAAAAATACTCCTATAATATCACTTTAACCCTTTCCCTCATATAAACGTGTTTTCACGCAGTTGCAAACAGAGTAGACCCAGCTCAGACGGCTCCTAGAGGAGCCGTCTGATCAGGGTCTGCACTGTTTGCTAATGGAATTTGTTAGATCTGTTTCTTTGCCTTCTAAAATGTCTACAATGTTCCACCTTCCATATTTTTGTAACTATTTTGCTAATGATTATTCAGTAGGTATTGAACTTTGGAATAAACATAGAACAGTGAAAGGTTTAAGCAGAAACCAGCCTAAAAGGACATGGCATCATCATTTATTGATTTCTAAATATTCGGTTTAGAGAGGTTTTACTGTATATGTTTTATTTCAGTGATTTTTTCTACGGATGATATTAACTTCAGCACCACCGAGGTACTGGAGTTCGTAACCTTTGACCCATGTGGAAATTCTGTCACCGCCTCTTACACGGTCACAGTTATCATTACGGGTAAATATTACACTACCGTAAATATGTATTTACTTTTTTACATGCGCTTTTCAAGCCCTTTACAAACTGGATAGACCCAGATCGGTCGGCTGTCTAGGGGCCACCTGATCATGGTTTATTCTATTTGTTTATGGAATTACATGGATCCGATTCTACAGTTTCTGCCTTGGCCAAATATACTCTTGTTGATATGCCATTATAGTAAGTATTATTACTAAGCTAATTAATATACACACATGCATTGTTTTTACATGAGTATTCGTGGACTAAAGGGTGAAGCGACCATGTTATTATTAGACGTTCAAATCTTAAAAAAACTGGCTGCGTAATACATAGAAAAAGAATTTCATTATGTTTGTCCTGCATTAAGCTACTATTTCCCCTAACCCTTTCCCTGTTCTATGTTTATTCCAAATTTCAAGATCTAATGAATATTCATGAACAAAAAAGTAAAAAAGAATTATGGAAGGTGGAACATTTATGCCATTTTAGAAAGTTAAGAAACAGATTTATCAGATTCCATTTGCCAACAGAGCTAATCATACAGGAACCGTCTGATCTGAAAGAACTATGTTTCCAGAATATATGTACTCCGCAACAGCAGGCAGGTGTTAAGTGCTTGTGTGGCGGCCGTAAAAGTGCCTTTTCATTCCAAGTGTTGTTATATGTTCTGGTCCTTTAGTTATGAAAATTGAATACTGCTTAAGCCGGTGCTTGGGGGGGGGGGGGGGGGGCGAGTCGTGTTGCACTATTAATTACTACTCATGTACAGATTCAATAAAACTGAGTCTGCAGCAATTGTCTCCGTTTAGAATTTCTACTTTTGCTTCCGAAGGATCACCCATTTTCAGAATATATACATACTTCACAACAGCAGGTGTAAAATGATTGTGTGGCCGCCGTAAAAAGTCGCCCCAAACTTCCTTCTCATTGTTGTTATATTTTCTAGTCCTTCGAGATCATTAGTTCTGAATGTTATTAGTTATGAAAATTGAATACTGCTTAATTAACCCTTTCGGCGCCAAATTTCTAAGTGTCGTCTGTAATCCAAATTTGTTAAATCATTCAGTAAAATAAGGAAATGAGATAAATAAATGCAAATTTCAAAGGAATAAAGCACAGATATACAAATAGAGATTGGGACAAATAGTGAAGTCCCTGATCAGACGCCGCCTTGAAAAGGCGGCCTCTGATCTGGGACTGCACTATTTATAGTGGTGCATTAATGCGACATTGGCGGTGAAAGGGTTAATCCGGTGCTAGGGGCATGAGTAATGATGCACTTTGGTAACTTCCTTTTTTTCCTGCTTTCAGCTGCCATCTGTCTTACAGCATTGGTACGAATTTAAACGTCCGATTTAAATGGTTTTTACTGTATTTGTACGACAATACTCAAGTAAAGCCGGTTAGGTTAACATAGCACCATTAGAAACATCATAACATTTCTGTTGTGAAACTTTATAGGCACTATACCTTAAGTATAAATGAAGTAAAGAACAGCCTAATTCAGTACTTATAATGCTGTACAAATCTGCATACACTCCGATCTGTTCCAAACGTTTCACTTACTTTCGGTTAATGAAGTGTCATACAGCTAGGATCATGTTGAGACGTTGAATTAATTGTCATCTCATCTGGATACGAACCTGCTTTGCACAAGCCAGTCAGGCCACACTTAGCAATGTGAGCTTTAACCCTTCGCTTGCTATTCACGTCAATATACATACCTGTAAATAGTGAAGATCCAGATGAGACAGCATCAGGGTCTGCACTATTTACAAGTTGATTGTGCAACCAGTGCACTCCACAGCAGTGATTGCACAGCGAAATACTTGTACACAGTGAAGATATATGTAATTATACAACAGGGCATGGGTAAAGAAGGAGAAATATATATTAAAATTCAGCAAGACAAGGGTTAATAAAGTGTCTGCAATTTTCACCTTTTGCATATCTATTTTTGCTGTCGTATCGAAGGATCTCCCATTTTCAGAAAATATGTACTTCACAACAGCAGGTGTTAAGTGCTTGTGTGGCCGCCGTTAAAAGATCGCCCCATACTTCATTCTCAGTGTTGTTATATTTTCTAGTTATTCGGGATCATAAGTTTTGATGTTATTAGTTTTGAAAATTGAATACTGCTAAAGCCGGTGCTAGGGGCGTGAGTAGTGTTGCACTTTTAATTACTATTCATGACCAGACTCGATAAAACCGAGTCTGCAATTTTGTAGTGTTGCATTTCTACTTTTGCTTTCGATGGATCTCCCATTTTCAGAATATAATTACGCAAAAATCCGTCATATTAGGGTTGTACAAAATCGCCCCGTACTTCATTCTCAGTGTCGTTATATTTTCTGGTCCTTCGGGATCATTAGTTTTCATGTTATTAGTTTTGAAAATTGAATACTGCTTAAGCCGGTGCTAGGGAGCATGAGTAGTGTTGCACTTTTAATTACTACATGTACTCATGAAGAGACTCAATAAAACCGAGTCTGCAATTTTCTGTTTTTGCATTTCTACTTTTGCTTTCGAAGGATCAACCATTTTCAGAATATTTGTACTCAGTCACAACGATGGTATATAGAATATAAATTGTAGACCACTCTATGCGTTTGAGTGTTCGTCACAAAATAATAAACGAAGCGATACACAGCAAAACCAATAAAAGAAAGCATCAAAGTACCACACAGCATTTAGTCTATTAAGCTCTTAGATTCGGTCTAATCGTTCTAACTTAATGTAATTTTGAATCCTTATAGAGACAGAACCCACCACAACATATACAACTACTACAACGCCAGAAACATCTACAACCACATCATCAACATCTACAACCACTACAATTCCATCAGCAACCACTACAAGGCCAACATCGAAAATTACTATGGCGTCAACAACATCTACATCCACAACAACATCAACATCTACAACCACTACATCGCCAACAACTTCTACAACCACTACAACGCCAACAACAACATCTACAACCACTACAACGCCAACAACATCTACAACCACTACAACGCCAACAACAACATCTACAACCACTACAACGCCAACAACATCTACAACCACTACAACGCCAACCACAACGTCTACAACCACTACAACGCCAACAACAACATCTACAACCACTATAACGCCAACGTCTAAAATTACTACAAAGTCAACCTCTACATCCACTACAACACCAACAACATCTACAACCTATACAACGCCAACATCTAGAACCACTACTACAACCACTACGCCAAAAACAACATCTACAACCACTACTACACCAGCGACATCTATAACCACTATAACCCCATCATCAGCAACTACTACTACACCCACATCATCATCACCATATTCACACCCCAACGCAAACACTACATCGGGGCGATTTTTTGAAGAGAGGAAAAACCTTGCGTGGTTTGTACCATGCATTGCAGCATTATGTGGAGTAGTGGCTGTCGGCGTGTGGGTTCTTTATAATCGTGGTGGAAAGCGACAGTGGACTGCCTTTGTGGCAACTATGTATGTATAAGTTGCCAGAGCTACAGATAAAACTGCGTATCCGATCACTAAATTCGCTATTTCTCTACCATACCATATACCGCGACTATTCATTAGAATTGTCTCGAAGAGATGATTCTGAGAAATGGTCAAAGTTTAGGGTTTGATGGAGAAATAAAGGAGTTATTCTTCAAAATGTTTTAATTAAGGCATCTTATCTGGAGCTCTGTGCATATTGAAGAGACCTCTTATCTCTCCTTTTTCTGTTCCACAAGTATTCATAAATATTTATAAGATTACTTACGTGTAAAGAGTGATATGTTGGTGTATAGTATTTAGCAACTTAAATAGATCGCGTTGTTGACCAACCTTTGTATTGCTATTTATGCGCGTTGTCGATGCAAACAAATATCCATATCGCAAAACTGCAAATCGTTTAATGATACAATATTTCGTCGCTGTGCTGACAAAACCTCCTATAATGAAAATCATTACTTTTCAGGAGAAGCAAAAAACTCTGTTTATGAATTCGTCTTTATGTGACAAATAAGGTCTATATTCTGGTACCATATTAAAACACAAATTAGTTGATAAAATAGTGTTTATTCTATCATTGATAAAACCTTATTTTTTCTATCATTTGGTATGACGATTTTTTAAATGTACGATATTTTTGTACCAGGTTTTGTTCACCTTATGTATATACGAGCTTTTACCACTTCGTCGTTTATTTTTTATTTGGCGATCATGATATACGACAATTTACATTTCACTTGAGTCTAAGCTTTGTACCTTGACACACCAAGAAAAGGACAGACCTATGCTCTATGTACCACAATACATGCACTGACCTAATCTGCGTGTGTTTTGATATGTTTAATGTCATTGCTCCGCATGCCTGAAGAGTAAACTTAATACGAGGTTTTGATATTGAAAAATTCCGACCAATAAATATACGAGATTTAGTCACGGACGAGTTTTGACACTTTTCATTGGTCGATTGCGCTGAGATTTTGACAGGATGTGGGCATTGCACATTTAAATCAGACATGGTGAAGAAACGATTTACGGCGAAAATGGATATACAAGGTTTTGTCAGACGATTTGTTATTCATGCTATTCTTGTCTAATAATCTAAAACCAATATGTCTGACAAACGTTTTTGGTATTAGGTAAATAGAATACGTGACTTTTTTTAATAAGTTGGTCGACTGATCCCTTCAGTCTACCTACTATGATGTTATACTTGACTAAACGGCGGTCAACGAAACGATTTAAGTGTCTCAATATTGTTTCCAGTTCCATTTATACCGACAAAACCGTCAGAACGCATACCGATACCTATTCACACTTATCTACCGCTTATAACAGAATTAACGGACACATGGGAATTCGAATGCAGAAAACACTCGATTGCATTGTTTCGGGTAGAACGATCGATCTACCGCAAGCGAGCTAGACAGTTTCCAAATGCACAGACTGGGATTCGATCTACAGCGGCGAGGGGCTAAGCGATTAACAGTCAAGGACTATAACCACTCGACCACGAAGGCCCCTCACTCGAAAGTCGACTGCATTTGTGCCAATAAATAAAATGTAACGTTGTTATTTTTATGTTACATATTGTTCGGGGTGCATTTCCGGTTTTAACCAGATGAATTGATTTGAGCGAACGAGGTTTTTTGTCGTACCCTACTTATTGTTCTACAGTTGCTCTATTTGCAGCTCAATCACCGAGTACAATAGCGATAAATGGATCCAGTTTGTTTGACATAAATATGTTTACGTTTTACATGCAATTTATCACCATATTTAACACTCTGTATATTCCGTTGCGGTTTTTGTAGTTTGTTGGGGACATTATCTTTTACACTGTTTGTCTTTAAGGGTGTGGATGGAATAAATATGAGGTTGGGCGCACCTAAACCGGTATAAACCCCCTGTGGCTATTGCCACTGACCGTTCCGAGGCGATACTTCCATCTTCCCCCTTTGCTTGTTTGTTTTGTCTGTGTGCGTCTCATTTTGTGTTTTGATAGACATGTACATTTGCTGTACTTTCTTTTCGTGATGCTGTGCGTGTTTTGTATGTGTTGTTTCCTGCATGACGCATACATGTTCTTTGACAGTAGAATACCATTTGAATTCTATCTAGTTTCTTTGGTTGGTCCAAGGCTTTACGTCGCTTCAACAGTATTTCAGTCTTATCTCGACGTCCAGCTAATTACAGATGGAGGAAGCCCTAGGGGATTGGGGGGTCCATGCATGGAATAAATTGCATTGTTCCGTGCATAGAAGAACACCCGCGTAGACCGACCGACCGGCTAGATAATTGCTATTTCAAGTATTTTCTTTTTGAGTAACGGTTATTGGCCGACCTGGTTATGGAATGCAAATAGCCACGTAAAGAAAGGATCTGTGGATATTTTATGGACGAAAGGCTTTATTTCTGTGGTGACAAGATAAGCAATACCAGGTCAGTGTCGTATAGGAAAATATTTACAGGAAAACCCCTCTCAAATGGATGTTCAATTAAGTATAAATATCGGTCTTTGAGACGGGTGGCAGATTAATGAAAGGTGAAAATTATACAGAAAGATCCTCTGGGAGCTTTCTGTGTGACTCATCTGTATTCACCCTTTCTCTGTTCTTTGTTTTATTCCATAGTTTAATACCTACTGAGTAATCATGGACAAAACAGTCATAATGAAATATAGAATGTGGACATAGTAGCCATTTTAATCAGTAAAAACAGATCTTTAAAATGTCATTAGCGAACAGAGCAGACATAGGAGCCGTCTGATCAGGGTCTACTCTGTTTTGGCAAATGCGTGAAAATGCGTTTATATGAAGGAAAGGGGTAAGCAGCCACCTGCCTAAACGTGTATAAATTCTTCCCTATTAGAATTCCGGTTTAGAGGGGTTTTATTGTATCTGGTTCTACTTTGGATAACTCTGGTGATGCTAAGGCTCGAGCAAACTGTTTTCCTGCGCCTCGCCAGAATATAAGAATCCATGAGTATTTATTTAGCATACAAATGCCTCACCCGAGGATACGAATCATATAGGTACGAGGCTTTGCCGAGGGCCTGGTGATTTGCTGATCCCGAGGGTGAGATATTCATATTCTGCATGAATTTGCGAATAGTATTTTTTCTACCACCCTAGACGATTAATTTATCAAACGAAAAACAAAAATACAAAACTCTTCCAACATTTTTCTTTTATCAAATTCACAGCAAAGAATGTAATTATATTTATCATATCTGAGGGAAAATCAACAGCCAAAAAAAAGAATAGGGACAACACCTTTAACTTATTTTTCGAACTTGATCAAAACATAAAGGCATAGAAGCATGTGTAAACTTGACGTCATTGTTGTTATATTTTCTGATCCTTCGAGCAGTAATTGAAGGTGCAACACTGCTAACGCCCCCTAACACCGGCTTAAGCGGTATTCAATTTTCAGAACAAAAAGTATCAGAAAGTATAACAACACTGAGAATGAAGTACGGGGCGACGTTTAAACTGTGTCTGCATTTTTCCGTTTTGTGTTGCAATCTTTGCTTTCGGGGGATAACATCTCTTCAGAATTTATGTTAAAGAACATGTAAATCTGTATTGCGATAAAACTTACATGTGTATGTGTATAAATTGCTATATAAATTGCTTTCTGCCGGTGTTTTGGTGATGGTGGCGTTTTGTGTGTGGCTTTTCCTGCTTGACTTTGCTACGTTTTCATTTACGATTATTGTTGAAAGCATCCGTTTCAGTCAAATTAAGAACTTTATTATGTAATACGTTTTATGTAAACTAGTAGGTTATGTAATCCTAGTGCATACGTTTTTTACTTTATACACTATCGCATAATCTTATTGAGAAAACATCTTTGCTATATAAGATTTTTCGCATGCAATGGTGGCCGAGTTTGTCACAGATGACATGTTTCAGCATTACACTGTGTGGACTTGTTTTTGAAGCGCTCGTCTTTCTTCTATACAATGTTCATGTGCGTTATGGGGATGCCATATATAGTCAAATTATTCGTATTCCCATGGGTGAAGCTTGTGCACCATTTGCGTTTTTATATTTCTATGAGAGGAACTTCATGTTAAGGCTGAAACCTGCTTTATTTAATATTGACAATCCATTTTGATGCAACGTGTTTTCTATATACCCAAAAGAACTTCACTTAAATAAAACAAATTAGGCATTTAAGCATCTTTTGTAGACTTAGATCTGTCTATTAATGATAGTTTTAACTCTTCAACAATATATGACAAGCGAGATGATTTTGACTTTAATATTATTAATTGCCCTCATCTAGACGGAGATGTTCCTCGTGCTACATCATACCTAGTTTACATTTCACAACTACCTATGTTGCTAAGGCCTGTTCCTCTGTTGAGGATTTCAAACTTCACAATCGTGGTATTACTACAAATGAAAAAGTAGTAATCAAGCGTGAAAAGACACATACAAAACGCAACCAACACCAAACCACCAACAGAAAGCAAGCAAAACATCCACACAACCAAACACACACACAAACACACGAGACAAAAAACGTCTTAAGCACGTGCTACATCATACCTAGTTTACATTTCACAACTTACCCATGTTGCTAAGGCCTGTTCCTCTGTTGAGGATTTCAAACTTCACAATCGTGGTATTACTACAAATGAAAAAGTAGTAATCAAGCGTGAAAAGACACATACAAAACGCAACCAACACCAAACCACCAACAGAAAGCAAGCAAAACATCCACACAACCAAACACACACACAAACACACGAGACAAAAAACGTCTTAAGCACTATAACAAGCTTCGTAAAACATTCTCTAAATTCTATTATCGAAATCTTATACTCATTAACAAATAAAAAATGTAATTTAATGTTGCTCCAGCCACAAAGCATTTTGCACCTGTAAATCTATTGCGATGTGATTTACAAACTTTGTAAAATAGTTGGAAACATTCAGTTTCACGATATGACTGAAATATCGTTAACCCATTCCCTTATAGGCTATTTTTAGATACAACCTCGTTGAATAAATCTACTGTGATGCTGTTTCTTATATTACCCGTGTGGAAGTTATGGCGTCTCTTTTTGTCTTTTGTTATCAATGAATTCGAGTTCGGTTTTGGGTTAACTGCGCCGCGTCACCTGTCGGCTAATATGCAGTTGGTGTTGAAAAGGGATAGTTCTGTCAAGGTCGTGTGTGTATACAGATATGTTCACGCTCACTTCGTTACTGCTTCTCTCTTTGTCACCCTTACTTTTGTTTGTCTTGTGTCTGTGCTTGTGTTTTGTTCATGTTTGTCTCTGGTGCTTGTGTATTTGTTGGTGTTTTCTGTGTTCTTCTCGTGTGTTTGCGTGTGTTTGGTTGTGTGTGTGTGCCATGCTGTCTATCGATGTGTTGGTGGTGATTGCGTCGTGTATGTGACTTTCTACTATGTGTGTGTGTTTATAAATTGCTATATAAATTGCTTTCTGTCGGTGTTTTGGTGGCGTTTTGTGTGTGGCTTTTCCTGCTGTACTTTACTACTTTTTCATTTTTCTATTTCTGTGGACTTTTATGTGCCATTTCCAAATATCATGTCTGATTTGTGATCTATTTTTGTGATTTTAACACGAAACTTGAGTGAATAGAGTGGTTCAGATCAGCCAGTTAATGAGAAATCTGAGTAATGGAAATGTTAATATTCAGTTGATAGTGCAGTAACAATTTTGGATGGTATTGCTGGAAGAACGCCCCTCAGCCAGTTTCTTCGGACTTGAGAATACTGTCATTGATTTTGATGTATACTGTGTTACATACTGGACCTGTTGATGTTGGTCCATACAATGTTGGTCATGTCCTACCGTATGTGATCTGTGGTCAAATTCGACGTTCGAGTTAGAAATCAACCTGTGAGCGTCATTCAGTGTTGTGTAATTATTCAAAGGGATTCTTATGACATGTAACATAGATCGTGAATATAACTGTCAGTCATATCCTGTTATGGGAATGTTTGTATTGGTCTAGAGGGTGATTTTCACTTTACATTTTGACTTGAGTGAGGATTAGTACCCGCAAACCTGGTCTAGACCCCCAGTAACCTTTTGTTTGGCTACTAACCGTACCAATACGGTACTACTGCTTTCAAACTATAGTCTACTTTGTTTTATATGGTAAATATTTTATGTCTTTGAGTGCGTTTCGTCGTGTTTAACAGGTAGCTGTGTTGTTTCCAGTTTGATGTAGTTCGTGTGCCCTTTTGTGTGCGGCGTTCACTGTGGAACTGTTTTTTCACTTATGGCGACTCTTATGTGTATAATGTAAATCAGTGATTTTTGCCTTTGTTTTCATCAATATTTCTATTTAATTTTTAGCTCGTCTGTTTCGAAAATTTAAAAATTTTGGAGTTACGGTCCTTTATCGTTTTCATTTTTTTTAATTTAGCTGAACAAGTACCAACTCAGACGAGCGTTGGCGCAGCACGTGACTCTTGTAATCCAATGGGACCACGTAAAAACCATTTTTTCCAAGTATTTGAACTTTGTTTTTTTTAAACAACAGCATTTGTAGAACGGATCCTCCAAGAGGCACAGTTATATTCTGGTCTCTTGATTGATAAAACATATATGTGTATACGTATATGTTGTACGAGCGTATCTCGCTGTTTGACGGAGTCGTATACATTATATTATGAGAGCATATTCCTGTATTTCCCAAACTTTTCCCAGGCTCGCGTTTCATTTACTCGTTCGATGCATTCTAGGTAATTGTCCAAACTAATGTCTCTATGCTCTTCAGAACCTCCACGGATACCAACATGCAATGTGTTCAAGGGCCGCAGTGTGTTTTTTACAATGTTTGTAGATTTAATGTCAAGCTAACAGCGTTCGTAGAGTTTATCAATGTCTTCACCATTTAACGGACCGGCTTCCATAGGCCCTTTCTGTGTGCTTTAAGATAATGCTGCTTCATGCGCAAGGCTTCCTTTTATTCTGCAAGTGTAAGTCCATTAGACACTTTTGATAAATGTAGCCAGGCCTCTTAAGTTGAGAGTCAAAGCTACTTATGAATCTCGGTATGTATAACGTGGCTTGTAAACATTGCCAATAAAGTCAGGTGTTGCCACAGTACATGTATATTTTATCTTTTAGGAACAACTGTGGAAAGTTTCAACAGGCGATAAAATCTTATATGTTTTATATGGTAAATGTTTAATGTTGTGTACGTTTCGTCACGTTTTATCTTGTAATTGTGTTATTTCCTGGTTGATGTCGTGTCATTTTGTTAATTTGCATTTTTCCCAATAAACATTTCTTGATCGACGTTAGCGAACCGGATATCCATTGTTTACAAACAATGCTGCCGTGTGGTTTATTAAATTAGTTCGTGAATCACGTGACATGAAAGATGGTAGATACACATCACGTGATACGTGTATCGTCAATGAGCAGTAGCCCCGTGTTCGATAAGGGAAGGTGGATGAAAACGTCTCAGCAGCCTGATATGCTCTATATCCATAGATACTATTTTGAGACGCCGTTTAATTTTTTAATAATTCAAACCGAAAATGGAACAGACCTTATAATTTACGTATAAGATACTACAGTAAAATCCCTCTAATACGACCACCAAAAATAGGCATAATTATGGATGGCAGAGACAGGTGGTTGTTTAATGCAGGACGAAAGTTATGCAGAAAGCTCCTATAGGAGCTTTCTGCATAACTTTCGTCCAGCATTAAGCAACCACCTGCTTTAAAAGACGCCAGTGGCTGTTTATTAAGTGGTCGCATTAGCGGGGTTTTACTGTATTTGTATTAGTCGGAATAACAAGCTGAGAAGCTGGATCTTCATTGAAATTGTTTTGTACAACAGGGTATCTAGAATTATCTTTCCTATAAAAATAGTAAAAAGTAGTGCAAATAGTTATATATAATGAATATCTAGAGTTTTACATGGTGTTCACGTTTTACTTATATATATTAACCCTTCACGTGTCATAAATATTCATTTTGTTTATATAACGGCTAATGAACACATCCAGTTTTGGTCATTGCAAAAACTGTAGACACATAAATATATTATTTTATATATAGAGTAGATACCCATATAATATCCTTTATTCGTTTATCTTAATCCTTAGATGTGACTTCTAACGCCTTTAGAGACGTAATAGACCGAGATCAGGAGGGCCCTGTAGAACCATCTGGTTAGTGTCTGCTCTGTTTCCTTTGGAAATATGTAGGTCCGATGCTACAGTTTCTACAAAAAATCAAATATGTATGTGTTCATATGTCACTGTAAAATTTAAGCTAATCTATATTCACAATGTCGATATCTCTTACATGTACATTCGTGGAGTAAAGGGTTATATGATTTTCAGTGACGCAATCCTTACATTCTACAGAACAAGCAAAACGCCAAACAACCATTCATGTGATGATACTGGCCGCGAAAGGATGAGTTTGCGACGACGAATATGGACAAACACGTTTGGTACATGTTTTATCCCATTTCCTTATATTGACGCCTTTTGAGGCCTTTGTAAAAGTCACTTTCTGAAACTATTGTTAGCAACTACTTTATTTATCACAATGATTTAAAAACTACACAATTTTAAAATTTTCATTTTCTCTAATGCTCATTTTCAGTAGATTTATTCAAAGAGGTGGGGTCTTAATATAGTATATGAGGGAATGGGTTAACTCGGTGTTAAGCTTTTTTATTGTTTCCAAGATACAATTCGTCTTATCTGAGAAAAGTGTCATCTCATGTTCTCAACTGAGCACATTCTTCTCGCAAACCAATTACGATTCTGAGTAGAATATGAACGAGGCCAGTTTTTCATGTGACATGCAATCACATTCTTCTCAGGTTGACTCGTTTAGAAGAATATATCATTCCTGGTCCTGAGGGAAGAATAAGGTCCTACCCTGATTCCTCAGATTGGAATGTCCCATCACTATTTAATGAAGAGTCCAGTTTGAATTGATCAACTTTGCCAGATATATTTTGAATGACAAACAGTGCAATCACTGCTCAGAGGATTCCTCTAGGGGCCCCTCTGATCTGTGGTTACACTGTTTGCAAATGACAGTACACTAATATACCATATTCAAATGGTTAATATTTGCGTTTTTCCGAATAGTTCAGTCGAACGCAAGGTAATCCAACATCTAATTGCTGAATAAAACGTTTCACACTTTTACTGCATAAGCGAAAGTTACAACATATGGGAGTTTAACCCATTACCTCATACTAGTTTTCGATATAACCTCTTTGAATAAATCTACCGAAAAGGAACATTAACTAGAGAAAAGGAAACTTTTAGAATTTCGTAGTTTGGAACCATTGTGATAAATAGAGCATTTGCTCCTATAGGAGCAAATGCTCTATTTATCACAATGGTTTCACAAAGAGACTTAGTGTTTCCTGCATGACTCATTTTTGTACTTTTACAGAGTCGTCAAAAGTCGTCAATATAAAGGAATGGGTTAACCTAACATCAGTTTTTACTTCAGGAGAAGAATTAAAGTTTGATGACATCATTCTGTTTACTGATTGTATACAAATAAGTCTCCATATAGCAATACCTGTGTTCCATGAAGTACTTGATGCTTGTTGCTTTGCCTCGTTTTGGTTTATGCTCCTTACCTTTTTACATCATATATTCGCCTTGTTACGCTGTTGCAAACAGGGAAGACCATGATCTGACGCTGTCTGTAGGAGTTGTTTGTCGGGGTATTCCTTGTCTGCTTATGGAATGATATAATGTATACCATGGTCATAAACACTCGTGTGTATGCTCTATTTAAACATTCAGTCATTCAATATTTATAATGACAGTATTTATTTAAACAATATTCCTGGTGTAAAAGATTAAATACAATTATAAAACACCTTAGATTGTTACATGAAATGTATTAATAATAATAATCTAAATTTATTTATTTATTGTGTTATAGGCAGAGTAGCACCTACGGGTAAGTCTGAAATTAATACAGAATTATAATATAATGTCAGTTTCATGTTTGTTTCATTCTCATACAGGCATGATCCCTTTCTGTGTTGTCAGAACATTATACTCCGTTATCGCATTTGTATAGTCTTCTTTGTGAACTAGACTTTGTGCTTTTTATCAGTGTCTGTTCGGTCAGCATCAGTACCTGTGTTTTCTTTTATGAACTTCATGTTTTATAGAATTATATAGATCTGATTCTACAGTTTCTGCAATAGCCAGAATTGCCCGTGCCCATGTGCAACTATACAATGCATCTAATTACAAGTTATAATTCCATTACTTCTTACATGAATGTTCATGGAATATAAGTTAAAGAGATATTCGTATGTTTATATTGCAGATGGCAATCAAATGACACCAGAGACATCCGGACATGTTGATCGTTCGGCGTTTGTTTAAAGATGCAGCGTATTCAAGTGCAGGAAATAATATTGTGGTTGGTTGTAGTTCTATTTAGCGACATACACCTTAGGGAACTAATTGATTCCAATATAAAATTGCGGGTGCAAAATGCAGGGTACAATTACTGTAGTAATACAAACAACACTAAGTTTTACTAAATTGTCAATTACGAGGTGTGGATTTATGCATGCCATACTTGAACATGTCAATAAGATTTGTTTTCACAATGGCGTTTGTAATTTATATCAGGCAATACATACAATAGAACAGCAAAGTGGCGACAGATGGATAAATAAACACGTACATCTATAAAAGCAGTAGGCGCCTGCATAATGCAAAGTGAAAAAAACATTCTGCATACCGTTCACTTTGCATTAACCCTACAGGGTCTGCTCTGTTTGCAAGGGAACGAGTTAAAGCAGAATAAACCTTTCTTAGAGAAGTTTTACTATGTGTTGCGTAACATATGAGTAACATATAACTATATTTAGTTGCCAGTAGCATACCTATGTATTAGATTTCGGCAAAAATGTAAATAAAAGACATGTACATGTACCCACCTAATGCAAAGCGAAAGTAATGTAGACAATTCTGTTTAACCCTTTCGGTGCCAGCAATGTCGTCTGCTGGTCACAGTTTCGTTTATGTTTATTGTAAGTGTGTGCATTTCTTCCATTTTCTTTATAAAACAGTAAACAGAGTGTCAAACAGTTTGGATCCTGATGAGACGCCGAGTTACTCGGCGTCTCATCTGGATCCAAACTGTTTGCATGTGATATCATAAACCCGTGATTGTGGCACGGAAGGGGTTAACTATTTCACTGCATTAACTCAAAAGCATTTACTGGGAGTCTCACCAAACTGTTTGATACTCAGTCAAGAGTTCCTAAAAGCTTTTTTCGAAACATTACTAGTTAGAATTGCACCAGTTCTAATTTTCAGCAATCATTATATTTGTTTTCACAAAGACGAAAGGGTAAACCTAATGACTACATTGGCCTTAACAATGCTGATTGTTGAAGAGATACAGAGACCCTCTTTAATGCTTCTTCTGTTCTCTGTTTATTCCACATTTCAGTACTTACATGTACTTAAATATCCGTGGACAAATACTATATGAAATATGAAAGTACAAAAATGAGTCATGCAGGAAACACCACATACAGAACAAACACTCGCCCGAACAGCAACACAAGGAAACAGCAAATGTACATAAGTAGAAAAAACAACAAGAGACGCACAAAGACAAAACAAACATACAATAGGAGGAAGACGAAGCATTCTAACAATTTTAAAAAGTAAAGAAACAGATCTATCGAATATTATTGGCAAACAGAGCAGACCATAATCAGACAGCTCTTATAGGAGCTGTCGGGTCTGTGTCTACTGTTCTGAAGGAAATGGTATGTAAGCATTATTTAACCCTTTCCCTGTTCTACGTTGTTTACAAATTTCAATACCTACTGAGTATTCATGAACAAAATAGTTATCATGAAATATGGAAGCTTGAACATTATAGCCATTTAAGAAAGTAAAGAAACAAATATATCAAATTCAAATAGCAAACAGAGCAGACCCTGATCAGATGGCTCCTATAGAAGCCATCTGATCTGGGTCTATTCTGTTTGCAAATGTTTAAAACACGTTTATATGAGAGAAAGAGTTATTGATATGGGCATTTGCATAGCTTTTGGTGGTTATAGTACGGTATGCGGGGTGTTACAATATTGCATAAGTATCCCCTATGGCTTAAGCACGTTGGGTGAATATTCCCCTATCACTCTGATGTGGAGGGTTTATAAATGGGGGAATATTCCTCTGCTTTATTCTTGATACGCAGTGCAATTTACAAGTTGGGGGAATATTCCCCCAAGGCTGCAATTGTCTGACGTGGAGTGTCTTAAATTTGGAAGTCTTCCCCCATTTTTGCTCTTGATACGCGCTAAATATTTTATTTGGTGATTGTGGGGGGTATTACGCCATAAATTTAGCAAATACCTTTCTAAACGAGGACCATTCCCCCAATAGCTTATGCAGTAGTCTGACGTGGAGGGTCTTAAATTGGGGAACTATCCGTTATTTTAACTTGACAAGCGCTAGATATTTTCGTTTGGGAAATATTCCCCCGTCTTTACTTTTGGCAAGTACTAAATAATTCAGTCTTGGTGAACATCCCCCCATATTTTCAGAAATTTAGTGTCAGATACTTTTTGTAAACGAGGAATGTTACCCAGTTTCATATCAACTATGTTTTTGGCAGATTGTATATATATTCAATTGAGTGGAAGGGAATGTTTACCTATACCTTAGCTGTTAAATAAAGGATTTAGATGCATCGTCGATTTCTGTCATTTCGTTTTCTCATTAGGACGGAGGAATATTTCCCCAAATAAAATAGGACAGAAGTATCAAAACATCTTTTAAAAACTTCAGTCAACGATGAAAGGATACAAGATTGTTTCCTTGTGGCAGAAACTGTAGAATCATATTTATAGTATTCAAAAGACAAACAGAGCAGACCCGGATCAAACAGCTCCTTCAGTAGCTGTTCTTGGACGACGTATTAGGCGTCCATGGCCCATGGCGAGTCCGTGACAACCTTTGTCACCAGCTGTAGTCCAGATAAAACCCTGACTAACTCGGCTTCTCATCAGAATCCAAACTGGTTTTATGTTTTCACCACCCTTTGTTTTAACCCGTTCCATGTTGTATATTCATGTAAGAAATAATGACGTCATGAATATTTAACAAGATTTTCCTATAATGGCATATGAACACAGGACAGTTTGCCTCAGACAGAAGCTGTAGCATCAGATCTATATTACACCATACGCAAACAGAGCAGACCCTGATCAGACGGCTCCTATAGGAGCCGTCTGATCTGGGTCTACTCTGTTTGCAGATGCGTCAAAATGCGCTTACATAAGGGAAATGGTTTATCCTACCATTTATATAAACGGATGTTCACGCATGTGCATACAGAGTAGACCCAAAGTAGACTATAGGAGCCATCTGATTAAGATCAGATCTGTTTGCTAATGGAATTTGTTTCTTTACTTTCTAAACTGGCTATAATGTCCCACCTCCCATATTTCATTATAACTATTTTGTACATCAATATTCAGTAGGTATTGAACTTTGTAATAAATATAGAACAGGGAAAGCGTTAACTCTTCGGTTGTCAATGCCGCACCTGTAATTGCCATCGTTTCCCGCAGTTAAAGGTTGACCTGTCCAAAAACAAATCAAACTGACACACGCTAATATGTTTTCTAGGCATCTAGAAACAAGGATATACATTATGTACGCCACGTTTAAGTGCAATAGAAAGCGTTCGATATGTTCGATACCACTTATCCGCTGTATGTAAACCTATGCTCTCCCCTTGCCAAGTTGCTGACATCAATAGAAAGGATTCAAATACACTGGTAGCTACCTCAGTACATAAACCGACAGGTTTTCATACAACGCACTTCACAAAGTTTTGTTTAATTATTTAAAAGTTGTTTGGTTCCATGTTCTATATTAATATTCAGGTGGTAAAGTGTTTTAAAGTAGCCTTAAGTAGCCTGGACTCAGCTAATGCAACTATCCACGGAGTGGTCGAAAACAAAAATACAGTAAAACACAATACTACGAACACCTAAATACGTACATGTACCATTATTGATCTTTAACACGGGTGACAGCGTAATGCATGATGAAACTCTAAGCATCTCTAAGAGCTTTCTGCACGACTTTCACCCTGCAATAATCAGCTACATGCCTACAAAAATATAAATTACTCCCTACTAAAATGTCGTAGTATTGAGTTGTTACTGAACCAACACAATGGTCGCTTTCCAGCGGCCGCGCTATTTGGAATGTCGGAAGATCACGTAAAACATAGTAGGTTGGTGGTTCTACCCGGTTGTTCTTCTGTGCACGAAAAACCTCTACCGTCTTCCACTACCTGTAATTAGCGGGACGTTGCAATATGACTGACATATTATTATTAACCCTTTCGCTGCCAAACTCTGTCGTCTGCTAACTTTGTCGTCTGCTACAAATTTTCATTTTTTTTATTTTCTTCATTTTTGTTTCAAAAACATAGTAACAGTTACAAACAGTTTGGATCCTGAGTAACTCGGCGTCTCATCTGGATCCAAACTGTTTGCATAGGTAATCACATATCCGGCATTGGCAGCGAAAGGGTTAACCCTTCGCTTGCTATTCGCGTCAATATACCTACCTGTAAATAGTGAAGACCCAGATGAGACAGCTCCTGCAGGAGCTGTCTCATCAGGGTCTGCACTATTTACAAGTTGATTGTGCAACCAGTGCACTCCACAGCAGTGATTGCACAGCGAAATACTTGTACACAGTGAAGATATATGTAATTATACAACAGGGCATGGGTAAAGAAGGAGAAATGTATTTTAAAATTCAGCAAGTGAATGGTTAAAGCGACGTAAAACCCCATAACATACAAACAAAACAAGTAAAGCATGTGTTTGGGGACGTAGCTTTTCAGTGTATTCGAGTATTATACGCACAATACCAGGCATGCATGCCTTAACAATTCGTTTAAAGATAAATGGCAAACAGCTTTCCAAAAGAGTAGTCCCATATTGATTTCACTTATGAAACTATTTTCCGTAAGTTTCATGGAAACTCGCTGTTTGTATTGTTAATTTTTGTGATGGCACTATACTTAAGATCATAATTATACTAAAACCTCTTTAATGTGAATACACAAATGTGGTTTGGTACTTCACGTGGGTTAATTGTGGTTGGATTAGAGCTGTTTGATACTTCACATAACTTGACTTTGGTTGAGACAAATAATTGGGCTCGAACTGTTTGATGTTTACATAGGCTGACAACGAGTGATTCAATTTAAACTTTTGATATTTCACATAACTTTGAACAACGGATGATTGAATAGGAACTGTTCGTTAGCTGCGTTTGAGACAACGGGTAATTCGATAGGATATGTTTTATATTTCACATATACTGAAAGTATTTTAACTCATTTCCCTTATGTAAGCGCATTTTACGAATCTGCAAACAGAGAAGATCCAGATCAGGCGGCTCCTATAGGAACCGTCTGATCAGGGTCTGCTCTGTTTGCTTATGGTGTAATATAGATCTGATTTTACAGCTTCTGCCTGCGCCAAACTGTCATGTGTTCATACACCATTATAAAAAATAATATCTAATTAATACCCATGACGTCATTATTTCTTACATGAATATACACCAGGGAAAGGGTTAAAATATAAGTAATTGAGTAGGAATTTTCTTTGATATTCCACATATCGAGGACTTGGTGCAAAACTATTGTAACTCCTTCACATTTTGAAGGAGTTACAATTGTTTTGCACCGAACCCTTGATATGTTGAATGCGGCTATACGAATATTCATTAGATAAAGGGTACATTAGTGTATATCGAAGTAATAAAACAGCAACGGTAATCGTTTCTGTCTTTTCCAGCAGAAACTTTTCTTGTTGGCATATTTTAGTGCATGTATAACAGAGCCTTTCTCTTCTCATGCTAATCCCGTTTGGACCGGAATTTGCAAATACAGTTGAACTTCGATATCTCGAACTCGGATAACTCGGACTTCGGGATAACCCGAACGAAAGGTTCGGTCCTTTCCAAATTTACAATACAGAATTCTTCTTAAACATAACACTACTAATATACAGAAATACATGTACCAGTTTAATGCAAGTCGAAAGTAATGCTGTGATATTGTTAGATAAGAAATCGTATAACCTCTGTTATCTCGAGCTAATTTGTTTGGTCCCTTGAAGTTCGAGATATCGAAGTCAAACTGCAGCTTAAATACAGTCAAGGCACCGAATAATTCGGTACCTCTTACGTAAATTCGGTCAATAGTATCTAAACAGTTTGATCGAATCGGATATCGGTGAAAAGTTCAACTAACCAGAGACAGGGAAGACACTGCTCTCTCCGCATGAAACATTTAAACCTCACGGACGTGTGTTGTTTAATCATAGGCCTATGCAGAACGTTTCCACTGTCAACAAGTCCATTAGTTTGCATATAATTGACTGCATACCAAATGTCGCATTGGTATGCAGTCAGCTAGGTAACAGGTTTTGGTGTCGGGTAACACTTGCACGAGTATCGCACTGCGCATTTAGGATTGTCTTAAGCATGGAGTCAATGCGTCGCCTTGGTGTTGTTCTTTTGTGCCACTTTTTCTCTGTCTGTTTCTGCATCATGACACAATATGTAATGGTAGGGCATCTATCGAACCGCACATGCCCGGCAAATGTGACCGAATTTCAACAAGTGGCGGACACACAGATCTCATGTCTGTGGCTATGTTCCGAAAAGCACAAATGCACCGCAGTGATTCACGCAAAGTCAACAAAGACATGCTATGGACTGGGTAAATTGCATGATCCGGAAAACTGCAATGTAAAAATTCAAGGAGGAATGTACTACGCTAAGACAGGTAGGAGAAGGTTCTGGTGATAACTGAACATCTGCCCTTTATTCATGTGTTATAGCAGTATTATTTTATGCTACAATTCATTCCCAGAGCTACTTTATATGATCTATGTGACATTTTTCTATGTGCATGTTCATACTTTTATTTGGTCGTTTTTGTTTTTCTGCTCTTGTTTTGTCGGGATAAAAGCCCATCTTATATTATTATGATATGAATATCCGCCGTTAAATAAAACTTGTCTTATGTCTTATTTATGTCTTTATTCCCTCCACTTTTTTTTAGACCCAACCTCTTTGAATTAATCTGCCGGAATGGATCATTGACTATAAAAAAGGAGAATTTAATTTTAGAATTTTGTAGTTTTCAAACCATTTTGATTAATAGAGCATTTGCCCCAATGGTTTCATACAATGGATTTTACAGAAGCAAAACAGGCGTCAGTAGGAGAGAATGGGTTAAAATATAGAATCATTTCGTTAATACATTAGTCCTTGTTTTACTTTATACAATATTTATTATTTAATCTTATTTTAAGCCATTTCAAAATATCGCATTTGTTTGGCCTGTTCAGGTAATAATGATGTACGTACAGTGCTCCCTCCCTACAACGGCCCTCTCAAAAACGATTCCCTCCTTACAAAAACGCATGTCACGGTTTCCGAAACAACAAGACTCCAGAAACAACCTTTTTCCATCGTATTTTCTTTATGCCTCCATCAAACCCTATGTTGTGACCACTCTTTAGAATCGTCACAAAGTGACGATTCTAAAGAGTGGTCACAACATAGGGTTTGATTGAGGCATAACGGTTTTAGTTCTCGAAATACACCTTATCTGGGGATCTGCAAAACAAGCTAATTATGTTTGATTTTCCCTCCCTATAACAACTCCCTCTGAACAACGCATACAATATTCGTATCCCAAAGGGTGTCGCTGTAGAGAGGGAGCACTGTATATATAACTCCAGAATTCTTCTTGTGAGTCTTTTACAAACAATTTGGATTTAGGTGAGATACAGAGTAACCCTTTATTGCAGAATTGAAGAAATTTAGAATTTAACCCTTCGCTTGCTGAATTTTAAAATACATTTCTCCTTCTTTACCCATGCCCTGTTATATAATTACATATATCTTCACTGTGTACACCTATTTCGCTGTGCAATCACTGCTGTGGAGTGCACTGGTTGCACAATCAACTTGTAAATAGTGCAGACCCTGATGAGACAGCTCCTGCAGGAGCTGTCTCGTCTGGGTCTTCACTATTTAAGGTAGGTATATTGATGTGAATAGCAAGCGAAGGGTTAAGTAGATGTCACTATTTGCAGATGACAATTTTTTTTATTATTACTCAAAATGAAGAAGATAAAACAGCACTACTTTATATGACAAGATGTATGAACAATTGAATTAATTGAATCAACTACATGTAGTTCAAATGGATATATGGCAGGTAAGATGCGTAAATTCACACATTTTCAAGAATAGTCCCTTTATTTCTCCAACAAATCCTATACTGTGACCACTGTTAAAAATCAACTCTTTGAGAAATGAAAATATTTGGGTGGCGAACGCCACACAGAGTTACAACACTCCAGATGAGGCCGGTTTAACACACCGCGGATTTTGGTATAATTATTATTCTCTCGCGTTGTAATCCTAGTACTTCTGTAGACCAGTCAGCTGAAGTTCGAACCTCTGGATCTCCTCCGCAGCCAAGTTCCCCTCAAGTTGCTAGGAAATCTTCTCGGCTGAGAAAACCCGTTGACCGATATGGGGAGTGGGTCTGTCCCCAGTATGTGCTAGACCCAAACCAGGAAGTGTTTGTGTAGCTTCACATGTCAGTTTGTTTTAAAATCAGTTTTATTTTGCCAAGGCAGTAGTATTCATTTATTGCTGCAAAGTAATTAGATTCTGTTCCAATTTAAATCAGTATCTCTGTTTGCAAGTTCCAGGGATCAGGTTTAATTTGTTATATTAACTACTTGACATATCCTATTTTTAGATATCATGTGACCTGTCAGTTACATATCAGTGAATTGACAATTCATCATAATTATGCTATGGTTGGTTTGTAGTTTGTATTATATTCAGGTAGTTTCATTATTGTAGCATAATGATAATTTCATCTGAATTGGATTTTCAATATAATATATGGATTATATGTAATATGATTTAATATTTCAAGTTCAGTTTAATAAGTACTTGGCAGTAAATGTCAGGAGACATTTATTTCAACCCAGGGGAGTATGTAACCAGGGTTTCATATTGCTAAAGTGTAGTCTGCTTTAGTTTTATGGATCCATGGCTACATATAATCAGAATGATTGGAATGTCATCTGCTTTCATGTATATCTCATTATATCACGTATACATTAGAGTATGAGAGCATGATTGAGAGAGATATAGTTGAGATGCACGAAATTACATTTACACATGCTTTGCAGGCACTTTCTCTCTATCTTCTTCCTATGCGTTCCCGCTGACTAAGCTCAGTGCGCTCCAGTCCATCTTGATGGCAACATCTAGATATATAGTTATATAGATAATTTATAGTTACTTGTACTTTGTTGTCACACGACAACAGGTTTAATAATACATTTGTAATAAGTCAACTATATCCCATGTGTCTGGTAAGTACTGAGCGAAGTCTGAGTTGAATGTATTTAGTAAGTTTATTCTGTTTCGGTATCGCGCGGCTATGTACTGTTGAAATATCTAAAGGCTCAGGCTTTTTTCCCATATACTACCACCTTAATAAACTTCATCGAACTTGTTCGGGTGTTGACTATTTCCTAACCCCGGTTTACAATGGCAATTACAAATAACTTAGCTTATAAGTATGTACTTTCTTGGCTTTTAGTATAATTGTCCGATATTCTGCATGGATTGGATACACACTCTTGAAGGATAGTCCGATTGTTGTTGAGATTATATATTTAATTGATATATGTTTTAGTATACCATTGTACGACTAGTGATATGCAGAAAGGTCCATTTGTCATCACACAGAGCTCACAACAAGACCAGTTGCTGGTCTGGGTCTAACACTGGATACATATGTCCAAATCGACATTCCGGCATGCTGGCTACTTGCTAACTCCATTAGTGTTCTTCAGGATTTTGATGAGACGCAGAGTAACTCGACAATTTCTTTTGACATGATAAGAGTTGAAATAGATATATGCACCAAAACCTTGATAGATAGAAAGAATAACTCGTCCAACCCAGTCTTTTATATGTACTCAGAATACCATCATAAATTATATGCACCCAGGGAAGCATTGTCATTAATATTTGCAACTGCTATATGATCCAATAAATGATCTTATAATCATACCAAACTGTTTTCATTCCTAATCCCATTTACAAACACAGTATTGATAGTAACTCTCGTTGGATGCAGATAAACACTCAAATGCACTATATATTCAAGCATAGGTAAAAATCGTGTTCGCCACCCATTATTACTTTCAGTATTTTGATTGTATTTGGGTACGCAACTTTATCTCTTGTTCTAATATGGTATACATCATATGATTAAAACTGATCACTGTTTTAATGATCATAAAACTGTCAATGTGTCAATATGACAACACCATTGGTCATAATGTGCTTAACGTTTTGCTTTGTCAATTTGCAATGCTGTTCAGTCGGACGGTATCATATTCTGTTCAGCATGCTGCGTAATGATATTTGCTCATTTTGTCATTATGTTCTGTTCATTCGATGTTATGTTCCGTCAATTCTTTATTATGTTCATTCGGGTTTCTCCGGTGTTTTCATTTTTACAACTGTCACGTGTATCTGAAAAAAGAGGGAGCACTGTTGTTTAGTACATGTACTTTTATTTAACATATACACAGGGAAAGCATGACTGTATAAATTAAAAGCAGAAAACGGGGAATGTTTTAATGAGCCATGATGCATATTATGATATCCGTGTATGACACCAATACTACACATAACGTCATAGATCAATGTTATTCACTTGCTGAAACACACTGACATAGAAACTATAAATACATTAAGTGCTGTTTGCAAGTAAAATTAGTTTATGATAAATCATAAAACTTCTAGCACCATACGAAATTCACCACTAAGTGTGTCAGACACTTCACATAACTACTGCTAAATAGGCATACAAAATAGCATACTGTGATGGCCCTGGTATCGCTCACCGGACAACCAGAGGAGACGATTTTCAAAGTTTTCACTAGATGTTTCTATAGAAAACTGATCACCCCTAGGTAGGGCGGGGCCAATTTGACCCCAGGGGCATAATTTATATTACTTTTGTAGAGGACCTGAACATGATGCTATGTACCAAATATGAAAGATGAGAACCTTCCAATATCAGAGGAGAAGATATTCAAAGTTTTCATTATTATGTTTCTATTGAAAACTGGCCACCCATGTGGGCGCTGCCATTTTCTTTACCCCAGGGACGTTATTTATATAAATTTTGTAGTGGACCGACCTACATATAATCTATGTACCAAAGATGAAAGCTGAGAATCCTGTAGAGTCAAAGGAGAAGCTTTTTTTTAAAGGTTCAAATTGTTGATGACGCACGACGCACTCCGATGGACATCAGGCGAACACGAAAGCTCACCCTGAGCACTTTGTGCTCTGGTGAGCTAAAAAGAAGAAAAGAAATGCCAGGTCTGGGATTCTAACTCAAACCCATACAACGTAAACCATGTGCTGTACCGAAAAATATATTGCCGCATACGTTTGCATGCGTACCCGCTATGTACGTGGCTCGTACTTCGTAAGATTATTGGACATACCCATTTTCTCACATGGTTCATCAAATATATTTCAACATACTGCATGTCTGGTTGTCAACCCTTTTACAGTTGGCAATCACGCTCCCCTCTTTGCATGCTCACCGACAAGAAAAGTTTAATACTCTATGAAAGCGACCTCTTAAATTCGTTTTTGACCTTTTATTACTTTTCTACAGTTACTCTGTTTACAGTTCAGTCAATGAGTACACTAGCGATAAGTGGATACCGTTTGTTTCACTTAAATGTTTTCGTTTTGCATGCACTTTATCACTGTATTTGCCATCGCGGTTGTTGTAGATTAGTCGGCTATGGGATACGTTTATTTACACAGTTTGTCTTTTAGGGTGGGATGGAAAAAGTGTGAGGTTGGGCGCCCCAAAACCGGTTACCCCCCCCCCCCTTTCCAATGCGGTACTTCCATCTCCCCCTATTGTTTATTTGTTTTGTCTTTGTGCGTATCTTTATTCTTTGCTAGTTATGTACATTTGTTGTGTTTTCTTGTGTTGCTGTTCGGGCGGTTGTTTGTTCTGTATACGGTGTTTCCTGCATGACTCATATTTGTAGTTTAACTATCACTGTTCTGTCACAGTTTAGCGGGTACAGTAGAATAAACAAACCGAGATCTCGAAAGGGTGTATTCAAATACACCGAGCCTACCAGAGTTGATCTGAAGCTACAACTTGGAATTCTTTTAATGCGAAAATCGGGTGTATTGTCATTCCTATTCTTCTTGTAAATTACATGTACATCCTTTAACCCATTACATCATAAGCTAATTTTAGATACAACCTCTTTGAAAAACCTACCGAAAAGGAGCAGAAATTAGAGAAAAGAAAAATATTAGAATTTAGTAGTTTGAAACCATTGTGATAAATAGAGCATGTGCTCCTAAAGGAGCTAATGCTCTATTATCACAATGGTTTCCAAAAGTGACTTGTACGGAGTCGTCAAAAGTCATCAATATGAGGGAATCGGTTAAGACTGAATTGACTTTATCAACCAATAAACACTAATGGATTATTCTACTTTGTAAACTCAACATTTAATTGCGCTTGAGCTACAGTAATAACCCCTTCAAATCATTTAACAATGTTTATAACAACAGTTTACTAATTTGGTTGATATCTATGTTTGTATCGATGTGTTACGTCGCCTTTTCAATGGGGCGTCTGGTCAGGGACTTTACTTTTTGTCTCAAACTCTGTTTCTATATCTGTGTGTTATTCCTTAGAAATGTGCATTTGTTTATCTCATTTCCTTATTTTACCGAATAATTTAACAAACTTGGATTGCAGACGACAGTTCAAATTTGGCACCGAAAGGGTTAACAGTATCACAGTCATACCGCGTCGTATGGCAGCCGTAAAATGTCTCCCGTACTTCATTTCAGTGTTATATTTTCTGGTCCCTCGGGATCACCAGTTTCGATGATATAGTAAGAAAATTGAAAAACACTTAAGCAGGTGCTAGGGTGTCGGGTAATGCTGCACTCTTAATTACTACTTATGAACAGACAGACCCAATAAAATCGAATCTGCAATATTTTCTTTTAGCATTGCTATTCTTGCTTTCGAAGGATCTCCCACTATCAGAATGTTGGTATAAAACTTTGTTATATTCAATCATTATTATGAAGATTGTCAGTTTGAACTCATATCGAACAATACCACTGTGATACAAAATAAATCGCCCTCATCGATAGTTTGTTCTACAGCAAAAGATTATTGGCCTAATATATGTAGAACAGTTAAAGAAACTACAACGCAGCCCGAATGCCTACTAATTAATTTATTCGGTTGGTCTTCTAACGATATACATGTATTTATTTTCAGCATAAACAAAATTATTTTAGCAATTTTAAGATTGTTGTAAAACACGTTACAATAGGTACTATCACTTTATTGGTTCCCCACGATCCCATACATGGGATATAAGCAAACAGTGTTGACTGATCAAACGTCGCATAATGCGGCGTCTGATCAGAGTCTACACTGATTGCTGATAGGAATTTCAATATAAAACAAATGAAAATGAAAACTTAGACCAGGCATCCCTTAGATAAAACATGGACTAATCCAATATGTAAGCATGAAAGAATCCAATAGGCACAAATGATCAACGAACCGAAGTGGGTAGAAAATGATTCAATACCATGAGGAATATTGCAGTAGATCTAGATAGCTTGAGATTTTTAACAGAAGGTTATCTCTGTGCTACTTGTGAACGCTTTGTACTACAATCCAGTGCAGCGTTGATGCTTTAACGACTTTTTTACGTTGATGCGAGTTTTTAATGTCCCCGACTTCATATTCTATATTATATTTATATAGTAATTGAAATTATCCAAATGTACTGAAGTGCTACAGAGCTGTGTCAACAAAACACCATGCGCCAATACTTCTAGCCAAACATTTAATTGAGGCTTTTCCACAGAAGCAGTAAACTGTGTGACAAGTATGGAAACAACTGTCGGCATTTTGCTACCACATAGTCAGGCATTATTTTTTCTTCTGTGCCATGTTCCATCCCGATCTTCAGCAACTCTTTTCTCTACTAGATTGCGGGTATCAATCCAAGCTCCGCAATTATGTTCATGGTGTTCACTCTGAAGGGGGACAGGGCTTGGTTTGGCCACCAGAGCTGTTCGTTGCTATTATTATTAATAAAAGTAAAAATAAACAATGGGGACATTCAGATTTAATTTGGGTGGTGCCTGACTATATTGAATATATCAGCTTTATTTGGGGAAGCAGACGAAGTCTTTGTAATTGCTCTTCCTTAACAAGTAATTCATCAACATTCCATCCATTGGAATGAAGAAAATATAAAATGTCTCTCTTCAGTTGCTAAGATACTTCTAAAATTAACTGGAGATGGGGTACGTTTATCTACACTGTTTGTCGTTTAGGGTGGGGATGGAATAAGTGTAAGGTTGGGCGACTTAACCCTTCTCTTGCTGAATTTTAAAATATATTTCTCCTTCTTTACTCATGTCCTCTTGCATAATTACATATATCTTCACTGTGTACAAGTATTTCGCTGTGCATTCACTGCTGTAGAGTGCACTCGCTGCACAATCAACTTGTAAATGGTGCAGACCCTGATGAGACAGCTCCTGTAGGTGGTTGTTGACCTACATATACATCGAATGAGTACTTCCGGTATGCAAATTTGAATCGATCGACAGGTTCCGGTCAATGGCGAATTTTGTTCCGTTGGTTTCCGTAGCAATTTATATTTCTATTTTTTTCGGTACCAACAACCCTTTACATACCGTGCTGTTTAGTGCAAAGTAAGTGTTAATGTACATACATTAAGATTCTGAAGTCAGTTTGAAAAGCGAACTTTGCGGTAATTTGCGAAGCATACGTCGTTAAATAGTTAAACCGTGCAGTATTATTTGTCGATCAATGACATGTTTTGAGACACATTCATGTTACTCCACATGCGATTGTTAATGCTCATGCTACATGTAAAACATACTGGCGTGTGCGACAATTTTGATGCTGAGTTTTGAAGTATGCATGATCGACATAAGTGTACAGCATTGACGGTGTATAGTAAAAGCCCTCCAACCCTGGTGTTCAATTCAGTATAACTGAAGCATTTGGAGACACGTGGCAGATTAATGTAATGTGACAGTCATGCATATGATGTTTCAACCAATTACTTCATGCATATTTATGCAAGAAAGAATGACACAACGAATATTGATTAGAGTAATTGTTATAATAGCACATGGTCACAGGAAGGTTTGACCATGGCAGATGGATGGTGTAGAATAATATAATAGCACACGCAAACATAGCATACCCTGGTCAGACGACTCCTATATCTGGGTCTACTGTTTTTGCAAAGGATTAAATATGCGGTTTTATGGAAGAGAGGGTTAAAATAGTCAATATAAATAAAATAGACGTATACCTCAGCCTTCTTGAATGTGACGCCAGACTGAACGCTGTATATGTACACAGATCCTTGGAATGAGAATGAATCCCACACTCCTGAAATATATAATCACGGGTAACATATTTGGTCATACGCGAATATTTTGTACAGATAAAGAGCTACCCGACAAACGGAGAACTTGCTAGGACACGTTACTGCATGCACCGTGTTCATTCGGCAATACGTGGTAGGGAAGTAGTTGATTGGCACATGCGCTATTGCATACGACAATTTGTGGCAGGGAAGTAGTTGATGGGCACACGCACTATTGTATACGGCAAAACGTGACAGGGAAGCAGTTGATGGACACACACACTATTGCATACGACAATACGTGGCAGAGAAGTAGTTGATGGGCACAGGCACTATTGCATATGGCAATTCATGGCAGGGAAGTAGTTGATGGGTACACGCACTATTGCATTCGGCAATTCGTGGCAGGGAAGTAGTTGATGGACACACGCAATATTACGTTCGGCAAATCGTGGCAGGGAAGTAGTTGATGGGCATACGCACTATTGCATACGACAATACGTGGCAGGGAAGTAGTTGATGGGCACACGCACTATTGCATTGGGCAATTCGTGGCAGAGAAGTAGTTGATGGGCACAGGCACTATTGCATATGGCAAATCATGGCAGGGAAGTAGTTGATGGGCACACGCACTGTTGCATTCGGCAATACGTTATAGACGACAAAGAGTAAAGAGGTGATTGTACTGTGTGCAGACGAAAATACGTGACCGAGAAAGAGTAAAAGAGTAAAAGGGTTCTTTGTGCATATGACAATACGTGAAACCGTGGTGGGGATATGTAAGTATGTACATGTTACACTGTCATTGTCACCTTTTCCTAATATCTGGCCTCAGGCTTTTGGCGAGAATATTGCTTATGTTTACACTACAACAATGAATTTTAAATAAACCGCCACGACTCTGCCAGCTTATACAGAAATGTTCTTTACATGTGTTAATACTCTCAAGTGAGGCCCTGACATACTCAATGGGTATGTTTAATTCATACGGAATACGCACGGAAAATGACGGTAAATCAAACCCCAATAAAATAAAGAAGTTTAAAGCTGTAAATTATAAATACTTCAATAAAGTATAAGAGGGAAATATGCTAACTTTAAAACTGTACAATTTGCAGTTTACAAATATTAAAACTGCATCACGTCAATATTGCGAAAGTGTGTCGTACTACTACTACTTACTGCAATGACAGGTTTGACTACAAACTAGGTGGATCGTCATAAACTGGTAGAATAGTACTGGATTATGCAGCGAAATGAAATGATGTTTGCATATTTAAATACAGCTATTTTCGCTTTGGATTTAACATTACAATGTATCATTCTATTGACACACTGCTAAAATTGTTTTTAAAATATACTGTTTAGCACCATATGATACAATACATTTATCGCAAAATATGTCGGTTTTATTAAAAGACTCAACAGGATATGCGCCCCATGACATGTACAGACGTATCTGGGTCTATACCTCAAAGGATTTAAGAGTGGTACTAAGTATTTGCTTAGCGAAGTCAGCATTATTCTGCTGGGCATGCAGTTCGGTCTGTTTGGCACATAATCTTCAGGTATAAATCGGTCGTGCTTAATCTTATAAGGTGAAAACTGTTTTCCGGCATCTTTTGCTCCGGCGTTATCATCCGTACAGTTATGAAGGGCATGCTGCACAGCACATGCGTCTTCATTTGTGCCTACTTTGTCAATCAGTTACATTAATTCTCACTTTAAACAGAAACATGGCAAGTGTCATCTTGATTTACCATCGTCGTACGTTGCTCACATAAAAAAATGTTAACAATTACAGTTCTCTCATGCACATGACGTCTGACTGACACATTTTTTCTCATAAAATGTTTTGTAGGAGATTTTGTACCTATGAGCTAATGCTTTTGCGAGCATGGGTCTGAATGAGAAATTATTTTACAGTCCAAAAGTGACAGATATGAAAACACTTCCTGTGCATGTACAATGAATACGTAGAAAAATATGAAGGACAACAGCACAGCTAAAGCAATGACGTGCAAAAATTCAGGTACATGTATGAATAAAACAGTAACCAAATATGAAATATTTCAAGTGCTTTGGTTTGTCATTATAAAAAAATGTATAAAAGTAAGCATATACCACACAAAAGACGAGTTCAATTAGCTGTGTAGAATTAATTAAAAAAATATTAATTGAATCATCTACAATAATCATTGTACAGGAGCTGTCTCATCTGGGTATTTACTATGTACAGGTAGGTATATTGACGTGAATAGCAAGCGAAGGGTTAAATTGGTTTAAACCAAATGACACATGTCACTGACAGTTCCAAGGCTGTACTTCAACCTTCCCCCTAACTGTTTTGTTATGTCTTTGTGCGTCTCGTTTTATCTTTTGATAGGTCATGTACAGTTGATGTTGTTATTTGTCATGGTGTTGTTCGTGTGGTTGTTTGTTTTGTATTTGTCATGGTGTTGTTCGTGTGGTTGTTTGTTTTGTATTTGTCATGGTGTTATTCGTGTGGTTGTTTGTTTTGTATTTGTCATGGTGTTGTTCGTGTGGTTGTTTGTTTTGTATTTGTCATGGTGTTGTTCGTGTGGTTGTTTGTTTTGTATTTGTCATGGTGTTGTTCGTGTGGTTGTTTGTTTTGTATTTGGTGTTGTTCGTGTGGTTGTTTGTTTTGTATTTGGTGTTGTTCGTGTGGTTGTTTGTTTTGTATTTGTCATGGTGTTGTTCCTGTGGTTGTTTGTTTTGTATTTGTCATGGTGTTGTTCGTGTGGTTGTTTGTTTTGTATTTGTCATGGTGTTGTTCGTGTGGTTGTTTGTTTTGTATTTGTCATGGTGTTGTTCGTGTGGTTGTTTGTTTTGTATTTGTCATGGTGTTGTTCCTGTGGTTGTTTGTTTTGTATTTGTCATGGTGTTGTTCGTGTGGTTGTTTGTTTTGTATTTGTCATGGTGTTGTTCGTGTGGTTGTTTGTTTTGTATTTGTCATGGTGTTGTTCGTGTGGTTGTTTGTTTTGTATTTGTCATGGTGTTGTTCCTGTGGTTGTTTGTTTTGTATTTGTCATGGTGTTGTTCGTGTGGTTGTTTGTTTTGTATTTGTCATGGTGTTGTTCGTGTGGTTGTTTGTTTTGTATTTGTCATGGTGTTGTTCCTGTGGTTGTTTGTTTTGTATTTGTCATGGTGTTGTTCGTGTGGTTGTTTGTTTTGTATTTGGTGTTTCCTGTACTGTTCCTTCCTGACATTTTAAAATTAAAGAACATTTAATTGGCTGGAAATACTGACAATATAAAGTGGTTGCAGAATATAATGCACCATTCAAAGGTCTTTCAAATCACAATGATTATTGTAGATGATTCAATTAATATTTTTTTTAATTAATTCTACACAGCTGATTGAACTCGTCTTTTGTGTGGTATATGCTTACTTTTATACATTTTTTTATAATGACAAACCAAAGTACTTGAAATATTTCATATTTGGTTACTGTTTTATTCATACATGTACCTGAATTTTTGCACGTCATTGCTTTAGCTGTGTTGTTGTCCTTCATATTTTTCTACGTATTCATTGTACATGCACAGGAAGTGTTTTCACATCTGTCACTTTTGGACTGTAAAATAATTTCTCATTCAGACCCATGCTCGCAAAAGCATTAGCTCATAGGTACAAAATCTCCTACAAAACATTTTATGAGAAAAAATGTGTCAGTCAGACGTCATGTGCATGAGAGAACTGTAATTGTTAACATTTTTTATGTGAGCAACGTACGACGATGGTAAATCAAGATGACACTTGCCATGTTTCTGTTTAAAGTGAGAATTAATGTAACTGATTGACAAAGAAGATTATGTGCCAAACAGTCCGAACTGCATGCCCAGCAGAATAATGCTAACTTCGCTAAGCAAATACTTAGTACCACTATTAAATCCTTTGAGGTATAGACCCAGATACGTTTGTACATGTCATGGGGCGCATATCCTGTTGAGTCTTTTAATAACACCGACATATTTTGCGATAAATGTATTGTATCATATGGTGCTAAACAGTATATTTTAAAAACAATTTTAGCAGTGTGTCAATAGAATGATACATTGTAATGTTAAATCCAAAGCGAAAATAGCTGTATTTAAATATGCAAACATCATTTCATTTCGCTGCATAATCCAGTACTGTTCTACCAGTTTATGACGATCCACCTAGTTTGTAGTCAAACCTGTCACTGCAGTAAGTAGTAGTAGTACGACACACTTTCGCAATATTGACGTGATGCAGTTTTAATATTTGTAAACTGCAAATTGTACAGTTTTAAAGTTAGCATATTTCCCTCTTATACTTTATTGAAGTATTTATAATTTACAGCTTTAAACTTCTTTATTTTATTGGGTTTTGATTTACCGTCATTTTCCGTGCGTGTTCCGTATGAATTAAACATACCCATTGAGTATGTCAGGGCCTCACTTGAGAGTATTAACACATGTAAAGAACATTTCTGTATAAGCTGGCAGAGTCGTGGCGGTTTATTTAAAATTCATTGTTGTAGTGTAAACATAGCAATATTCTCGCCAAAAGCCTGAGGCCAGATATTAGGAAAAGGTGACAATGACAGTGTACCATGTACATACTTACATATCCCCACCAAGGTTTCACGTATTGTCATATGCACAAAGAACCCTTTTACTCTTTTACTCTTTCTCGGTCACGTATTTTCGTCTGCACACAGTACAATCACCTCTTTACTCTTTGTCGTCTATAACGTATTGCCGAATGCAACAGTGCGTGTGCCCATCAACTACTTCCCTGCCATGAATTGCCATATGCAATAGTGCCTCTGCCCATCAACTACTTCTCTGCCACGAATTGCCGAATGCAATAGTGCGTGTGCCCATCAACTACTTCCCTGCCACGTATTGTCGTATGCAATAGTGCGTGTGCCCATCAACTACTTCCCTGCCACGATTTGCCGAACGCAATATTGCATGTGTCCATCAACTACTTCCCTGCCACGAATTGCCGAATGCAATAGTGCGTGTACCCATCAACTACTTTCCTGCCATGTATTGTCGTATGCAATAGTGTGTGTGTCCATCAACTGCTTCCCTGTCACGTTTTGCCGTATACAATAGTGCGTGTGCCCATCAACTACTTCCCTGCCACAAATTGTCGTATGCAATAGCGCATGTGCCAATCAACTACTTCCCTACCACGTATTGCCGAATGAACACGGTGCATGCAGTAGCGTGTCCTAGCAAGTTCTCCGTTTGTCGGGTAGCTCTTTATCTGTACAAAATATTCGCGTATGACCAAATATGTTACCCGTGATTATATATTTCAGGAGTGTGGGATTCATTCTCATTCCAAGGATCTGTGTACATATACAGCGTTCAGTCTGGCGTCTCATTCAAGAAGGCTGAGGTATAAGTCTATTTTATTTATATTGACTATTTTAACCCTCTCTTCCATAAAACCGCATATTTAATCCTTTGCAAAAACAGTAGACCCAGATATAGGAGTCGTCTGACCAGGGTATGCTATGTTTGCGTGTGCTATTATATTATTCTACACCATCCATCTGCCATGGTCAAACCTTCCTGTGACCATGTGCTATTATAACAATTACTCTAATCAATATTCGTTGTGTCATTCTTTCTTGCATAAATATGCATGAAGTAATTGGTTGAAACATCATATGCATGACTGTCACATTACATTAATCTGCCACGTGTCTCCAAATGCTTCAGTTATACTGAATTGAACACCAGGGTTGGAGGGCTTTTACTATACACCGTCAATGCTGTACACTTATGTCGATCATGCATACTTCAAAACTCAGCATCAAAATTGTCGCACACGCCAGTATGTTTTACATGTAGCATGAGCATTAACAATCGCATGTGGAGTAACATGAATGTGTCTCAAAAAATGTCATTGATCGACAAATAATACTGCACGGTTTAACTATTTAACGACGTATGCTTCGCAAATTACCGCAAAGTTCGCTTTTCAAACTGACTTCAGAATCTTAATGTATGTACATTAACACTTACTTTGCACTAAACAGCACGGTATGTAAAGGGTTGTTGGTACCGAAAAAAATAGAAATATAAATTGCTACGGAAACCAACGGAACAAAATTCGCCATTGACCGGAACCTGTCGATCGATTCAAATTTGCATACCGGAAGTACTCATTCGATGTATATGTAGGTCAACAACCACTGCCAGCCATTTTTACTCGTGATAACAACATAAATAATGATCAAAGCGTTATTCCAAAAAAGAATCGAAGTCATTCAGAACCTGGCCAATGTCAGCTGATTTCCGTACAAAATCCCCGTTTCTGAAACGAATGCTCCTTTGACGGATTTAGCAGTATTCGGATAGCGATAAAATGTAGCTGAACAAATATATCCTGTCGGAAAATGGGTTGTAAGCATTATGTTCATTATATGTATACGTGTACAACTTCTGATGTTGATTAATTGAAAATGCGCATAACAAATCTTTTATTTATCTACAATGAGTTAATAAAGATTGCGTATGTTTTCTCATTTCAAAATCTCTTAAGAAACCACGTGATGCCCGGTTAGTAGACAAAGTTAGATACACATTGAATAATATTAAAATTTCGGTTGAGTGAATCTAGACACGTGTAATAAAACAAATTAACACAAGATTGGTGGCTAAATTTGTTTATTTCCATAACTTTGCAGTTATAATGTAAGCAATGTGTGGGTGTTTTAAGGAGTCCAACCGGCATCTTATACAGTAAATACAAATACATATTTTTCTCTTCGGTTGTGACCATTGCAAACATGTGCAATTTAATGTGCTCAATTTCGCTATCTGTACGACAGCTCTATGTCCGTGTTAGCGTCGTCCTTTCTGTTTGAAACCTATTTCCGAGGTTAAACAATTTCCAATTCTAAGTCTAAATTCTGAAGGGAGGTGATCCCCCGAAAGCAAAAATTGCAACACAAAAAGAGAAAATTGCAGACTCGGTTTTATTGAGTCTGTTCATGAACAGTAATTGAAAGTGCAACACTGCTCACGCCCCCTAGCACCGGCTTAAGCGGTATTCAATTTTCAGAACAAGAAGTACTGAAATTCATGATCTCGAAGGATCGGAGGGTATAACAACACTGAGAATGAAGTACGGGGCGACGTTTTACGGCTGCCACACAAGCACTTAACACCTGCTATTGTGAAGATTATAAATTCTGAAGGGAGGTGATCCCCCGAGAGCAAACATTGCAACACAAAAAGAGAAAAATGCAGACTCGGTTTTATTGAGTCTGTTCATGAACAGTAATTGAAAGTGCAACACTGCTCACGCCCCCTAGCACCGGCTTAAGCGGTATTCAATTTTCAGAACAATAAGTACAGAAATTCACGATATCGAAGGATCAGAAGGTATAACAACACAGATAATGAAGTAAGGGGCGACGTTTTACGGCTGCCACACAAAGTTCATTCTTAAATAACTGATTGGTCAGATTTTAAACCATCTAAATATTTGACCAATCGGCTACTTGAGAAAGGACTCTTTGTCGTCTCTACTTAAAAATGTTCTCATGTTAAGGAATGCGTATTTATTTCTAATTCGCCAGCATTCTCATGAGGCAGGTGTACACTTATCTATTGGTGGTATTACATCGCCCACTTGTTAACCCCTTTACGAACCGTCTGTTAACCCATTATCTCATAGGCTATTTTTAGATACAATCTCTTTGAATAAATCTACCGAAAAGGAGCGTTAACTAGAGAAAGGGAAAATTTTAGAGTTTGAAACCATTGCTCTATTTATCACAATGGTTTCACAAAGTGACTTTTACAGAGTCGTCATAAGTCGTCAATATGAGGGAATGGGTTAAGCGTATGCAGTGTTTGGTTATGAAATAAAAAAAATAGATACATGTATGGTTCTACAGCACCTGCCATGGCCGAACATTCCTGTGCCCATATACCATTTCACAAATTAATCTAATTAATATTCATGATGACGTAATGTCTTTCTTAAATATTCGAAGAGTAAATAGTAAAATAGATAATAAAATTTCTGAGCGAATATAAGCATTTTATACACTTTCTTCCTCTGATGGCATTTGTTTTGAAAATCTAGCATTGGCCGGAAGTAAATATATCTCTAGGGGGGTTTTTTCAAAACATTTCCGAAAAGTAAGATATGTCAGACAGTGTTTAAATAACATGTTTACTGATTTCTTTTTAGAAGCAGTGTCGCAAGTTTGGTGCTGAGTTAGCAAGTTTGACTACAGAGTCCGAGTTCGATTACGTTCTACGCAAGCTGCCAACTGGTTTATGTAAGTATTGTAACTAGTTTAGAAGCATCCAGAAGAATTCAATAATTGTTAGGTAAGCAGGATGGTTTAATCGAGTTTATTTGGTCAGTGCTATAGTGTTGGACCCAGCTTTAGCGACCAGTATAAACCTGAATAAACCAAGCTCTAACATAATTTGTTCTGTCACGAAAACGTAATAAATTACACTTTATCAGATTAAAATCAAAAAGTGTTTACCACTTTAACAAATTAATATGAAGTTTACATACGAATGCATAAGGTGTAAAGGGTTTGGAACATCAACACACACTACTTGACGTTAAAATACACTCAACAAAAATAGGGTTATTAAATGTTATTAATATATATCGTCGAATAAAAGAAAAACAATATATACTAGTAATAATTGTTTTAGTCAACTAAAAAATATACCCCACCTTCCCTTTGGATTAAACACTTTACTAAATGAATACTCCAATAAGAAATAATGACCTCATCAAACCTAATTAGATTAATTTTTATAATAGCACATACATTAAAATAAATAAACATACCCATTTGTGTCAGGAAGTAGTTCCTTTTCAAATAAATCTGACGTTGAAGTCAAAGGTCAATGTCAGATGAAGACCATCATGGTATGAGTCTCGTCATAATATATTCTCATATCAAATATCTAAGACTTTGGTCGAAAAACATTGACATTCTTGTACATATTTAAGGTATAAAATTTGAACTCACGGTGACAGGTCAAGGTCACAAGAAGTTTCCACAGTACCTAACACTTTGACTCCTACTTATACATCCACATGTCAAATGTTCAAACCCTTTGTCAAAAGACAAGAGCAATAACTTCCTATTTCAGTAATACTTAAAAATGACCTCTAGGTCACAAGTCAAGGTCACACGACAAGGTCACATGAAGATATATATGGTATATAACACTTCGACTTATGATGATACATACACATGTCGAATCCTACGCCCTTGCTTAAAAGACAAAATAGTTACGTCACAGACATTAGTTTCCTGTTTAATGTGCGCACGTTTGACCTCGATATCACAGGTCAAGATCAAATGAACGACATCGTGGTATGAAACAATGAGCCTTATCATGATATATTCACATGTCAACTATCTAAGACCTATGTCAAAGAACTAAAACACGTGCTAACACACGGACAATAGTTACCTATTTAAGGTACATAAATTTGACCATGACGTCAAAGGTCAAGGTTGCATGCCGGTCAACATGGTATTCAACAATTCGTCTTATCACTCTAAATCCTAGGTAAAATCAAAAGAAGACAAAAATGTTCTGGCCCGGACAAAGTTGGTATGAGAAGACCGAAAATGAGAAGAAAGTGAAGAACAAGAATGACGAAAAGAACGAAAAGAATAAGAATTCACATTAAAAGGGAATTCTGAAATTAGTAGATTCACTCCAAAGCAACAACATAATTCACTCATATTGACGCCGTTCGGCGCCTCTGAAAAAACCACTTTCTGAAACCATAGTGATGAAAAGAGCATTTGCTCCATAGGAGCAAATGCTCTTTTGGTCACAATTGTTCCAACACTACACAGTATTAAATAGTTCATTTCCTTTAGTGAATGGTCTTTTTCGGTAGAATAAGTCAAAGCGGTTGGGTCTAAAAAATAGACTATTAAGGAATGGGTTAATGCGGAAGTCTGTAAAAGCAGGTGGTTGTTTAGAGGAGTATTATACGATTTATCTACATTTTAACTAGCATGTGTACGTCGTATTAGAGGAGTGACGTTTAAATAAAGTATATACTATATGTTAAGATTTAAACTAATTACATCAAAAGTTTTATGTAACTTGTCCACATGTATACATTACATCATACTTTATTAAAATATGCTTTCTTCAATTTACCAAAAAGAACTGTCTTTAAACAAAGCGAATCAATCAGACATTATAGCTTCCTTTTTAGATTTGAATCTTTCCATCAGAAATTATTAAGTTTCGTCCAAAATATATGATAAAAGGGAGGATTTTGATTTTAAAATTGTTAATTATCCTTTTCTAGAAGGAGATGTGCCCAATTCTACATCATATGGGGTTTATATTTCTCAACTTATTCGGTTTGCCCGAGACTGTTGTTTGCTAGAAGATTCTAACAGTCGTGATTTAGTTATAACTGATAAATTTCTTAAGCAAGGTTACAGATATCACAAGCTTCGGAAAAGAAATTCTAAATTTTATTATCGAAACTTACCTCTCATTTGTAAATATAGTTGCAACCTACGGACGTTACTGCAACAAGGTATTTCTCACCCAGAATTTTATGGCGATGTTATTTACAAACTTAGGAAAATTTGGGGTCACATCCATTTTCATAATTTGTTTATAAAACGCATTAAAAATTTTAGGAAGAAAGTTTATGACCCTATTATATTGCAACGCACTGCGTGTTTGGTTATTGACCCCTTTACAGTCGGTAGATACGCTTCCCTCTTTGCTTTCACGTTGACAGCCCAAGGATAGTACTCTATGATGGTATACTCTTAAAATCAGATACGGTATAAGCTTACCAGACTCTTGTATTGCCTTTTCCCTGTCTAGCCCTTAACGGCTTTCCTGCAGTTGTCTGACTTCAGCAAAGTCATTGAGTACAAAATTGACGGACTTTTCTCAGTTGTTATGCTTTGTTTAACATATTGTCATGTTTACCGTTATCTATGTTGTGGGAAAGTCCGGCGGGGATATCCTTATTTACACTATTTATTAAGCTAGCGTGACTTTGAGATAAGTGTGAGGTTAGAACGTCCGTAAACCGGTTTAAACCCATAGTGGTGATTATGCCACTGACCATTCCAAGACGGTCCTCTCTTTGTCACCCTTACTATTGTCTTGTGTCATTGTACTTGTTATTTGTTCATGATTGGAATGTTTATCTCTTAGAGTAGTACGTGTATGTGTTAATGACTTCTGTGTTCACCTCGTGTATGTGCGTGTGTTTGGGTGTGTATTTGTGTGTGTGGCATCTTATCCATCGATGTTTAGTGGTGGTTGCGTCATGAATGTAATTTTGCCTGCTTGACTTTATCAATTTTTCATCAATTTCAGATGGATTTTAGCAAGAGTGGCATGCGGATGTTCATTTTGAAAATTCAAAATAGAAGAAAACATTGTAGACTATGATCAAAACACCCATTGAGCTGGATCTTCACTGTTAACTTACGTCGTCTTTCAAGACATAAGACATTGATATAAATGTTAAAATCCTGACGCTTTTGCCGCGCATCTGGATTAAGTCTACACTGCATACTTAACCCTTCACTTGCTGTTCACGTCAATATACTTACCTGTAAATAGTGAAGACCCAGATGAGACAGCTCCTGTAGGAGCTGTCTCATCAGGGTCTGCACTATTTACAAATTGATTGTGCAACCAGTGCACTCCACAGCAGTGATTGCACATAGCAAATATATTGTAGACATTTAATATATATGCAATTATACAACAGGGCATGGGTAAAGAAGGAGAAATGTATTTTAAAATTCAGCAAGCGAAGGGTTAAATTGAAAAGTTTTTATAAGTTCAGTCATTCATCTCATGAATATTAATGTTAGAAATAATGTCGTCATCAGCAATATTAATTAGATGATTTTTTAAAATGACAGATTAGCACATTATTCCCTAGTGACGCATTTTCCACCACTATAAAAATCACATTTTGAAACCATTGTAATAAATAGAGCATTTGCTCCAGAAGAGCAAATGCTCTATCTATCACAATGGTTTCAAGAGTAAATAATTCTAAAACTGTCCTTTTCTATAGTTAATGTTCCTTTTCGGTAAAAATAGCCTAGGAGAGAATGAGTTAACACAGCAAGTTTTTGCCGTGTTGGAATTCTAGAATTAGACCTATATATTATTACATAAGAAAACAGTGCAGACCATTTTCTACGCCCGAATTATAATATGGCGGGCACCGCCTATCCGCCCGTCTGTCCGTTAGTACTTTCTTATGCAGATAACATTTAATTCAACCTAAGTGTTTGCATGGACGTTTTATATTAATGTGCTGTTTTGCATAACTATCAGCAAACTAGGAATGCATTATCCGTTCTTGAGTTACCCCTTATTATTTTTGTCTTAGAAAACTCTTGCTTAGATACCTCATCTTCCATATTTCAGTGGGATTTTTCATAATTGCATAGACTTATAGTTGTGTCTAAAGGTGAGATAAATTATTTTGCATTAATCCGTATTGATTTACCCACTTTGTTGTTGTCCTTAACAAGTTATTTATGGAATAACACTTCATTTAATACCCAATGGAATTTCATCCTTCTTCTATGGCTGATTGATATTGGTGTATAAGTATGCACACAGATCAGATTGTTTTATGAAGTTATTGCACTTCCCCTTTATTTTAAAATGATTTGGCAGAAATGTTTCTCAACAGTAGACACTGCGTCAGATTGCAATAATTATAACACTATAATAGGAATCAGACTTCATTCCAAACTGTCATTGTCGTTACTGAATTAATTAACTTTTCTGAGTTCTGTTTTCAAAATCCCTTCCGCGCTGTAACTTCGTTGTGCATTAACCCTTTCCCTCATATAAACGCTGTGTCACACCTTTGAATAAAGAGTAGTCTTATAATTATCAGGGTCCATGCTTATAAAACTTTTAGTTGAGTCTGAGATCGTTCTCAAGTTTTTGATTGGTCAGATTTGAGCCTTTGGCTCAAATCTGACCAATCAAAAGCTTGAGAATTCAAATCTGACCAATCAAAAGCTTGAGAACAAATTCAGACTCAACTAAAAAGCTTTATAAGCATGGACCCAGACATCCATCTGATCTGTATCTGCTCTGTTTGCTTATTGAATTATACTAGTCTGACCCTACAGTTTCTACCAGCACCAACTACTGTTTTGTATACAGCAAAACCTCTCTAAAACGGACGTTAAATTTAGTATAAATATCGATCGTGGAGACAGGTGGCAGCTTTCTGCATGACTTTTACACTGCATTAAGCAGCCACCTACCTAAAAGTATCTAATTTCTTCTCTACTAGAATTCCGGTTTAGAGAGGTTTTACTGTATATGTCATCATGAAACTCAGCTAATAATTACTCGTGATTTTTTTATGCCCCGAATCTTGAATTGGTGGTATATAGTTATTGAACTGTCCATGTGTGTCCGTGTATCCAGGTGTCCGTGTACAGCTTGTCTCATAATACTGTTATTAATAACTACTGATAGGTAGGAACGTCAATTTTTTGTGTTAGTACATCTTGGGATGGCGGAGTGTTGTGGTCTCTCTGACCTTAAAATTGAGCATATCTCCTATTTTATCTCAGGAAGAAATGCCGAATTTGGTGTGTGAGTACATCTTGTAATGACAATTTGACGTGTACCATTTCCAGGTCTCAGTGAACTTGTCCTTGCTTCCGTGTATCTGTGTGTTCGTACAGAGCTTTTCTGGAACATATCTCCTGTAGTACCTAAGGTAGAAATGCGAAATTTGGTGTGTGAGTACATTTTGGGAAGCGGGGATATTGCGTACCATTTTCAGGACTCTTGAACCTTGCAACTGACCTCTTACCCCGGTTATAGTAAGGTATTGTCTCCTAGTTTATTCGAAGTATCAATGCCGAATGTGTTGCGTGGGTGCAAATTAGAAAGGCGGAGTAGCGAGTACCATTTGCAGGTCTGTGACTTTGACCGCTGAACTGTGCTATAGAAAAACCTTTTCTGGAGCGTATCTCCTCTATTACTTGAGCAAGGAATGCTATGGTGTGTTAATACATGTTTTATTTCAAAGTGTGCCGTAAAGTTTTAATTTTTCTGGGCCGTTGACCTCCGTAGAACAACTGGTGTATAATTACATCTTGGGAATTCAAGTCACACTGTGCAAAACACATTTCATGGTCAATAATTTGCCTTAGGGGCATTTGTGACCTACTGTAACACATTTCTTATTTACATAAGTATTCGACAGAGAAAGGATTAAGCAAACTTAAAGTAAAACGTCAGAAATTGTAGACCTCTTTCGGGCGTATATTGGCCTGTTGTGTGGAGTTTTTGTTTCTATGTAGTGTTGGGAAGCCAGTGCTAGACTGTACATGAATCCTATTCAATCTCCTGTCTGGTGTCGTGTATTTTGATGTTATTCGGATAGCCTCGGCACCTCATACGGATCAAAGCATTGGTAATGTGTTGAGAAGAAATTAAATAACAGTAGAAAATCGAAACAACTGTAAAACTAAATGTAACAAATAATGATAGATCTAGTATGATCTAGTATGAATATTAATTGCAACTTTTTAAATTACTAGTGAGCACGTGGATGGGCCATGGTTGAACCTGTAGTATTTAGTCTACAGCAGAATCTGTCTTTTGGCGCCTAATTCAAAAGTGTCGTCTGCAATAATAATTTCGTATTAAATATAATTCTAAACTAAATAATAAAGATATATTAGCAAAACATTTGTTTTTTTATGAACCAGTATGCTTGGGCTAAAAAATTAGAAAACAGTGTGAAGTCCCAAGTCAGATGCCGCCTTGAAAAGGCGGCATCTGACCTGGGACTGCACTGTTTTCAATGGTGCCAACAGGCGACATTGGCACCGAAAGAGTTATTACAGGGCAGATATATATATTATTCTATAAGCAAATAAAACACCTTGATCAGACGACTTCTGTTCTGCGTCTAACCATTTTGCAACGGCATTAACCCTTTCCCTTATATAAACATGTTTTCACGCATTTGCAAACAGAGTAGACCCAGATCAAACGGCTCCCATAGGAGCCGTCTGATCAGGGTCTGCTCTGTTTTCCAATAAAATTTGATAGACCTGTTTTTTAGTTTTAAAATGTCTATAATTGTCCATCCTCCACATTTCAATAAAACTGAAATTAACATAGAACAGAGAACGCGTTAAACAGTGTCTCCATAAGATGGCATGCAGAGCAAATGTTCGAATTCAGATTTTCAAACAGTCTTGATATTTCGGATGCTGATGAGCTGGGGGGTTCAAATTTTAGAGGATAAATGTTTCATGGTCTCATAATCAATTTGTCTTACATTTACAGACTGGTTTGGAACTCAGGTAGTGAATAACACAGTTTGGAAATGGTTTGACGGAACAGTGATGGAGGACTGGGTATGGGAAGACCCTAACGTACCTGTAGGGTCCGACTCCTGCACAATACTCTCTACACGATATCATAGCGCATGGAAAATGCCTTGCTTTGCGCCAGTAGACGTGACCTGTGAGATAAAAGATTTAAACTGAACAGGTTGTATACCCTTGCATAAACACTATGTGAGAGTCGTAAGAAAAATCATAAACACGTTGTTGCAATTAGAAATATGGTACTGAAAGTTAATATTAGTATTCACGGTAGTATGTCATTCCATTTCTATCATAAAGAGTTGTTAACCCTTTCCCTCATATTGACGACTTTTGACGACTCTGTAAAAGTCACTTTGTGAAACCATTGTGATAAATAAAGCATTTGCTCCTATAGGAGCAAATGCTCTTTTTATAACAATGGTTTAAAACTATAAAAATTCTAAATTTTTCCTTTTCTCTAGTTAATGCTCCTTTTCGGTAGATTTATCTAAAGAGGTTGTATCTAAAACTGGTCTATGAGGTATTGGGTTAAGCAAACTTTGAATTAAAAAATTAAATCAAAATGGGACAAAACTGTAGTTTAACATTTAGCCTGCTGCGGGCGGATGAGTGATTACCTTTGCAAACAGTTTGGATCCAAATGAGACGCCTAGGATCCAAGCTGTTTGATACTTTGACAGTTCTGTTGAAAGAAATATACAAGATATAATAATTATGACAAGTGAAATCGATGACGATTTCTACAAATAAAGTTTGCCCAGCAGCTTAAAGGTACATGTGTGTTTTTGAAAATCCTGACTTTGCTATTTTCAAGGTGTTTCGAATGTTTCTATTAACGAGAAAACGTAGATGACGAAATTAGCAGACACAGTTCGGTCAAATATTATCAGGATCTTTATTCGTTTGTATTCATCAGCATTCACTGTCGAAAATTGAAGACCATGATCAATCACCGGATCCATGGATGACCGGACAGTTAGTGTCTAAAGTTTCGTTAAATAAACATGGGTAAAGTTTCTCATCCCTTTAATCCGTGAAAGAAGAAATTATGGCATCATGAATCAGGTGCGGATCCAGGATTTCAGATAAGGGGGGGGCGTAGAAATGTTTTGGAGGGGGGCTAGATTTTTATGTTTGATGACATAAATAAATAGTGTGTTTGTAATACACGTTGGAAAAGAGCTTACTTGGGTGAGGGAAATAAAACACTCCTACTCAATCATTGATGTAATGATTTTAGTAGATACAGTAAAACCTCTCTATAACGACTACTAAATTACATCAATTATTTTGTGTTAAAGGCAGGTAGCTGCTTAAAGCAAGGTGAAAGTAAAACAGAACGCTCTAAATACCTGCTCTAAATACCAACTCATTTACACAAGTTTGTGGTCGTTTTACTGTATATAGATCTACAATATTACTAAAATAATTGTTTATGCAATTTTAGGGGGGTAAGCCAGCTCCGCCCCCTCTAAATCCGCGCCTGTGAATATTAATACGATCATTTTTATACTGGCATATGAGCACAGGAAAATTGTCAATGGCAAATATTGTAAAATCAAATATATATATATATATATATTACAAACAGGACAAACCCTGGCTGGACGGCTCATATTGGAGCCGTCTGATCGGGGTCTACTTCATTTGCAAAGAAGTTGAACGGCGTTATTTATGGTGGAAAAATAGAAACAACGGATCAATTCTAAAGAAAAATTCAACGAGTTCAAACAATGGATGTTTAAAGTTTTGTATAATGGACTAGGAGTACTATCTTTTGCAGTATGTGTTGTTCTTAATGTACATTTTAAATATATATCTTTGATACTCTTGAGTTGACATAATGTAACTAGATATTCTATTCTATCACCCATCTCCATGTGTTTTGTCCTCTAAATACGTAAGCGATTAGTAACAGTGGCATTTCTGTCTGTCGTTTGTTTCTATTTCGGATGGTGCTATTTTGCAACACATATTAATGCAGCCATTTCATTGGATGAGCGAAGTAAAACTTTGGAAATCCGTGATGTCACGTGAATGGTTCCTTCCTCGACCATTTGAAGCTAACTGACATAACTCGCTAGTTTTACATCATTGTTTGATACTGGGGACTAAAAAGGTGGATATTGGTGATACATGTAGATTAGAGTCGCTTTATTGAATCACGCCATCTTTTGAACTGCATATGTTCAGAGTATCGCTGTGATAAGGTGAGACTGGGGTGAACAACGTTTGTCAATGGTCCAGAAAACACGTAAAAGTTTGAGAAAATCATTGTTGAATTTATTATAATATACATGTATTTGATACCGTCGGAACATTATACTTACTTGGTAGTGAACTATCTTGGTTTTTAGTAGCCGAAGGATTACGAAATTATCATATAAATTGCAAGAGTTACAGACTTGTTTGTACTTGAGATACACGGGTTTCCGTTCTGTCAGTTATAACCCTTGTTCATTATATAGTATACACAGACTCCCATGAAACGGTATAGACCCCCTTGGTGTAACTGGGTCTATTAGTTCTAGTAGGCAAGTGTAACTTGGTCGTTTGGTTCCAGTAGATAAGTGTGGATCTATAAGACTTACGAATGGTCAACCCTTTGAGAAACTATGGACTGGGTGTTACATGTAACTCGCCCGGATCATGATGAGATGCCAAGTTGGTCGGTATGGTATCTCATCTGGATCCATGCTGTTTGCAGTCTGATATCCTTCTCAAGTATCTGATTGGTAAGATTCTGAACAGGCTCAGAATCTCACCAATCAGATGCTTGAGAATGATCTCAGACTCGAGCAAAACGTCGTGGATAGTGTGATAAGGGTTAATAGAATACATGTACAATATAACCCCTCTAATACGACCACTTAATGAACAAACATTTCTCCCTTTATAACCAAGTGGTAGTTTAATGCAGGACGAAATTTATGAAGAAAGCTCGCTTTCTGTATGACTTTCGTCCTGCATTAAGCTACCACCTGCCTCTGCCACCCAGAATGATGACCCTTTTTGGTGGTCGCATTAGCGGGGTTTTACTGTTGTTGTTATTGTATTGAAGTATATGAATCCCTCTAATGCAACCTTCCAAATGAGATATAAAGTTTGGTCTTTAGAGACATAAGGCAGCTTAACGCAGGACGAAAGTAATGCAGAGAGCTCCTACAGATGATATATTAATGCAGGATGAAAGTTATACAGACAGAGCTTACAGGAGCTTCCTGAATTTATTTCGTCCTGCATTAAGCATCCACTTGCTTTTAAAGGCACCGATGCATTCTCATTAAATGGTCGGTTTAGAGAGTTTTGGTGTATTAGATATTATATGTGTCTGTCCAGATTGTCTTTGTTATATTTATCTGTACCATTACATCAACATGGCCCAACATTCCCCCCTGCTAGTTTAAACTATAAAACACTAAGGCACGAATATCAAATAATGTTTTCTGTAGTGATGGCAATACAGTAAAGCCTGTCTATAACGGCCACTAAATTGTGTTAATTAGTTGGTATTTAGGGCAGGTGGCTGCTTAAAGCAAGGTGGAAGTTAAACAGAACGCTCCTATAGGAGCGTTCTGTTTTACTTTCACCTTGCTTTGAGCAGCCACCTGCATTTAACACAAAATACTTGATGTAATTCAATGGCCGTTATAGAGAGGTTTTATTGTACAAATACAAATCAGGTTGCGAATGGGTACGATGAGTGTAAAATATTCACATTTGTAACTGTGTTTTTTGAATGTATCAATTACATATCAGTTGCCCTTTACAGTTGTGGCACATAAGTTGTTCTTATTATACCCTCACAAACAAAGTTTGGGGATATATAGAAGTCACCTTGTCGGTCGGTTGGTTGGTCGGCCGGTCGGTCGGTTGGTCGGTCTGTCGGTTTTTGTTTCCGCGCGGTTTCTCAGTAACCGCTGACTAGAATTTAATGAAAATTGACATGATGCTTTATCATAAAGAGGATATGTGCATCCAATTATTATTTTTCCGGCTCAGTGATTTCCTTACAGAGGTATGTCCCCTTTGTTTAATTGTTTTGCGTTGGTTTGTTTCTGCGAGGTTTCTCAGCAACTGCTAACTAGAATTCAATGAAACTTGACATGATGCTTTATCATAAAGAGAAAATGTGCATCCAGCTATTATTTTCCGGCTCAGTGATTTCCTTACAGAGTTATGTCCCTTTGTTTAAAATGTTTGTGTTGGTCGATCTGTTGACTGTTGTTTCCGCGCGGTTTCTCAGTAACCGCTGGCTAGAATTCAATGAAACTTCACATTGTGCTTTATCGTAAAGTGGAGGTGTGCATCAAATTATTATTTTGCGGCTCATTAATTTCCTTACAGAGTTATGTCCCTTTGTTGAAATTTTCTGTGTAGGTCTATTAACTTTTGTTTTCGCGCGGTTTCTCAGTAACTGCTGACTAGAATTGAATGAAAATTGACATGATGCTTAATCATGAAGAGGGCATGTGCATCTAATTGTAATTTTCCAGCTCTTTGATTTCCTTACAGAGTAATGTCCCTTTGTTTAATTGTTTTTGTGTTGGTCTGTCTGTTGACTTTTATTCCGTACGGTTTCTCGGCGACCTCTGACTGGAATCATATGAAACTTGACATGATACTTAATCATGAAGAGGAAATGCCCATCCAATGATAGTTTGACAGTTTATCTGTTTACTTACATAGGTATGCCCCTTTGAATTCTGGTCTGTTGGTCAGTCTGTTGACTTTTTTCGCGCTGGTTCTTAGCAACTGCTTACTGGTTTCCGATGAAACTTAACATGATGCTTTGTCATAAAGAGAACATGCACATCCAGTTAAAGTTTTCCAGATGATTTGTATCTTCTTACATAGTTATGCCCCTTTGTTTAAAAGTTGTGTGCTGGTCCTTCTGTTGACTCTTATTCCAGGCTGTTTCTAAATAAACGCTGACTGGAATCCAATGAAACTTGACATTATGCTTTATCATAAAGAGGACATGCGCATCCAGTTATAGTTTCTAGTTTATCTCTTTTTCTTACAGAGTTATGCCCCTTCGAATTTTGCAGATCTTTTTCATGTGACAGTCACGTTTGTGGGGGTATTAATCACCTTCAGTGATAGTTCTAGCTCAGTACGTGCAATACCATCATTTAATTTCCCATTATGTATGCATGTGCTTATTTCCTTTTACATGTTTTCCACAATTAATTTTATACAGCATGTTTACTACTGTTTAAGGCTTTTAATGTCTTAATCATTTCCTTCATATAAACGTTTTTAACGTCTTTGCAAACAGAGTAGATCTAGATCAGACGGCTCTTGTTTTACATTTTGATCAGGATATGTCCTGTTTACTGACTACTACCAACTACTGTTTGTGAAATGTTTACTAGCATATGTGTACTGCCTACAACCTTCTACTTACTAATCCATGTTTACTACCAATTGTTTACCGACTACCGTCAACTACTTTTGTAGCATGTTTAATAGCAATTGTTTACTGCCTATAACCATCTACTTACTGTGTCCTGTTCACTACCAACTGTTTGCTCACTACTACAAACCTTTTAAAGCAACCTTCATACTATCGACTGCGTAGTGGTTTATGTGGCATTTCCCCATTCATATCTAATCTGTCACTTTCTCTTATAACTTTCTGTCAACCAGGTAGTGCTTACTGTCGTGTTATCCCATTCACCTCTCTCACTTTCTCTTATAACTTTCTGTCAACCAGGTAGTGCTTACTGTCGTGTTCTCCCCATTCACCTCTCTCACTTTCTCTTATAACTTTCTGTCAACCAGGTAGTGCTTACTGTCGTGTTCTCCCCATTCACATCTGTCACTTTCTCTTATAAATGTCTGTGATTCAGGTAGTGCTTACTGTCGTGTTCTCCCCATTCACATCTATCACTTTCTCTTATAAATGTCTGTGATTCAGGTAGTGCTTACTGTCGTGTTCTCCCCATTCACATCTGTCACTTTCTCTTATAAATGTCTGTGATTCAGGTAGTGCTTACTGTCGTGTTCTCCCCATTCACATCTGTCACTTTCTCTTATAAATGTCTGTGATTCAGGTAGTGCTTACTGTCGTGTTCTCCCCATTCACATCTGTCACTTTCTCTTATAAATGTCTGTGATTCAGGTAGTGCTTATTGTCGAGTTTTTCCTATTTACATCTGACGCGTTCTCTGTAAACCAGGTAATGTCTACTGTCGTGTTCTCCCAATTCACATCGGTCACTGTCTGTTAAAACTTACGGTCGACCAGGTAGTGTATACTGCCATGTTGTTCCCATTCACATCCGTCCCTTTCTCAGCATTTATTGTCAACTACATAATGCTTACTGTCGTGTTCTGTCCTTTCACCTCTCTCATTTGCAATTATAATTTTCTGCCACCTGTGTAGTGCTTATTGCCGTGTCCTTTCACCTTCTCTTCTTACTTACTGTCATCTACGTAGTTCTTACTACATATATATTGTGTTATCCCCGCTCCCCTCTATCTCCTTCTACGCTCAACACGGCAGGATTTATGGAATCCTTCTTAACCTAATTTTTAATTTGATGTTGTTTTTATTTATTATCCATATTCAGGTACATGTACATGTATTGTCCTGTTTTATTGACCTGTAAAAATGTGAATATTCCTACGTCGCTGAAAGGATATATTTAGCTTGGGTAAACTTGTGTTTCAAACGTTTTTCACGAGATTCACAATAAATGTACAAGTACTCGAATAAGCCAAATAGGACAGCTTTTATTAGCGGAAACAATCGATATCAACCGAAGCTATTTATGGCGTGTTCAGCAAGCGTGTAATTATTTAAATTTTGACAGGTTAATAAAACAGGACAATAAATACTAGAAATAGATTTGTGTATCTGAAAATATACCAACGCGTGGCAGAACTACATGTATGTACGGTTTTCCATAGAACTATTCCAATACATTTTTACCCCTGCGACCAACAGGCAAACGCAGTGCCATCAGCTAATAACGAATGCATCTTTGACCAGGGTAAATGGTATGAACCATAGTTTAAGAGAGTGGTAACATATATGTGTAAATACTGATCAAATATCGCGTTCTGATAGACGATTGATCTGGGACAACACTGATTACTCGCGTCATTGTGTTCGCTTTACTGGTGTAGCAAACTAAATAGCTAAATCTAAATAATTACTGAATCAGTATTACAGATTAAGTTAATTTGTAATATGTGTTGCTAGATTGTTATATAGATATCGTAAATAAAATGTTTTGTTAGAATTGTTCGTTTTGCTATTTGTACAAATGCCAGTTGGAATGAAGATTTCTTTGCCACTACCTTTATCATTATATCATTAACAGTGTTCGAGTTTGTTTCAACTTCATCATACAGTCAACACCCCTCTAATGCGACCACCAAACAAAAGCAGGTGGTAGCTTAATACATAGTCACAGCAGTGTACTCAAGTACTAAATTCGTCATTTCTCCACCAAAGCCTGTGTTGTGACCACTCTTTAGAATCGTCTCTTCGACACGATTCTAAAGAGTGGTCACAACACAAGGTGTGGTGGAGAAATAGCAGTTATACTTGAAAATGTTTTAATTCACGCATATTTCCTAGATCTCTGCACAACGAAAGTATGTTTCCTCCTGATTAACCCATTCCCTCATAAGCTATTTTCAAACATTACATCTTTGAATAAGTCTACCAAAAAGGAACATTTACTAGAGCAATTGAAACTGTTTGAATTGTGTAGATTTGAAACCATTGTGATAAATAGAGCATTTGCACAATGGTTTTATTATCAAAAATACCTTACCTGCTATGCTTAGCTACTATACCAGTATGCTTTTAACACCTTCCGGATTTTTTTGGTGCACCACCTGCCTATGCCCTGATTTTGTCATGACCCGGACACATGCGGTCCGCGATTTAGACTTAATCACAATAATCCTCATTCTATTTCCGGAAGGCTTACTGTACAGACGTGTATCGACAGATAAGGTCAGTCAGAACAACACCACACTCTGGAAATTCGAAGACTAATTCGAATACTATTGGATACGCTCCAAATTATTGGAATTAATCATATCGTATTCGATACTTGATAATTGATTTTACTCCAAAAGCTCTCGTAAATTGCAATGCCCCAAATACGAGGCGCGTGCAACCACAGGAAAGGAGACTGGGATTCTCACAAGACCTGTCTCTCTTGCTGTGGTTGCAGAGCATCATCTCCGTGCGACACTTCTATTAAGTGGTCACAGGAGAAATGGAAGCAAGCAGCTTCCAGACGGACGCATGCGAGCCGGGCTGCTAAAAAGCGTGCATCGACAGATGCACGCTCGCAGCGGTCCGACTCGTCTGCTTCCAGTCGCAGCGTGGCGGGGGCCCGATCAAGGGATCGCTCGCCACTGCTGAGCGACTCGGCAGCCGAATTATCGGCTGCCAACCCTCCCAAATCACTTGGGAAAGGTGCCGACCTATTCGCACGTGGCACCGGGCAGGAATTGCCCGGTGACGTCATAGGCCCGGCCTTTACCTCGCCAGGCACCGGGCAACATTTGCCCGGACCCGGCTCCGGGTATAAATTGACTGGGCCCGGCTCCGGCCATGCCTCGCCGGGTCCCGGCTCCGGGCAAAATTTGCCCGGACCCGGGTTTACCTAACCCCGGCCCCGGCCAAAACTTACCGGGTGAATTACCCGGCCCGGTCTTACCTGGTCCCGGCTTCGGCCATGACTCGCCGGGTCCCGGCTCCGGGAATAAATTACCCGGCCCGGGTTTACACTCCGGTCATCCCGGGCAGATTAATTTGCCCGGCGATAATGAGACTGCGTTTTACGCAGACACTCGCCGGCCATCGGACTTTCTTTTCCCGCATTTGTGACGCACAGTGCATCAACCGAATGTAGACACTACCATGTCGGCTCTGCACAATAGCACTCGCGGATCTCCGGCTAAACCTTCAGGGCATGAAACGCCCCAGAAGCGAGAAAGCCGCGGTGATTCACGGAGACATTCAGTGAGCTCCCGAGGTTCATCCCGAACCGGAAGTAGTTCAAGCTCTTCCGGAAGTGGATCCTCCACAAGCCCTCACCATTATAGGAGAGGCCATCGGAGTAATTCTCGGCGGCGCAAACGCACTAGGAGTCATTCCAGGCGTCGGCGCTCGCATTCGAGACACTCCCGGCGGCGCATGCGCACTCGGAGTTCTTCCAAGCGTCGGCGCTCACATTCTAGAAGCCATTCTAGACGCCGTTCACGTTCGAGGAGCCCCTCGAGACGTCGGCGCTCACGTTTTAGAAGTGATTCTAGACGGCGTACATCTAGAAGTCGATCGCGCTCTCATAGGAGGCATTGGTCTAGGCGAGTATCTCACACGAAATCATCTCGCCGACACCTCTCTCCATCCAAGAGTAGACATGAGTCTAAACGCTCTACACGTCCTACTCCTGTGCATAAACAGAGCGGTCGCCAGGCAACTCTTCCGGTGACACCGGAAAGAGAAATGCCCCCCCGGATGTACGCCCCCCGGACATGCAATTGCCCCCCCCCCGGTCAACTGCCCCCCCCCCCCCCCCCCGGACATACAAATTTTGCCACCCCGGTCATCTGCCCCCCGGTCATTCCTATTGTATCAATAGGACAACCGCTGGCGGCCCTGAAAAACCGGCAATCAGTTTGCACACCCACATAGGGTAGTGGCAAACCAAATTGAGCAAAATCAGTCAACCCAATTGACTTCGGCACACGGTTTGAGGCCTCATATGACTTCTAATAGAGTCACACAGAGCCTCCCGTCAAACGCCACACCTTCAAATCCAAATACTATTTGGATAAGAAACGAATCTGGCATTCTGGAGATGGCGAACATTGGGCCGTTGATACACAATCCGGTCTCTAGTTCGAGCCTCCCTGCTTTTCTTCCTAACAGGCCACCGTCGCCCCCCCCCTTTCTATAAGGGCACCGGTTGACGACTCTCTTATGCTGGAAGGTGACAATGTCACTGTGGTACCCAGCAATAGAGACACTATGCCCCCCCCCCCGGAACTACATCCGGACTTGTCCATGAGTAATGGCGATCGCCCTGATCCCCCCCCTCTGAACCAGATGGCTCAGAAGCGGGACAGGAGCTAGATCAATACTACCTGGCCCCAATCAACCAGGTGTATGAGGCCATGTTTAGTTCACTAGATGAGGAGAGTTGCCCTCGACCTCCTCAGACAGTTATCGGGGAACCGGTAACTGTCACCGAGAGGAGGGCCCGCAAGCGTGAGCCCGACAGAGTCGGCCGCTCCGCGCGGGCAGACTTACGTCTACCGATCGGTTCTACCACCACGGCGGTTTTCCAGGCCTTGGAGCTGGCAAACAAAGTCAATGCCAATCAGGTCTGGAAAGCCCCAAAGGACTCTTCGGATCCTAAACCGGTGGAGGGTGGCAAGAGTTATAAACCTCCTGTGCCTGATCCCAAGACAGGGTTAGATCTGTCCAAGATCCCCCACCTAGACAATGACGCGGGGAAACTGAAGCAGATTTCAGTCCCCACAGCTTCATCAGTCGCTAGTATTCCATACTCCATGCTGGAGTCGTGGGAATTACGCGAGAGGAAGGCATTAGGGCTGGCCAATCAATTGGACCTGATGGCAGCCTCTGCTTTTGAGATGTCCTGTGAACTTACGGATGCAGTGCCCGAAGAACTTCGGGCACTTCTCATCCACCTGTCTCGCACGACGCAGATGTTGTCCTACAACTCTGCGTCGTCGATGGCGGAAATGTTACGTTTCCGCCGAGACATGGTTCTCGATACGATCACACCCGGTTTCATGCTGGAACCGGGTATGACATCTCTCAGGACGGCCCCCTTTACAGCTGACACGCTGTTTGGGGGGCGCATCAACGCTGCGTTAGCTGCCGACAAGGACGACCAGCTGCACGCTTCGTTGGCACGGGGTAGCATTAACCAACGCTCGGGCGGAGTTTTTAAACAACCTGTTTCAAAATCCCCCGCAGCAGCCCCTCAGTCCAGGAAGGGAGGACGAAAAAGCACCTTTAATAGGCGCTCGATCATCCCCCCTCCTGGAGGCCAGAACCGGCAACCTTCATTTAAGAAGGGCCCCGGTAAAGGCCGTTTCTCGAAGGCCGAGTCTAAGGACTCCAAGCCTTCTCCCTACAAGGGCGGCCCTCCAAAGGGCCAGCCCTAGGGACTCGCCCTTTCTGCCGCCCCCGCCTCCGATGCCGGAGATACCAGTTGGAGCCAGGTTGGTGTTCTTCACCGAACGCTGGCTCCAAATAACAACAGACGCGTGGGTCCACTCCCTTGTGTCAAACGGCCTCACCTTCCAATTCAAGGAAAGGCCGCCTCTCTCACGCGTTCCAATCGAACTGGTATCTTCGCATCCACATATCCCAGACGCCATTCTCGGTCTTCTGGGAAAACAGGCGGTGGAAAGGGTTCAAGACGTCCGGTCTCCGGGCTTTTACAGCCGTCTCTTTCTTGTACAAAAGAAAAACGGCTCATGGAGACCCGTCATAGACCTGAAAGTGCTAAACAACTTCCTAGTGAAGCCCACTTTCAAAATGGAGACTCCGGCCCTCATCCGGAAATCCATCAGACCCATGCATTGGGGTGTGTCTCTGGACCTGGAAGATGCATTCTTTCATGTCCCAATCCACACCAGCTACCGGAAGTACCTACGGTTCGCATATCGCGGCCAGGTGTACCAGTTCCGTGCTATGCCGTTTGGGTTGGCAATAGCACCTCGAGTTTTCACAAAACTCATGGCTGCTGTAGGTGCACACCTACGTCTGCGAGGTGCCCTACTCCTTCAGTACTTCGACGATTGGTTACTACACCAACTGAACCGCGAAGTACTGTTGTCCAACCTACAATTCGCATGGAACGAGCTCCTTTCTTTAGGGCTCCTCCTCAACGCGAAGAAATCGGAACTAGTTCCAACTCAAGACTTTACGTTTGTGGGAATGAATTTCCTCACACAAACGAACAGAGTCAGAGTTTCTCGGCAGAGAATCGCAGACCTTCTGACGCGGGTCAGATGGGTCCTGTCTCAACCTTTTCTCACTGCCAAACAGTTCCAATCTCTCAACGGTATCCTGAGCTCTGTCTCAGACTTCGTAGTTCTAGGGCGGCTTTACCTCCGCCCTCTACAGATCTACCTGTCAGATCGTTGGAAGTGGACAAGAGAAAATCAGCTAGCTCTGATTCCTATTCTCCCTTCCCTGGTTCCACACCTTCACTGGTGGCTCAACGAGCAAGTGTTGCTGGAGGGAGTTCCACTACTCCCTCCACAACCGCCCCTGCATCTCATCACGGATGCAAGCATGGTGGGCTGGGGAGCCCACCTGGAACCACTCAGCGTGACGGTGTCGGGCACATGGTCTCCACAGGAAACCAAGCTCCACATCAACAATCTGGAAATGAGGGCAGCTCATCTGTCTGTCCTCCACTTCCAAGAGCACATTCGAAACGAGTGCGTTTTACTGTCGACAGACAACACCTCGGTGGTGTCTTACATACAGTGCCAGGGGGGAACACACTCCCGCTCTCTGTTTCAAGAGACGAAGGTCCTCCTGGACTTGTGCAGGGCCCTCAACGTCTCAATATCAGCCAAACACATTCCGGGTCGCCTCAATGCATTGGCGGACGGTTTGTCTCGCAAACACCAGTTTCTTCCTTCGGAGTGGACACTCCATCAGGAAGTAGCGAATCTGATATTCTATCAGCTGGGAGAGCCAATGGTCGATCTGTTCGCAACAAGGAACAATCACCGCCTCCCCCTGTACGTAAGCCCAGTTTACGACCCAGCGGCTTGGGCAGTAGACGCGCTTTCGTTCGATTGGGACCGGCTGGACGCTTACGCCTATCCCCCGCCAATCCTGATCCCTCAGATCCTAGCCAAGATCAGAGTGAGCAATTGCCAGATCCTCCTGGTGGCCCCCTGGTGGCCCAGGAGATCATGGTTCAACGACCTCCTAGGTCTGCTCAGAGCCCTCCCCAGGAGTCTGCCCAGCAGGCCAGACCTCCTGTCACAGAGAGGCAACCGACACGCGGACCCAGACATGTTCCACCTACACGTCTGGCCGTTATCCAGCAATCTCTCCGTAAGAAACGCTTTTCTTCGAGAGCAGCAGCCCTCATTGCATCTGCAAGACGGCAATCCACCAGATCGGTATATGACTCCAGATGGAACATATTCACCGATTGGTGTGTTCGAAGGCAAATTGATCCACTCAATCCCTCTACTAGACGGATAGCGGATTTTCTTATCTACCTGTTCGATGAGAAAAAGCTGTCGCTTAGTTCCATCAAAGGTTATAGATCCATGCTTTCTCAAACCCTGGCCTTTCACAAATCTTCTAAGGTTTGTTCGGACCCTACGATTTCCGAGCTCATACGAGCAATGGAACTCAAACGTCCAGTTACCAGATCACTTGCTCCCAAGTGGGATCTAGCTTGTGTACTTTGGTCTCTGACTAAGGCATCCTATGAGCCATTGGCTCAAGCGACCCTACAGTTGTTAACTTGGAAAACAGTGTTCCTTCTAGCCATGGCTTCAGCCAAGCGCAGAAGTGAGCTTCATGCTTTCTCTGTAGAGGATCGCCATCTTCGTTTTGATTCCTCAGACGGCTCGGTTACGTTGTTGTGTCAACCCGGCTTTTTAGCCAAAACCCAGCTTCCGTCTACGGTTCCTAAGCCGATTAAGATTCCCAGTCTTTCCCGCACCTGCGGCGAAAACGACGAGGATAGACTATTGTGCCCGGTGCGGGCTCTCAAATTCTATCTGAAAAGAGTGAAACCTTTTCGCGGCACACGCAAAAGGCTTTTTCTCCCTTTAAAAGGGGGGGACGTGTCTGCGGCCTCCATCTCTCGTTGGGTTTCTTCGACAATTAAGAAAGCTTACTCATCACTCTCTTCTAGAGATCTATCTCTATTCAAGATTAGAGCGCATGAAGTCAGAGCTTTGTCGACATCCTGGGCTTTTGTAAATCACACACCCCTAGCGGATGTGTTACAAGCGGCTTTTTGGAGGAATTCCACCACCTTTTCAACGTTCTATCTGCGTTCGTTCGAAAGTCAACATGATAATCTATACATGTTAGGCCCTTTAGTGGTGGCACAAACTGTGGTGACTGCGACGGAACATACTGACTAGTACACTATTCCGTGAAAGTTCATACCATAACTAACGAAGACTAGCTGAGAACCTTGGTTAATGGGTTTTGCTGTGATGGGGAGCAACACGCTAACCTTCCCGCCTCAGCTGCAAACTCAGCTAAGCATAGCAGGTAAGGTATTTTTGATAATAAAACAATTTTTTTAAGTAAAATTCATTTTAATTATAAAATACTTACCTGCTATAGGTAACGCCCACCTCCCACCCCGCTCTGCGTTCTGTTATATTTTTGCGGAACTAGAATGAGGATTATTGTGATTAAGTCTAAATCGCGGACCGCATGTGTCCGGGTCATGACAAAATCAGGGCATAGGCAGGTGGTGCACCAAAAAATTCCGGAAGGTGTTAAAAGCATACTGGTATAGTAGCTAAGCATAGCAGGTAAGTATTTTATAATTAAAATGAATTTTACTTAAAAAAAATTGTTTCACAAAGTGACTTTTACAGAGGCTTTAAAAGACGTCAATACGAGAGAATGGGTTGCACTTTCAATTACTGTTCATGAACAGACTCAATAAAAACCGAGTCTGCAATTTTCTCTTTTTGTGTTGCAATTTTTGCTCTCGGGGATTACCCCCTTTCAGAATTTATAATCTTCACAATAGCAGGTGTTAAGTGCTTGTGTGGCGGCCGTAAAAAGTCACCCCGTACTTCATTCTCAGTGTGGTTATACATTCTGATCCTTCGAGATCATGGATTTCAGTACTTCTTGTTCTGAAAATTGAATACCGCTTAAGCCGGTGCCAGGGGGCGTGATCAGTGTTGCACTTTCAATTACTGTTCATGAACAGACTCAATAAAACCGAGTCTGCAATTTTCTCTTTTTGTGTTGCAATTTTTGCTCTCGGGGATCACCCCCTTTCAGAATTTATAAGCTTTCATGTATTGAAATGGCGATTTTAGTACTTGAGAAGACACCCATGTTTATTCCTTTAGTGGTCGCTTTAAAGGGAGTATGTTCACAGTTATCAGAGATCCAGATAAGAAGCGCAAATTTAAATATTTTCAAGAATAGCTCCTTCATTTCTCCATTAAACACTATACTGTGACCACTCTTTAGAATCGTCTCTTCGAGACGAGTCTAAAGAGCGGTCACAGTATAGGTGGAGAATGACGGTTGTAGTATTTGGGTACGTACCTTTATCTATAGCTCTGTTTATGCTGTTTGCTTAAGGGGTTATATTGATTGAATACTACAGTATATTGTCTATGCCAAATATTCACTTCAAATATTTACAGCATCAACAAATAAGTTAATGAATATTGATGAGCGAATAATTCGTGCGTAAGCGATCCTTATGGAAGGAAAGGATTAATCCTTTCGCTTCCAATATCGCATATTTGATTACCTAGGTTTGTATCCAAACGAGGCGTCGAGTTATTCGACACCTCATCCGGATCCGGATCCAAACTGAAACAGAAAGTTCTCTTGATGTCTTTATTATATTAACTAACCAATATTAACTCTTTCACCTCCTATGTCGCATAAATGCACCACGACAAATAGCGCAGTCCCAGGTCTGACGCCGCCTTTACAAGGCGGAGTCTGATCAGGGACTTCACTTTTTGTCTCAATCTCTATTTCTATATCTCTGGTTTATTCGTTTGACATTTGCATTTATTTATCTCATTTCTTTATTTTACAAAAATATTTTAACAAAAAAGGTTAGCAGACGACATTTAGAAATTTGGCGCCGAAAGGGTTAAGACAATATGAACTCGTTTTATGTCAAATAAGTTTCGTTTGCAAACAGTGTCGTCTGCTTTAGAGATATGTGCGCATATAATGATACATGAATAACGTCCACATCTAACTTTATCAGAAAATGAAGTTTTCAAAACAATACTATGTTTTATATAATTTGCTTCAGAAATTAGTGAATATTATGTCCATTGCCTTTTGTCAGTGAAAACTTACCGTACTTATAACTGAAAAAGTCAAAAATTAGTACTTTTTTTTAAAAAGTCCACTTTCTTGCCATTATAAGTCAAATAGATGCAATTTAGTGATTATGTTTTATCAAAACAAAAGAATCACAAAGCAGTTGACACTTGAATGTTATCTGGTCAGGAAACTGGGGCGTTTTCATACATTTACGAATGTTTAATTGATAAATGTTTTTTTTCTGAAATGGTTACCATTACAACAAAAAAATGAGCATGGTGATCCCTAAATAGTTTCATTGTTTTGTGTTTAGAATGCTATAGAAAGTGTTTCTGCAAAGTTTCATCGAATTCTTATTTGAAATTCAAATGGGCGAATATCTTTTTAAGTCTCAGAGTGAACGAAGACCACTGGTTAACCTATGGATTAGGGTTGGTAGACATCAGATATTTGTAGTGACAACTGTGTGTATGACGTAACGCAATATATAGCATATCGTCTATTATCCATCGGACTCTGACAGGTTTTGACAAGGATTAGATATACATGTAGTTCCAACTCTGAGCAACTTTAACCCTTTCGCTGCCAAACTCTGTCGTCTTCTAACTTTGTCGTCTGCTACAAATTTTCATTCTTTTGATTTTCTTAATTTTTGTTTCAAAAACATAGTAACAGTAACAAACAGTTTGGATCATGATGAGACACCGAGTTACTCGGCGTCTCATCTAGATCCAAACTGTTTGCATAGGTAATCACAGATCCGGCATTGGCAGCGAAAGGGTTAAACAGCTCACTTCATATTTACACCATTCAGCACATACATGCAAACAGAGTAAACCTAGATCAGACAGCCCCTGTAGGAGCCAGCTGATCAGGATCTGCTCTAATTGCTTATGATATAAAATAGTTCTGATTGTACAGTTTCTGCCATGGCCAAAATATCTGTGTTCATATATCATTTTAAAAGTCATCAAATTAATATTCATGACGTCATTATTTCTAACATGAATATTCATGACGTAAAGCTTTAAACTCTTTCCCTGCTACGTATTTTCAAACATGTCGTCAGCTTCAATTCTCAAAAGACTGTATTCTCGATCAAAACTGTTATCATGTTTAACCACTTCCTTCATGTAAACGTGTTTTCATGCATTCACAAACAGAGTAGACCGAGATCAGACGGCTCCTATAGGAGCCGTCTGATCAGGGTCTACTCTGTTTGCTAATGAAGTTTTGAAATATCTGTTTCAATAGCTTCTAAAATAGCTAAAATTAGCATACCTTTCATATTTCACTATAGCTATTTTATCCATGAATATTCAGTAGGTATTGAAACAAAGAACAGGGAAAGGGTTAAGATTATATTTCATTGGACGCCAGTTTTGAAAGAGTTGACGATTTTGATATGCTACAACCAAATTCGTCTATACAGAAGAACCTGTCCTAAGCGGCCATTCATTTATTCAACATAGGAATCTTAAAAGGAAGGTGGTTGTTTAATGCAGGACAAAAATAATGCAAAAAACTCCTATAGGAGCTTTCTGTATTATTTTGACATGCATTAGGATACCAACTTCCTTATAAGGTCATAGTTAAAACTAGTTTAATGACCACTTTGATTAACCCTTTCTCTGTTCTACATTTATTCCAAATTTCTATACCTACATGTACTGAAGACTCATGGACAGAACAGTTATAATGAAATATGGAAGGTGGAACATTGTATCCATTTTATAAAGCAAAGAAACAAATCTTTCAAATTCCACTAGCAAACAGAGCAGACCCTGATCAGACGGCTCCTATAGGAGCCGTCTGATCTGGGTCTACTCTGTTTGCATATGCGTGAAAACACGTTATATGAGGGAAGGGGTTAAAACTATTTCACTGGCCGCTTAATACAGGTTCTACTTATTTCATTTGCTGCGTTACCCTATACCCGTCGATGTTACGAATAAAGTGTTTTATATTTATTTTTACAGTGGTTCAACAAATAAATGCGCGCACTCAAATACTAAATTCGTTATTTCTCAACCAAGCCATGTGTTGTGACTACTCTTTAGAGTCGTCAAAACATAGAGTTTGGTGGAGAAATTATTCTTGATAATGTTTCAATTTACGAATCTTATCTGGACCTCTGAATTATTTATATCCAATGCCGTACTAGTATTTACCTGCTTTTTCTGACCAAGAAAGGTACAATGCCCTCATCGTTAACAACTTTGATTTTTGTTTTAGACTGCACTTTGATCTGAAAAACGGTTTTTTTTAAAAAAAAAAAAAAAGGATTAACCCTTCACGCCCTCAATATTCATGTAAGAAATAATGGCATCATGAATAACAATTAGAATTGTTTTTGTTATAAATGGATATAAACACAGGAAATGTTGGCCATAGCAGAACTTGTAGAACCAGATGTACAGTACAGGCCACGCGGACTTTTTGTTTTCCGTTTTACCAGCGCGGACAAAATTATTTGAGAGCGGGTTTCCAGCACGGACAATTTTTATGGATCACCGCGGACAAATTCTGTGTCCACCGCGGACCGAAATTTACCCTACGGGATATTACCGCCGCCGAGCCATCGCTGCCCGTGCTGAGATCAAGGTGGATTGCGGGGCATCACCGCGGACACTACCTTTATGACCGGCAGTCGTTTAATCGATTTAGGTATAAATTATTTAGATAAGATATATACAAAAGCTTACATGTATATATAAATACACATGTGCATTTTTTTTCAACTGAAGAAACGCATATTGAATATACTGTCAGATCTAGAATTCAAAATGAAATTAGATAGCATACGTATATAGATAGCCTTCACCCAAAACCCGAGACTGAAACGGTTTCTTTCTGCTAAAACTACAATTTATAGTCAGATTTTAACGATTACCAGACTGTAAATGCTCGAGAAAAAAAGAAATAGATACAAAATATCAGCAGCAATTGTTTTCACAATCTGATTTTCAGAAAATGCGTAGCGCAGAGATTATAGATGTCAGAGCACTCGGTCATATTTGTTTCGACCCCACGCGCGTATTAACCCTTTCCCTGTTCTATATGTGTTCCAAATTTAAATACAAATGTACATGTACCTACTGAATATTCATGGACAAAATAGTTATAATGAATTATGGAAGGTGGAGCATTGTAGACATTTTAGGAAAGCAAATAATCAGATCTATAAAATTCTATTAGCAAAGTGAGTAGACCCTGATCAGACGGTTCCTCTAGGAGCGGTCTGATCTAGGTCTATTCTCTTGACAAATGCGTGAAAACAGGTTTATATGAGGGAAAGGGTAAAGGGGTGGAGAGTTGTATCCAACCATTATTTGTTGAAATACTTTTTTTTGAAACCTTAACACTTTACTCCATAGTTTGTGTTCAGTATTGAAGACAGATGTTTGATTAAAACAGGCTGAATGGGACCATTTTGCGTTTTTCTCAGCCTGCTTTAAGCTACCGTCTACTGTGATATAGAAATATTTCTTATGGCGCATATTCATGGATGTATCAAGTGGAACTATTTTTGAGTGGAGGAATGGATTAACGCACGATAATGAGTACCTATGGAGTAAAGGGTTGAACTGGGTATCATTCGACGAAGAGATGCAAACAGTTGATTAAATAATTATAAAGTTCGAAACGCATCTACACTAATACACTAATACACCGCATCTACACTAATAATCTATACTGTTACAGCTATTCTTGTTTGACCGACCATGTAGTGCAGCTACAAGATTTAAGTTGATATCAGAATTAAGATGAAAACTATTGTAGCTTATTGTATTATAATTTATTTTGAAACGGTGCAAAGCAGTCGCCTGCATAAATCATTACTCCGTATAAAAGAGCCACCTGAAATAACAGATAGCCAAATATTGGTATGTCGTTGTCTTTCAGATGAGTTCAAAGCTGCGATCGTAATGTTATTCATTTAAGTCATATTAACCCTTTTCATGCTAGTAGCATATATTGACGCAATTTAAAAACAGTGCAGACCCAGATCAGACAGCTCTTAGAGGTTGTATGATCAGGATGTGCATTGGTTTCTTATAGGATCTGTCAAGCATAAATTGCCATTCGTAAAGAGGCAGAGACACAGAGAGAGAAACCGAAATAGACACACACAGAGACAGACAGACAGACAGAGAGAGACAGAGAGACAGATAGGGACAGAGACACAGAGAGAAAGAGAGACAGACTGGGAGAGAAAGAGGTGAAGGAGACGGACGGAGAGAGAGAGAGAGAGAGAGAGAGAGAGAGAGAGAGAGAGAGAGAGAGAGAGAGAGAGAGAGAGAGAGAGAGGCGGGGAGATAAAGCTTTTAACGTCCCTTCTGGCCTTGTGATTGCGTGTAATTGTAAATGTTTTCGGAGGGGGGGGGGCTTCTTAGAAACAACAACAATTGTACACAGAGAGAGAGGGACAGGGACGGTGAGGAAATATATTATGGGCTTATTAATTATGTGTCAGACAATAAAAAAGTCTAAAACATGATAAATATTTCATTTTGATACAGTTCATTTATTCACAGGTGCTCGTAGCATGCTAAGTCTGGTCTATAAGGCGTTGTCCCGGTCTGATAGCATGGATCGATATCTGGTATTCACAATTTCATAAAATAATACTAACATGCAAAATAACATTAACTGGTTTTAAACCGAAAGTCAAACCCTCACCGACATAAATTTCAAGCTTATAGAGATTGTTTTATTTAACCCTTTCCCTGTTCTATGTTTATTCAAAATTTCAATACCTACTGAATATTCATGGACAAAAGTAGTTATAAATGAAATATGGAAGGGGGAACATTGCAGCTATTTAACAAAGCAAAGAAATATATATCTATCAAATTCTATTAGCAAACAGAGAAGACCCTGATCAGACGGCTCCTCTAAGAGGTCAAAGAAGGGTTAAAGTACAATATGAAGAAATTTTGAATACAAAATACCCATTCATTTTATATTTAATATTGTGGGAAATATAGATGGTCGCTCATCAATCATAAAGAGCAATATCAATTATTGGTGATTGACACGCCTATAGGTGACAGTTGATTGGATTATGTTTTTTCAATGGGTGGGTCTTAACGATACTGGACCAATGAGCTGTGACATCTTGATAGTCGCAAAAGAGCGGAAATACCCGATAAGACTTTCTTTAAAGTTGTCGGAACTTTATTGATGATCAAATAATTAACACAATGATGACCATAAATCAATGACCCCCTGCACTGAAACATCAGGGTAGTTTCCTTACATTGTAGAGCACGCAAAGCGATCATTGTTTTAATGTATGACCAAAACATTTGACCTTCATTATACTGAATTATCATCCGCTTCAAAAATGTAATCTGCAAAATGAATGAAATAGGCATTGCTTTAGTTCGTTGAAAACAAACAGAACAAAATGAGAATCAGACATATAAGACTCTGAGTTCAGTATACAAACTGTTTGTAAATATTAAGGAAGCCACGCTCGGCGGGCTAAGGGTTGATCTGCATATTTTTTTTATCTTTTGAAACTTGTAGGGTCCTATAGAGAATGTCCAAGTTACCTAAATTTATTATGCTGAAAGAATTTGCTTTAAAAATGATATTTTGTTTTCTTGTCGGGTTTCCTTCTACCTTCTTTTAAAATAAAAATCGACTAAATTTTAATTCCGAGTAAAAACATCGAATTAGTCTTAGTGTATCATTTTCAAAGGCAAGTGACTGCTTAATGCGGTGTGCGGAAAAATGCCACTGGAAACCATGCCACCGGAAAAAATGCCACTGGAAAAAAATGCCACCCTGATTTGGGAAAAATGCCACTGGAAAATATGCCACTTGAAAAAATGCCACCCTTTTGTCAAAATTATCTTTTAACCTTTTTTTTCAAAAAAAAAATCTTGAATTTATTATACAGGCAGTTAACCTGTGTTAGGCAGCTACACTCCACATAAAGCTAAAACACCAGGGGGCAAATGTCCGCCCATACCCAAATAGGGGACAAAGGTCCGGGGGCAAGTGTCCCGGGGGGTGGGGGGGGGGCAAATGTCCGTAAACCGAAATACCGATATCATGAATATTTATTAAATTTATTTTTAAAATAGCTTTTTTACTGAGGCTGTTTTGGTATTGGAACAAAACTATAGAGTTAAATCCAACATAAATTCATAAGCAAACAGAGAATACCCCGATCAGACGGTTTCTATAAGAGCCATCGTATCCGTGTCTACTCTGTTTGCAAGCACGTGAAAAGCGTCGATGCGCTCAGAATTTTTACTTCTATTGCAGGGTCATGTCAGACGTGCAGATCTTTAGTTGAATTCGTAACCTAAAGTTTGGTTGTCGGTGGGTTTCAACCATTTCCCTGTTGAATATTTATGTCAGAAAAGATGACATCATAATATTTATAAGTTGATTTTTATAATGGTGTAGGTACACGGTCCATGACTTTTCTTGGTACTGGTAGAAAATGTAGAGTCAGATCTTATATAATTTCACAAATAAACAGAGCTGGTCCCGATCATACGGCTCCAATAGGCGCCTTCAGATTTTGGTCTACTCTGTTTGCAAGGGCATGGAAATTGTTTATATATGGTAAAGGGATAAGCAAACAGAGCAGACCCCTGGTCAAACAGCTTCTATTTGAGAAATCTGATCTGAGTCTTATCATTTAAGAGTTTTAAATAAATAAACATATTTTTATGAATTGTATAACTATGAAAACTTTCTTGTTATTCTGTTACTTTTGCTGATTAACCCTTTCCCTGTTCAGTATTCGTGTAAGAAATAATGATATCATGAATATTTATAAGCTAATGTTTTAAATGGCATTTGTAGACAAGATTTTTTGATGTTGGTAGAAACTGTAAAGTCGGGCCTATTACAATTCCATAAATAAACTGAGCAGACCCAGATCATGCGTATGATCTGGGACTACGCTGTTTGCAAATGCTTGAACATACGTTTATATTAGAGAAAGGTTTGTATTTTACGGTGGAATGGCCCGTCATTGTTTAACTGAAGATTCCATTCATTATATAAGACCTAAATTAGCTATATGATTTTGAATAATACACAGTGAATACCCTGGTCAGATGGTTGCCTTTTGAGCCATCTTGTCTGGGTCTACAGTTTTCAAATGTCAGTAGTTTTATTTCCCGCATTTAACAATACAAACTGCAGTGAGACCCCGCTAATGCGACCACTTAATAAACAACCACTGGCGTCGTTTGAAGCAGGTGGTTGCTTAATGCAGGACGAAAGTTATGCAGAAAGCTCCTGCCACCCAGAATTATGCCCCTTTTTGGTGGTCGCATTAGCGGGGTTTTACAGTATTTGTGTTTTAAATACTGAAAATGAATTGTGTTAGCCTGTTGGAGACTATATTATAATATTACTTACTCAGACTAAATACATGTATACTGTAATTTACTAGCTAGACATAAGAAAATAGTAACGATCAAAGGTGCCAGATGGTCAGTAAATCCCCTAATTTCACAGCGGGGGCAAGTGGTCAGTGATTACACAACTGCCGTCTATGAATTATTACGTAATAGGAATGCGTGTAATGAAACCGAACTACCTAACAATGTGCCAATTGTCTAAAGTTATGATTTGTTATGATTTCCCGAAAAATAGAAGATAACTATGCTTTGACTTATTAGATCTATGACTAAGCATACTTAAACCCTAACGATTTAAAACAGTTAGATTATTGTGAATTCTAGTTCTAAAGACAGTATAGATTGAAATGATCTAGATCTATACTAAAATACTTTTCCTAGATCTGATACGATACTGTACAGTAGCCAAAAAGAAGATATTTTACTACACATAAATGATTGCCGTGAGACTGTACATGTATATCTTAATATCTAGATCTTATTAAAACAAAACGAGATTTAAAATTCTGAATACTGTTGATCTAAATTATTCAACGGGTGTATAACAATAGCCTCTCACTACAAAAGCCCCTCTTGCAAAAGCCCCTCACCAAAATGGTCGAGGTTTACAAAAGCCCCTAACAAAAAACAATACTAACATTAATTGAACTTTAAGTGTTTTGTTAAGTGTACTTTTAAAAGGAGTGTGCTAATTACCTTACTTAACGAATCTTTATAAGCTTGTCTTTGAGCAAACAGAGTAGATCCAGATCAGATAGCTCAGTATTTTGATTTTGGTCTACTCTGTTTGAAATTTAAGAAAGTTAAGGAATTAGAAAATGGAAAAAGTTTGTGTTTAAGTTAATTGAGGTAGTATTATAATAATTTATAAACAATATGGATAATATTGCATCATTCACAGCTATTGAATCTATATTAACTGTCACAAAGCAAACATGGTTGAACCAGATCATATAGCTTTAGATTTGAACTGGGTCTACCCTGTTTGAAATAAATATAAGGAATCTCCTCCTTGTGATCTACAATGTTTACTTTTATAAGTATAGAGTGTGCTAATTACCTTACTTAATGAATCTTTATAAACTGGCCATTCAGCAAACAGGGTAGATCCAGATAGCTGTAAGTTTTGGGGTTGTTGAAAGGAGGTGTTTGCTGTAATCTGTACTGTATGCTATAAACCCATTCACTGTCATTATGACGTAATAATCCACTAAAATGGTCACTGTCAAATCATTGGCTGCTTACATGTTTCATCTACTTTTCTTTATAAAATATTTATGATAGTTTTTACTTAACTCTTTCCTCCATAAATACTCCTTTCTACGCCTCTGTAAAAGTCACCTGTTGAAACCAATGTGATAAAAAGAGTATTTGCTCCTACACGTATAGGAGTATTATGCTCTATTTAACACAATGGTTTCAAATTACAAAATTCTAAAAACAATAATTTTATCTACTTAATGCTCCTTTTCGGTAGATGTATTCAAAGAGGTTGGATCCAAATTGGGTCTTAAGAAACTTTAATATAAGTGTCAAATGGTTTGGATCCTTATCAGAGCGGCGTCTGATCAGGATCCAAACTGTTTGCAAACATTAGAGTTTTCAAGTTTGACATGGAAGGGTTTAATAGTAAATACAACTTACAATGGGGAAATTGTGATCTATTTCTAAATAAGGAATTGGTCATGGAATTTAAGCAGGCGACACGTTGGTTTAGACATATCCGTTTAACGAAAGAATGTGGGTGTACGAGGTCCGTGGTGTACATACTGTATACGCTTCTTTAATAACAATGATTAATTTAATTCGTATGCCCCTTCACTCCCAGAATTCAGTTGCCATGACATTAACAACAGTTTAGATCTAGACCAGTCGTCCAATATCTCACTATCCAACCAGAACCAAAAACTGGTTTACATCTATATCTACGTTTGAAGACAAAAAATGGATTATCTTTTTTCATCCATAGGATACAGGTACATCATGGCAATGAATCGATTGAGCAACATCTAAATATGCAGTACATGTGCATCAAGTAGAAATACAAAACCTGTACACAGGCAGATTTTACACAGTAAAATATTAAGCACAAGCGTATTAAAACAACCATACACGTATTATTCGAATGACTATTGAAACTGGTTAAAACGTACATTTTAAGCTGCCGAACCAAGACTAAATAATGGGGAAAACTTCTAACATTACAACCCACCTGGCCGAATTGATATTAGATGTATTTAGTAAATAAAATCCCTAAATTCTTTCGTCTGCCAGCACAATATCTATATAGATTTATACAGGAATCATAAGAAGACCAGTGAGGACTATTCTCATAACAGAATCAATAGGTTCTGTTGGTCGTTTCCAGTAGATTTCTGATAATTAAAATTTAGACTGATGTGAAACTTAAAACAAAATCGATTATGAATTAGAATCGGAACCTAAAACATAGAATCGAAATGAAGATGAATTCACTAACAATGTGCACAAACGTATGCAAACTTGATACAACTTATACAACCTATTAACTTATTGCGTGTGTGTTTTGTGTTTAACGGGTGTTCCGTGTTTCCATATAAAAAAATCTTACGTTTTGAACAACAAATAATTGAAATAGAAAGCATACTAGAATATCGCACCCATATTTTGCAGAAACGAATCAGACAATTCGTGGCCAGGTTATATTCCAGTACAATCAAACGCGCCAAAAATAATGGATTTTAATGGATTAATTTGTGTTTGCCGAATGCAGAACAGTTTCGGTTTGGAATTAGTCTAAACGAACCATTCCCCGAGTGTTTTATTTCATACATTTCATATCAATTTTGCACAATATGGATGTATATATTTGTATGTACATGTAAAGAGAAAGATAAGCCGTGAAAATGGATATGAAAGGATGAAAAGGATATAAATATCAATCCAGGTAAGGTCCAGCGCGATCCGCAGTGGTACACAGTGGTCCACGATGATACCACCGCGACCTGCGGTGATAACGATCGCGCCCGGCGACGAGTGCCCCTGTGGAGGGACCAGCGCGGACCCATCACAACCCGCGCGCGATTGCGGAAGACCGCATATCAGCGCGGACAAAAATACCCGTGTCCGCGTTGGATAAAATTGCGATGGGCCGCGGAAAACAAAAAGTCCGCGTGGCTTGTACTGTATATAATTTCATAAGAAAAAGCAGAATAGAACCTGATCAGACGTATGCTAGAGAAGCCATCCGGTCTAGGTCTACTCTGCTTGCCAATACATTAATATGTGTGCATATGCAGTAAAGGGTCATTCAAAATAGGCAGCACACTTTTCCTATCATTTATGTAAACTACTTTGTGAACCTGTATAAACTAATAAAATTGGGTGGTTCAACGATACAAATACCTCCGACAATAGGGTGGCAGTTTGCAATAGCTTGAATCAGATTAACTTGTGAATAGATTCAATGAATAAACCTAGGGTAAACCTTTTTAACTCATTCTCTCCTATGCTATTTCTAGACCCAATCTCTTTGAATAAATCAACCAAAAGGAGCATTTACTATAGAAAAAGAGAATTTTAGAATTGTGTAGTTTTTAAACCATTGTGATAAACAGAGCATTTGCTCCTATAACAATGGTTTCAAAAAGTGACTTTTGCAGAGACGCCAAAAGGTGTCAGTAGGAGAGAATGTGTTAATGTGTTACTCGCATGCAATGGTATTTGCAAACAACATGCACCCAGATAACACTGGGGGACAACTACGTATTATTATCAGAATGTTTTGCTACGACAATTTATATGAGTATTATAATAGACTTGTTTTTTCTACGAAGGCAACTTTGTTTTCATAGGAAAACATTTCCCAATTGATACATTGACTTCGTAGGAAAACAAATATATTATAATACCTATATAAATTGTCGTAGCAAAACATTTGATAGTAATACGTAGTTGGCCCCCAGTGGATAAGAGTACTCTAGATTATGAAATAATTATGGGTATGTCCTGGTTTTTCAATCAGAATCTTCTACGTGTTTCATACTGAGTGGACCGAGATGGTATTCGTGTATGAACATTCAGTGTTGTAAAAGACAACCATTCTCTTGCTGAATTTTAAAATGCATTTCTTCTTCTTTACCCATGTCCTGTGGTATAATTACATATATATTCACTGTCTACAATCTAGTTCTCTGTGCAATCACTGCTGTGGAGTGCACAATGAATAGCAAGCGAAGGGTTAATACACGTAGTTGTATATTCTTTAAGAATGTGACACCACTTAAACAGCGGATCTAGATCTCATCATTAATCTCATCCGGATCAAACGTGTTTGACAATCTGATCACGGATATTTAAGGAAATGCAAGATAATTCAACCACTCCCTCGTTAAACTCGACTCGACTGGTATTTGCAGATACTTTGGATCCAGACGAGCCACTCGGCATCTCGTCAGGATCCAAAATATTTGAGATCGAATCGGAAGTAGACAAAACTGCGTAAGAACCAAATGTCGGCATACATATTTTCAAAGTGCTAGTGGGGGTTAATAATGAATGCAGTAGATCTTTTCTACAGCCAATAGTTTGTTTAGTACATGTATACTTTAGCCAAACTCTTTCGCTGCCAACTTTTGTAGTCTGCAAACTTTGTCGTGTGCTAGTTTTATTCATTTGTTATTTTGCTTTATTTTTTATTCAAAAAACATTGTCACAGTAACAAGCAGTTTGTATCCAGATGAGACGCCGAGTTACTCGGCGTCTCATCTGGATCCAAACTGTTTGCATAGGTAATACAGGTGCGACATTGGCAGCGAAATAGTTAAATCGGAAATTTCGGTGGGTTGAATAAACTTTTAAATATTTTAGAAGTACACCTTTAGAAATCTATTATAATGTTGTACTGTATAATGATTTTATAACCCGATATTTTGACACTGTCAGACTGATATTGTCCCTGCCTTTTGAAAAAGTATATTTTAGGCGCTGTGGGAGAGATGGCAATTCTGTTGCAGACCCAAATAAGCCGCGCCAAGTCAGTGATTAGGATCTACTCTACTATGTGCTCATGATCCTAGTAGGACAGTAAAACGTACCTGTAATGTCCACTCAAATAAGCCTTATTGTCAGTCTTAAACCCTTCTCTTCATAAATACGCCTTTCTATGCCTTTGCAAACACAGTAGACTGGTTTCAGATGGCTCATGTAGGAGCATTTTGATCAGGATCTGCTCTGTTTGTTTTTGAGATAAGATATATCCAACTCTATAGATTCTGTCATAATGAAAGTGCCCCTGATTGTAATGTGATTATAAAAGTTCAGCTAATTACTATTCGTGATGTCATTGTTTCTTGCATAAATGTTCAGGGAGTAAAGGGTTAACATTTTCCCTGTTGAATATTCATGCAAGAAATAATGACATCATGCATATTTATTAGCTGGTGTTTTAAAATGGCATAAGACTTTTTGGCATTGGCAAAAAAAACTGAAGAATCAAATATTTTTATTATACCATAAACAAACAGAGCAGACCTTGATCAGACGGTTCCTACACAAGCCGTCTGATCTGGGTCTACTCTGTTTACAAAGGCGTAAACAGCGTTTTATGAAGGAAAGGGTGATGGTAAGTTGAAGCTTTATGTGTAAGAGATTTCTGCTTTATATTGCATTTAGCTTCCTCTTGTAGACATTTGTGAATAAAACTGAACCTGTCTTAATCGGCAATAAAAGATACAGTAAACCCTCTCTATAACGATCACTAAATTGTGTTTTAGTTTGTGTTTAGATCCGGTGGCTGCTTAAGCAAGGTGAAAGTAAAACAGAACGCTCCTATAGGAGCGTTCTGTTTTACGTTCACCTTGCTTTAAGCAGGTGGCCTTTAACACAAAATACTTGATGTGATTTAGTCGCCGTTATAGAGAGGTTTTACTGTAGCTAATTATTGGTCTGTAAGGCATGTGGGAGCTTAATGCAGGTCAAACGTAATGCAGTAAGCTCCTATAGGAGCTTTCAGCATTGTTTTCCCCTGCATTAAGCAACCACTAGCTTTAAATACACCAATGTTCAATAAATGAATGGCCACTTAGGACAGATTCTACTGTATTCATTACGCTGTCACTTGATAGAAGTTTTTTTCTTGATTTTTCATGATCACTTCATGTTAGAAATTGCGAAATGTCTGGATCTATACTGGTTGAAATACCCCAACGGTACACGTTTTAACCCTTTCCCTCATGAATATTTATACAAGACTGTATGCCTTCAATAATATTCATTAACCATTTCCTTCATATATATATATATATATATAAACGCGTTTTCACGCATTTGCAAACAGAGTAGACCCAGATCAAACCGCTCCCATAAGAACCATCTGATCAGGATCTGCTCTGTGTGCTTTTGACATGCTATAGATCTGATTCTACAGCGTTTGACAAAACACGAATTTTCCTTGAAATGTTTACTTTACAAACTTTCGGCTAATAAATATTCATGATGTTATTATTACTTACATGAATGTTGAACAGAGAAATAGTTAACCGGGTCCATGCTTATAAAGCTTTTAGTTGAGTCTGAGTTTCGTTCTCAGGTTTTTGATTGGTCAGATTTGAGTTTTCAAGCTTTTGATTGGTCAGATTTGAGCCAAAGGCTCAAATCTGACCAATCAAAAGCTTGATAACGATCTCAGACTCAACTAAAAGCTTTATAAGCATGGACCCAGATGGTTTACAAAAGCCAATAAGCACAGGAATGGTAAGCTATGGTAGAAACTGTAGAATCAGATCTATATCATGTCTTAAGCAATTGGAGCAGGCACTGGTCAGATGGCTCCTACAGGAGCCGCCTGGTCTGGATCTACCCTGTTTTAAAACGTGCAAATGTCTTAAAGTTCTCTATTGGGAAATGGTTTAACGCGCGGCTTTTAAACTAAGAGTTGTGACATAACAAAAAAGGCCTACAGCTTAATAATGAGATGACGTCAAATCACCAAAGCTACAAAGGGTACACATTCTAATAGGTCATGGTCATAGTTTTAATAAAAGGACTCCTTGTCGAAAGTCTATTATACTCCGATATCAAAACATTCAATACTTGATAATAAACCATATCAACACTCCAACAAAACGCTTTTAAAAACTCTTTCGAAGCCACTGACGAATCTGTGACCTCAAATGGAAAGAAAAAGTTTTAGTGCAGATGAGGCACTGAATTAGTTGGCATCTCATCAGGATCCAAGCTGTCTGAAACTGTATCTATATTTTCAACAAAAATGAAGAAAACTGAAAATTGAAGAAGACGATAAAGTTTGCAGGCTTGTATATTTCAATTGAGCGGACGCAAAACCCATTACAACTGCATCCATTACCCTTTACAAGTAATTGCAATAACGTTGCCCCCTCAAGTTGTCTAGAGATACGCGTGTATATTTTTTTCTATTTTTTTTTAATATAAATATATTTATAAACCACACAAATAGTATCAAAGAAAATTACTCAGTGTATCATCTGGATCAAAACTGTTTACAAAAGATGTCAAACTATCGCCCTTTAAAACGTCGTAACGGTATTTTTGTAATATGCCCCCGACCTGGTAACTGATATTTCTTTTGATAAAACGCCTTTTTATGTTCTGCCGCACTTTAAATAAGCATTATTATTATGACTTAGACCTTGATTGAACAACCTAGTTCAGTGGATACCCATTTCCACGCTTAGCGCGACCTATCTGACATCAATGAACAGATAGGATCCAGATAAGACGCCGAGTAGCTCGGAGTCTCATCAGGATCCAATCTGTTTAACACCCGATCTCAGCTTTCTCAAATGTTTGAACGAATCGGAGATAAATAATGATTTTAGCAGATCAGGGCTCCGTTCAACAAAAGATCGTACGACCAACCTTATGGTAAAGTCCCAAACAGTGTCATTATGTACTACAGTAAAGTCCCTCTAAACCGGACGTTAAATTTAGTATACATATTGGTCTAGGGGACAGGTGACGTCTTAATGCAGGGTGAAAGTCATGCAGAAAGCCCCCCTCTAGGAGCTTTCTGCATGATTTTCGCCCTGCATTAAGCAGTCACCTGCCTGCCTACAAGTATCTCAATTTTACTCTTCTAGAATTTATTATTTTAGAATTTTACTGTATTATCACACGTTATAGCAAGTGACGATTAAAATTATCACACGTAATAGCATGTGACGATTAACATTATCGCACCTTATAGCATGTGACACTCAAAATTATCACACGTTATAGCATGCAGCAATTTAGGTTAATTAGACACTCGACAGAAAACATCGTTAGATCTAACATACGACGGTCGCAATTTCCAGTTCTGATTGTTGTGTATATATTTATTTATTTAAGTCTCATCCATGTACATACGTAAATAGCTACAAAACAGAGGTTGTTAACCAACATAACATGTACACAGCCATTCTTTAAAGAATTATAGGAGACTGTAGATTAATATATCATACATCATTGCACAAGGTAACATCTATTTACAGAGAGTAAAACCATGTGATTCTAGCTAATCTCATGTTAAAGAACTGCAATATAACTGTTCCGTTAAAACCTGATTTGGAAAAAGTACACTAAACGTGTTTATTTAAAAAATGCCTTAAAATAACCGTTATTACCTTTGATCAGATCAAAGATAAACTGATTAGCTATAAACACATGGAATAATATCTAAAAGGTAAGGAAAAATAATACCAATAGAGGACATTATTTACATAAAAAGCAATGTTTACCCTATCCTTCATAAAAACGCATTTTCACGCATTTGAAAACAGAGTAGACCCAGATCAGACGGCTTTTATAGGTGCCGTCTGATCAGGGTCTGCTCTGTTTGCTTCTGACATAATTAAGATCTGATTCTACAGTTTTTGTCAAAACAAAACAAAAGTTTACATTTTAAAGATTCAACTTCTTACAAGAATATTAAACAGGGAAAGGGTTAAATTTTACGTTAACTTCTGTTGTACAATCTTGCGTGAAACAAATCTGATGGCTTTAGTAGATATAACATTTTTTTCATCACGAATAAGATTTAGATGTGTTTGTCAATATGAACATTTCCTGTTAGTGTTTAGTATTACAGTGCTCCCTCTCTACAACGACACCCTTTGTGATACGAGGATTGTATGTGTTGTTCAGAGGGAGTTGTTATAGGGATGGAAAATCAAACATAATTAGCTTGTTTGCAGATCCCCAGATAAGGTGTATTTCGAAAACTAAAACCGCTATGCCTCTATCAAACCCTATGTTGTGACCACTCTTTAGAATCGACACAAAGTGACGATTCTAAAGAGTGGTCGCAACATAAGGTTTGATGGAGGCATAAATAAAATACGATGGGAAAAGATGTTTCTGGAGCCTTGTTGTTTCGGAAACAGTGACATGCGCTGTTGTAAGGAGGGAGTCGTTATGGAGAGGGCCGTTGTAGGGAGGGAGCACTGTACATGTACTCGATGTCAATACAGTAAAACCTCTCTAAACCGGACGTTCAATTTAGTATGAATATCGGTACAGTGCAACTCTTCTAAACCGGAATAAAAGTAGAGTAAAATTGAGATACTTTTAGGCAGGCAGTTGACTGCATAATGCTAGAGAAGCTTTCAGCATGACTCACACCCTGCATTAAGACGTCACCTGTCCCCTACATATACAATAAAACTTGGAAATCTCTAGTATTAGCAGATGTGTTGATATTTTAAATCGTGTGATGTATGTAACAATTACAAGACGCCAAAATGGTATCAGATATTTTGGATCACTCTGTACTAAATTTAACGTCCGGTTTAGAGGGGCTTTATTGTATTATAGACATGTAACAGCTTAATGCAGGGTGAAAGCCTATTATGGTTATTAATTAGTTCATTATTTATTAAAACTAAAAAATAAGGATTATTATTGACATACCAATAATTAACAAAATCGATAAACATATAAACAAAGGGTCTACACTGCTTGCATTGCGTAATAAGGTAAAATAATGCAGTAAAATTATAACAGCATATTAGTTAAAATTGATTAAGACCCGTAAAGTGACCAAAACCTACTCGGATACGGTAACTCTTGTAACGAATAACATGCATCAGACATCACTTTTATCCCGCTAATAGCGACTTGATTCGCGTTTGCAAATAGCTTGGATCCAGATGAGACACTGAATCACTCAGGACTAAATCTATCTGATGCCCTGTCAATACTTTTCCAAAAGCTTAATCGAATCAAAAGTATTCAAAATTTGAGTTTAATGTTTGGAGCATGGTAAATGTGAATATTTGTATCTGCATTCAGTCTAGAATAAATTAGAATAACACTGTCATTTGTATGTGAGACACGCTACACTGTTATTTGAATGCGAGACACGCTACACTGTCACTTGAATGTGAGCCACGCTACACTGTTATTTGAATGCGAGACACCCTATACTGTCATCTGTATGTGAGACACACGACGCTGTCATTTGTATGTGAGCCACGCTACACTGCAATTTGAATGCGAGACTGTCATTTGTATATGAGACACGCGACACTGTCTTTGTATGTGAGACATGCTACGCTGCCATTTGAATGCGAGACACGTTAGCCTACACTGTCATTTGTTTGTGAGACACGCGACACTGCCATTTGAATGTGAGACACGCTACACTGTCATTTGTTTGTGAGACACGCTACACTGTCATTTGAATGTGAGACACGTTACATTGTCATTTGTATGTGAGACACGCTACACTGTCATTTGTATGTGAGACACGTTACACTGCCATTTGTATGTGAGACACGCTACACTGCCATTTGCAAAAAAGTGTGAACCGAACAGAGATCTCTGATGAGGGTCTGCACTGTTTGTCATTCAAAATCATCTAGCAAGTTAAACCTTTCTCTTGCTGAGTTTTAAAATACATTTCTCCTTCTTTACCCATGCCCTGTTGTATAATTACATATATCTTCACTGTGTACACGTATTTCAATGTGCAATCACTGCTGTGGGTGCACTGGTTGCACAATCAACTTGTAAATAGTTCAGACCCTGATGAGATAGCTCCTGCCGGAGCTGTTTCATCTGGGTCTTCACTATTTACAGGTAGGTATATTGACGTGAATAGCAAGAGAAGAGTTAAGCATTTCATTCTGAGTGGACTCTATAATTAAACATTGATGCGTTGAAATGATTGAAAAGGTTTAAAGAAATATGAAGTGTGTTAATATTTATGCTACGCGATGATTATTTCTTTAATTAACGATCCGAGCTAATAATCCCGTGAGAGGGTGAACATAATTATGGGTAATAACCAAGTAAAGCCAAAACGAATACCCGCGATCACAGGGTTTTTTTTCTTTTGAAGAAAATCCTAGCCATTATCCTGCTATATGAGCATTGTCTTCTGCTCAAATATCTCGCCCGATGCTTTTTAGATAGTGCCCCAGTTCCTTAATCGTCCTAAATACCATTCACAAAATGGCAAACAGATCCGACCCCGATGAGACGCCTATTCTCTCAGTGTCACGTCTGGAGCCGGGCTATTTGTAAACCCAAATGTGACTTAGAAGGTTGTGTGTTAATATACTTTAATTGAAAGCTTTATTAACATATACTAACACTAGAGTAAAACTCCTATCATGCCATCATTAAATAAAGGTCTGAGTAAATGTCAGAAGAGACAGGTAACAGCTAAATGTAGGACGAAAGTTATACAGAAAGCTCCTATAGGAGCTTTCTGTATAACCTTCATCCTGCATTAAGCAAGCACCTATTTATAGGAGCGTAGATACATCCATGTGTACATGTACATGTATTTATCAAGTGATCGGTGTGTAGGGGTTCTGCTGTATTTAAGCAGATTAGCTAAACGTACCCATTACTTTTAAATGACAATTAGTATATTATAGACAGAAGAATACATAGTTAGTACTACAAAGTACACAAGTTTATAAGTATCCAAACCTCCTTTACAGAAAAGGTGGATTACAAACATTTCAGTGCAAATACTGTAAAATGCCTTTATCTTATATGTTAACCATTCATGTAGAAACATTGACTTCATCATAAAAATAAATGAGCTTAACATGTCATAAAGGCATTTGAACACAAGAAATTTGGGACATGGAAGAAACTGTAGACTCTGATCTATATAATTCTATAAGCAAACAAAGCATATCCTGATCAGACGGCTCCTTTAGGAGCCCTCTGATCTGGGTCTACTCTGTTTGCAAAGGCATAGAAACGCATAATTATGGAGTAAATGGTTAAATGCAGACAATAGCTTAATGCAGGGTGAAGTTTTCCAGAAAGCTCCCATAACAGCTATCTGCTTTACTTTTTTCCTTCATAAATCATGTACAATATAGAGACGTCGTTTGTTACCCTTGTAAACAATTCGACTCAGTTCGACTGCGTGAAGCCGTGGCCTTTGTCGACGACGCCAGACGAACAACAACTAGAGTAGACCCAGTTCCTATAGAAGTCGTCTAATCAGATCGGCTATGTTTATTTATGGAACTCTATAGAACTTTTTCTAAAGTTTCTGGCATTACCAAACGTTCTATTTGTTGTATATGAAGCAATATGAAAATACAGGCAATGAATATTCATGAGGTAAAGGGTTAATGCAGGACGAAAGTTATACAGAAAGCTCCTATAGGAGCTTTCTGTATAACTTTCATCCTACATTTAGCTAACACCTGCCTCTGCTATAGTTATGGTTTACTTTCAGTCCGAAGGACCGCTCAGCCGACTGTACATTTACATCCCTGGTCATTGAGTCATTCGCCTACAATATTGAGCACTACTAACAAATGGCACAATCATGCAGCCGCAGCACCGGCTATTGATCCTCACAGGTACCCATTTTAACCCCTGGGCGGAGAGGATGTGCGGTGGGAGACACAAAAAAGCGTCTCTGAAATTTCCGGGAGGGGCCGGGATTTGAACACAGGACCTCCGGGACGGCAGTCAAACGCGTTACCACTAGACAACCTCACACCACATCACATGCTTCTGACTCTTTATTCCATTAATATTCGTGTAAGAAATAGTGATATCATGAATATTAATTAGATTCATTTTTATAATGGTTAATGAAACCAAAAGACTTTGGCCCTGGCAGAAATTTTAGAATCAGATCTATATTATTCTATAAGCAAACAGAACAGAACTGTGTCATACAGGAGCCGTCTGATCCAGGTCTACTCCGTTTGCAAAGACGTAGAAGTGCGTGTTTATGGAGCAAAGGGTTATAGCAGCCCATTTCGAAGCAATTCATTATTGTGTCGTCTCTTATTAGTGACATCCCAGTGATACTCAGATTGACTCATAATTATGTTGTGACAGTGTCGAGGGTATTTAGGATGAACAAGTCGTTTTCACTGTGGTTTCAAACAGCTTTACATGAAGTGATTTACAACGCTGACTTGTCAAACTGACTAATCCAAAATTCAAATAGGTGAAGCTTATGGGGAACGTTTAGGATTTTTCTAAAGAAAAGTGTAACATGGCAAACAGTGCAGACCCTGACGAGAGGGCTCCTAGCCCTCTCATCTGGATCTACACTGTTTGCAAAGGACACTAGTGACTCGTGTCCAGCACAGTAAGGGTTAACCTAACGGTGAACATCATGGGTAACTCGGCGTCCAATAAGGATCCAAACTGTTTGACACTCGGACAGTAGTTTCTCAAAAGCTTAAGCCTATCACCGCCAATGTCACAAAAATGCACCACGACAAATAGTGCAGTCCCAGATAATACGCCGCCTTTTCAAGGCGGTGTCTGATCAGGGACTGTACTTGTTGTCTCAAACTCTGTTTCTATATCTGTGGTTTATTCCTTTGAAATTTGCATTTATTGATCTCATTTCCTTATTTTACCAAATAATTTAAAAATTTGAATTGCAGACGACAAATAGAAATCTGGCGCCGAAAGAGTTAAACGAATTGCAAGTAAATAATATTTTCTTCATATCAGATATGTTTAGGTAAATATATCTTTTTCTTTTCAGCAGTTTAAGGGTTAAGAATAAACCGATCAATCTCCTTTTGTAGTGATATTTCGGAATGAAATATTTTTAAAGGTAACACGAGACAACACTTAGTGAAATCTGTGGGATTGTTCAAAACCGCGAGTAGTGGATATGTTCAGTTCAGAAGTGATTTATATGATTTTATCAAATTTCATCACAAAACCAGTTCGATAATTCTCACATGTGGTCTGACGCGACAGTTTTTCCGAGCGACACTGATTACGAACACCAGAACGAGAATCATCAGGCATAATTATATAGTAGACACTCTCCTAAGCGACTATTCAAGTGTTGAACATAGGAGTCTTAAACCTTCGCTTGTCATTCACGTCAATATACCTACCTGTAAATAGTGAAGATCCAGATGAGACAGCTCCTGTAGGAGCTGTCTCATCAGGGTCTGCACTATTTACAAGTTGATTGTGCAACCAGTGCACTCCACAGCAGTGATTGCACAGCGAAATACTTGTATACAGTGAAGATATATGTAATTATACAACAGGGCATGGGTAAAGAAGGAGAAATGTATTTCAAAATTCAGCAAGAGAATGGTTAAACAACAGGCGGTTACTTAATACAGAGCAAACGTAATGAAGAAAGTTCCTATAGGAGTCGTTCGCATTACTTTTGAATTGCGTCAAGCTACCACCTGCCTTACAGACCCATAATTAAACTTCTTTTTGACGGCCTCTGTGAACTTTCTGCATTACTTTTGTCCTGCATTAAGCTACCACCTGAATCTAACACCAAGAATTATACCTCTTTTAGGTGGTCGCATTAGCAGGGATCGACTGTAGTTTGGATCCTGGCGAGACGACGTGGCATTCTGTATTTCATCTGGGTCCTCACTGTTTGCATATATGTTATCACAAACTCCCAGCTGGCTTGCACTTAACCCTTTGCTTGTCATTCACGTCAATATACCTACCTGTAAATAGTGAAGATCCAGATGAGACAGCTCCTGCAGGGGCTGTCTCATCAGGGTCTGCACTATTTACAAGTTAATTGTGCAACCAGTGCACTCCACAACAGTGATTGCACAGCGAAATACTTGTACGCAGTGAAGATATATGTAATTATACAACAGGGCATGGGTAAAGAAGGAGAAATGTATTTTGAAATTCAGCAAGAGAAGGGTTAATTACAGTTGAACTTCGATATCTCCAACTCGAATAACTCGAACTTCGGGATAACAAAATTCCAAAATTAACAATACAGAATTGTTCTAAAATGTATCACTACGCATATCTAGAGACAGCTTAATGAAAGTCGAAAGTAAAGCTGAAAGATCTGGGTCTACACTGTTTGTAAATGCGCAGAAAGGAGTATTTATGGAGTAAAGTGTTAAAAACCCATGTGTTTAATCATAACTTTACACTATCGCTGTTGTGGGGCTGTAGTGTTATTGTATAGTAATTGCACTAATCGAATGATTTTGTTTTTTACTACAATGTACATGTAGTAGGCAAAATATGTTATCATTTGTATTTACCTTAACCCCATATAACGCATTTTCACGCATTTTCAAACAGAGTAGACCCAGATCCGACGGATCAGGGTCTGCTCTGTTTTCTTTTGACGTGATATAGATATTATTCTACAGTTTTTGACAAAGGAAAATATTTCCTTGAAACGTTTACATTATAAAATTCAGTTTATTAATATTCATTATGTAATTACATCTTACATAGATATTGAACAGGGAAAGGGTTAAACATTCTCCCGCCAATCACAACCTGGCTCGCGTTTGTAAAAACAACTTGGATCCAACTGTGTGACGTCACGTAAATCGGCGTCTCACCGTGACGCAGTCTGTTTAGTACTCGGTCAATGCAGTAAAACCTGTCTAAAGCGACCACTTTATGAGTAGATATTAGTGTCTTTAAAAGCAGGTGGTTGCTTAATACAGGACGAAATTAATGCAGAAAGCTCCTGCAGGAGCTTTCTGCATTACTTTCGTCCTGCATTAAGCTACCACCTGCCTCTAAGACCCAGAAATATACCTCATTTTGGTGGTCGCATTAGAGGGGATTTACTGTAGTGTCTCATAATATCGATCGATTCGGAAGTGCATGTAGTCAAAGTTACATCAGATCAAACTGTGAGCAGGTATCATTTCTTTCACAGCGGAGTAAAGTTTAGTTAAAGCTTTTAACCCTTTACTTCATGAATATTCATGTAATTTTATAATATCACAAAGACACAGAAACTTCTGGCCATGACAGAAATTGTAGAATGATAAAATCGTAAGCAAATAGATCAGACTCTGATCTGATCTGGGTCAACTCATGGTTACAAAGGGGTAGAAAGTATTTATGGAGTAAAGGGTTAAGACACGTTTACAGCTATCGGTGACAAAGCAAAGTCCATGATAATAGCACAGGGATCCAATAACTATTATCGATTTTCATAGAACACTTTGATTTTCATACTGCTGTCGTAATCTCTTTGCCTCAGTGTGCAAAAATGGAACATAGTGTGTACAAGAAGTCACATCTGCGGGGGAAAGTAGTAGTAATTTTTAAATGCAGTTTTATTACTGGAATCTTGCTGACGAATCTGAAAATAGCAGATTGTGCATGTAAGTGTTATTCGCATTAAAATAAACATTGCTACTGTTATAAATAAAAAAATATATTATCATTTTTATCATCATAATCATTATTTTTTTATCATTTTGTTATTACATGTATTATAAATATTATTATTACTATAAAAAAAGTAGTAGTATAAACTTATTATTATTAATTATTATTATTATTATTATTATTATTATTATTATTATTATTATTATTATTATTATTATTTATAATAATGATTAAGTTAAGCGAACGCCTTTAAGAATTTAAAACGTAACTGGACTAGGGTTTTTATCTTCAAAAGTTCTATTATTTAAACTTTACTGAACATATCTTTTGTATCTACTTTCCCCATTTTTTCCACAGCGTGCACCAGTTCTACGATTGGCGAATCCAATCTCAATGGAGATACTGATGACTCAACTCCAGGTACTGTTATTTATATTAACATAACATACATACACGCTTAATATTGCCTTTGAATGCGATTTGCTGAGATAAGAAGGAGATATAGGTGGAGAAACACTCAGAGAGAGAGAGAGAGAGAGAGAGAGAGAGAGAGAGAGAGAGAGAGAGAGAGAGAGAGAGAGAGAGAGAGAGAGAGAGAGAGAGAGAGAGAGAGAGAGAGAGAGAGAGAGAGAGAGTCAGGATGAAAGAGAAAAAAGAGAGAAGTGATAGAAATAGAGATATATAGAAAAACATACAGAGAGAGCGAGAGAGAGAGAAAGAGAGAGGGGTCAGGCAGACAGACAGAAGACACAGCCACAACCACAGTCAGAGAAGAGAGAGAGAAACAGAGAGAGAGATAGAGAGATAAATCGTTTAAGCACCTAATGTTAGCCTTTTCTTCGAATATTGAGACTTATTAGTTTACTCAGTACAATAGACAACGTGGTTTGCACTTCTACCCTGCATTATTGTAACGTGCAGCTGCTTTTAGCCCAATCCTTGTTCAGTATCCATGTAAGAAAATAATAAAAACATGGATACAGAGCTATATGTACATGTACAGATAAAGGTGCGTACCCAAATACTAAAATTGTCATTTCTCCACCAAACCCCATACTGTGACTACTCTTTAGATTCGCCTTGAAGAGAGGATTCTAAAATAGTGGTCATAGTACATGTATAGGCTTTGGTGGTTGAATAGGGAAGTTATTCTTGAAAATGTTTCAATTTCCGTATCTTATCTGGACCTCTGTGAATATTGTTTATAATGTAACCTTTTCAAGGGATGACTTTGTCTTGACAAATCTATAGAATCAGATCTATATTATGTCAACAGCAAACAGAACTGACACTGGGCCTTCTGATCTGGGTCTACTCTGTTGGCCAATGTTTGAAAAGTTGTTTATATTAGGAAAAGTGTCAAACAAATTGTCTTGATGACTTAAAATATATATTAAAATAACCCCGAGACTTTGTCCTAATTCAACATTCACCATATCTAATTCGGATTACTGAATTAGAGCGCCAGCTTCCGAAACGGGAGATGGTGGGTTTGATTCCCGGCCGTGATATCAGTAATCACCTCCCTGGCTAAATCAAGGAATTATAAGTCGAGTGTTACGGACTATGACTGGTCGACACTGTATCAGTTTATAATGTGACTGTATGTGGTACTATGCCGGGTGTCTATTCACAGCGTGACAACACTACAATAAAACCCCGCTAATGCGACCACCTGAAAGAGGTATATTTTTTGGTGCTAAATGCAGGTGGTAGCTTAATGCAGGACAAAAGTAATGCAGAAAGCTCCTAGAGGAGCTTTCTGCATTAACTTTGTCCTGCATTAAGTAACCACCTGCTTATGAAGACACCCATGTTGATTCATTATGTGGTCGCATTAGAGAAGTTTTACTGTATATTTGCCTCTTGAAAGTAGACGCGCCGTTTCCAATATAACAGAAACGTTAACTCTTCCGCTGCCAAATATTTTCGACTGCAAAATTTGTTTTTTTCATCTTTTCTTTTGTTTGTTATAAACATAATCACAATGCTGAATATTTTGGATTCCGATGTGTTACTCGGCGTCTCATCTAGATTCAAACTGTTTACACAAGTATCCACATCCTCGCCATTGGCAGCCAATGATTTAAGCCAAACCACTCCTATATATAGTTCTTCTTATCTGAACCCCTGCACTTCATACAGTCGGATTTCGTTGAGAATTTTCCAAATAAAACTTATTTCGTAAACCATACATATATAACTATCATTTTAAACAACAGACGCAATATGTAGTGGACGTCATAAAAGAGGATTACTGATAAATAACTGAGTTTAAAGCCATTTTAAAGGTTTCACCGTAAACACAATAAACAGTGGAATTTTGGAATGTTAATGCTGGAGATGATTGTAAACATTTTCCATATACAAATGTATACACATTTGGAAACTTAGCCCTGTCCCAGGTGGCCATGTTTTCTTGCATATCAACTCAACTTCTGAAAGAGGGCCACGAGCTGATTTATTTCTTCCAAATGCTATTCAGATTCGACCACCGGTTTTTAAGAAGGAGATATTTTCCTCTATAGTCATATAAGACAATTTATCCCCGCTCCTGGCAACCTGGGTCCATGCTTATAAAACTTTTAGTTGAGTCTGAGTTCGTTCTCAAGTTTTTGATTGGTCAGATTTGGCTCAAATCTGACCAATCAAAAGCTTGAGAACTCAAATCTGACCAATCAAAAGTTTGAGAACGAACTTAGACTCAACTAAACAGCTTTATAAGCACGGACCCTGTTTCTTCGGGTATCGGCATGGTTCTAGCAAGGTTGCCAGGCGAATATTTCTGCCAAATTCCATTCAAACTGGAACACCGATTTGGAGATGAATGTTGTTAAATGTTTTCTATATACATGTAGTTATATAAGAAAATTTAATCCAGTCCCCTTGCGGTCATATGTTTTGAGATATCGACATGAGTTTAGCAATATAGGCAGAAGGTCACTGGAAGACCATTCCTTTCAAATATCGTTAGTTGTGACCACTGGTTTTAGAAAAGAATATGTATAAAGATTGCTTTTGGTTTCTATGACAAATAAGGTTCAACATGAGTCCAAATTATTTTAGCAGCTTTAACCGTTTAAAGAATGGACGAACTGACAGACGAATGGACGGACGGTAGTCGATCACAAAAATCTCACCTGAGAATACTTAGATGTGCTTAAAAACCGGAAGCTGCACGTATAGATTAGACACCATGGTTGAGTGCGACTAAACAAGCCCCCGATAACTATATCGTTCTATCGCGCTCAACGATTGGCTAACCTATTCAGCACTAGCTTAGGCTCGAGGAAAAACAAGGAATAAACGTCTTCAAACTTGCAATTTGACTGTTTTCCTCCTTTCTCTTCGCTCAAAGATTTACTCATAATAAATGTAACTGTTGAATATTGAATGAATTAAGATCTAGATACATTTTGCAGTCTATTTGTTTTTAATTTGTGGATAAAGATTGTTTTCAACTTTTCACTCAATAAAACTTGAAAATGTGTGTAATATCTTTGTCAATGTCCTCACAAAACTTGATTTTGCATTGGTAACAGTAAACCTATGTAACAGCCCGTTTTTATATAACGTTGCACTTTGAAATAATTATATAAAAATAGGTGGAGTTTTATTTCTTCCGTGAAGGGTTAAACATTTTGAGGGCATCATTTGGGCGTCACATGATTTCAAAACCATTATCCTCATGTTTCACAACACATTGCATGTAAATGTTATTTAAAGTAAAATAGAAGTTATCAAAATCATTTCCATTCGCTTTATAGTGAAACACGAGGATAAAGGTGTGTGACGCCCAAGTGATGTCATGTTTACTTTTGAACTTTAACGAGTTTAAACTTGCACGTTTTTTGTAGTAAAATATGCATTTTAAGTCAATGACGTCATGTGACGCCGATTTTACGTCATGAGTCTACAGACACTGGAAACACACCACGAGTGCATATAAGTTTGGATGTATTCCGTTTTTACCATTTCCGTGCAGTGAAAAGTACTTTAGTCATTTTTACTTCAATTTGCAACTTTATTTCAAAACGGACCGACATCGAAAATCGCACATTGAAACAATCCTAAACCCGATTTAAATAATTATTTCAAAGTGCAACATTGTTTCAAAACGGGTTGGCATCGAAAATCGCACATTGAAATAAACTGCAACCCGTTTTGAAATAATTATTTTTAAATTGCAACGTTATTTCAAAACGGATTGCTACAAACCTCTGTATAACGGCCAATACAATAATACACTATGCATGGTGCCGCCTTTTAATGATAACTTGTTTGCTTGAATGCAGATAAAAGGAATACAGAAAGCTTAAATTAGGAGCTTTCTGCATAACTTTAGTATTGCATTAAACTGTCACCTGTATATAAAACTGCAAATTCATTTCCCATTGGGGAAATATTACGTGAGAGCCTATGGTGTGACGTCAAAATGCATTGTGACGATTAATCGACAGGAACCATTGACTAGATAAATAGTTTGTAAGTGAGTCTAAGGTTCTTTCAAACAGAGTCGAACTAAACGATACATTCAATATTTTTAGGCATCTGATTGACCTAGAACTTCAAGCATGTGCTAAATCTTGTTTCTTGTGCTAGTGCAAATCGCATATGCATCGTGACATAGACGTGTCTCTTTTAGTTCATTATTACCAATATAAAATATAATGTATGAATTATAACACATATAATGTCGTTTTTGTTATTATTGTATTCAATTTATATGCTGTTATTTCGTTTTTGTATAGATCTATTATTTTTTCTCAATTTGTATTAAATGAACACAATACGCACACGGTCCACGCAATTTGATTTCTTTTTAAAATTGCGTTGCGCTGCCCACAATTTTGAACGTGATTCATTTCGCGTTACGGTGTCCTTTCTTAACGAGAAGTCATTATATGTACGACAAGAAGAACAGTGTACGCATATTCAACGTCCTCCTTTCGACGTCCGTTCGACGTCTCCGGAGTTTGAAGTTATAGTTTCAAGTTTACTAAGAAAATGCAAAAACAACCTGCATGTTGCAGGCAACATCAAACTACAAATATACACACAAATCGTGGGTTTGGAGCTACTAGTTTTGTCCAAAAGAAGTCATATAAAAAATAGTTATAATGAAAATGGAATGTGGGACATTGTAGCCATTATAAAAAATGAAGAAACAGATATATCGACTTTCGTTGGTAAACAGAACAGATCCTTATTTGGATCTACTCTGTTTGCAAATGCGTGAAAACACGTTTATATGAAGGAAAGGGTGACCATCAGACAATCGGCTTCCTTGGACTTGTTTAAGAAACAACTGAAAACCTACTATTTTTAGAGTTTTACACACTGTTTAATTTAGTTTGGTACTATACATAATTTATGTTGCTTTTATATTACATTTTAAGGCAGGTTTTAACATTTTAGTTGTATAATATATATCTAAATTCTTCGATGTATATTTCAAAATATTATATGTAACTTTAGAAATTATGTAGATATATATATTTCTGTGTGTGTAATATGATGTGTACCATATACACAATGTACGTACATATTTAACAGAAATTTAGGTCATTTAGGACATTTTAGTTATCATGAATATTTAAATTTGTGTTTATATGTTTATATATTATATGTACAACGCCGTTGAATATGTGTCTATCATTAAATCGTTTAATAAAAACCAGTTTACAGTTTAAAGGGTGAAGAATTAAAAATGAATAGTTTTCGAAATTGAGGAATTTAGAAACAAATTCGATTAAAAATTTCGCTTGAGAGGTCGATATATTGCAATGCTGTTAAAAAGTGCGATTTGTAAACAGCTGAACGTATAAGTTACATATCAAACAAAGAACACATCATCTTAAACTCAAGTGAATGCGCAGAAATAGTTGTTGCAAGTAGCCCGATACCTCAACTACGGAAACTTAAATGGACCCCCTTATATGCAATAATATTGTTAAAAACTTAAATAGTTACGTATCTTTAATATATTTAAGACAACGTTTTCTATGTATTTAGATAAAGAATAATATTTATTTGAACCGATATTTTTTAATATAACATATGTGTAATATATGTAAGCTAATGTTTTATGTGCATTTACATGACAATTAATATGTATGTAAAGACATTTTTTGTTTATAATTATGCAATAAGATGTATATTTGTAAAAGGCAGATGGTTTATATTAAACAAAATATATTTATGTTATGATTAATGTAAATTATAGAAAAGAACACATTGTAGATTAACTAGAATAAAGTTCCTTTTACATACTACTTAGGTAAGTATTTTATATACTTAATGACTTTATTGCTGAATATATTTTTACGAAATATATCCCTTTGAAATCAGTGGGTTATGTTAAATAACTGGGGCCCCTTTTACGCAAAAATCTAATTATATTTCTTTCATTTATTTCAAGAAATATGAATTATTTATATTCCAGGGCTTAATATAAGACAGTCAAAATTTACATGTTATGTTATGTCTAACTTATAACTTTATCGTTTAAAGCATTTCCATATCATATAACTACGAGATTTTTTACACATAAATCCTTTATATAAGGGGGTCCATTTAAGCTTCCGTAAACAAATACGTATCAATAGAGTAGTTTTTGCAGTAAGTGCCCGACATACAGAAATATGCTATTTTCAGAAATACCACAGACTCTATGCAGGCTTGAGAGCAATCATGTTTAAAAACCAAATTAAATTGTTCAATGTTTAGGAATATTTCGAATCTCACAGAAGGTATACACATGGAACGATGTACAGTAGAACGGTCAACCTGTCATAAGCGATTATTAATTTCTTGAATATATGAGCCTTAAAAAGGTAGATGGTTGCTTAATGAAGGACAAAAGTAGTGTTAAAAGCTCTTATAGGAGTGTTCTACATTACTCTTGACCTGCATTAAGCTACCACCTGCCTTACAGACCCATAATTAGAAGTCTGTTTGATGGCCGCTTAAAACAGATTCTACTGTATAAACATAGAAGGATTTATTAGAGGTTCAGATAAGATGGGTTAATTAAATCATTTGCAAGAATAACTCCTTTATTTTCTCCACCAACATTATACTGTGACCACTCTTTAGAATCGTCTCGAAGAAACGATTTTAAAGGTAGGTCACAGTATAGGATTTGGTGAAGAAATGACAATTTTAGTGTCTGGGTACGCACGTTTATCTGTAGCTCGGAATTGCATTGCATTTCAGTGTAATGTGCACTTTAATTAAAGATTGAATTACATTTTGGTTGTGTTCATCGATGTATAAATCCAGACCTGATCACACACAACTTGCATGAGTTCCGAAGGAATTCATGTAAAAAGTTGTGTGTGATCAGGTCTGGATTTATACATCGATGAACACAACCAAAATGTAATTCAATCTTTATAATTCCACCCATCTGTCCTTTTAAAAAGTGTTGCCTGTAGACATAAAAACAAATTTGACATTGGCTATTTTAAGTGCCGTGCGTAGGAATTCAATCAATACACATTCCAACAACTATGTCACTTTGTGTACTGTATTCTACGTCATAGATGACGTTTCATAGGCTGTTCTCTTAGTTGACCTAGTTGTAACAAATCGAAGTTGACAATAACTAAAAAGCAATAAACAGAATTATTTCAATGCATGTCCTACCTTACTACTCTGTCATATTTCCTCTTAATCGATTAACTTGCATAATCCTCCTTGGAATCGATCTGTATAAGCTCTGAACATAGACCAGTGGAATACGTGTCCAGATCCTCAAAATCTCTTGAACAAATCCATTTTATTTTCAATAAAGTGCACTCTACATGAAAGTTTACGTTTGATATACAGCCAAGTATTCTCAATTATGTTCAAACCCCGGTGACTGTGCAGGCCAAGAATTGGATCTAAAATATTATTTCTGGCCTGGTAAACAGCTATCCTACCAGTATGGCTACGTTGTCGTCCTGAAATAACTGATTTCACGGGGAGGTGTCTTGTTATTACTGGCAGAGTGGCCATGCCACTTTGACACTATGTCTGGTCTGTAGCCCTCCAAATCAGAACAGTTTATCACTGCCGATCACTTTACTTCCATCCGAAAAATAAACAGTTAATCCCACCTCCCATAAGTTCACCTCGTCCTTTTCTCTCTACACCATGCCAGCCGTCTGGCTCTGCTGGCTCTTGATATTAATACAGTCACTTGCTTTTTACCATAAGTTTCACTCTTAACACTTAAATTTCAAAATACGCGCTCCACAAAACTTCAAAACAACATTTTCTCCCAATAATTCTATGTCAACAAACTCAACATGGTTTCAAGGAATTTGTCTATAAATAGAACTTTATGCATAGTAAAAAGAAGTAGTTCCATAGTGTATCGGCTACCGATTACCGACTTCATGTAAATCATGGAGCAACGACAGAGAACCAGCTCTTTACATTCATTGAGAAATGAATGTCAAATTTCAACCAATCAGATTCGGCGATTTTGTGTAAACGTCACTGGATTGGAATTATTAGCCCTTTGAATGCGTGAAACGAGTTAACTGTCATTTACATTCAAAAGGCTAAGTAATGTATATTGTCTCGAGCACGAGGTATATCTGAAATTGGTGTATAATACAAATGATACCTGTTGAGCCAAACTGTACCTTTTCTCATTGTTATTTATAGTTTGCTAATAGATATCTCAAAATTGTGTACAATCACATAACGCAATTCATTCATATAGTCAAACAACTAGGTCCGACGTGTCAAAGGTCAGCTGAGTCCATTTTTGATGGAGAACAGCATTCCACATGTTCTCGGATCATTTGTTAAACAGACGACTTTAGTATATTAGATAAGAATGAATGTGGAATTGTTGCTCAGCAGTCTAGCGCAGTAGGTAATGTCTAGGCATTGCTATAATAACTTTTTATTAAGCATGGGTTCGAATCCCGAGTCGACCTAAAACTGAAAACAAATAATATTGAGTGAATATTAAATCATTATTTTAGTTCATACTGTATACACATACTTACCATTTATGCACATATTCGTCAAGGTACTACTCTCGTAGATGACATTGGAAGGACATAGTGGGCATCAGACAACACTAAATTGATGAACTCATTTAAAACTTCAAACATGAAATCGGGCACTGGACCAGTGATAGGGCCGTTGACGAATCCGAGACGAACACTGCCAGTGAGGGAGAACATTAATTGTATTGAAATGAAATGAATTGCAGTAAAACATCTATGAACTTACCATTCTGTAAGGACGAAAGTTAGCTCTTTACACAGGTGACTGCTTAATGCAGAACAAAACTGCATGCAATACAGAATGCTCTTAAGGGGGCTTTCTGCATTACGATTTTTCCTAAATTATGCTGCCGCCTGTCTTGAAGGTAAAGAATGACTTATGCTTGGTTGTCCGTTTTAGGGATGCTTCAACGTAGGTAAATAACAATGATAATATAAATTATGATGGTTGAAATGAAATTTGAAATTAAAGAATAAAATCCTTGAAAACAAAAGAAAAGGGTAAAACAAAACAATCAAAATATAATACTAATTAATTGTAGAATCCTTAATATTTTAAGCAAAAAATGCTTTAGGTTGATGCGAGACCCAAAATGTACCCCGATCATATACTTCCTTATGGCTCTACGACTTAGACACTACACTATGTATACGACAACTAATCCGCTTGCTGTTTGTACCTATCATAAAATTTTATTTTTAAACAAGATGTATTTGTGAAACTCTATGTCCCCTCATATATTTGACCTCTGACCTTGAATGATGACATGTCACCTCTCAAAATGTGCGGCTTTATGAGATACATTTGCATGCCAAATATCAAATCTCTATCTGTACTGGCTCAAAAGTTAAGACCAATGTTAAGATTGCATTAAAGTTACAGACAAAGAAACAGACAATTTGACCTTTGACCCTGAAGGATGACCTTGACCTCATGAGATACACAAGCATGCCAAATATCAAGTCTCTATCTCTACTGGTCCAAAGGTTATGGCCAATGTTAAAGTCGGTGATTTGACCCATATATTTGACCTCTGACCTTGAAGGATGACATTGACCTTGACATGTTACCACTCAAAATGTGCGGCTTTATGAGATACATATGCATGCCAAATATCAAGTCTCTATCTGTACTGGCTCAAAAGTTATGACCAATGTTAAAGTTGCTGACAAACAAACAGACAAACAGACAGACAGGGCAAAAACAATATGCTCCCAGATCTGATTGGGGTGGGGGCATAAAAAATGACACGTTGATATCCGATATGCTGATCTCACTTATAAATGGAATCGGCGAACCCATGTCTCGCCAGACTTAGTTGTTTGACTATAGTATCTGTATAAAGAAATAATTAATAGCACCGCTTTAGGTTGCTCGTAAACAATGTCGAAAAGGTATACAGTGTTAGACCGTATAGGCTTTACGCCGTATAGACTCTATAACTTTTGCTTGAACACAAAAAGAGCTTACGGTTAGCTCTGTTAGTGAGTAGACAATAGACAGAAATATGAATAAGCCATTAATTCAACAACTTCTTAAACACCATAAATTGTCTCTGTCAAACAATATTGTTTTCTGTTGGCTACCTAGTCATGTTGGAATTCGGGAAAATGAAGAGGCAGATAAAACGGCCAAGTCATCCCTGAATCGGAATGAGGCAGTTTTCAAAATACCATATACTGATTTTAAACCATTGATTAAACAGCATATACATGTATGTTCCAAATGGCAGGTTTCTTGGGACAGCAATATTAACAATAAACTTCATGCCATCAAACCAACCATTGGTGATTCCCTTTTAAATTATAGAGCTATACGAATAGATGAGATGGTCCTAGCTCGCTGTCGCATAGGACACTCTCATATTACTCATTCCTGTTTACTAAAGCGCGAAGTTCAACCGGAGTGTGTCTTCTGTCAAGAGCCATACACAGTAAAACAATTTTTGATTGAATGTGTTGACCTTGCTATAATAAGACATAAATACTTTACTGTTGATTCTATGCACTACATGTAGTTATTTGATACAGTTCCATACGAGAATATAATTTCGTTTTTGAAAGAGACTGGTCTTTATTCTAAAAAATAAATCTGTTCTATTATATTATTTCATCTGTATTCCTTTCTACATTTTCGTCTTTGTATATTTTAATGATTTACTCACTCGTTGATCGAGATTTGTTTTTATTGAATTTCATCGTTTCATCATAATTTTCGTCATTGGCGCTGTATGACCTATTTAGTCACCTATTTAGTGTCGCGGTGCCGTAAAACCCAACTCACTCACTCACTCACATTTTGAAAAATAACTGTTCTGAAAGCCCCTGTTTAGACTTCTCATTCTGGAACAAGATTTTTTTTTTTTTTTTTTTATTATTATTTTTTTTTGCGCTGGGGCGGGTGGGATGGGGGCACCAAATGTACACACTTTTAATAACCAAACTAAATTCATGTTCATTGAATAAGTGTTGTCCAGTATACCCAGGCTAACGCTTTCACTCATATAAATGCCTTTTCACATCTTTCCAAACAGAGAAGTCCCAGATCATACAATTCATGTAGGACCCGTCTGATCAGGGTTTTCTCTGATTGTTTATGAAAAATACAGAGATCTGATTCTACAGTTTCTGACATGGCAAAACAGTATGTGTTCAGAAAAGAAATTACAAAAATTAAGCTTATTGATATTCATGGTGTCATATATTTTGGGTGAATTTTCAACAGAGAAAGGGTTAATATAGTATAATGAATATTAGGTCCGTTATCCCTTAACTTCATTAAGATGCCGTTCTACGCTTTTGCAAACAGAGGAGATCCAGATCAGAAGGTTGAATCAATAAAACGGGGAAAACTCTGCTGTCCTCCCTTAATGCAAAGTACTATCCATGTAATACAAATTATCAATCGATATTTACACGATTTAACGATTTATCTTAAAAATCAACAATATTCTATACTCTCTCTGTCAAATTATTTTAAACATGTGATTACGACTGAATAGCTTTAATATAGTTTGATTATCTTATTGGCTACTAGATTACGACAAAGGCCGGAATCGAACGTAGCGACGTTGGAACAACGCACCAGGCATCAAGCACCAAACAAAAATATACTTTAAAGAAGTTTAGACAATGAAACAAAAATAATGAAACAAATCATTTGACGTTTATAATATAATCAATAAATAAGTTTAGAGAAGTTTGAATGTCGGATCGTGGAAGAAACTTCAAGGATAAAAGGAAGCACATCGTGGCATGCAATAATCGTTTAGTATTATGCATTTAACATGAAGCAAACTGAAATGCCACAAAGCATGATGCATTTTGCCTTTAATCGTCCACCATACTTTACACTGTGAGTCATTCTTCAGACATAACGACATTGCAGTTGACATACACTTCATTCTTACCGCACTTAGAATAATTTGTGATACCCTTGCAAAGAAACTGGGCCCAGTTTATACGCCGAGGAAGCCGACGTCTACCGAGATCAAACATTTTTGTCACTGGGATTAGATCCAATCGAATACTAATTTCTTTAATATTTTATTCCATAAATACTTGAAGTTCTTTATACGCCTTTACAAACCGAGAAGACCTCCTATAGGAGCCGTCTGATCAGGGTCTGTTCTGTTTGCTTATGATATAATACAGATTCTACAGTTTCTGCAGTGGCCAAAATGTCCTATTTCCGTGTGCTGTTATAAAAATAATCTAATTAACACTCATGGTGATATTTTTCCTGTACACGAATATGCATGGAATAAATGTTTTAAGCAGTGGGTAATATTAACAGGTATTATCATTTTAGTGTGCAAGCATCAGCTCGTTGCATGCTAGAAGCAAATTTAGTTATCATTCATATAATCTGTTTGGAATAATCTAAGTAGCTCGGAATTCCTTCGAATCCAATATGTTTCACACTCTGACGTCACTGTTGAAGAGCAATATAGGAACAGATAACTTAACGCATTCCCTCCTAGACATTTCTAGAAACAACCTCTTTGAATAAATCTACTGAAAAGTAGTATTTACTAGAAAAAAGGTTCTTTTAGAACTGCATACTTTTGAAACCAATATGATACATGTAAATAGAGCATTTGCTCTACGGAGCAAATGCTCTATTTATCATAATACATGTAGTTTCAAAAATGATTTTTTCAGGGCGTCAGAATGCGTCAGAAGGAGGGAATGGGTTAAGACATGCAATAGACGACTGTTTTGCAGACGTGTACTCTCAACCCTTTGCCTTATATAAATATATATTTATGCCTTTGTAAACGGTGTAAACAACGATCAGACAGCACCTACTGAAGTATTCTGATTTGGGTATATTCTATTTTCTAATGAGATAATATAGATGTAAATGTAATTCTAAAATGTTTGCCTGTGTAAAACACATGTTTTCATGTGCCATTATAAAAGTTCGGCAAATTAGTAGTCACGATGTCATTATTTCTGACATGAATATTCATGAGGTAAAGGGTTAAATATTTGTAATACATATTTTAACAACTCCCCGATGTCAATGACCGACAGTATAATACAGGTAATGCATTTGGAATGATTTAAGCCTTTTTATAAAAATCATCTTTGTCAAACTGACAATAGAACCTGCAATCTTCACACCGACAGAACCGTCAAAAACTATTATGTTAGGTTGTTGAAGCGATTATATCTATAAAGCTGTGTACGGTATACAAATGGTTTATTCAAATAGATTATAATTATATCACCTTTTATTTTCGATAGATCAACTGTCGAAACGTATGGTATGCCTGCTTTCTGAACTCTATCGATATCAGGCCATAATGTTATGAAAACGTCTGCGCGTGAATCTATGTTCATTCTCAAATATCGGATTGTTCAGATATTTAGCTTGCTCAAAATCTGACCACTCAGTGGCTAATGCTATAAAAACATCTTGCTTGTGTCTTGATTTATTCCCAAGCATCTGAATGGTCACATTTTAGAGGATACTCAAATTCTGACCGATCAGATACTTGAGAATCAACTCTGACTTAAAACCCAGAAGCCGTGTATACATCGGGCCATGTTGCTTTAAAATGACCTCAGACTTGATCATGTTTTTATAACCTCGGGGCCTGTGTGAATTATCCATACGCTAAGATATATTTCATATGCGTAAACACCGGTCTATAGAATGTTGAGCATTGACTTGCCGTATTCTGCCGCCAAATTTCCGGACTCCGTATTCAGTATTAACCCGTTCCCTCCTATTGACGTCTTGTGATGCCTCTTTAACTCTTCGTTTGCTATTCACGTCAATATACCTACCTGTAAAAAGTGAAGACCCAGATGAGACAGCTGCACTCCAGTGCACTCCACAGCAGTGATTACACAGCGAAATACCTGTACACAGTGAAGATATTTGTTATTATACAACAGGGCATGGGTAAAGAAGGAGAAATGTAATTTAAAATTCAGCAAGCGAAGGGTTAAAAGTCATGTTTTAAACTACTGTGATAAATAGAGCATTTATTTCGGTAATACCATATCAAAAATTTGAAGCAAATATCATTTAAAATGAAAAAAGTTACGGCCATCCTCATATTTTCATATATTTTCATTAAGTTTTAAGTGCAAGGGTCATAACTCCGACACGATAAATCACATTTACCTCAGAATCGACTCAGCTTCAGATCTTGATGCAGTAAAGATTTGTGTGATGTTTCATCAATATCCGCCAAATAGTTTTCCGAGAAAACAGCGGACAAACTAAATGTTGACGGACGAACGAACGGACGAACGAATGTACGGACGGACGGACAGGGTCATACCAATATAAAAACTACACAATTCTAAAATTGTCCGTTTCTCTATTAAATTCTCCTTTTCGGTAGAATTATTCAAAGGGGTTGGGTGTTAAAATAGTCTATAAGGGAAAGGGTTCATCTAGATCAGGGGTATAGTTATCCGCTATCAAAACTGGGTACATATTGTCTTGTAATAGAATAGTGCATTTTTCATTTCCGAAAGTGTTAACTTTAACCCTTTCGCTGCCAATGCCGGATCTGTGATTACCTATGCAAACAGTTTGGATCCAGATGAGACGCCGAGTAACTCGGCGTCTCATCTGGATCCAAACTGTTTGTTACTGTTACTATGTTTTTGAAACAAAAATAAAGAAAATCAAAAAAATGAAAATTTGTAGCAGACGACAAAGTTAGCAGACGACAGAGTTTGGCAGCGAAAGGGTTAAAAAAAAAAGTCTACAGTAAATCCTGTTCTAAACACCTATAGGAGCTTTCTGCATTACGTTTTATCTGCAATTAAGCAACCAGAAGCTTCATATAAATCAAAGTCCACTTAAGACAGGTTCTACTATATTCATAAAGTAAATGTTTAACCCTTTCCTCCATAGGCTATTTTTAGACACAACCTCTTTGAATCAATCTACCGAAAAGGAGCATTTACTAGAGAAAAGGAAAAGTTTAGAAGTGTATAGTTTCGAAACCATTCTGATTAATAGAGCAAATACTCTATTTATCACAATGGTTTCATAGAGTGACTTTTACAGAGGCGTAGAAAGGCGTATTTATAGAGGAAAGGGTTAAAAACGGCAGCAATGTATTTACTGTTTCAAAACTGTCTACAGCGTATATTGTAACCCTTATCAGATAAGATACAGTGTCCGCTAAACTTCCGATTTTGTGCAGTGTTTGCTATTTTCTGATTCGTTCAAGAGTTTGAGAAACTATAGACCGAAAGTCAAATAACTTTGGTCATAATGAGACACCGGGTTACTCGGGATCTCATCTGGATCCACGCTGTTTTGCAAATGCCAGTCAGGTCGATGTTAGCAGAAGAATATTTAACCCTTTTACCGCCGATGTCGCATAAATGCACCACGACAAATAGTGCAGTCCCAGATCAGATGCCGCCTTTTCAAGGCGGCGTCTGATAAGGGACTTCACTTTTTGTTCTGTCTCAACTCCTTTACATGTATATATATATTTATATATATGATATGTGTGCTTTATTCCTTTGAAATTTGCATTTATTTAGCTCATTTCCTTATTTTACTGAATGATCTAACAAAATTTGTTTGCAGACGACAATTAGCAATTAGAAAAGAGTTATTATATGTTAATGCGACACAGTCGTTTTGTTCTGTCTGATCTGTTTGCATATAAAATAACATAAATCTGATTCTACAGTTTATGCCATGGCCAAACATTCCTTTATTCATGTAGCATTACAAACATTATATAATTCATATTCACGATGTCATTATTTCTTATATGAATAATCATCAGGTGAAAGGTTAACAAATTGTATAACTAAATCAGTGAATACGTTGCGTTGGTAGAAAATCTGGTACAAACGCTTTATTAGCCCAATTATCAGGTTAGTATAAATATGACAATTATTAGATCTCACACAAAGAAGTATCACTGCCTATACAAAGAGATCGGTGTCGTATAGTTCGACTCCTCGTCCATTGTATTTCAACCATTGGTATATGAAGATAAGTGTAAATAAATGGAAGTACTATTTTACCCTCGGGGTTGTCGTTTGAAAAGAAATCATATCTTAACAATTTGAATGCTGGTCACGCATGTACTGATATTTGCAAAAGTATAAACCCATAGTAAAAGGCTCACACATGAGCCGTCTGATCTGGATCTACTCTGTTTGCAAAGGACTTAAAAGGTGTATCATGTCAGTCATAATCTTTGTAATTAATATGGATCTTGATAAGACATCGAGCTGTTTGAAACTTGGCCTTTATCATTATTATTTTTTGTAAAGGAATTGAGTAGTAAATATCGACATTGGACTAGAAGCAGAAGTTCGACTGCTATTTTATTAATTAACAGCTTTATGCAGACGAATATTTCTGAGCGGGCGACAATCTAAATGATGACATGATTTATCTTTTTAATTCACAGGGCAAGGATATTTGATGGCTGTGACATCCTTCGAGATCGGTTGTTGCGGAGTGATTGACTCATGGACCGCTAAGTTTTCTGGAACTTCGGGCAGTGCCAGTATCGCCTTTCAGGTCTGGAGACTGACTTCCGGTACAACCTATGAACTTGTTGGAGAAAATAACTACGTCATCAGTAAGACCCTCCCCTCACCCTTTCAACGCACACAAACTCATATCTATCTGCTTCGTTTGAGTCCTGGTATACTGAAACTATCCAATGAACCTTGCATACAGTGTAGTACCAGATCGCGACATTTTACCAGGATCTGCACTGTTTAAATCCAACAGAGCATATTACCGTGCGAATATCTATGTCAGAAACAGTGACATGGCGAATATTAGATGAATGTTTATCCCATTCCCTCATATAAACGTGTTGTCAAGCATCTATAAACAGAGTAGACCCTGATCAGACGGCTTCTACAGGAGCCGTCTGATCAGGGTCTACTCTGTTTGCTAATGGAATTTGATAGATTATGACTCTAATTACAAGGGTTTATTAGATATATTTAAAAGCTAGCTCATACAGAGGTAGTTTTAACAATATTTCTAAAACGGTTGGTGTTTAGGGTCATAATTATGTTGTGTTAGGCACTGTGTTTCAGTGCGTATAACACAGAGGTACATGTACAGATAAAACATGCGTACTCAAATACTAAAATCGTCATTCCTCCACAAAACCTTCGAAAAGAGAACATAAGGTTTGGTGGAGAAATGAAGAGACGACTCTAAAGATAGGGCTTGGTGTAGAAGTAAAGAAGTTATTCTTGAAAATGTTTTAATTTACGCATCTTATCCTGATCTCTGTTTAAAACATATGCATGATCACGATCAGAGGTCATGTTACACCGCGTCTCATGCGGATCATTGAATCATTTGCCCAGATTATCAGAATTTCATCGATATTACAGTTAAACGGTCACTAAATAGTGTTAATTAGTTGGTATTTGGGGCATGTGGCTGCTTAAAGCAAGGTGAAAGTAAAACAGAACGCTTCTATAGGAGCGTTTTACTTTCACCTTGCTTTAAGCAACCACCGCCTTTAACATAAACTATTTGGTGTACTTTAGTGGCTGTTATGGAGAGGTTTTAATGTATACTAGCTATGAATGTCTAATAAAATATACAATAAATATTTCGTTTAACCATTATCCTGCCATTTGTTGTAGTCTGCAAAATTTGTCTTCTATTGCAACTTTTATTGTTCAAGTTTCTTCATTTTTGTTTCTATTTATCGCAATGGTTTCAATAAGTGACTGTTATAGAGGCATCAAACGGCGTCAGAAGAATGAATTGAAGTATCTACCAGCAAAAAGTTTTAAAAATGCCTAGATAAAGTATTTATTCGAATTAGGTTTTAGATACGTAACTGCTTGTAATAATGCGATACTATTTTGTTGTACACCGAAAAGATTATTTATGTTGCATCACAGTGGCATTTTTACACAACGTTCAAATTGACAATCTTCATAAGAATAATTGAATATAACCAACACCGTGTTTTAATGTCCGGTAGAAGATTTCTGCATAACTTTCGACAGGCATGAACCCTTTCACCGCCGATGTCGCAGTAATGCACCACGACAAATAGTGCAGTCACAGATCAGACGCCGCCTTTTCAAGGCGGCGTCTGATCAGGGACTTCACTTTTTGTCTCAATGTCTATTTCTACATATGTGTTTTATTCCTTTAAAAAATGCATTTATTTATCCCATTTCCTTATTGTACCAAATGTTTTAACAAAATATGGATTGCAAACGACATTTAGAAATTTATCGCCGAATGGGTTAAGCTACCACATGGCTTTTAGAACCAGAGTTATGCCTCTTTAAGGTGTTTATTGTAGATAGGTTGCACTGGGGTTATAAACAATGTATAAGGTTGAACTCTTTTGCTGTCAATTTCGCCTCTGTTAGTACCTATGCAAACAGTTTGGATCCATATGAGGCGCCGAGTAAGGCGTCTCATTAGGATCCAAACTGTATGTTAGTGTGGCAATGTTTTGGAAAGAAAAGAGGAGAAAATTAAACAAATGAACATTGTAACAGACGACAAATTTTGCAGACGAAAATAGTTGGCAGTGAAGAGTTAAAGAACTAGGTTTTATTATTAGTCTGAACCCTTTGAAAACGGGTGAAAACAATGAAGCCCCAGATCTGAGAGCTCTTATAGATCAGGATATACACAGTTTGTCATTCTAAAATATCAGCTAAGACATTATCTAAAATATTCTCTACTAGAATTTTGGGTTTAGAGGGGTTTTATACTTATGTAACTAATCACCCTTGGCTCTATGTGAAAAAAAACACAACCTGTTCACATTTGGTTCTTGAGCACTGACCAGGTCCATAGACTGGGATATTTCTTCAATATCGTCATGAAATAGCTGTTTACTATTTACTATAGTCAAAATCGGTTCCATTGTTAATCTATTCTGTTTTCCACTTCAGCCAGTGACGGAACGCTGCCATTAAGTGTTACCACGGGGAACCAAATTTCTGTTCAAAACGGTGACAAGTGGGGCTGGTAAACACATATTGTATCTGACTATTCAATTTGGTAAATCCTTAGAAATCGCCAACTTTTTAAAAGACGGAAAATTTCGTCGTTTAAACGGAAATCAACGATCGATTCGGTCAATCTCCGATTTTGGAACAATACTATGGATTCTATATGAGTTTGTACAACAAGAGCTGATATGTGTCAACCAAAAGAATAAAAAAAAATACCCTTGAATAAATCTGCCGACAAGAAACATTTACTAGACGAAATTATTTTTTTAGAACTGTGCAGAATTAAAAACATTTTGATAAATAGAGCATTTGATCCTAAGGAGCAAATGCTCTGTATATCAAAAAGGTTTCAGAAAGTGATTTTTACAGAGGCGTCAATATGAGGGAAAGGGTTTAAGACGTATAAAAATTCATTTTACTTAAGCTTTCCGACACACGCATTGGGTAAACAGCACTAATCTACATGTATAACGTGTTATTTGTAGGTGGACCAGCGGTACACCAATCATTCCATACAAAGGCAATGGCGCATCCAGAACAGATGACAACCAACTTCTGGTATTGTCCGACCTTACCGCCGGTCAGACAGAGGACTGGTCAGCCGCCACTGAACAAGACGATCGTTCATATAGTATCAGTTTGACTTTAGCGCCCGGTAAATCATGATAAAATATTACATGGTGTATCATGACCATTATAGATATTGCCGGTAAGGATTGACCTGGCACTGCGTGTATATTCCGCCTTTTTCCGTAAGCTGTTTTTATCTTTCTGAACACACACTTATAGTATGCGCCACTATACAATGACACTAGTTCATGTACATTATAAGCTTTTTCAATGTAATACAAGCGTTGACAGCCCAGTGGTTTAATCACAGCAGTATCGATATTAGGGTCGTGGGTTGGAGCCCCAACGTAGTTGTTTTTATATACATTTGTTTTAAGATATGGGTGTTTTAATTCTTTTGGGCAGGTGGATGCATGCTGACCACGAAAAAATATTTTGTATGAATATTGTACAGTGTAACTTCTCTTAGACAAACTATATAAACAACGTATGCGTGATATAATCAAACATCTGTGTTTAAGGCATTCAACTGTACACGTCACGCAAAGCGTTCTTAGGAAGCGCTCTGTGCAAATAGTTGAGAAAAATGAAGGAAACCATGGCTACAAATGAACAATAAAGAGCAGTTTCAGAATACATATATATACCTGGATTCGAACCAACGACATCTATTCTCAGAGTCAGCGACATGATCCACTCTGCTATTGCGACAATATTAATACTGTATAGCGTGTGTAGTATATGGTGCTAAGCACGTAGCGATTTCATGTATACAGTCAACGGAAATTCACGATTTTTCATCGACTTTCAACGAAAGCTGGCGGAAAGTGATGAGTGCCAGGTCAAACCTTACCGATAATAGATAGATTTTTTTCGGTAACAAGTGTACATCACATGGCAATAATAGCAAGTGTGTGTTAAATAAAAAGCCATGAAATGCGCACTAATACCAAGGAAAACACAAAAAGGAAAACAAACCTTTTCCTTATTTCCATCGTGGTTCTTGATAATAGTGGCATGACAGAGAGAGTCACGAAATGTTATCATAAAATGCTTATCACGGACATAACAACTAAATTTACATAAATTATGATATGGTAATTACATTATACACCAAATATTTTTGTTTAAATGTCAACTATAACTATTCAAAGGAAAGCAAACTTGGATAAGTTACATGCATAATAACACACCTAGATGACATGTCAAGTAAAGACATGATATACATTGGCTCATAATCCCAGAAAACATTTCACATAGGACAGACATTGGCCCAATATAGATTTCTATATCGACCCGATGCCGGGTGTGAAACATTTTTTTTTTCTTAAATTAAATAAACACAATGAAATAAAGATATACAATGTAATAATATCTAGTTATTATTGGAAAGATAGGTAAGATTAAGAGATCTATCTTACGTGGTCTGAATAAGATAAATTGCAATACCTTTTTATGAAAATTGTGCTGAATTTTAAAATACATTTCTCCTTCTTTATCCATGCCCTGTTGTATAATTGCATATATCTTCACTGTCTACAAGTATTGCGTTCTGCAATCACTGCTGTGGAGTGCACTGGTTGCACAATCAATTTGTAAATAGTGCAGACCCTGATGAGACAGCACCTGCAAAGTTCATAATCCATCTGGACCTTGATTTTAAATTTGTTTGCAGCAGTAATCAAATATTCGTTTAGTATTTCATAATTCGTTTAGTATTTCATTATTTTTCCTTATGCTGGAAAAAGGTCGATGTTGCCCCACAGAGTTCTACGTCATGACAACCAGCCGACTTTAGCCTGATATTGTATTATGAATTGCAAAAATGTATTTATATTTAAAACAGAACACTATACAATAAAATAAGTTAATGTGTATTCGAAACATAAAGAAATACAACTCTGATGCGATATCGGTCAGGCGTCGGTCCGACATACTAAACCTTATGCTGACACCCCTGCCTCTAGCCGATATCGGGCCGATATTGTTGTGTTTGTTGGGATACAGTAAACCTTGTCTTAAGCGACTGTCAGAAAGAGTCCATATTATGTGTCTTTTAAGACGAGTTGTAGCTTAATACAGGTCGAAAGTAATGCCGAAAACTCATTGTGCCGTTTAAGCTACTTGTGTCCAATTAATATAAGTTCAGTTGATACAGGCCCCCGTGTATGTGGCAGATCCTCTCTTCTTACATTATGTTGTTGAATATTTTCTTTTATAATATAAAAGTGACGTTGGCGTATATACTTAGATAATGTGTGTGGTATCCTATACCTGTAGCATACGATGTAAAGCATTTGACCTAGGTGCACTAAACTTTGTAGGTCAGTGGACATAGCTTTGACCAGAGCAACAGATAAAGATGCGTACGCAAATACTAAACTCGTCATTTCTCAACCAAACTCTATGTTGTTACACACACGCGCGCGCACAATAAGCACTCAACTATAACAAGGCAGAGGTCCAAATAAGATGCGTAAATTAAAACTTCTATATTTCTCTCCACCAAACCTGTGGAGAGTGGTCACAACATAGGATTTGGTGGAGAAATGACGGGTTTAGTATTTGAGTACGAGTATTCATTTATTGCTCTGAGTTAACAAGTTGAGTTTTTACTTCTTCTGAGTTAACAAGTTGAGTTTATTTACAGGAAATGCTCCATCGTTCACTAATTTGCCGGGGTCGACATCGATAAACAACGACGAGACGTCTGGAACATCCCTTATTACCATAGCCGTCACGGATACTGACACATATGATATAGGCTCTCTCACAGTCTCCATTGAAACATCCACCACGGAATTCTCCTTTGATACATCTTCGTGTAAGTTCGATAGAATAATTATCCGTCGTAGTTACCTCCCTTTATATTTATTTCGATTTTCTATGCGTAATGGTTACTGTACATTCCAAATCAAATTATCACAATATTATATAATTTACTAAAGAAATACATACATGTCTAATATGTGTATTATTCGAGGATCATTATTAAACCACATGACATACATTTTCTGAGAATACAAACGCCCTGGTTCCGATGTTATAAAAAGGTTTGCTTGAGTATTAGTTCATTCTCAAGCATTTGATTGATCAGGGTCCTAGGGTTATAAATTTTATGAGTCTGAGTTCATTATCAAGTATATGATTTGTCAGATTTTGGTTCAGTGCAAACATTTGACCAATCAACTGCTTGCAAAGGATCAATGACCCAAACAAAAAGTTCTATAACATGACAGCCTGGGTCCATGCTTATAAAGCTTTTTAGTTGAGTCTGAGTTCGTTCTCAAGCTTTTGATTGGTCAGATTTGAGTTCTCAAGCTTTTGATTGGTCAGATTTGAGCCAAAGACTCAAACTAAAAGTTTTATAAGCATGTCTTGATTTTCAAAAGAAGTAACAGAATATTGTCGTTAGAGAAATGATACAGACCAATTTTTAAGATGATGTTTCCTTAATGAGCCTTTTGAACTTTTACTTCATAATTATTTATCCAAGAAGCTATGACTGTGTGAAAACTATCCACTTACCGGACATCTCCTACAGGAACTATTTCATTGGGTCTTGTTTCGATGGCGTGAAAAGATGTATCTACTTAAGGACTATATAGAAAAAAAACCTTCGTCACACTGTATGAAACATACAAAAGTGTGACCAAGGCTTTTTATACCTCCATGACCACAAAAAATATTCTATATATTACTTATAATTTAATATCACTACTGAATTTAAGAAAGAAATTTAAACAATATTCATAAATCATTTGTTTATTTTCAACATTTAATACCGATTCATTTAACTGCAGAAGAATACAAAGTAGTCCCGGTAAGGCGGTATTTTCTTTTTTTCATGGGGTATGAAATAAAATTACAGTCAATCACAGCTCACCAAAAGTAATGGAAACAAACGTTATTAAATTATTAGGAAAAGGGTTAAGGAAAATTTTAGTGATGGAAGTGTCGCTGACATCAGGGACATTTACCCAATATGTCTGACCGATATTACACTACCGACCACATTGGCTAGAGCTGACCTTCCAATAAGCCTTCGTGAGATACCTGAATGTTTTGTTCAGAGAAATATTACTGGTTAACCCTTACAGTGCGGGAAACGAGTCACTAATATAATTTGCAAACATTGTAGACCCAGATGAGAGGACTCCTAGGGGAGCCCTCTCATCAAGGTCTGCAATATTTGTCATGTTACACTTTTCTTTAGAAAACTCCTTAAACATTCACCATAAATGTTAAGATAATGACAATGGTATGTGAGGATTGTAATCAGTTAAGGATAACGCTCGCAACTGTTGACTTCTGCTCGAAGAGTTGATTTTTCTGGAATTTCCTAAATGGGACTGTGCGTGAAGCTAAACATTTGTTAACAGTTGCGAGCGATGTGAAAGCGTGGTCTTTAATTGAACAAATGGCAGACTCGTCATATATGAGTGGACCGTCTAGAAATAGAAAAGAATATAATAAATAAGCAAAATAATTCTTTTCTATCTACTACAGTAATTCTGTCGACTGGCACGCTCACCACCAACGCCGGAAACGTGCCCCTGAAGTTCAAGGTCACTGATCCATGTGGCAACACGGCCACAGCTACATATACAGTAACAATAGTGAATCCGGTAGGTCATCCAATCATAGCTCCATATTTTCAACAGCAACCACTTACTTGTTAGAAAAGCCTTTTGACGTATTTGCAAACAGAGTAGACAAAGACCAGGCGGCCCCTGTGGGAGCCGTCTGATAAGGATATGCTCCGTTTGCGCTTGGAATTATATAGATCTGATTCTACACCTTCTGCCATTGCAAAAACATCCTGCATTCATATAACATGATACAAATTAAGCTAATTGATTGGTGCATATGTCATTATTTCTTACCTAAATATTCATCAGGTTAATGGTTAAATTGTGGTTTATCGATACCGCGAGGTCTGACTGGCTTGACATGGAATAAAGATCGTGTGAATTCAATAACAAACTCTTGGATCTGCTTTAAGAATGCATACATGTTTAACCTTTAGCCTGCTATGGACGGATGCGTTAATACCTATGCAAACAGTTTGGATCCCGATGAGACGACAAACTGTTTGACCCCCTGATTCCATTTTGGTAGACAAATTTATCATAACTTACAATTTTGAAAAATGTAGTAGGTGAAACACTATGTAAACATAATTGTCTCATTAGTCTAAAGGTTAAGATTAAGATCACTGTCTTCTACATGTTTCTTTATTTCTATACAAAACACAATTTATTTGTAAAGAGTTTGGATTATGAAGATGGCTACCCACCTAAGAGGGAACATGTTAAGTATTATACTTGGTGAGTTGAAAAAGTATCCCTCCAAGCAACACAAGTAGTAGTTTAGGCACCAACGTGAATTAGGGAAAAGGGCGACTTCAAAATGGAATAGTTAAATGCTAAATTATCGAGTACACTAGCGACAGGTGGATCCAGTTTGTTTCACTAAATAAGGTTTCGTTTTACATACATTTTACCACTGTATTTGCCGTCGCGATTGTTGTAGATTAGTCGGAGAAGGAATACTTTTTTACACTATGTTTTGAGGATGGAATAAAATGTGAGGCTGGGCGCCTCTAAATCAGTTTAAACCTCCAGTCATACTTGTCACTCACCGCACCAAGGCGGTACTTCCACCTTCTTCCTATTGTTTTGTTTTTCATGTCTATCTGCGTCTCTTTCGTCTTTTGATACATTAGAGGGTTAATACACGTTTTTTCGGGCAATAACATCTGCAGTGTCCCGAGGGACTGTTGTTGGCCCGAGCCCGAAGGGCGAGGGCAACAACATTCCCGAGGGATACTGCAGATGTTATTGCCTGAAAACAAACGTGTATTAACGCTATTCTTGCATAAAACTAAATTTCTGCTCTCCTGCATCAATTTAATTCTTCAAAATACAAGCAAAACAACGGCAGCAAAACTATGCACTTCTTTGACACTTCGTCGATTTATGCTGTTTCCGGGCCACTGTTTTCTTTTCGACGTCAATTCATGGTTGTATCAAATACCGTTTAGCTTTACACGGAATTTCATTCAAGATGTCTATCACTAAAAACAGTTCATTGTCGCTGCTCCTGGAAATACTCACACCCCGGCGTTCACCCTAGCTTAGGCCAAAACGCTGTAGCATTCGCGTCCATTGTTTACCATAGGCCCCGAATAGGTATAATTAAAACCGGTCAACAACAGCGCGTGAGTACAAGAATCGCCTTGTTAATACATGGTCTAGCGAGACTACAACAGCACGTTTTGTGCAAGAATTACTGTTCTACTATTTTGTCATTGTTCTGTTCGGGTGACTGTGTGTTTTGTATTTTATGTTTCCTGCATGACCCATATATTTACGTTTCTCATATTTCCATACCTAGCCGCTCTTTATCAACGTGTCATCAGAACATGCAAACATTTACACTACATGAGATACAGATAGCTTTCACATATTCTTTCATATACCTTTCACATTTTTCAGCCGCCTGTTATCCACAACACTCCGTCCTCCATATTCCTGAGTGAAGATGTCACAGCGGAACAACATTTATTTACTGTCAACGTCACGGACGGTGAGACGGTCACGTGTACCGAGGGCACTGGTTTTGTGACGGCGTCCTTTGAGGTCAAGCTGATTGCGCCCGCAAACACAGGTAAGATTGTCAACTCTTTGTGACATATGCCTTAACCGGGCATATACGAAATATCTTGCAAAATTTTAAGTACATTCTAGAACTCTACACAGCTAAATGTAAAACTGAATGTAGAACGCACTGAATATAGATCACTTAGCAAAGTTATGACACATTTTCTTAACCGAGGTAGTTTCGAAAATTACCTAGGGATCACCATTGAAACCTTTAAATGAAACATAGCTGGAACAAAACATTTATTTTATTGGTGGGGGTGCTCAAAATGTGTTCTGGGGATCCCAACAAACAGTTTGGTACCCATGAAAAATGTCCAGGGGATGCTACGGTGGCCATGATCAGGACTCAGCCTATATACCTTAATATACATTCATATATATCCATGATGTCATTATGTCTTATATAATTATTCATGAGGGAAAGGGTTAATCCTCTGATACAGATGATGTATAACAACAATAATCAGTTGATACTGCTTTTAGTTTAGTTTCCAGTGTATCAATTATGATGCACCATATTTGTAATCAACCCCGTACAATATGTATATGAAAAATCTCAAAATTAAATCGTTTATATATATATATATGGATACCTGTGAGGGTCACTGGCCGGTACTGTGGCTGTATAATTGCGTCATATTTTAGCAGTTCTCAATATTGTAGGCGAATGACTCAATGACCAGGGTCCATGCTTATAAAACTTTTCGTTGATTCTGAGTACGTTCTCAAGCATTTGATTGGTCAGATTTGAGCCCAATCAAAAGCTTGAGAACTCAAATCTGACCAATCAAAAGCTTGAGAACGAAACTCAGACTCAACTAAAAGCTTTATAAGCATGGACCCAGGGGAGTAAATGAACAGTTGGCTGCTCGGTCCTTCGGACTGAAAGTAGACTATAACTAGGTACTTTACTTTATATCCTTTTGAATAATAAGTAAATAATCTTCTACTTCAGTTCTCAAAGTACATTTCTTCTACATTTATACATTCGGTGCTACATAGTTGGCGGACACGCCATATACTTAGCATTAAAAACGGTCCATTCCTTACGCACGGGTATTTGATTTGGAGTGTTAGGCTTTGTTTTATAAAGTTTTTAGTTGCTTTGATTTTATTCATTCACCAGAGCGTGTGCATTATAGTACTAGACTAAGTATTGTTGTTACTGTTACGAGCCAGACGCAAAAGAAAGACAAAGCCATGAACAAACTTTAAACACTTTATTAAATTGAAATGACAAATTCTGAAGGGAGGTGATCCCCCGAAAGCAAAAATTGCAACACAAAAAGAGAAAATTGCAGACTCGGTTTTATTGAGTCTGTTCATGAGCAGTAATTGAGAGTGCAACACTGCTCACGCCCCCTAGCACCGGCTTAAGCGGTATTCAATTTTCAGAACAAGAAGTACTGAAATTCATGATCTCGAAGGATCAGAAGGTATAACAACACTGAGAATGAAGTGAGTTGAAGAAAAACTTAAATACCTGTTGTTTAAAGTCCAAAACAATAATCCAATTCCAGTCATTTTTTAAAGATCCAAGATAAAATCAGTGAAGTTTGAGTTCCATATATATATAATGAAATGAAATTACCAAATATAGACTTTCTGGAAATTTCTGTCAACAAAATAAGATCATGCGACTGCTTGTTTACCAACGGATTATAAAATATAGATTTCTAGAACAATCTATATATATTTACATAACATTACATTTTTAGCCAGTGTTAGGGACGCCCATGGGGCATAGTTGGCCGTAATATTTAGTAGTATCATAGTATGTCTGGTATATTGGTTAATAGGAACTATGATTATTGAGAGTATGTCTGGTACATTGTGGAGTGTTGCGTGTATATTTGGGATGTAATGCGTGTAATGTATGGTACATTAGGGGAGTGTTGGCTGTAATAGGAGCTATAATTAGGAGTGTATATGGTACATTAGAGGAGTATTAGCTGTGACAAGAACTATAATTAGGAGTATATATATGTACATGTTAGAGTGATGCAGGAAACACCGCTACAAAACACACACCCGCCCAAATAGCACCACGGCGACAAACAGTAAAATGTACGTGTATATAAAAGACACAAACAGACACACAAAGACAAAACAAACATACGGGGAAAGATGGAAGTACCGCCTTGGAACTGTCAGTAACAAAAGTCACTGGGGGTTAAACCGGTCACACTTATTCTATCCGCACCCTAAAAGACAAACTGTAAATAAACGTATCCCCTCTCCGACTAAACTACAACAACCGCGATTGCAAAAATATGTACAGTGGTAAAGTGCATGTAAAACGAATGTCACACTAGAGCGTATTGGCTGTAATTTAAGGCGCTATAATTTGGGCATGGCTGTTAAATTGGGACGTCTTGGTTGTAATTGGAACTATTATGTGTTTGTCTGTTACACTGAACGCACACTAGTCGTAAAAGGAATAACAGTTAGGAGTATGTCTGGTATATGGGATGTGTTGGCTGTAATAAGAGTATGTCTGTTACATTTGGGCTATTTGGTGCTATACCGGTAATTAAGAGTGTGTCTGTTACACTGGACGCGCACTAGCAGTAAAAGGAATAATAATTAGGAGTATGTATGTTACATTGGGGAACATTGGCAGTAATAGGAGCTATAATTAAGAGTATGTCTTTTATGTTAGGACCTATAATTAGGAGAGTGTCAGGTACGTAAATTCTAGGTTGTGTCGGGAAATAAATGCGATGCGTTTCGAGTTGTTTATTTATTCTCCAGACTACGGGGTATACAGTCGTGCCAGCCCGGGGTTTGACTACGCAACCCAGAGTCAGTACGACCTGCTAGTAGACTGTGCAGATTCAAGCACCACCGTGACGGGAACATATAGTGTTTACCTCCAGCAAAACCAACCACCTGCCTTCACCAACCTGCAGAGTATGTCATCAAAGGGATTTAATAATCATTTTGCTGTTAAAATATCAAGTTTGCCCAACCTCCAACCTGAAGCTTTATTTGATTACTGTTGATTTATTCCAGCATTTGAGGACACTAGATAGTTACAAAAAGCTTTGACCCTGATGAGATACCGAGTTACTCATCAGGATACATTCTGTTTTGTTAACCCATTACCTCATATGCTATTTTTAGATCCAACCACTTTAAATAAATCGACCGAAAAGGAGCATTAACGAGAGAAAGGAACATTTTAGAATTTTGTAGTTTGAAACCATTGTGATTAATAGAGCATTTGCTCCTATAGGTGCAAATTCTCTATTTATCACAATTGTTTCAACCGGTGTTTTTGCAGAGGCGTAGAAAGGCATATTTATGAAGGAAAGGGTTAATGTGGTCAGAGGTCTAGATAAGATGTGTAAATACAAACATTTTCATGTATGGCTCCATTATTTCTCCACCAAACCCTATACTGAAACTACTCTTTAGAATCATCTCGATGAAACGGTTCTAAAGAGTGGTCACAATTAAGGGTTTGGTGGGAAAATGACGATTTTAGTATTTGGATAACGTACCCTTATCTGTAACTCTTTATGGTTATAATTTTTAAATGTAACAAAAATCAACAATAATAAACTACCACAATAATAGTATTAAGTACACGTACAGATGTTAACCCTTTCGCTGCCAAACTTTGTCGTCTGTTAACTTTGTCGTCTGCTACACATTTTCATTCTTTTGATTTTCATCATTTTTGTTTAAAAAACATAGTGACAGTAACAAACAGTTTGGACCCTGATGAGACGCCGAGTTACTCGGCATCTCATCTAGATCCAAACTGTTTGCATAGGTAATCACAGATCCGGCATTGGCAGCGAAAGGGTTAATAGCTATTGCATTTAAACGGTGTTTTATTTGCAAATTATGTAATTGATCTTTATTTACAACAGATGAACTTCATTTTATCAATAATCATGATGTCATTATTTCTTAAATGGATATTCATGGAGTAAATGGTTAAATGTGAATTACTGAATTTTGTATAAATATTTCTACCCATACATGTTGTGGTCTACTATGTACGGTGTCTGTAGCAAAATGTCGATACATGTATTTATGCACATTATGGAAGATTTGTGACAAAATAGACCGCGGTTTTTTTTCAATATTTAAACGGACATAATAGACAACGACAGAAACAAACTGCGACAGAGAAAGAGATAGACAAACATAAATAAAGAGAGACAGAGGCCACCGAGAAAGAAATAGGAGAAACATACAAGCAGACAGACATATTTTCTTACCTGATGACGAGGCAACGCAAAGCAGTACACGGGCTAACGAGCATTTAGACTTAAACCTATATTCTATGAAGAGTCATGCAAGAAATAAATAAATATTAATTAGATTAATCGTTATACATGTACATGTAATAGTACATGACCACACTAATTTTGGTCATGACAGAAACTGTATAATTATATCTACATTATATCATAGGCAAACAGAGCAAACCCTTATCAGACCGCTAGTATAGAAGCCGTCTGATCTAGGTTTACTCTGTTTGCAAAGGCGTAGAAAGGTGTATTTATGGAGTGAAGGGTTAAACAGAGATAGACAGAGTCTACTGTATTTCATTTCAGATTCAACATCGGTGTCAACAAACGCTAGTTTGGGTACGGTGTTCACAGTTTTCGCAACAGACCCTGAGAACGACGCGCTGACTTACACTATGACTTGTTCCGCGAGTCCTTGTCCGTTCATTATAGTTAACGACAGTAAGTCTTAAGTATGTATGTATGTACAGTAGAACCTTTCTTTAAGCGGTCACCAAAAGAGGGCTAATTATATGTCTATAAAGCAAGTGGTAGCTGAATGCAGGTCAAAAGTAATGAAGAAAGCTCCTATATGAGTTTTATGCATTACTTTTGTTCTGCATAAAGCAACCACCTGTTTTTAAGACTCATGTGTTCAATAAATGAATAACCGCTCAGGGCAGGTTCTACTGTATCTGAATCTTATTGCTCACTATTACTTTGCAGTGAAAAATAGTCTGCCCAAAAGTTGTATCCAGTGGAATTGTGACTACTTCAATTCGAACTTTTTGAGAAACTATTGATCGGTGTTCAAATAGTTTGGATGTTGATTAGAGGCCGAGTTACTTGACGCCTGATCTGGATCCAAGCTGCTTGCAAATGTGTGCGTGATCGTGGTCGTGATTAGCATTATGAGGGTCAGTGTCATGAGAGTATTTCTTTATGTAACTGCTGCTGCAACACCAGCACGTGTCTACAGACTAATGGATGCTAAGAGATATCCATGAAATATGATTGTAAAATTCATCTCAACCGGACGTTCAATTTAGTATAACTGTCGGTCTTGGAGACAGGTGGCAGCATAATGCAGGATGGAAGTCATGCAGAAAGCTCCTAGAGGAGCTTTCACTCTGCATTAAGCTGACGCCTGTCTCCAAGACCGATATCTATTATTTGTTTTGAATTACTTTTGCCATGCTTAAAGCAACCACCTGCTTTATAAGACTCTTGTGTTCCACAAACGAATGACCGGTTAGGCTAGGTTTTACCGTTTGAGTATCAACTAGGTGTTTGTAATGGCATAATATGTACACAATGGAATGTTTAGCCAATCAGACGGTACAAGCAGATCTATATTGTTTCATTAACCCTTCTCTTGCTGAATTTTAAAATACATTTCTCCTTCTTTACCCATGCCCTGTTGTATAATTACATATATCTTCACTGTGTACAAGTATTTCGCTGTGCAATCACTGCTGTGGAGTGCACTGGTTGCACAATCAATTCGTAAATAGTGCAGATCCTGATGAGACAGCTCCTGCAGGAGCTGTCTCATCTGGGTCTTCACTATTTACAGGTAGGTATATTGACGTGAATAGCAAGCGAAGGGTAAAACGAACAGAGCAAACCCTAATCAGACAGCACCTGTAGGAATAGTCTTATCTGGGTCTACTCTGTTTGCAAATTCGTCAATGGGTGTCCTTATCAAGTAGATGGCAAATTCATCAAGTGATCAACTCTATTATTGAGATGGTTTATTATTAACATTGACCAGCCGGCGAGGTACAGCTGACGCAGGATCTTACGAATCACACTGTTGTTGGGTATGACTTGTACGTCATAGTGAACGACACTAAGAACTCGGTCGGACCAAGCACATTGACCATAACGATCACGGGTAAGTACATGTACCACGTGACACATAAACAGTAAAACCACTCTAAATCAGACGTTACAATGTAAATTCAGCATGGTCTTGGAAACATGTGGCAGATTGGTGCTTAATTCTCTTCTAGAATTCCGGTTTAGAGGGGTTTTACTTAACCCTTTTCCCTTATGTTAGCGCATTTAAATGACGTATCTGCAAACTGAGTAGACCCAGATCAGACGGCTCCTATAGAAGCCGTCTGACCAGGGTCTGCTCTGTTTGCTTATTGTGTAATATAGATATGATACTGCAGCTTCTTCTTGAGCCAAAATGGCATGTGTTCATACATGTAAGCCATTATAAAAATAATCTTATTAGTTAATTAATATTTATGACGCCATGATTTCTTATATGAATATTCATCAGGGAATTAAAGAGTTAACCACCTGCTTTGAAAAACGCTCGTTTATTTTAAATTATCGTATTTGATAGGTTCTGCTGTACAATATAACTTGCGCATCAGTATGCAAGAGAAACGAATGGACTATGTAGGAACCGTCTGATTAGGGTCTGCTGTTTGCTTATGAAATAATATTCATATTATTCTAAGGTTTCTGAAAAAAAATCCTGATTTCATATGTCAGTATAGGTAGATCTATTCAGCTAATTATATCCACGATGTCGTTATTTCTTTCATCAATATTCATGGGTTCAAAGGTTAAGTTTCATTTTCATAAGCTGTTGTTTTGTGTGTTTATGTTAATTAATTGCGTTTTGCAGTAAACTAGTGCCACCCTTACATGGTAAGTGCTTTACACTGGGCATCTAAAAGAACCAGAGAAACTCAGTCGATAATAAGAGTAGGGTATCGCGCCCGGGTTTCTCTGTATCCCTCCCCTCTCTCTCTGGGGTGTCCAATTAGCCCATTATGGTCATAGTGAGCAGAAACGGACGTTAATCAACACAAACATGGTGACGGTTACTGTCTTTAGTGGCCATTCATGTATTGAACATAAGCGTCTTCATAAAGCAGATGGTTGCTTAATGCATCCCAAACGCAATGCAGAAAGCTGCTATAGGACTTCAGCTACCATCTGCCTTACAGGCCCATACATAGACCTCTTTTTGATGTCTGCTTAAGACAGGTTCTACTCTGTCGTTTCTCAAAAAGTTGCATCGATTATTTAACAATTTAGTTGACCTTATATCAATTACAAGCTGCTTGGGATCACATTGCTTTTTCAGATATAAATGATCCGGTCACCATCTCAAACTTACCACTAAGTTCAGCATTGTCAGTATTTGAGAACACAGCACTCACTACCAGTGTGTACAACGTCACGTATTCCGACAATGACATATCCCAGACTCACACGTGGAACATGACGTCATCACCGTCAGGTGGACTTACCTACTTCAGCATAGATTCAAGTAATAGTTTGATTGAGTTGTTGTAATGAAGGAAACATTCTAAAATAGATTCTACATCTAAATGCAACAAAACAATTAAACATTTCATGTTGTCTAACAGTAAAACCCCTCTAAACGAGAATTCTAGTGCAAAAATGTAAATATTTTAGGCAGGTAACTGCTTAATGCAGGATGAAAGTCATGCCAAAAGTTCCTCTAGGAGCTTTCTACATGACTTTCATCCTGCATTAAGCTAAGACCGATATCTACACTAAATTTAACACCCGTTTTAGAGGGGTTTTATCATTTTTCGATCAATTTATAATTGACAGATCTAAGCACAGAACAGAATAAAACAGATATGTTATTGGCTAGTCCATTGCTATGGTACATTTAAACACAGTCATTCATGTAGATCTACTAACACCATGGCCAAATATTCCTAACCATTTGTAGGCTCAAACTTATATTGAACTATTGAAACTTTCAAACAAAACTATATTTAAAGTCTATGCATACAGTAAAACCTCTCTAACGGCCGCTAAATAACATCAAGTATTGTGTGTTAAAGGCAGGTGGCTGTTTAAAGCAAGGTCAAAGTAAAACAGAACGCTCCTATAGGAGCGTTCTGTTTTACTTTCACCTTGGTTTAAGCAACCACCTGTCCTAAATACCAACAAATTAACAAAATCTAGCGGTCGTTATAGAGAGGTTTTACTGTAATATATATCAGCGTATGTAGAGAAACTTATTTCATATAAGCTATACACAACGGTGCATTTACAAAGGAATTTGAACTAGAAGTATATGTATTTGGAGTCTTTAATTTTAGACTCAAAAGATTAGCGAATATAGGCCCATGTCTTAGTGGCTCCGAATTCAAATTCTGAAAGTAGGAGATCCTTCGAAAGAAATTTTTTAAGCAGCAATGCAAAAAAGAGGCAATTGCAGATTCTGTTTTATTATGTCTGTTCACGAGTACGGATTTGACCAACTTTTCGGCAGTGTACATATCCTGAACGGATAATCATTTGCACATGCAATGCACTAGTTGATGAAATCGGCGACGAAGAAACAGGGGACGCAAGAGCACGACTTTTGGAAAATGAACAGGACGTGTTGTTTCCCTTGAGTTGTATATTATTTATAGAACGTACATTGACTTGTTGCGCGTGCCAATCAAGAAATACTAAAAATTTAGCCTGCTAAGCATTTTTTTTTTGTAGACAATGTCATCGATTTCAGTTGTGACTGTTCATTTATCTTGAATTTCTTTTCGACAGCACGATCAGATTAGCAAACAGTTTGGATCCTGATGAGACGTCGAGTTACTCGGCGTCTCATGATGAGACGCCGAGTTACTCGGCGTCTCATCTGAATCCAAACTGTTTACATAGGTATTCACTCATCCGCCCATAGCAGACTAATGGTTAATGGTACCGTAAAATGACTAAGATATACCATAACAAGCCCCATATGTACCTACAAAAACGTGTAGGTATAACAGAGAGATTTCATTTAACTCTTTACCCAATGATCACGCGTGCAAGATATAATGACGTCACGCATATTTATTAGCTGAAATTATATGGTGGAATATGAACATTAGATGCTTATGCCAAGGCAGAAACTGTAGAATCAGAGTCATATTATTGCATAAGAAAATAGAGCGTACCCTGGTCAAAAGGGTCATCTTGGTCTACTCCGCGTGTAAAGGTGTAAAAGTGTAACATGCCAGTTGTTGGTATACAGTAGAACCTGTCTTAAGCGACCATCGAAAAGAGGTCTATTTAGGGGTCTGTAAGGCAGGTTGTTGCTTAATACAGGTCAAAAGTAATGCAGAAAGCTCCTGTAGGAGCATTCTGCATTACTTTTGTCCTGTATTAAGCAACCACCTGCTTTTAAGATTCCTGTGTCCAATATATACAAGGTTGCTTAAGACAGGTTTTACTGTAGATCTACCCGCCGTCTAATTAGCTGAGCTGAAGAAAAAAACAGCAAACTAACTATACATTTAACCTTATTTCAAATTGTTTTTATTCTGAACTGTCATTTTTATTCATGCATGCTTTTTCCTTTCTCTCCTATTGAAATAGTTAACCTTTTTCTTTTCATATATAAACGTTTTTTCACGCATTTTCAAACATAGACTGTCTTGATTTTGTTCCAGGTGGGTACATCACGACGTCGGGGACAGTTATAGACTATGAAACCATTTCTGCGACATCATTTACATTTACTGTCACAGTTGCAGATCCCCTGACGTCAGACTCGGAGCTTCTAGTCGTGGATATATTAAACGTAAACGAGGCACCAGTCGTTTCTCCGAATAGCTACAGCCTTTCAGCTTCAGAAGGAACCGTAAGTTGAGCTCATCTGATTTAAACATTTCTGTTATAATATAAAATACAATTTCAAGTACAGTCAAACCCCTCTCAACCGGATGTTCAAATTAGTATCAATGGGAGGTGTTTAAGAGAGGTCACAGCTTAATGCTGGGTGAAAGTCATACAGAAAGCTCCTCTAGGACCTTTCTGAATTACTTTCACCCTGCATTCAGTAGCCACCTGCCTAAAAACTATCATTTATTAAAATTCTAGTTTAGAGGAGTTTTACTGTATAAACTCTTACCCCGCTGCAGAAAAAATAACATATGCTAAACCCTTTCGGCGCCAAATTTCTAATTGTCGTCTGCAAAATCATTCAGTAAAATAAGGAAATGAGATAAATAAATGCAAATTTCAAAGGATTAAAGCACATATATAGAAATAGAGATTCGGACAAATAGTGCAGTCCCTGATTAGACGCCGCCTTCAAAAGGCGGCGTCTGATCTGGGACTGCACTAGTTATTTATCGTGGTGCATTTATGCGACTGCGGCGGTGAAATGGTTAAATATGGATCTGATGCAGTTTTGCGATGCTTCCAATTTCGAACAAGCGTTAGCAAGTACAGTAAACTCCTTCTAAACCCGACGTCAAATTTAGTATAAATATTGGTCCTGGAGACAGGTTGTAGCTTTCTACATGACTTTCACTCTGCATTACGTAAACGAGTTACTCCGCATCTTACCGGGATCAAAATTGTTTGACACTTGATCTCTTTCGCTGCCAATGTCGCATCTGTGATAACCTATGCAAACAGTTTGGATCCAGATGAGACGCCGAGTCCAAGTTGTGCGTTACTGTGACTGTTTGTTTTTAAACAAAAATGAAGAAAAATAAAAAATGAAATATGTAGCAGACGACAAAGTTTGCGGAAGACAAAATTTTGGCAACGAAAGAGTTCATCGTTTTATCACCAGTGCGATAATTAGAGCATATGCTTCTTGGATACATCAGTAGGAGGGAATGCGTTTAACTTTTTGTAGGCGGGGACGGTGCTTGGCACGCCTTCTTACGGCGTTACAGACCAGGATGCCAATGAGACGGTGACTTATACCGCGGACTGCGGGACAAACGCTGCCTATTTTCTGATGAATGCGAGCACAGGTCAAGTCACCTACCAGTCGGACTATGACCTTGACACGGGGACGCTTTCGTCCACAGTAACATGCACGGTGACGTTCACAGATAATGGCGGACTTACTGATACTGCAAGTCTAATTATAAACATCGGTAAGTCTTACAACAATGTATGTATTATCGAATTGTTGAAATGGTCAAATAAATTAAATACAATATTTTCTCAAACAAATGTCCCCAGTCCCCACCCTAATAAACGCCCAACTTACTTCGTCGGGTAGCGGGGCAGGATTAACGATCAATAGAACAGCTAACCCTCTATATAGCAAGCATTAAATAAAGAAACAGGCTTTTCAAAATACAGGTGATAGCTTAATGCTGACTAAAATGAGCATTCTGCATTAGGCAACCACATGTGTACCAAATGCAAGAAGTTCATTTTAAAAATGCAACACCCCCGAGAGCGCTTATCAAAGATAAGACGGTATATTTTATTTCAATATTATTTTTTTTAATCCATTACTCCAATGCAGCGCTGTGCAATTCAATCTATATGGTTATTTAACTTATTTTTAAACGTTCTTTTCCACTCCATGTAAATTAACACTGTTTGTGTACAGTAAAAACCCCGCTAAACCGAAATTCTAGTAGAGAAGAATTCAGATACCTTTAGGCAAGTGATTGCATAATGCAGGGTGAAAGTCATGCTAATAAGAGTAACTTTCTGTATAACTTTCACCCTGCATTAAGCAACCACCTGTCTCCATGACCGATATTTATTTCAGATTTAACGCCCGGTTTAGAGAGGTTTTATTGTATTGTGTATGATTATTTTGCACAAATACAGTAGAATCCCTCTAATGCAACCAGTTAAATAATAAATATTGCTATCTTAATAAGCAGGTGGTTGCTTAATGCAAGACGGAAGTAATGCAGAAACATCCTATAGGAGCTTTCTGCATAACTTTCGTACTGCATTAAGCTACCACCTGCCTCTGCCAGACAGAATTTCCCCTTTTTTAGTGGCCGCATTAGAGGGGATTTACTGTGTTGGCAATGAGATAGAGTGAACCATTTGCCTCGTGTATACTCTTGCAAGAAATAAAGAATGAATGAAAGGCTGAAGTTTATAATGGCAAATAAATGTTCTGGCGGAAACTGTAGAATCATATCTGTATTATTTCGTAAGCAAACGGAACAGACCCTGATCAAACTACTCCTGCAGATTCTCCGTCTGATCAAGATCTCCTCTGTTTGCAAGGGTGTTAAAAGGTGTAACTATTTGATAAAGGCTAAACTATTCAATTTATTATTTTTCAAGCGGATATCAACGACAACACCCCAGCGTTCGCTCCGAATTCTTACACGTTTTACGTCAGCTATTATGCTGACGCTGGGGCGACGGTTGGCACGATAACAGCGACCGATGATGATAGTGGCACCTTCGGGGATCTGACTTATACAATAAACCAAACATCTCTTGGGGTACAACACTTCTCGGTCGATTCCAATGGCGTGATAACTGTATACCTAGCACCAGACGCAGGGACCAGCGGCGTGAACTACTCGTCCAGCTATAGTTTGACGGCGACCGTTACTGATGGTGGAGGGCTAACAGATACGGCCAGTGTAACGTTCGTTATTACTGGTAGGTGCATTGCGCAATGAAAGCGTTGTCCCTATACTATTTTAAACGGGGTTGTTTGCAACTTGGTTCAGTGTAAGTGGCGTACCTGAAACAAGCATCTTTCTGGATGATTGGCGCTTACCATATAAAGGACTCTGCAGAATGAATATACATGTAGTTATTTAGGAACGACAACTACCTCCTCGTTACAAAACGTTACTGCTGTAAAAATGTTTGTTCACTAGACAGCTCATATGGATCCAAACACCTTGCATATATAGTTCGACAGATATAATTATACAGTATAATAGAATCAAGCATTGGTTTTGTTAAAGACGGGGGTTTCTATACCCGAGGTTGGTCTGTTCCAGTCGGAAACGAGCTTTAGCGAGTTTCCGATAGGAACAGACCAACCGAGGGTATAGAACCCCCCCCCCCCCCGGCTTTAACAAATCCCATGCTTGATTATTTTTCTCGCTGAAATACGCCCTAAAACCAAGAAAATGAACGCATTTTGTGAAGGACTACTTTACATTGCGTAATACGACTTCCATATCTAATAGCAACAGACCGCAGCATAACTTTAGGCGTGACACCAAATTCTTGCATAAAACGTGCTGTTGTAGTCCCGCTAGACCATGTATTAACAAGGCGATTATCGTGCTCACGCGCTGTTGTTGACCGGTTTTAATTACATGTATACCTATTACGGGCCTAAGGTAAACAAAGGACACGAATGCTACAGCGTTTTGGCCTAAGCTAGGTGAACGCCGGAGTGTGAGTATTTCCAGGAGCACCGACAATGAACTGTTTTTAGTGATAGACATATTGAATGAAATTCCGTGTAAACGGTATTTGATACAATCATGAATTGACGTCGAAAAGAAAACAGTGGCCCGGAAACAGCATAAATCGACAAAGTGTCAAAGAAGTGTATAGTTTTGCTGCCGTTGTTTTGCTTGTATTTTGAAGAATTAAATTGATGCAGGAGAGCAGAAAATTGGTTTTATGCAAGAATAGCGTTAATACACGTTTGTTTTCGGGCAATAACATCTGCAGCAGTGTCCCTCGGGAATGTTGTTGCCCTCGCCCTTCGGGCTCGGGCCAACAAGAATCCCTCGGGACACTGCAGATGTTATTGCCCGAAAAAACGTGTATTAACCCTCTAATGACGTCATTTGTTATGACAACCACAAACGTTACGTTTTGGCAAAAATATAAATGACTGAGTGACTACAAAACAACGTCTTCGGTTAATTAAATAGGCTTTTAAAGTGTTTATATGATAAATAGAATTTCATATTCGTGCTAATTACTTATATTAATTTCAATTCATAAGGTTGATGCCTATAGAAATGTTGGTATAATTCTGTAAGAAGTCCTTCCCTTGTATTGATTTTACCCAATCGCGCGTATGAATACACTAGTCACGGGGTGTTCCAGATAAGGATTTCTAGTACGGCTATTTTTAGTAACTCAGCTTATCTAGTACGACTGAGAAGCGAGAAAACCCAATCTAAACCGGAGTTAAATTTAGTATAAATATCTGTCTTGGAGACAAGTGGCAGCTCCTCTCTGAGCTTTTTGCATAACGTTCACCCTGCATCAAGCCACCTGCCTAAAAGTCACTTATTTTTTCTCAAGAATTTCGTTTTTTTCCTGTGACAAATATCTCTGTTGAGGGAAAAATATGGCAAATATCTCTGTTGAGGGAAAAACAATCCCATTTTCAGAATTTAACACGATTTCCTGTTACATCCATAGGGTTTAATAATTGTTTGTGTAAGTACGTTAGACCCAAGTAAGTACAGAGGACAATCCTAAAGGGCAGTTATTACAAGTAAGTACAGAGGATAGCACTATTAAAGAGTCAAACATAACAATCTACGTACAAAGGACAGTCCTAAACAGTCAAACATAACAACGTATGTACAGAGGACAGTCCTAAACATTCAAATATAACAACGTATATACAGAGGACAAGCTTAAAGAGTAAAACATTACAAGGTACGGATGACAGTGCTAAAGAGTCAAACATAACAAAATAAGTATAGAGAACAACCCTAAACAGTCAAGCATTACAAAGTATGTGCAGAGGGTAGCCCTAATGGTCAAGCATTACAAAATAAGTACAGAGGACTGCCAAAAAGAGTCAAACATAACCACTCTTTACCCATAACTCTTAACTCATAGGCTATTTTTAGATCCAACCTCTTTGAATAAATCTACTGAAAATGAGCATTAACTAGAGAAAAGGACAATTTTAAAATTTTGTGGTTTGAAACCATTGTGATAAATAGAGCATTTGCTCCTTTAGGAGCAAATGCTCTATTTATCACAATGGTTTCGGCAGGTGACTTTTACAGAGGCGTCAAAGGGCGTCAATATGAGGGAGTGGGTTAATCGGGACTTCAATGGCGGTCTGTATACAGCTTAACGAAGGGTGAAATTCATACAGAATGTTCCTTAAGGAGCTTTCTGCATGGCTTTCACGCTGTAGTATGCAGCCACCGCAAAGATCTGCATGCTTCTTTACTAAGCACCCGATATGCTCTAAACCATTCCCTGGTTTATTCCTCTTTCAGATACAACGACAGCGAGTCCGACAACTACAACACCTCGTTATAAGACGTTTTTCGAGGGTAAATACAACCTGGCGTGGTTCGTGCCGTGTATGGTCGCCATTCTGACTACCGTGATGGTCTCGGGCTGGGTCGTTTACACGTGTAAAGGAAAGCACGGATGCCAACCTTTCCTCAAGTCGCTGTGCGTACTTCATTCCTTCACATTATTCGCTTCTGACTTAACGCTGTCGCATCTGTGCTTACTGTTGGAAATCGGAGCCTTACCTGATCCAAACAGTGTGCTCCTGTGACTGTTTATTTTAACCCTTTCCATGTTCTATGTTTATTCCAAATTTCAGTACCTACTGAATATTCAAGGCCAAAATAGTTATAATGAAATATGGAAGGTGGAATATTGTAGCCATTTTTCGAAAGTAAAGACACATATCTTTCAAAATCCATTAGCAAAGAGGGTAGACCCAGATCAGACGGTTCCTATAGGAGCCGTCTGATCTGGGTCTACTCTGTTTGCAAATGCGTGAAAAGGCGTTTATTTGGGGAAAGGGTTAGACAAAAATAGAGAAATTGTAGCGGTCGACAAAGTTTGCAGACGACAATATATGGCAGCGAAAGAGTATACTATTTCCCTGTCATGTAATGTCGTCTGCAACATTTGTTTACCTTTCTTCCTTTTATTTCAAAACACATCACCACAGTATCAAACAATTTTGATCCCGATCAGACGTCTTAACTTCGGTCCGAGGTTATAAAACTTCTGAGTCTGAGTTCATTTTCAAGTATCAGGCTCCGAGGTTATAAAACTTTTTTGCTTGAGTCTGAGATCATTCTCAAGCATCTGATTGGTCAGATTCTGACCAATCAGATACTTGAGAATGATCTCAGACTTAGACTCAGAAGTTTTATAACCTTGAATCCAGTAGAGACGCTGATTAAACGACTAATATTCATTGATGTATTGACTACGTGGACGCTTTATGTTTTCCTTCTGTATTTTGCTTAACCGAAATACATGTATTTTTATCAACTCCTCCTTTCAGTATGGTAGGCTAATCATGACATCTTATTTGTTACTTTTTTGTACAGAAAGAAAAACCTAAAATTTCGGCCGAGGGCTGGACACTCTAATTCCAAGCCATACGTACCAGACAAAGATTCCTACCACTCTCGACTGGAAATTCGAACTACACGTACTTCAGGTACAAATTTTGCTCATCTGTTGTTGTTTGTTGGGTTTTTTTCCGGGAAAATGAGTTGGGAAATTGTTGTACCTTTGGCGGCGTTGTTTTCGTCATTGGCTTTGGGAACAAAAATAAATCAGGTCAAAGCCTAGGATAATTAAAGTGTGTGCACTGTGTAACCTATGTTTGTATTCACCGTCCAAGAGATATAGATGCACGGAGCGTATTTTAAATAAAAACTATAATCGATACAGACAGATAAGCCTAGAGAGCGGTCACAACATAAGTTTTAGTGGAAATATAATGAAGCTATTCCTGGAATGGCATTTAACTCGCTGCCAATGTCGCATATGTGATTACCTATACAAGCAGTTTGGATCCAGATGAGACGACGAGTAACTTGGCGTCTCATCAGGATCCAAAATGTGTGTTACTGTGACTATGTTTTTGAAACAAAAATGAAGAAAAATGAAAAATGCAACAGACGACAAATGTTGCAGAGGACAAAATTTGGCAGCAAAAGAGTTAAGTTAAATATCTTATCTATGCATCTATTACCCGGCTCCTCTACTAAGTTAGTACTAACCGGTTCTTCTTCTAACCGGTCTCTGTCATTATAACAATTAATCTAATTAATATTCATTATATCATTATTTCTTAGATAAACATATAGATATACAACTGAATTATATACAAACTTAGTCGGTTTAGAATAGTGTCTGAGTATAGGAGAACTGTATAATACAAACTTTGTTACAAGTAACTGTCTTAACCCTTCACTTGCTATTCACGTCAATATACCTACCTGTAAATAGTGAAGACCCAGATGAGACAGCTCCTGCAGGAGCTGTCTCATCAGGGTATGCACTATTTACAAGTTGATTGTGCAACCAGTGCACTCCACAGCAGTGATTGCACAGCGAAATATGTGTACATAGTGAAAATGTATGTAATTGTACAACAGGGCATGGGTAAAGAAGGAGAAATGTATTTTAAAATTCAGCAAGCGAAGGGTTACCATTTTCACTGCATGAAACTGCAGTACTGGCAATGGCACACAATTTTGATCCAGATCCTTCTGATAACATGCATTATTTGTCATTCACGCTCCTCTACTAGAAATTACCCTTTCATACTAAATGGATACTATCATTACACAGTTATGGACGATTCCACTCTTAAAATTAAGCATTGAAAGGGTTAATATCTCAGAACAATTAATGAAATACTGGATTTTTTTCCGTTTCAGTGAGGAACTTCCCTCCTCCGACCGGTAAGTGAACTACGTTAAAACGTCTCTACAATGATCATTTACGTCTCGTTTACCTTTTACTCCATGAATATTCATGTGAGAAATAATGATATCATGAATATTAATTAGATTTATTGTTATAATAGCATGTGGACACAGGAAGTGTTAGCCATGGCAGAATTTGTAGAATCATATCTATATTATATCATAAGCAACCAGAGCAGACCCTGATCAGACGGCTCCTATAGGAGCCGTCTGATCTGGGTCTACCCTGTTAGCAAAAACGCAGAAAGGTGTATTTATGGAGTACAGGGTTAACGACTTTTTATTTCATATAAAGGCCTTTTAATGCCCATGCAAAGAAAGGAGACATAATTCAGGTGACTCTTGTACAGTAAAACCCTGCTAATGCGACCACCTGAGAGAGGTATAATTCTGGGTGTTAGATGCAGGGGGTAGCTTAAGGCAGGATAAAAAGTAATGCAGAAAGCTCCTTGAGAAGCTTTCTGCATTACCTTTGCCCTGCATATAGCAACCACCTGCTTATAAAGACACCCATGTTTATTCATTAAGTGGTCGCATTATAGGGATCTACTGTATTAAGCATTTTGATAAGTACTTTAACTGCTCTGATCTAATATTTCGACCACTAAGGGCCTTATTCAAAGATTATCATGTCAAAATACACGTCACACTTTTGTTACATGCAATCAGCCATAAAATCAAAGATAATTTTATGGCTGAATGCATGTAACAAAAATGTGACGAGTATTTTGACATGATAATCTTTGAAAAAGGCCCTTAGTGGTCGAAATATTAGATCAGAGCAGTTTAAGTATTTATGTATTATATTAATTCCCTATTTTTGAATATTTTCTTCATTCTGATAAGTGCAGCTCTGTTTACCTATGAAATACTATAGATACGATTGTACAGTTTCTACCATTGTAAAATATTCCGTTGGTCATAATACCGTTATAAAAACAGCTAATTAATATTCATGATGTTAATATGTCTTACTAAATATTCATGAGATAATGGTTAAAGAAGTTGAACATGTGACTTTAAAGAGGGGTGATAGTTTAATTCAGGACATGTTATGTAGAAAGCTCGTATTACTAGAGTTCTGCAAACAGCTGCGTGCTTGAAGCGATGCCACCGTTTATGTACGAGTATTAACCCTTTCCCTCCTCTATGTTTATTCCAAATTCAGTACCTACTGAATATTCATAGGCAAAGTAGTTGTAATGAGTTATGGAAGGTGGAACGTTGTAGCCATTTTAGAAATTAAAGAAACAGATCTTTCAAATTTCATTAGCAAACGGAGCAAACTCTGATCAGACGGCTCCTACAGGACCTTGATCTACTCTGTTTTCAGATGCGTGAAAACACGTTCATATGAAAGAATGGGTTAAAGGGACTAAAATACTTTTAACAATCACTCCAGGAATATTTATGTAAGAAATATTGACATCATGAATATTAGCTATTTTAATGAGGCATTAACACGGGACGTTTTGTATATTTTTTGTACAAAAGTTGTAGAATCATATCTATTTTACTTTCATAAGCAAACAGAGTAGACCCTGATCAGTCGGCTCCTATAGGAGCCGTCTAATCTGGTTCTACTGTTTGTAAAGGCATATAAACGCGTATTTATGAAGTAAAGTATTTATGTAACCAATTCTCCGCTGTCTGTCTGTCTGTCATGCTTTTTCCATGGTATGTTTTGTTCGTTTCACTTTAATGGCAGGTGACACTCGTATTCATTCGAACACTTTTCCTAAAATCAGAGTATCAGATAATTCAGATGCTGATGAGATGACTGATAATGCCATGACGCTCATCTGGAACCAAACTGTTTGCAGCAGTTTCAAACAACAGTAAAACCTCTCTATAACGGCCACTAAATTATATGCAGTATTTTTAGATAAAGGCAGGCGGCTGCTTAAAGCAAGATGAAAGTAAAACAGAACGCTCCTATAGGAGCGTTCTGTTTTACTTTCACCTTGCTTTAAGCAACTATATATACCTGCCCTAAATACCAACTAATTAACACAATTTAGTGGCCGATTTTTAGAGGTTTTACTTTCATTGCGTACACTAAAGGCTAAGCAGAGGTCAAGACAATATGAATTATAAGGTATAATTAGAGGTCCAGATAAGATGAATTTAAAGAATAGCTTCATTATTTTTCCACCAAACCATATACTGTGACCACTCTTAAGAATCATCTCGATGAGATTATTCTAAAGAGTGGTCACAGTATAGGGTTTGGTGGAGAAATGACGATTTTAGTATTTGGGTACGCACCCTTATCTGTAACTCTGGTTAAAGAAAATATTACTTCTCTGTTGGTCTGCAGATTTGTTTTGTTGTTTTCTCATTGAGCCAGACATATGTTTACTTTAGTAGCATTTTACATTGTATCTGTTAACCATGAAACTCATTAACCTTTTGAAAGTTGAATTTTTAAATTGGATTTTTAAATTGGATTTTTAAATTGTTTATGGGTGAAGTTTCTTAATAATATGGAATGATAATTAGTGCAGACCCTGATCAGAGGGCTCCTACAGGAGCCCTCATCTTAGTCTACACCATTTGCAAATATCATCCGTCTCGATCATCAAAAGGGTTGAGTGGACCTGCATACTTTGACGCTAACTCATTCCCATATATTGATGCATATTGACGCATCTATAAAAACAACACTTTTTGAAACCATTGTGATAAATAGAGCATTTGCTCGAATGGATCAAATGTTCTATTTATCACAATGGTTTCAAAGCTACACAATTCTAAAATGTTCCTTTTCTCTAGTAAATGATCCTTTTCGGTAGATTCATTCAAAAAGGTTGGCCCTAAAAATAGTCTAGAAGGGAACATGTTAATGATAGGACTATTTCATGAAATTATTATGTGTTTATATTTCAGAGATGCAAACATGGCGGAAACACCGTCCGAACTTATACTGAACTGACAATTCTCTGGTGCACGTGCAGACTTACAAACTATTTTCCAAGATTTTCATCTTGACCGTGATTTATACATGTAATGATATACAGTATAGACTCAATATCTCGAACCGGAATGACTCGAACTTCGTTATAACTCAAATTAAAAGTTCGGTCCTTCCAAAATTTACAATACATAATTGCTGTAAAATACATCACTACGCATATCTAGAAACACATTCGACGGGTTAATGTAGGTCCAAAGTAATGCCGAAAGCTCATACAGGACCTTTCAGCATTAGTTTAAACCTGCATTAAGCAGTGAAGTGAGAAATTGTCCAGATTAGAAATCGAACAACTCAAACTTCTGTTATCTCGAAGTAATGTGTATGGTCTCTTGAAGTTCGAGATATCGAAGTTCAACTGTATATATAATATACAGTACAATCTCGATTATTCGAACACTACAATTCGTATTATTATCGATCTTTAAGACAGCTGGCATCTTAATGCATGGTGAAAGTCATGCAGAAAGCTCCTCTAGGATCTTTCTGCTTGACTTTCACCATGCATTAAGCATTCACCTGTCTAAATGGATCTAAATTCTCCTATACAAAAAATTCGAATAATCGAGACTTTACTGTAATATGATATATCACATTTTGACAGTAGCCATGTTGTGAATATTTTCTTCATCTCAGATCTTCATCAGTTTTTAAATTCAGACATAAGATATATGGTCTATATTTGTTTCAAATACACAACCAGTCTTACACAGTTTGGATCCTGAAGAAAAACCGAGTCACCCGGCGCCTCAACAGGTTAAAATCTATTTGTGAACGTTTTCACAAATTGGCTCATATCGCGCTAAAGGTAAACCATTTCCTGCATTTGCTATTTTAGATCCAACCTTTTTGAATAAATCTGCTCAAAAGGGGCATTTACTAGAGAAAAGTAAAATTTTAGAAATTTGTGATTTGAAACCATTGTGATAAAATAGAGTATTTGCTCCTATATGAGCAAAATTAATGCTCTATTTATCACAATGGTTTCATAAAGTGACTTTTACAGAGGGTTTCATAAAGTGACTTTTACAGAGGCGTAGAAATGCGTATTTATGGAGGAAAGGGTTAACTTTGCAATAATTGGATTTACAGATGAAGACTTGAATCCTTCCCTTGTTCTACGTTTATTCCATATGTCAATACCTACTGAATATTCATGCGACCAACTAAAATAGGTCTAATTCTGGGTCTCTAAAGCCGACGTTAGCTTAATGCAGGATAAAAGTTATGTAAGAGTTTTCTGTATTACTTTCATCCTGCATTAAGCACCCACCTGCTGTTACAGACATCCAAATTTATGCATTAAGTGTTCGGTTTAGAGAGGTTTTACTGTACAATGCATCAGGTAGTACCAGAGCAACAGATGAATATGCGTACTCAGATACTAAAATCGCCATTTCTCCACCAAACCCTTTGTCGAAGAGACGGATCTAAAGAGTGGTCACAACATAGGGTTTGGTGGAGAAATAAAGGATTTATTCTTGAAAATGCTTGAATTTACGCATCTTACCTGGATCTGTGGGTACTAAACTGTATAAAAGACTTAGTGCAAACTACTGCAAAACACGAATAACCTAGTGTCAGACAGTTGTGAAAAAGAACTGTCGCAGGCGTCTGATCTGATTACGCACTGTTTGACAATGCCATCTAGTATGCCGTTAGCAGGATAATATTTAACCATTTACCAGTTCAATATTCATGTAGGAAAGTAATGGCATCATGAATATTTATTCTAGGGAAGCTTTGGCTTTGACAAAAATTGTAGAATCAGATCTGTATCGTGTGATACGCAAACAGAGCAGACCCTCATCAAGCGGCTCCAAAAGGAGCCGCCTGATCAAGGTCTACTCCGTTTACAAAGGAATGGAAAAGCATGTGAATGAGAGAAAGGGTTAATGACTTAAAATAATGCAGGTCCATTATACAGAAACAAATGCAAATATTGTTTCATTAAGTTTATATTACTGTTTATATTGAAATAAAGATATGCCTGATCTGTGTTTCTCTTTAATTGCCTATTTATATATACACTCAATGGAATATTTCAGCGGTGACCTCTGTTATAATACCGTAATTGGTCCGTCTTAAGCGGTCGCCCAAAGGAGGACTAATTATGGACCCGTAAGACAGACGATAGCTTAATGCAGGTCAAAAGTAAATGCAGAAAGCTCCTATAAGAAACTGTAGAATCAATTTCAACAACATGACAGGTGCAAGAGCAACATTTTATTCATCTTAGCTGGGGCATGTACATTGTTCTTCCAGATAAAACATTACAATGGCAATAGTTAATGCTACTTAACCCTTTCAACAACTTGTGGCTGATTTGACATGGCAGTTACAAACCATTTGAAGCCAGACGAGTCGTCGAGTGACTCAGCGTCTCATCAGAATTCAAACTTTCTGATACCCAGGCAACGTTTCTTCTGAAAAGAGGAAAAAGTACTTTTATGCTAAATGTGCTTTTAGAAGTGTTACAGAAAACAAATACTGTGGATGAAAATCAATATAATCCTTCCCTTCATATAAACGTGGTTTCACGTTTTTGCAAACAGAGCAGACCCAGATCAAACGGCTCCTATAGGAGCTGTCCGATCAGGGTCTGCTGCGTTTGATTATGACTTTATATAGGTCTTATTCTATAGTTTAAGTCAGAGCAAACACTTCCCTTGAAAAGTTTACATTATGAACATTCAGCTAATAAATATTCATGGTGCCATTTTTTCTTACATGAATATTGAACAGAGAAAGGGTTAAATAGTATTAAATGGACCAAGTCACGTTAAGTAATACTTATTTAAAGTCGGAGGTTTACAGTTACATTTTAAACTGACTGACACATACATGACAAATAGTAAAATAAATAATTATACAAGTAAAACAAAACATAATAAAATTAAACACACATAAAAGATATAAGACAATCATCATTAACCTCTTGTAGCTAGGTAAAAACGGGTATGCACCATTTTAGAACATAAGATCAATAGACTTACAACTGAGAACAACTACGTATTCAGCGGCGTATGGAGCTGATACATTGTACATGTCTTAAGCGATCATTCATTTATTGAACATAGGACTCTTAAAAAGCACGTGTTTGCTTAATACTGGGCAAAAGTAATACAAAAATGAGTTTTTACACAGTTTTGACGTGCATTAAGCTACCACCTGCCTTAAATACCCTAATTAAACCTCTTTTTAATGGTCGCTTATGTCAGGCTCTGAAATACAGTAAACGCCTCTCAAATGCGGCCAACAAAAGAAGTCCAATACCGGCAACACAGCTTTAATTGCCAGCGTTCTCAATATTAACCCTTCGCTTGCTGAATTTTAAAATACATTTCTCCTTCTTTACACATGCCCTGTTGTATAATTACATATATCATCACTGTGTACACGTATTTCGCTGTGCAATCACTGCTGTGGAGTGCACTGGTTGCACAATCAACTTGTAAATAGTGCAGACTCTGATGAGACAGCTCCTGCAGGAGCTGTCTCATCAGAGTCTTCACTATTTACAGGTAGGTATATTGACGCGAATAGCAAGCGAAGGGTTAACAATTTGCTTCACGAATATTTATGAACGCATATAAACACAAAAAATATGCATCTTTGAAGAAACTGTAGAATCATACAACAAAAACTCAATTATTTGAACACTAAAATACGTATTAGTATCGATATTTAAGACAGGTAGCAGCTTAATGCATGGTGAAAGTCATGCAGAAAGCTCCTTCTGTATGACTTTCACCATGCATTAAAAAGCCACCTGTCTAAAAGGGTCTAAATTCTTCTGTGCAGAACATTCAAATACTCGAGATTTTACTGTATGTGTATTAAAATAATAAGCACACCGGGAATACAATGATCAGACGGCTCCTACAGGACCTATCTGATCTGGGTCTACTCTGTTTACAAATATGTCAAAAATGGTCACTATCAGGTAACAGGTTATTATGCTGAAACAGGGCAGATCCAAAGATCTCTGGAATTACAATGAAATTTGGTATTACCGTCTAAGATCCAAATCAAAGGTCTGATTCTGTTTATAAACCGTACCTTCATACGAACACTAGTTCACGCCCTTGCAAACAGAGCAGGCCCTGCAGGGGCCATCTGATCCAGGCAAACAGAACTGGCCCTGCATGATCCATCTGATCAGGGCAAACAGAGCAGGCCCTGCAGGAGCCATCAGATCAGGGCAAACAGAGCAGGCCTTACAGTAGCCATCTGATCAGGGCAAACAGAGCAGGCCCTACAGGATCCATCAGATCAGGGCAAACAGAGCAGGCCCTGCAGGAGCCATCAGATCAGGGCAAACAGAGCAGGCCCTACAGGATCCATCAGATCAGGGCAAACAGAGCAGGCCCTGCAGGAGCCATCAGATCAGGGCAAACAGAGCAGGCCCTACAGGATCCATCAGATCAGGGCAAACAGAGCAGGCCCTGTAGGAGCCATCAGATCAGGGCAAACAGAGAAGGCCCTACAGGAGCCATCAGATCAGGGCAAACAGAGCAGGCCCTACAGGAGCCATCAGATCAGGGCAAACAGAGCAGGCCCTACAGGATCAGGGCAAACAGAGCAGGCCCTACAGGATCCATCAGATCAGGGCAAACAGAGCAGGCCCTGCAGGAGCCATCAGATCAGGGCAAACAGAGCAGGTCCTACAGGATCCATCAGATCAGGGCAAACAGAGCAGGCCCTACAGGAGCCATCTGATCAGGGCAAACAGAGCAGGCCCTACAAGAGCCATCTGATCAGGGCAAACAGAGCAGGCCCTGCAGGAGCCATCAGATCAAGGCAAAAAGAGCAGGCCCTGTAGGAGCCATCAGATCAGGGCAAACAGAACAGGCCATGCAGGAGCCATCTGATCAGGGCATGTCTGCTCTTTGCGTGTGTCATTTTAATAGATATGACACAGCTGTTTCTACCAGCGCGAAACAATCATGTTTTTGTGTACATATTCCATTATAATATGATAATAAATGTTCAAGATATCATTTTTCTAACATGGATATTTAACAGGGAAATGGTTTAAGGTAGTCGATATCTGAACCCTTCCCCACTGTTAAAAATATATCTAGATCTGCTCAAATTTAGATATTTTGCAATTTTGATTGAAACAAGCTTTATATTAACCCTTTCCCTGTTGACTATTCATGTCAGAAATAATGACATCATGACTATTTATTACCTGCATTTATGCACAGGCTGTTTTGGTATTGGTAAAAACCATAGAGTCAGGTGTACATGTATAAAAATTTTATAAGCAAACAGAGCAGACCCAGATCAGACGGCTCCTATTGGAGCCGTCTGATCTGGGTCTACTTTGTTTTGCAAAGGCGTGAAAATGCGTTTTTATGAGGGAATGGGTTAAGCAAGCACCTTTTACAGAAGTACATATTTATTCATCCATCGGTGGATGCTTTGCTGTTCTTACGTGTGTATTGCCTAATATAAACTACCAGCGCCATTGTGAAAACCACAATCTTTGGCATGGTCAAGCATGACATGCTAAAATCATCAATTCGTAATGGACGGTTTAGCAAGACTTATGTGTTGTTTACATTACTATAACACTTGTTTTGCCTGCTAAACCTCGAATTTACATTAAGATCATTTGGTTCTATAAACTGAATACCGTTAACTAGCGAAACAAACGAATCGCATTTCCCTCTGCACTTGAATACGTTGCATGTTTAAACAAACGCCAAATCTCTGGATGTCCCTGGTGTCGCATGGTAGCCATCTGCAATACAAACATACGAACAATTCTTCAAACTTTATTCTATGAATATTCATGTACAAATAACAACATTACCACTTTTTTTAATTAGATGCATGTTTGTCATCGCACATGGACATATGCATTTTTGCCCGTGGCAGAAATTTTAGAATCTGGCCCCGAGGTTATAAAACTTGCTCAGAATCTGACTGATCAGATACTTTAGAATGATCTCAGACTGAGTAGTTTTTATAAACTTGGGCCCAAATCTAAGATGAATTCCATAAACTTAGACACAGATACTGGTGCTCACAGAACAGACAATTACACAGAAGCATAACGTCTAATCCACAAAGTCGATTTTATAAAGGTGATAACAGAGTAGAATTATCTGAATTGATAATTCAGTGATGACAACAACACAGAAAGGGAGCATGACGGTATAGAAAAGCAGCTATAAACACGGTCAAGTTTACAAGAACGACTGAGTAGAATGACCCGACAATTGATAATTCAGTGTGATGTAAACAACATAGACAGGGGCCATGACTGGACAAAAGAGCAAACTATCAATGGAAACAAAACATTCTGGGCCACGCTGACAAAGAGGGGAAAATGGATGACAACAACACAAGGACCGAAGATCACAACACAGACAAGTATGATCATAACACATTAATTAAAATTACAGTAAACAACACGTTAATTAGAATTACTGTGAACAACACATTAATAAAACTTAGTGTAAAGAAACGCGCTAATCCAGACAATCAAATGTCTATAATTATCGGGCTTTAAGTCATGTGATAACTTAATGCAGGGTGTAAGACACTTAGACAGCTCCTCTAGGACTATACAAGTACTATGCAATTCCTTGAGGAGCTTTCTGCATGACTTTCACTCTGCATTAAGCTACGATCTGTCTAAAACGTTCTCAATTCTTCGAGACTAAACTTTCGGATTAGTGAGGTCTTACTGTGAAAGAAACTTTAAATTGGAATAAAATTATAATTCTATATTAATTCATGACTTACCCGTAGGTGCTATTCCACCTATAACAAAACAAATTAATAGTTTTTACATCTATATGTAACAGTCTACGGTGTTTTATATATGTATTTAACCCATTACAAAATGTATATTCATGAAAGGAGTAATAAATATTAAATGACTGAAATCTTATACATGTAATGGCAAATGTACAAGAGACTTTACAACCATGACAGAAACTATATCAGTCCATAAGGAAACAAACAGACCTTGATTAGACAACACCTCAAGAAACTTTAAGCTGAAATTGTATTATACAGTAGAACCCCTCTAATGCGACCACTTAATGAATAAACATGGGTGTCTTAATAAGCAGGTGGTTGCTTAATACAGGACAAAAGTAATGCATAAAGCTCCTCTAGGAGCTTTCTGCATTACTTTTGTCCTGAATTAAGCTACTACCTGCATCTAGCACCCATAATTATACCTCTTTTAGGTGGCCACATTTGCAGGGTTTTACTGGCGAGCGTTTTAGTTTATAACTTACCCGTAGGTGTTACCCCATATATAACACAAGAAATAAAGAGTTTCAGATTATTATGATTTTCATGTAACAGTCTTCTGTGTTTCATTATTGCATTTAATCTTTTACACTGTGAAAATCCATGTAAGAAATAATGGCATCATGAATATCATGAATATTAAATGACTGAATTCTAACAATGGCAAAATGAACAAGAGACCATATAACCACGACAGAAAGTATATCATTCCATAACCCTTTACATAATGAATATTCATGTAATAAATAATGACATCATAAGTATTTAATGACTGGAATTTAAATGACACATAAACAAGAGCTTTTATGACCGTTGTAGAAACGATATTATTCCATAAGCAAACAAGGAAGACCCTGATCAGACAATTCCTATAGGAACCGTCTGGTCTCGGTCTTCACTGTTTGCAACGGCGTAAAAAGCGTATATATGGAGTAATGGAGTGAATTGGTAATGATTTTAACCCATTCCCTCATATTGACGACTTTTGACGACTCTGTAAAAGTCACTTTGCGAAATCATTGTGTATAGGAGCAAATGCTCTATTTATCACAATGGTTTCAAACTACAAAAATCTAAAATTATCCTTTTCTCTAGTTAATGCTCCTTTTCGGTAGATTTATTCAAAGAGGTTGGATCTAAAAATAGCCTATGAGGTAATGGTATAAACCACAACCAGACCATGCAAGTTTCAAGTATTTCATAGTACGCATTCGTATTGTTATGTGGAAACTTATTCATATAATATCAGTAAACATATATCGTTAAACGTTTATTCTTCTTCTAGTGCAAAAGTGATTCTTGGTAAAACTTCCATCATTCTGTTGCAATTATTTGCTTATGCAATAAAAGTGTGAAACGCTTTATAAATACATTTGTACAGCAATCAGATGCTGAATTTCTTTGCGTTTGAAGAAAATACAAGCGTATTCGGAAATACGCAAATGTACTGTCATTTGCAAACAGTGTAAATACAGAACAGATGATTCCTAAATGAGTCCTCTGATCAGGGTTTGCACTGTTTGTCATTCAAAATTATATGGCATAGTTGATCAATCCAACAACTTGACTCTTCGATAAACAATGATGCGACATCCTAATCTGAAGAATCAGCGTGGGACCTCGGTTTACTAAGATCATATTCTTCCCATGTTCGGGAATTGTGTGATCACATTCCTCTAAACGAGTCAACATGAGAAGAATGATTGCATGTCACATGAAACCACTGCCATCATTCAAATTCTTTTTAGAATTTGAGAAATTTGGATTTGGTTTTTGAGCGGAATGTCATCAGTTGAGAAAATAGGATTACAATTATAATCTTGGAAATAAGATAAATTGCAATAACATAACTTTGAATACATGTAATACATTTATCAGATGAGAAGAACATGATATTGGAAGAATCAGGTCCTATAAAGCAGCATTAAAAGTGTTAACACCGAGTTAAGCCTTTCCTTCATATAAACACATTTTCATGCATATTCAAACAGAGTAGACCCAGATCAGACGGCTCCTACATGATCAGGGTCTGCTCTGTTTGCCAATGGAATTTGAAATATCTTTACTTTCTAAAATGGCTACAATGTTCAAGCTTCCATATTTCATTTTAACTATTTTGTGCATAAATATTCAGTAGGTATTAAAACTTGAAATAAACATAGAACAGGGAAATGATTAAAATAAAGTTACTTGAAATAAACATAGAACAGCGAAATGATTAAAATAAAGTTACTTGAAATAAACATAGAACAGGGAAATGATTAAAATAAAGTTTACCACTTGAGTGCCTCCATATTCGTCGCAAGTTCATCTTTTCCCTATTAGCAACATCATACGAATGGTTGCTTGGCTTTTTGTTTTTTCTGCAGAATGTAAACATCAAGTTACTTATAATCATTTAACCTTTTACTCAATGAATGAATATCTATTTAAGAAATATTGACCGTGAATATAAGAATGTGAATATCAATTAGCTTATATTTTATACTAATGTTTGCTTTTTGGCCATGGCAGAAACTAGAACCAATCAGATATACATTACTTCAGATGGAAACAGAGCAGACCCTAGTCAGATGACTTCTACAGGAGCAGTCAGGTCTGGGTCTATTCTAGTTCTAGAGATCTTAAAAGGTATATGGAGTAATGGTAAAACATGATGAACGAATGAAAAAGGTAAAAACATATAGAGGATACAGTAAAACCTCTCTATAACGACCACTAAATTGTGTTAACTAGTTGGTATTTAGAGCAGGTGGCTGCTTAAAGCAAGGTGAAAGTAAAACAGAACGCTCCCATAGGAGCGTTCTGTTTTACTTTCACCTTGCTTTAAGCAGCCACCTGCCTTTAACAAAAACTACTTTATGTAATTTAGTGGTCGTTATAGAGAGGTTTTACTGTACTAGTAAAAATTGTTTCAGTCCTCTAAAACAGATGACCCCATCCCTTCCCTTTGGATTTAAGGCTTTACTCCATGAATATTCAGGTTAAGAAATAATGACCTCGTCAAACTTAATTAGAATAATTGGTATAATAGCACATATACCTAAGGCTTCGGTCAAAAGACAAAAACATTAGGGTCTGACATTAGTTTCCTATCCAAATATAAATTAGACCTTGATGTCAAAGGTCAATGTTTCATGAATACCATCATAGTAATATATGAGACAATGGACTCTGAAAGTCTGCCTGATACTTGGCACTTCGTCCCATGATGCTACATCCACATGTCAAATATCTAAGCCCTTGCCAAAGAGATCTGACACGGACAATAGTTTCCTATTTAAGATATATAAATTTGACCCCTAGGTCACAGGTTAAGGTCACGCGAGGGTCTCCGTAGAACCTGGCACTTCGACTCATAATGATATATACACTTATCAATACGTAAACGCTTGGTCGAAAGACAAAAACGTTTCTCATTTAACGTATATAAATCTGATCTCAATGTTACAGGCCAAGGTCAAGTGAAGGTCAACATGGTCACAGGAATCATTAAACGATTCGTAGTTTCGCCAACTAGGAGCTTTCTGCACGACTTTCGGCCTGCATTAAGCAGCCACTATCCTAAAAGTATATATATATATTCTTCTCTACTAGAACGTTTTACTGTAAATGTTTGTATGGATTATAGAGGGAGAGATAAGAAGCTCTTTATAAACAATTGCTTTGATTAGCAATAAATAACAGTGACTTTAAGACGCACACATATTTCGTCAAATATGTGAAGACGCCGAAAGACAAATGGAATGTCGTTACAGAATACTTCGGGTTATACATACAAGGCTTCCTTAAAGGCAGTCCATCCATGCTCTCCACGACAACTGTAGGCAACCCACACACCGGCCACCGTTACTCCAATTAATAATACAATGGATGCTACAACCCATGCAATGTTTCTCCAGTCTTCGAAAAACGTTTTGTATCGCATCGATGAGGCGATCGCGTTGGGATTCACTGTTGTTGGTGTGGTAGTGGTTGTTGGTTGTGTAGTACTGGTTGTATATGATGTTGGTGCTGTAGTGGTTGTAGATGTTGTTGGTGTTGTAGTTGTAGATGTTGTTGGTGTTGTAGTGGTTGTAGATGTTGTTGGTGTGGTAGTGGTTGTGAATGTTGTTGGTGCTGTAGTGGTTATAGATGTTGTTGGTGCGGTAATTGTTGTAGATGTTGTTGTTGGCGTTGTAGTGGTTGTAGATGTTGTTGTTGGTGCTGTAGTGGTTGTAGATGTTGTTGGCGTGGTAGTTGTTGTAGATGTTGTTGGTGCGATAGTGGTTGTAGATGTTGTTGGTGTGGTAGTGGTTGTGGATGTTGTTGGTGTTGTAGTTGTAGATGTTGTTGGTGTGGTAGTGGTTGTATATGTTGTTGGTACGATAATTGTTGTAGATGTTGTTGTTGGTTGTGTAGTTGTTGTAGATGTTGTTGGTGTGGTAGTGGTAGTAGATGTTGTTGGTGTTGTAGTTGTAGATGTTGTTGGTGTGGTAGTGGTTGTATATGTTGTTGGTGTTGTAGTTGTAGATGTTGTTGGTGTTGTAGTGGTTGTAGATGTTGTTGGTGTGGTAGTGGTTGTGGATGTTGTTGGTGCTGCAGTGGTTATAGATGTTGGTACGGTAATTGTTGAAGATGTTGTTGGCGTCGTAGTGGTTGTAGATGTTGTTGGTGTGGTAGTTGTTGTAGATGTTGTTGTTGGTGCTGTAGTGGTTGTAGATGTTGTTGGTGTGGTAGTGGTTGTAGATGTTGTTGGTGTGGTTGTGGTTGTAGATGTTGTTGTTGTGGTAGTGGTTGTATATGTTGTTGGTGTTGTAGTTGTAGATGTTGTTGGTGTTGAAGTGGTTGTAGATGTTGTTGGTGTGGTTGTGGTTGTAGATGTTGTTGGTGTGGTAGTGGTTGTGGATGTTGTTGGTGTGGTAGTGGTTGTGGATGTTGTTGGTCCTGTAGTGGTTATAGATGTTGTTGGTACGGTAAATGTTGTAGATGTTGTTGTTGGCGTTGTAGTGGTTGTAGATGTTGTTGGCGTTGTAGTGGTTGTAGATGTTGTTGGCATTGTAGTGGTTGTAGATGTTGTTGGCGTTGAAGTTGTTGTAGATGTTGTTGTTGTAATGGGTGTAGATGTTGTTGGTGTGGTAGTGGTTGTAGATGTTGTTGGTGTGGTAGTGGTTGTAGATGTTGTTGGTGTGGTAGTGGTTGTGGATGTTGTTGGTGTGGTAGTGGTTGTAGATGTTGTTGGTGCGGTAGTGGTTGTGGATGTTGTTGGTGTGGTAGTGGTTGTGGATGTTGTTGGTGTGGTAGTGGTTGTAGATGTTGTTGGTGTGGTAGTGGTTGTAGATGTTGTTGGTGTGGTAGTGGTTGTAGATGTTGTTGGTGCGGTAGTGGTTGTAGATGTTATTGGTGTGGCAGTTGTAGATGTTGTTGGTGTGGTAGTGGTTGTAGATGTTATTGGTGTGGTAGTTGTTGTAGATGTTGTTGGAGTGGTAGTGGTTGTAGATGTTGTTGGTGTGGTAGTGGTTGTGGATGTTGTTGGAGTGGTGGTGGTTGTAGATGTTGTTGGTGTGGTAGTGGTTGTAGATGTTGTTGGTGTGGTAGTGGTTGTAGATGTTGTTGGAGTGGTAGTGGTTGTAGATGTTGTTGGTGTGGTAGTGGTTGTGGATGTTGTTGGAGTGGTAGTGGTTGTAGATGTTGTAGGAGTTGTGGTTGTAGATGTTGTTGTGGGCGTGGTAGTGGCTGTTGTTGTGGTTGTCGTCGTTGTGGTTGTATTCTCTGAAATGATTCAATGTTGTGATGATTTAGTGACAAATAATAGTTCATTCTCTTTTATTTATTTAGGCAATGGCAATTGTTTCATCCGTAAAATAGATTTAATCTCAATGCTTATTTGATTGAATGCTTCTCGATCGTCCTTCTTTCTTTAATTGGCTTTGCTTTTTGTGACGAACGCTCAAACGAGTAGAGTGTTTCACATTTTATATACTTAAGATTCCATACTCAAATTTTGGCATAAAATATCTCCGCTAATGCTTGGATCGTTCTCAGACAATCTAAGGAATCAAGAATTGTCACATTCGCAAAAACAATGTATATTCTCACTGCTATATAAAAAGGGTGATCCTGAAAACCTAGAAAATTGGAGACAAATCTCACTTTTGAATATTGATTATAAAATTCTAGCGAGAGTTCTCGCTCAACGCCTCCAGAAAGTACTACCCAAAAGTATCAATCTAGACCAGCAAGGTTATATAAAAAATAGATATATCGGCTATAATATAAGACAAATACAAGATATGATTGATTACTCAGAAACTCTAAACATAGACGGTGTTATTTTATTTCTTGATTTCAAAAAGGCCTTTGATACAGTTGAATGGGATTTCATGTTTGAAGTCTTAAACAAATTTGGTTTTAAAAATGACTTTATCAGTTGGGTAAAAAAATTGTATAAGAATATTTGCTCCTCCGTAATGAACAATGGCTGGAAATCGAAGTTCTTTAAGATACCACGTGGTATCAGACAAGGGTGTCCTTTATCCGCTTTACTTTTCATTATTATAGCAGAAGTATTGGCCAACAATATTAGAAATTGCAATGGCATTCTTGGTATTACAGTGCAGCTTAATACATCGCTACACTGCCTAAAGATAACACAGTTAGCCGACGACACAACACTATTTTTAAAAGATACTACAGAAATCCCGGTAGCTATTGATATTATAGAAGAGTTTGGAAAGTTCTCAGGACTCAGATTAAACAAAAATAAAACAGAAGGCCTACTTATTGGTAAACTTAAACAACACAATGAAATAAATATTTATGATATCAGATTCGGCACAGCGCTTGGAACATATTTTGGAAATGACAAGCTTGAATGTGAAACATTAAATTGGTCAGAGAAACTAGAATCCTGCCAAAAGCTTATTAATAGCTGGAAACAAAGAAATCTTACACTATTCGGCAAAATAACATTAATAAAATCTCTAATATTACCAAAATTTGCATATCTTATTCAAACTATAACAACTCCATATAAAGTAATAAAACAAATTAACTCAATGATATTTGCATTTTTATGGGGAAGCAAAAGTGAAAAGATTAAGAGAAACACGTTAATTGGAAACAAATTTGACGGAGGACTTGAAGTACCTGCCATCGAAACATATGTTAGGACTTTAAAGCTAAAATGGGTTACATCTCTTTGCTCCAATGAAGATGCCAACGGGAAAACTATCCCGAAGTTCTTCTTAAATCAATATGGGGATAAACTCCTGATATTTAAAATGAACATCGATTCTATAAAATCCCTTCCCTCCGTAAAATATAACATGCCGACATTTTATAAAGATATTTTAAGATATTATGTCGCATTAAACAAAATCAATGAAATCTCAAAACCAGGTTCGTTCTATGATGTCAGAACTCAAGTCATTTGGGGTAACCGATTTATAAAATATAAAGGAAAATGTTTGGTTTTTAAATCATGGATAAAATCGGGATTAATCTTTATAAATGACATAATCAGCAAAAATGGTGATATAAATGAAACATTGATGAACAAAATTCAAAATAAAACTAACTGGATATCGGAAATAACTAAATTAAAATTAAGCATTCCAAACAGTTGGAAACATATATTGAAAACGGACGCCTAAATCAATTCGCTAGTAAAGATAGATAATCAAAACATGTTTGGTAAAAACTTAAATATTGGTAAATTAAATAATAAAGACATAAAGCAAAAACTAATTAAAGACAAATTCCAACCTCCTTACATACACACATTCTAGGAAACAACTTTCGATCGGGAAATTAATTGGTGTTCGCTATATTTTTTGATAAACAAAGTTTTGGTTGACAATAAAATAAAACAGTTGAAACTCAAACTTATTCACAGAATAGTTCCAACAAACGAAAACCTTTTTAAATGGAAACTAATCGAATCCCCTCTTTGTAAACATTGCAATCAACTTGAAACATTGGAACATTTCTTTATTCATTGCTCATATCTAGATAGTTTTTTGAATGAAATATAAAACCTCTTTAGAAATCAGGGTTTCTGTATACGTTTTAGCATGTTTGAACTGATAGTCGGTTATAAAATCCAGTGTAAAGAATATCAAGACATAAATAATTATATGATTCTAGGTCAAATAGTCTATACGATATATCAAAGTTACATGAAAAGTGACAGAAGGCGAACCAAAGTAAGCCTACTGAGAATATTATACAATGGCTTTCTTACGCTCATTAAATACCTTGAATACAAAAACTCATCTACGACAATTATAAGTGACTTCAGTAAGTCCTTAAGAGAAATTATTTAAAGCATAAATTACGAAGTACTTTTTTATACAGTATTATTCGCTGGATATTATTTTGTTTTCTTTTTACATCTGTGATATTGTTTGTATATGTAATGTTGAAAAATAAATAAACGGACTGGCTTTTGTCAGTTCCAAAAACAAAAAAAGATTCCATACTGTGTGAGCTATCAACACATTGTAACACATTATAAGTAAACAACGAGCAGTGAGCCATAAAAATCAAAGCAGTCCACTTTTTGGGGGAATCAGCATTCTGTCAGCATAAAAATCTGCATGAGAAAATCGTGATTGACTGTCGCATGTAAAGTACATATCTTAGTTAGACCCCTTTAAACCGGACGTTCAATTTAGCATACATATCGGTCTTGGAGACAGGTTAAAGCTTAATGCAGGGTGGAAGTGATGCAGAAAGCTCTTCTAGGACTTTCACCCTGCATTAAGGAGCCACCTGCCTAAAATATCTAAATAATTATCTACTAGAATTACGGTTAAGACGGGTGTTTACTGCATTTGCACGCACGCCAAGTGTTTTTTATCTGCAACAAGTGTCGGCTTCTTCAATTCTTAACCCTCCGCTTGTTGAATTTTAAAATACATTTCTCCTTCTTTACCCATGCCCTGTTGTATAATTACATATATCTTCACTGTGTACAAGTATTTCGCCGTGAACTCACTGCTGTGGAGTGCATTTGTTGCACAATCAACTTGTAAATAGTGCAGACCCTGATGAGACAGGAGCTGTCTCATCTGGGTCTTCACTATTTACAGGTAGGTATATTGACGTGAATAGCAAGCGAATGGTTAACCATTATATTGCTTAGTCCGCCCTGGCTGGCGTGTGCATAACAGCTCGGGCTCTGGTCAGATCCTTCCAGGACCCAAACAGTGTGGCACTCCATACACAGTTTCTCAACAGCTTGAAAGGACCGGAATAAGAGTAAAGTGTGCAACTGATCGGAGTATAGCCCATTCCCTGATGAATATTCACGCAGGAAATAATGACGTCATGAATATTAATAAGAATATTTTACAATGATATATGAACACAGCACAGACAGAAGCTGCAGAATCAGATCTTTATTACACCATAAGCAAACGGAGCCGTCTGATCCGGGTCTATTCTGTTTGCAGATGCGTCAAAATGCGCTTTCATAAGGGAAAGGGTTAGGCAGACACTATCTATAGGTAACAATCATTTTAAATCCCTTAACTGGCTACCTGTGCATAAAAGGGTTAAAGAAATCTTACTGTGTCATATGTTCAAGGTTAAAAACAAACTGGCTCCTCCTTACATGGTGGAATATTCAGTTGCCCAAACTTCTGTGCATTCTTACGGCACGCGACTTTAACACAAAGGATGTTTCTCTCTACCTCAGGCCAGAGGTTCTAGGTCTAAATAATTTAGCTTCATTGGAAGCAAACTATGAAAAAACTTACCAACAAACATTATCAATATTAACCCTTCGCTTGCTGAATTTTAAAATACATTTCTCCTTCTTTACCCATGCCCTGTTGTATAATTATATATATCTTCACTGTGTACACGTATTTCGCTGCGCAATCACTGCTGTAGAGTGCACTGGTTGCACAATCAACTTGTAAATAGTGCAGACCCTGATGAGACAGTTCCTGCAGGAGCTGTCTCATCTGGGTCTTCACTATTTACAGGTAGGTATATTGACGCGATTAGCAAGCGAAGGGTTAATGGATGTCCAGCATTCAAACGAACCATCAAAAATCACTTGATGAGTAGTATATAATTGTTTGTTCTTAAATTTTCATCTTAAAGCATTTTAGATAATGATTTTACATTATTTTATACTCAGTGTAATTTCAGCTGAGAACTTTTATTATTACCTCTGTTTTAATACAATGTTTGGATAATAGTTTTTTTAATAACCTTGACATGTTTCTACCTGTAATATATTGCATTAAGGTAAGACACCATTTTGCCTTTCAACATTTCACAATGTGATACAAAGCAGTACAATAATACCAGTCTTCTTACTATTTTTCTATGTGATATTTAGTTCAATTTTATACAATGTACATGTAATCAGTCCTATGGTAATTTTAAATAAGTTCCTGACGTGTTTTATATTCAATAAGATGACCTGTGCATGTTGCATTGTGACTAATTCTGTGATGATGTCTACTGATACTGTTTTCATGTACTACTTAATATTGAACTTTATAGATGTATTTTCTTATTGTGCAATGGGAGCAATCATATGATAACGTATAGGTATTGGTGTCTGGTGTTATTCAAGTTAATAGTTTTAGCTCAAAACAGTTTAACACAATTATTTTGAGATAACGTCTGTGACAAATACTTACTATCTCACTACATACATGTACATGTGATAGCCTCTATGTGTCATGCCACAAATGCTAAGGACCATGGTAGACATAAAAGTTTGTTCTTTATTGTGTTATCATTGGTCATTGGATCCATTTCATGGTTTATATGTACATCTTATGTCATAAGTATATCATAATTCTTTTAACCTGAGTCTGTAAAATGTATGTGAACCATTGTTATATGTGTTATCCTATCTATCTATAACGTGCATTATTATCCTCTTACTGATATTGTATACACGTGCAACCGGTTTTCCTTAGTATTGCTGTACAATACTTTTATTTCTAACTCCTCTAAACCGGAATTCTAGTAGAGAAGAATTTATTTAGATACTTTTAGACAGGTGACTGCTTAATTCAGGGTGAAAGTCATGCAGAACAATTTTCTAGGACCTTTCTGTATGACTTTTACCCTGTATTAAACTGCCACCTGGCTCCAAGACCGATACTTATACTAAATTGAACGTCCGGTTTAGAATGGTTGTACTGTAAAGATAAACCTTATTCCTAGTTTTAATTCGTTACCTGTTCGATATCCACGTAAGAAATGATGGCATCGTGAATATTTATTAGCTGAATTTTTGTTCTGACATATGAACACAGGATTTGTTTACCTTGGTTTTGTGAAAGAAAGGATTATGCGATCAGAAATCCGATTCTGCTTCTATAAACGAGGTGGGAGCTTAATGCAGGACAAGTCTAACACAGAAAGCTCCCAAAGAAGCGTTCTGTATTTCTCTGCATTAACCAGTCATCTGTACCTTAACCCTTCGCTTGCTGAATTTTAAAACACATTTCTCCTTCTTTACCCATGCCCTGTTGTATAATAACATATATCTTCACCGTGTACAAGTATTTCGCTGTGCAATCACTGCTGCAGAATGCACTGGTTGCACAATCAATTTGTAAATAGTGCAGACCCTGATGAGACAGCTCCTGCAGGAGCTGTCTCATCTGGGTCTTCACTATTTACAGGTAGGTATATTGACGCGAATAGCAAGCGAAGGGTTAATATTTTCATGTTTACTAATAAGTTTTTAGTCCGTGAATATTTATGTAGAACAATGCATGTGTGAATGTTAATAATCTAACTTTAACCCTTTTCCTGTTCTGTGTTTATTACACATTTCAATACCTACTGAATATTCATGGACAAAAAGGTTATAATGAAATATGAAAGGCGGAACATTGTAGTCATTTTAGAAAGTAAAGACACAGATCTTTGAAATTCTATTAGCAAACAGAGTAGACCCTGATCAGACGGCTCCTCTAGGAGCCGTCTGATCTGGGTCTACTCTGTTTACAAATGCGTGAAAACACGTTTATATGAGGGAAAGGGTTAAGATAATGGCATATCAACAAGAGAACGTTTCGCCATGGCTAAATCTATATAATTTCATAAACAAATAGGACAGACCCTGCTCAGACTGCTCCTAGTGGAGCCGTTTGATCTGGGCATATCCTGTTTGCAAAGGCGTTGAAAAGCGTATCTATGGAGTAAGGTTAAAACAAGATTTAAAACAAGTGGTTTAATATTTACGTGTAATGATAACTGTGACCGTGTAAGAGGCGGTGACAGAATTTCCACATGGGTCAAAGGTTACGAACTCCAGAAACTCGGTTGTGTTGATGTAAATAACACCCGTGGAAAAATCCACTGAAATAAAACATATACAGTAAAACCTCTCTAAACCGAATACTTAGTTAACGATAAATCGGGTTCTTTCAAGCAGGTTTAGTTTCTACTTGTAACTCTTTTTAAAAATGCTTACGGATTACATAAATAATTTAACACAAGGCGTATTAGTAATTTGTTTTCGGTTTGCGTTTTAGGTTCGTAATAAACCACAATAAGATACAATTATAATAATTTATTGTCCGGATAAGAAGCCATAGTAAGACACAAGATTGATTTATTTTCACGTTAATAAAGCCTTAGTAAGACACAAGACTGATTTATTGTCAGGATAGTATGTCATAGTAAGACACAATAAAGATTTATTGTCAGGATAATATGCCATAGTAAGACACGAGATAGATTTATTGTCAGGATAATAAGCCATAGTAAGATCCAATATTGATTTATTGTCAGGATATTAAACCATAGTAAGACGTTATTATCACAGACATATCAAAGTGCACTATTATTGTGTTTATATCTGTAAAAGATCGATATTATTTTAATGTAACAATATTGTCACGTGCTATTTACTGTAAGCACGTCAAAACTGGCGTTTTTGGAGCCTGGCTGTTTTTAATGTACAGTGGGGAAATTACAAACAAAATATTTAATGATATAATCCATTGACATCGTTTAGTTGAGACCTCTGATCTAGGTCTACACTGTTTACAGATGCCTGTACATTCGTACTTATGCTTTTCCTATTTAAGTTGTTCTTGAGACATTAATAAATGACAACTAAATTTTTTACTGCATATATAGTATGTCTATGTAAACAGAATAGACATAGATCAGGCGGCTCCTATTGGAGGCTCTTCTCTTTTGGCTTCATCGAATAATGTAAATTTGATTTCATCATTTCTGACATGACCAAACATAAATGTGTTCATATGCCAAAACAAAATCATGCAAATAATTTTAATGACGTCTTTATTTCTTACATGAATATTAATAAAGTAAAGGGTTAAAACGCGCAGATAAATAAAAACTCACACGTTGCTGTATCAAACGTAAACAGCGCATGCGTGGTCATCGTCACGTTCAGCATGCTGACGTCATAAGAATCTGAATCGTCTACGAGTATCTTGTCTACATTGTCTCCAACTCCCGGATCGAGCAGGGTTGCTTCCCAGATTGTATTTAGGTATAAAGGTGCGGTATCTGGAAGGTTTAGTATTTAGGTATAAAGGTGCGGTGTCTGGAAGGTTTAGTATTTAGGTATAAAGGTGCGGTGTCTGAAAGGTTTATAAAACGTTAGCTCGTTCCCCGCTAACCGCGACCTGACTGACATTTGCAAACAGCTTGGATCCAGATGAGACCCCGAGTAAATCGGCACCTCATCAGGATCCAAGCTGCTTGACATTCGGTCAATAATTTCTCAATAGCTTAATCATTTACTCCATAACTACAGGAAACGTCTGATCTGAGTCTACTCCGTTTTAGAAAACATCATGTTTTACAGTACTCTAAAGGTTAACCCATTCCCCTCATAGGCTATTTTAGATCTAACCTCTTAGAATAAATCTACAAAAAGGAGCATTTACTAGAAAAACGGAAACTTTTGGAAAACATTGTGATAAATAGAGCATTTGCTCCGATGGATCAAATGCTATATTTATCACAATGGTTACAAAAAGTGACTTTTACAGAGGTGTCAAAAAGCATCAGTATGAGGGAATGGGTTAAAATTACGAAAATGCTTTCATGTGCTCAAATCTTCAATCTTAATTATGGAGAAGAATATTTACCAAAACATATGTTTGAACTTTTGCAAAGTTTCAATAGACTCATCTTTAGTCAAAGTCGCTGAAATCATAACTGATTCAAGGCGGGTGCATATTCACAGTTTAACCCTGTACTTAATAATCTCGCCTTTTTACGCCTTTGCAATACAGAAATACGGGTGGTGAGACTTTAAACCCAACCCCCACGCACTGACACACACACACTAGTCTTTGCAAACAGAGTAGACCCAGAGATCAGACAGCGTTTACAAGATTTCCGTTTGCTGACGTTATCTATGCATACAGTAAAACCTCACTATAACGTCCACTAAATTGTGTTATTTAGTTGGTATTTAGAGCAGGTGGCTGCTTAAAGCAAGGTGAAAGTAAAACAGAACGCTCCCATAGGAGCGTTCTGTTTTACTTTCACCTTGCTTTAAGCAGCCACCTGCCTTTAACACACAAAAATTGATGTAATTTAGTGGTCGTTATAGAGAGGTTTTACTGTATTTGATTCTGTTCTGTTTGCCATGTCAATAAATTTCCTTATTTTATACTATAAATTCTGAAGGGAGGTGATCCCCCGAGAGCAAAAATTGCAACAAAAAATGAGAAAATTGCAGACTCGGTTTTATTGAGTCTGTTCATGAACAGTAATTGAAAGTGCAACACTGCTCACGCCCCCTAGCACCGGCTTAACAAGAAATAACATTTTAGTCCATGAAAAACAGACAAGACCCAGACGGTTCCTTTAGAAGCCGTCTGATCAAGGTCTGATCTGCTTGCTTATGGAATAATATAGATATGAGTATACGGTTTCTGCTTCAAATAAAATCCATGTGTTAGTATGCCATTTTAAAAAGCAATCTAATTGATATTCATGATGTCATCAGTTTTATGATTAAATTAACTTATAAATTACTCATACTTGGGTGGATATTGTATGAATATTGAACAAGTAAATGATTAACCCTTTCGGCGCCAAATTTCTAATTATCGTCTGCAATCCAAGTGTGTTAAATCATTCAGTAAAATAAGGAAATGGGATAAATGAATGCAAATGTCAAAGGAATAAAGAACATATATAGAAATAGAGATTGAGACAAATAGTGTAGTCCCTGATCAGACGCCACCTTCAAAAGGCGGCGTCTGATCTGGGACTGCACTATTTGTCGTGGTGCATGTATGTGACTGCGGCGGTGAAAGGGTTAAACAAAAAAACTAAACATAATTCAATATGAGATTCTGTTGAAACAAGACATAAACAATTAATTGGCATGAATGGAAACATACAAATAAATGCTTATCATCTTTGTTTCAGTCTGGCATAGTTCTATACAAATGAGTTTGGAATCGGATAAATCGAAACCAATCATATATCTTACTAGTTGCTGCATCCAAACTTATCCCATACGAGCGTGTGGTTTCAGTTGTGGCCCCTGACCAGTCATTTGTGTCCCCACTATTCATGTCTGCAAGCGGCATCAGCAGGGTACCACCAGTTACAGGAGCATTTGAGTTGGATGTTACCAAGGGAGACCCATCAATCCACCTGGAAAATGTTGCATGATTAACACATTCTCTCATATAAACACCTGTTCACGCATATGCAAACGCAGTAGACCTAGATCATATACCCTACAGGAACCATCTGATCAGGGTTTGCTCTCTTTCCTTTTGACATGATATAGATCCGATTCTACATGTACATTTTTGTCAAAACGAAAACTTCCCCTTGGGAAGTTTACATTATAAACTAGAAAAGTGTGTCTGTAAGACACAGTGATGTCCCCGTGGTGGTGCTTGCCTACCAGCACGTAAAAGTCATTTGACCATGGCCTTGGGCCTGCGGGCAGCATGGGTTGGCTGCGCAATGAAAGTATGGATGGTATTTAATGTGTCAGTCCATGTCAATAGGCCATTCCATGTCAATTGCTATAGTGAGATGTAAGACAATGAAAAAACTGTGACAGTGTAGTTTTGAAACCATTGTGATAATTGAGTATTTTCCTATTTATCACAATGGTTTCAAAAACTGAATTTCACAATTACGTCAAAAGGCCTCAATATAATGGAATGTGTTAATTTCTTGTTCTAGTAAAACCATTATTGAGATACCCCGTACCCATATCGGAACACTCTAGAGAATCAAAGGGAATACTACCGATAATCGATACGCACACTATTTTGTTGGAAAAGCTGATAGCGATATGTACAGTAAAATCAAACTAAGAGAGTATTTGTAATTTATTTCCAAAATCTTATTACTTTCGTTAAACTTACTACAATTTTATTCCATACTGCAGCCTTCTAACCCTTTCCTTCATATAAAACGCCGTTTGACGCATTTGCAAACAGCGTAGACACAGATCAGGGTATGCTCTGTTTGCAAATTAAATTTGATAGATGTTTCTTTAGTTTCTAAAATGGCTACAATGTTCCACCTTCCATATGTTATTTCAACTATTTGTCCATGAGTATTCAGAAGGCATTGACATTTGGAAAAATATAAAACGTTTATGTAAGCGCATTTTTACACATCTGCAAACAGAGTAGACCCAGATCAGACGGCTCCTATAGGAGCCGTCTGATCAGGGTCTGCTCTATTGCTTACGGTGTAATATACATCTGATTCTACAGCTTCTGCTTCAGCCAAAATGCCCTGTATTCATATGCCATTATAAAAAATAAGATTATTAATATTCATGACGTCATTATTTCTTACATGAATATTCATCAGGGAAAGGGTTAAAAAACGATATTTATTGCAAATAATTGCACCAGATCAGAATATGAGCAGACATTACGAGCGTACACCTTACTGCAGATTTAGGGTTAAACCATGTTTTTAATTACCATCCAATTTTGTCTCCTGGTAATATTGTTACTCTCTGTGGTTTCGGGACAGACTTTGAACGAGTGCCATCACCCCTCGCTGAAATGTAAAGTGTATTAAGACACATTATTCAAGTATTGTCTAATGCATTTTAGCACCTGTATATGATTTATTATATATTTCGATATAACTATAATCGTACAGTGACTTATTATTTATTTGTTGTAGATTATATATGTGCAAAACATGCACTATTATTAAGCAAATACATTCTAGTGTATGGTTGTATACATTGTATTTGGTTTACTTTAAATTATACCCTCCCTCCCTCTCTCTCTCTCTCTCTCTCTCTCTCTCTCTCTCTTCAGTACTTTCTTGATGCAAACTGATTGCCGATGCCAGTGGTGTCGCCGTTGATAAGATAACGCTTAAATTCTTCACAAAGATAACGCTTAAATTCTTCACATATTACATATGCCTTTAACATTTGCCCTATTACATATAATTTAAACAATGTATTGATGCAAATGAATATCATGAATAATTATTGACAATATTTTACAATGGCCAATGAAAAAAGATATGTTGGCCATAACGGAAACAGTTGAATCATATATACACGCATATTATTTCATAATCAAATGGTGCAGACCTTAATCAGACAGTGCCTACAGGAGTTGTCTGTTCTTTGTCTGCTCTGTTTGCAAAGCCGTAAAGATGCGTTTTATCGGGTAAATGCATGTCACTACTAAGGGTTTGAACACGTTTGCGGGTACAACACTCTGCGGTGTTGATTACACTCACACTACACATTATAAACACGTTCACGGTTGTAACTGTCTTAAGCGGCCATCACACAGATATTTAAAAATTGATATGTAACTTAACGCAGGTCATAAGTAATGCAGAAAACTCCTGCATTACTTTTGCTCTGCATTAAGCAACCGCCTGCTTTTATAATGGCCGCTTAGGACATGTTCTACTGTACTCTTAACACATTACCTCATAGGCTATTTTTAGACCCAACCTTTTTTAATTAATCTACCGAAAAGGAGCATTAACTAGAGAAAATGAAAATTTTAGAATTTTGTAGTTTTAAATCATTGTGATAAATAGAGCATTTGCTCCTATAGAAGTAAACGCTCTATTTATCACAATGGTTTCACAATGTGAATATTATAGAAGGCTAGAAGCGCAAAAATGCGTAACTAGGGGGTAATGTGTTAAGCTTCTACCTCAGTATCGTGAGCCTCGAGCTCGTAAGACTGTCTTGCTGAATTTAAGACTTGAAGCAGGAATATGATTCACTCACACAGCTTGAGATCAATCTCCCCAATCAGCTCGTACGTGTTTCCAGTGACTGGTCTCCAGATTTGAAAATACAAATCTCCCCCACCATTGGCAGCGTCGTAGGATACTGTCCATCGCTTCCCAGTCCCACAGCAGTTGATTGTATAAGAAGAACTCCCAAGAAGGAATCCATATCCTGAATAAAGAAATATTGCTCAAGGTTTCTAATATCTGTTTGATTAATCCTTAACCGTATTTCATTACCGATAGTCATGTAATTACATCATAAATACTTTTTACAGAGCTCCAGATAAGATGCGTACATTAAATCGTTTTCAAGAATAACTTTTTTTATTTCTTCACCAAACCTTATACTGTGACCATTGTTTTAGATTCGTCTCTACTATAATCACTCTTAAGAATCGTCTCTTCGAGACGATTCTAAAGAGTTGTCACAGTATAGGGTCTGGTGGAGAAATGACGATTTTAGTACAGTAAACCCCCGCTAATACGACCACCTAAAAGAGGTATAATTCTGGGTGCTATATGCGGGTGATAGCTTAATGCAAGACAAAAGTAATGCAGAAAGGAGCTTTCTGCATTATTTTTGTCCTGCATTAAGCAACTACCTGCTTATAAATACATCCATGTTTATTCATTAAGTGGTCGCATTAGAGAGTTTCTACTGTATTTGGGTGCACATCTCTATCTGTAGCTCAGTAATATTAGCTGGTTGTAGTAATGGTACATGTACCCAGGAGCTTATTACCCTGGCAGAAATTCTAGAACAAGATCAATATGAGTCCATAATCAAACATAGTAGATCCTGGTCAAAAGGCCGACTGAGTCTTCTCTGTTTGCAGAGGCGTGGAAAGGTGTTTATTAAAGTAAAGGGTTAACACATTCACCACTAGTATACTGCTATGCTTTTGGTCCATCTATTGTATCAAATTGAAGTTTTCGTATTTTCTTTACCAAAATATATCCTGGGTGTCAAACAGTCTGGATGCTGGTGAAATGCCAAATTGCTCGACGTGTTATATGGATGCAAGCTGTTTGCGTACGTCGTCGTATATTGGCCCACAGTGTTGAACCATTTACTCCATTCTACGCCTTTGAAAACAGAGTAGATTGCAGATTAGACGGTTCCTATAGGAGCCGTCTGATCTGGGTCTTCTCTGTTTGCTTATGATAAATTTAGATATCATTCTACAGTTTCTGCCATGGCACAAACACCCTGTGTCCATGTGCTATTATAACAATTAATCTAATTCATATTCATTAACCCATTCTCCCATACTGACGCCTTTTGACGCCTCTGCAAAAGTCACCTATTGAAACCATCGTGATAAATAGAGCATTTGCTCCTATATGAGCAAGTGCTCTGTTTATCACAATTATTTCAAACTACAAAATTTTATTTTTTTCCTTTTCTCGAGTTAATGCTCCTTTTCGGTAGATTTATTAGAAGTGGTTGGATCTAAAAATAGCCTATGAGGTAATGGGTTAATATTCATGGTGTAATTATTTCTTACATGAATATTCATTGAGTAAAGCGTTAAATGAGAACCGTAGACATTCTCTAGACAGTGTCTAATTATCCATCTTTAATTAAGTTTGGTTGTAAGTTAATGCTGGACAAACGTAATGCAGGATGGAGCTTTCTGCATTCTAAAACATGTTTTCTTGGTTCCATGCGTCTGTAGAAGCTTGGAACAAACATGTTTCAAAACATTTGCTTCGTTCGAGTCTGAGAATTAAAACTCTAATTTCCAATATAAAGAAGTTGATATGGTTGAATAAAACGAAAATAAATGGACTTAAAAACATCATTCTCAGTGATTTTTGTTTAATGCTTTCCTCCATAAATATGCCTTTGCAAACAGAGCAGAGCCAGATCAGACGGCTCCTATAGGAGCCGTCTGATCTAGGTCTGCTCTGTTTGCTTATGAAATAATACAGATATGATTCTACAGTTTCTACAATACTAGTCCTCGTATTAGTGTGTCGTTATCAAGATTAATCTAATTGATATTCATGACGTCATCATTTTGCTTTCATAAATATTCATGAAAGAATGGTATATCTGTATGACATTACATTTAATTTGTGATAGTTGTGATAGTTTAATCCTTCACCTCATAAATATTCATGTAAGTAATAATAGCGGAATTATGATGATTGGTGAATGGTACATGGCTATAGCAGAAAGTTAACCCTTCTCTTGCTGAATTTTAAAATACATTTCTTCTTCTTTACCCATGCCCTGTTGTATAATTACATATGTCTTCACTGTGTACAAGTATTTCGCTGTGCAATCACTGCTGTGGAGTGCGCTGGTTGCACAATCAACTTGTAAATAGTGCAGACCCAGATGAGACAGCTCCTGCAGGAGCTGTCTCATCTGGGTCTTCACTATTTACAGGTACGTATATTGACGTGAATAGCAAGCGAAGGGTTAAGAATCATCTCAATATATACTTTTTCATAAGCGAACAGAACAGATCCTGATCAGTCAGTTGCTAAGAGCCGTATGATGTGGGTCTGCTCTGTTTGAAAAAGTGAGAAGAAACTTGTCTATCAGGTAAAGAGTTAAGTCAATCGGTTTAAATGTATGAACTCCATGTCGAACTAATGCAAATGTGTCTTTTTCACAGACAACATCACTCAAATATAATGATTTTTACGACAGTAAATACATACGAACACTGTCCTATAAATAAAATTAAAGTTGTTGTCCAAATCATTCTACACTACCGTAGTAATTGTCAGACCAACCAGGTAGCTGAAAGGGACGATAGCTATTATGTGAGATTACATCCATTTACGCTTTACTTCATGAATGTAAGAAATAATGGCATAAGGGATGTTGAATAATACTTTACAATAGCGTATGAACACATTTAAACTCACCTACAGCATTAACTCATTCTCTCCTAGGCTATTTTTAGACCCAACCTCTTTGAATGTACGAGTATCTACTGAAAAGGAGCATTAACTAGAGGAAAGGAACAATTTATAATTTTGTAGTTTGGAACCATTGTGATAAATAGAGCATTTGCTCCTATAGGAGCAAATGCTCTATTTATCACTATGGTTTCATAAAGTGACTTTTATAGATGCGCAAAAATGCGTCACTAGGGGATAATGTGTTAACCCTTTCCCTGTTCTATGTTTATTTCAAATTTCAATACTTACTGAATATTCGTATACAAAATAGTTATAATGAATTATGGAAGGTGGAACATTGTAGCCATTTTAGAAAGAAAAGAATCAGATCTATTATATTCCGTCAGCAAACAGAGCAAACCCTGATCAGACGGCTCATATAAGAACCGTCTGATCTGGATCTACTCTGTTTGTAAATGCGTGAAAACAGGTTTATATGAGGGAAAGGGTTAAGACATAATCATTTTCAGCATTTCTTCTTAATACAGTAGAGTCTCGCTAAATCGGCCACTTAATTTATCAGCACATACATCTTTAAAAGCAGGTGGTTGCTTAATGCAAGGCTAAAGTAATGCAGAAAGATCCTATAGGTCTCGTATTAGAGAAACTTTATTGTATTGGTAATAAGTACAGTTAAAAAGCAGGTGGTGGCTTAATGCAGTGCAAACGTAATACAGAAAGCTCCCATAGGAGCTTTCTGCATCAGTTTTTGTCCTGCATTAAGCTACTACCTGTATCAAAATTCCAGGGTCAGACTTCTTTTGAGCGGTCGTATTAGAGAGACTTTACTGCATTGGTTACAAGAACAGTTTAATGCAGAATGTTAGTTTGTTTGTTTGTGTTGGTTAACGTCCGTTTCTGCTCACTATGGGCTAATTGGACGCCCCAGAGAGAGAGAGAGAGAGAGAGAGAGAGAGAGAGAGAGAGAGAGAGAGAGAGGGAGAGAGAGAGAGAGAGAGAGAGAATACAGAATGGGCAGAATGTTATATAAAAACTAAAAGTGATTTAGGAGATATGTTAACTACATTCTTCTCAACTCTTTCGCTGACATGAGCGCATGTATGATTACCCTAGCAAAAGTTAAGATCCAGATCAGACGCCCAATAATAGATCCGATCGTCTCAAACAGATCCGAACTGTTTAGTTTGAAATACAGAGGGATACGATGCAAATATCTACCCTTTCAACGCTGAATTTTCAGAGTGGAATAGTCCGTTAATGTCAACTACAGTGTCCATTCAGTATGATATTGACGACTTTGTAAAAGTCACTTTGTGAAACCATTGTGATAAATAGAGCAAATGCTCTATTTATCACAATGGTTTCAAACTACAAAATTCTAGAATTTTCCTTTTCTTTAATTAATGCTCCTTTTCGGTAGATTTATTCAAAGAGTTTGGATCTAAAAATAGCCTATGAGGTAATGGGTTAAACCAGCTAAATAATTTTGAATTACAAACATTGCAACTACTGATAAAGGGGGTTTCTGGGTGATCTGGGCCTACATTGTTGCAAATAAAAGTTCGTGCGTGTCCTGCATCCAAAGGGATGAAATTGAAGCAGATGACATAGTATTGCAGAGAGGGATTGAAACATAAACGAGACACATTGTTGTTAACGCCAGTTTTGAAATCCAATGCATTTTATACAGTAGAACTTGCTTTACGCGGCCATCAAAAAGAGGATTTATTATGGGTCGATAAGACAGGTGGTAGCTTAATGCAGGTCAAAATTGATGCAGAAAGTAGGAGTTGACTGCTTTACTTTTCCCTGCATTAAGCAACCGCCTGCATTTTAAGACCACTGTGTTCAATAAATGAATAGCCGCTTAGGACAAGTTCTACTGTACATTTAGTTATTTGCGTACTTAAGTATTTATCATAATAGTGTTTTCAAGCATGCTGTGAATTTACATCAAGACCCTTGTTGTGTCAATATGTAAGGGGTATCAATGAAAGGTTTGTATGTCAAAATGAGAATTAAGGTTGAAACTTGAATGTACATAATTCCAATGCCTATTTGCGAAAGAATCTCATTCGATAAAACAGTCAATTAGTGTTAAGGGTCACGGATGAAATATTGTTAAACCTGTCTAAACCGGAATTCAAATAAGTGCCATTATATCGGGTGAAAATGCAAGGTGAAAGCATGTAAAAAGCTCCAAAATGAGCATTGTACAGTACAATCTCTCTATAACGGCCACTAAATTACATCAAGTATTTTGTGTTAAAGACAGGTGGTTGCTTAAAGCAAAGTGAAAGTAAAACAGAACTCTCCTATAGGAGCGTTCTGTTTTATTTTCACCTAGCTTTAAGCAGCCACCTGTCCTGAATACCAACTAATTAACACAAATTAGTGGCCGTTATAGAGAGGTTTTACTGTATATGACTGTTTCCCTGTATTAGGCAGTCACCTACATGTACATAAAACATCCGGTTTTGGGGGTGTTTCCCTGTATTTGTAAACAAAGAAGAATGTCTCAATACACAGTAGATCCTTTACAAACCGGAATTACAATAGAAACACGATACTACGAACTTTTAGTACAGAATAATTTATGTCTTTGTAGGCAGCTGGCTGCTTAATGCAGAATGAAAGTCATATTTCAATGGCCTAGAGGAACTTTCTGCATGACTTTCACCATGTAATAAACTCTCACCTGTGTTAAAGATCAATATGTTTGAGTGTTTGTAGTATCAACTTTTTACTGTATTTCAAAAAGTATCAATGCCGGTATGTGTCGTTAATGCTGGATGAAATTCATGTAGAAAGCAAGACTTTCATCCTGCATTAAACCAATACCTGCCTAAAAAAGATATATTCATATTCGTCCGTACTAAACGCCCAATTCAAATGGGGAGTTACTGTGTTTGTAAATAAAGAAGAATTCTCACTCTGTAGTAAAGTTATTACAGTAAAAACCTCTCCTAACTGGAAGTTCAATGCCGGCCATTATATCAGGTGGCAGCTTAATGCAGAGTGAAAGTCATGAAGAAAGCTAAAAGACAAATATCTTGTAGTTCAAACAGATGATATATAATTAGCATTCACAGAATTACTTTTAGAAGAGTCTTGCAAAGGCGACCTCATGATTTATAGGAGACTGTAGATGCAGGTAGTTGCTCAATCCAGGGCAAAAGTTAGACAGAAAGCTCTAATAGGAGCTAATGTATCACTTCTGCACTGCATTAAGCTCCCTACTGCTTTTAAAATCTAGAATAAGACGTATGTTGGGTGGTCGTATCAGTGAGACCTTACTGTACTGTAATATTGCTCCGTTGTTTGCATGCATGGTGTGTTTTGTACTGCATTAAGCTCCCTCCTGTTTTTAAAATCCAGAATAAGACTTGTTTAGGGTGGTCGTATTACCGAGACATTACTGTACTCGTATTGTTCGGTTGTTTGAATGGGTGTGTTTTATTTGGGTTGGCGTTGTTGTTGAACGCATCGTATTCAACTTTGTCAATCTTTCTTTCGGGATTGAGTACACTTTAAAAGATTTTAATGTAAACATTTACTTTATTAATCCTCTGTATTCTTAGGTGTCAAAGTGGAATGGTTCGACATTGTTTGCGTCGTATGGAAGGTTAAACTTTACAAACTCAAGTTTTGGATGACAAACAGTGCAGACCCTGATCAGAAGACTCATCTATGAGTCCTCTGATCTGGGTCTACACTGTTTGCAATGGTCAGTTAACTGCGTTCTGGTAGTAAAAGGGTTAAGACGTACACGAGGAGATATCATCCATTTTACCATTTATAAAGTATTTACTTTAAAAGCGGTCAACTTGTTGTGAATTATTTATGCAATTTCTGATTAATTGATCTCAAGGATAAAGCATCTACCTACGATATTAAAATTTCAAACAGTTAAGCTAACTCGATTAAAATATATGAAATAAAGATTGATCAAAACATCTTAAATGTAGCAGCAAAATAATCGAAGCAGTGTACATTAATCTTGAGTATGCATAGATGTCGACTGCAACAAAAAGAAAACCCACATTAATTCGTTACTCCATAAATACGCCTTTAACGCATTTGCAAACAGAGTTGACCCAGATCAGACGGATCCTAGAGGAGCCGTCTGATCAGGGTCTGTTCTGTTTGCTAATGCGGTTTGAAAAGCTATGTACTTTTTGGTATATCGTTACATGTATATATAGCCTAAACACGCACATCATAAACAGTTGGTCACGGCATTAACCATTTACAAAAATATACACATAAATAAATAAAAAGTGATTGATTGTGTGATTGAATGAGTGAGTGAGTGAGTGAGTGAGTGAGTGGATGGGTGCTTTTGGGTAGATGAGTAAGTGAGTAAGTGCCCGGTCTAGGTCAACTCTGTTTGCAAATGCGTGAAAAGGCTTTTATAAAAAGGAAAAGGTTACAACGGTTCTATCCATTCTACTGTCGTATGGTGGGTAAATTTGGTATTTATCGACTCAGTACATTTGACACTGTCCATAAACCAAATCAAGTAAGTGCCATCATTAAACGTTCTTGTCAGCAAACATATCTATAGCTATATTTCCCCATTTCCCTCCAATTATTTATTTGGATTGTAAAACAAACAAAATATAAATTCTGATAAGATGCTGAGTTACTTGGCGTCTGATCTGGTTCCAAACAGCCTGCACCAAGTTCATCACAAATTATTCACCAGCGTGCCAAGCATTTCATTTGTCATTGTCAACATGTTGTGAAACCCCGCTAATGCGACCACTTAATAAACGGTCACTGGCGTCGTTTAAAGCAGGTGGTTGCTTAATGCAGGACGAAAGTTATACAGAAAGCTCCTATATGAGCTTTCTGCATAACTTTCGTCCTGCATTAAGCTACCACCTGCCTTTGCCACCAAGAATTATGTCCTTTTTTTGGCGGTCGCATTAGAGATGGGTTTTACTGTATATATCAACAATGAAGTGTCAATTTTCACAAGTTAATTTATGCATTATAACAACAGATTATATCTGTCCAAATGTGTACCTGGTGCAATTTTGTCTACCTCCAATTCGATCAGGTTTTTGAGAATATATTAACCGAGTGTCAAATAGATTGGATCTTGAATTACTCCGTTACTGATCTGGATCCAAACTATTTGCAAATGCGAGTGAGACCACGAGTAGCTGGATACGGGTTAAGAGGATAATACCTCCTTTGGAACAGGACCTAGTTTAAGAATGTTTAAATGCGAAGTCCTATCCAAATATCGATTAAACAAGAATTGGTCTCTTCAAAGATAACTCAATTAAAAGCCAGTTGCTGGGTAAAGAATATTTCATCTTTAATCTGCTACGGGAAAATGCGTAATAACTTTTACAAACAGTTTAGGTCCAGATAACGAGCTGAGTAACTCGGCATCTAGATAATGTGCTGAGTAACTCGGCATCTAGATAATGTGCTGAGTAACTCGGCATCCAGGTAATGAGTTGAGTAACTCGGCATCCAATCAGAATCGAAACCGTTTGAAATATGTTTTTTAAACCGCAAGATAAATAAAATTTCTATAAATGCTTCAGAACAAACAAAACTGTCGACTAAAGGTTAACCCTTCGCTCGCTATTCACGTCAATATACCTGCCTGTAAATAGTGAAGACCCAGATGAGACAGCTCCTGCAGGAGCTGTCTCATCAGGGTCTGCACTATTTACAAGTTGATTATGCAACCAGTGCACTCCACAGCAGTGATTGCACAGCTAAATACTTGTACACAGTGAAGATATATGTAATTATACAACAGGGCATGGGTAAAGAAGGAGAAATGTATTTTAAAATTCAGCAAGAGAAGGGTTAATAACGTTCACATACTAAGTATAACCCCAGTCTAATCTACGACACCCTTTCGATATTTAGATAAAAAAAAATAGACCTTAAGATTTTAGTTGAACATTTTCAGTGCCAGCATTGTCCTCAGCTGGATACATTTTTCGTCTGCTTCAAGTTTCTTCAATTTCTTTAAATTTCTTTAAAACAGAGTATTAAACATTTAAGACCCGATTTACTCGGCGTCTCATCTAGATTCAAACTGTTTGCATAATTATGATATCACAGACCTGTCTCCATTGCGTTGAAGGGATTAATGAGTATAAACACTAGTGTATTGAAGGGTAGAGGATGATTTGAAACAAAAGTAGAGATAACCACAGGTATTTGTATCAAACTATTAAAGTAATGACAATACACGCGGAAGCTCACACTGGACTTTGCTGGTTCCCAAGTAAGGTAATTAAAACAGGAAGTCCGTCTACTTTACTAAATATTAGTCAATAAACGTTTAATCAGACCTTTTCAACTTTGTTACATATAGAATTTTCAGGATCACTAGAACTGGGAGTGATGGTGGTGGAGATGATGCTGTTAAGAGTATGTTTTGCGTACCTGAAAGAAGAACATTCTATTTGTGCGCCCAGTAATTGTCGTCTGGAAAAATAATTGTTAACTGTTACAATTCTCAAAGATGATTTTCCCCATTTATGTTAAACAGTGCATTCAAAATTGACAATTAGTTTGGACCCTTATGAGATGTCGCGTTACTCGGCGCTTCCCCTGGATCTAACTACCGTAAAATCTCGATAGGTCGAACTTTTAGTAATGAAGAATGTATGCCTTTTTAGGCAGGTGGTTGCTGAATGCTGGGTGAAATTCATGAAGAAAGCTCCTAGAAGAGCTTTCTGCATGACTTTCACCCTGTATTAAGCTGCCATCTGTCTTAAAGATCATTAATAATTCATACTTAAATGTTCGAATAATCGACGTTTACTGTAAACAGGTGGCTGCTTAACCCTTTCGGCGCCAAATTTCTAATTGTCGTCTGCAATCTAAATGTTGTTAAATCATTCGGTACAATAAGGTAATGAGATAAATAAATGCAAATTTCAAGAGAATAAAGCACATATATAGAAATAGAGATTGAGACAAATAGTGAAGTCCATTATCAGACGCCGCCTTGAAAAGGCTGAGTCTGACCTGGGACTGCACTATTTGTCGTGGTGCATTTATGCGACTGCGGTGGTGAAAGGGTTAATGCAGGGTGAAAGTCATGCAGAAAGCTCCTAGTGGATTCAACCTGCATTAAGCTACCATCTGTCTTTAACCCTTTCGCTGCCAATGCCGGATCTATGATTACCTATGCAAACCTATGTAACTCGGCGTCTCATCAGGATCCAAACTGTTTGTTACTGTTACTATGTTTTTGAAACAACAATGAAGAATATAAATAAAATGAAAATTTATAGCAGACGACAAGGTTAGCAGACGACAGAGTTTGGCAGCGAAAGGGTTAAGATCGATATTGATACATGTTTGAATGCTCGAATAATCGATGCTTTACTGTATTCCCTTAGGTTATCACATTTTCGTCCCTTAGTGCAAATACAATAACAGAAAACCTTAACAAGACATTGAATTTAGCATAAATATCGGTCTTGGAAACATGTGGCTGCTTAATGCAGATTGAAAATCAAGCATACAGCTCCCCTAGGAACTTTCTGCGTGATTTTCACTCCATTAAGCAGCCACTTGCCTAAAACTGTCAACATTATTCTCTATTCTCTGTAGTCAAAACGTCCCAATCTTCCTGAAAGGCGGAGGTGTGCAAGATACATTTTCCATGAATTTTAGAAATAGTGTAGAATATAACCATATTACAAGACGGCGCCTTCAGAACCTTTTTCGTCTCACTCTGGTCATATGCATGTGAGGTAGTCCGTTTTTAACCCTTTCGCTGCCACTGCCGGATCTGTGATTACCTATGCAAACAGTTTGGATCCAGATAAGACGCCGAGTAACTCGGCGTCTCATCAGGATCCAAACTGTTTGTTTCTGTTACTATGTTTTTGAAACAAAAATGAAGAAAATAAAAAAAAGAAAATTTGTAGCAGACGACAAGGTTAGCAGACGACAGAATTTGGCAGCGAAAGGGTTAAAAATTTAACTCTTTTCCGGCTGACTGCGATCAGACTCGCATTTGCAAACAACCTGGACACAGATGGCCATGATCCAAGCTGTTTCATACTCGATTAACCCTTTCCCACATATGAACGCCTTTTCTCGCATTGCAAACATAGTAAGCCCAGATCAGATTTGATATAAAATCAGGTCTATATCATGTCAAAAACAAACAGAGCAGATCCTGATCAGTCGGCTCCTATATTTGGGTCTACTCTGTCTGCAAAAGCGTTAAAAGACGTTTATATTAAGGAAATGGCTAAAGCAATTAAAACTTCAGTCCGCACATCTCCGTATCTGCAAATGAAACGCTCCTATAGCTTGGCTAATTAAACAATGTCTGACCCCTTTGCCGTCATATAATTGCCTCCTCTCCCTTTGCAAACGGAGTACACCCAGATCAGATAGCTCATGTAGGAGCTGTCTGATCAAGGTCTGCTCTGTTTGCTTGTTAAATTAACCTGAATTATAACAGACTTGTATCCATGCTTATAAAACTTTTAGTTGAGTCTGAGGCTTTGGCTCAAATCTGACCAATCAAAAGCTTGAGAACTCAAATCTGACCAATTAAAAGCTTGAGAACGAACTCAGACTCAACTATAAAGCTTTATTAGCATGGACCCTGATTGTTTTCAAATGCTAGTCAGGCCGTGATAAGTGAGACATGGGTTAAACCATTACATGATAGGGACGACATTGCAAACAGAATAGACCCAGACCATACACCCTCGTAGGAGCCGTCTGGTCAGGGTCTTATATTTGCTTATTGCTGCGATCAAAATTTTCTTGTTCAGCTAAGTTTTCGTTTTTAATAAATGTTCATGACGTCATTATTTCTTACAAGGATATTCATCAGGTAAACAGATTCATACAGTAATGCGTTTCGAGTGTGTTTTATCATTGAACTCGTATCCTTTGGTGAATTTGTTTACAAAATAGATATCGCTAATGTCATGCTAGGTATTTAATTCATCCTTCAGATAATTGCGGCAGACGACAATCGTTGCAGACGACAGTTACGTCAAGAGCTAAGAAATTGGGCGATTAAGCCGATCTTCCTCATCTTTGCCTTGATTTGAAAAGGGGTGTTGTATCTAGAGTTCTCATATTGAATGTTTATGTTTGTTTGAACTTAATGTAGGACAGCGTGCAGTTGAATGTTGGATAAATTAAATTAACTCTTTCGCTGTCATGATAGAGCCGTCTTACAAGGGTCGTCTCTGTTTGCTTGTGGAATTATATAGACCGAATTCTACAGTTTCTGACAATGCCAAACATTCTTTATAATAAACATTACCCCTTCCTCTGTTCTATGTCTATTCCAAATTACAATACCTATTGAATATTAATGGACAAAATAGTTATAATGAAATATGGAAGGTGGAACATTGTTGCCATTTTAGAAAGTAAAGAAACATATTTCATTAGCAAACAGAGCAGATCCTGATCATACGGCTCTATAGGAGCCGTCTGATCTGGGTCTACTCTGTTTGCAGATGCGTGAAAATATGTTTATATGAGGGAAAGTGTTAAACATATTAATACTAATACTTCCATTAGTTCTTACATTAATATTTATGGAGCAAAGGGTCAACCCTTTCCTTCATATAAACGTGTTTTCACGCATTTGCAAACAGAGTAGAACCAGATCAGACGGTTCCTATAGAAGCTATGTGATCAGGGTTTGCTCTGTTTTGCTAGCGTAATTTGAAAGAGTTGTTACATTACTCTCTAAAGCGGTTGCAATGTTCCACTATCAATATTTCATTATAACTATCTTGTCCATGAAGTATTGAAATTTGGAATAAACATAGAACAGGGAAAGGGTTAAATTCACACCACTTAACATGTTTTAATATATAACACGTCGTATTATGATTGACTCCAATATACAAATGTGTCCGTCCAATGCTAATATATCGCCTGCCTAAAATATTACACATTTTGATACATGTGTTATTAATCATTTCCTACATGAATATTAATTCAAGAATTTATTACTGCGTGAACATATATTTTTAATTACACACGGACATTTTTGGCTGTGACAGAAACTTCAGAATTTGATCTACATGTATATTATTCTGTAAGCACACAGAACAGACCCAGATATCAGACAGCTCCTACATGTATAAGATATGTCTGATCTCGGTATGCTCTGCAATGGTACCAATGAATCGTCTATATTGGGAATGGTTATGTTGGGAATGGAATGGCTGTCTTTTTGAAGCCGTCTTTTTGAGGCAGTGTTTTCGAGCCGGGCTCGGAACATACTGCAGGCAGGCTTCAGAGCGTTAGTTTTATAAGCTTCTCGAAGCAGGTTTCATACACTGCTCAAGATAGGTTTCAGAGCGTAGGGTAAATGGGTTTGATGCTTAGGGTCTCAACTCGTATAGTCTAGGGTTATATAGCTCACATTTATACAGTTTCATGACATAGCTTGAAGATTTTGTTCCAAGCACCATTTTGAAGTTGAGGCATCGACCAGCCGTCTCGCTGGCTTGGGGCTGTAGTAGTTGTTCACAGTTATAGTTTATTGTTTAATTGTTGGCCCCAAAGCTGAGGTATTGTTGATCACCATAACATAGGTTTTTTGTGTATAATTTCATGTTTTCATAGTGTTCGTCTCAGGCAAAGTAGCCTCAGAACATCATACTATCATCATCGACTAGCATAGCCCAGCCACATCAATTTTATAGTTTCAAGCCTTGTGCTGTGTTTGGCTCAAGACATTGTCACCTCACGGAACGCCCGAAATATTTAAAAAGGTCTGAAGCTGGGTCTTGTCATTGGGGCATCACCCAGCATCCTGACAATTTGGGGGCTCGTCCGGGATAGTTCTCAGAAGGTTTTTATAGCTGAAGCTACATAGGGTTGAAGCATTAGTTTGGTTTGGTGATCATGGACATAGATAAATGTATATCGGCTGGTGTGCGTTTAGGGTTGGCTGGGCCAGAGCTCAGGGACTATGCTGAGAAGAAAGAGAAAGAATATTTAGATAGGGAAGAGCGTATGTCGAGACGAGAAGATGAGCGACTGAAGCGTGAACATGATCAGTTTGAGAGAAAAGCCCAAATGAAGCGTGAAGAACAGGAGCGTGAGATCGCGCTGGTCAAGTTAAGGGCTGATACTGGCATGAGGGGGCCTACCTCAGAAACAAGCAGTAAGGCTCCCAGACCAAAATTGCCGAAGTTTGATGAGCAGAAAGATGATATGGACTCGTATATGGAACGGTTCGAGCGCTTTGCTCAGAGCCAGGGCTGGGAAGAGAAGACATGGGCAGTTAGTTTGAGCTCGCTTTTGACAGGCAAGGGTCTTGAGGTATATACCAGCATGCCTCCAGAACATGCTCATGATTACAAGGCTCTGAAAAAGGCTGTGCTCAGACGATATCAGCTGACAGAAGATGGTTTCAGGCAGAAGTTTAGAGAAAGTCGACCCGAGTATGGGGAGACTGTTTTTCAGTTTATGGCTAGGCTGACAAGGTATTCTAGTAGATGGACAGATATGGCTGAGGTTGAGAAATCGTATGAAGGCTTGATGGACTTAGTGGTTCGAGAGCAGTTTATACAAACCTGTTCGTCCGAACTTGCTTTATTCTTGAAAGAGAGAGTTCCGAAGTCGGTTGATGATGTGACGAAGCTAGCTGAGCAATATATAGAGGCTCATGGTGGTTCCATATGCTCGAACAAGCATGCCAAGCTCAACCCATCATCAAACAGGCAACATCAGAGGCCTAATACTAACCTCAGACCTAGCCCAGCACCACGGTCTGAACCTCAGAAAAAGGGTTGTTTCATATGCAGAAAAGAGGGACATTTCGCCAGAGACTGTCGTCAGAATGGCCCGAAGAAAATAAGTGCTGGAGCAATGTGTTATGAAGACTCTGGACAGCAGCAGCATAGTGCTCAGACATACAACAAAGATTTCAAGCATAGGCGTTATCAGAGTCAACACCAGTCTCCAGACAAGCAGAAAATATCTGCTCTGTGTATGTCGGTCTCCTGCAACCAGAGCCACATACAAGAATGTATCAGAGATGAAGAGCTATGCTTAGCTAATGGAGAGTCTGTGCCGATCATAGCAGGTGGCTGTACCGTTGAATCGCTTGAAGGCGAGAGAAATTTGAATTTGCAACCAGGGTTAGTTGATGGTCGAGCAGTCAAGGTTTTGAGAGATACTGGCTGTGAGTTGGCGGCCATACGAAAGAACCTGGTGCGAGACGACCAGATGCTGGACAAGAGATATATTATGATAACTATCGATGGCGGGGCCAAGATAGTACCAGCAGCATTGGTTCAGGTTGATACACCATATTACACTGGCAATGTTGAAGCCATGGTGTTGAGCTCACTCATATGTGATCTGGTGTTGGGAAATATACCTGGAGTTTCAAACACCTCAAACCAGGAATGGTTCGAAACCATGGGTCATGAAGCACAGAACCCCGAAGCTAGAGTTTCGGCAGCTGTCATGACACGAGCTCAGACCAAGAAGGAAGAGAGACCTCTCAGGGCATTAAGTGTTCCAAACTCTCCTGGGGATGAGGTTACTATTGATGAGCTCAGGAAGGCTCAGACTGAAGACACATCTTTGCAAAAGTTGTGGTCTTATGCCCGAGACAAGAGTACGCTGACCACAAGGGGTGGAAACAGTTATAGATATGAGGTACAGAAGGATGTTCTGTATAGGTTGTTCACAGAGAGCAAGGGCTCTGGTTCAATTGAAATCAAGCAAGTAGTTGTCCCAACAAAGCATAGAAGACGTGTTATGAGCCTGGCACACGAATCAATTGTTGGTGGACACCTCTCAACCAAGAAGACGGTTGATAGGATTACAACAAGCTTTCACTGGCCTGGGGTAACCAGTGATGTGACAAGGTTTTGTCGCTCATGCGATATTTGTCAGAAGACAGTTCCAAAGGGAAGAGTCTCAAAGGTACCTATGGGAGAGATGCCAATTATGGATACACCATTTCATCGGGTTGCCGTTGATCTTATTGGTCCCATAACGCCTGTATCTGAGAAAGGGAATAGATACATACTCACTGTAGTTGATTATGCTACAAAGTACCCCGAGGCTGTGGCTTTGCCCAAGATCGAGACAGAGCGGGTGGCCGAAGCACTGCTCGATGTATTTTTAAGAGTTGGTTTCCCATCTGAGATACTCAGTGACAAAGGAAGTCAGTTCACCTCAGAGTTGATGAGGGAGGTTTGTCGGCTGATATCTCTGAAACAACTATTTACTAGCCCATACAACCCAAAGTGTAATGGGTGGTGTGAGCGGATGAATGGCATTTTGAAGAGCATGCTCAAGAAAATGTGCCAGGAGCGACCGAAGGATTGGGACAGATATTTATCTGCTGTGCTGTTCGCCTACAGAGAGGTCCCACAAGCTTCAACGGGTTTCTCACCGTTTGAGCTTATGTATGGTCGCACTGTTCGAGGTCCCATGCAAGTGTTGAAGGAACTCTGGACTGAGAGAGAAACGCCAGAAGTCATGACCACATACCAATATGTGCTTGACCTGAGACACAGACTCGAGGACACTTGCAAGATAGCTCGCGAAAGTTTGAACGATGCCCAGGGCATGTACAAGCACCACTATGACAAGTCAGCCAGAAACAGAAAGCTTGTGAAAGGAGACAAAGTTCTGCTGTTGTTGCCTACCTCGCACAACAAACTGACTCTGCAGTGGAAGGGGCCGTTCGAAGTTGTTGATGTAGTTAACAGGATGGACTACAAGGTCCAGGTTGGTGACAGGGTTGGCACATACCACATCAACCTTCTGAAGAAGTATGAGGAGAGGGAGCTCGAGGATGTTGTTTTATGCATGGCAATCATAGAGGTTGAATACAGTGAAGATGATGGGGTTGTGGATGATGAAAGTTTGATAGAGCTGGCAGGCTTGACCAGTTCTGAGACATACAACGATGTCATGGTGTCAGAAAGTTTGACACGTGAGCAACGGCACGATGTGCTCAGGTTGCTTGAAGAGTTCCAGAATATTTTCACCGAGAAGCCTGGAACAACTGAGCTGGAGGAGCATAAGATAGAGCTCACCAGCAAGACACCGGTTAGGGTTCGACCATACCCCATACCATATGCGAAGAGAAAAGAAGTTTCTGATGAGGTTCAGAACATGCTTGATGCTGGAGTGATAGAGCCAGCACAATCGGATTATAATTCACCAATTGTGTTGGTGAAAAAGAAGGATGGAACAAATAGGTTCTGCATCGATTTCAGAAGGCTCAACATGGTGACAAGGTTTGACACAGAACCTATGGGTAACCCTGAGGACATTATGTCAAGCTTGAAGGAAGATAAATTCTTCACGAAGATAGACTTGAGCAAGGGTTATTGGCAGATACCTGTTGAAGATAAGTCAAAGCATCTGACGGCTTTCACGACCCCAGATGGAAGTTACCAGTTTAAGAAGATGCCTTTTGGCATGGTAAACTCGGGAAGCACGTTCAACAGGATGATGCGCAAACTGTTGCATGATTGCAGTGATGCCGACAACTATGTCGATGATATCATGGGCCATACCCAGTCCTGGGGGCCACATCTCAGAATGTTGAGACAAGTTTTTACAAGGGTGCGAGACGCCGGCTTGACCATAAGACCATCCAAGTGCATGATTGGATATGAAAACATTTCATTCACAGGACATGTAGTTGGCAAAGGTATGTTGCAGATGGAGCAAGAGAAGCTTCATAAGATCAAGAATGCAGATAGACCCAAGACCAAACAGCAAGTACGAGCATTCTTAGGTTTGGCGGGATACTACAGGAAGTTTATCCCAGCATTCGCCGACGTTGCGTCTCCCCTCACAGACCTGACGAAGAAAGGAAAGCCGAACACATGTGTTTGGATGGATGAACATAAGCAGGCGTTCAATACGCTCAAGGACATGTTAACTCGTTCACCCATCCTCAGGCTACCAGACTTCCAGAGGCCCTTTGTTTTACAAACAGATGCCTCAGACAGTGGAGTTGGAGCAGCCTTGATGCAAGAGTTTGAAGATGGCTTGTTCCCCATAGCATATGCTAGCAAAAAGCTGCTACAGAGGGAAAAGAACTACTCCGTCATAGAGCGTGAGTGCCTAGCCATCATTTTCGGCATTAGAAAATTTCAGAAGTACCTGTATGGTGCGGAGTTCATACTCCAGACAGATCATGCACCATTGTCAGACATTCAGAAATGCAAGATAGAGAGTGGTAGGATCATGAGATGGGCTCTGTTCCTACAAAATTATCAGTTCAAGGTTCAAGTAATCAAGGGCTCAGACAATGTATGTGCTGACTACCTGAGCCGTCAATAGAGTAACAGATTTTCTTGTATTAGTTGAAAACAGTAGAGCGTTTTCTTGAGAAGGGGGCTGTTGTCAAGAAAACCTGTAGTATATCGCTAGGTAAGCGATTTGAGTTAACTGTAGTTTTGTATATACAGGATTATCTCCCTTTTTTAATTGTTAGTTAGATTTCATTGATTTGTTATTTATAAAAGTAAATTCACTTTTAAACTTCATTTTGTTTGTTTTATACCTTATAAAAATTAGTACTGTGTATATATTCAAATGAGTGAGGCGGTTGGTCAATCGAAATAATTAATATGAATAAAATGTTTATATGCTAGTTTTCTGAAGTACCTCAAACTAATGGAAGCTGTATACAAATGCTGAGACTGGCGCAAGCTTATTCAACGATCACTGCTGGTTATTTTGTGATCAGGGCACTGAATATTCATAGAACTTTCAGTGACGGCTTTATATACTTATGTATTTGACTGATATAGTATTGCACTCATTAAGGTTAAAGACTGGCGAATATATTGTCTGCTTGGGCTACGTAATAGTGCAGTTACCTGTTCTTTGGATGGGCTAAGTAACTGTCCTCTGAGTTCTCTCTTTGGGCATGAAAATTGCACGTTTAGACAGTCCAACCAGCCTAATACTATACTGCTATTTCATAGCGGTCTCAGAGTAGCTGAGGCATTGAGATAGTGTTGCTCAGACTGATATAGCCTGGGGTTATATTCGGTTTGAAGCAGGTTTGCTGAAGACCGTGCTCAGGGTTCGGAGCGTTGCTGAGCCGTCTGCCTGAGGCCGTCTTTTTGAGGCTGTCTTTTTGAAGCCGTCTTTTTGAGGCAGTGTTTTCGAGCCGGGCTCGGAACATACTGCAGGCAGGCTTCAGAGCGTTAGTTTTATAAGCTTCTCGAAGCAGGTTTCATACACTGCTCAAGATAGATTTCAGAGCGTAGGGTACATGGGTTTGATGCTTAGGGTCTCAACTCGTATAGTCTAGGGTTATATAGCTCACATTTATACAGTTTCATGACATAGCTTGAAGATTTTGTTCCAAGCACCATTTTGAAGTTGAGGCATCGACCAGCCGTCTCGCTGGCTTGGGGCTGTAGTAGTTGTTCACAGTTATAGTTTATTGTTTAATTGTTGGCCCCAAAGCTGAGGTATTGTTGATCACCATAACATAGGTTTTTGTGTATATTTTCATGTTTTCATAGTGTTCGTCTCAGGCAAAGTAGCCTCAGAACATCATACTATCATCATCGACTAGCATAGCCCAGCCACATCAATTTTATAGTTTCAAGCCTTGTGCTGTGTTTGGCTCAAGACATTGTCACCTCACGGAACGCCGAAATATTTAAAAAGGTCTGAAGCTGGGTCTTGTCATTGGGGCATCACCCAGCATCCTGACATCGATTTGGATTTGAAATCGGTGTCAACAAGATGTGTTTGTGAAGCACTGTGCCCTCGATATGACCTTTGACCTTGATGTTTGACCTTGGATGTTTGACCTTGGCCTAAATAAGTCACCCCTAATTATGTTCGCGACCATAAGTTGCATGCAACGTTTGAAGTATGTATGTTCAATGGATACAAGATTATCGTCACCGTTAATGTTGGAAACAAACCAACCAATAAACAAACAAACCAATAGACAGACAGAACAGAAACAATATGCCCCGGGGGCATAAAAAACTTCAGTATAGCACTTTTTATTCGGACAAAAAATTGGGACAATAGTAACAAAGCTCTTCTTTTGTTCTATTTAAATGACTATATGTTATACAAAAATATCAAAACTAATACAAAAATGCCCGCGACTTGACCCAATAAATGTTTGCGGTCAACCCCGCTATTACATGTATTACTAGTACAATTATTTATATACAGGGCGTTGCAGTATTTTCATTCTAATCTCGACTCATGGGTCGAGTTTTTTTATTTACAATATTACAGAGCTACAGATAAAGGTGCATACCTAAATACTAAGATCGTCATTTCTCCACTAACCCCTATACTGTGACCATTCTTTAGAATCGTCTCGAAGAGACGATTCTAAAGAGTGGTCACAGTATACGGTTTGATGGAGAAATAAAGGAACTATTCTTGAAACTGTTTAAATGTACGCATCTTATCTGGACCCCGGCAAGTATCAACCCTTATGCCACTGTAAAAAACAGTGACTGCTAAAATTATGATCTTGTGCAATTCTTACTACTTAAACTACGAGGCAATCACCTCACGAAGGTTCCGACAAGATGATCGACGAATGATAGGCCCTCGTCGACGATCTATACAGATATAGCCTGATTGATACCATACAGTTTAGCAAGCAATAAATTACAGACAAGCCCAAACATCTAATTATGGCTTTACACATGCTTGTTTTAACAGAACAGAATCATGTGTAATCTAAGATTTAAAAACAGAGTTTATCCTTATCAAAGAGACTAGTCTGGATATGCGTTGATTGCAAGCCTACAGCTCGTATTTGGCTTCTTATCTTAACGCTTGGTCCAAGATTGTAATACAAAATTCCAAACGTGCAAAGAAGTAAAACATCTAGGATATGGGTCATGGACAGCTTGGACTTTGATCAGACATGCCGATGAGAAGCCAAAAATACTCAGCGTTTCATCTGGATCATGTGTGTGTGCGTTGCGGTCGTGCAGGCATGCGGGCAAACGTTGCGTACGTGCATGTTTGTGCTTGCATGTATGCCTACTTGCCTGTCTATCTGTCTGCCGGTGCACATGCGTGCCTGCCTGCTTGCATAGGTGTGTGCACTTACCTGCCTTCCAGTCTGCCTGTCTGTATGCCTGCCAGCCAGCTTATTTGCCTGCTCGCCCGCGTGGGCCCGCCCGCTCACCATCCTGCCCGCCTACCTGTATGCCTGCAAGCTTGTGCGCGTGTATGTGTGGGTTCGGCGTACATGCGTTCGGCATGCGGTTTGCGTGGGGGGGGGGGGCTGTGGGTGTGTTAGAAACCGAGAGGATGAGAGAGAAAAAGAGAGTCATTTTCTGTTATCTACATGCAAGAAGCTTCGCAACACCAATAGACTGAACTCAAAACGCATTGCACGGGTCTCTGGGGAGTGAAAGACATTAGGAAATTGCAACAATTTTAAACTTTACGATACTACATGTATCATAGTTACTTCTATGTCATATTTCCAATACCGTACATTTGCACGTGGGTGAAACAAAATAATTGTACTGTTGTATTATGTAAATTATCAAGTTTTATTGTTCACAATACGCATGTCTGTTTTTTATAAGCTAAAAGTAATTATATTTGTTCAATATCTCATTCACTAATGTTTTATATGTTTATATACTTGTGTACATGAATAAACTTGACACTTTGGTTGAAAGGAGGGCACAGACAGAACTGTTCAAATAAACCTGTATGACCGATGATCTCTGATTGAACTTGATGATGGTACCAATTAACTCTTTTCACCACAGAAGTCGCCGTAAAGCGACTCATCGGGCTTGCTGCAATGGCGAGTCTGTGATTATATTTGCAAACAGTTTGAATCCAGACGAGACCCCGAGTAACTCGTCGTCTCATCAGGATCCAATCTGTTTAACACACTACTTTCATTTTAGTTAATACATCGACAAAAAGTTAGCTATGAAACTTGATGCAGACGATATTGTTTGCATACTAAATTTATTTGGTGCCAAAAGAATTAAAAGTGTTTGATCTGTTAATTATCATAATGTACGAATCTCAAGGATAATTACAACTATTAAGAGGCACTCGATGCGTGTTTGCATTTACAGGGTAAAATGCTTCAAATTTGATACACTATTCATAAGCCAGACATTTCTGTCTTGTCATTATTGTGCAAAATGTCTGACGAAAACATGCTACACGTTTGCCTAGGCAACTTGGCGAAGAACCCGTCAGCGCGGAAATACCCAAGTCAGCCTTGAAATCTACTAAAAGATAAAATATGTCATCTTACATTTAACTCTTTCGACGCCAAAGACGAACATGTGATGATCAATGCAAACAGTTTGGTTCGAGATGAGGGGTTGAGTACCTCGGCATCTCCTTGAGAGCCACACTGTTTGTCATTAATTGTATTTTTGTAAAGAAATTAACCTTTAACCTGCTGAGCAAATTATTTTACAGAATTTTCCCCCTACTACATTTTCAAAATTCAATCTATAATCAATTTGTCTATTAAATTGCAATCAGGGTGTCAAACATTTCTAATCCTGATGAGACACCGAGTTACTCGTTGTTTCATCTGGATCCAACATGTTTGCAAAAATATTCACTCATCCGCCTATAGCAGGCTAAAGTTTAAACAACGCACAACTTCCAAACATGAAGCAGACAATAATCTTGGCAGATGATTTTTTTGGCGCCAAAAGGGCGTGTACAGTTTACGGTTCCGATGGACAATATACGAAGGTTTATAACAGATTAGCCCTACATATGCAATGTGTTAATGTAGAACGTAAGATCTTTGGTAAGCTTAATAGGAAATGTAAGCGTAAGCAACAAGTTTTTGAGCAAAGAAAAAATTGCAGGATATGCTCGAAAATGACATATCACGTGACTTTTGGAAAGAGTAGGGTAAATTATCTCTTGCAAATGACAGGCATGCAAAAATTCCGATGGAAGTTGTTGATTCCGAGGGAAATCGTATTTTTAACACAGAAATGATTTTAAACAAATGGAAATCTGATTATGAAATCCTCCTGTTTCTGAAATATAAGATGCAAATCATATGAAAACAGTCTTAAATGAGCTTCAATTTGAGACTCCGACATGTATTCCACATACATGTAATGTGGACGTGTCCTGTCTTAACAGGCCTATAACTTATCAGGAGGTTGAGGCCGCAGTGGGCCGTGCTAAACTAAAGAAAGTTTGCGGATTTGACAACATTCCATCGGAAATTCGAAAAAAATGACGCATGCGTCGACATGCTTCATAGAATTGTCTCTTATTGTTTTGATAAGGGAGAGAAGAGACGAAGAGACTATTCTAAAGAGCAGTCACAACATAGGGTTTGGTGCAGAAATGAAGATTTTAGTACTTGAGTACGCACATTTATCTGTTGCTCTTAATATGCAACCATGCGTCAAAAAGTCTGGCTACTGATGAGAAGCAGGGTTACTTTGCGTCGATTTGGATTCAATCTGTTTAATCAAAAGTCCACCGACAGCTGATAAAAGCTAAATGAACCTATTACAATGTTACCTGTATAAGTGCTGTTTTCGACAAACCCCGTTCTTTCCGATGGCGTCTCTCCAAAAACCTCGTTACCAGAACATACTGAAAATGGACAAATTCAGGTTAAGATGTGTTCTTAAAGGTCGTGATTGGAAATTATTGGAAATAATTACTGTGTGTTTGATATTAATAAGTCTTCTAAACATACTAAATATATATTTACTGTAAAGGCATGTACCGTTCCTTAGCTGCGTCGTTAAATTAACCCATTTGCCCCAAATATCCCATATATGGGGCATAGGCAAACAGTGTAGACTCTGATCAGACGCCGCATAATGCGGCGTCTGATCAAAGTTTACAGTGTTTGCTGATAGGAATTTCAATATAAAACAAAACGAAATTGAAAATTTAGGTCATGCACCCCTTAGATAAACAAGAGGGCTATGAGGCCCTGAAGCGCTCACCTGAGATAACCCCAGGGGCGGGACCATTTTTAACCAAGAAGTCATCATTTGTACAACCTTGGTAGAGAATCACAAGGCAAAGCAGTATGCTAAGCCTTATGGTTTCAGAGAAAAATGAAATTTTATATTTTTCCCATGAAAAACTGATAAGCCCAAAGCCAGGGCCAAAATTCGCCCAGAGGTCAGGGTAGTAAGTTGAATATTCTTGGCAGAGAACCACACGCCAAAGATACATATTTGAGGAGGACCATTAGATCATGCTACATACCAAACATCAAAGGTCTATGCCTTACAGTTTCAGAAGATTTTAAAAGATTTTCCTATGAAAAACCGATAAGCCCTTGAGCGGTGCCATTGTTGGTCCGGGGTCATAATTTGAACAATCTGTGTAGAGGACCATTAGATCATGCTACATACCAAACATCAAAGGTCTATGCCTTACAGTTTCAGAGAAGATTTTTAAAGATTTTCCTATGAAAAACTGATAAGCCCTTGGGCGGACCTTTTTTAATCCGGGGGTCATAATTTGAACAATCTTTGTAGAGGACCATTAGATCATGCTACATACCAAATATCAAAGGTCTAGGCCTTACAGTTTCAGAGAAGAAGATCTTTAAAGATTTTCCTATGAAAAACTGATACGCCCTTGGGCGGGGCCAGTTTTGTCCCGGGGTCATAATTTGAACAATCTTTGTAGAGGACCATTAGATCATGTATCATACCAAATATCAAAAGGGAAAAGGGTTAAACTAAGAATACGCACGAAGTAAAGTATAAACTGTGTACGTCTAAGACGTCTTAACCCTTTCGGCGCCAGCTTCTACTTGTCGTCTGCAATCCAAGTTTGTTAAACCATTCAGTAAAATAAGAAAATGAGATAAATAAATGCAAATTTCAAAGGAATAAAGCACATATATAGAAATAGAGATTGAGACAAATAGTGAAGTACCTGATCAGACGCCGCCTTGAAAAGGCGGCGTCTGATCTGGGACTGCACTATTTGTCGTGGTGCATTTATGATGTTTTATCTTTGGGTTTTTTAAATGTTTTCATACACGCCCGCTAATTCCTTCCGTTTCTAGACAGATTATAGTCTATTTATGTCTCACTTCTATACATGTTTTATAAAAAAAAACCATATATACACAATGAAATTACAATAAACAACATGCATAGAATTTATCAATGTTGAGTTGTGAGAGACAACAAAATAATAAAAGTGGGTTACTTTGTTATACAATATCAATTTAAAATATATCAGTTTAAAATCAGAATATACTAAATATTATATTTCTAGATGGTTGCGACTGCTTTAGTGATACATGGTGTACAAAAATGTATAACAACAACGGAATATAGAAACGACATACGCAGCGTGCGTTAAATTAAATAGATATTCGTTTGTAAAATAATAATATTCAGTAGAACTCTTATATACTGGAATTTAGATACTTTTAGGTATGTAGCTGTTTAATGCGGGGTGAAAATCATGCGGAAAGCTCAAAGAGAAGCTTTCAGCGTAACGTTCTACCTGCATTAAGCTGCAATGGTGTAAAGAGTTATACTAAAACCTCTAATATTGCGTTTCTTCACCTGGTTTAGTAATTGACATACCCTTCATATAAACACCATTCCACTCTTTTGCAAACAGAGTAGATCTAGATCAGACGTGACCCGTAGTAAAACGTCTGATCAGGGTCTACTTTGTTTGATTATTGAAATGTATAGGTCTGATTTATGCAGTTTCAGCAACAGTGAAAATCCCTTTTCCATGTTCTATTTTATTGATTCTGTTCATGAATATTCATGAGACGAAGAAACCCTGGATGAATATTAAACAGGGAGGTTTGTTATTCGGCAGTGGTATTGTTTCAATCATATAGGACCAGTCTGGTGAAGCCTAAGTTATGTTTCATCCACGCATTTTGCAATTAAAATCACAGACAATATAGTTAATAATTAAACGCATAAAACTGACAAATAATTATGTAATCGCATCATCTATAACCCTTTTCTTCATATAAATGCGTTTAAATTAAGCATTTGTAAACAAAGTAGACACATATCAGACGGTTCTTGTAGGAGCCGTCTGATCTGGGACTGCTCTGTTTCATAATTAAATTTTGAGATCTAATTCTACACTCTCTGTCAGTCAAAAAACATTTGTATATAATGATTTAAAGTAGTTCGGCTCATTATTAACATTCACGATGTCATTATTTCTTACATGAATATTCAACAGGGAAAGTGTTAATCTTACCCATTATTCCCCCTAAGTATTCGGTCACCTAGTCTCCAATTCCCATGGGTTATAAAACTAAACAATTTCATATGGCACCATTTCCATAACTTTAACTTAGACCGACAGTGTTGTAAATAATATAGACTCCTTCATGAGCAGTTCGATTAGGGTCTACACTATTTGCCTAAGTTTGTTTGACCGAATTCTTTGGGTAGTAAGTTAATCATAGTATGTTAATGCAGTCTTTCTCTTAATATACTTACATTGTCCAATGACTAAATTTGACGAAAATATTAAACACAAAAATCCACGAAAAATTGATCTGTCCATTCTACAAGTGCTTGGACATCAGTGAGTAACGACAAATAACTAAATAATTACATTTCCCGTGTTACTGATTATAGCTGATCGATTATCGATCGTAACCCATTACTCCATGAATATTCATATAAGAAATAATTACATCATGGGTATGTATTGCCTGGCGTTTTACAATGGTATATGAATGTGCGATGTTTTGGTCATGTCAGAAAGTATAGAATCACATCTATATAATATCATAAGTGAACAGAGCAGACTTTGGTCATGCACCTCCTATAGGAACCGTCTGATCTGGGACTACTCTGTTTTCAAAATCATGAAAATGGATCTCTATTAGGTGAAGGGTTAAGGGAAGAAGAAGACAGACAACAGATTCAAATGGGTTTATTATCTGCTGAGTGACGTGGATGGCACGTGCGATGAATGCCCTTTAAACAACCAAAATGCTGTTTGCTAAAAAGTGTCGTTTGCTGAAAAGTGCATATGCAGAAAGTGATAAAGACTTCTCCATTTATTATCAATGGGACAGATGTACATGAGGTAATAGATAAATGGACTTCTTATAGCCAGAAAATGTGATTTGTATCCACAGTACTTGTAACCGGTTTGCTTTGAAAACGAAAGAAGTAGGACAGTGTACACTGATCACACATCATTATAAACACACAGTTGGCTTTAACCCCTTAACCTGCTGGAAAATAAAATAGTTTGTCAACTGAAATTCCTGTCTGCTGTATTTTAAGCATTATTTCGATTCGCTTAATCTTTTTTTGGGGGAAATTATCGACCTACTGAAAAATAGCTTGTTTCCTGATGAGACATCAACGGCGTCTCATCTACGGTTAACCTTAAGCCTGCTGAGCAAATCATTTTTACAGAATTGTTCAACGACTACAATTTTTAAAATTCAGGCTATAATCAATTGTCTGCCAAAATGCAATCAGGGTATCAAACAGTTTGGACGCTGATGAGACGCCGAGTTACTCGGCGCCCCATCTGGATCCAAACTGTTTGCAAAGGTATTCACTTATTCGCCCATAGCAGGCTAAAGGTTAAGCGCGATTAGTATGGTTGAAACCTTCCTTAACACTTTATCTCGTGAATATTCATGAAAGAAATTATGACATCATGAATATTAATTAGATTATTTTATTAATGGCATATTAACATATGCAAATTTAGTCAAAGGAGGAACTGTAGAATAACATCTGTTTTATTTCATAAGCAAACAGAGCAGACCCTGATCAGATGCCTCCTATACGAGCCGTCTGATCTGGGTCTACTCTGCTTGCAAATGTGTAGAAAGGCGTATTTACGGAGTAAAAGGTTAATATTGATTGAACCTCTAAACAGTTCTTTGATATCGTCCGCTTTTAACACTTTACTACATAGACAATACACCTTTAACGCTTTTGCACACAAAGAAGACCCAGATCAGACGACTCCTGTAGAATCAGGGTCTGCTCTGTTCGCTTACGAAATTTTATTGATATTTTCTTGCAAATAAATCCCACATGCCACATGCACATGCACATGTTGTTACAAACAAGTATCGGATAACTAATGTTCACGATGTCACTATTTCTTACATGGATATTCATGGAGTAAAGACTTACAGTGCTGTCTATTGTTTTCTATTTGATTGTTGTCTCTGTTTATGAAATAAAACTTGTATAAAAAACTACTTGACCCAACTCCTTCCTGGACTTCTTTTAAACCCAACCTCTTTGACTAAATCTACTGCAAAGGAGCATTTACTATAAAATAAAATATCTGTATTAGAATTATATAGTTTTGAAACCATTATGATAAATACAGCATTTGCTCCTATGAGGTAAATGCTCCATTTACCACAATGGTTTCAAAAAGACTTTTATAGAGAAGTCAAAAGGCGTCAACAGGAAGGAATGAGTTAAATCAGTTTAGATTGTGACTAGAGTGATTCAAAATTGTTCCTGCTAATGTTAATAGACCACCAGATGGACATTCAAGAGATTAATAATTGAAAATGTTTTTGTCTGTTTTTTCAGCTTCAAATTGTCGTAAAATGAGGACCATTATTTAACCCTTTACTTGAAAAATATATATATATATATATATAAAAGACATAATTACACCATGAATTAGATCTTTACTTTTTCATAAGTACAGACTCTGCTCAGACGACTGCAACAGGTGCCGTCTGATCTGGTCTACTTTGTTTGCAGAACCGATTGAAAGATTCTCTACCAGGTAAAAGGTTAAAGCCAATTTACGCCATATTTTCTATATCATGAATGTTAAGAACCTTGGTAATGATATGTTTTGTTAATATCTATTGTAACATTATTTGTAAAGGAAATAAGTAAAGTATTTCTCTTTATTTCGCAAATCAATGTTCGTCAGCAAACAAGAACGTTGTCTGCAGAATCGCGTAGAAAGGTTTTTATCTTTTGGAAACTGAAATCAGAAACCGTTTAGATTCAAATGACGCACTTGTAAAGCCGTTCATCTGGATCCTGCCCGATTCGAACGTGCTATCTCAAAAGAGCACATAGTAAATTCAAAAGATTAACCCATTTGCTCCCAGTGGATTCCTCCATGTTTATATATTGGATTTGTCCATTTGTTTTATCTAAGGGGTGCCTGGCCTTGATTTTCAATTTCATTTTGTTTTATATTGAAATTCCTATCAGCAAACAGTCTAGACTCTGATCAGACCCCGCATTACGCGGCGTCTGATCAGAGTCTACACTGTTTGCCTACGTCCCATATATGGGACCGTGGGGGCAAATGGGTTAATTCCTTACCCGATAGGGGCGAATGTGTGGTTACCTTTGCAAAGAATTTGGATCCAGATGAAACCCCGTGTACATGTAACTCGGTGACTCACCAGGAACCAAACTGTTGGCCATTGTGGATGGTGTTTTGAAGAAAAACTTTACTTTGGGAATTATAGCAGACGGCATTTTTTGGCAGACGATGATTACTCAGCGCGCAAAGAGTTTACGTTTTCAGATCAGATAGGTATAGGTAAATTAGCGCCTTATTGCGACAATATGTTTATATTTGTAGGTCATTTTGCGGATGACGTTTATTTGACCTATATATCCTGCTACCTGAATCGAATGTGCAAACAGCTTGGATCCAGATGAGACTCGGTGTCTCATCAGGATCCAATCTGTTTGACACTCGATCAGAAGTCTCTCATAAGCTTGAACGAATCGAAAGCAAATGATGTTGGAGCAGGTTCTTTTTGCAGCAGAGTTATGTTTAGCATTACGCCAGATGAGTGTTTGGACAAATATTAGTCTTTCAGCAGGAGCAACCCTTCGCTTGCTATTCACGTCAATATACCTACCTGTTAGAGAATAGGTTCATCTAGCAGGAATGATGCATGAAAATAAAGTTCTTTTTACACTGCTAACATTGGATCATTGGCTCCAGACAGTTTCGTCGACTGTCAGCCGACTTGGTCACTGGTGAACTGTGAGATCTGCTCAGATCTCACAGCAGATCTCACAGTTCACCAGTGACCAAGTCGGCTGACAGTCGACGAAACTGTCTTGAGCCAATGATTCAAGGTTAGCAGTGTAAAAAGAACTTTGTTTTCAAATATACCTAGTGAAGACTCAACTGTCAGGGTCTGCAGTATTTACAAATTGATTGTGCAACCAGTGCACTCCACAGCAGTGATTGCACAGAGTGCTTACTTGTACACAGTGAAGATATATGTAATTATACAACAGGGCATAGGTAAAGAAGGAGAAATGTATTTTAAAATTCATCAAGAGAAGGGTTAAGGTAAATGTAGAGCAAAAAGAGGTGGTATAGAGTTTTGTCCGCTTTAGGAATCACGTGACCTTATAATTGCGATAATATTAAATACGGGGAGACGAAAAGACGGAGAACACTTAACACTTTACTTTTATTAAATGTTCATTGTAAGCTTGATCTTTTTAAATTTTGGAATAGTCTTCTTGAACACAAAATCAAACGTACATATTAAGCTTATTTCCATTTTTTGACGCATTAGATATATATATTGCATTTTATTCCACAATATATTAAAGGCTGCGATCGTTTCAACTCGACTGTTTGCGTTTGCATCCTTTTAGCCTATTTTGCAGGAGTAAGTAAGTAAATAATATTTGGAAGGCACGATATTTCAATACACCTGCTCCGTATGTTGTCGCAGTGTCCTAAAACATCCATTTGAGAGTATACATACTCTTCTCGTATACTCAAAACGTAGTTCGTTCTCGGTTTAACCATTATAGTTCTCATCATTATGTGGCCGTTTTAGAGGGGTTATACTGTATACAAAGACAATCCAATAACACACTTACCATACTGACAATTAGATGACAGCTGATACCATGACCTATGACTAGTTTTACCTACTATTCGTTTGGACGCTTGACAAAGCATTAACATAGTGTCAAACGGCGTGGATCCGGATTAGATACCGATTAACTCATCGTCTAATTTGGATCCAATATACTTGCAAAGGGTAGACAGGTCGAGTTTAACACGTTCTGACTGGTATGATAATGTACATCCGATATACAAAATGGGTGGAGCGGTGGTCTAGTGGTAACGCGCTTGACTTCCAATCCGGAGGTCCGGGGTTCAAATCCCGGTCCGCTCGGAAAATTTCAGAGATGCTTTTCTGTGTCTCCCATCCACATGGAGTCTGAGAAAAACTGTCTGTGCAGTTTGAAGTGCCCGAAAAGTAGTCATTAGCCCACACTGACTTGTGACGCGGCTTGTCACAGTGAGTCCGAAAGGGCATATCCTGATTGGAAAAAGAACTGCGCATGTGCGATAAGTGCTTAGTAGATTCCACCAACATATAATGAAGCCATGTACTTTTCAAATAATATAACTTTTGATACATTCCGACTAAGCCGTAGCCAGTGCCGACGGCTCCTATAGAATCTGATCAGGGTCTGCTCTGTTTTCTTACCAAATTATATATATGTCATGGCCAAACATTATTCTGACCGTGTGTTATTATAACAATTTTTTCCAGTTGATATTCATGACGTCATTATTTCTTACGCGAATATTCATGGCACGGTATACTGTATTGCAAACATGATGTTAGAATGCATGCGACAATTATGGTATGTAGACAGGTACGTCTTATATGATAAGACGATAAGACATTAATGTACTAAGAGAGTGCAGTAAAACCTCTCTAAACTGGACGTTAAATTTAGTCTAAATAGCGGTCTAGCAGAGAGGTGGTAGCGTTAATGATGCAGGGTGAAAGTAATGCAGGAAGCTTCTCTCGGAGCTTTCTGGTGACTTTCACACTGCATGAAGTAGCCACCTTCCAAAAAGTATCTAAAACTCGAGTTTTTTTAAAAGAGGATTTGACACTTCAATCCTCTTTTTTAGGGGTACGATTTCGGGGCAGATTCTGTATTAAATCAAAGATTTGGGGGAATATTCCCCCGTTCTAATGGGAAAAAGAAAGGACAAAACTCAAAAATGCATATCAATCCTCTTTTTAGGGGTACGATTTCGGGGCAGATTCTGTATAAATCAAAGATTTGGGGGAATATTCCCCCGTTCTAATGGGAAAAAGAAAAGACAAAACACAAAAATGCATATCAATCCTTTATTTCACAACTAAGTATAGGGGAACATTCCCCCAAAATCGTTTGAATATGAATACAATTTAATGTTTGTAAAACTATATGGCATACAATTTCTAATATTTTGGGGGAATGTTCCCCCAACTTGAAATATTTTTACTTGTCAAGAATAAAGACGGGGGAATATTCCCCCAATGTTTCTCCAAATTAAAACAAATCAGTGTGGCAAGAATATAAAAAAGGGCCACAGGGGAATAATCCCCCAAATTTAAACAATGAGTTAGCGTCAAAAGTAATAAATGGGGGAATGTTCCCCTACATCATACATTTGCTGAAGCCATGTAGAAATGTCCCTAAAAGTTGAAACAATCTCAGGAGTAAAAATGGGGGGAATGTTCCCCTACTTCATGGGAAACAAAACCAGTGCACATCAAGAGTAAAAATATTAGGAGAATGTTCTTCCAGTTAAGACCCCTCCACGTCAGAGTCACGGGGGAATATTCCCCCAAATTGCCCAAGCCATTTTGGAATGTTCCTCCAAATTTAAAATTTAAACAATGATTTTGCGTCAAAAGTAATAAATGGGGGAATGTTCCCCTATATCATACAATTGCTGAAGCCATGTGGAAATGTACCTAAAAGTTGAAAAAATCTCAAGAGTAAAAAATGGGGAATGTTCCTCTAAATCATGGGAAACAAAACCAGTGAATATCAAGAGTAAAAATATTAGGAGAATGTTCTTCCATTTAAGACCCCTCCACATCAGAGCCACGGGGGAATATTCCCCCAAATTGCTCAAGCCATTTTGGAATGTTCCTCCAAATTTAAACAATGAGTTTGCGTCAAAAGTAATAAATGGGGGAATGTTCCCCTGCATCATACAATTGCTGAAGCCATGTGGAAATGTCCCTAAAAGTTGAAAAAAACCCAAGAGTAAAAATATTTAGGAGAATGTTACACATCAAAGCCACAGGGGAACATTCCCCCAAATAGCTTAAGCCATTAGAGAGTGTTCCTCAAAATGAAAAACAAGTCAGTGTGGCAAGAATATAAAAATAGAGCCACGGGGGAATATTCCCCCAAATAGCTTAAGCCATTAGAGAATGTTCCTCAAAATGTAAAGCAAATCAGTGTGGCAAGGATATAAAAATAGAGCCACGGGGGAATATTCCCCCAAATTGCTTAAGCCATGGACAATCTTCCTCCAAACTAAAAAAAACAGTTTGTGCCAAGAGTAAAAATGGGGGAATGTTCCCCCACTCAGACAATTGGCTTGGGCCATGGGAGAATGTTCCTCCAAGTTGAAAAAATAATCTGCATATAAAGAGTGAAAATTTAAGAATGTTCTCCCTTTTAGACTCTCAACATCAGAGCCACAGGGGAATATTCCTCCAAATAGCTTAAGCCATGGGAGAGTATTCCTCAAAATTGAAAAAAATATCAGTGTGGCAAGAATATAAAATAGAGCCACGGGGGAATATTCCCCCAAATTGTTTAAGCCATGAACGATGTTCCTCCAAACTAAAACAATCAGTTTGTGCCAAAAGTAAAAATGGGGGAATGTTCCCCCACTCAGACAATTGCTTAGGCCATGTGAGAATGTTCCTCAAAGTTGAAAAATCAGTGCATATATTAGAAGAATGTTCCACCATTTAAGACTCTCTACATCAGAGTCACGGGGGAATATTGCCTCAAATTACTTAAGCCTATCCAAGATATTTATCGTGTCAAACGATCATACAATTGAAAACATCAGTATATCTCGAGAGTAACAGTGCATCTCGAGAGTAACAAGAGAATCGGTAGAACCGATGGATGCTCCCCAACTCCAGACAAATGTTAAGTATGAAAAATAACAAGGGGTAAAAACTCCTAAATTATGTAAAAGAGAGTGGTGATTCTTGTGCCACTTCTCCTCATCGAGATCAATCTACCTACGAAAATTCATGTTGATACCTATTATAGTTTTTGTGTTATGCTCCGAACAAATTTTAAGTATGAAAAATAACAAAGGGCAACAACTCCTGAATTATGCAAACGAGAGAGATAGTTCTTATGCACTGCATTTTTCCTCTTCGAGATCAATCTACCTATGAAGTTTCAAGTTGATATCTATTACAGTTTTTGTGATATGCTTCGGACAAAGTTCGGACGGACGGACAAGTATGAAGCTAGCACACCTAATAGTTGTCAAGTTATTGAGCGGACCAAGATCTGGCTAATGGGCGGACGGACGGACATACAAACACCATACCATAATACGACCGAAGTTACCTTCGGGCGAATTAAAATTATTTCAATATTTAGCTATGAGTATGAAATAATTATTTCTTATTATATATTTTATCATGGTATATACATTTTAAAACATAAACAGTAAAACATGTCTGAATCAACAGCATATCTCAGATAGCTGATACTAAATCTGTAGGGCTCCTTGAACTTTTCTAAGACGGTCTATTTTCAATTTTTCAACAATGCCATCCTCTGTATACTTGACTGTGTAAACTGAAACATAATAAAATATGCATTCATTACCTGTAATAATGCCCAATGATAGTGCTACGATGAAACAACTGCAAATACCGAGCTAATTCAACTTTCCAAATTATACTACGTGTGTTCCGGCAAATGGCTGAGACATAAGAGATGTCTGTATTTCTCTTATTTACAACTAGCAGTCTGTTTGACATTGTTGTTTTCTTGATTCCATTAGCAAACAGACATACTCTGATCAAAGGGATCCTATAGGATCTGTCTTATCGGGATCTACTCCGTTTACAGATGCACGAAAACGTGTTTATATGAAGGAAAGGGTTACGGAGATAAAATACACAAAACATTAACCCTTTACTCCATGAATATTCTTGTTAGAAATGATGACATCATGAATATTAATTAGGTCAACTTTTAAAGTGGTATATTAAAATATTACTGAAGCAGAAATTGTAGAATCATATCTTTATTATTCCATTAGCAAACAGAGCAGACTCTGATCACACAGCTCCTATATGAGCCGTCTCATTTGGGTCCATTTTGCTTGCAAGGGCGTAGAATTGTGTATTTATGTAGTAAAGGGCTACGGAAGAAAGTCAGGTGTCCGTCCACAGCATATCAAGACCTAGAACAAACAAAATCCATTTTGAGAAAACATTGTGATAATTAAAGAAGAGAAGCGCTAATCTGGTTAGCCATTTTCTTCACATACATGTAAATGCTTTTTCGCATGTTTGCAATCAAAGTAGACCCAGATTAGTCAGCTCCTATAGGAGCTGTCTGGTCAGGGTCTGCTATGTTTGCTTATGAAATTATATGGATCTCATTTCTGAGTCTGTACTTTCTGTCACAGTTAAAAAACGTCCTTTGTTAATAATGCTGGAAAATTATTTGGCGCATAATGATTAGTATTTGATGATGTCATCATTATTTCTTACATGAACTCAGTGCATTTTGCTTACCATACCAAACTCTACCGACTGTGCTATCAAGCCACACGGTCTATTATTTGAAGTCTATCAACTGTTTCACCACAATCTCTACCCGACTACACACATCCCATCCCGAATTCTTACTCCATGGGTTTCTTATCAGTACAGTTTTTAATATATATCATACAGGCCCTGTTGGTGATTTACGTTGGGCGCCAAATGTAACATGTTGAAAAAGTTGTGACTCGACGGGGACTTGAACCCAGGGTTTTTGGCTCATCATGACAACACTCTACAAATTCAGCTATCAGGCCACACAGTCTAAAGCCTGTTAACTTTTTCAACACCATCTCTACCCGGCTACACAAATAAATTAAGTTGTCTAAATTCAGTCGAACTATTTTTTTACAACCAACAGTCAGTAATGCGTAATTTATGAACAATTTTCTGATACTAATGTTATTACTAACCATAATATTATCTCTAATAAAAGCTCCAAGAACCATTACATATATTTATATTTTAAAAGTCCTGAGCTTGTTGCATTTTGTGCAGGCGGTTACTTAATGCAGAATAAAAGCAATGCAGAAAGCTCCTAGTATGGGAGTGTTCTGCATTACTTTCAGTCTACAATAGCTACCACCTGGATTTTGATAAACATATTTCTTTATATTTAATTGATTAATAGTTGTATTTGATCAATACCCCCCCCCCCCCCTACCCCCACCACCAAGTTAGCTCACATGTGTGTACTCTAAATGGTGATATCGAGCTACTTTCGGTTTTAACGATATCCCGGCAGATCCATCACAAAATTAGCATGTCAAACAGCTCATTGATGAGACTAACACCAAGTATAGATAGTCTTATCAATGAGCTGTTAATTTTGTGATGGCTGTCATCTACTGTTTTGGCAATTGTTCCTATTTCGTCTACTCCTAATTTTACACCCTGTCCCATTTCGTCTACTGCTTATATTTCTCTTGTCTTTTATCAATTTTATCTTCACAAATTATACATGGAATTTCTTTTTTTGTAATTTCTGATCATCAAATGTGAATATATTGGACCCAAACTGGTGTGATGCACTGATCTAGATCTTAACTAAAAAAGACGGAGGCAAAGATGTAAAGCAGTTTTCTGTAGGACTATAAGAATTAACTTCACTTCAGCCAATCAAGGAAAATGGTCATCATCTAAACTTTTGATCTGGGTCCAAACCCAACTAAAATAAGTCGTGGTAATGCTTAAGAAAACTGTGAAAACATGATTATGCAATTACCCAACTGGTATAAGGCATGGTAATGCTTCAGGAAACATGATAATGCAATGGCCCCCCTAACAGTGATAGGTGTCAAAAATACTACTGTGGATTAAGTCTGCTGCAAAAAGACATCTTACATATTTAAAAAAAAGATAAAAAATGAAGACCACACATTAACCCTTTCGCTGCCAATGCCGGATCTGTGATTACCTATGCAAACAGTTTGGATCCAGATGAGACGCCGAGTAACTCGGCGTCTCATCAAGATCCAAACTGGTTGTTACTGTTACTATGTTTTTGAAACAAAATTGAAGAAAATCAAAAGAATGAAAATTTGTAGCAGACGACAAAGTTAGCAGACGACAGAGTTTGACAGCGAAAGGGTTAAAGAGTCCTAAAATGTCTGAATCTTGTATGATATTAATACAATAACTGAGTAAATATAACTTAATTATAACAGTAGTCGAAATGGGAACAGGGTAAACTTTTACAGTAGACGAAATGGGACTGCATTACAGTAGACGAAATGGGAAGTAAACGAAATGGGAATAAAGCATATATTTGAGGAAATAGCAACAAATAAACAATTTGTATAAACGTGAGGTCCGGTCCGGGAATAGGTACGTACTTGATTAATGTCTGTTTATATAGAGTAGAAACGATAAGTACCGCGATAATATGAAACACATTCCCGATCCAGATATTATAGAAATCGAAAAGTATCCTTACCTTATCTAATTTCCAGTGGCTATTGTTAGGATCTCGGTCGGTTCGATCTCTCCATAGCCTACACTCATCTAGCAACTTTCATGTGTTGAAAACTGCGCGTGCCAAAATCGACCTGCTTCCGGTTCTCGAAACGAGGCTCTAATAATGAACTGATCCAATTCGAAAGAGGGAGAATTTTAGAGAATATTTATAGTTGATGATAAATATGTTGTTTTTGATTCGATGACTGCTCTTTGTCGATGAACATCTCACTCATGTTTCATTTTAATATCAAATAAGTGAAAAATGGAGAAACAAATAATTTAAGCGGCAATTCTTTAGCGGGTGACACCCCTAGAGACGAAAATAGAGGCACCAGCGGTTGAAAACTGACGTTGGCGGCAACATCAAACAGGGACGATACATGCATGCATCAGGCATTATATACCAGATTACTTACCTATCGATCAAGATCCACAAAGAGAGAAGGTTAGTGAAATATTTCATGATGTTGAGATACTATCAATTTCACGATTTTTCAGTTCATGCTTATAAATATCAACAATTTAATAGCTGACTGTTTATGATGACATTTAGATGCACAAGGAAATTTTTATCTGAGCAAAAACTGTAGAAATAGATCTATGTTATTTCATAAACAAACAACATATCCTGATCACACACCTCTTACAGGATCCATCTGATTTGGGTTTACAGTGTTTGCGTAGGTGCCAAGATGAGTTGATCAAACTGAAGTCTATGTGAGAAATAGTGAAAGATAGCTGTATTTTATGACATCATTCAGTGAACGATGGAATTTTAAATACCATGACAGAAACTTTAGAATTAGATCTATATTATTTCATAAGTACACTGGTCAGATCCTGATCAGACATGGCTCCAGGAGCCATCTAATTCTGTTTGCAAATATGTCAAAAGTTGTCCCATTGGGGAAAAGAGTAATAATCCTCATTCTTGCATAAAACGTGCTGTTGTTGTCCCGCTAGACCATGTATTAACAAGGCGATTCTCGTGCTCACGCGCTGTTGTTGACCGGTTTTAATTATACCTATTCGGGGCCTAATGTAAACAATGGACGCCAACGCTATAGCGTTTGGCCTAAGCTAGATGAACGGTGCGAGTTTTTCAGGGGCACCGACAATGAACTGCTTTTAGTGATAGATATATTGAATGAAACCCCGTGTAAACGGTATTTGATACAATCGTGGAATGACGTCAGAAAGAAAACAAAAGAGTGGCCCGGAAACTGCATAAATCGAACGAACGGAAGTGTCAAAGAAGTGTATAGTTTTGCTTGTATTTGGAAGAAATAAATTGATACAGGAAAGCAGAAAATGGGTTTATGCAAGAATAGCGTTAATACACGTTTGTTTTCGGGCAATAACATCTGCAGTGTCCCTTGGGAATGTTGTTGCCCTCGCCCTTCGGGCTCGGGCCAACAACAGTCCCTCGGGACACTGCAGATGTTATTGCCCGAAAAAACGTGTATTAACCCTCTAATATAGTTAACCTCTTTGAATCTACATGCTTTCATTAAAGGCATTCACATGATTTTAAATTGTATCTTTAATTGAAGAAATGAGGATGGATCATGACCTTCAAATTGCATAAATCTAAAAACTAATTCACGTACTAGAGTGTATATGTATTTTGGTGTTGAAACATCTCTAAAATTCAAATTGGTCAAATGCAATTCTTACAAAAATATGTTATAAAACTTATTGGTAAATTTATTTAAGACAAAAACTGGATCGATACATTCGCATAATTTAGAGTAGCTGTGGGCATTTTTCCAATATCCTAGTAGAGAGAAACACCACGTGCCCATTCACAGCAGGGAACCAATCACCAATCAACCATATAAAGGGCATCAGTATATTGTACCAAATGAATGGTTTTGTTATTCACACTTTACACTGAGAGATTCTGAGATATCCGTCTGCTACAAAATGATATTGGAGTCGATTTTCTCCACTTTTTTCTTCACAAACTAAGCATAGTATCAAACAGTTTAGAACATGATTTAGATGCCGAATTACCAAGCATTTTATCTGGATCCGATTTCATTGATTATCATAATTACACACTCACTGCTAGCATGCAAAGGGTAAGGTTGACACTTTTTAATTTCCCCTTTTATAAAGGCATTTTTACCCATTTGCAAACTAAGTAGACCCAGATCAATGTCTGCTCTGTGTGCTAATGGAATAATTTAATAGATTTGTTTCTTTACTTTCTAAAATGGCTACAATGTTCCACCTTCCATATTGTATTATAAATATAATATCCATGAATATTCAATAGGTATTGGAACTTGAAATACACATAAAACAGGGAAAGGGTTAATTTAACACACCAAGTAACTTTCATCAGTAAATATTGTCATCTGCTACAATTATCATGTACATTTCCCCCCATTTTTTTAAAAAAATGCTTGTTCTCCGGACCTCCTGTAGGGGCTGTAGGTAGACTCTTTCGAAATATGAACATGTACACAAAAATGTGACAATTAATATTCCAGTTATTACATAATTATTCATGAGGTCAAATGCCCATATACCGTTAAAAGTTGCTTTGCTGAGTATGAGTATGACCAGATAAGGAAATGCAAACAGCTCTAAGATCAAAGTCATATGCCAAGGCTGATTATCAATATTCAAAAGCTTATTTGAGTGAATTCTGGCTAAATTCAACTGAATGTTTCACCATGCATCTGTTTTTCCTTTCCTACCAAATGAATAATTAGTACTTTTAAATTTCAGAAACCCTTTTGTTTGTCCTATTTACCCACTTTGGGTGATCTTCATACAAACACGTACCCCAAAGACCTTCTTTGAATGGTGAAGATGAACAGACATGACCTTGGACAAATGTATACCATGTGAGACTGCAGCTACCACTTCATATTTTTTAGCTAAGTATGTTATCCTATATCCTTTTTTAATCAAATAATCTTTAACCTTAAGCCTACTATAGGCGGATGGGTGAATACCTATTCAAATAGTTTGGATCCAGATGAGACGCCCAGTAACTCGGCGTCTCATCAGGATCCAAACTGTTTACCACCCTCATCACATTTCGGTAGACAAACTGATTAAAGCTTGAATTTTGAAAATGTAGTAGTTGAACATTTCTGTAAAATAATTTGCTCAGCAGGCTAAAGGTTAAACCTTCTAAGCAATGACCATCTCAAATTAATAAGTGTCATCTGTTTCATTCTAAAAGTATATTTTTTCTTCTATTTCTTCTAATAAAAGATTGTGTCAGAGTGTCAGACAGTTTGGATTCTGATGATACTGAGCTACAATTGTAATCACATTTGCTGGCAGAATGCTGAAGGGTTATTCCTGGCACTTGCAAACAGTATTGAGTCAGATTAGAGGACTCATGGAGGAGCCCTCTGATCAGAATCTCCAACTGCTTGTCATTCAAACTTCTAGCAAATTTAAGCTTTTCATAAATAATGGACACTATAGTTAACCATTTACTTCATGAATATTCATATAACAAAAACCAGAACAGACCTTGATCAGACCATCAGAATTTTCCCTTGGCCCCTTCAAAATGTCCAATTGAATAATTAAACATTTACCTGTTCAACATTCATAAATCAGAGAAATAATGAATATTTATTAGCTGAATTTTTTAATGGCATATGTATACAGGATTTTTTGAACAGGTAGAAACAACTGAAGTGCCAGATCCTATAGGAGCCATCTGATCTGGGTCTTCTCTGTTTTCAAATGCGTGAAAAGGTGTTTTTATGAGGGAAAGGGTTAAGTTAACCCCCCTTTCCTTCATGCAAAGAGCTTTTCATGACTTTGCAAATAGAGTTGACCCAGAACAGATGGCTCCAATAGTACAGATCTGACCAAGGTCTGCTCTGTTTGCTTATGAAATTAATATTTTTATGATAGATCTAAGTCTACAGCATACATTATAAGTCATTAAAATCTTCGGATAGCTCCTGTAGAAGCTTTCTGATCAGGATCTGCTCTATTTGCTGAATTTGAATTATATAGATCTACCCGGTATCTGATTCTATAGTTTGGTCTAAGTCACCAATTCCCTTTTAAACGTTTACCTTATGAAAATGAAGTTAATGAATATTCATGAATGATCAATTCATGTATAAATGTTCATCAGGGAATGGGTTAACCCTTTCCCTGTTGTATATTCATGTAAGAAATAATGACGTCATGAATATTATTAAGATTATCTTTTACAATGGCATATGAACACAAGACAGTTTGGCTCAGACAGAAGCTGTATAGAATCAGATCTATATTACACCAGACACAAACAGAGCATACCCTGATAAGACGGCTCCTTTAGAAGCCGTCTAATCTGGATCTACTATGTTGGAAGAAGCGCGAAAATGCGCTTACATAAGGGAACGGGTTAAGCTAATTGATATCTATGATGGCATTATTTCTAACCTGAATATTCAACAAGAGAAGGGTGAACCTATATCCTTAATCTAAGCCAGTTTGATAATACTTTTAACCCTTTACTCTGCCCATAATTATGCGTTTTAATACCTTTACAGACAGAGTAGACTCAGATCAGATGAGTCCTGTAGAAGCCGTCTGATATGGGGTCTTCTTTGTTTGCTTCTGGAAGTACATGTGTGTAAATTTTATTCTACAGACTTTGCCATGGCAAAACACTTTACTTGTGCATAATTTATGCTATCATAAATATTAAGCTAATAAATATGCATACACACATTATTTCTTGCACGAATATTCATGGAACATAGGTTTAAACTTTAAAGAAGGAAAAGACAATTTTCATAATGGAATGGGACTTAACTGATTCTAGTAAATGAGTTTATCGGTATCTATTCAGTCAACTCAGACCATTTTCTGTACTTTAGATTTACATATATTATGTATTAATCATTTTCCTCATGTTTTTTAAAAACACTTTTTCAAACTTTTGCAAACATAATAGACCTAAATCAGAAGTTTCTGCAGTAGCTGTCTAATCTAAGTCTTCTCTGACTCTGCTCTGTTTGTTTATAGAATTACTGTATCATCTTCTAATACATGTAAACACAGCCGTTTGTTTCATATAAACATATTTTTACACTTTTGCAAACATAGTAGACCCAGATCAGAAGACTCCTATAGGATCCATGTGATCAAGGTCTGCTCTGTTTGCTAATGTAATCTGATATATCTGGGATTTGTTTAGGTTATAAAATGGCTACATTGTTCCACCTTTCAATTTTCATTATAACCATTTCGTTCATGAATATTCAGTAGGTATTGAAATTTTGAATAAACATAGAACAGGGAAAAGGTTGATGGGGAACTTTGCATTTTGTACACGATTTGTTGATTAGTGCAAAATGGAAGCTATACAGGGGAGCTATCTGCATTGCTTTCAGTCTGCATTAAGCTACAACCAGTATATTTCTTTAATTAAAGGTTATAATTTAGGGCTTTAATCTATAGGAGCCATCTGATCTGGGTCTACTCTGTTTAAAATGCATGGAAAGGTGTTATATGAAGGAAAGGGTTAAGGAAGTCTAAAGTGATTAATAGATCTGTATTTCTCAAGCAAACCCAAGATTGTGACTTTCAGCACTCATTAGAATCATCTCTCCTATACAACAAGATAGGGTTTTTTTGAGAAAGAAGAGAGAACAAAGAAACAGTAATCGTGTCTTATCTGGAGCTTAAATATGTATACAACAATTAATTAGGTATTTATTCAAATTATCTGGGTCCATATTAGGCATCTTATTACTTACAGGCTGATTAAGAGTGATCATTATTTGAATTTCTGAAAATACAATGTAAGTTTAAATCATTTTCAGAAATTACTTCATTCATGAATTTCAATGACAAATAGTTCAGACCCAGAGCACAAGATGATGTAGATTGTATGTTTTTAGTTAGAATTGAATTCAAACTGTTTGCAAAAATTGCCATTACATTCCCAGAGAAAGCTTAAAGTTTAAAATAAAGTATGTAAGAAACTAGTTTATATGATGTTTCCTGTGTTGACCTTGGTGAGGAGGTCATTAACCCTTACCTTCATACAAACACCCTTTCACACCTTTGCAAACAGAATAGACCCAGATAAGAGAGCTAGTAGAGCTATATTATATTATTTATTTATTGAAGTCTCATCCATGTACATAGGTAAATAACTACAAAATAGGTTGTTAACCAACATAACATGTACACAGCCGTTCTTTAAAGACTCATAGGAGGCTGTAGATTAATATATAATACATCATTGCACAAATTTACAGAGAGTAAAAACCATGTGATTCTAGCTAATCTTATGTTAAGAACTACAATACGACTGTTTCGTTAAAAACTGACTTTTAAAAGTACACTAAACATGTTTATTAAAAAAAGGCCTTAAAATAACCATTATTACCTTCGATCAGATCAAAGATAAACTGATTAGCTATCAACACATGGAATACTAAATAAAAAGTATGGGAAAATAATACCAATAGAGGACATTATTTACATAAAAAAACACCATACGTGTTTTACAAGATGACTTGAAAGATCAGTTAACCCCCTTTGATAAGATCAAAAAGTACTGAGAGATGTTTAATCAGGGTCTGCTTTGTTTGCACATTATAATAGATCTGAATCTGCAGTTTATGCCAGTACCAAACATACGTGTGTGTAAATTCATGCAATTATAAAAAATAAGGTGAATAAATAATCATGATGTCATTATTTCTTACATGAATATTCAAAAGGGAAATGGTTAAAGGTGAGACCTCTCACCAGGGTCTGTATTGTTTGTCTTATACACACTATTTTGATGCAAACACCCTAAAGCTTTAACTTCAATAATTCTATTCACAACATGGACGTCAGCATTAAAGGGAGCTAATTGAAATTTCTCTTACAAGTTTCAGTGACAATATTAGAATTATTAGACCCAGCTCATACATTGTTATATATAGGTGTAGGTACATGTACCTCTACTTCCTGATGTAGGCCTCTCTAGATTATTACAACTCCAATTACTACTTAAATTCAGAGCTCAGGACAATAAACAATGTAGAAATAGTGTCTACGGTGTAACACATAGAGGATCTTACATGAGTGTTCATTACAAATTGTTCTCATGAAACTTTTTTACTATAATGAATATTACACTCGAGAAAGCTGGTGTCATATTATTATAGTAAACTTGTTTCATTAAAAACAATTTGTAATGAACACAAATGTAAGATCCTTTCTTATCACAAGTGCCATTTAAAGTTAAACAGACTATATCTGATCATATCAGCCGGATTCAAACAGCTCACTTGCATACAAAAATGCACTAGTGCACTTCCGCAATTTACAGCACTCTGTTTTGGCACTCCCACCCGACAGATTATGTGATAAATGTGAGTTGGTAACATATAGTTGTAGTAATTCACTGTGTATTATACACAGTGAATTACTACACTATTATTCTAACAATATTGTAATATCAATCCGATGTAAAATGTTTGTCTGAAAACATGCACTTTAACCCTTTACTCCATGAATATTTGTTTGAAATAGTAAAATCTTGTATATTAATTGTTATAATATCACATGTACCTAGGAATTTTTGGCAATGACAGAAATAGTAAAATCATATCTATATTATATCATAAGCAAACAGAGTAGACCTTGATCAAATGGTTCCATTGGAAGCTGCCCCATCTGGGCATAGTCAGTTTGCAAAGGCGTAGAAATGCGTATTTATGGAGTAAAGGGTTATGATTAAAATTGCAGTAATAAGCTGATATAAAGAGGTTACCATGGACCAATTAATAAGTTGGTGTTACGTTAGGTTAAAGCGGTGTCAGTTTATATACTGTGACCTGTAGACGGGTATGCTGTCACAGTATGGAACACCACACCTGTCTCCATTGAAACTGCCTTAAGCAAATGCAATATTGTTGGTGTGACCTCAAACCCAACATACATGATAGAGTTCATAGAATAAAATAATACTTATTATATTGTCACAAAATAAGTCATATTTTAAGGATAATTTGGACCCAATCGATACATAGTACATGACTTTGTATTTGCATTTGTTGTTTCATCACAGTACTGTGGCATTGCACAAACACATTGGCATTATAATTTATATGATATGTGCTTACAGTATCTATTTTTTGTTTCAGTTACTCTGTCCTGGATACAGAAGATGGAATAATCCAGAAACTAAAGACAGAAAACCTCAAATAAATGGAATGAAATGAAGACAGTTAAATTCCACAACATGTGTTATGACCTGAGTATATTCTGAGTAATTTTGAGTAATACATGTACTCCTATATTTTCTTCTGACGAATACCCGGCAATGGAGTCTTTTAATTAGGGAATATTCCTCCAATTGTTTATGGCAAATGCTAAATAATTCAGTCTGGAAGCTAGAACATTCTCCCATGTCTTTAGCACATTTATGATCAAGTTGGTCTTACATAGAATGTTTTTACTCTCTTAAGTCTTTCAATCACATTAACACATTTTCACATATTCAAAACAGAATAGATTCAGATAAGATGGCTCACATGGGAGCTGTCTAATGCAGGGTCTGCTTTGTTTGCCAATTGAATTTGAAATATCTGTTTCTTTACATTCTACAATGGCTACAATGGTCCACCTTTTGTATTTTGTTATACCTGCATGGTTTGTTCATGAATATTCAGTGGATATTGAAATTTGAAATTAACAGAGAATAGGGAAAGGGTTAACAAATGTTAAATAATTTAGTATGGAGGACTATTCCCCAGCTGTCTGATCCAGAGAGTCATAACCCTTTGCTGCTCATGTATTAATTCTTTTTACTCTTGATATGTATTTTGAAAACATGGAGGAACACCCTGTCTTGGCATAAGCAATTATCTGATGTCGGGGAACATTCCCCCATTTTTACTCCTGCCACAAACTGATTGTTTCAGTTTAGAAGAACATTCCCCCATGGCGTAAGCAATTTGGGGAACTACTCTCCTGTGGCTCTATTTTATATTCTTGCCACACTGATTTTTTGTTTCAATTTTGAGGAACACTGTCCAGTGGCTTTAGCTATTTGGGGGAATATTCCCCTGTGACTCTGATGTTGAGAGTCTTAAAGGGCGGAACATACTAATATTTTTACTCTTGATATGCACTGATATTTTTTAACTTGGAGGAACATTCTCCCATGGCCTAAGCAAATTGTCTGAGTGGGGGAACATTCCCCCATTTTTACTATTGGCACAAAACTGATTGTTTCAGTTTGGAGGAACATTGTCCATGGCTTAAGCAATTTGGGGGAATATTCCCCCGTGGCTCTATTTTTATATCCTTGCCACACTGATTTGTTGTACATTTTGAGGAACATTCTCTAATGGCTTAAGCTATTTGGGGGACTATTCCCCCGTGGCTCTATTTTTATATTCTTGCCACACTGACTTGTTTTACATTTTGAGGAACACTCTCTAATGGCTTAAGCTATTTGGGGGAATGTTCCCCTGTGGCTCTGATGTGTAACATTCTCCTAAATATTTTTACTCTTGGGATTTTTTCAACTTTTAAGGACATTTCCACATGGCTTCAGCAATTGTATGATGCAGGGGAACATTCCCCCATTTATTACTTTTGACGCAAATTCATTGTTTAAATTTGGAGGAACATTCCAAAATGGCTTGGGCAATTTGGGGGAATATTCCCCCGTGGCTCTGACGTGGAGGGGTCTTAACTGGAAGAACATTCTCCTAATGATTTAGGGGAACATTCCCCCATTTTTTGCTCTTGAGATTTTTTCAACTTTTAGGTACATTTCCACATGGCTTCAGCAATTGTATGATGTAGGGGAACATTCCCCCATTTATTACTTTTGACGCAAAATCATTGTTTAAATTTTAAATTTGGAGGAACATTCCAAAATGGCTTGGGCAATTTGGGGGAATATTCCCCCGTGGCTCTGACGTGGAGGGGTCTTAACTGGAAGAACATTCTCCTAATATTTTTACTCTTGATATGCACTGGTTTTGTTTCCCATGAAGTAGGGGAACATTCCCCCATTTTTACTCCTGAGATTGTTTCAAATATGTTTATTCTTGAGATTTTTTTTCAACTTTTAGGGACATTTCCACATGGCTTCAGCAATTGTACGATGTAGGGGAACATTCCCCCATTTATTACTTTTGACGCAAACTCATTGTTTAAATTTGGAGGAACATTCCAAAATGGCTTGAGCAATTTGGGGGAATATTCCCCCGTGGCTCTGATGTGGAGAGGTCTTAAATGGAAGAACATTCTCCTAATATTTTTACTCTTGATATGCACTGGTTTTGTTTTCTATCATGTAGGGGAACATTCCCCCATGTTTTGCTCTTGTGATTTTTCAACTTTTAGGGACATTTCCACATGGCTTCAGCAATTGTATGATGTAGGGGAACATTCCCCCATTTTTTACTCTTGAGATTTTTTCAACTTTTAGGGACATTTCCACATGGCTTCAGCAATTGTATGATGTAGGGGAACATTCCCCCATTTATTACTTTTGACGCAAAATCATTGTTTAAATTTGGAGGAACATTCCAAAATGGCTTGAGCAATTTGGGGGAATATTCCCCCGTGGCTCTGATGTGGAGGGGTCATAAATGGAAGAACATTCTCCTAATATTTTACTCTTGATATGCACTGGTTTTGTTTCCCATGATGTAGGGGAACATTCCCCCATTTTTACTCTTGAAATTTTTTCAACTTTTAGGGACATTTCCACATGGCTTCAGCAATTGTATGATGTAGGGGAACATTCCCCCATTTATTACTTTTGACGCTAACTCATTGTTTAAATTTGGGGGATTATTCCCCTGTGGCCCTTTTTAGCTCACCAGAGCACTTTTGTGCTCAGGGTGAGCTTTTGTGATCACTTGATGTCCGTCGTCCGTCGTCGTGCGTCGTCCGTCGTGCGTCGTGCGTCGTGCGTCGTGCGTCGTCCGTCGTCGGGCGTCAACAATTTGAAGCTTTAAAAATCTTCTCCTCTGAATCTATAGGGTTCTCAGCTTTCATCTTTGGTACATAGCATCATCTTTAGGTCCTCTACAAAAGTTATATAAATTTTGCCCCTGGGGTCAAAATTGGCCCCGCCCCAGGGGTGCCTTGTTTTCTATTGAAATATATAGTAAAACTTTGAAAATCTTCTCCTCTGAATCTACAGGGTTCTCAGCTTTTATATTTGGCACATAGCATCATGTTCAGGTCCTCTACAAAAGTTATATAAATTATGGCCCTGGGGTCAAAATTGGCCCCGCCCCAGGGGTAGCCAGTTTTGAATAGAAACGTATAGTGAAAACTTTGAAAATCTTCTCCTCTGAAACCAGAAGCTTCTCAGCTTTCATATTTGGCACATAGCATCATGTTCAGGTCCTCTACAAAAGTTATATAAATTATGGCCCTGGGGTCAAAATTGGCCCCGCCCCAGGGGTAGCCAGTTTTGAATAGAAACATATAGTGAAAACTTTGAAAATCTTCTCCTCTGAATCTACAGGGTTCTCAACTTTCATATTTGACACATAGCATCATGTTCAGGTCCTCTACAAAAGTTATATAAATTATGGCCCTGGGGTCAAAATTGGCCCGCCCCAGGGGTAGCCAGATTCCAATAGAAACATATAGTGAAAACTTTGAAAATCTTCTCCTCTGAATCTACAGCGTTCTCAGCTTTCATATTTGGCACATAGCATCATGTTCAGGTCCTCTACAAAAGTTATATGAATTATGGCCCTGGGGTCAAAATTGGCCCCGCCCCAGGGGTAGCCAGATTCCAATAGAAACATATAGTGACAACTTTGAAAATCTTCTCCTCTGAATCTACAGCGTTCTCAGCTTTCATATTTAGCACATAGCATCATGTTCAGGTCCTCTACAAAAGTTATATAAATTATGGCCCTGGGGTCAAAATTGGCCCCGCCCCAGGGGTAGCCAGATTCCAATAGAAACATATAGTGACAACTTTGAAAATCTTCTCCTCTGAATCTACAGCGTTCTCAGCTTTCATATTTGGCACATAGCATCATGTTCAGGTCCTCTACAAAAGTTATATAAATTATGGCCCTGGGGTCAAAATTGGCCCCGCCCCAGGGATAGCCAGATTTCAATAGAAACATATAGTGACAACTTTGAAAATCTTCTCCTCTGAATCTACAGCGTTCTCAACTTTTCATATTTGGCACATAGTATCATGTTCAGGTCTTCTACAAAAGTTATATAAATTATGCCCCAGGGGTCAAAATTGGCCCCGCCCCAGGGGTAGCCAGTTTTGAATAGAAACATATAGTGACAACTTTGAAAATCTTTTCTTCTGAATCTACGGGGTTCTCAGCTTTCATATTTGGCACATAGCATCATGTTCAGGTCCTCTACAAAAGTTATATAAATTATGCCCCTGGGGTCAAAATTGGCCCCGCCCCAGGGGTGGTCAGTTTTCAATAGAAACATATAGTGAAACTTTGAAAATCTTCATATCTGAAACTGGAAGGTTCTTAACTTTTCATATTTTGCACATAGCATCATGTTCAGGTCCTCTACAAAAGTTATATACATTATGCCCCTGGGGTCAAAATTGACTCCGCCCCAGGGGTGCTCAGTTTTCAATAGAAACATATAGTGACAACTTTGAAAAGCTTCTCCTCTAAATCTACAGGGTTCTTAGCTTTCATATTTGGCACATTGCATCATATTCAGGTCCTCTACAAAAGTTATATAAATAATGCCCCATGGGTCAAAATTGGAAGGTTCTCAGCTTTCATATTTGACACATAACATCATGTTCTGGTCCTCTACAAGAGTTATATAAATTATGCCCCCGGGGTCAAAATTGGCCCCGCCCCAGGGGTAGCCAGTTCGCAATAGAAACATATAGTGTCAAATTTGAAAATATTTTCCTCAGAAACTGGAAGGTTCTCAGCTTTCATATTTGGCACATAGCATCATGTTCAGGTCCTCTACAAAAGTTGTATAAATTATGCCCCTTGGATCAAAATTGGCCCGCCCCAGGGGTGGCTAGTTTTCTCTAGAAACATATAGTGAAAACTTTGAACATCTTCTCCTCTGATTGCCTGGTGAGCGATGTCAGGGCCATTCTGGCCCTCTTGTTTATATTCTTGCCACACTGATTTGTTTTAATTTGGAGAAACATTGGGGGAATATTCCCCCGTCTTTATTCTTGACAAGTAAAAATATTTCAAGTTGGGGGAACATTTCCCCAAAATTTTAGAAATTGTATGCCAGAAAGTTTTACAAACAATAGATTGTATTCATATTCAGTCGATTTTGGGGGAATGTTCCCCTATAATTAGTTGTGAAATAAAGGATTGATATGCATTTTTGAGTTTTGTCCTTTCTTTTTCCCATTAGAACGGGGGAATATTCCCCCAAATCTTTGATTTATACAGAATCTGCCCCGAAAACTACCCCCCTTAAAAGAGGATTGATATGCATTTTTGAGTTTTGTCCTTTCTTTTTCCCATTAGAACGGGGGAATATTCCCCCAAATCTTTGATTTATACAGAATCTGCCCCGAAATCGTACCCCTAAAAAAGAGGATTGAAGTGTCAAATCCTCTTTTAAAAAAACTCGAGTTCTAAATTATTCTCTACTAGAACTCCAGTTTAGAGGGATTTCACTGTATACACACACCGACCAAAAAACGATAAGATTACATCCGTGATGAATTTTGTCTCTTTACATAAATGTAAGATATTCTATTTAAACGATACAGCTAGTTTAGATTTGAAAGAAGTTACCCTCCATGTGATACGCATCTCAACACGAAATGCAATCACGTTTTGAAATAACATCCAAAGAAGAACAGAACATTTCAGTAATTTAAAACGATCAATTTAACAAACTAACAAATCGTTTTACTTAGCTCTTGTCTCGTACCCTTTGTTAAAAACTGAACATGCCGATGTAACAGCTGGCTATAAACATTTAAAACTATTTACATTATGGTTAATTAGTGCTGCTGTAGGTATTGGGGTTGGAGTGTCGCAACTTCAGCCTGAAACTCTCCAGTGTCTGGCAGTTATCTATACGATTATCTTATATGGTATATTATGTGACATTATATGAAATATAATAGTATGCCTTTAACGCCAGGTTACGAAGTCGGCGTCGAGTACAGTAATTGAATCTCCCTATGGTAGAGATATCCTTATACTTCTATGATGATATCATTTGAAATCAACATTTGAATCTGTTTCAAAGGATACTAACGCTATCAGTATGTCGCTGGATAACACCGGGTATGCCAATCTCTTGCACTCGATTACATTCCATTCACCTCTGTAGTTGGGTCAGAAAGCAGTCTGAAATCACGTGAATCATTGTGTTCGAAATGACAGCTGACAGACCATCGGAAGAAAATCAAAAGGCGGGGAATTTCCAAAATAAGTTGTTGTGTCCTTTTGGGCGCAAGCAGTATTTTAGTGCCCTTATAAGCAGTTCGGAATATACAGTTTCTAGAAACTGTTTTCGAAAAATTCAGCAGACATATGAATTTGTGTTACAATTAAGAAATTCATCCGTTCTATTTTGTTTGTTTACTTTTGCACAATAATCGCATGCGTAAAGCGGCATGAAGATAGATCATCAATATTCCCTAAAATTAAACCTTCTTACTATAGTTTTATGATAAAATAAAGCCTATTTGTTCTTGAGTTTGGCTATGTTAATATAAGCTATCGACTTAGATAACCATTAAGCACAGACTATTGGTTTTGCCAAGATTCTTGTAATTGAGCCCATCTCAGAGGTGTATGTGAGAGTAACGATCGGCAACTCTTCGCGGAGATTTCGGGTATGCATGTGCATTTACTCGATAACCCTTAGTACTTGGACAAACAAACAATGACAAACAGTTTAGGAGCATTTTAACATTTTACTGCATGACAATTCATGATGACATCATGAATATTAATTAGATTAATTTTTAAAATGTAGGAATAAACATAGGAAATGTTTTGCAGAAGAAGAAACTGTTGAATCAGATCTATCATTTATCCATATGCAAACATATCATACCCTGACCAGACGGTTCCATCTGATCATTGAAAATTGAATACCGCTTAAGCCGGTGCTAGGGGGCGTGAGCAGTGTTGCACTTTCAATTACTGTTCATGAACAGACTCAATAAAACCGAGTCTGCAATGTTCTCTTTTTGTGTTGCAATTTTTGCTCTCGGGGGATCACCTCCCTTCAGAATTTATAATCTTCACAACAGCAGGTGTTAAGTGCTTGTGTGGCGGCCGTAAAACGTCGCCCCGTACTTCATTCTCAGTGTTGTTATACCTTCTGGTCCTTCGAGATCATGAATTTCAGTACTTGTTTTGAAAATTGAATACCGCTTAAGCCGGTGCTAGGGGGCGTGAGCAGTGTTGCACTTTCAATTACTGTTCATGAACAGACTCAATAAAACCGAGTCTGCAATTTTCTCTTTTTGTGTTGCAATTTTTGCTCTCGGGGGATCACCTCCCTTCAGAATTTATACTCTTGCAAAGGTGTAAAATGCGTATTTATGGAGTATAGGGTTGAACGGTTCCTTGATAAGCCATTCCTGAATGAGCCATTTGACCGGGGTCTGAATTATTTACTTCTACGCCAGCCTTAAACCGCAATTTTTGAAATTTTGAGGCGTTGGCTAATCGTGTTTGTTATCCTTGTTTTTACTTTTTCGCGAAAACTACATGTAGATTACCGCCGAACATCATTGTGGCCTATTTATAACAGTCACCGACTTTCTATTCCAAAATGACGGGCATATTTGACTGTTGTAAGTGGCTGTTGTTTACTGACATTTATTTGCCAAACATAACTGGCTGAAACCAATAATATGTGATGTGCGAAAGAGGAAAAAAGTTATCTTTCAATGTTAGTATGCTGTTATTGTGCTTACAACGCTAAAACTGACAAGCGACCAAAGTTGACACATGTAAAAGTCACCGAATTTAGGACTCCCGAGGATAAAAACATGTACTAATATTTACAGTGTGGGACACGAGTCACTGATGTCCCTTGCAAACAGTGTAGACCCAGATGAGAGGACTACTAGAGGAGCCCTCTCATCAGGGTCTGCACTGGTTGTCATGTAACACTTTTCCGTAGAAACGTCTCTAAATATTCTCCAAAAGCTTGACCTGTTTGAAATTTTGAATAGTCCATTTGAAAAGTCAGCGTTGTAAGGGTTAAGAATGAAAACCATCTTGTTCACTGCCACTGAAACTTCAACAATCGCGCTTTCCCATATTACATTTCCAAACGACGTGAATCAGTTACGGTGTTCAGAAGAAAACGTGCTAACAAATTCGGGACCAAATTAATATCTTCTGGTAAGACCATTGCCTGCTAAGACCATCGTCTACTTAGATCATTGTCTGCTAAGACCGTCGTGTGCTTAGATCATTGTCTGCTAATACTATCGTGTGCTAAATTATCGTTTGCTAAGATCATAGTCTGCTAAGAGTATCGACTGCTAGGATGAGTGTCTGCTAAGATCATAGTCTGCTTCAAGGACGAGGTTTCTTCAATTCCTTTAAAACACAACATAATCAACAAGTTAGCATTTCCCCTGAACCCAATCGTTTATTCACTACCTGCCAGTCGGAAAGACGCTTTGAGGGGTGCATCGAAAGTGATCATTCTATTCTATCAAGCTTTATACGATTAAACAAGCAAGGCTTTTACGCAAGTGTAAAATGTCTGCCTAGCATACCTTTAAAAAGGACAGAAGAAAAAGAGGGAGCAACATTGTTTAGTACTTTTAATTAACAGATACATGGGGAAAACATGACTATATGAAATAATAGGAGAACATGGGGAATGTTTTAATTAGTCATGGTCCGTGTATGATACTAATAATACACATTACGTCACAGATCAATGTTATTCACATGCTGAAACACACTGGCGTAGAAACCATTATCACGTTTAAGTATTCATCACAAGGAAAATTACTTGATGATAAATGACATAGCTATGAGCACCATACAAAATTCACCACTAATTTCATCAAACACTTCACTTAACTACTAAATAAGCATACAAACTACCCTACTTACAGCAAAGAAAAAACGCACCGGGCCTGAGATTCGAACTCAAAATCCATACAACGTAAAGCATGTGTTCTTCCGAACAAGCTGTTGCCGCATATGTTTGCATGCGTACCCGCCATACGCGCGGCTCGTACCAGCGATAAAGGTCTACACTTCGAACTAAACAACCGAATGATCTATCTATCTATCTTGACATTCTGCTTAACATCATTGCAGGACTCGTGATTTAAATGATAGATATTGCTGATTGTTGACTGGAGCTGGTTCAAGTCCCAAGTCAGCACAATATCGTTCTGGTGGCAGCACATTCCAATGTACAATGGTAAGAGGGGAAATTAATACTTATAGTTACTGTAGTCTACACCAGAGTGGATCTACACATACCCCGCAGAGGGGCAGGGTCGGGACACCCTTGTATTACCCTGCATGTACGCCGGTACTGGCACATCCACAAACCGTGCATTAATTTGTAGAAGAGACACAAACGTGCGTCTGCCCGCCGTTGCTCCAGAGCACGCCATCCTATGTATGCAGCATGGCAGAGACACTCGAGTATCTGGAGTATTTACCCAAAGTACAGCGAGCGGCCCGACGTTGCACCATCTCAATTTTGTCAATGTTGGACTTTGTGTGAGGATCCCAGACACTCTTTGCACACTATGCATTTAGTATTCCTCTTTGAAACCACAATGTAGGGTGTTGCTGTTGTCGTCATGCGGTTGACATCAGTGTTCAAAGACAAGTTGCTCGAGATGTCCACACCGAGAAAGCGACCACTATTGACATTCTCCGGAGTTTGTTCAAGACATGTAAAATGTGTACCGTTGCATTGGTGGCCTGAATTACTTGGCATTTAGAAAGGTTGAAGCTCATGTCCGATCTTCTTGTCAATTCTTGTATTTTATCGAGGTCTGCTTTGAGAGTCGAACCGTCTGTATGGTTGATGTTGATTGTCAAGTACACTTCCATGTCATCTGCAAACAGCCTTACTTGCGAGTCGATGCTTTCAGACAGGTCGTTAATATATGCCACATATATTTACATTGCAATACGGGTCACCTGAAACAAAACCACGACTTATAGGTCTCAGCTACATAGCTTTACAAATGCAAAATGTAAACAAAGGACTTTAAGTTGTTTATGTCCAAAATGGTTATTAAAACCAAAACCACGAAAACTAAGGGTGCTAAGAAACAATGATAGAAAAAGGAAGTTATTGGCTTCTAGCAAGGGTCGCACCCACGAACTCAGGTGTCCTAAGCCAACACCATAAACAATGGACCACGTTGGCAGATATACTTGTGACAGTGATTTTCACAGTTATACGTAATTCACTAGCATTCACTAAAAGGGGTCGTGGCAGAAACGTGAAAAATAACCCCGCTGAGAAAAAAATATATGAATTAAAATTCATGTAAATATATATAAATAATATATACGAGGCCGCATTGTGAGTCCAAAGTTACTTCTTAGGCAGAACTTCCTAAGGTGACCAAGTGACCGGTGCGAACATATATAAGCACCGGTTCCAGATTGACACACTCTCTTCTCGCTGACCAGTCATTGCAATCCCTGCACACTGGTTTACCCATACTTGGAAGGCAAATCTACTAAAGACCGGTGGTGACATTTACATTTCATGATTTCACACATTGCAATTGACTTCAGAATTTCACGATTTCACAATTTCACGATTTCACTTCAAAATTTCATGTTTTCACGATTTCACAATTTCACGATTTCACTCAAAAATTTCACAATTTCACAATTTCACGATTTCACAATTTCACAATTTCACGATTTCTGTTCAAAATTTCACAATTTCACGATTTCACAATTTCACGATTTCACAATTTCACAATTTCACGATTTCTCTTCAAAATTTCACAATTTCACGATTTCACAATTACACGATTTCATGATTTCAATTTGCCCATTCTAATTGTTATGACGTCATCAAAACGCGGGAAATCACAGCGTTGGAGTAAAAGCCACGAAGAAAGAAACGGCGGAAAGCTATGATAATCTTCCTCTCCAGAACTGTAGGCCCGAGGGCCTTCATACTTGGCATGTAGCTTGTGCTCATGGTCCACTATCAAGATTGTTTAACCCTTTCCTCCATGAATATTCATGTATGAGAATTGCCAATCATGTGTTTATTATGTTAAATCGTTGTCTTATGTTTGTATGAAACTGTATTGGAGGATACTTTAACTAATAACAAACTGTAAGAAATAATGACATCATGGATTTTAATTAAGATTAAATCCTATAGGAGTCGTCTGAGCTGGGTCTACTCTGTTTGCAAAGACGTAGAAATGTGTATTTATGGATCTCAACCATCCTGATTTTAAGGGTGAGATCCACTCTGTTGCCTTAATGACGTCAAGCGTGTCACGTGACTGCAATATTTTACACGAGACTGAAATTGCGAAATCGAGAAATTGTGAAGTCGTGAAATCGAGAAATTTTGAAATCGTGAAATTTTGAAGTGAAATCGTGAAATTGTGAAATCATGAAATTGTGAAATCATGAAATTGTGAAATCGTGAAATCATGAATTCTATTGTGGGAAATATTGAAGTGGAAATGTAAATCACCGGTCTTTCGTACAAATCTCTCGAACTGTTGCACACTTATTCATTTATTATTACATTCATGATATTTGCATGCATAATAACGTTCTCGGCTTTGCTTCAAGTTGGGCTGCGGGCAAATTGGTTTGCGTATTTTTGCATTTTAGCGTTTGTATATTCCATGCATAGACAGCACACGTGGTACCACGTGGTCTGAATATAAATAATACAGATACTTTTTAATTGTTTTGCAATTTGTTTCTTTAGGTAGCATTTACCTTTCATATGTTGTGTATTATATTTCAGGCCAAGTCTTTGATAGAACGACTATGCTCGATAAAGGACAGAGCAGTCTGTTGACGATTTGGTTAGGCAAATGGGGTCGTTCACCAAAAATTAGCCTATACAACTGCTGAAAATAATCAAAGTTTCAGCCAGCTGACTTCCATGATTAATGGCCAAGAAAGACAGCCGGGTGAGATAGATTCTAGACTGAGTCAAGAAAGATAATTTACTTTGCCTACTCCAGGATTTCACCAAAACTCCAAATGCTTAGCCTAGCCGTTGATACTGAGACTGTCGTCCAAAATAGGACCAAGGATGGGGTCTACGTTGGGACAAATGCCAGAAAACACATAGTCATTCTCATTCATCTCGGGATCATTCTAGGAGCCCTGACAGGAGTCGTAGATCCGGATCTAAGTCTCCCCAGGGTCCAAGAATGTAGACATTTTCAGGTGCTCGCTCTGCTATTAAATTTGATGTTTTTTTCTGGGGAAATTGACGAGTGTCGCAATTCGTCGAGAGTAGGATCCGTTGAAATGTCTAGAAAATATTTGATTGTCAGACAGATCAAACAATATGCAAACCGTTCCTATGCTTCCAATAACTTCACGGATCTAGTGGCAGATATGAAAGCATGGTTTGATTACCTCGAAGAATCACTAGCCGCTCGTCAGAAACTGTCGAGAGGACTCGGAGTATGAAAAAGAATTTTACCAGGCTCTTACAAATGATGGGTATCGTGATTGCATGAATCATGACAGTAGCCTATCTGAAAGGGCTCAAAATATAGAGGCCGCATAAGAAGATTTGGTCGTAGGCCATGTGCCATGCAGGACGCCTTGAGGTATGTCAAGGCTTATGACAGTCGTGTGGTTTCTGTTAAGTGGTTGCTTTGTTTTCATAGTTCATTGACCAGATAGATGATCATGGGGTCCCTTTCATTGATTATTCATTATTTACACATACTTGCATTAATTTGGTAGACACTCATATGGTTCCTATCTATGTAATGTTGTATCATACAAAATATATGTATTTGTATATTGACTAGATGGATGATCATGTGGTCCCGCCTGGTCATACAGTATGAAGATATCTTATAGACTGATACGGTATCATATGGTTGTCTTAGATTATACTGTTTGTATTGTTTGTATTACTTTGTATATTTTGGCGTAACAAAAAGTTTGATGATCATGTGGTCCAGCTTTATGTGTATGTATTATATATTAATTGTATAAAAAAAGAAGATCTAACTCCTTTTAACATGTTCTTAATAATAACACAAGTTAAAATAATGTTCCCATCTAATGTTCACATCTAAATGATATCCTAACTTCTAATTTAACACGTCATCAGGTTCACAATAGGGCATTAACTATTTCATTTTCTTTTTTGCAGGAAAACTAGACTCGCAATGACTAAACGTATGCTTTTTGCAAAATCATGTGATCCGTGCACCAAGCCAGTCACATAATTCAGAAGACATGCTAACAGTGCACATATATATTGGTATATGAGTCCTGCTGTTGCATGTGCAAATTGTCATACGGCAGGATATTCTTCTGACAATTTTCATGATGGTCATGAACAAATTCAAGGAGAACCTAAGGCCTTAGCTTTGTATTTGTTGGCGAATGGTTTCTTTCTATTCATCGGCAGGTGCTTAGGCTTGTCATATTTGAATGACCTCCAGAGTTTTGTTGTGGCTGAACATTTGTTTTCCTTGATTAGGAAGAGCTCCTTCTCAAGGAATATGATAGATTAGCTGGATTGGACACCAAAACATCTCATCCAGCAAATCCTCCTTCTTATATTTTAGAATTTCTCCATCAAAATCTTTTTGTGAAACTTCTTTACAATCTTAATGCGGAACTCAACCCGTATTTGGTTGAAATATTGTCAACCTGATGGACCCAGTCCACACCCAAAGGTCATTTTATATCTTGTTTGTGCTATTGCAAATTTCGTATACCCTACCAAATGGGGTCTTTTGCCTAAATTAGTGGGGGAGGACTCTAAGGTGAGGTTCGCACTAGGTGTTCACCCACATCTCTTATATAAAGATATAGTAGAATAACGTTTTCAAGGTTGGTTCGAGAATTTGAGAAACGCCCCTGTGCATTTGCTATGGGAGAAGTTGGACTTGATTTTACCATAACTTGTCGCTGTTCCGTGGATCATAATAGACAAGATTGTGTGAGAGGTAAAATTCTAACTCAACGGTATTTCCTTGAAAAGGCTCTGAAATTGGCGGATCAACTGGCAAAACCTGTTGTCATTCATTGTGGGGACAGAGGTAATTGTTCAGCAGCTAAAGAGGTTCTTCGTGTGTTAATTTCTTTAAGATTAACTCATTTACCCATACATAGGCATTCTTTTATTGGAACCTCTGCAGAATTTGATTCATTGAGTAGCAGTTTGCCAAATTGTTATTTTAGCTTATCTGGGAAATCTACCTCTGACAATTCTCATGTGTAATCACCAAAGACTGCTACTAGTAGCTGATTCCCATTATTGGCCTTTCCCTGGTGATAAATGTCATGGCCCATGGAGGATAGGCGAAGTAGCAAAGGCAGCTTACAAACTTATGGGAATGCCAGCTGACTGATAAAACTCACCAATTTCAAAATTTGCAAATTATATCAAATCAAATGGTAGTCATAGTCAAACCCCGACTTCAGCTAATGAGCACAACCTTTGTGGCGTGCGATGGTCTATTGGTAACGCGCTTGACTATCAATCCTGAAGTCCGGGGCTCAAATCCCGGTCCCTACAAGAACTTTCAGAGACGCTTTTCAGTGTTTCCAACCTGCACCTCCTCTCCACCCAGGGGTTAAAATGGGTACCTGTGAGGGTCACTAGCCAGTACTGCGGCTGCATCATTGCTCCATATGTTCACAGTGCTCAATATTGTAGGCGAATGAATCCATGACAAGGGGAGTAAAAGTACAGTCGGCTGAGCGGTCATTCGGGCTGAAATTAGACTTTAACTAGGTACTGTACTTTTATTACCTCTGTGCCAGCAAATAGTGTACAATATGAAGTTGTAGTATAATCATGTGGTTCACATCAACTTCTGTATTCTATTTTCTAAAAGTTGTTAGGGTTTTATTCTCCAATATCCTTGGTCATATAGCCACGTGGTTCAGTATGTTGTTTGTCCTTGGCATTTTTTATCCTGTCCCTTTGATTACATCTTAGCCAATATACCAGAGTTGTATAATCATGTGGTTCACACTTTGATGTATTGTAGGAGATTTTCTTTCTATTGCAAGGGGGCTAGGGGTGAAAGTAATGGATTTTCCAGTTGGAGATGATGCTACTTCTATTATATTGGAGTTCTAATACCTCTAATTAACATATTAAATTTTAACATACTGATGTTAACCCCTTAAAAACAAAGAAGAGGGTGATATGAGGCTGCATCGTGAGTTCAGAGTTACTCCCTATGGCGAAGTTGATGCTTTTCTGTGTCTCACACCCACACGGAGTCTGAGAAAATCTGTCTATGAAGCTGAAAGTGCCCGGAAAGTAGTCGATACCCACATTCACTTGTGACACGGCTTGTCACAGCGAGTCCGAAAGAGCAAAGCCCGATTGGAAAAGAGCTGTGTATGTGCGGTAAGTGCTTAGTAGATTCCACCAGCATATGAAGATACATTCTATCCGAACATGAATGTAAAAGCACTCGGGGATGCATGATTAGGAGTGACAACTCAGAGAGAAAACCATGAGTAACCGTGTACGGCACTGAGTACGAGGAGGCAGGGAGCGAGTACGACGCATAGCGATGAGCAAACGGAAGTGAATGTGGGCGACGGGCGAAACTCGGGCATGAATACGCCACAGACAGGAAAATAAATAAATAGATAAAAACCAGTATCACAGTAAATCATGATTATTAAAAGGAGTGGCTGTTATAAAACCGCAGGAACGCAGTAAAGCATGCCCAAATTCAAAGCCGTATGAGATACGCAGTCCTTTCCTAAAGTTAACAAATATCGAGGGCTTGGTGCAAAACTTTTCTAACTCCTTCACTTCGTGAAGGAGTTAGAATAGTTTTGCACCAAGCTCTCGATATGCGAATAAAAAGAAGAGACCAGGTGTCCCGCTGCAAGGATATCATTACACATTGTATAAACTGCAGTCGCATATCTGTCCAGGACCCAAAACACTGTACAGTACAGTAACACTCCCCTAAATCGGATAATAAAATAAGTTCCAATGCCAGTCCGTAAAACCGTTAGCTTAAAAATGCAGGGTGAAAGGGACTTTCTGTGTGAATTTCATACTACTGCATGAAGCAGCCACCTGCCTAAAATGTAAACCCGTCTTTGCTAAACTTCCGGTATACATGGAGTTTATTGTACATATATGTTCCCCTCTACCTATTACATTTAAAGTACATTGTATATTGTAGATTCCCCGTCGCTTTCTCTTTAACCCTTTACTCTATAAATACGCCTTTCTGTGCCTATGCACACAGAGTAGACCTAGATCAGACTGCTTCTACCAATGACAAACTCTTGTGTGTTCATCAGCCAGTATAACAACTAATCTAATTAATATTCACGATGTTATAATTGATCACAAGGATATTGATGGAATAAAGGGTTAATATGGCGGAATGTCATCCCGAATTGACGTTAAATTGGATCGGAATTAAGAATATCTAAATTTATCAAACAATTTGTATAACATGCTAATTTAACATTATTTAATCTTTACCTGTTAGGAACCCCTTTTGGCATCTGTTTAAATAGAGGAGACCCAGACCCTATGGAAGCCTCCTGATCAGGGTGTGCAAGCAGGTTTGGTTTTCGAATTATAAGGATCCGATTCTACAGTTTTACCAGGGTCAAAACGATAAAGCACAGTGGCCGGTTCAAATATACACAATTTGCAAAAACGCCACAGCCCATGCATTTCTAAAGGAGATTTACGCTTGACTGTTATCATATTTCATTTCGCCAGCCCTTGAATGAAAAGATTGAGTTGACTGATGCGTGCAAGCAGTGTAGTTACACGTCACAATGTTTTGAAAGGGTCTGCTCTTTTTTCTATTTCAGTATATCTTCAGTAGACTAGAATTTACCCGACATCCCAGTGGGCACTGCTGTTTAATAAATAATGGACTGTTTCAATTTTTGCATTCAGCATTCTATGGGTAAATGACTTTGACCCATTTGCGCACAGAGGATAAGTCCATTTTTTTTATCTAAGGGATGCCTGGCCTAAATTTTTAATTTCATTTCGTTTTATATTGAAATTCCTAACAGCAAACAGTGTAGACTCTGATCAGACGCTGCATGATACGGCGTCTGATCAGACTACATTGTTTGCCTACGTCCCATATATGGGATCGTGGGTTAATCCTGTTGTCAACAGATCCATGATTAAATTTGCAAACAGTTTGGATCCAGATGAGACGTCGAGTAAATCAGCCTCTCATTATTATCTAAACTGTTTGACACCATGTTTGATATTTTGGTAGACAAACTGATTATAGCTTTAATTATGAAAATTAAGAGGGTGAAAATTGTTTTAAAAATAATTTACCTAGCAAACTAAAGGCTTATTTCAAAATATGAAATATGCCGAGATACGAAACCTTATTATTATTTGGTGTACATATTTTGAGTGTGTTTAGTTGATTATTGTTTTTTATAGGCACACTGTCGCTTCTACAACATTTCGGTGATTTAGTGACTTCTCCACTTCTAGCTCATAAAATGAGAAGTATTACAACGAGCACTATTTCAGGCATCGGGGGAGTCGGCAAAAGCGTCTGTCCGGGATTCAAACCCTCAGCAGTCAGGGGGTTAACCCTTTCCTTCATATAAACGCATTTTCACGCATTTGCAAACAGAGTAGATCCAGAGTAGACCTAGATCAGACGGTTCCTATGGGAGCCCTCTGGCCAGGGTCCGCTTTGTTTGTTAATACAAGTTGAATGATCTGTTTCTATACTTTCTAAAACAGCCACATTGTTCCGTCTTCAATATTTCGTTAAAACTACAATGTGGCAATTTTCAGAACGGCGCAGTGAATAACTCACTCTTATCCTCACTACGGCATGATTGCTACTATGCTAAAATCGCTCATGCGCGCGTCGATTCCTCCTCAGTTCTAAAAATAGCGACTAGGGGAAGACCGAAGCGTAACCCTTTATCTAAACTTGCAGCGTCCGAATCTAGGAAACAAAAGAAACTGAGCTATCTGAGTGGTCTGAAAGTAATCAAGATATCTGCTGATACGTTTGTGAGGTGGGAAAACCTGAAGATGGAAGAAAAGTCTTCCCACGTAGTCTGGTGGTGTTCAATTTTTAGAGTACCGGTGGCGTCATGTAATTAGACATTCTATTCATTGTACAAGATTGGGTTAGTACCTTCTGTTTCGGCCTTCCAAAAATCGCATAATTTTGAGAATTGTCCTTGTGCTGTCAAGCAAAGGAAGTCCAGTTACATGCATAAGGATTCTTGAACAATGTGTTAAAAGTACATGTACGAGTCATGCAGGAAACACCGCATACAAAACACACAACCGCCCAAACAGCCCCTCAACGACAAACAGCAAATGTACATGTATATAAAAGACACAAAGACACGCACGGACATAGCAAACAAACAATAGGGGGAAGATGGCAGTACGGCCTTAGAACGGTCAGTGACAAATGTCACTGGGGGTTAAACCGGTTTAAGGGCGCCCAACCTCACACTTATTCCATCCCCATCCTAAAAGACAAACAGTGTAAATAAACGTATCCCCTCTCTGACTTATCTACAACAACCGCGATGGCAAATACAGTGGTAAAGTGCATGTAAAACGAAAACATTTAAGTGAAAACAAACTGTATCCACCTATCGCTAGTGTACTCAATGATTGAGTTGCAATCAGAGTAACTGTGGAAATGTAATAAGGGGTACCCCAAAAACGAGATATCCGACGACCTCCTTCCGTTTCCGGATTGAAGAGGTCGCCTTCATAGTGTACTAAACATTTCTTGTTGGCGTACATGCAAAGAGGCCAGCGTGATTGCCAACTGTAAAAGGGTGGACAACCAGACATTAAGTCATAGGTAATAGGTTCTCTAGCTTCTATGTGGTTCAAATACTTTGAATGGTTAAGTGACTATCTACAGTTCCTTTTATGTACAATGCAATGTTTTCCTACCAAAGTTCTGTTAAAACGATACACCTAATCTACAGGTAGCGAAATTCAAAATAACCATTAACGGAGTATCCACATTTTGTTCTGGTCACACTTTTATAAATACCATTATGAGATAATTTTCACACAACGGCAATGGTTTTAAATTTAAACCCCAGTAAAAGAGTTGGCTTACCAACACTAGACTGCTGCTATAGGAGCTGTCTGCTTAGGGTCTATTATGTTTGCCAATATAAATACAGTAAAACCTCTCTTTAACGGCCATTAACTTGTGTTAATTAGTTGGTATTTAGGACAGGTGACTGCTTAAAACAAGGTAAAAGTAAAACAGAACGCTCCTATAGGAGCGTTCTGTTTTACTTTCACCTTGCTTTAAGCAACCACCTGCATTTAACACAAAATACTTGATGTAATTTAGTGGCCGTTATAGAGAGGTTTTATTGTATGTCTAACATGCTGCTTCAGTTTAAAGTAATGTATCTGTTTACATTTGTAACAAACAAATATTTTACTACATTCAAATAAAATAAATTTATAAAACTATATTTGAAAATTATTAATACTGATCCTGTTGTTTATATTGTGTCTACATATTGTTTCTTACCAGAAGATACCCATATCTCGTACTGTTGAACGTTATTACTTCTAGTTATATTTTCACCAGTTACTGGTAACAATTGTTAGTTCTTCACTGCTATAACGATTTCGTTTCTCTTAGTTCTTTGAATCGCAAACTAACAAGTTTTGCTTTTAAACCATCATCAGTACCTCTGTACTTTGATTCCTACTGTCACGGCTGATAAACTAGGTGTCTATACCGAATAGCTTCTGTACTTCCTTTCCTTTATATTTGACAACGCAGGAGCTACTATAGATATGTCGGCGTTTGGAGTTTTGGACTATGTGGTGTTCCTTGCTACAATCGGAGTATCATTCTCCATTGGAATATTCTTTGGAATTCGGGACAGGAAGAACGATTCACCGTCAAATTATTTTTTGGCTGGGAGAAATTTTAACTTTTTGCCTGCTGCACTTTCATTTGTTGTGACTTTTCAGTCATCACTGATGATTCTAGGAACACCAGTAGACGTATATCTCTACGGCATGGGTTACTGTTACTACTGCATCGGTATATTATTTTCCTATTTATTTGCTGCTGTCTTCGTAGTACCTGTCTTCCACAATCTTCAGGTAACAAGTGTGTACAAATACTTTGAACTTCGCTACGGAAGTAATGAGGTACGTTATCTGGCAGTCGTGTTGGGTATTCTGTATAACATTCTGTATATGTCAATGGTCACATATGGCACATGTGTGGCTTTAGAAGTTGTAATTGATATTCCATACTGGGTCACCATTGTGTTATACACTACAGTAACCACCATCTACACCGCCATTGGTGGTATCAAGGCCGTCATTTGGACTGACGTCTTCCAGCTTATCATCATGGTTACAGGCATAATCGCAGTTCTGATTAAGTCTACAAATGAAGCTGGTGGACCGGAGAACGTATTCCGACTGGCGTCAGACAGATTTAACATGAACGACTTCCGGGTGGATCCGAGAATTCGTTTTCAGTTTTGGAATGTGACACTAGGGTCTATAAGCAGCTACCTGTTCTTTACATTAACACAGGCAAGTATACAGCGAATTAACTCAACTCCGACAATTCGATCAGCAAGGCTCCTCTTCATAATCTCAGCACCACTATATTGCGCATTTTTGGTTATGACGGCTGTTGAAGGTGCGACAATATTTGCCTACTATGACAATAAAGGATGTGACATCTATGCGTCTGGTGTGTTGAAAAACGTTAATGAAATCATACCTATGACAATACTAGAACTCTTTCGAGACACTCCAGGTTTACCAGGTTTATTCATAGCTTCACTTTCCAGTGCCGCTCTCAGTACACTTTCTTCGTGTTTAAGCAGCCTCTCAGCAATCACTTACGAAGACGCCATGAAGGTCAAATATCCTAACATATCAAACTCGAAGGCAACAAGACTCTCAAAACTAGTGGTCATATTCTATGGTTTCGTTGCCATGGCGCTGGCTGTATTGATGTCACGTGTTCCAGGGACGGTCACAATGTTGTATAGTTTATTCATCGGAGGAATAGACGGACCAGTTGCCGCGTTGTTTTTGCTTTCATTATTTCTCAGTAAAACTACAACAAAAGGTCTGCTGATTGGTGGATTTTTCGGAGCTGCCGTTTCAGAGTGGTTGGCTGTGGGGAAACTATTTGCTAACCTACCGCCACATCCGACTCTACCCGCAGGATCTACCGAGAATTGTCCCGCCACGGAGGTGTATGTCAATTACACGACTCTCAACCAAACCTACCACAGTATGGCCAATTCTACATGGTCAACTATATCTACTGTTACAAAAGCGTCAACAACCGAGAAGACTCTATTTCAGGAAGATCTTTCAAATATGCAACAGATGTTTTCTGTTTCGTATGTGTTCATATCGTTCATCGGTTTCGTCGTTACGTTGGTGCTTGGGGCTCTCGTAAGTCTCTGCACTAAACCACCATCCCATGTTGATCAAAGGTGTCTATATAGATTTAATAAATTAGAAAAGACAAACGATATCGAAAATGAACAATATAAAGCGGCATCTTTGGATGAAAAATTCAATCTGATGACCGAAGTGACTGATACATGTATAACATAGTGCTACTGGTATGCTGTGTCTGCTTAACGTTACTTATATCACATATTATGTTTAAAATACATATATATATATATATATATATATATATATATATAATCAAAATTTACAATATGTAACTGTTAAAAAAGTATCACTACAATGTACGTATATCTAGAGACACACGTGGCTCATGTGCTTGCTTAATGCAAGCCTTATGGGAGCATAAGTTGTGAATCTGAACAATTGTACTGATTAGAAATCTGATGACTCGAACCTCTCTTATCTTGAAGTAATTTGTATGGTACATGGAAGTTCGAGATGTCGAAAGTTGAACTGCATGAATGCTTACTGCAGGTGTTTCATCCTACATAATTAAGACCAAGATTTAGAAATGTTTTTGATGGTCGCTTTAGAGGGAGTTTACTGTTTATAGATAGATAAATATTTATTTCAGTATAGGCATATGTACAGATTAGATACATAGACAAACATTGGATAGTGTTAGGATGTTTCCCCACCCACTTTGATTACATGCTACGATTTCAAAACAGGCAAAATAATGGCAAGTATATTGTTCAAAATTAACATGTATTTACCTGAGATGAAGTACTTCAATCATTATTAGACTTTAACTTCTTTAATTTAATAGAATTATTCCTCATTTTAATAAGTTTAGATTCACTCAGAACAGGTTTGTGTTTCCCGCCATGGTGCCACCTATCTCGTGACGTAATGACCGTTATTGACCGTTATTTTTAGCATTGCGGGAAACCCTTGTCTTGTTTATATCACATGACATTTTTTAGACCGAATTTTGAAAGTAAAGACAGAAGGAAATAGATAGATGATACAGATTGAAACAGAGCGATAATGATCAGCTTTACTTCATTGAGGAATTAACTTAACCATGAATTATAATAATGCCAAAGGTAAAATGTTTATACATTTATATTGTTATAGTTTCACTTTCAGTTGGAAAGTAAAAGTACTTGTATGATGAAAGAAAAGGGAAATCCAGATAATTAAAATATTTAAATATATTTTATGTTTTTGTCAACTCTATCGGCAAGCCTAACAATATGCATACATGAACAATAAACCATGCCTATTTCATCATTCCTAGGATAACACAATACTCAGGGAGCCAGTAGTGCCTACCGTGCACCCCCCCCCCCCTAGACTTTTTTTCATGGGTACCAAAATGTTCAGAAAAGTGTCCTGAATCAGAATCGCGAATGTACTCCAACTTAAATTCTTTTAGGCTATGTGTATTTTAACCGTTTCCATGGCAACCCCCCAGTTTTCGTAATGATGACCCATACCTACAAATTCGCCCATATCACAGCCAGTTTTTGTCCTAAAACTATAAAACTGGTACCAAATGGAAGATAAGACATTGTGCTTTTATTCTAACTTGTTTTTTTAATTAACTTATTTGCATACTCATGAATATTAATGAGAACATTAAAATTAGTAAAAATAAGTATAAAAATAACGTAAACCTTTCATTTTTTTATCCTACAAATATCAGAAAATAACTTCAAATGCGGTTTAACATGATGACGAAACACTCAGGAAACAAAATATCCAATTTGAGGACCATAGAATTAATTTTAAGCACCATTTTCACCGTTTCCATGGCAACACCCTAGTTTTCGTAATGATGGTCCGTACCTGCAAAATCGTCCATATCACAGCCAGTTTTTGTCCAAAACCCATAAAACTGGTACCAAATTGGAGATAGGACATTGTGCTTTTATTCCCAGTTTTTGTTTTAAATTACCTTATTTGTATACTCATGAATATTAATGAGAACATTAAAAATAGTAAAAACAATATAGAAATAACGTAAATAATGTAAACTATTCACTTTTTATCCTACAAATATCAGAAAACAATTTCAAATGCAGTTTAACCTGATGACAAAATCCTCGGAAAACAAAATATTAAATTTGAGGACCAAAATTTTAACTCTAAGTAACTTTTTAACTGTTTCCATAGTAACCATTCATTTCACTCTGTTCACACAGTTTTGTTAGTCGACACCTACCTGCAAAAATCTTCCATATCACAGGAAGTATTTGTGCTAACTGCATAAAACTGGTACCAAATTAAAGCTAAGACAGTGTGCTTTGGTTTAAAAGCTATAATTCGGAATTACCTTATTTGCATACACATGAATATTAATGAGAATAATTAAAAAATAGCAAAAAAATACAGAAATAACGTAAACCTCTCAATTTTTATCCTACCAATATCAAAAAACAACTTCAAATGTAGTTTAAAATGATGACAAAATACTCAGAAAGCTAATCATCTTAATTGATACCCAAACAATGAACTGTAAGTAAGATTATAACGGTTTCCATGGTAACCGATCCTTTCACAAATTTTGGAAATTTGACATCCAACTGTAATACTCCGCTAGATCTCGGTTATTTTTGATGAATCATGAAATCATTTGTTACAAACATAGATATGAGGCATTGTTTTAATAGTAAATATTACTTTTCTGATATAAACTAATTTGCATATGTATGAATATTTATGAGAACAGTAATAGATGTTGAAATTTTCGACAGACACCAGTCTTTCTCTTATAAAGCAAACAAATATGGAAAATGGTTAGCTAAAGTTTACTATGATCACTGAATATCACCAAGATTATTAGATAAATAAATTTGGGACACATTATATAGCACTGATGGTGATATATCTGTTTCCTAGGCAACCATTCTAACCTCATTGTTCATATTACAGAGTGTTTACATACCTGCAACATACAAAGATATTGCTGCCTTCTTGGGCGATAATTATAAATGATATAAACATATACCCGGTAGTTGATGTATGAATCTTAATGTTAGGTTCACTTTATGCAAATTACCTTATTTGCATCATCATGAATATTAATTAGTGATAAGAAAACAAAGAGAAACAATATTGAAAATAACATGTTTCGCAGTATGCCGAGCACAACATTACACCATTCTCCAAATATAGCTTGCAATGATAAATGTACCTTTTGGTGATAAATAAATGAATTTCAATTCTAAAACTGTCTAAAAGATGTTAAAGGGCATGTATACATCTAGTAAAGGGTTAATCCCACTCTCTGCTTTAAAACACCTTTACAGAAAGCTTCTTTGAGTATGCCGACTCAGCAAAAATAGATGAATGATATCTCACTTAACCCTTTACCAGCTGAATATTCATGTTAGAAATAATGACATCATGGGTATTTATCAGCTAATTTATAAATTGAAGGTCTGACTCTCAGAGCATACCTTAATTAGAGGCTAAAATGGAACAGTTTATATTGGATCTTCTCAGGTAATACTCTGATAAGAGCTAGGTCAAGATGATAACATTGCTGTTGAATGTCTGTGGAGCATACCCTTATTACAGGCCATAATGTAATCATATCTGTTGATTGACTGGCAGAGTTACATGTTGACAACCATTCTTCTCTAAAACAAGGGGAATGTCTGGGTCGGGGAAGAGATCTCTTCCAAAGTATCAACTGGTAAATAACTCTTCAGATGTGCTGTATTAAGCAGGCCCTACAAGGGTGTAATGTTCCCATATCAGCATTGCGAAGTGCATCTGTTGGCTTATCTTCACACTTCTCCTTAATCTTAAACAATACCAATTCATTCACAGTGTGAAATCTTAGGTTGCCATACATTGCACACGTAAATTAATCCAAGTCTTGCACAAGATCTCCAGACACATCCCAAGAGTTGCCCAAACCTGCTAATGGTTTTATAAACATTGGTTTCTTTTCAATGGTTTTAGTGGGTGTCAAATGTTCTCAGCCATTGAATGCACTTGTAGAATCACAGCCACAGTACAAATGGAGACCCAGAAGTGCTGATCGGTAATCTTCTGTGTATGCTTGGGCAACTTCTCACATGTTTATTATTTTTTGATGATTGCCTGAGCCAGTATCAAACAAGACAGTAACACCTTCAAACCAGTTAAGGTAATACAGAAGAATGAAGAATATATCACTGTCTGAAGTTCGAAGATGAACAGTTTTGTAGCCTTGTTCATTTGCATGCTTGGTGTAAATAATGATCCTTGCTTCAGTTTCTTCCTGTGTTGAATTCAGGGCATCAAGACTGTTTCTCACTGTTGATATACCATAATCTGGCGAGAACTGGTTAGGCTCACCGACATAGTTGTGAAAAAATATTTCTGCCTTGCAGCTTCTAATCGTAAGGAATCAAGGAATTGTAGCAATTATTAGTGGTTCACAAAGACCCAATATGCAGATTGATATGGTGAGACAGACAAATCAAAGGGTCTTAAAACACATCACAGGATTACCAGTTCTCGACAGATGATGGTATATCAAAAGTCGAAACAGTCTTGAAACCCTGAATTCAACACAGGCTTTATGGGCTTTAAAATCACTGACACTTTAAAAACAATAACAGAAGATTGTTTGGGGTATCATAAGTACTTGGCTTTCAACAGTTACCATGGAAGCAGTACATGGTCATTTTGGTAACAGTTTTAGATATAAAATTTATTTATTCATCATCAAAAGGTACATTTATTATTGCAAGCTATACTTGGAGCATGGTGTAATGTTGTGCTCGGCATACTGCGAAACATGTTATTTTCAATATTGTTTCTCTTTGTTTTCTTATCACTAATTAATATTCATGAGGATGCAAATAAGGTAATTTGCATAAAGTGAACCAAACATTAAGATTCATACATCAACTACCGGGTATATGTTTATATCATTTATAATTATCACCAAAGTAGGCCGCAATATCTTTGTATGTTGCAGGTATGTAAACGCTCTGTAATATGAACAATGAGGTTAGAATTGTTGCCTAGGAAACAGATATATCACCATCAGTGCTATATAATTTGTCCCAAATTTATTTATCTAACAATCTTGGTGATATTCAGTAATCATAGTAAACTTTAGCTAACCATTTTCCATATTTGTTTGCTTTATAAGAGAAAGACTGGTGTCTGTCGAAAATTTCAACATCTATTACTGTTCTCATAAATATTCATACATATGCAAATTAGTTTATATCAGAAAAGTAATATTTACTATTAAAGCAATGCCTCATATCTATGTTTGTAACAATTGATTTCATGATTCATCAAAAATAACTGAGATCTAGCGGAGTATTACAGTTGGATTTCAAATTTCCAAAATTTGTGAAAGGATCGGTTACCATGGAAACCGTTATAATCTTACTTACAGTTCATTGTTTGGGTATCAATTAAGATGATTTGCTTTCTGAGTATTTTGTTATCATTTTAAACTACATTTGAAGTTGTTTTCTGATATTGGTAGGATACAAAATTGAGAGGTTTACATTATTTCTGTTTTTGTTTGCTATTTTTTAATTATTCTCATTAATATTCATGTGTATGCAAATAAGGTAATTCCGAATTATAGCTTTTAAACCAATGCACACTGTCTTAGCTTTAATTTGGTACCAGTTTTATGCAGTTAGCACAAATACTTCCTGTGATATGGAAGATTTTTGCAGGTAGGTGTCGACTAACAAAACTGTGTGAACAGAGTGAAATGAATGGTTACTATGGAAACAGTTAAAAAGTTACTTAGAGTTAAATATTTGGTCCTCAAATTTGATATTTTGTTTTCTGAGGATTTTGTCATCAGGTTAAACTGCATTTGAAATTGTTTTCTGATATTTGTAGGATAAAAAGTGAATAGTTTACATTATTAACGTTATTTCTATATTGTTTTTACTATTTTTAATGTTCTCATTAATATTCATGAGTATGCAAATTAAGTAATTTAAAACAAAAACTGGGAATAAAAGCACAATGTCCTATCTCCAATTTGGTACCAGTTTTATAGGTTTTCGACAAAATCTGGCTGTGATATGGACGATTTTGCAGGTACGGACCATCATTACGAAAACTAGGGTGTTGCCATGGAAACGGTGAAAATGGTGCTTAAAATTAATGCTATGGTCCTCAAATTGGATATTTTGTTTCCTGGGGGTTTCGTCATCATGTTAAACCGCATTTGAAGTTATTTTCTGATATTTGTAGGATAAAAAAATGAAAGGTTTACGTTATTTATATACCTTTTTTACTAATTTTAATGTTCTCATTAATATTCATGAGTATGCAAATAAGGTTATTAAAAAAACAAGTTAGAAATAAAAGCACAATGTCTTATCTTCCATTTGGTACCAGTTTTATAGTTTTAGGACAAAAACTGGCTGTGATATGGACGAATTTGTAGGTATGGGTCATCATTACGAAAACTGGGGGGTTGCCATGGAAACGGTTAAAATACACATAGCCTAAAAGAATTTAAGTTTGAGTACTTTCGCGATTCTGATTCAGGACTCTTTTCTGAACATTTTGGTACCCATGAAAAAAAGTCTAGGGGGGTGCACGGTAGGCACTACTGGCTCCCTGACTACAAGAAGGGAACTGAATTTCTTATATCCACTGTGGTGTTGATGATGCAGGTATATGTAATGTATTATGACAATGTAACAGCAGGTATTGACAAGATCAATATATTCTGCTTGACCCTTATCCCTGACTCGCATTTGCAATCAGGTTGAATCCAGGAGAGATGCCGAGTAATTCGGTGTCTCAACTTGACCGAAACTGTTTGACACGCATTCATTAGTTTCTAAAAGATTAGTTTAAACATATTTATTTCAGAAATAACAGAGTTTCACAAGTTTCTATATAGCACTTGTGGATTTGATCGAAAGCAACATACATGCTTCTTGAGATCCACTCATTGTCGTATTTACACTGATATCGTGGATATGTTACATGTATATAAGTAACGCAACAAGACAGTAACATATGTTGGCGATATCTGAATTATTAATACGTATACCTTCATTTGGTCAAGTGAATATAATATATTCTGAAAGTGGGTGATCTGTCGAAAACAAAAGTAGCAATTCCAAAAGAGAATATTGCAGACTCGGTTTTAATGAGTCTGTTCATGAGTACTAATTAAAAGTGCAACACTACTTACAACACTACTTACGCCCCTATCACCGACTAAAGCGGTATTCAATTTTCACTACCCAGTCCATATTCGACGTAGAAAAGGTACACCTCGGTTCATATTCTACGTAGAATATGGACTTCCCTTCCGTGGAATATGGACTCCCGTCATAGAATACAGTAAAACGTCTCTATAACGGCCACTAAAATACATTAAGTATTTTGTGTTAAAGGCATGTGGCTGGTTAATGCTAGGTGAAGGTACTTTCACCTTGCTTTAACCAGCCACCTGCCCTAAACTAATTAACACAATTAGTTGCCGTTATAGGGAGGTTTTACTATATGTAATCCCCTTGGGAGTACTTTTTCTTCAAGCCATTTATTTTCTATATAAGGTAAATAAAGTTTAATCAACACATTCTATTAATAATCGACAGTATGTAACACAATTGCTAGTTAATCACATTGATGTTTTGACCAGCATTGGCATTTGTCACTGACCATTCCAAGACGGTACTCTCATATTTCTCCTAGCAAAGGTTTGTTCTTTTCATTTTTTGGTGTGTGAAATAATTCGGTGTTATAGCTCGTCCATTTCAAAAAGGTAGTTAAGGTACTGTTATCGTCGACAACGTCGGCGTCTGTCGTCGTCGTGAAAAATAAACTAACCTTGGCGATAACGTCTTAAATATTCATTCTAATCTAATGAAACGTAATGTAAATTCTGAAAGGAGGTGATCCCCCGAGAGCAAAAATTGCAACACAAAAAGAGAAAATTGCAGTTTTATTGAGTCTGTTCATGAACAGTAATTGAAAGTGCAACACTTTTTCACCGTCATAAGGGTTATAATATGATAAAGGGCCATTACTCTATAAGGCTTTTTAACAAAAAGTTTCCCCAGAAATAACAGTAAAATAACCGTAACTTCTTTACATTACGATATAATCTCATGAAAGTTCACGTGCCTGTTTACCATTACAAGGGCTATAATATGTCTATGGACCATAATTCTTTTCGTCAAATTATTTCCCATTACAAACGAGTACTGGATTTCGCATAGTATGATTACGGTGTGCTTGTTTATATTTTTAATGTGTTTGTATGCCCTTTTCTTCTCCTGTTAGTTTGTGCTGTTGGAGTGTTGTCTAATGTGTATGCTGTCTCCTGCATAATCCTATATATTTACATTTAGATACATCTCTTTCCTAAATGTATGCTTGGTACTGGAAATTATATTTCTTTAATTCCGAATAAACCGCAGTTGTCAAAAGGCTGGTGGCATTGTTTGATTCGGGTCTTCCTTAAATGTTTTGTCATCTTAATGGAACTTAACCATTCGCTTGCTAATCGCGTCAATATACCTACCTGTAAATAGTGAAGACCCAGATGAGACAGCTCCTGCAGGAGCTGTCTCATCAGGGTCTGCACTATTTACAAGTTGATTGTGCAACCAGTGCACTCCACAGCAGTGATTGCACAGCGAAATACTTGTACACAGTGAAGATATATATAATTATACAACAGGGCATGGGAAAAGAAGGAGAAATGTATTTTAAAATTCAGCAAGCGAAGGGTTAAGAATAGAAATATCTGAGTCTCTGCTACAGTAGGAAAACTGTATTTCTTACCGCTTCAGCGAAATGGAATTTAAAGTCAGGATATTTGCAATCAGTTTGAATCAGATGAGATGCCATGTAACTGGCTGTCTCATAAGGATCCAACTTGTTCGACACTCTGATAATGACTATGAATAGAAATTCCAGAAATACGCACTCTGAGATGTGCAACAAACCAGAATATTAGCAGACAAAAAAGACTTCAGTATCGAAAATATGGAACGGTCGCTTGGTAAGGCTACAAAGCCAAGAGATGTTGGCTCAATTCCCCGCTCCAATAGTTTTTGGATGAGACTTGAAACCGAGGTCCATGTCTCCGTATAACCTTTCTGTGTTGGCGAGACGTTACACCAAACTCAAGCAAACAAGGTTTCGAAAATGTTAAATGATGACGACCCCTTCACTAAATAGCATGGCTATGATTAGCTTCAACATGTCTTACCTATACTTGGTAGCTCGTAAAGTCAAAGAGTCTCACCTTGTCGGTCTTTCAGAATTTTTATATTTATCAAAACTCTTTCGCCGATTTGGCAAATGTATTGTAGACGAAGATTTCGACGGTTCTGTTACTTAAGTTATCCGCCGATGGACTTCCCCTTGTTTTTTTCCCTCAAAATTTGGCTTCTCCGGATCATAACTTCCAAAGTATAAAAGCTATTGACTTCAATCACCATATACATATAGACCACACTGACCAAAAGTAAAGTGCACAATGTCCATAACACTCTCTTCGGTATTTTTGGAGTTATTGACCTTTGCTATTTTTGTCATAATTTGGCTTGTCCGAATCATAACTTTAAACGTATAAAAGCTAGTGACTTCAAACTTCATATACAGATAGATCACATTGACCACAAGTGCAGTGAATGAATACCATAACTCTATTTTCAATATTTTAGGAGGTATTGCCCTTTGTTGTTTTGTTCTCAAATCATGCTTGTCCGGATCATAACTTTCAAAGTGTAAAAGCCATTGACTTCAAACTTCACATACAGATAGACAGCACTGACCACAAGTGCAGTGCACAAGGTTCATAATTCTGTTTTCATTTTTAATGGAGTTATTCCCCCTAATTACTTTTTAGAAGCAATTTTTTGTCTGGAGTAGAACCTCTCAGGTACTGTAGGCACAATTGTGTATTTCTATATAAGGCTAGAGGGTAATGAGAGGATATGCAGCCAACAAGGATTGTAATTGTAAATTCATTTTAAGGGAGTATACCCTTAGTTACTTTTCAGAAGCAATTTTTGTCTAGAGCAAAACATCTCAAGTATTGTAGGCACAACTGTGAATTTCTATATATGGATAGAGGGTGATGAGAGGATGTGCAGTCAACAAGGATTGTAATTTTAAATTCATTTTAAGGGAGTTATTTCCCTTAGTTACTTTACTCTGGAGCATAACTTCTCAAGTAGTGTAGGCACAGCGGTCAAGCTTGATATATGGATAGAGGGTGATAAGAGGATGTAGCTCTAAATTTATCTATGAGGGAGTTATTCCCCTTTGTTACTTTTCATAACAATTTGTGTAAGGTTTATAACTTCTAACAAGTTGTTTGTAGTATTGTGGAATTTTAAACATTGATAGAGTTTGAGAAGAGGAAGTTCAGTTAACAAGGATAGTAATTCTAATTGCATTTTAGGGAGTTATTTTCCTTTTTGTACTTTGCGATATATATCATCATTTTGTCCATAATGTAACTTCGCAAGTAGTTTATTTGATTGCCTCTTGTATTGAAGTCATTGAATCTTGTGACAGGATGATGGACGGGGTATCAATCACCTTTAGTGATAGGTCTAGTTGATTCTGTCCATGAATATCAATGAGGTAATACAATCTTGAATAAATGTTAAACAGGGAAAGGGTTAAGGGGTAGCCACCTCGGTTACTGACTAGAGAATAAATATAAGGCGTGTGCGTATGAATAATTTTATATAGGAGGATAAGCTTATGTTTTCGCCTTCAATACTGAAGTGATTCCCAGCCATATTTTTGTCAAGATTTGTAACGGAAATGAGTTTAGTTGCCCCAGTAACAATTCTGGCCGCCTCATGGTGGATCATGTCAAGTTCACACTTTTCTTTCGTTGTACAATTGACCCAAACAACATCTTAATAGGAGAGCAGGGGTCTAATTAAACTTAAATATACATGTATTATTTCGAGAAATGTCCTGTCCAATATAACTTTTAATTTACGCATTATCAATTTATGTTTACTCTACTCCAAGCTTTTGATTTGATGTATTTAATAAGAGAGTGCCAGTGTTGCGGGGTTCTTTTTTTTACAAAGGTGAAATGTTGGCACATTTAAACGTCAGGATGGCGCCACTGACCTCTCAGGTCAGAAATAAAGAATTTAAAAGAATAACTGAATACCAAAGTGTGATTAAACTGTATTCTAAGTAAACAATATAATCTAAGAAACATGAAAAACAATATTTACACAATATGTACACCAGAGCCAAAAAGGAAACAAGCTGTAGTTCTAATTCAAATGAGCAAAAATAATTTACTAAACGTGCAACAGCCTGTTGCTAAAAATAGAAGAAAATGGCCAAAAATGGAACTAGGTAATAATTGAGCTTTTAATTGTGTGATTCTCTCCACTAATAATTTTGGAACAATAAATTTTACAAACTAATCAAGTATTAATTGCCAAATTCAAATATTACCAAGGTTTTACTAAGTAGCAGTAATGTATAATTATGCTAAATAGTAATACCAAACGTTACCTTCCTAGAGGTAAGAGCAGATCTTTTCAGGTGGCTTCAGTCTGAAGAAAATGCCTGAGGCGCTCAACAGCCTCTCTTACATAGGCAAAAGTTACATGACCTAAGCAAAGCTATCTGTTTGGCTGGCTGTAAGATCTCACTAAATCTCACATTAAATTGTTTTTCTTAAGACTAATGCAATTAAATCTAATTTACACCAATATAAACTTATTTTACATCAATATAACCAAATATGAGTGCCAAATTGCAATAGAAAAAGTACAAAAATGAGTCATGCAGAAAACACTACATACAGAACAAACAGTCGCCCGAACAGCAACACAAGGAAACAGCAAATGTACATAACTATAAAAACATCAAGAGACGCACAAAGACAAAACAAACACACAATAGGGGGAAGATGGAAGTACCGCCTTGGAACGATCAGTGACAAAAGTCACTGGGGGGTTAAACCGGTTTATGGGCGCCCAACCTCAAACTTATTCCATCCCCACCCTAAAAGACAGTGTAAATAAACGTAACCCCTCTCCGACTAATCTACAACAACCGCGATGGCAAATACAGCGGTAAAGTACATGTATAACGAAAACATTTAAGTGAACAAACTGTATCCACCTATCGCTAGTGTACTCAATGATTGAGCTGCAAACAGAGTAACTATAGAAAAGTAATAAAGGGTACGACAAAAACGAAATACTACAGATATCCGACGTTCTCCTTCCGTTTCTGGATTTAAGAGGTCGCCTTCATAGAGTACTAAACCTTTGTTGTCGGCGTACATGCAAGAGGCTAGCATGATTGTTAACTGTAAAAGGGTTGACAACCAAACATGCAGTATGTTGTAGTAGAAAGTCATTTAAGGAAAACCCTTTTAGTCTAAGTCTGTAGCTCCTAGGCTCCAGACCCATTTACTCAGGAATATCATTAATTACACAATATAGAAAATCTCAATAATTCTAGAAAACAGGCAATCCTAAATCTAGCATATTCATAAACCCTAAGAACATATTTCCAGAATTTATACTGACTTATTGATTGTAAAAATAGCAAAACCAAGTGCCTTTCGGGCTCTGTAACCCCTAATGGCGGCCATTACAATAAGGGCACCTGCTGCCAAATATTCCAATAAATGCAAACTATAGCTCTCTATAACCTGGTTCTGTTAAAGTAATATGTCTAAACCATTCAATAACAAGTATCTACATATCAACCATACAAAATAGATCAAACTAATATCAAACATGTCAGAAATGACATTTGTTTGGGTCTAGATGGGAAGTAGATCAACTTCCCAAAATGTAAACAAATAGTATGGCTAAATACCCTAATTATAGATAATGACACTTCACATACAAGAAGTTTCCTTACTAAGACAAACCAAAATAAGTAACAGATTTTAGAGAATTTCTATTTAAGAGTGTACATGTATTTCCACTCTGGGTGATATCTGTCTATATAAGCTATATAGAAGGAAATGACATCAGAGCAAAAATCATATTCCAAGCTCAAAACACATTAATTTTACCAAATATACAAAGTATCAACCACGTAAATGCGTTTCGTATCTTTCAACACTAAGATCTGTATCCAGTCTAACTCATAATTTGCATAATGGTAAAATTTATCGCTAAACAATAGCTAAACAGATCCACAGAGCTGTTCAAGTAAGGCAACTCAGCTCCAATTTTACAACACCAGGAACCGTCGTTTAATAGATTGATACCGATGTGTCTATGTGACTCGATTTCAGCAATATCTTTATTAAGCATTGTGTACGGGATTATTTGCTTTCAGTGACCTTAATGATGATTTGGTCTTTGATTAAATTGTCTCTGATTAAAGAAAACGAGCCAAGTGTCTGCCCATTTTGTTATTTTGTCAGTTCCACAGTCCAATATATGTGTAGCAGTATCAGCTTGCTCAACTATTAGGTATAGACTTGTATCGTCGGTAAATACACGAATTATAGAATTTATATCAATCACGGTGTCATGGACATGATTTAGAAGTAACATATAATAATATCGGCATTTGCATGTATCCAGTTAGGCATGAAGATTGATCAGCTTGGATATAGTCAAAATTACACACGATCGCAATAAGAGCAGCCAGTATTTTCACTGTGGAATAGGAGTCCGACATAAAAATATAAATAAATAAACCGACATATCGCGCACCCATGTAATTATAAAACATATAACTACTTAATATTCATAATGGCATTACGTCTTGCATGGATATTCAAAGAGGTAAAGGGTTAACTAAATAGTGTATTCAGTATCAAATGGATTACATTTACTGTGTTAGAGGATATTATACGACAAACTGTACATCCCCTCATCATAGAGGTATTATATGAGCCTATGAACTGGGTCTATTCTGTTTGCTAATGTCAGTACAATCCTTTCTCGCATTTACCCACATCCTTCTATCCGCGACTTCATTAGCATTTGCAAACGGCTTGAATACAGATACGACACCGAGTAAATCTGCGTCTCATCAGGATCCAAGTTGTTTGACACTCGGTCAATTGTTTCTTACTAGATCAATAGTTTCTTACTAGGTCAATAGTTTCTCACTAGGTCAAAAGTTTCTCACTCGGTCAATAGTTTCTCAAAAGCCTGTCAGTGATCGAATTGGGAGTATTCAGTATTTCAACAGATTAGATTGACATCATTTTAATTAGTTATTAAAAGTGGAGACATATATTATTGTGTCACACCTTATCGCACAATTATTCAGTGAAGTATCGCTAATGCTACCATATACTTGATTACTTCTTTACTCCTTAAACACGCCTTTCTATGTCAAACAGAATAGCCCCAGATAATATGGCTCATACAGTAGCCATCTTATCAGGGTCTGCTCTGTTTGTCTATGATATAACATAAATATAATACTATGGGAGCCGTCTGATCTTGGTCTTCTCTGTTTGCAAATGCGTCAAAACACGTTTATATGAAGGAAAGGGTTAAGCCGATGCTAGGGGGCTTGAGCAGTGTTGCACTTCAATAACTGCTCATGAACAAACCCAATAAAACCGAGTCTGCAATTTTTTGTGTTGCAATTTTTGCTTTCGGAATTGCTTCAGAATTTAAGTCGCTGTAGCTAAATCAGTGACCGTAACCACTCGATCATAAATGGCCCACATGTGTATTAGTCAGGTTGATCACGTAAACAGATATAAGAAATCGTGCTTTGCAAAATTGTTTGGATGTGAAATCATATGGATCTCATTCTACAGTATCCACCATGGTTAAGACTTTCTGTATCGTTAACTTTCCACCTTTTTACGCCCTTTCAAAAAGAGTAGACCAAGTTCAGACGGCTCATATAGGAACCGTCTGATTATGGTCTGCTCTGCTTGCTTATAAAAATTTGAAGATATGATATCCAGTTTCTGTCATGGCCAAAATACCGGAGTTAATGTGTCATAATTAAACAATTAAACCAATTAATATTCATGGGGTCATTACTTCATACACGTATATTATTCATGGAGTAGGGGGTTAATGCAGGGGATAGATAGACAGAAAATGTCCTAGCTTTCTACATTACTTTTTAACCGACATCAAGCAATCACGTGCCTATAAGGATCTGTAGTTTTCCTTACTAAATGTTCTGTCAAGATAGATTGTACAGTATGGTGTGTCTCTCCTTGGCACAAACACTATTTCAGTTTGACGCAGTCATCGTACTAACCATTATCCCGCAGTAACAAAAATAATGTCTGCTCAAATTGGGATCTCGTTTAATTTTGACTATTTCCGATTCAATCAAGTTTTCACAAAAGGATCGAACGTGTGTCAAACAGTTTGTAAATGCCAGTCTAGTCACAGTGCGACAATGGTTAAAACTGCTGCAACCAGCTTACAATGTTCACGGGTCATCGACGTATTTTTTTACTGTTGTCACGGCTGATGAAATATGTGTCTGTACCGAATAATTTCTGTACTTCATTTCATTTCTTTTTTGACAACGTAGGAGCTTACACAGACATGTCGGCGTTTGGAGTTTTAGACTATGTGGTGTTCCTTGCTACAATCGGAGTATCATTTTCCATTGGAATTTTCTTCGGAATTCGGGACAGGAAGAACAATTCACCGTCAAATTATTTTTTGGCTGGGAGAAATTTTAACTTTTTGCCTGCTGCACTTTCATTTGTTGTGACTTTTCAGTCGTCTTTGATGATTCTAGGGACACCAGTAGATGTCTATCTCTACGGCATGGGCTACAGTTACTACTGCGTCGGTGTGGTGTTCGCGTATATATTTGCTGCAGTCTTTGTAGTACCTGTCTTCCACAATCTTCAGGTAACAAGTGTGTACAAATACTTTGAACTTCGGTACGGAAGTAATGAGGTACGTTATCTGGCAGTCGTGTTGGGCATTATGTTTAACATTCTGTATATGTCAATAGTCACGTATGGCACATGTGTGGCTTTAGAAGTTGTAATTGATATTCCATACTGGGCCACCATCGTGTTATACACTACAGTAACCACCATCTACACCGCCATTGGTGGCATCAAGGCCGTCATTTGGACTGACGTATTCCAGCTTATCATCATGGTTACAGGCATAATCGCAGTTCTGGTTAAGTCTACAAATGAAGCTGGTGGACCGGAGAACGTATTCAGACTGGCGTCAGACAGATTTGACATGAACGACTTCCGGGTGGATCCGAGAATTCATTTTCAGTTTTGGAATGTGACACTAGGGTCTATAAGCAGCTACTTGTTTCATACATTTACACAAGCAAGTATCCAGCGAATTAACTCAACTCCGACAGTTCGATCAGCAAGGCTCCTCTTCATAATAGGAGCACCACTTTATTGTGCATTTTTGGTTATGGCGGCTGTTGAAGGCGCAACAATATTTGCCTACTATGATAACAAAGGATGTGACATTTATGCGTCTGGTTTGTTGAAAAACGTTAATGAAATCATACCAGTAACAATACTGGAACTATTTCAAGACACTCCAGGTTTACCAGGATTATTCACAGCTTCTCTTTCCAGTGCCGCGCTCAGCACACTTTCTTCGTGTTTAAGCAGCCTCTCAGCCATCACTTACGAAGACGCCATAAAGGTCAAATATCCAAATATATCCAACTCAATGGCAACAAGACTCTCAAAACTAGTGGTCATATTCTATGGTTTCGTTGCCATGGCGCTGGCTGTATTTATGTCACGTGTTCCAGGGACGGTCACAATGTTGTATAGTTTATTTATCGGCGGATTAGACGGACCAGTTGCCGCGTTGTTTTTGCTTTCATTGTTTCTCAGTAAAACTACAACAAAAGGTCTGCTGATTGGTGGATTTTTCGGAGCTGTTGTTTCAGAGTGGTTGGCTGTGGGGAAACTATTTGCTAACCTACCGCCACATCCGACTCTACCCGCAGGATCTACCGAGAATTGTCCCGCCACGGAGGTGTATGTCAATTACACGACTCTCAACCAAAGCGTCCACAGTATCGCGAATTCTACATGGTCAAATATATCTACTGTTACCAAAGCGTCAACAACCGAGAAGACTCTGTTTCAGGAAGATCTTTCAAGCATGCAACAGATGTTTTCTGTTTCGTATGTGTTCATATCGTTCATTGGTTTCGCTGTTACGTTGGTGCTGGGGGCTCTCGTTAGTCTCTGCACTAAACCACCATCCCATGTTGATCAAAGGTGTCTATATAGATTTGGTAAATCAGAAAAGACAAACGATATTGATAATGAACAGTATAAAGAAGCATCTTTGGATGAAAAATTCAATTTGATGACCGAAGTGACAGATGCGTAATGTAGAACTACCAGTATGCTGTGTCTACTTAAGTTGCTTATATCAAACCCTTCTACTTCTAAACATATATTGAAGTTTTGTTCAAATAATTTCATTGATCTGTAAAGTCCATGAGGACAAAACATATATGTAAACATGACTGACAGTATGACAGAAACATTATTAACAATTCAACAAAAACAATGTAACAACGCATTGCGGAGAAAGTTTTGCAGCTATACAAACGAATGTGATATTAAACCTTGTTAGGGCCCTGCATTGAAAATGAATCATATTTTCTGTCTGTCCGTCTGTCTGGCTGTCCGTCCGTCAATAATTTTGATGTGACGCGATAACTCAAACAGTAATTCAGATATTGATTTTATATTAAGGGCAAATGCTAAGAATTATCAGAGGAAGGCACCTATAATTTTGGATTGAATCAGATTACTATGTCTAGAGTTTATCTGCCCTTGATTCGTCAGACATGCCATCAACTTTTATCAACACTTTTGATGTGACGCGATGACTCAATCAGTACTTCACATATTGGTTTCATATTAAGGGTACATGCTAAGTATCATCAAAGAAAGACACATATTGTTTTGGGGTTGAATCAGATCACAATATCTAGAGTTATCTGCCTTTGATTCATCCAAAATGCTATCAACTTTTGTCAACACTTTTGATGTGACGCGATAACTCAAACAGTACTTCACATATTGGTTTCATATTAAGGGCATATGCTTAATATTATCAGAGGAAGACGCCTATAGTTTTTGGGTTGAATCGAAACACTATGTCTAGTGATATCTGCCCTTGATTCATCCAAAATGCCTTCAGAGGAAGACACCTATGGCTTTTGGGATGAATGAGATCACCGTGTTCAGAGTTATCTGCCGTTGATTTATCAAAAATGCCATTTTCAACAAAAGATCATCTGCAGTGCCCTCTCTGACTGAGTCAGTTTTCTAGTATTTATTGTGTAATAGATAGTTAAGATATAATATAGAATTGCAAGTTCTAGAACGGTAAGTTATCTCTATAGACTTTTGTCACTGACCGTTCCAAGGCGGTACTTCCATCTTCCCCCTATTGTATGTTTGTTTTGTCTTTGTGCGTCTCTTGATGTTTTTATAGTTATGTACATTTGCTGTTTCCTTGTGTTGCTGTTCGGGCGACTGTTTGTTCTGTATGTGATGTTTCCTGCATGCCTTATTTTTGTACTTCTATAGAACTACATGTATACTGATCTGACTCAACAACGTTGCTATGAAATCAAAATTCTTCATCAATAAGACTCAAATTGTTAAAGCAGATGTCAAAACAGTCTATTAAATGATGATAAACAGTTTGGATTCCGATCGACTCAACGTTACGTGGCTTCCAATCTGTATCTTGAATTATCTGTTTCAAATGTTAAAGTTGTCGAACCTGACACCGAAGGAGTTAACATGTTAGTTAACCCTTCGCTTGCTGAATTTTAAAATACATTTCTCCTTCTTTACCTATGCCCTGTTGTATAATTACATATATCCTCACTGTGTACAAGCATATCGCTATGCAATCACTACACTGGAGTGCATTGGTTGCACAATCAACTTGTAAATAGTGCAGACCCTGATGAGACAGCTCCTGCAGGAGCTGTCTCATCTGGGTCTTCACTATTTACAGGTAGGTATATTGACGCGAATAGCAAGCGAAGGGTTAATATTGTTCAAGAGGAGAAACATCTGCTACATAAACTGTAAAACCTTATCAGAAAGCATAACACAAATTTCTTCATGGACCTGACGTCGAATTGTAGACAATTGAACAATAAATTCTGAAGAATATATTTACTTCATACTTCTTTCACTGCTATTATGATATCATGACCAGTCTAACTTTGAATCACAAACAGTTTGGATTCTGATCAGATGCCACTTTACACTGCTTCTCATCATCTGGATCTTATCTGTTTGAGAATGTTAATGTTATCAAACCGACACTGAGGGGTTTAATATGATATTGTTAAATAGGAAAAGCTACTCTAAAAGGACCGCTTTATGAATAAACATATGTGTCTATAAAATCGGACGGTTGCTTAAAGCCGGACTTTGGTCCTACATACAGCTACAACCTCGTTTTAACTCTTTACACCATGAATATGTATGTAAGATATAACTGTTGATAAGATTACTTTTACAATAGCACATTAACCCGCAAAATATTGGACATGGCAGAAACTGTAGAATCAGACTTATAAATACACAGAGCAGACCCAAATCAGACGGCTCCCGTAGGGTCCGTCTGATCTCGTCTGCATTGGTTTGCAAAAGCGTTAAAATGTGTACATAGAGGGTGAACCATATATATATTTGTAATTACGTTATTCCAAGGATAGCACAGGGTATCACCCTCAACCGTCGTGTCTATACGCATGCGTTAGTTTTGGTTATATAAAATATACGCAATCACTACTATCTCTAAATCAAAAAGAAGTAAAGTCAAGCAGGAAAAGCCACACACAAAACGCCCCCATCACCAAAACACCGACAGGAAGCAATTTATATAGCAATTAATACACACACACACACAAACAGAAGAAAGTCACATACAAGGCGTAATCACCACCAACACATCGATAGACAGTACGTCACACACACGCACACAACCAAACACACGAGAAGAACACAGAAAACACCAACAAATACTAAAGCACCAAAGACAAACATGAACAAAACACAATACTAAGACACAAGACAAACAAAAGTAAAGGTGACAAAGAGAGAACCACCTTGGCACGGTCAGTAGCAAAATCACCACTGGGGGTTTAAACCGGTTTACGGACGTCCTAACCTCACAATTATCTCAAAGCCACTCTAGCTAAACAAACTTTGTAAATAAAGGTATCCCCGCCGGACTCCCCCCACAACATAGAAGACAGTGATCACAGTACAAAATGTAAAAACATGGCATAATTACTGTGAAAGTCCGTCAAATATGTACTCAATGACTTTGCTGAAGACAGAGCAACTGCAGAGAAGCCGTTAAGGGCACGGTAGAGAAAAGGTAATACATGAGTCTGGTAAGCGCATCCCATTTCTGGGTTTAAGTGTATACCATAGAGTACTATCCTCGGCTTGTCATCGTGCAAGCAAAGAGGAAAGCGTAGCGACCCACCGTAAAGGGGTCGATAACCAAACATGCAGTGTGTTGCAATATAATAGGGTCATAACCGTTCTTCCTAAAAGGGTTTGAATATGATAGTAATTATAGAAAACGTGGTTGAATTTGTGGAATCGAGAATGTCGAAATGTTTATTGAAATAGACATGATTATGTTATCCCATTCGCTCTCTAAACAAAGTGCACTGATTATTACAACTACAGGGGAATAACACAGTTAAGTAACTTTGGAAAGCTTTTTACTTGTGTACTAAACCAACGTTTTAATAAGTGGTGCGAGGATAATGAGGTACTATCAGATGCACAATTTGGTTTCAGGAAAGGGAGGTCTACTATAGATGCTATTTTTATTCTACAAACAATTATCCAGAAATATGTTAATGAAAATAAAAGACTTTTTGGTTGTTTTATAGATATGAAACGTTGTTTTTACAGCATTTATAGGAATGCGTTATGGCTGAAGTTGTTTAACAGTAATAGTGATGGTAAAATGATGCGAATAATACGTAGCACGTATCATTCCGTTAAGTCCTGTGTCAGGTTATTTAACTCTTATTCGGATTATTTTAATATAGCAGTTGGACTCAGTTGGACTCAGACAAGGGGAGATAAACTCGCCAATATTGTTTTCTCTTTTCGTAGATGATCTAGAACTTTATTTACAAGACAGGGTATTAGCTTCCAAGATATTTGTTACATTCTACTTCTATTGGCAGATGGTTATGGTTATTCTAGGGGAAAGTCCGGATGATTTACAATTATCGCTCAATAGATTATATTAATATTGCGATTTATGGGGTTTGGAGGTTAACGTCGACAAAACAAAAATTGTAGTGTTCCGCAAAAGAGGTAACCTGAAACGAAATGAAAAATGGTTGTATGGACAGGAGCAAATAGATGTTGTAAATGATTTTAATTATTTAGGTGATACTCTAAATTATACAGGAAGCCTTGCTATAAATACCCAAACCTTATACGGAAAAGGTCTAAAGGCTATGAACACGTTAATATCTAACCTAAACATGAGATACACAAGCATGCCAAATATCAAGTCTCTATCTCTACTGGTCCAAAAGTTATGGCCAATGTTAAAGTCGGCGATTTGACCCATATATTTGACCTCTGACCTTGAAGGATGACCTTGACCTTGACACGTCACCCCTCACTCAAAATGTGCGGCTTTATGAGATACATACGTATGCCAAATATCAAGTCTCTATCTATACTGGCTCAAAAGTTATGACCAATGTTAAAGTTGCTGACAAACAAACAGACAAACAGACAAACAAACAAACAGACAGGGCAAAAACAATATGCCCCCCGACTATCGTCAATGGGGGCATAAAAAGTACGAGACGAAGCCAAAAGTGGCACTACAGCTATTTGATGCTTCCGTATCACCTACGGTATTATTACGTATGGATGCGAGATCTGGGGTTTTACAAAATCACAGCATTTAGAAAAATTGCACCTTAGATTTCGTAAAACTGTACTTGGAGTTAGGTAGCACACATGTAACGCCGCTGTTTATGGAAAGCTGGGACGATATCCGCTTTATATAAACAGATATATACGTATAGTGAAATACTGGTTTAAAGTTTGCAACTCAGAAAATATTTTGACCAAGGCTATTGTAAATAATTCAATGGTAGACTCTGCAGAACAAAATGTGAAAGCTAATTGGATGAATAATGTAAAAACTTTATTAGAGAAATACAGATTTTTATATATATGGTATAATAGAACACATGTAAATGTGAAAGAGTTTATAACTGTGTTCAAGCAACGCATAATAGACGAGTTTTTGCAAGAATGGCAGAGGAATTTAGATGAAAGTAGTGTTCTTTGCCTGTATAGAGAAATTAAGTTAAATTTTGGCTTTGAAAATTATCTCGACGCCATTGTTTCTAGAACACTCCGCACCGCTTTGACGAAATTGCGTGTTTCAGGTCATAATCTTAGAGTTCACACCGGAAGATACGATAGAACGGAAAAGAATGAGAGAAAATGCCAACTATGTACAGTAAAACCCCGCTAATGCGACCACCTAAAAGAGGTATAATTCTAGTTGTTAGATGCAGGTGGTAGCTTAATGCAGGACAAAAGTAATACAGAAAGCTCATAGAGGAGCGTTCTGTATTACTCTTTCCCTGCATTAAGCAACCACCTGCATATAAAGACAGCCATGTTGATTCATTAAGTGGACGCATTAGAGGGGTTCTACTGTAATTTTAATGACATAGAAGATGAATACCATTTTGTTTTTCAATGCAGGCTGTATAATGATTTGAGATCGCGCTATATTAAGAGATATTTTAGATCCAATAGGAACGAATTACACATGTTAGCTAGATACGCATCAGAAGGGTTTAAAGCAAGAATCAACACGATAACTTAATCCTAGTAAATTAATATCAAAGTAAAGTAAAAAAAAAGTTCTATATGATTGTACAAGTGTCAAGTTTTAACACCATGACAAATTTTGTTCAATCAGATGCAGTACGTGTAAAATTAAATGTAGTTGGATAAGTTTGTTTTAATCGTTATCCCTCTGAACGCCGCGTTATCAGAGGGGAATAACTCATCAGTACTTAACTATTGAGTCCACAAAATAATGAAAAGCTTAAATTTAATGACAAACAGTGCAGATCCTGATCCGAGGATTCCTCTAGTAGCCTTCTGATCTGGGTCTGCGCTGTCTGCAACTGGCAGTGCATGCTTGTCCCGCGTGCAAAGGGTTTAATAAATATATATCATGCATATGTTAAAATAAAGTTCAACCATGATATGTAATTGTAATTGTATGTATCTCTCTATAGTATCTTGTTAATGACTTATATTTGTACGCATTTGTAAACACCAGAAACTGTAAAGTTTACGTGTAATAAACTTATGGTATGTTATGTTACGTTATTATTTTATTCCGAAAGATTTGTGAAAAAAGCTTCTAATTTTAGAAATGGCCTACTCATAAATCGATGGATCTAAACAAACTATTTAGTTCTACGCCATTTCCTGTCCCTTTAAGAGCTTCTCAATCAATTTATATCATGGGAGTGAAAAAAAAACATCTACTAGGTATCCATTAATCTTTGCTTGCTAGCTTGATTCATATTGGGCTGCGAAAGCAGCCCGAACTTATACGGCTTTGAATTTTGACCATGCGTTTCTGCGTTCCTGTGTTTCTATAAAAACCAATCTTTTTTAATAACTATGGGTTATTGTGAGACAAGCTTTTATTTAAATACATTCATTTATTTTACTTATTTTGATTCAAACATTTTTCTTAGCGGGGACAAATATTTTTGTCGAGGTTATTTGCTTCTTTTCTGCCAGTGAAAATGCTAGTGTATTAGGATAAATGATTTAAAAGCACGTCCTAATTATAGCAGTCAGCGTGGTCGAAGGGTTATAACGGTGGCCTAGGAAATGTGAGGTCGTGGGTTCGATCCTCGGCGAAAGCTTATTTTTTTCTCTCATTTTTTTGGTTAGCACCCTTAGTTTATGTGCTTTTGGTTTAAAAACAATTTTGTACAAAAATATTGTAAAAGTATAAGTCCTTTGTTTGAATTGTGTGTTTGGTAAAGTTATTTAGTCGAGACCTTTTACTCGTGGTTTTGTTGACCGTTTTGAATATTTCACCATTGTGCACGAATACCATTGATCTGTGACGTAATGTGTATTATTGGTGTCATACACAGGTATTATGCATCATGGCTCATGAAAACCTTTCCCCGTTTCTGCTGTTAATTTATAGATTACAGTCATGTTTTCCCAATGTATCTGTTAATTAAAACTACTAAACAATATTGCTCCCTCTTTTTCTTCTATCCTGATTAAAGACGTTACGCAGCCATTTTACGCTTGCGTAAAACCTTGCTTGTTAAAAACATGTATCCCCTGCGGCGGGTTAAGTTAATGAAACTAACATATAAGCACTCTGTGGTGTAGTAGGTTACAGACTGTTGTGTTACAAATTCGCTTTTGTATGACCCGGCTTGGGTTCGAATCCACACATAGCCACACTAATTTCTTCTTTTTTTGTCTTATTTGTGATGGTGAATTTTCTGTTATTCCGTCAGCATATGCATATTTACAGAAAATTAAAACAGTTCTATTGTTGTATAATCAATATGCCTTAGAAACGCCTACTAACCAAAAAACCTTCTGTTACCGCTTGACCGACATCGTCTTCGTTCTATTTATAGCTCACGTACTATTTTATATGTAAAATACTGTAGTTATTTATAGAAACCTATTTACGACCAAGCGCCAGTGTTCTTATGTAAAACAACAAAAAAATCCCTTCAAACGGCGCCTGTATATGACAACTGTTTATGGCGAATACACGGTCAATAAGTCTCAAAAAGCGCATCATGCGGTTTTAAAGCGCATCATGCTCTTTCTAAACCGCATCATGCACTTCAAAACCCGCACCATGCACTTTATAAACCACACCATGCGCTTTAATAGGTTTGGACCGTTCGTACGCGATAGTGACAATGTTACAAAGCGCATCTTGCGGTTCAGCTTACAGGTTTTGGCACATTATTGGTCACGATTTTGGCGATATTATTAATTCTCTCAGCCAATCAGAATAGTCGTCACAAAATGTATTATCTAGTGATCGGAAAATTAAATTATCTTGGTGTCGGGACCTATTGCAGAACTCGTAGTGTACTTTGATCAGGATTTATTTAACTTTCAAAGAAAGCATTATGAACGTTTTTGTTCAATGTAAATAAATTTTACTGAAACACAACGGCAACTATCGTTCTCTGCAGTTGTCAACGGCGGGTGTGCTAAGAAGAGTAACGTTAAATAACGTATAAATATATATAAATAAAGATGCTGTATCTTTTTATCTAGAGCATGTCTTCTGTAAATATTTCGTTGGATTATTTTGTATTTTTAAACTAGTTCATATTGGTGAAAAGTTTGCAGTTTATTGCTTATATTTTATTGTTTTGATTGGTAAATCGGTCATCGGGCATCGGCCCATCGAGGCCCAAGCCAAAAGTTAAGATGCTGATTGTTTCTTGCTCTTTATCTAAAATAACATTTATGTGAATCAATACTATAAATATTGTTTTAGATCTCTTCGACCAAAAAAGATCCTGTTACATGTGTTTTAATGTTATTATCGTTCATACTGAAACGAAGCTTCAAATGACAGCACATAAACACGACGAGGTATTACTTGCCTTGATATGGTAGAGGCAACAGGGACGCCGACGCTGGAGATGATGGGTTTGCTCCTCATCCCCCTGTTCGTTTTTGGTCCTCTAGTCTTCCGCGGTCCTGTAGGGCCCCTCTGACCGTTTCCGTTGCCTTTTTGAGCCACAGATGCAGCGGACAAATAAGCTCCTGGACCAGCTAGCCAAGGAATTCAACACAACCAGTAAGTACCCTCATCTACCATTTGTTGTGACAGAAATGAAGACAAACACCTTTGGCCCTTGGTGATTCGAGGGGTCACTCGAAGCAGGAGATCGGCGAAAATCTTGGGGCCCATTCGAATGTATCTGACATAGTCCCCCCACGATTCACGCTCTAGTTCTTGGAACAAAGTTTCGTACTGCACTAAAAGATCCATGGAAGAAGCCACCATCTCCTGCGTCGGCGTCCCTGTTGTCTCTCCCTCTCACGTATTAAAGCAAGTAATACTACGTCGTGCTCATCCGCTGTCACCTGATGCTGCTCTTGCATCAAAACCCGGAGTCTCTGAGGTCTCTCTCTCTGTCTCTGTTTGTCTCTCTGTCTCTCTCTCTGTCTCTCTGTATGTCTCTCTGTCTATGTTTGTCTGTCTCAACCTGTCTATATCTGTCCCTCTGTTTCTGTCTTTGTCTGTCTCTGTCTATCTCTGTCTATGTCTCTCTGTCGTTGTCTCTGTATCTCTGTCACTCTCTATCTTTTGTCTCTGTATTTCTATCGCTATGTTTCTGTCTCTGTCTCTCTGTCTCTGTCTCTCTTTGTCTCTGTCTCTCTCTCTCTCTCTGTCTCTGTCTCCCTCTCCGTGTGTGTCTCCCTCTCTGTGTCTCTCTGTGTCTCTCTGTCTCTGTCTCTGTCTCTGTCTTTGTCTCACTCTCTCTCTCTCTCTTTCTCTCTCTTTCTCTCTCTGTATCTCTCTATCTCTGTCTCTGTTTGTATCTCTCTATCTCTCCCCTGTCTCTCTCTGTCTCTCTCTCTCTGTCTGTCTCTGTCTTTGTCTGTGTCTCTGCATTTCTCTGTTTCTCTCTGTCTCCGTCTCTGCCTGTCTGTCTGTCAGTCTCTTCCCTCTCTCTCTCTCTCTCTCTCTCTCTCTCTATCTCTCTCTCTGTCTATCTCTCCTCTTTCTCTCTCTCTTTCTCCCTCTATCTTTGTCTCTGTGTCTCTGTCTCTGTGTCTCTGTCTATGTGTCTCTGTCTCTGTCTCTCTGTCTCTCTGTCTGTCTCTGTCTGTCACTCTCTGTCTGTCTGTCTGTCTGTCTATCTGTCTCTTTGTCTCTCTCTCTGTCTCTCTCTCGCTCTCTCTGTCTTTCTGTCTCTGTCTGTCTGTATATGTCTCTCCCTGTCTCTCTCTGTCTTTGTCTCTGTGTGTGTGTCTCTCTCTCTCTCTGTCTATCTCTCCTCTTTCTCTCTCTTTCTCCTTCTATCTCTGTCTCTCTCTTCCCTCTCACTTTCTCTCTCTGTCTCTGTGTCCCTGTCTGTGTGTCTCTGTCTGTGTGTCTCTGTCTCTGGCTCTCTGTCTCTCTGTCTGTCTCTGTCTGTCACTCTCTTTGTCTGTCTGTCTCCCTCTCTGTCTGTCTCTCTGTCTCTCTCTCTCTGTCTGTCTTTCTGTCTCTGTCTGTCTGTATATTATGTCTCTCTCTCTGTCTCTCTCTCTGTCTTTGTATGTGTGTGTGTGTCTCTCTCTCCCCCCCCTCTCTCTCTCTCTCTCTCTCTCTCTCTCTCTCTCTCTCGCTCTCTCTCTCTCTCTCTCTCTCATTTATTTATTGTATTACAATATGACATAAGGATATTCTTTAGTGCAACAGAACCAAAATTGAAACACAAAGCAAACAGCTGAACCTGAGGGATGTCTATATTATATGAATTATCGCCTTGTTACTCGGGCACTTAAAGCAGTGTATATTCTAGTCCTTGTTTGATTATTAAGTTGTTAAAGCAACGCACCATATATCTAAGTTTTCCACACATACTGATGGTACTGATACAATCTTAATAGTTAGGCGTATGTATATTGAAATCCATATGTAATACAGACGAAGCGAGTCGTATGTGGCTGATATATACATAGATACATGTAACAAATGTGTCACGGGATATAACCTTAGTGATCCATATCGATATACAATAGAACATTTACATAGCGAGCACTTTATGTGTTTGTTTGAAAGCATATGGCTGTGAATTTTAATCGAAGTCTGATCCGGAATTCGATAGCAGCAAGTCCACGTACATGTAACAGATCTAGTAACTTTGTAGATCACTTCTAAAATGTCAGGTTGTCACGTAAGTCTATTAACTCTTTACCTGCAAAATATTCATATATTTTCACGTAATAATTTAGATAGGTTTACATTAACTTTATTGATGCTAGTTGCATAACCATGATAACAGATTGGATCCATACTAGACGCCAAGTAACATGGAGTTTCCTCAGTATCTATATACATGTCAATGAAAAACAGGGTCCATGTTTATAAAACTTTTAGTTGAGTCTGAGTTCGTTCTCAAGTTTTTGATTGGTCAGATTTGAGCCAAAGGCGCAATCAAAAGCTTGAGAACTCAAATCTGACCAATCAAAAGCTTGAGAACAAACTCAGACTCAACTAAAAAGCTTTATAAGCATGGACCCTGGAACAATGTCTTGTACAAATGATTACTTTAGATTCAAATTACTTACCGTGAAAAGAGTTAATTCTACAAGTTTGGTGCATTGCTTTGATCAGTTTTATTTATGCATAATGTCCGCTTCTCGATCCATTATCAAATTGGCTTAGCGGTAAGAAATACAGTTTTCCTACTGTATCAGACGATAAGATATTTCTTTACTTAAGTTTCATTAAGATGACAACACATTTAAGAAAGATCCGAATCAAACAAGGCCATCATTTTTTGAAAACCTGTTTCATCGGAATTGTAAAAACATAAATTTCAATACCAAGTATACAAATACGAAAGAGATGTACCCAAAGTAAGATATAGATTATTATGGAGAGACAAAATACACATTAGATAACCCTCCAATAGCGCAATCTAACAAGAGAAGAAAAGTGCATACAAGCACATTGAAAATATAAACAAGAGACCGTTTGCGAAATCCAGCCCTCGTCCGATATTTCCTAAGTCCGTAACGGAAATGATTTGGCCACCCGAGTTCTGGTTCTTGGACAATGGTCATATTTTAACCCTTGTATTGTTTAACAGGTGCGTAAAGTTTCATGAGATTTTCTCGAAATGTAAAGAAGTTACGGTCAGTTTTTTCTGTTAATTCTATGTGCGTAAAGGGGAATACTTTTGTCAAAAGGTCTTACAGAGTAATGGCTCTTTATAATAGTGTAGGCATTGTGATGGTGAACAATTGTGTTAAGTTTCGCCAATGTTAATTTATTTTTCTCGACGACGACAGACGTCCACGTCGTCGACGATACAGGCGAGATAACAGTACCTCAACTTCTTTTTTTCTACGATAATTAAGGCCAGTTTTACCGTAAATCCTGATCCATGACTATCGCCTAGAACTATTTGAATAACCGATATATCTCCCATTCTAACGTGCGATGTTTAGATTAGCTTCGTACAACAGACATTACCGTAAGTTTTAACCATTTCCTCCATAAATCCGCTTTTCACCTGTTGAAACCATTGTGATAAATAGAGCATTTGCTCCTGTAGAAAATGTTTTATCGTGACAGAAACCGTAGAATATTATCTATATTATATTAAAAGCAAACAGAGCAGACCCTGATCAGACGTTTCCTATAGGGGCCGTCTGATCTGGTTCTACTCTGTTTGCAAAGGCATAGAAAGGCGTATTTATCGAGTAAAGGAATAACTGGAAGTGTGTTAGAACGTACAGTAATTTCGGGTGTATGGTTTGCATTTAGACGAGTTAAACGTAAGAGTGTAATCCATCAAACGAAATAAAATTGTCATATTTCATTCAAACACAAAGTATAATTAGAATCGTATGGTGGAGAATTTCTGACACCACTTAACCACCTAATTATCACGAAAGTTAATAGTTAACATTTTAATATTTATTTTACATAAATACTCAATTAGTTTTCACGAACACTTTATTTATTTTTTTCAGATAATTATCTGAAAAGTTGAATCTGGAAAATGTTCACGGTAACCAAATAAATGTATTAACTTATCAAGGTAATTATCAAGGTTTTCATGGAAAGATTCCACTTTCCACTTATGAAGTCTTGTCAGATAATTATATGAGATGTTAACTGGAAACTTAACACGAAAGATACATGGTAAGAGGTGTCAGAAATATGCCATCATAGATTTGCTCAATTTGTGTTTTTTGTACATGTACATGTCGCCAGTCAGTTAGTCTGTCAGATGGTGTTTAACCCTTCGCTTGCTATTCACGTCAATATACATACCTGTAAATAGTGAAGACCCAGATTAGACAGCTCCTGCATGGTCTGCACTATTTACAAGTCCATCAGGGTCTGCACTATTTACAAGTTGATTGTGCAACCAGTGCACTCCACAGCAGTGATTGCACAGCAACATACTTGTACACAGTGAAGATATATGTAATTATATAACAGAGCATGGGTAAAGAAGGAGAACTGTATTTTAAAAATTCAGCAAGCGAAGGGTTAATACGATAAATGTAAAGCTGGCTAATCAGAGCTTGTCGTAACTTCGCCAAGATAAAGTATTGTGTACAGCGTTCCCTTAATTGTTAAAAGAGATACAATAAAACGCCTCTAAACTGGAATTCTAGAAGATAAGAATTTAGATACTTTAAGGCATGTGGCTGTTTAATGCAGGGTGAAAGTCATGCAGAAAGCTCCTAGAGAAGCTCCTAGAGGAGCTTTCTGTATGACTTTCGCCCTGCATTTATGTGCCACATGACTCTTACACTGATATCTGTATACAATTGAACGTCCGAATTTCTAGAGGTTTGGCTGTATCACCTAAATGGAGCATGATGTATCCATTGTCGTCCATTATATAGCATAAAGACCATTAACTGTCATCCAAATATTAATCATAATCACATACTGCTAGAAATAATAGTGTTACCGACTAACCGTGCCTATTCAAATAACAGAGCATCCTGTAATACAACTGATTGTGCTGTGCGACAATATCAACTTTTGCATAATACAACAGAACTTGTCTTAAACGGGCATAGAGGATCTTACATGAGTGTTCATTACAAACTGTTTTAATGAAACGAGTTTACTATAATGATATGACACGAGCTTTAGTGATTGTCATATGCAAAATAGTAAACGAGTTTCATAAAAAACAATTTGTAATGAACACGAATGTAAGTTTTTTTTATCACATAAGCCTTAAAATACCATAGAAAATAAAACAGGCTATAGCTGACGTTTGTTTCGGCCATTGCTTACAAACAACGTAGTAATACAATGGACGACGCACATGGAGCGCTACGATTGGCTAAGGCTTAAATGAGCGCTACGATTGGCTAACGATTGCTAATTGAACTAGTGCATTTCCGAAATATACGGCACTCTGTTACGGCACTCCCACAAGGCAGATTATGTGATACATTCATTTATTGGTCATAGTAGTCTTAAAAACTCGGTGGTTGCTTTATGCGCGGCAAGGGTAATGCAGAAAGCTCCTATATCAACTGTCTACATTACTTCACCTGCAAGAAGCTACAACTTGCCTAACAGACCAATAATTAGACATCTTTTTGATAGCTGCTTACATTGTACCACAGGTTCTGCAGTAATTCAAAACTAAAAGACATTGCAAAGACAGAATACCCATATCAAATGGCACCTGTAGGAACCGCCTAATCAGGATCTGCTCTACCTGCATACGGAATTATATAGATCTGATTGTACTGGTTAACACTTCCCTTCATGTAAACGTTTTTTCAAGCATCTGCAAGCAGAGTAGACCCAGATAACACGGCTCATATAAGAGCTGTCTAATCAGGGTCTGCTCTGTTTGCTAACGGAATATGATATATGTTTCTTTAGTTTCTGGAATGGATACAGTGTTCCACCTTCCTAGTTTCATTATAACTATTTTGTCCATGACTAATCAGTAGGTATTGTAATGTGTATCTTTTGGCTATTCCACTAATGGGCTATTCCATTGATGGTCTATTCCACTCTAAAAAGTCAACGTTGAAAGGGTTAAGTCCACACTATATTATTTTGCTGATCAGTCATTTACCATAGTGTAGGCAATAAAATACTATATTCGTTCAGTTTGTAATTATGGAAGCTGTCTTAAACTTCCATCGGAAACAGTTCTAAGCATGGTTCTGTAAAACAGGTGTAAGCTTAATGCAGGTTTCTTAATACAGGACATAATAGATGAAGTTCCTATGGGAGCTTTCTGTATTACTTTTGACCTGCATTAAGCTGTCACCTTTCTTACAGACTCACGTTTTATGGCCGCTTAACCCATTCCCTCATAGGTTAATTTTAGACCCAACCTCTTTGAATAAATCTACCGAAAAGGAGAATTAACTAGAGAAAATGAAACTTTAGAATTTTGTAGTTTGAAACCATTGTGATAATAGAGCATATGCTCCTATGTCACCTTCCTTACAGACTCATCTTTTTATGGCCACTGAAGACATGCAAACAGTAAATCCCCTCTTTTACGACCACCAAAAAAGGTATAATCAGGAATCTTGTTCAGTATTCTTCCACTAATTGGGTTCCTCTGGTTTTATCCTTGGTATCTTTGTATTGCAATAGTTAATATTAATTCTGTCCGACTTTTGTTTTTTATATTAGAATATCTCGTATCAGAATTATCAAATGATCATGATATTTGTTACATACATGTACTTTATTTGACTATACCTATACTATTGAAATATTTAATGTTTGAAGTTAACGCATTTGCTCCCACGATCCCACATATGGGACGTAGGCAAACAGTGTAGACTCTGATCAGACGCCGCATAATGCGGCGTCTGATCAGACTCTACACTGTTTGTTGATAGGAAATTCAATATAAAACAAAACAAAAATGAAAATTTAGACGAGACATCCCTTAAATAAAAGATAGACTAATTCAATATATAAGCATGGAAGAATCCACTTGGAGCAAATGGGTTAAAGGAAAGAATCCTTCTGTAACCGTGTAAACATGAAAAATTATTATGAACAAGATGTCTATTTTACCTTTCGAATTGTTGTCTGAGCTTGGTTACTGCAGTTGATGACGTCACAATTAAATTAATATATACATGTTAGATATAATACCTGGCTCTAATCACTTAACCCTTTCCCTCATATAAACGTGGTTTCACGCATTTGCAAACAGAGTAGACCCAGATCAGACGGCTCCTAGAGGAGCCGTCTGATCAGGGTCTGCTCTGTTTGCTAATAGAATTTCAAAGATCTGTTTCTTTGCTTTCTAAAATGTCTATAATGCTCCACCTTTCATGCTTATTTATAACTAGTTTGTTAATGAATATTCAGTAGGTATTGAAATTTGGGCTAAATACAGAACAGGGAAAGGGTTAATTAGGTAACACTGAAAATCGTTCTTTTAGTAAAGTACGAATGTTCTCCCATATATCATGAATATCAATTTACAAAAAAGATCGGAATTATGATAATATAATATAAAATGATACAATAATAGTATATAATAATGGTAGTAGCAGTAGTAGTAATAATAATAATGATGAAAATGATAATAATAATAATAACAATAATAATATAATTCGGAACTGTTGAATAATAGTAGTAGTAGTAGTAGTAGTAGTAGTAGTAGTAGTAGTAGTAGTAGTAGTGGTAGTAGTAGTAGTAGTAATGGTTGTAGTCGTAGAAGTAACAGTAGTAGTACTAGTAGTAGTAGGTAGTAATAGTAGTAATAGTAGTAGTAGTAGTAGTAGTAGTAGTAGTAGTAGTAGTAGTAGTAGTAGTAGTAGTAGTAGTAGTAGTAGTAGTAGTAGTAGTGTAGTAGTAGTAGTAGTAGCAGTAGTAGTAGTAGTAGTAGTAGTAGTAGTAGTAGTAGTAATAGTAGTAGTTGTAGTAGTAGTAGTAGTAGTAGTAGTAGTAGAAGTAGTAGCAGTAGTAGTAGTAGTAGTAGTAGTAGTAGTAGTAGTAGTAGTAGTAGTAGTAGTAGTAGCAGTAGTAGTAGTAGTAGTAGTAGTAGCAGTAGTAGCAGTAGTAGTAGTAGTAGTAGTAGTAGTAGTAGTAGTAGTAGTAGCAGTAGTAGTAGTAGTAGTAATAATAATAATGATGAAAATGATAATAATAATAATAACTGTTGAATAATAGTAGTAGTAGTAGTAGTAGTAGTAGTAGTAGTAGTAGTAGTAGTAGTAGTAGTAGTAGTAGTAGTAGTAGTGGTAGTAGTAGTAGTAGTAATGGTTGTAGTCGTAGAAGTAATAGTAGTAGTACTAGTAGTAGTAGGTAGTAATAGTAGTAATAGTAGTAGTAGTAGTAGTAGTAGTAGTAGTAGTAGTAGTAGTAGTAGTAGTAGTAGTAGTAGTAGTAGTAGTGTAGTAGTAGGAGAAGTAGCAGTAGTAGTAGTAGTAGTAGTAGTAGTAGTAGTAGTAGTAGAAGTAGTAGCAGTAGTAGTAGTAGTAGTAGTAGTAGTAGTAGTAGTAGTAGCAGTAGTAGTAGTAGTAGTAGTAGTAGTAGTAGTAGTAGTAGTAGTAGTAGTAGTAGTAGTAACAATAATAATGATATAAATGGTAATAATAAAAATAATACAAGAGTAATGATAATTATGATAATAATAATAATTTTAGTAATAATTTAATCAACTCCATTTTATGTTCTAAGGGAAGAAACACTTGCAAATATTTCTTTTTAGTAAATGGTAATAATAAAAATAATACAAGAGTCATGATAATTATAATAATAATAATAACTAGAGGTTTTTGTCACAAAAACGGATGTCTCCCCTCTAATAAAAACAATATGTAAAGGGAAATCACAAAAAAATGTTATGGTCTTGATGAATGATACTGCCCCTCATTATGCGTTTTCCACACTACATTTTTCAAGAAGAAAATGATAACAGCTAATAACTCCAAAAATAACGATACCAGATTTATGGCCCTTGTGCATGACACTTACTTTCATCATGCTCTTTCCAAAAAATAAAATGTCATTCCAATAGCATCAGTCGAACAGGAGTTATTGATCGGCCAAAAAATGTAACAAAGGGCAATAACTCCAAAAGTATTGAAGCCAGAATTATGGCCCTTGTTCATGACACTTTCTCTCATCATGCTCTTTCCATGTTAAAAGTTTCAATACGATGGCAAGAGCCATGTAGGAGTTATCGTCCGGACAAGAAAGAATTAAACAAATGTACAAGGGGCAATAACTCTAAATTTATTGAAGCTCAAGTTAAGGATCTTATGCATGACACTTTCTCTTATCATGATCGTCCCATGTATGAAGTTTCACTCCAATGGCATGTGTCACGTAGGAGTAATCATCCAAAAAATTGTGATTTTTTACAAAGGGCAATAACTCCAATATTAGAGAAGCCAGAGTTATGGACCTTGTTCATGACACTTCCTCTCGTTATGATCTTTCCATATATGAAGTTTCAATCCAATGGCATGAGCCATATAGAAGTTATCGTCCGGACAAAAAAGTGTGTTTTTTTTACAAAGGGCAATAACTCCTATATTAGTGAAGCCAGAGTTATGTACCTTCTGCATGACACTTCCTCTCATTATGCTCTTTCCATATATGAAGTTTCAATCAACTGGCATCAGGCATATTGAAGTTATTGTCCGGACAAAAAATTATGATATTTTTTACAAAGGGCAATAACTCCAATATTAGTGAAGCCAGAGTAATGGACCTTGTGCATGACACTTCCTCTCGTCATGATCTTTCCATATATGAAGTTTCAATCCAATGGCATGAGCCATGTAGGAGTTATCGTCCGGACAAAAAAGTGTGATTTTTTTTACAAAGGGCAATAACTCCAATATTAGTGAAGCCAGAGTTATGGACCTTGTGCATGACACTTCCTCTCATTATGCGCTTTCCATATATGAAGTTTCAATCAACTGGCATCAGGCATATTGAAGTTATCGTCCGGACAAAAAGTGTGACGGTCAGACGGACAGACGGACGGACGGACAGACGGACAGACGGACAGACAGACAACTCTCACGAAAACAATATGTCTCCCCCATATAAATATGGGGGAGACATAATAATAATAGTAATAATTTAATCAACTCCATTTTATGTTCTAAGGGAAGAAACACTTGCAAATATTTCTTTTTAGTAAATTCGAATGCTCTCCCTTGAGCATAAATCTCAAAATTATAAATATCTGAATTATAGTATTATAATCGTTATTCTTTATTATTAGTAGTAGTAGTAGTAGTAGTAGTAGTAGTAGTAGTAGTAGTAGTAGTAGTAGTAGCAGTAGTAATAGTAGTATTTTTATTATTATTATTATTAATATAATCATCATTATTATCATCATTAGTATGACCACTACTACTGATGATGATAACAATAATAATAATGATAATAATTGTAATATCAATATATCAACATGTCTTGTTTTTTAGCCTGTCAAAATTTAAATAAGTATACGCTTGCTGACCGCGCCATATATAGCTTCGGTTGGTATCGATTGTTTCCGCTAATAAAGGCTTACCTACTTGGCTTATTCGAGTACTTGTACATTTATTGTGAATCTCGATAAAAAAAATGTTTGAAACACAGGTATACCGAAGTTATATACATTGTATATCCTTTCAGTGACGTATTGACAGGTAAAAAACAGGACAATATCTGATTATAATTGATATCAAATGGAAATCTTACTTCAGACATTCGAACACAACTTTTTTAATTAAGTTTTTATTATCTATATGTATGTATGTATACTCATATTATCGAAGACATTGTGAATGCATAATGGAATGATTTCTTCGCATTGTGTTGTTCAGTTCAGTTCATATTATTTTAATTTAGTGTTGAATTTCGTATCAAGCGAGATAACTAGAACAAGAACAATGGGAGACCACTCGTGCCGGGCGAAATGTTGCGAAAAAAGTATGCAATAGCATGGAAGGTAAGTTGTTTCCACGGATGAGTGATTAATAACAAAAGCAAGGTTGGTGATAATTTACGTTGTATTCTAGTTATATAATCTACCACTGTATATGTAATTTAGCACGTGCAGATACCAATTTGGTCTTGTATTTATCCCTTTTCCTGACAGAAGCACATTTGCAAACAGAGTACAGTACCCCACCCCCAACCGGGTGTTCCGTTTAGTATAAATATCCGTCACGTAGACAGGTAGAAGCTTAATGATGGGTGAAGGTCATACAGACAACTCCTCTAGGAGCATTTTGCATGACTTTCAACCTGCATTATGTAGCTATCTGCCTAAAAGTAGGTAGATTCTTCTCTACTATATTCTGGTTTGGTTGGGATTTTACTGTAGACCTAGACTACACACATCCTCTATAAGCAATCTGATCTGGATCTGCACTTTTTGTCAATGAAATGTCATAGATCCGATTATACAATTTCTGCAATGGCTAAACATTCCGTGTTCATATGCAATTATAAAAGTTCATGTGAATAATTTACTTATGCCGTGACTTATTTTAGAAATAATTACGCGGTTTATTACGCGGTCTTTACAACATTATATAATGCCCTCTCTCAAGGTAGTAGACACATAGTGTCATGGCAATAAACAAACGGTTATGGATTATGAGTATGTACAATGAGTCATGAGTAGAGGTTTACATAGAAGTACATAGAAGTATTTGTCTTTAAACTAACAATGAAACATGAGCAGAGGTTTACATAATTATAAGCGCATAGAAGTATATCTTCATACTAACAATACCAATAATGTATCAAAACATACATTGTAAACACCAACTGCAATTGTAATATAATTTATGCAAGAGACATTTCGAAGAGACTTTACTAAGAGGAGAGTGATTTGAAGCAATTAATTAACTCAAAAATCTGTCGGAGATTCGGATGTACCGGTGTACTGCATGAAAAATTGTATTGTTGATGTCAGGAGGCAAGTCAGGACTTCCGTAGAGTAACAAGTGCAAATTAATTTCTGCAAGAAATAGCAATTCACGAAAAAGATTTGCTCGTGCCCGGTTGTATAAGGGACATTCGAAAAAATAGTGGTATGTATTTTCACATGCATTTCCACAATCGCAGCTCGGATCCTCTAACAAATTACACCTGTATAAATCATATTTTAAGACACTGCAATTATGACGTAATCTAGTGTATATGATATTAACTTTCCTGTTTCCAACGAAATAATGACATGGTGATCGAGTCTGCCTGGGGGTGATAGCACTTTTGAATCGAGTCAGTGAATCAATATTTCGAATTTCGTTTTCGAGATCATTCCATAATCTAACTGAAGAAGATATGAATGATCTTTCGCTTAGCAATAACCGAACTTTCGGTAAGACATAGTCATTTTGATTACGTAGGGAATAACTGGAAATACTGGAGACTAGTGGCGGCAACAAATGTTTTAAGTATGAAGGGACTAAATTGTGGTGAATCTTGTAAAAAAGAGTTAGTTTTCTTCTTTTACGTCGAAGTTCCAGTGGTTCAAGCTCCGATTCAAAATAAATAGATTCTAAACTGGCATAAATTGGAATACCACATGAAATTCTTGCAGCTTCTAATTGAACACTTTCTAATCTATGTTTATCTCTTTCGTTACAGCCGTCCCACAATTCACATGCATATTCTAGTACTGGCAGAATGAAACATTTGTAAATTCTCAAAAGTACGGTTTTGTTTAGTGTGTATTTAAGCTTCCTTAGTACGTGTACTTTTTTCATACATGATTCATAAATGGCATCGATGTGATTGGTCCATTTTGCATCATCCGATAAGAGGAATCCTAGGTGTTTGTGTGCATTTACAGGGTGTAATAATGTTCCATTAAAGATAACCGATAGGTTGTCACCACTAGTAGTATTTGAAACGAACAATAATTCTGTTTTAATAGGGTTAAATGTTGTTAGCCACTTGACAGACCAGTCGTGCAGTTTACCCAAAACTCTGTTCATTTTTACCTCAATATCGTTAGTGTTAGAAGACGCATATGCCAAAGACGTATCATATGCAAATAATCGGGTCAGGCTATCCAAATTATCTGCAATATCATTAATATATAGCAAAAATAATAATGGGCCTAATACAGAGCCTTGAGGAACACCCGCAGAAATATTACCTATAGGGGATTTACGATTGTTTACTAAGACCTGTTGGAGAGATAACTGATAATCCATTGGAGAACGTCTCCTTTGAAACCGTAACACTCTAATTTTTTAATAAGACCCCTGTGCCAAACTCTATCAAAAGCCTTCGATATATCACAAAAAGTTAAACAACAATGCTTTTTCTCTTCTAATGACTTACAAATATCTTCGTACATTTCTATAAGTTGATAAACCGTGATATGACATGGTAGGAAACCTGATTGACGTCTATAAAATAAATCGTGGTTTATTAGGTAGTTATACATATGTTTAAAAATAACCCGCTCAAAAACCTTTCCTACACATGAAATAAGAGATACCGGTCTGTAGTTTGTAATTTCGTGCCGGTCGACTTTTTTAAACAGCGGAATCACAGTAGCCCTTTTCCATAAAGAAGGGAAACTCTTTGCTCGTAGGGAAAGATTGAATAGCGCGCACAATGGTTTGCTGACTGTTTCAGCAGTAAACTTTAGCATTTGGTGACTGATTCCGTCCACCCCAGACGCTTTTCCAAGTTTAAGATTTCGTAGTATATCCAATACCTCATTGTCAGTAACGAATAGTGTTTCGAACGTAGAAGCCGTACGAGTATTGAATGAAGGTACATCAATGCCTTCATCATAAACTCTAGAGATTGAGCAGAAAAAATTATTTAAAAGCGTAGACTTTTCTAGATCGTCCGAAACAACAGTGCCATTTTGACTATTAATGAGAGGTGGTATAACATTTGAGGACCCTGCTTGTTTGGTAAGTCGGTTTATAAGTTTCCAGTAGGATCTAGGGTCGCCAGTGTAGAGTTTATCTATTACACCATTGATATTTTCGAAAAAGGATGCTTTAGCATATTTCTTCATGTTGTTTACTTTATTTCTCTGTCTCTTAAAGTTATACAGATTGGTTGGGCTATTGTTATTCTTATATTTGTTATGCAGTTTGTCAAGTAATTTGATTTCTTTTCTAAGTTCGCTGGTCATCCAAGGTTTGTCTGTCGGTCTTATCGTTATCTGACGAATAGGTATGCAGGCTTTGGCCATAATTAAAAATGTATCTGTAAATTTGTCGCAAGCTTCATCTATGGACTGACGGTTATTTAAGATACTACCCCAGTCACAGTCCTCAATTAACTTATTAAATTTCTCGTAGTCTCCGTTTTTGTAAACCCAGACGTCTCTTTGGAACGAACCATTTATTTTACCGGGTACATTTATGTACACGACACAGGGATTGTGGTCACTTATTTTTCTATCAACATCAATTACTGATGAGTTACTGAATGCAAGAGTCTGTGTTATAAGGATAGGATCTAAAAGAGAGTTCATTGTGTTTCCGACTCTGGTTGGCTCGTTTATAGTGTTACAAAGATTAAATCTGGATAGTATATCATTCAAAGGATGTTTGCCCAGAGGTACAAGGAGATTTACATTAATATCGCCAGTTACAATGATATTATTTGAAGTCTCGTAGGCTTTATCAACAGAATATTCTAAGTAGTCCCAAAAGTTATTATTAGAATTAGGTAGTCTATATAATGTCCCTAGCATAATTATTGTGTTGCTTATTGTATTTTTAGTTCTAGCCATATCATCTCATGCTGTTCTGATTCTAAACCTAATCTTCTTTTGCAAAAAAGGGTTTCGGAGCAGTATACAAGAATACCTCCACCTGCAAAATTTCTATCTTTTCTAAACGGTTCCTGGAAATTTTCAATTAACAAATCAGAAGATGGAATATTTTCATCAAGATGCGTCTCAGTTATACATAACAAGCTGTATTCGTGTGCTACGTCTTCGAGAAAGGAAAGTTTATTTCTTAAGCTGCGAGCATTCCAATTGAAAACTGATAACTCCATTATAGGTCCAGGATTAGGTTCAATATCCATGCAAACCATTAAAAGAATTAAGACGGCCATTTGGAAGTCGTTATTATTTAAGAAACCTTTGCATGCATATATCAAAAAACAGAAGTATAAACTGGAGGTTTTTGTAAAAAAAACGGATGTCTCCCCTATAATATTAACAATATGTAAAGGGAAATCACTAAAAATGTTATGGTCTTGATGAATGATACTTCCCCTCATTATGCGTTTTCCACACTACATTTTTCAAGAAAAAAATGATAACAGATAATAACTCCAAAAATACTGATACCAGATTTATGGCCCTTGTGCATGACACTTACTTTCATCATGCTCTTTCCAAAATTAAATGTCATTCCAATAGCATCAGTCGAGCAGGAGTTATTGATCGGCCAAAAAATGTAACAAAGGGCAATAACTCCAAAAGTATCGAAACCAGAATTATGGCCCTTGTTCATGACACTTTCTCTCATCATGCTCTTTCAATGTTTGAAGTTTCAATACGATGGCAAGAGCCATGTAGGAGTTATCGTCCGGACAAGAAAGAATTAAACAAATGTACAAGGGGCAATAACTCTAAATTTATTGAAGCTGGAGTTAAGGATCTTATGCACGACACTTTCTCTTATCATGATCGTTCCATGTATGAAGTTTCACTCCAATGGCATGTGTCACATAGGAGTAATCATCCGGAAAAAAATTGTGGTTTTTTTTTTACAAAGGGCAATAACTCCAATATTAGTGAAGCCAGAGTTATGAACCTTGTGCATGACACTTCCTCTCGTTATGATCTTTCCATATATGAAGTTTCAATCCAATGGCATGAGCCATACAGGAGTTATCGTCCGGACAAAAAAGTGTGATTTTTTTACAAAGGGCAATAACTCCTATATTAGTGAAGCTAGAGTTATGTACCTTCGGCATGACACTTCCTCTCATTATGCTCTTTCCATATATGAAGTTTCAATCAACTGGCATCAGGCATATTGAAGTTATTGTCCGGACAAAAAATTATGATATTTTTTACAAAGGGCAATAACTCCAATATTAGTGAAGCCAAACTTATGGACCTTGTGCATGACACTTCCTCTCGTTATGATCTTTCCATATATGAAGTTTCAATCCAATGGCATGAGTCATATAGGAGTTATCGTCCGGACAAAAAAGTGTGATTTTTTTTTACAAAGGGCAATAACTCCAATATTAGTGAAGCCAGAGTTATGGACCTTGTGCATGACACTTCCTCTCATTATGCTCTTTCCATATATGAAGTTTCAATCAACTGGCATCAGGCATATTGAAGTTATCGTCCGGACAAAAAGTGTGACGGACAGACGGACAGACGGACAGACAGACAACTCTCACGAAAACAATATGTCTCCCCCATATAAATATGAGGGGAGACATAATTAAGAAAATACAGTTTGGAACTATGAACAAAATCGTTAAATGAACTTTTCATTCCGTTCTTTGAGATAAACCTAAATTCTCCTGACTAACCGACTGTACGTAGAAGTATAGAAGACACCTATTGCAACTCGATATGCCACAATTACGAAAGACCGGCGGTGACATTTACATTTCAAGATTTCACACATTCCAATTGACTTCAAAATTTCACGATTTCACAATTTCACAATTTCACGATTTCACGATTTCACTTCAAAATTTCATGATTTCACGATTTCACGATTTCACAATTTCACGATTTCACTCAAAAATTTCACAATTTCACGATTTCTTAATTTCACGATTTCACGATTTCTCTTCAAAATTTCACAATTTCACAATTTCACGATTTCACGATTTCTCTTCAAAATTTCACAATTTCACGATTTCACGATTTCACAATTTCACAATTTCACGATTTCACAATTTCACAATTTCACGATTTCACTTCAAAATTTCACGATTTCACAATTTCACGATTTCACAATTTCACGATTTCATGATTTCAATTTGCCCATTCTAATTGTTATGACGTCATCAACACGCGGGAAATCACAGCGTTGGAATAAAAGCCACGAAAAAGAAACGGCGGAAAACTATGACAATCTTCCTCTCCAGAACTGTAGGCCCGAGGGCCTTCATACTTGGCATGTAGCATGTGCTCATGGTCCACTATCAAGATTGTTTAACCCTTTCCTCCATGAATATTCATGTATGAGAATTGCAAATCATGTGTTTATGATGTTAAATCATTGTCTTATGTTTGTATGACACTGTATTGGAGGATACTTTAACTAATAATAAACTGTAAGAAAAAATGACAGCATGGATTTTAATTAAGATTAAATCCTATAGGAATCGTCTGAGCTGGGTCTACTCTGTTTGCAAAAGCGTAGAAAGGCGTATTTATGGTTCTCAAATCGCCATCCTGATTTCAAGGATGAGAGCCACTCTGTTGCCTTATTATACGTCAAGCGTGTCACGTGACTAAAAGATTTTACACGAGGTTGAAATTGCGAAATCGAGAAATTGTCAAGTCGTGAAATCGAGAAATTGTGAAATCGTGAAATTTTGAAGTGAAATCGTGAAATCGTGAAATTGTGAAATCGTGAAATTGTGAAATTGTGAAATCGTGAAATCATGAAATCTTGAAGTGGAAATGTCACCGCCGGTCTTTCGTACACAATATCATTCATTACCCTGTGTCAAAATTAAATGCGCTGGGGTTGCAATAAGTATCATCCAATTGGCAGTAACCAGTTCATCCAATTTCTGTAACGCATATCTCCGACGAGCTTGTAAAAGTGAAAGAAAGGCAGATGAGAGGAACAAGGATGAATGTATATACAACAGTAACCGGGATGTCAGTCTTCTTCGATTTAATGGACGTCATCGCGTGTATCATTGGCTTTTTAATTATATTATCGCTTTTTGTCTATATGAAAACCGTTGCCGACAAAATATCAACAGTCTATTCTAGATAAAAGTAAGAAAACACAGCCTTCCCTTGGGAAAAAAAACAACAACAAAAAAGCGGTCTTACCCACCGCTGTCCCATGGCATACCCTATGGCATCCGAACCAAACCCGCCCAACTACAAGCCGATTCCTCCCACCCCAATTCCGGACCGGTAAAACAAATCTAAATGCGAGGTAAAACCCATATCTTGCCTGACCCGACCTAGACTTGACCAAGCTTCAGCCAGAACGTTTGTCACTTGGCCCAGTGCAAGATCCGGTCGTAATGTTCACTAAACTCAAAAGTATTAGACCAAGAAAAACGTAAATCTCGTGCCAATGCTGAACCTATTAATTTCAGGTGGTTTGTACTGGAGCTGATTATATAGGAGACCTGGAAAGTGAAATACCTATCTTACATTAATATATTGTATAAATGTACTGGGACTTTGTCACCAGTGAAAAATAACACAGTGGATTAATTAAGATCTCCATGATGCTGATTGCCAAACAGTAAGTTACTAGATACATTATGTCCTGCGAAGTGTGCTATTGAAAGCATGAATTTCAGACCGTTAAACGAAAGAAGCCCTCTGCAGACCCTATCTAAATGCGTTACAGGTAGTAGTAACATAGTACTGTAGAAATAAAAATACTGCTGCAGTTTAGAGACTGTCAGATGTTACAAATTGATTGCATTTCGCCTAGTAAACAGCACGCTAAGGGTAAATACAAAATCACTAGATCGAAACCTTTTACACAGGACTAAGCGAGGACGAAATCCTCACCCATTAGTACAAGATTATCAACTACATGCAGTAGTAATCGGTGATTAAACGCAAATTGATTAATACTGTACATAGTTATGATACTGAACAAACTGTATCTGAATGCAGTATTAACCTTTGATCGGGACGAGAGAGAGAGAGAGAGAGAGAGAGAGAGAGAGAGAGAGAGAGAGAGAGAGAGAGACGACGACGAGAGAGAGAGAGAGAGAGAGAGACGACAGAGAGATAAAAACAAACGTACAGTCTCCTAGTATACACGTTTCTCTCCCAAAACGAAATGAGAGAAACTCTTACTAGGAAGAATGTCGCATTAACAGTAGATTATCGAGGAGATAGATAGACAAGTAGAGAGAGTGATAGAGGGGGACAGTGCAGTATCCCACTGTAAACATTTCTCTCCTAAAACGGAAATCAGTATCATTTCCATTTAAAAGGCCTATCTTAGGGGGGGGGGAGAGAGAGAGAGAGAGAGAGAGAGAGAGAGAGAGAGAGAGAGAGAGAGAGTCCCATTATCCCAGTATGTGAGTTTCTCTCCAAAAAATGAGAGTAACAACTCTTACTCAGAAGAATGTAAATTATCAGCAAACGTTAGCAATCAGCAATTAGGTTTGATAGTACACAGGATTCCCACAAAGTATATATGTACTGTATGTCCAAACGGTGTGGCATCATGTCCTTAAATTAACTTGCTACACGATGTAATATCACATCACTTAGTAAAAACAATGAAATCATTTTACACACATAGGGGCCGAGTAAATTCATAGTTCTACTTTGTAAACTAAACTTAGGTCACATATTGATTATCCATAGTAGATCCAGATCAAATACATATTGACACAATATAAACAGAACATAGTTCACCATACTCAGTGTAGACCTAGACCAGACATTTCGGAAGAAAGCTTTCCACTCAAATGTGAACTGCTTAACAAAGTACATTGCAATTTTAATCAATAGTATCAATACGCTATGTCTGAAAGATATACTGTCCAAATGTCTTATCATTCAAACAGTGTAGACCCAGATCAAAAGACTCATTTGGGTGTACAGTGTTTGCAAATCTTACACTCTTGCGGTGCGGGCACATAAGTACATAGACACTACATAAGTCATGATGTGTACTCACTCCACAAGTGTTGACCCAGATCAGTTGACCTGCATTACAGAATAGAGTTGGGTGCAGACTGTCTGTGGAGCATATGTTCAGTTACACTCACTTGGAGGATTAATAGATACCCTATTAATAGACACCTTAATAGATACATTGTGTGAAGAAAAATGATGTCACACTCACCATTCCCTGCAGACCCAGATCGTTCATATGGTAGAATGCTTATACCAAAAATAAGAACTGCTTGAAAGAGCAAATTAATTCCTTTTCCATTAATATATTATTGATCAGTGTATTGTGCCATAATCTAGAATACAGTATAGAAATGCATTACTATTTCAAACAGTGTAAGCCCAGAACAATATGCTTTGAAAAGGCATTCAGTTAGGCTAAGAATGTCTGAACGGCACACCTTCACCTGTATATATCCTGTGGATTGATAAAGAAAGTCATGCATTGTAAACATAAACTAATTTACACTACTCAGTGAATTTATACCCGGATCAAACATTTGGTAGCAAGCTTTCACCGTCAATAATTAATGTTCCTTTCTGACCATTCTTTTTGTCAAAAATTAATGTCATAGCATATAGGTCCATAGGGATGTGTACTTGTACACAATCAAACAGACTTCAGTATAAACCCAGCCCACTAAACCTACAGTAGGGCAACCAGTCGGGAAAAGATTGTTTGAAGAGCACACGTTCAATTGCACACCGTTGAGGATTAGTAAACATAAACTAACACATAGAAGCATATTAGAGTACACAACACATGTATACGCTGTAGACTAGTACTGAGGCATCTGGTTGAAATTACACTTTTTGTACAACACACATTTTGGACACACTTTGCGATATACAAATACAAAGCAACAAATTGTAAATAAGTTACAGCCACATTACTCATTTAACCTTTTCCCTCATATAAACATGTTTTCACGCACTAGCAAACAGAGTAGACCCAGATCAGACGGCTCCTACAGGAACCGTCTGATCAGGGTCTGCTCTGTTTGATAATAGAATTTGAAAGACCTGGTTCTTTAGCTTCTGAAATTGGTACAATGTTCCACCTTCCGCATTTCATTCTAACTAATTTGTCTATGAGTATCCAGGAGGTATTGAAATTTGGAATAAACATAAAACAGGGAAAGGGTTAAATTAGACTAAGCTCAAATCTATGTTATAAGCTGTTTATGCACTTACATATGAACTGCCTGGATTACAAATGCCCATTTTGATCATCGTTTCATCAACATATTTTGTCTCAACACTAACAACATAGGGTATGTGAACCATTCAAACTGTAAAGACCCAGTTCATTGGCTTACAAAAAAAAACAAAAAAAACAAAAAAAAACATTGCCTTGTGTACAGACTTTTAGACCACACATTAGATCATGTATTGTCCTGTTTTATTGACCTGTCAAAGGTGAATATTCCTACGTCATTGAAAGGATATATTTAGATTGGGTGAACATGTGTTTCAAACGTTTTTCACGAGATTCACAATAAATGCACAAGTACTCGATTGAGCCGAGTAGGAAAGCTTGTATTAGCGGAAACAATCGATATCAACCGAAGCTATATATGGCGTGTTCAGCAAGCGTATAATTATTTAAATTTTGACAGGTTAATAAAACAGGACAATACACGAATAGCATTAGTAATTACACAGAAATAATTTGTAAACACGACAACGACATTACTCATTCAATGAAAACACCAGAACAACCATTTTGGCAAATGTCTACAACTCTATATGAACTGATTGTAAGGAGAAAAAAGTAGATCATATATGCTCAATTGAGCCATAGTAAATACATAACAATGCACTGTAAAGTTAACTAAGGTTACCGTACCCCATCTGTGTAGACTCAGAACCCAGAACAACCATTTTGGCAAATGTCTACAACTCTATATGAACTGATTGTAAGGGAAAAAAATATATATAGATCATAATGCTCAATTGAGCCATAGTAAATACATAACAATGCACTGTGAAGTTAACTAAGGTTACCGTACCCCATCTGTGTAGACTCAGATCAACCATTTTTTTGGTGTTTCCTCAGGGTATATATTGCTTTAAAAACAAATCGTTTCCAGGGTATTTTGACATGACCTAGTCCTAAGAGACGTGTACCCATTTAAACAGTATATACCCAGATCAAGTGCCTCGCAATGAGGCTCCTGGTTTGGTGTAGACTGTTATGAGAACACATCTTCTACTGGCCACACTTTACAGATGGATGTATAGGTATTGTCCTGTTTTATTAACCTGTCAAATTTGAATATTCCTACGTCACTGAAAGGATATATTTAGCTTGGGTAAACCTGTGTTTCAAACGTTTTTCACGAGATTCACAAATAAATATACAGGTACTTGAATAAGCCAAGTAAGAAAGCTTTTATTAGCGGAAACTATCGATATAAACCGAAGCTATATATCACTGGGGGGAGACGTATCCCGGATATTGCTAATAAATGAGCTTTATTTTGACACAACGGAGAGAACGAGGGTAAGTAAATGCGTATTTTCTCTTAATTAGTTCTTTTTCGGCAATTGATAGGTGGTGCTTTAGATTCATCATACTCATATTATACACGCTATATACATGATTTGGAATCAAACATTGCAAACGATGGGAAAACACCCAAAATGAACGCCGTGCTCGCGAAAGAATGCATAACCATCTCCCAGATTTTTTATGTCACTGAAAGATGGAATCAAAATATAACATTCTGAACTGAGCGATCGCTTTGAATATCATTTAACTATGTATACTGAAAATTTCAGTCATATTGGTTCAAATTTGCCCAAATTATGGCCACAAACGAATAGTCGGTTAGTCACTGTTAGTGTACTGGGGATTGGTAGCTCCAAAGATTTTAGTGTACTGGGTATTGCATGATAGTGTACTGGGTATTGCATTTCATTTTTTCTCTTTTTTGCGTTTTATTGAACGTTGTTAGATATTTCAGATATATTTCTGTCGTGATAAATACCGTTTCTAGTCAATCGCACATTCTAGATAGATCTATATGCATCTATATTGAAATACTCGATGATCACTGACTTATCTATAAGTACCTGTTAATAACAGTTTTTGTGTAGCAGTGCCGTAAAATCCAACTGATCCATCCATCAATCATAATAGTCTTTTTACCTATTTCTTAATTGATCTGTTGTTTACTCTTCAGTTAATTGATATGACATAACATGTAGATCTATGTGTAGCTCTAGTTAACAGGCTCAGTACCATATTGAGTACTGACTGTAGTGACTGATGCAAAACATACTGTAATCAAAGGTCGAGCCAATATGTAAATATAATAGTACTATATAAACATATACACGTAATAGGCTTTTATTAATAGCATAAACATTCAGAAATATTAGATCTATATCACTCAGTTTTTCCAAAAATGCTAATGAACGCTGTTATACATAACAGCGGCTTTAGCCCAGTGGTCAAAATATTACTGTTATATAAGAAGTGATATAGCTAGGGGCACGTGTTTTTAACGACCCATTCTCAAATAAATTGGTCATTTCACCGAATGAAAACGTTAAATTTCAACTACGTCGTATGTCTGAAAAGTTGTGAATATTGAAATGTTAATGTATCTTTGACCTAATTCCGAAATAGTCCTAATATTTATTAACAATTAATTATGTAAAATGAGTGGTTAATGTATAAGCTATAGAAATTTATTCCTTGTGTTCACAGTACCCATAACCTGATTTTTAACAGATTTACATAGAGCTCGGACAGTCATATAATTCAACGAATCGGGTTATGTGTATGAACTGAGATTATATAGCATGCATTTATCCATTTCTGATGAAACATTTTGATATTAAGTATGAAAATTAGGAGTTGAACACCACATTCAACTTCATAAAAATATAGTTTCATGAATGTTGTATTTGAACTTTTACACAGTTAAAACTAGTGCAAAACAAAAAGTCAATTTGAATGTCAGGAAACGTTTCCGATGTATTATAAACTCATACATAAGTACACAAAATCGTTCAGGCAATTTGTAAGAAAATTTCTCTTTCGAAAGTCACAGTCCCGTAAATTATAGGAATGTGTCCTGTAAATTAGACCGACAAATAATATGATATACATTGCTTTACAAACAGCAGCATTCTTAAAAACGAGCATTTAGGAGTATACAAATAGACCGAAAATTTCAAATTCAACTCTGTATGTCGTGTTCAACTCTGTAATTTTACTGTCTGAGTTAAAACATCCTTTTTGACTGAACTATGCACTGACCGCTGACAAATGTATGTAATGAAAATAATTTGATTCAGTCGAACAATCAATTGTTAACTGCTTGCAAGAGTTACTAATAAAAATAACAAAACTGATCACTACTTGCGTTCACATAACCCAGAACCAGCCATTTGCTGGGGGAAAAGTTTGTCATTGGATTGTCCCGTAAATCATAAAATTATGTTTAAGGACTATTGGTAAAGGACGTGAAGTTTAAAACTTTTTCAGGGACAGTGAACATTCTTCTCCCATTTCCTGTAGGTACCAGGACGCCTGTCTTGCGCATTACATTTTCTTTTTCAATCAATTTCATCTGCTTTAAATGGTCTTAAGTTTGTTATATTTTATAGTACAGTCAAACATTGATAAGTCTATTAACACGATTTCCTACATACTCGTAATTCAAAGTTTCCATTAGAACCTAAACTACACTTCATTGTTCACCTCTTTATTGGCGAGTCTATATTATCTATTTCAAACAGCTCAAAGTGCGAATAAATTCTCATTTTGAGTCATTTGAAACAGATATATGTTCCTCCCAGCTGTCATTGAATCTATATCTTTCATATTGATGATACATCGCTATATATTTTCAATGACAAGTATACATTTATCAAAGGTTGGCTGTACTTTCTTATTTAAATTATTGCTGCTCTAAATTATCACACTGTCACTAAAGTTTTTCTAACTCATGGGCCGAAACGTAAGGTACACATGTTCAAATAATGCACGTTTCAACAGTCCGCTTCAATTAGTGTTTGAGTAATGAGTCACACAACACCTCGAGACGGATAAACACTATCACAACATATGAATAGACAGACATACAGAAAGACAGACGAAAGTAGGGATGGACAAACAAAACAATTCAGCTATTTAATGGGATTCAAACCTGTTGATGTGAATAAAACTATTACTATAATTTACGGGACAAAAGAGATTATATTTTACGGGACACTTTGGTGACTGTATGTGTGGCTTTGTAAATGCCTATTTGAAAGGAGACATACTTGACTATATTTGTATGTAGATTTGGCAATAGGAATAAATGCAATGAAGTGAATGTTTGCTCTTTTTGTAGAAGAAATACCAAGTAAACATGTTCGTGACTTAACAAAAACAAAAGTAAATATAGTAGTGAAAAAAAAAATCTGAAAAATTCTACAAATAATTACCATTAATATATTGGCAATCTTGTTTTTATTGAACCATTTATTATTTCTGAATAGATTTGTATTATACTGGCATAATTTAAACTTACTTTACGTTTGAAAAATTGTGTAGAAATACTTTGATATTGGCATCCTCATTTACGGGACAATTTAATCTAAGCTACGAGTCCGAACTTTCATGTGGAATATTTAAACAATGCGAAAAGTCATGTTGTTCATACGTCGATAATTCGGTATTCAAATCATAATTATGAAATAATATGTATACAAATTCAAGAAGGCAATTCTGTAAGCTATTTCTGCAAAATGTCAAATAACTCACCGCTTTCTTAGGGAATTGTGTAGACGAATTATCTAGCAGACTGACATCTTCCATGAATTATTTACATGTGACTGTGTTTTAAGTATTGAATAAGCTGTAATTGAGTGGCATGACAATCGGGAATGATGAAAGGGGCAACTCAAGAAAGATATTTGTCTCGTAAATTAGGCCTCGTAGATTAGGATTTTTTCTTTTCCGCTGTATTTGATTGGCCAGCAAAATTTTATGTGCTTTCTCAAAGTACTTTTCATTAAATTTTGATCAACAATAGGTTATTTAGTACACAAAATTGTCAAAATAAACATAAAAAAGTTTTTCATGGGGAAACGAATAAGCTTATCTGTGATGACACGTAGATTAGAAAGCTAAATTCCCGAAGTATAATTTAGAAACTTGGCCTCTGAATTTTTTTTCCATAGATGAATTTGGTAAAAATCTTTTTTCATACACATGATATACATTATTAAAGGGTGAATGAATAAGGCATTACAGAATTACCGTGCAGTATGTGATATTCTATTTACCGTTAAAGTTTAGCCTCATAGATAGGTCAGGTTTGGCGACATTGCATTAGCATGTCAGTGTATTTTAATGTTTGGTTGCTTTAGCGCCGTTTTGTCTTCGTGAAAAACATCCATTAATAATAAATAAATGCAGGGGCTTAAATCGGGAATGATTACATTCTACACTATATTATGGGTACAATGAAAACTAAAAATGTCCATGGCGACATACAAATTCCGCCACCCCATGCAGATTTAAAGGCCTGGAAAGCCATTCAGAACAACATTTTATACCATAAAAAATGTTTATGAAATAATCCTAATATAATGAAAAATAGAGAAAAACAATGACACGACGTTAATTGCTTTTAATTGGCGAACTATCAGTTGACTTATAACGGCGACATTGATTGTCCATTTTTTAGAATGGGTCCCCACCAAATAGGCTGCCCTATATCATTCAATGATTCATATAAACTGTATCAACTACAGCACAAGGTAAAGAAATGTCAACTTTTATACCCAACACAGGAACCCGTCTGTATTGTCCTCAAAGATAAGTTCATGCATAACTGAAAAATGCAAACACTGGGGTGTCATGTGTTATGTAAGAAAAATATCTTGCACTCCAGTTTCTTGACACTTCTGACAGAGGCACTGACTAAATAGGGACATGTTACTTAGGTTCACACAAGTTCTTCACAAACCCTTTCCAGAATAACAGACAAGCATTGTATCTATTCTCTGACAACCATGTATATCTACATGATAAACACAAAATGATGAAAATCCCATGAAAACAGTGCTACTTTATTTTGAGGCAAAATATTTGACACTAATTCTCAGTGGACTTGTAACTTTTGACTACACCATGGGGCATTTGCGGCTAATTGGTGTTCTAATACCAGTTACTTCTACCCAGTTACTGATTTGTATCTGAAAAGGTGTATAAAGGGTATCTGGTGTCTCCCTCCACCAGTAATTAGCTGGACGTCGCAATATGACTGAAATACTGTTAAAGAGACGTAATATCTGAAACAAATAAACAAACAATTTTTAATGCATTTTTTTCATATGAAATAGTTTGAAAATCATTTTCTGTCTCAATATGACACTGTGCATAAAGAATATCTATTGCTAGAATATTAAAACTAACGTTTTCAGGATATTCGATCCCTGCTGAATTACATCGATGGATAGGGCATATTTTAACAACGCTTAAATACCTATTATAGGGTTCATAACTACCCCTTTACCGCAAGCCAGTTAGCACAGTAGGGTTCTAATTGATAGATGCTAAACCCATATCATGCAGCAATATATGTGCATATTTTAATTCAAAAGGTCTCAGAGACAAATGTATTTTAAATCTAACAGCCTGGATCTAGATCAGACGCGGCATTATGCAGCATCTGATTTGGATCCAAAACTGTTTGCAAATAACAGTCAAGACACGACCAGCAGGATAAGGGTTAGTTGCAATTTAGCCTTATCCTGCTGGTGGCCACTTGTCTGTTATTTGCAAACAATTTGGATCCAGATCAGAGGAAGCATAGCATAAAACATCTGATGTATGTACAAATCGTATTTAGATCTAAATATTGTTTTGCAGACGGCAATTTCAAAGCAGACGAAAGTACTGGAGGATATGGGTTAATATGATGCAATAACTATCAAGCATGGTGGGACCCAACCACAATAAACAATCCAATTAACACCCCATCAAGTCAAAACTAGACCTTTAAACACTACTTTATGATGAAAATAGAAGAATATTGCCTGAATAAACTTTTCAGAGGTCTTTTCAAATTATTATGCTGGTAAATAAGCAAAAAACAACTAAAGTGTAATGTGCAATCCCCAGTACACCAAATTTTGACAATATGCAATACCCAGTACACCGTTTGTCAATCCCCAGTACACTTATAGTGACTAACCGACTTTTCGTTTGTGGACATATTTTGGTCAAACTTGAACCAATATGACTGAAATTTTCAGTATACATAGTTGAATGATATTCAAAGCGATCGCTCAATTCAGAATGTTATATTTTGATTCCATCTTTCAGTAAAATAAAAAAATCTGGGAGAGGGTTATGCATTCTTTCGCGAGCACGGCGTTCATTTTGTGATTTTCCCCAACGTTTGCATTGTTTGATTCCAAATCATGTATATAGCGTGTATAATATGAGTATGGTGAATCTAAAGCACCACCTGTCAATTGCCGAAAAAGAACTTATTAAGAGAAAATACGCATTTACTTACCCTCGTTGCACTCCTGTTCTCTCCGTTGCGTCAAAATACAGCTCATTTATTAGCAATATCCGGGATACGTCTCCCCCCAGTGTATATGGCGTGTTCAGCAAGCGTATAATTTGACAGGTTAATAAAACAGGACAATACAGCCAACACAGTGTAAACAAGTTTATTGTCGCAGTTAATATTCATTGTAGATCCAGATCAACAGTTTGGCATAATGCTTACTCTATAAATGAACTGCATAGAAGAACAAACGATCTTTTTAATCAGTAATCAAAATATTATGTTACAACATAGATTATAGAGATGCGTACCCGTTTCACCAGTGTAGACCCAAATTATTAGACTATTGTTAGGAAGCTAAGGCTACGCTACTCATTTACTGTAGACTCAGTACAAGCTTTCTGTTAGGCATTCGCCAACATTGTACTGCTTTGTAAACAGTTTGCCGTTTTGAATTATAATCTACCAGTGCATTCTGTCACAATACAGACCATTAAGATGTGTAACCATCAAAACAGTAAAGACCCATATCAATTGACCTGCACGAGGCATTTCGTTGAGTGTAGACTGTACACGTAGAACACCCATTACTTTGGAAATATCAGGGTTTGAACAAAACTGGTATGACAAAGATTATACATGTATTCTAGACAGTACAAATTGGCATGGACAATCAGCGGCTACCTGTCAACCCTTTCCCTGATGAATATCCACGTCAGAGACAATGACATCATGAATATTAACTAGAGGTTTGTTTTTGTCACAAAAACAGATGTCTCCCCCTCCCAACCGCTTTCCAATTCACAAGTGTAATGTCTGTAACTTCAAACTTATCAGGGTCTAATTTTTAAGTCATCAGGGGCAATAACTCCAACATTGTCAGGGGAGACAATTCAAAAGCTCCAGGTACACAAAAGCACATGCTAGTCAACATTCTTGGGAAGTTTGGTGACTCTAGTACTAGTGGTTTAAGAGACACATGTGACACAAAGTAAAGTTTCTCTTATTTTAAGTCATAAGGGGCAGTAACTCCAAAGTTATCAGGGGGAGACAATTAAAAAACCCAGATGCACAAAAACTCATGCTGGTGAACATTCCTGTTTAGTTTGGTGACTCTAGCCCTACTGGTTTCAGAGATACATGCAGCACAAAGTTTCTCTAATTTTAAGTTATCATATCAGGGGCAGTAACTCAAGAATTATCAGGGGGAGACAAATAAAAAAACCAGGTGCACAACAACTCATGCTGGTGAACATTCCTGTGAAGTTTGGTGACTCTAGCCCTAGTGGTTTTAAAGATATGCATGACACAAATTTTCTCTAATTTTAAGTAATCACATCAGGGGCAATAACTCCAAAGTTATCAAGGGGAGACAAGTCAAAAATCCCAGGTGCACAACAACTCATGCTGGTGAACATTCCTGTGAAGTTTGGTGACTCTAGCCCCAGTGGTTTCAGAGATATGCACGACACTAAGTAAAGTTTTTCTAATTTTAAGTCATCAGGGGCAATAACTCCGAAGTTATCAGTGGGAGACAATTCAAAAACCCTAGGTGCACAACAACTCATGCTAGTAAACAATCCTGTGAAGTTTGGTGACTCTAGCCCTACTGGTTTCAGAGATACGCGCGACACAAAGTTTGTATAAATTTAAGTATTCATATCAGGGGCAATATCTCAAGAATTATCAGGGGGAGACAATTCAAAAACCATAGGTGCACAACAGCTCATGCTGGTGAACATTCCTGTGAAGTTTGGTGACTCTAGTACTAGCTGTTTCAGAGATACGCGCGACACAAAGTTTTTCTAATTTTAAGTCATCAGGGGCAATAACTCCGAAGTTATCAGGGGGAGACAATTCAAAAACCCTAGGTGCACAACAACTCATGCTGGTGAACATTCCTGTGAAGTTTGGTGACTCTAGCCCAACTGGTTTCAGAGATACGCGCGACACAAGTTTGTGACGGACAGACAGACAGGCAGACGGACGGACGGACGGACAGACGGACAGACAGACAACTCTGGCAAAAACAACATATCTCCCCATAAATGGGGGAGACATAATTAAGCTTATGTTTTATAATGGCTTATGAACACGGGACATTTGGCTCAGGTAGAAGCTGTAGAATCAGATCTGTATTACACCATACGCAAACAGAGCAGACCCTGATCAGACGGCTCTATAGGAGCCGTCTGATCTGGGTCTACTCTGCTTGCAGATGTGCAAAAATGTGCTTACATAAGGGGAAGGGTTAAAGAGCAAACGCTGCAGTAAGTACCGATATGTCAACATGGATGTATAACCCGTGCACGGTGTGCGCTAATGTACATAATCACAATTACGGCCTTTGAAAAGAGTGAAACCATTATGTCACTAGTACACGTTTAATAGCGTCATGTAATAACTGTGTTTCGTAAAGTGTGTACTGTCTACACGAGGGTGTCTGCTTCAGACGAGTGGTTTCACGACAATTCAATAAATGCCGGTCAAACAGTGAGATTATGCCGACAGATTTTCCAAAACAGATTGGACCCGACATGGAAGTGTACCAATTCAAACAGTATAGACACAGCTAATTTGACTTGCAACTAGTCCTCCAGATGTGTGTAGACTGTTTGTAGGCCATACTTTCAACTGAATACACTCTAAAGTGTTTTAACAATTAGTAATACAACAAGTACTACATTAAGAAAACTAAAGCTGCATACCCCATTCAGTGTACTGACAGGGTGTAGCATACACATTCCATTGTACACATTTTAAGGATGAATATTCAAGGTGACATATTGTAATAAAAATGGTATGACAAAGACTATATCATAGACATTACTAGCTGGCACTGACAACCAAAGATTCCGTGATAAAGAGGACACACTGTAGTAAATACCGATGTGTTAACCTGGACGTATAACTCGTGCATGGCGTGCTAAATGTACATAATCACAAGTACGGCCTTTGAAAAGAGGGATACCATTATGTTGCTAGCACACGCTTATTAGCAGTGTGTTACTCCAGTGTTCCGTAACATGTGTCCTGTCTACACAGAAGTGTCAGTTGAGGACCAGTGTTTTCCACGACAACTGAATACATGTTGTCTAGACAGTGAGATTGTGTCAACAGATTTTTCAAAACAGATTGGACCCAGACTGGATTCCGCCGCAAGTGGACTCCTGGTTAAGTACAATATGTTCGAAATCAAATCGCGGAAGTAAAATACATGTCTTATATTTCAGTAATATTGCTTAACATATGTTGGAGTTTCCACACAGACTCACCTGTTCAAACAGAAAGGCTATAACTGCTGGCATATGAGAATAAAACCAGTCCGATGCTTTATTTCCAAGAACCTAGTGCACTTGCAGTTCGGAGACCAAATTTCAACACTTCCAGAAAGTCTAATAATAGAGTGAAGGCGGAAGACTTGTTTCACTGAATGGAACATTAGGACGGGACGAGTTCAATGCATACCAGCGGAATATCCGCTTAGAAGTCTAACACTGGATTAACTTGGTCGACGAGAACCGGAGAAACGACCGCATCTGGATCCTGGTCTGGATCGTGGTCTGGGTCGGGCACCGCAACGGGTTTGTAAAAGATACTGCATTCAACGGTCCAGTAAGAATCAATTGCGTGCGCTTACCTAGCCTCCGCAAGTCTCTTCACTACGGATTGCCTGAGCCGGGTAAGATCCTCGGAGATGAACACACTGAAACCATTGCTCTTGTGGCGTTTCAGGTTCGTTTTCGCTCTGTAAACCATCTGCCTTGTCCTCCAATCTTTAAACTTACAAATAATCTGTGCCTTTCCCTCCTTGACTTTGCCGATCAGATGAGATCTGTCAATCTGGTCCACCGTGATTGGCACATTAGGATCTAGCTTAGAATTGACTAAGTCCACTATGGCAGAGTCTGTATCCACCTTTCCATTCACTGCGCAGGGTACACCATGGAATCTGAGATTGGTCCTGCGCCCATAATGTTCCACCTGATCCAGATCCCTCTTCAGCGAAGTGTTTGCGACTTCTAGGGCAGCGACTCTCACTTTGAGTTCTTCATTGTCAACCTGCAGGCTGTTCACAGCGTCAATTTTCTCTGCCAACTCAGATGTAAGAGTCTTTATAGTAACGGAATGGGCTTCAAGTTTCACTAACAGCGGTTCCATAGCGGCGTTTATAATCCTGGTTATACAGGGTTCAAGCCCTTCAATCATGGCAGGGGCTACAGAAGCAATAAAGGACTGACTCGAGAGTGTCGACTGTACCAATTGTGTCATATCAAAAGTCTTCCCTTTGTGGGAGATTATCATCGGGGAGGAGGCCTGACTTACTTCCGAAATGTCCGCTGCGGAATTCCTCCTCCGTAAAGGCACGGGAGCACCAACATGACCTTGACTGCTACTGCCCGGACTCAGTGTCATCAATGGTCATTTTAGGTCTAGCGGACCTGGGAGTGGGTAGACCCTCCTCTGAGCTCATATCTATACAGTACTGATATAATATATCCTGAAACCCTATTGGTAGATCCGACACACACAAAAAAATTCAGTTTCACAATGACAACAATGGCTCCGGCTGTCAGCGGGAAAATGGCGAACAAAGAAAAAAGTCACAACGCCTATTTCCTCACGAATAGATATAGTTTTCCTGTTTTCCAATAGACTATAACGTTTTCATGTATATTATACTTGACGAATGTTGGTTAATCACTCAAAATATTAACAAAATGCCGATACGTTTGCCTGACTTTTTTCCGTCATTACGCCATGACACCGGAAATCGAAGGAGCTGTCTCATCTGGGTCTTCACTATTTACAGGTATAATAGCAAGCGAAGGGTTAAAATGCTTTTTTGTCCGTTTTCTGTTTTATTAGAATGTACGGCTTGGTTGGCAGAAATACATGTACACAAGTTGGGAGAAAACTAATTAATATACCTAGGTGCAGACAGTTTTTTCTCTTTTTTTTTCCTTAGCCTTGGTGAGCAAATTTTGACCGGCTGAAAATGTTCCCTCCTTTTCTTTACAAAAACCGTTCAGCGTGTCAAACAATTTGGATACTGATGGAACGCCAATTTCCTCGGCGGCTCTTAATTTTACAAAACTTATCGTCTATTACATGTTTCAGAACGGGGTTTCCGTCAAATTCTTCGGTATAATGTAAGTGAGTTGTCAAGCAGTTTGGATAATTATTAGATAATGCGGAGTTACTCGGCGTCTTATCTAGATCCAAACTGTTTGCAAATGTTATCACAGAATAACCCTATAAATCGCTTTCTGGCGATTTAGACGGTAAAACTATTAACACTACAGTATGATCTAACCCATTACCTCATATGCTATTTTTAGATCCAACCTTTTTTAATTAATCTACCGAAAAGGAGCATTAATTAGAGAAAAGTTACATGTTAGAATTTTGTAGTTCTGAAACCATTGTGATAAAAAGACCATTTGCTCCTTAGGAGCAAATGCTCTATTTATCGCAATGGTTTCAAAAAGTGACTTTTACAGAGGTATAGAAAAACGTATTTGAGGAGAAAAGGGTAAAAGAAAACACTGTGGACGAGAAGCTTTAAATAAAAACATCAATACACGTGTGATAGATAGAAGCGATAATTTCGATTAAAAGCATGATACAACAATAATAGAAAAATTCAATAGATACAATGCTTTTAACAGAAACAAATATATCAGGCGACAACTGTTTCAGTCATTAAATTGAATTTCTCATCAATAATGGCATCTTCATCTTTTTCATGTTTGGCTTTATCAATTATGCGTCTTGGTTGTTTGAATGTATAGAGACATCTTTCATCTATATGGTCCGGTGGGCTGGTACATATACTAACAATACCTCCTGTTATAATGGTAATGCAAAACCCTAGAAATGAAATAAGCACATATGATATAGAAAATATTTGTTGCAATGGTGACAGATCATCCAGAAAAGCCAATGTGTCAGTTGTTGTAGATGGTTTAAACGTCGATGTTTTGAACAATGTAAAACGATTTGCATCTATGTCGCTTTGATTGAAAAGTGTATAGTTTTCGTGCTGATCTGTTGCCGGGCAATTCTCGGTAGATCCCGCTGGTAGTGTCGGATACGGTGGCAAGTCACTGAATATTTGTCCCACAACCAGCAACTCACAAACAATTGTTCCACAAAGTCCGCCGATAAGCATACCCTTTGTTGTACTTCTGCGGAGTAACAGAGATAGCAAGAATACTGCCGCCATCGGTCCGTCTATTGCACCAATGAATACAGTATACATCATCGTTACTGTTCCCGGTACACGTGACATCAGAAAGGCGATTGCAATGGTTAAAATACCATAAAACATGACCGCTAATTTTGACAGTCGTGTTGCCATTGAGTTGGATATATTTGGATATTTGACCTTCATTGCGTCCTCGTAAGTGATGGCTGAGAGGCTGCTTAAACATGAAGAAAGTGTGCTGAGCGCAGCACTGGAAAGAGAAGCTATGAATAAACCTGGTAAACCTGGAGTGTCTCGAAAGAGTTCTACTATTGTTACAGGTATGATTTCATTAACGTTTTTCAACACTCCGGATGCGTGAATGTCACATCCTTTGTTATTATAGTACGCAAAAATCGTTGCACCTTCAATAGCAGTCATCACCAGGAATATGCAAAAAATTGGCCCTGAAATAATATACAGAAGTCTTGCTGAACGTACAGTTGGGGTTGAGTTTATTCGCTGGATGCTAGCCTGAGTAAATGTTACAAACATGTAGCTACTAATTGACCCTAATGACACATTCCAAAACTGAAAACGAATTCTTGGATCCAATCGGAAGTCATTCAGGTTCAATCTGTCTGAAGCAAGTCTGAAAACGTTCTCCGGTCCTCCAGCTCCGTTCGTAGATCTGACTAGAACCGCTATGACGCCTGTAACCATGATGATAAGCTGTAAGACGTCAGTCCAAATGACAGCCTTGATGCCACCAATAGATGTGTAGATGGTGGTTACAGTTGTGTATAGCAAGATGGTGGCCCAGTATGGAATATCAATTACAACTTCTAACGCCACACAAGTGCCATACGTGACCATTGACATGTACAGAATATTATACAGCACACCGATCGCGACAGCCAGGAATCGCACAACATTGTTTCCGTACCGTAGTTCGAAATACTTGTACACGCTGGTTATCTGAAGATTGTGGAAGACGGGCACTACGAAGATTGCAGCAAATGTATAAGATATTATTATACCAACGCCAAAGTAACAGTAATTAAGTCCATAAAGATAGACGTCCACGGGGGATCCTAAAATCATCAAAGACGATTGAAAGGTTACGACAAACGAAAGTGCTGCAGGTAGAAAGTTAAAATTTCTTCCACCCAAAAAATAGTTAGACGGTGAATCGTTCTTTCTATCCCGAATTCCAAAGAAAATCCCAATGGAGAACGAAACGCCAATTGTGGCAAGGAATACAACATAGTCTAACACTCCGAAATTCGCCATGTCCGCTGTCGGTAAGAAATTGAAAGAAATATGAATAATAGTAAAAGGTAATCGCCTGATACTGTGTTCATGTTCCGTGAAAAGAGAACAAAATCAACATAAGCCATTTACCCACTATATTTACTTGACTCGCATTTGCAAACAGCTTGGATCCAGATGAGATGCCGGGTAAGTCTACGTCTCATTATGATCCAGGCTGTGTAACACTCGGTCAACAGTGTCTCAAAGGCTTGCTCTAATCGGGTCTAGTCAAAATTGCGCCAGATCCCAATTTAAGCAGACATTAATTTTTCCACAGCGAGGTAAGGAATTGTAATTTTCATAAACGTGGACCCGTATGAGATGTGAAATTTAGCAAGTACATGTAATCTGTCGAATAATTAAAACTTAATATCGATTGATAAAAACATTGTAGCCTATCAAAATCTTACACTGAAGGAAAACCATTTCAATGACAAACAGTGCAGAAATCGTATATACTCGGTTTCCACACAGTTCGGGTTAAACACCTAGATTCATGATAAAATGTGTATACTGTTGTACAACTTGATCAAGCAGATAATCCCTTTCCCTCAAATAAACGTGTTTTCAAGCATTTGCAAACTGAGTAGATCCAGATCAGACGGCTCCTATAGGAGCCGTCTGATCAGGATCTGCTCTGTTTGCTTATGAAATCTAAAGATATGTTTCTTCACTTTCTAAAATCACTACAATGTTACATCTTCCGCTTTTCATTATAACTATTTTGGCCACGAATTGTCAGTAGGTACAGTGTATTGAAATTTAGAATTAACATAGAAAAGAGGAAGGTTTGTACAGTAGTGTATTATTTAACACTCATCCCGCAGTGAACAAAACAGTGTCTGCTCAATGTTTGGATATTGTGCAATTTTGACTACTTCCAATTCGATCAAACTTTTAGCAAATTAAGGACTGAGCTTTGGAACCTAATCGAAGGCCGAGTTACTGGACGTCTCATCTAGATCCAATCTGTTTTGCAAATGCGAGTCAGGGCGCGGCGAGCCGGATAAGGCCTGATGCGGGAAACAAGTGTATAGGCATTTGCAGACATAGTAGACCCAGTCCTAGTGGGATAAGGGTTAAAAAAGGGTTATTAGCCTTTTAGACACACTTTGACCCCAGTTGCATCCCCAAGTACAAACAGAGTCTCCAACAAACAGAGTCTCCAACAATCAAATCTTGTGATTTGTTGTTGCTTTTGTTTGTTTTTTGTTGGTTGTTGTTTTTTATTGGGGGTTGTTTTGTTTTTTTGTTATTTGTTGTTGTTGTTGTTGTTTTCTTTTTGAGGGGGTCTATTCTTTTTTTCCTTGTTAATGAAATAATATACGTTTGCCGTGGATAAAATTTCATTTGTTCATATGACATTTTAAACTTTCATCTAATCAATATTTAAAAAGTTATATGACTATTCATGCAGTAAAATGTAAAACACTTCACTGACTTGCGAAAATTCCGCTTTAAGTACGAAAAAATAGCTTAAGTTCCGAATTACTAACATAGTAATTCCCATATTGTTTTTCGCCTGACACCGGCTAATGGTATGAATCTCCTATTTTATATCGTTACAACCAATTTAATATGTCGTATTGATATGCTTTTAAAAAATATATATACTCGTATATAGACCTACCTACGATAACATTTCTGTTATCAGTAAGTTAATATCTCCAAGTTACTTCAATCATTTTAATTATTTACGTCTGTAAAGATTGCCGTCTGTTTCAAGTTTACTATTTAAATGTCTTCTTGTTTGTTTCAATACCATTATCACATTATAAAACAGTTTGAACCCAAACAATATGTTGGTTAACTCTATGTCTTAACTGGATTTAAACAACTGTTTGCAAATATGATAGAGATTTGCCACATAAAAGGCAAAGAATTGCCCAATTTCTCACGCAATACATGTACATCGTACTTGTGAGCTGATTTGTTTACTGATAGAACATACAACGGGTCTCTAATAGAGCGACCAGTTAATGCTCTATTTATCGCAATGGTTTCAAAAAGTGACTTTTACAGAGGTATAGAAAGGCGTATTTGAGGAGAAAAGGGTAAAAGAAAACACTGTGGACGAGAAGCTTTAAATAATAACATCAATAAACGTGTGATAGATACAAGCGATAATTTCGATTAAAAGCACGATACAACAATAATAGAAATATTCAATAGATACAATGCTTTTAACAGAAAAAAATATATCAGGCGACAACCGTTTCAGTCATTAAATTGAATTTCTCATCAATAATGGCATCTTCATCTTTTTCATGTTTGGCTTTATCAGTTATGTGTTTTGATTGTTTGAATGTATAGAGACATCTTTCATCTATATGGTCCGGTGGGCTGGTACATATACTAACAATACCTCCTGTTATAATGGTAATGCAAAACCCCAGAAATGAAATAAGCACATATGATATAGAAAATATGTGTTGCAATGGTGACAGATCATCCAGAAAAGCCAATGTGTCAGTTGTTGTAGATGGTTTAGACGTCGATGTTTTGAACAATGTAAAACGATTTGCATCTATGTCGCTTTGATTGAAAAGTGTATAGTTTTCGTGCTGATCTGTTGCCGGGCAATTCTCGGTAGATCCCGCTGGTAGTGTCGGATACGGTGGCAAGTCACTGAATATTTGTCCCACAACCAGCAACTCACAAACAATTGTTCCACAAAGTCCGCCGATAAGCATACCCTTTGTTGTACTTCTGCGGAGTAACAGAGACAGCAAGAATACTGCCGCCATCGGTCCGTCTATTGCACCAATGAATACCGTATACATCATCGTTACTGTTCCCGGTACACGTGACATCAGAAAGGCGATTGCAATGGTTAAAATACCATAAAACATGACCGCTAATTTTGACAGTCGTGTTGCCATTGAGTTGGATATATTTGGATATTTGACCTTCATTGCGTCCTCGTAAGTGATGGCTGAGAGGCTGCTTAAACATGAAGAAAGTGTGCTGAGCGCAGCACTGGAAAGAGAAGCTATGAATAAACCTGGTAAACCTGGAGTGTCTCGAAAGAGTTCTACTATTGTTACAGGTATGATTTCATTAACGTTTTTCAACACTCCGGATGCGTGAATGTCACATCCTTTGTTATTATAGTACGCAAAAATCGTTGCACCTTCTATAGCAGTCATCACCAGGAATATGCAATAAATTGGCCCTGAAATAATATACAGAAGCCTTGCTGAACGTACAGTTGGGGTTGAGTTTATTCGCTGGATGCTAGCTTGAGTAAATGTTACAAACATGTAGCTACTCATTGACCCTAATGACACATTCCAAAACTGAAAACGAATTCTTGGATCCAATCTGAAGTCGTTCATGTCCAATCTGTCTGAAGCAAGTCTGAAAACGTTCTCCGGTCCTCCAGCTTCGTTCGTAGATTTGACTAGAACCGCTATGACACCTGTAACCATGATGATAAGCTGTAAGACGTCAGTCCAAATGACGGCCTTGATGCCACCAATAGATGTGTAGATGGTGGTTACAGTAGTGTATAGCAAGATGGTGACCCAGTATGGAATATCAATTACAACTTCTAACGCCACACAAGTGCCATACGTGACCATTGACATGTACAGAATATTATACAGCACACCGATCGCGACAGCCAGGAAACGCACAACATTGTTTCCGTACCGTAGTTCGAAATACTTGTACACGCTGGTTATCTGAAGATTGTGGAAGACGGGCACTACGAAGATTGCAGCAAATGTATAAGATATTATTATACCAACGCCATAGTAACAGTAATTAAGTCCATAAAGATAGACGTCCACGGGGGATCCTAAAATCATCAAAGACGATTGAAAGGTTACGACAAACGAAAGTGCTGCAGGTAGAAAGTTAAAATTTCTTCCACCCAAAAAATAGTTCGACGGTGAATCATTCTTTCTATCCCGAATGCCAAAGAAAATCCCAATGGAGAATGAAGCGCCAATTGTAGCAAGGAATACAACATAGTCCAATACTCCGAAATTCGCCATGCCCACTGTCGGTAAGAAATTGAAAGAAATATGAATAATAGTAAAAGGTTAACGCCTGATAACGTGTTCATGGTCCGTGAAAAGAGAACAAAATTCAACGTAAGCCATTTACCCACTATATTTACTTGACTCGCATTTGCAAACAGCTTGGATCCAGATGAGGTGCCGTGTGTGTCCACGTCTCATTATGATCCAGACTGTGTAACACTCGGTCAATAGTGACCCAAAGGCTTGCCCTAATCGGGTCTAGTCAAAATTGCGCCAGATCCCAATTTAAGTAGACATTATTTTTTACACAGCGGGGTAAGGAATTGTAATTTTCATAAACGTGGACCCGTATGAAATGTGAACTTTTGCAAATAATCTGTCGAATAATTAAAAACTTAATATCAATTGATAAAAACATTGTAGCCTATCAAAATCTTACACTGAAGAAAAACCATTTCAATGACAAACAGTGCAGAAATCGTATATAGGCTACTCGGTTTCCACACAGTTAGGGTTAAACACCTAGATTCATGATAAAATGTGTATACAGTTATCCAGGTGGGGGTTCGCCATACAACATGATCAAGCAGATTATCCCTTTCCCTCAAATAAACTTGTTTTCAAGCATTTGCAAACTGAGTAGATCCAGATCAGGCGGCTCCTATAGGAGCCGTCTGATCAGGATCTGCACTGTTTGCTTATGAAATCTAAATATATGTTTTTTCACTTTCTAAAATGACTACAATGTTACATCTTCCGCTTTTCATTAGAGCTATTTTGGCAATGAATTTTCAGTAGGTACAGTGTATTGAAATTTAGAATTAACATAGAAAAAGGGGAAGGTTTGTACAGAAGTATGTTATTAAACACTTATCCCGCAGTGAACAAAACAGTGTCTGCTCAATGTTTGGATATTGTGAAATTTTGACTACTTCCTATTCGATCAAACTTTTAGCAAATTAAGGACCGAGCTTTGGAACCTAATCGAAGGTCGAGTTACTTGACGTCTCATCTAGATCCAATCTGTTATGCAAATGCGAGTCAGAGCGCGGCGAGCCGGATAAGGCCTGATGCGGGAAACAAGTGTATTGGCATTTGCAGACATAGTAGACCCAGTTCCCAGGGGTCCTAGCGGGATAAGGGTTAAAAAGGGTTATTAGCCTTTGAGACAAACAGAAGTTCCAGTTATCCGGATTCTAATCTGAACAATTTCTAGAGTCCACAGAGTCTAGTACAAAAAATCAGATTTGACCATTATCATTCATCTCGTTAGAATTAGTGTTTTATTGCTGGTATATTGTTGTAGTTTTTTGTTGCTTTTGTTTGTTTTTTGTTGGTTGTTGTTTTTTATTGGGGGTTGTTTTGGGGTTTTTTGTTAATTGTTGTTGTTGTTTTTTTCTTTTTTGAGGGGGTCTATTCTTTTTTTCCTTGTTAATGAAATAATTTAAGTTTGCCGTGGATAAAATTTCATTTGTTCATATGACATTTTAAACTTTCATCTAATCAATATTCAAAAAGTTATCATTTCTTATATGACTATTCATGCGGTAAAATGTAAAACACTTCACTGACTTGCGAAAATTCCGCTTTAAGTACGAAAAAAATAGCTTAAGCTCCGAATTACTAACATAGTAATTCCTATATCGCTTTTCGCGTGACGCGGCTAATGGTATGAATCTCCTATTTTATATCGTTACAGCCAATTAAATAAGTCGTATTGATATGCTTTTAAAAAATATATATATATAGCCCTAGCTACGATAACATTTCTGTTATCAGTAAGTTAATATCTCCAAGTTACTCCAACCATTTTTATTATTTCACGTCTGTAAAGATTGCCGTCTGTTTCAATGGAAAAGTAGTAAAGTCAAGCAGGCAAAGCCACATGCAAGACGCAACCACCACCAAAACACCGATAGACAGCATGACACACACACACACACACACACAACCACACACCCAAACGCACACGCACATACGAAATGAACACAGAAAACACCAAAAGACACACAAGAAACAGGGACAAACGTTCCACAACATGAACAAACCACAAGCAAAAAGACGCAAGGCAAACAAAAGGAAGGGTGACAAAGAGAGTACCGCCTTGGCACGGTCAGCAGCAAAAACACCACTGGGGGTTTAAACCGGTTTACGGACGTCCTAACCTCACACTTCTCTCAAAGTCACCCTAGCTTTACAAATATTGTAAATAAAGGTATCCCCGCTGGACTTACCCACAACATAGACGACGGTGAACACAGGACAACATGTAAAACATAGCATAATAACTGTGACAATCCGTCAAATATGTACTCAATGGCTTTGCTGAAGTCAGAGCACCTGCAGGTAAGCCGTTAAGGGCACGACAGGGAAAAAATAATACATGAGTCTGGTAAGCTCCTCCTGTATCCAAGTTTAAGAGTATACCATCATAGAGTACTACCCTCGGCCTGTCATCGCGCAAGCAAAGAGGGAAGCGTAGCTACCGACTGTAAAAGGGTCGATAACCAAACATGCAGTGTGTTGCAATATAATAGGATCATAACCTTTCTTTTTAAATTTTTTAATGCGTTTTATAAACAAATCATGAAAATGGATATGACCCCGAATTTTCCTAAGTTTGTAGATAACATCCCCATAAAATTCTGGTTGAGAAATGCCTTGTCGCAGTAACGTCCGTAGATTGCAATTATATTTACTAATGAGAGGTAAATTTCGATAATAAAATTTAGAAAAGGTTTTCCGAAGTTTGTGATATCTGTAACCTTGCTTAAGAAGTTTATCAGTTATAACTAAATTACGTCTGTTAAAATCTTCAAGCAAAGAACAGGCTCGGGCAAACCTAATAAGTTGAGAAATATAAACACCATAAGATGTAGAACGTGGCACATCCCCCAGTTTACTATTTAAATGTTTTCTTGTTTGTTTCAATACCATTATCACATTATAAAACGGTTTGAATCCAAACAATATAATGGGTAACTCTATGTCTTAACTGGATCTAAACATCTGTTTGCAAATATGATAAGAGATTTGCCACATAAAAGGCAAAGAATTACCCAATTTTTCACGCAATACATGTACATCTTCCCATCGTACTTGTGAGCTGATTTGTACACTGATAGAACATACAACGGGTCTCTAATAGAGGGACCAGTTAATGAATAGAAATTGGGGGTTGCTTAATGCAGGACGAAAGTACAGCTGAACTTCGGTGTCTCGAATTCAAGAGACGATACAAATTTGTTCGAGATAACAGAAGTTCGAGTTATCCGGATTCTAATCTGAACAATTTCTAGAGTCCACAGCTTAATACAGTTCTAAAGTAATACTGAAAGCTCCGGTAGGAGCTTACAGCATTACTTTATACTTGTATTAAGCTGGCACGTATGTTTTAAATACACAATGTATAATTATGTAGCGATACATTTTTCAGCAATTCTGTGTTTTAAGATTTATCCCAAAGTTCGAGTTATCCGAGATCGAGATATCGAAGTTCATCTTTAATACGGAAAACTCCCGTCAGTCCTGAGAGACATGCTCAGCACACTTGACTGCAGATACAAACATTTACCTTCTTATTCTTCACTTGTCTTGACCCTTTCACTATTCTATGTTTATTCCATATTTCAGTACCTGAATATTCATTGAAAATATAGGACTAATTAAATGTGGAAGGTGGAGCAATGTAGCCATTTTAGAAACTAAAGAAACATATAGGGACCATCCGATCTTGGTCTTCTCTGTTTGGAGATGCGTGAAAATGTGTTTATATGAGAGAAAGGGTTAATTCAAACATTGTTTCTTGCAAGGAAAATCTTTACACGTTTGGCAGACAGTTGTGATCCAAATGAGATCCCGAGGAACAGTTTTATAAGAATTTAAACTGCTTAGCATTCTTCAATAAACACTATACTATAAATATTTGCGTTATTCGTTTTTGTTGACATGGGATTTTTCTTTCCGTTCCAACATATTGTTACGTTTGGTTAAGATACTATTCAACAACAAACTACGGTGATATTTTGTACATATACAAGTCAATAATCATAAGTTTAACCATTTCCTCAATGAACATTCGTCAGAACTCCGGATAAGATGCGTAAATCAAAGCATTTTCAATAATAACTTCCTTTATTTCTGTGGTCGCTCTTTAGAGTTATAAAAACGTATATCGAATTCAACGACAACGTACAGAACTCTTTCGATGTTTCATCACGATCCAAACTGTTTTGCATACACTTTCTTTTGGAAGAAATTGAAAGAAAGTCCATTCTGGAATTTAAATCAGACAAGCAGTATGCAAAACGTGTATCATATTCAACGGCAGCGTGCAGAACTCTTTCGGTGTTTCATAAGCATCCAGACAGTTTGGCACACCACTTCTGTTGGAAGAGATTGAAAAAAATTCCATTCTTGAAATTTTTAAGCAGACAGCGATTATTGCAAACGAAATTTTATTGGCCCACATGAGTTAAAGGCCTTGATAAATCTCACTGATAAACCACTTTATTTCCGATATAAACCAAGATAAAGAATTTAATGTCATACACATTTTTATATTGTTATACATATCTATACATACAGCAGAACCTTTCTGTAACGGCCACTAAATTGTGTTAATTGGTTGGTATTTAGGGCAGGTTGCTGCTTACAGCAAGGTAAAAGTAAAACAGAACGCTCCTATAGGAGCGTTCTGTTTTACGTTCACCTTGCTTTAAGCAGCCACATGCCTTTAACACAAAATACTTGATGTGATTTAGTGGCCGTTATAGAGAGGTTTCACTGTATGCAGTAGAACAACTCAAAAGCGACCACTTAATTCGAGAATACGGGAAATTTAACTTACCACAGAAAGTAGCTAAGTAATAGACGACTCCGTGATTAGGGTCCAAACTATATGATACACTATAGTTCGATTTTGACCCGTGAGCTATGGCCTTTAGCACCAGTCCACCCGTAGAGGTAAAACGCGTCACAAACCATGTATTTGTTCCGGGGTTACCTGTGGTTATACAGACATGTAATAAGCATATAAGTAAAACCTCTCTATAACGGCCACTAAATTGTGTTAATTAGTTGGTATATAGGGCTGGTGACTGCTTAAAGCAAGGTGAAAGTATATATATATCCTCTAGGAGTGTTTTGTTTCACTTTCACCTTGCTTTAGCAGCCACCTGCCTTTAACAGAAAATACTAAATGTAATTTAGTGGCCGTTATAGAGAGGTTTTACTGTTTATACTAATAATGCACGGCAACCATTGTGACAACATTGTCCACTTCACTTACCAAGTTTACAAGTTTATTTCAAACTCGTGGCGCATACTGGCCATGAGATACATAAACAAATTAACAGAGAAAAAGAAAAAAATAGTAAACATAAGACACATGTGAACCCTGAAAAATCGAAACATGTCTCAACATAGATGATGTCCCGACAAGGGTATGATGTCTGCCGGGATCACAGGGGTCAAACTGTAACTTAACCCTTTCCCCTATGTAAGCACATTTTACGCATCTGCAAACAGAGCAGACCCAGATCAGATGACTCCTATATAAGCCGTCAGGTCAGGGTCTGCTCTGTTTGCTTATGGTGTAATATAGATCTGATTCTACAGCTTGTCTGAACCAAAATGTCCAGTGTTTATATGCCATTATGAAAACTAATCTTATTTATGTTCATGACGTCATTATTTCTACATGAATATAGAACAGGGAAAGGGTTAATAGTACTTAACATAAATCAAAAATGAAATCACGCAATATAAGGAAGACGACTCATCTAACTTTCGGCATTAAAGTTTTAACAAACAAGGCTAATTTGGTCAAAATATTCAGATCAGAATTATTCATAAGGTTTTTGAATTTCAAAATGTTTGGATGACTGTACCGTTCAGGAGGTTGATATTTACGTCTATCTTTACTAGAAAAGAGCAATTAAACAAATAGTGAAACTCGTCACCTATTTCATGTTTGTCACAAATATTACACAATTTGTGTTCCCGCTCAATTCCAAAGAAACGTCCTTTTTCAATGGGAAGCTTGAAATTCAGGCATCTGAATTGACACAAGACAAGTGAAAGATTCTTTGTTTAAGTACAAAAGATATTTTTCAAGTTTATGTTCATTTTTACACATTTTATCGTTTAGCGATTTTGATGATTCATTTATACAGCTATTCCAGTTTTGTAAGTACTGGTCGGACAGTAATGTCTTTATCTTTATTTTGAAAGTGTTGAGATTTGGAACAGTTTGTGAGATCCAGTAATTTGAGCAACCAAGATTGTTAAGAATGGATTTTATTCTTGCAATCCACTTACAGTGAATAATACCTCTTTCCTGAAGATTATACAAGAGTAGACATAGTTCTATACAACACAGAAAATATTTTACTAGGTTTACCATTTACTAGTCTCCCTAAAAAAGAATATATTTGTAAAAATTCAGTCGAAATTGAGAAATTACATCAATGCTTTCACATCCCCATACTTCAACACCATAAAGTAGAATTGGACAAATCATACTATCAGACAACTGCAGTTGCATGTCAATTGGTAGACTAAGACTTCGGATCTTTGTCATAACATTAAACATTGCTTTGCGAGCTTGATTTATTAAATGCTTTTTGGTTTTACCAAAATTACCATTATAGTTGAACTTTACACCCAGATAACTAAAAGCATCTACTGCTTCCAGAGGTGAATTATTAAAGTGAAATACAGGCTTATTTCTCAATTTGCCCCTAGAAAAACAACAACTTTAAGGGTTTTTTCAGCATTAACAGACATATGCGATAGATTACAATAATTAGACATACTATTCAAAGCTTGTTGAAGTCCTTCATGGGTCTCCGAAAAAAATAACTGTATCATATGCATATAGTAATAAGTTTAGTTTTAAAAAGACACCTACATCAGTATCACTTAACTGCTCGTTCAACTGACTGGTCAAGAAGTCTAGATTAGCACAGTTATCAGACATATATGCAACAAGATCATTTAGAAATATAGAAAATAAAATAGGGGATAGATTCTTACCTTGACGCACTCCTAGGCTACTGACAAATGTATCAGATAGAACGTTATTTAATTTAACACATGATTTAGCTTTTTCATAAATGGTATGTATGACTCTCAAAACATTACCGTCTACTTTATGGTCTAATAATTTTCTCCATAGAGCTGTTCTGTTCTACCCATAAATTAGAATGGTTGCAACTTCTATAAATAGAAAAGTGCAGTCACGGCTCAGCGCTCGAAATCCAAGTATACTTGTGTTATAGAGAAGAAATTGAAGAAAAGTCTACTTTGAACCTTAGAAGCAGACGACATCGTTTATAATGGAAACTTATTTGGAGCCTAAAAGTTAAAAGCATGTGGTTACTTTAATGCAGAGAGAAAGTAATACTGAAAACACACAAACGTCTTCAATAAGCTACTTTCTGTTTTAAAAACAGACAGAAATTTTGGGATGGACATTTTTATAGTGTTCTTATTGTGAATTACTGTTTTGATTTTACTGATACACTTGAAATACCTGTGATCGATGTACTGCTTCAGGGGAGATAACCTACTAGTGTAAATCCTTATTTTGCCCATTTTAGCTCACCAGAGCACTTTTGTGCTCAGGATGAGCTTTTGTGATCACTTGATGTCCGTCGTCGTGCGTCGTCCGTCGTGCGTCGTGCGTCGTCCGTCGTCGGGCGTCAACAATTTGAAATTTAAAAATCTTCTCCTCTGAATCTACAGGGTTCTCAGCTTTATGGCATCCTCTTTGGGTCCTCTACAAAAGTCATATAAATTTTGCCCCTGGGGTCAAAATTGGCCCCGCCTCAGGGGTGCCATGTTTTCTATTGAAATATATAGTAAAACTTTGAAAATCTTCTCCTCTGAATCTACAGGGTTCTCAGCTTTCATATTTGGCACAAAGCATCATGTTCAGGTCCTCTACAAAAGTTATATAAATTATGCCTCTGTGGTCAAAATTGGCCCCGCCCCAGGGGTAGCCAGTTTTGAATAGAAACATATAGTGACAACTTTGAAAATCTTCTCCTCTGAATCTACAGCGTTCTCAGCTTTCATATTTGGCACATAGCATCATGTTCAGGTCCTCTACAAAAGTTATATAAGTTATGCCCCTGGTGTCAAAATTGGACCCGCCCCAGGGGTGGTCAGTTTTCAATAGAAACATAGAGTGAAACTTTGAAAATCTTCTCCTCTGAAACTGAAAGTTCTTAGCTTTCATATTTGGCACATAGCATCATGTTCAGGTCCTCTACAAAGGTTATATAAATTATGCCCCTGTGGTCAAAATTGGTCCTGCCCCAGGGGTAGCCAGTTTTCAATAGAAATATATGGTATAACTTTGAATATCTTCTTCTCTAAATCTACAGGGTTCTTAGCTTTCATAGTTGGCACATAGGATCATGTTCAGGTCCTCTACAAAAGTTATATAAAGTATGTCCCAGGGGTCAAAATTGGCCCCGCCCCAGGGGTAGCCATGTCTCAATAGAAACATATAGTGACAACTTTGAAAATCTTCTCCTCAGAAACTGAAAGGTTCTTAGCTGTCATAATTGACACATAACATCATGTTCAGGTCCTCTACAAGAGTTATATAAATTATGCCCCCGGGGTCAAAATTGGCCCCACCCCAGGGGTAGCCAGTTCGCAATAGAAACATATAGTGTCAAATTTGAAAATATTTTCGATGGTTCTCAGATTTCATATTTGGCACATAGCATCATGTTCAGGTCCTCTACAAAAATTGTATAAATTATGCCCATTTGATCAAAATTGGCCCGCCCCAGGGGTGGCTAGTTTTCTCTAGAAACATATAGTGAAAACTTTGAAAATCTTCTCCTCTGATTGCCTGGTGAGCGATGTCAGGGCCATTCTGGCCCTCTTGTTTGTAATAACCGGTAAAAAGATGACATGAAAGCTATAGATATGCAATTGATTAAAATGCTGCGTATTTCTAGTGGCTCTATTAACACTTTCCGTCATATAAACATGTTTCCACACATTTGCAAACAGAGTAGATCCAGATTAAACAGCTCTTAGAAGAGCTGTCTGACCAGGGTCTGCTCTGTTTGCTAATGGAATTTGATGGATCTGTTTATTTACTTTCTGAAATGGCTGAAACTTTCCGCCTTCCATGTTTCATTATAACTTTCTTTGCCCATAAGTATTATGTAGATATTGAAAATTGGAGTGAACGTAGGGCAGAGAAAGGGCTAACAAGTATTGATTTTGTTGCTTCTTCCCGATAGTATGATTAATTCTAACATGTTAGATTCCATAAGATTTTTTCCCAGGAAAATTCCAACTGTCATTTCATCATCTTTCATTGTGTTATATTCCAGTTTCTCTTGTTTCTTCGCTTTCTTATTCCCTTTTTCGTCTCTCACACTTCATTCTTTAATATTTTCATATGCTAAGATGTCTTGCTTAAGTGTCCTCTGATCATACTACACTATACATGTTACCTCTCTCTCTATCTATCTATCTATCTCTCTCTTTCTCTCTCTCTCTCTCTCTTTCTGATTTTCTCACTCTTTGTCTTTCTCTTTCGTAAAAACTTCTTTTAAATTTAATATTTTGCTTGCCATTACATGTATATATAAATGCTTTGTATGGGGAGGGTCACATCTAATGTTGTAAGAACTTGTGACACAACCCAATTTCCTCTAATATGGAAATAAAATATGTTTAAACTAAACTATAGTGTTCTAATGTATGCCTTTTCGGTAAACCAGTATGATTTATCATTTATCACATGAGTTAATCTAAACCAAACGTGTTGTCATCTGTTATATAATATTTCAATTACTAAATGTTTTCCCCCTTTTCTTTCAAGATACATTACAACAGTACCACATACAATAAAACCTCTCTATAACGGCCATTAAATCACATCAAGTATTTTGTGTTAAGGGCAGGTGGCTGCTAATAGCAATGTGAAAGTAAAACAGAACGCTCCTATAGGAGCGTTCTGTTTTACTTTCACATTGCTTTAAGCTGCCACCTGCCCGAAATGCCAACTCATTAACACAATTTAGTGGCCGTTATAGAGAGGTTTTTTGTAGTTTGGATCTTAATTGAGCAGCGAGTTAAATATTGATACATGCTTGCGGGAAACTAGTATCAAAAGTTATCATAGTCTTTGTTAACTTAGAACTTAAAGAGAAAATACCCCCCAACAAATCTTACTCGAAGACAAGACGGGATGCCACAATTTACGCAAGAGTATGACAAGACCGCATAGAAATCCAATATTGCACAAGGGCAATATATTCAGTGATGCATGAAAAGAAATGAGCGACATAAAATTGAAAAGAATGAAATCGTCTACGGCCAGCTGTAGTGACGCGTATAATAGTTTATCTGTAGACCCAAGTCTTTTAGCTGATGCTGAATGTAATACAGAATAGACCCCGGTAGAAATAGCGGATCAGACAAATTCGGTAAAAGAACTAAGAGGAGTAAGAAACAACGGAAAGTAGATATTTATTAATGAAAAACTTGGCAATGTTATGACAAAGGATGACAAATCTTTCATAAGGTCAATAATAAAAGAGATTGTTGATGAAATGAAGGAGTCGTTTCTTGCATCTGTGACCAAGCGGATCGAAATCCTTGAGAAGCGACTTGCATGAGAAAATAGTCTCCACATCTAGGTTAGAAGCCGAGATTAAGTCAGTTAAGGAAGAATGTGAGAAAAAGGTAGATGACCTAACACACCACTTCGCGGATGAGACTCGTAAACTGAAAAAAGAAAGCAAACTGGCAAAGGAAAGGGCAAACGATCTGGAGAAATACAGGAGAAGAAATAATATAAAGATTACGGGGCTGAAAATGACAGTGACAAACAGACATCTGTTGAAACTACGCGGCAGGTCAGGAGGGTGCTAAAGGGCCGTCTAGGTATTGGAGTTGCCGAAGGAGAAATTGATATTTCCCACAGACTTGGGAAATACGCTAGAAAGAGGAATCTGCCTGTTATTGTGAAATTTGTGTGCCGCCAAATGAAAATGGAGGTGATGCCAAAGGCCAAGAAGTTAAAGTGCTCGAACATCTACATCTATAGCGACCTCACGCGCACCTACCACGAGGTATTGATGTCGCTATAATTGAAAACACCCGAGAGGATAGAGCACGGATGGTCGTTTAAGGGGAAACTTTTCGCGAGTTTCAAGCCAACAGCCGAATGCCAACCGATCATTATTCGTTGTACCAAATACAAAGAGTTTAGTGAGTGGTTAGGTTTGCCATGGCCAGAAAATGAAGGAAATAATTAAAATGACGCTAATTATAACGCGATGAGAAACTGAAGGCGTGAAGTCGCAGTAGCAAAGAAAAGAAGAGACCCTCTTTTTGTGACTTTGGTGTGACTCTAACTCTTGCAGATACAGTCAGGTAAAAATGTGTGTACACCGTACATTACAGTAACAATCTCTCTGTAACGGACACTAAATTACATGAAGTGTTGGTGTTAAAGGCAGGTGGTTACTTAAAGCAAGGTGAAAGTAAAACAGAACGCTCCTGTAGGAGCGTTCTGTTTTACTTTCACCTTGCTTTAAGCAGCAACCTGCCCTAAGTACTAACTAATTAACACAATTTAGTGGCCGTTATAGATAGGTTTTACGGTTGTTGTTTTAGTGCGTTAGGCTTTTGTATCGGCACTAGTCCTTACCATGCTAAGGGCATTTACATGCGGCTTTGATCCGGATAAGAAAGCGATTATTTTGGCGTCTCATCTGGATCTAAGCTGTTTTGATAACAACCAAGTACGTTTTTTGAAAAAAGGGATTTTGAAAGTAATTGGGTTGGGTGCCATATTGGGTTAGGTGCCATATAACCACACAGGACAGACCCAGATTAATATTTTCTTACAATATCAGTTTGATCTGGATCTACCCGGTTTGCAGATGCAAAGCAAGAGTAAGTATAGTATGTCGTAGATGGAAAGCCCTATAGCAACAGTCACTTTTGCTTGATCACTCATTGTTCAAAGCTTAGATGGCAATATCTGGTTTTCTCACACATGATATTTTTCTTCTTCATCTCCTTCTTCTTCTTTCTATCCTTTGTCTGCTTCTACTGCTACCACTTCAGTCTTCTACCTCTACTACTACCACTACTACTACTACTATTACTACTACCACTACTACTACTACTACTACTACTACTACTACTACTACCACTACTACTACTACTACTACTACTACTACTACTACTACTACTACTACTACTACCACTACTACTACTACTACTACCACTACTACTACTACTACTACTACTACTACTACCACTACCACTACCACTACTACTACTACTACTACTACTACCACTACTACTACTATTACTACTACTACTACTACCATTACTACTACCACTACTACTACTACTACTACTACTACTACTACTACCACTACCACTACTACTACTACTACTACTACTACTACTACTACTACTACTACTACCACTACTACTACTATTACTACTATTACTACTATTACTACTACTACTACTACTACTACTACTATTACTACTACCACCACCACCACTACTACTACTACTACTACCAGAATGTTTAAATAGGTCAGAATGTTTAAATAGGTATTTCACGTCAATCTCAAATGTTGATGATAGCAATGTAACTCTTCCCTTATTTCATGAAAAAACTATTAATAGGCTTTCAGTATTTGACATCAGCCAAAATGAAATAGAAGAAATTATTTTAAATTTAAATGTGAACAAGGCTAGTGGACCTGACAGCATAAGTCATAAAATGTTAAAAAATTGTTCTAAATCAATTTCAATTCCTTTAACTATATTATTTAATAGATCTATACAGAACGGAATTTTTCCAGATGCTTGGAAAATTGCCCAAGTAACTCCAATTTTTAAAAAAGGAGACAAATCAACACCTTCGAATTATAGGCCTGTATCTCTTTTAAGCTGTTGTGGAAAAGTGTTAGAATTGTTTTTAAACATATGTACAATTTTCTCTTAGACAATAATTTGCTTTATAAATACCAGTCAGGGTTTTTACCAAATCACTCAACAACTTATCAACTTATTGATATATATCACCATATCTGCCAAAGTTTTGAACATAAACAATATTCTTGTATGTTTTTTTGTGATATTTCAAAGGCCTTTGACAGAGTATGGCATAAGGGTTTACTTTTTAAACTAAATGAAAATGGTATAAATCTTAATTTAATGAATTGGATTTCAAGTTACTTAGATAATAGACATCAAAAAGTTACCATACAGGCTGCTGAATCTAAATTGATGCCAGTTAATGCCGGTGTCCCTCAAGGTTCAGTTTTAGGGCCATTACTTTTTCTCATCTATGCCAATGATATAACTGATTCATTACTTAGTTTAACAAGGTTATATGCTGACGATAGTTCACTTTATTATTCTGCAAGTTCCTTAGAAGATATTGATCATGATTTAAATAAAATCTCAGAATGGGCAAATCAATGGCTAGTTAATTTTAACCCTAACAAAAACAGAAGCTATTCTTTTTACTCTGAAAAGGCAATCTCCTTTACCTAGACTGCTCTTTGATAACATGTTAATAAACTTTGTCGACCACCATAAACACTTAGGGATGACACTTAGTAAAAATGGTCAATGCGCTAATCACATTGATAATATCATACATGTAGAGTCAGCTTCTAAAGTTATCAATATCATGCGTAGAGTACAATTTATTTTATCAAGATCTGCTCTGAATCAAATATACTTGTCATATGTTCGACCAATTTTTGAATACTCCTCAATTGTATGGGATGGCTGCCCTGATATATATACTAATACTTTAGAAAAAATGCAGAATGAAGCTGCACGTATCGTCACAGGGCTAACAAGATCAGTTTCCCTCGAAAATCTCTACGTGGAATGCGGCTGGGAGTCTTTGTCCAAGAGACGAGAAAACCAAAAACTGCTTTTTATGTACAAGGTCTCACACGACACTGTTCCTCAGTATATAAGTGATATAATTCCTCCACTAGTTGGTGAAATGTCGCATTATCCTTTAAGAAACCGTGATAATTATGAAATGATGCCAGTTAGAACTTCAATTTTTCAGAAATCTTGTATTCCTTCTTCTGTAGTGCTTTGGAACTCTCTGGGCTCTAATCTAAGACAGGACCCTTCATTTTTATCTTTTAAAAGTAATATAGTATCTCGATCAAAGCCAGAGAGAGTTCCGGGACACTACCTGGTCGGAAACAGACATTTACGAGTACTGCATGCAAGATTAAGGAACAAGTGTAGTAATTTGAACGAACACCTTTTTCAAAATCATTTAAAACAAGACAGGTACTGTTCTTGTGAAAATGTTATTGAAAACGTTGATCATTACTTTTTTAAATGTCCCAATTATATAAATGTACGACATACCCTACTTCAGACCACAAGACCGTGTCATCCGATTAATTGCAGCATTCTCCTCTATGGAAATGAGAACCTAACGTTTGAACAAAACTGCTTGATTTTTGGGGCTGTTCAAACTTTTATAAAAGAAACCAAACGTTTTAACACTTGATCGTATTTCCCCTCTTTTTGGTTTGTTTTTGTTTCTGTAGTAGAGCTTAATATTTATGTAGTTCGTCCTAGAGTTATTGTTGTCTAACTCATATGCTGAATGGGGTTCAAGATGGTTAGAGTATTTCAAACACTACAATTTTATTTATGCACTACATGCTGTGATATCACTGCTCATTAGTATCGTCTCGAATGGACGATTCTGATGTGTAGTGGCACCATAGGTAGTGGTGCTGAAATCAGCGAGAAAAAGTTAGATTTGTTCGACTTACTCCCTCTTATCTCGAACCCTGGTGCAGTATAAAACCTTATTGAACGAGGCCAGGGTCTAAGAGGGGCATATCTGAAACGTTATTATCCCAAAATGTATGAGGTTACCCATCTTAGATATTCCACTAGTTGCTCATCTATGTATGTGTATGTTAAATACAGTTGAGCCTTTGTTCAGCGGCCACTAAATAAAGAACCATTGAACCATATCTATATGAAAAAATGACGCGGGTGAAAGTAAGGTATAAAACCCCTCTAGGAGTTGTCTGCATTACTTTCACTCTACATTAATCATTAGTCATTAATCTGTAACCACTAACCAAGATTTTAGTTCAGACATTGTTTTGAGAGGCCGTTTTACAATACGTTTGCTGTATATACGAGAATAGGTTCCAATACTCTATTTGAAAGAGATGCACCGATTGATAATTTAGCACTGTTTTTTCATTTATGTCTTGATTCTTCTTAACAAGAGTGTGTGGAGATACCTGAAAACAGCAACCTCTACCTGTCTCTCTCTACCTCTCTCTCTTTTTCTGTCTCTTTTTCTCTCTTCTCTCTCTCTCTTTCTCTCTCTCTTTAACAGTATTTGTATTATTTGTGAAACTGTAGGGGAAGGGCCGACTCTAAGTTGGTAGAACTTGTGGCCCAACCCCTTTTCCTGTAAAAATTTGGAAATAAAATATGTTTAAACTAAACTACGACTACTACTACTACTACCACTACTACCACTACTACTACTACTACTACTACTATTACTACTGCTACTACTACTACTACTACTACTACTGCTACTACTACTACCTACTACTACAACTACTACTAGTACTACTACTATTACTACTACTACTACTACTACTACTACTACTACTTTTGGTTTTTTGAGTGGTTTAAGGTACAAATAAGGCTAGTTTTACATACTTCGATCATATTTTTTTCTTTTGTTGTTTTTTTGTTTTGTTTTTATTGTTGTTGTTTTTTTTTTTGGGGGGGGGGGGTCGTGGGTGAGTCCAAGCATGCGTCGGGCACCTTTGGCGCAAACTACTGGTATTACCGCTCGACGTTACAAAAGTCGAGGACGACCTTTTTTCGAAAGCAGGGGAGTATGTCGTAGGGTGATTGTGTATGAAATAGTAAATAAATTTGATGATATGTTGTTTGATTTATCTCTTAATCCAAATAAGTAATGTTTTATGGAAAAGTTAATGCATATTCATATATTTCAGGGGAAGTAAATCTAACTAACTGCATGACTAACATTTCCCGCATTTGCACGTGCACCTTCACTCGTACGATAGCTTTCAGAGAAGACAGTCGCCATTTTCTGGCATTATATTAGAATATATATTTCTTATATACATGTATTCAGGTAAATATATTTCCATATTCCATACTCATTATCACCATCATTATCATTATCCTCTGATGATCATATCATTACTATTTGTATGTTATTTTTTGTATAGCAGAGACCATTTTTGTAACTCTAGTTATCTAGTTTACAATTCGTGTGTAGACCCTTTTCAGGTCTCATGTTTTAGTGAGTTTAGTTTACTCATAATGTCTTATTATCTTACTTTCAGATATGCATATTCATTAGTATGCTATGAGGATATAAACCGTCAAAAACTCTTATTAGTCGTCTACTGAACCCGCCACAATTGTCACCAAAGCCGGGGAAGACCGACGACACATGCCAGAAGTAGTGGCAGCTATTAGTATAACATATTGTGTCTTTTTACGAGGCCAAAACGTAAGCTAACGGATTTGTGTGGTATATATTATATACGGGGTTTATGTATGCTGATACAGTTATACACGAAACTTTATACTGTGTCATTGGTGTAAGCTTTCACGGGTTATGAAAGTGCGTCTGCTTTCCCATGCCCGTAAATGTAGATACGGTAGAGCCTGACTTAACCCATACCCTCATATTGACGACTTTTGATGACTCTGTAAAAGTCACTTTGTGAAACCATTGTGATAAATAGAGCATTTGTTAGGAGCAAATGCCATATTTATCAAAATTGTTTCAAACTACAAAATTCTAAAATGTCCTTTTCTCTAGTTAATGCTCCTTTTCGGTAGATTTATACAAAGTTGTTGTGTCTAAATATCGCCTATGAGGTAATGGGTTAAGCGGCCATAAAAAGAGTTCTAAAATACGGGTCTGTAAGGCATGTAGAGAGCCCTGTATGAATGTTCTCTGCATTGCTTTTGCTATGCACTAAACAGCCATCTATTTCTTTTTAACTCCCCTTTGTTCAATTAATGAACGGAGCTTCGGGCACACTGTATTTTACGAGTGTAAAGATACACTTGCACTAAGGTATATAGTTGCTAAATTTGACATTACATTGTATAGATATGTACATTATTGTTATACTCTCAGTCAGAAAACCTTGTAAAGCTCCAACAATTTGACCTATTTGATTTGCATCTAGGAGCTTTCTGCATGACGTTCATCCTGCATTAAGCAGCCACCTGCATAAAAGTATCTAAAGTTAACTCTACAAGAATTCCGGTTTAGAGATGTTTAAATGTATATATGTATATGATGATAGCATGTTGTTTTAAAAAATTACAGCATGTTTGCCAAACAGAACTTTAGTACCAGGTGGCGCATGTACAGTGGATACTCTTTAATACAGTCACGTCGCAATGAGCGTCTGAGTCTTGCGGTTGGTCAAGACGAGGATGAAGCGGATATCTTTTTTAGCTTGCTGTTTCTACTTTCGTCCCAGGGACCAAATGTTGTGGTGGCTTTTGGGGACTTTTTCTGTATGTGTTCATGTATATAGTGCCCAGACATATTACAATAAGAAATTTAATTGTAAAACACCAAACATAGAGACAAATTGGAATTGGATATTTTACCCTAAATATCCCTTTATTCCATGAAGTGTCATGTAAGAAGTATGACATTAATTTTATGATGGCTGAACAAAGTTTGGCTCATACAGAATTTAGTATGTAAATTATACCATAAACAATAAGCAAACAGAGCAGATCCGGATATCACGGGCCCTGTCGGAGATGTCTGATTTGGGTCTGTTCTGCTAGCAAATGAGTAGAAAGGCGTATTTATGAAGTAAAGGATTAATGTACAATCCAGTTAACCCTTTCAACGCCGCAGTCGCATAAACGCACCACGACAAATAGTGCAGTCCCAGATCAGATGCCGCCTTTTCAAGGCGGCGTCTGATCAGGGACTTCACTATTTGTCTCAATCTCTATTTCTATATTTTTCCTTTACTCCTTCGAAATTTGCATTTATTTATCTCATTTCCTTATTTTACTGAATGCTATAACAAACTTGGATTGCAGACGACAATTAGAAATGTGGCACCGAAAGGGTTAATATATATCAATAATTAAGGGTAGGGATTTGGTGGATTTGTTTTCAAAATGGACTGGGTTGAAATAGTTGGATAGGCCGATCTCCGAATTGTATAGGTTAATTCATTGTCAAGCTCAACCTTAAGCTTGCTGAGCAAAATATTTTGCATAACTTCTCACCTGCAACTTTTTTAAAAATCATTGATGTAATCAATTCGTATATATAAATGCTGTCATTGCGCCAAACAGTTTGGATTTCTGGATCCTAACTGTTTGCACGGGTAGTCATTCATCATCCTACAGCAGACTAAATGTTAACCCAATTGTGCCCTCTGGATTCATCCATATGTTTATATATCGGATTAATTTAAGGGGTGTCGGACCTATATTTTCAATTTCGTTTTGTTTTATATTGAAATTCCTATCAGCAAACAGCGTATACTCTGATCAGACGCCGCAATATGCGGCGTCTGATCAGAGTACTGTTTGCCTACGTCCCATATATAGGATCGTGGGAGCAAACGGGTTAAGCATGGTCCAGACCTAAATGTTTCTCTTAATGTTTCGTTTTCTCTCAAGAGACTCAATACGTAGGTAATCCTGTTATTGAATAGCGTATTTTCTCACTTACTCACTCATTTACTGTACTGAGATGAAATTTAATGATACAATATACCGAGATGCTGAATCGATCGCATGCCAATGGGGTCAGTACTTTCGTAAGTTGTACACTGCTATCCCCAGACCTTTCTTTCTGACTCTTGTTTCAAAGATACACTGGATAAAGCTGTAACAGATCTTAAGAATAGGTCACCTGATGAGTCGAGTTTTGAACCATTTTCTGTTGACGAATTTGTAAAGGAGTTGAAAACCTTGAAATCAGAAAAGGCCTGTTCATTGGATCGTATCTCAAATGAACATATTATATATGCTAATGAATTACTCTATACTGTTCTTTTGAAATTGTATAATTGTATGTACATGTACAAGTTTTCATATATTCCAAAACGTATGAAACGTGGTGTAATAATAACACTGTACAAAGGCGGCAATAAGAGAAAGGACGACCCGACTAGTTATTGGGCCCGTCACACCATGACGTTCTGGTCAGCGTTCTCTGGCGTTTGAGGAAACGTTAGTAGTCGCCCATGGTCGCTAGGATAGCACCAGAAGAGCGTTGTGTGAACGCTTGTGAACGCTAGTGAACGTCGGTGATCGCCGGGAATCGGCAGAGAACGCTGGCCCGGAAAATATTTTTTGAACATGCACGAAAGTTCTCACTGAGACCAGCGTTCTTCAACGTTTAATTTTAAACGCTGAAGAACGTTTAAGAACGTTAATGGAACGTTTTACTAACGTTCGATGAGCGTTGCACGCGTTCGGATATCGTTAGTCAGTCGTTACACTAACGTTACTTGGTTGTTACTAATCGTTTGCTTTGCAGTGAACGACTCAATGGCGACCTGTCAACGACCGCTGAACGGTCCCCTAGCGCACGCAGCGTGTGGCTAAAGTCAAACGAACGTCAAAACGCTAATCTGTCGTTATTCACACGCTCAACACGCTCGTCTAACGTTCACAAATCGTTCGCTGTGCGCCAGTGGCACCTAAGCACACGCTTATGGTTTTCAGGGGTGTCTTACTTGGTCGCTGTTACACGCTTCTCGCGCGTAAGACACACGCTAGTCATGCGTTAGGTTCACGTTTACCACACGCCAGATGTGTCATCCTCACTCTAGAACGCTCAAAAATTGAACGATTGAAACGTTCAGAGAACGTTGACCAGAACGTTATGGTGTGACGGCCCCTTATAGGACAATAGCATTGTCTTCGGCCATATTGAAGCTAGTATGAGAGACTTTTGTTTTCCCGTATGAAAGCGGAAAAAGATTGCTGTTTTAGCCCGTTGCAGTGTGGCTTTCAAAACATATGAGTTGTGCTATGTCGTCTTTTCTGTTTAGAGAATGTGTCTACTTTTGCAGAGATAATAGTAGTAAACTGTACGTTAGATTTTTAGATGTTAAGACTGCCTTTGATAAGGTGTGGCACACTGGTCTGTTTTTCAAGTTACAAGAAATGGGGATAACGTCATTTTCATAGAAGGCAATCGTGAATTTGCATGAAGATCTGGAGAGCTATCTAAATCAAATCCGATTTCTTCCCTATAGAAGTAGGGACCGGGCAAAGCGGGGAAAGTTCGTTGTTCCTGTATCCCTGCCTCATCGATGGGCTTATTCGAAAATTTGGTGATTTAAACATTGGTTTTGAATTAAACGGTCTATCTGTGCCTACCGTAGTATCAGTTGATTGACATGACTTTATTGGCGCTTACAAATTCTGGCTTTGATAGAATTACTACTTTGTGTTACAAATATTCATGCAAATGGCGTTGCGAATGCAATGCCGATATTGTGCAGTTATAATTTGCAATGAGCCTAAGAGTCAATATTAGAAGACCTGCAGACGATGGTACATAGGCTATGAAATTACCGATATGTATATTCATCTTGGTATACCATTTAGCAAGTTTTTAGTTAATCATGCTATTGTTAAAAATGTACACACTAAGTTAAGACGCACCTATGAGTAGGAGTGTTTGGTAATCAGGGACTGAACCCTCTTACACTTAAAAAGTATATAAGGCTAAAGTATTGCCGAAAGCGTTGTATGGATGTGAGATGATATATCAGCTGAGTCACTCTGATCAATTGTTACTGGAACGGAGCCATCGTTTTTGTTGTAAGCTTATGTAATGTATAGGTACAAGAACGAGGACTGTTATAGCTTTAGATCTGCTAGGGCTATTCTCGATTAAAGCAGAAATTGACTTAAAGAAGTTGACTCTCTTTGCTCAGCTATGCAACCTTGGTTCTGAATCACGTGTTAAAAATGTGTTTCTCATGCAAATGACGTCATTTTTAAATACCAATGGTAATCAAATGGGTTATTTTAGTGATGTTTTTATACGCCAAACTAATAAAGGTGGTCGTATATTGCCTTGGCCCTGTTCGTCCGTCCGTTCGCGCTAACAATTCCTGTTAATGTGACTAGATAATTGCATGAGAACAAAAGATTTTTGTTCTCATCGGTTTCATGTGGCTTATTTGCAGTTTGTGTGGCTATTTTGAACAAAAGAATAGCCACATACACTCAATCCGTTAGAACGTCCGTTTGTTCGTCCGTCAACATTTTGTTTGTCCGCTGTTTTCTGGGAAAACTATTTGAGAGATATTAATGAAACTTCACACGTATGTTTAATGCATCAAGATCTGAAGCTTGAGTTAATTCTGAGGTTCATTAGATTTGTCGTTTTGGAGTTATGGCCCTTTTACTTTAAAAATAATGCAAATACATGCAAATAGTTTGTCCGCTATTTTCTGGGGAAACTATTTGACAGATATTGATGAAACTTCACACACATATTTAATGCATCAAGATCTGAAGCTGAGTAGATTCTGAGGTACATTTGATTTTTCATTTCAGAGTTATGGCCCTTGTCCTTAAAATATGCAAATAGTTTGTCCGCTGTTTTCTGGGAAAACTATTTGAGAGATATTGATGAAACTTCACACATATATTTAATGCATCAAGATTTGAAGCTGAGTCGATTCTGAGGTTCATTTAATTTGTCGTCTCGGAGTTATGGCCATTTTACTTAAAAAATAATGCAAATACATGCAAATAGTTTGTCCGCTGTTTTCTGGGAAAACTGTTTCACAGATATTAATGAAACTTCACACTTCATTTGATTTGTCGTTTCGGAGTCATGGCCCTTGTCCTTATAAAAAATATGCAAACAGTTTGTCCGCTATTTTCTAGGGAAACTAATTGAGAGTTATTAATGAAACTTCACACAAATGTTTAATGCATCAAGATCTGATGCTGAGTCGATTTTGAGGTTTATTTGAATTTTCGTTTCGGAGTTATTGCCCTTTTACTTAAAAAATGCAAATATATGCAAATAGTTTGCCCGCTGTATTCTGGCAAAAATGTTTGACAGATATTGTTGAAACTTCATACACATGTCTAATACATCAAGACCTGAAGCTAAGTCGAATCTGAGGTTCATTTCATTTGTTGTTTCGGAGTTATGGCCCTTGCACTTAAAGAAATAATGCAAATTTATGCAAATATGAGGATGGCCATAACTTTTTTCATTTGAAATGATATTTACTTCAATTTTTTATATGGTTAAACATTAAAGGGGATGTCCCTACATTTGATGCGTTTCATAAACACTTAAAATATACAAAACTCATTTGTTTATATGCTGAAAAGTAGTATATCACAAAAAGCTCCATCAAATTACCGTTTGTAATGACAACACATCCATATGTTTGATATCGCCGATCCCGGTTTTACTCCCCGATGTTTCAGTTTTATTCGGGTTGAGTTTTAGTTTCGTAACTGTTCGCCCTATTCGCGATTTCTCCGACCACTTCCGAGAAAGCTATTGCGTAAACAATGGAGGGATCGGGTGATCATCGGCAAAACGCGGAAGAAATTAACAGAAAAGGCCGATAATATTGTATTGTAGAACAAAAATTATCAGTTATTGGTGAAATCGGTTTATTTGTATCAAAGGGGCATTTTTCGATATAAGTTCAAATTGGGAACCTTCATAATAATGATAGAGCATAACAAATACCAAGGTTTATGATGTTATTGAAAATATGCGATCATTGTAGGGACCTTCTCTTTAATGTGAATTTTCATATATATTGCGAGGGTTTTGATATGTCATTTTATTCTAAAGTTATGTTCCTTGAACTTCGTGTGTTCGTTGCTTTGTTAGTCGGTCAATTTTTAATTTGTCTGTTGTTTTCTGGGAAAACTATTAAAATGATATAAATGAAACTTAACACAAATGTTTCAAGCTACAAAATTTGTAACTGAGTTTATTTTGAGGTTCATTCAGTTTGTCTTTACAGAGTTATGGCCGTTGCACTTTATTCACTTCATTTATTTTAAAAAATAGTATCACCTTAATATGGAAATCAAGATCTGAAGCACATATTAGAAAATGTCAACACTGTTAAGGCATGCTGAATCAGAGAAAGTTTGCAAGTGTGCGTATTACTTACCGTATGCGGTACTCTTGTTTATGTCATGTCAGATTACAGTATGGAAATTTGTCTGTATGAGTATGCATGTGATGACGTTTTCCCTGATAAACACAAATGGAAACGCATTTGTAAAATGTCGGTTAAGCATCGGGGGGAATATAGCTCTATGTGGTATTCACAGTTATTTGAAGAAATTTTTCACAATATTCAAGTGCAGTTTAAACGTATTTTATTTCCATTCTATACATACATTGGAAATGGGGTTGGGTCACAATTTCTGACATATTACCTACAATATTGTATACAAACAAAAATACAATGATGATTTTTCCGATGACATACAGCTAGTAAATACATACATGTAATATTCAAGTGTAAACACCCTGTATATTGAGAGAGCATTATTTGGTCACTTTGTAAACATGGCCCATCATGTGCTCAACATTGTCAAAACGTCATAGGGTTAGTATCTCGTATCAACCCTTATGAATATGACAAACTGTGTCATAAATGTGGATCAATATTTACTAATGATGTAGAACACTGTCTATTTAGATGTGAGTATCTAGAATGCGTACGTACTCGTTTTAAGAGTTGTCTTGGCATGCATTTGGTTTGTCTGTATTAGAGTACTTGATCAGTCTTCATAATGTTGTTTACATTGGAGTTCTTCTTGGTTCTCAAGACGATACACTCTACATTCTGTTGAATGACAAGTATATTCAGTTTCTTAAAGCAGGGTTTCTACATATTAGTAAAATCTGAAGTTCTTTATTTCACTAGATTGGGTGAATGCAACACAAACATATATTCTTCATTTACTGAAGCTATAAGAATATACACGTGTCATTATAAATGTAAGGTGTAGATCGTACTGGTCTTTGTTTACACCGCTGTCAGAGGACTATGATACTATAAAACACTGCTAATGCGACCTGGTCGATTACTTCTATAAATGTGGCACTGTACAAGTGATTGCTTATTGCAGCATGGTGGTGTTGCTGAAGACTCACGATGAAGGTCGCAGCTGTGACATCGTGCTGCATTGTGGGCCCGTCTGTGTTTGAAGATTATCGTAACGCCTAGACAACCATGGTATCGGCGATATCTTAAATGTGCTCATTATGAATATATACACATATGTGTGCACTATATATCAAGGATAATATGGATGATACTTATAGATATTAGGATACTTGTTTAAACGCATATCATATTACTTTGCCTTGTATTCTATAAATATTATTTCATAATTTTATGTATTTAAAACAATTTATTTGTATGTTTAACTCTTCAACATTTGGAGGAAATAAAGATATAAACTATAAATTGTGGCGAAAGGCTTTTGCTTCCAAATTTTTGTGCTCTAATTAGACATACGGCATATATCAATCCATTGATTGTTATTTTTATACGGTTTACCGGGAAATGGTAGCAAATTGTTCAATAAAAAGCACATGTTTGCTATAATTGAAATATAGCGGTGTTGGGGGAAAGTGAAATTGGAACATTTGTCATATAATAACTTATTAATACATACATATTTGGAAGGATAGCCTTGAATAATATTTGTTTAAAAAACTGGAAAAGTGAGTTATATGACATTTCTTTTTTGCATATTTTCAGGTAAAATTTAAAGTTTTTATTTAACTCTTAAAAAGCGTTGTGTAACATTTATGAACTAAACTAGGGCCTTTACTTAATAACTGTATTAAAATAAATGCTGAAAATATAGATTTAATAAATTTTTAATATGAAGGTCAAATAGAAAGGAAGTAAACAAACGGCCATTGCTGGAAATACCTTAAGAAAAGGAAGATTGAGAGTGTATGGTCCTGCCTCCCGCTCAACAGACCTCGCCATAACAATTTTCGAAGGGACAATTAAGGGGACGAAAAGGGTGAATACAAAGGCAGAGATGAGAAGATCCAGTAGTAGACAGGTTCGAACTTTGCAACATATCTGAGAGCTGTGGAACAGAGGACAGAGTGGAAAGAGATTGTCATGATGTCAGCTAAGATACCCCTACGACCGACTAGTTTACGGGAAAAGTGAAGGGAAGTGATATAAGGAAATTGAGGTCCGCCATGGTTGGCATTTGTTACTTATCATAAGTGTCTGAACGTATGGGTCGCCTAAGGAACATATAGAAACATGATATTGAAATCCGCTCAGTGTTTTCAACGTATAACGTGAAAATTGTCACTATAACAAAAGCAGGAAATCCCGGCCCCCAGCGTTTTTTTCATAAAATAATTACTCTCATTATAACACTTCGGTAAATATTCACTTATAGTTGGGCATCCGAGGTGTAAAAAGTCGCTTAATTTTCGAGGTCCATGGCATTTTTTAGTAGAAATGTTTGAATACCATATTTGTGTTGCCAGATAGTAATCATTTGTGGTTCTGGTCCATGCCACTGCCAAAACCCTCTTTGAAGGTCAGAAACTAGGTCAAAGGTCAAATGAGTGCAAAAATGTAATAAAATCTCTATATAGTATAAAATAACAGAAATTTTGAAAATTTCGACACTTTTTTTGCATTTAATTTCTTAGCAATGTCTCCACAGTAAGTATAGATATATTTATGGCACATTTAAGGACTATTTTAGTGACCTGTGATGATTGCAAGTTCGGAAAACATCGTTTTGAATACGTTTACAGTACATTATCATACGGTATAATTATAACTTTGATACAAATCTGTGCAAGTTATCATACCTCTTCACGCAGATGTATTATTAAGAGATGATAATAAAAACGCCCGAAGATTAGTCTCTTATTGCTATAGTCTCAGAGTAATATTGGTCTGTTTGATTGTACATGTACACAACTTCTATTAGCTGTCTGTATCATTAGTGATTGAAACGCCATAGCTCCTGGTGAGTATGGCGATGTTTTCACATAATGAATTGATATATTTTACCTACACCAGCAGTACCTATGACAATACCCTTTATACATTTGCAGGAAAATGAATCTCTCGGATATTGATTGGCCGTTTTAACAGTTACTGGCCATAGGTATCCACTCTCACTCAACAATGAACTCATAGACATATTCAGTGCCACTGGATATGAGTAACATTCCCTATCCGTGATGACAACACTGTATATGTTATTGCCACAAACGATCACTAGTTAAACAGATATACCTCAATACCCGGAACACGTGAGCATGTCATAGTACTGACTAAAATATATTTCACGAAGGAAGCCTACCCCACATCTTGTCCACATGTGGAAGGAGGCTAACACATGCTCTATGACCCATCAAAATGACTGAGTTTGCAGCACACTTGGCAAATCAGCCCCTTTACCAATCTGTACTCTATTGGATATATTCAGAAAACCCTCAAATTAGTGACCCCTTCTAAATTAACATCCACCAGCTTCAGCCAGCTATAGTGCAATTCCGCCATCCGCCATTTCTCACGAAAAAAGAAATGTGCATACAAAAAAGTGCTGAGGACCAATGTACAGAAGAACGGCATATACAAGGAGCTACAGAAAACTTGCAAAGAAGAAGTGCAATGAAGCTCATGATGGGTATGCGATTGACCTAGTGACAGGTACCAGCTGTAAGAAGCTATACGCTTCTGTTAGGAGCAAGACATGCGATAGCTCGAGAGTAATCCCACTGACGAATGATGACATTAACCATGTCGATACACAAAGCAATGTTGAAATACTGAACCGCTAGTTCTATGTCTTTACACATGAGGACCTATCTCTCCTTTGTGCCATTTGGGAGTATCCTTATTCGGATGCCCTTCCTATTCATGTCACGATAAATAGTGTCTGCAAGGTTCTTAAGGGCCTTAACCTCCACACAGCTACTTGTCTAGACACCATCATATCAAGGTTCAAGAAAGAAGTGGCACATTCCCTGGCGTTTGTTCTTGCTCTGATCTTCCAGGCAGCTTGACCAGGATAAAGTCCCCAGTGATTGGAAGACTGTTACGTTAATCCTATTTACACAAACATGGTCCAGAATAACCCCTTCAAACTACTGGCATGTGTCCCTAACTTCTGTTACATGTAAGATCATGGAATACATCATACACAGTAACCTGGTTTTTCTTAGTGCCTTGACATCCTCAGCCAATGCCAGCATGGACTCGGGAAGCAGCGATTCTGTGAGACAAAATGATCAATATGGTCAATGACCTTGTGTCAGGTCTGGACTAGTCATTAGATTGACGCAATCTTGCTGGACTTTTCCAAAGCATTTGGCAAATGTCTTACAGACTCCTGCTTCTTAAGCTCCATTACTATGATGTGTATTGCAAAATGCTTGATTATATTCAACTAATCACGCTGGAAGGTGTTTCCTCCGGGTCAGTACCGATAACATCCGATGTTCATTAATGTGCCGTTCTCAGTCCTTCCTTTTCCCTCACAGGCAATGATGACCACACGGAATTCCTATGCTCTCCCTGTCGACTCTTCGCTGACGCCTCACTTTCGTGTCGAGTCAATAGCAGATGCAGACGTCTTCCAGAATGACATCGACAGCCTGTAGGAAAGGGGAGAAACTGGGTTCAATGCAGAGAAGTGCTATATCCTGCTTATTATCAACAAGCGGACACACATAGAGACCAATTATACTGTTCATAACAAGAGACGGAAGACAACAAAGAAAGCAAAATACCTTGGGACGCTACCGTTTTCTCAATTGTTTTGGAAAGCCCATGTCGATATGGCCATAAAGAATGAAAACTGATCTACAACCTTTCTAAGCAGGAACCTTGGATCCTGCCAAAAGACAACCAAGGAGGCATGTTACAAACCCCTGATCAGTCTGCAGGTTGAGTACACATCCTGGACCCACATACCAAGGCCATGAAAAACCGTGAGGAGATGATCCAACATAGAGCTACCAGATTTGTTATTTGAATTATTGCAAAAGAAGCAGCATTGGTGCCATGCTCAACATGATTTGCTCAAACAGGCAGAAAAAAGTAAAGGCCGCGATGTTCTATAGGTCCGTGAATGATTTTGTTACAGCTGACATCCACCTTCTGACGCCCTCACGGTGCAACTACAAGAGGACACTCTTTAAGATTCGTTCCAAGGTTTTGCAGGACCAAGTTCTTGAGGGAATGTTGCTTTCACTCTGTTGTCAATATCATCTGGAACAAGCTACCATAACATCAGTTGATAGCTCCCAACTTTCCAGGCTGGGATCTCAGCTGTCATGTAATATTCTTCTGTTTGCAATGTTTTAACTTGCTTTCATAATTTGAACGTTGGACCCTCCCTCACCTGTGTGCATATCACAATGGTGCGAGTAGCCTGCTTTAAAGCGGCCAAGCACAACAAAATAAGAAGCAGAAGCCACAGACAAAGAGTTGATGTAGTATACTAGTATTGCAGTATTCAACAGATGCATTGGAATATCGTCATTCAAGGCAAATGCAGACATGAAGTATCCCAAATCATGACTAGGTGGATACATAGATTGTCTTGCATGCCTTCAAGGTTTGGATGCTGCTTGAAAGGGTCAAGGCTGGATAGTTGTCAAATGCCAATATTTTGATGTACTAGATTGGAGTCTAGATGAGGGCTGGGACCTCCAAGAAAACAAAATTGTATTTTCGGCAAGTTATCTCAAGATGTCTGCCGGAACAGTTTTGGGTTTCATGCAATAACTGGATGTGACGCAACTCTTGATTTCACTGGAATCGGAAAGAAGACCTGTTGGAGGAAATATTTTACATGTCCGATCTGCTCTGCTTTCAGATATTTGAAGAGTTGTACGGTCATACACAGACGTTTGATGTTTGATGCCAATGGAGAATCCATTGATGATGCAAGAATTACTCAATATGGTTAAGGTTAAGGAACAGCTTCCACCAACAAAGGATGCAGTAGAACTAAACATTGCTTGAGCAAACTATCAAGCTGGTATATGGATCTGAGATCATAGATACAGAAATTAGTGCTATTGATACTAACGTATAGCAAGATGGTGCCGAACCCTTACAGGTGGTTTGGAAATGTACCAACTGCACCTGATGCTTATGGGTGCAAAATCAAGTGCAAATCTATTCGCTGAAATGCTTCAAAGCAGCTTAAAAAAGCACACTAACATGTGTTTGCGATGGTGATAATTGTACCGATCCAGCAAATATCCATACAAATTAATTAGTTACTTTAAACAGAACTGAAAGTTTTGTTTAGGTGTTCATTTACCCCACCCACTTTACTTTAAAAAGTAGTGATGTTACAGGTTAACCGGTAAACCGGTTAACCGTTTCTGATCCGGTTATCCGGTTACGATTTTGCAAATAGATTAACCGCTTGGGCATATTGAAAGCAGGTTGCATTTTCAAAACAAATACATAGTTCGATGCGCCTCTCATAATAAGTAAGTGTCGCATTGGTCCATTACCCTCTTCAAATCAGGCCAATCCACACGTTGTCATTAAACAGCGGGGTCAAGGGTCCCGGACATTTTGTCCCCACTCAATTTTGCCAGGGTGGACGATTATGTCCCCCATGGTTTTGCAAGTGTGGACATTTTGTCCCTCGTGATTTTGCAAGGGTGGACATTTTGTCCCCCGTGTTTTTGCAAGGGTGGACATTTTGTCCCTCATCATTTTTACAAGGCGGACGTTTTGTCCCTCACATAATTTTGGACAAAATACCCTCCATAAATCTAGCTTAACCCCTTTACTCCACAGACAAAATGTCCCTCACTTAATTTTCCTAAGTGTTACATACAACCCTTGAAATGACACAAGTTTTGAAAACAGAGAATACCCAGATCAGACGGCTAATTTTTTCTAACATAAATATTCATGGAGTAAAGGGTTGAGCCATATTTATGGAGGGTAGTTTGTTCAAAATTTAGTGAGGGACAAACACGTTTTGCAAACAGAAGACCCAGATCAGACCGCTCATTATTTCTAACATAAATAAAGGGTTAAGCCGTTTGATCAGGGTATACTGTGTTTGCATACTTTGCAATGTCGTTAAAAGCTGATGTATGGAGTAAAGGGTTAAGGGTTAAGAGAATATTTATACGTAAACATATATACATGTATAGCATCTCTTCGCTTTTTAAACTGTTTGGTTAACTAGGGTATCATACGTTTTGCATAATCGTTTAACATTACAACAAGGAGCGTACGGTGTTAAATTAGCACTTAACCAACTAGTTGCGTCATGTTTGGCAAAGTTTCATACAATCTGTAACCAGATGAAACAATGCCAGCGCGGTGTCTTAGCAGGTTCCAAACCATTTGCAACCCGATCAACAGTTGCTGAGAAAGTTACAAATTTCGGATTAAGCGTAAGTATGAGACGGAAACATGTTGAAGCAGCTGTCACAGTGCATGTTTTCCTTATTGCTTGTAACCCGAGTTGCTATCATGTGCATGCATTTATCTCATATTACAGGCTTCGTAAAGGATGGCATTGTGGTAAATATTAATGTCTGTATATTATCCTTGTATCATGACCTCCAATGTCATGTTGTGAATAGAAGGTAATATCCAATCACAATGGACTGGAGACGACGACGAAAACAACCGCAATTTAATACACCGGGTCTCTTTGTAGATCGCAAACATTTATTCAAATTATTCAGTTACTGAAGGCGAAAGGTGGATGTTAAAAACCATATACCAACATTTTCATCATGGCTTTAAAGCTTTGTTTTTTGCAACGTGAGCTTTAATGCATATTAGAGGGTAATGCAATACGAAGCATACAGGCCACAGTTTGTCTCTTGTTTCACTTTAGCTAGTGATCTACACTGTTTTCACAGCATAAGCACTTAACCCTTTCAGCCCCACATTCTGACTGTTCGTCCAAATCAGATGTTTGACACTGGTATAAACCACTGACATCCACGGGTTCAACGTCCTGTCTTGACCCTGATCAAATAACTCAACCAGGAGTCCTCAGATCTTGGCCAATACTGTTTGCATGTGTCCAAGCTATAGGATCAGATCTTGGTCAATACTGTTTGCATATGTACAAGCTATAGGATCAGATCTTGGTCAATACTGTTTGCATATGTCTCAGCTATGGCATCACATCTTGGTCTCTACTGTTTGCATATGTCTCAGTTATGGCATCAGATCTTGGTCAATACTGTTTGCATATTTTGCTTTACATGTATTTACAATTTCTAATTATAGAAGTGTTACAGATTTCGGTTTGGTATAAAACACTGCCAGCTTACAAAGAACAAATTCGGTCTAACAGCACGTCGGAACTAAATAGATCATCAATATACATTTGTATCAGTTCATTCACTTTAATACTAAAAACCCCAAATTGTCCGCAAACTCTCTTTGGAATGAAATATCCATATTGAATTCTATAAAAATCAATGCAAAAAGCAAGACCATGACGATGGTGATATTTTACTGGAACCAAATTTGCCTAGGAAGTAGACACCGACTTTGTCAAACAACATCTAATTGGCGTTTGATGAATACACATTGACTGCAAAGTTTTTATTCAATAAACAACAAAGAATAACACGTTGTTTTGTAAAGTTTGTGTTCATTTAACAAAGGGAAGAAACCCGAAGTCACGATAAATGATAGTTATAACCAAACTTTTGACAATGTCTCTTCAATGATTGTTGATGGGTGGTGTAATACTTCGAACTTGTCTATGCAGCATCTGAAGTCTCATCCGATTAACCGGTTACGATTTCTGTAACATCACTATTAAAAAGTACTTGTGCATAATATATAGCTGGTATGACTGCATACAGTTATTTGTTCCAGTAGCATTCTGTCTAACCTTTATTTTGATGTCATTTATGCTTGTTAACTAGCAACAATGGCGAAAACATGACAACATGTATCATCGTCACATGTTGATTTTAACGATTTTGTACTGTTTTTGGATGTTCTCATTAATATTCACGAATATTTAAATAATATATTTTACACAAAATAAGTGCAAATTAAAGGCCAATGTTTAACCTCCATTTTGGTACTATGTTTATTATTTAACACCTAAAATTGATAAAGATATAATGATTTCTCAAATAACGTATATAAAATATGCACTTAGTTGACCTTTGACCTAATTAAGAGAAACGAGGGCAAAATTTCAGGTGGCATGGGGTATTTTCTGAATACTAAGACATCAAATATTATATATCCAGTGCATGCCAAATTCTACTATTTCATGCCATGGCTCGACTCATTTTCCTCAGTTGGATGCCCAACTATTAGGTAATATTCCAGCAAAAGTATACTGAAATCTGCCGAGCGGTGTCCGAAGAGATGTTGTTCATTGTCGCTATAAGCATATAAGTAACATTGAGCTATGAGTCACAACAGCTTGACACTTTGGTACTGAGTTACCTAATCAACGTTCAAACAAAATCATATTCAATTGAGAATCATTCAAAACATTTAACTATGACCATATAAGGTAAATGCCTCCGCTCCTGACGAAGTACTGAAGAACAGTTCTTGCAAGTGCACCTAAGAAGAGTTTCTGCAATATTTACCGTAGGGATACAGGGTACAATTTACTCGCCTTTGAATGAATAACAACAGCATGGAACCCGTTTAGTAGTTGGTCATCTGATCAACATTCAATCACACTTATATTGACTTGTACAAAGTTGTTTCAGAGAAGATTTGTTTACCCCTTTCGGCGCCAAATTTCTAATTATCTTTTTGCAATCCAATGTTGATAAATCATTCGGTAAAATAAAGCGATAAGATAAATAAATGCAAATTTTAAGGAAAAAAAAACAGATATAAATATAGAGTTTGAGACAAAAAGTGACGTTCCTGATCAGACGCCGCCTTGAAAAAGGCGGCTTCTGATCTGGGACTGCACTTTTTGACGAAGTGCATTTTTCGACATTGGCTGTGAAAGGGTTAAATGTTTACAAAAGCCATATACACTGCTGAATATAGTCATGTGTTTAACAAACCACAGCCTGCTGAAGGGTCACCTAAGTGACATTCCTGCAAACATCTAGTACGACCAACATCCGATTGGCTCCGAAATCTGAGCAATGCTATGAATGTCAAATAGATGTTCACAATAAAGACTGACCCAGTGAAAAAAACAACAAACACGGAAACTTCTTCTATGTCATGTTTTAGTTTAAGTGTATAATATATTTTATAACAGATTCCAGTGAATGGTCCACACGCCTCCATTGGTTAATGTATTAACATTCGTCTCGTGTTTTAACCCTTCGCTTGCTATTCACGTCAAGATACCTACCTGTAAATAGTGAAGACCCAGATGAGACAGCTCCTGCAGGAGCTGTCTCATCAGGGTCTGCACTATTTACAATTGGAAAAGTATTAAAGTCAAGCAGGCAAAGCCACATGCAAGACGCAACCACCACCAAAACTATTTACATGTTGATTGTGTAATCAGTGCACTCCACAGCAGTGATTGCACAGCGCAATACTTGTACACAGTGAAGATATATGTAATAATAATACAACAGGGCATGGGTAAAGAAGGAGAAATGTACTTTAAAATTCAGAAAGCGAAGGGTTAATACAATTTTTCCTTCATTGCCATGTTCTTTACCGCAAAGTCATTTTCAAGTCCAATAGATTCCATTTCCCAATTCAGTTTGTTATGCACCGTTTGTTTATAAATGACCATGTATGGGCTCTAAATAATATTGATTAAAAAGAGGTACATTGTTTATAACAATGGAATACAATTAAAGATATGTTTAATACTATAACAAACATAACATATCTCCGAGCAGTTTGTGATTGTAAACATGTCATTCGTTTATTGATCAAATACATTTATTTTCATGTTGTGTCGGGTTTTGGACTATTCTGACATGCTACTTTTGCTTTCGAAGGATCACCCACTTTCAGAATATATGTACTTCACAACAGCAGGTGTTAAGTGCTTGTGTGGCGGCCGTAAAAAATCGCCCAGTACTTCAATCTCAGTGTTGTTATATTTTCTGGTCCTTCGGGATCATTAGTTTTGATGGTATAAGTTTTGAAAACTGAATACTGCTTAAGCCGGTGCTAGGGGGCGTGAGTAGTGTTGCACTTTCACTTACTACTCATGAACAGACTCGATAAAACCGAGTCTGCAATTTTCTCTTTTGGCATTGCTACTTTTGCTTTCGAAGGATCATACACTTTCAGAATATATGTTTGGCATTATACTATAAGATTATTCAATATCAGATGTTTTTTAATTCCAGTTTTTAACAACTAAAGCAATTTAATTGGCATTGGTCCTTGTTCTCTAGTTATTTTGAGAATATCATTTAAATTGTGGATCCTTGACATTAAATAGGAACAGAGATTACAGTGAACAGCGGTTACATGTTTGATATTTTAACTAATGTATATTGAAATGTATACCAAAAATGTTCCAATACAGAATAATATATAACTATACTGGGTGCATGGCACTAACTTTCCAATAAGGGAAAACATAACTAATATTGCCTAAGAAACGTCATGATTTATATGGGTATAATGCCCATATCTGGCAATTAATTATTTCAGATATGCGATATATGTTCACATTCAATCCAGGTATAGTATGCAAATAAAGGGCAATTGGATTTATGAGAAAATGATAACACGGATCAAAATTAACTCTGTTGGTGCCAAATAATTATCGTCTGCAAACAAAAATATCGTCTGCTTTCAGTTTCAAAGTGGCATTTCCGTAAAAGTTTTATATGTATGTCCAACTGTTCAGATCCAAACTGGGTCCATGCTTATAAAGCTTTTAGTTGAGTCTGAGATCGTTCTCAAGCTTTTGATTGGTCAGATTTGAGCCTTTGGCTCAAATCTGACCAATCAAAAGCTTGAGAACTCAAATCTGACCAATCAAAAGCCTGAGAACGAAACTCAGTTTGCAAACCTAATAACATTGTAGCCAGCCGTAGAATCGCTTTCCGGTAAGGGTTACACTTTTCTACGCTATGATTTAAAGATTATGTTTCAGATAATAAAACCAATAAACGTGTGATGGATACATAGGGAATATTAAACGGAGTGACGATATGAAGGATGGTATCACATGAGTGGTTGTTTGGCCGTAGTATTCTCACGAGCCGGGTAGCGGCGAGTGAGAATACCACGGACAAACAGCCACAAATGTGATACAACCCTTCATATCGTCACTTAGTGTAATATTTCATTTATTATATACATGTTTTAATAAAATATCACACAATAACATGAATATTCTAACTCCTTTTATTCAGAAACAGAAAAATAGACGCGTCTTCGGTGCGTCGTCACGGAAATTAACGGCTATTGCCGAGCGAAAGTAGTCCAACTTTTCGACGTACAAATACGGATTTTGTATTGCACGCTCGTGCTATACGGAAACTTGATCTGAGAAGTTGTATTGCATGATCGAATACAATCGTATTTTACTGCAGAAACTGACAGGTATATAATAAAAGGGATATATATATACCTGTCAGTTTCTGCAGTAAAATACGATTGTATTCGATCACGCAATACAACCTCTCAGATAAAGTTTCTGTATTAAACGAACGTGCAATACAAGATCCGTATTTTCACGTATAAAAGTTGGACTACTTTCGCTCGGCAACAGCCGTAAATTTCTGTGACGCACTAGAGTCGCATCTATTCTTAGTAACGCAATGTAAACAATAATGTGTATCGATTAGCGTACAGCTATAATTAGCGTCTATATAATTTATGCAATCCTTGTTTCAATTTAATAGCAACCAAACGAAAGTAATAAAACTACGATCTACAAGATTATTAAAAACGGCTACAATATATGAATATGCAATTCCAGACAGTGGTTATGTATAGCAATAGCCGTAAATTTCCGTGACGCATCGGAGACGCGTCTGTTTTTAGTAACGCAATAGTTCTGAATAAAAGGCGTTAGAATATTGACGTTCTTTTATTAAAACAGATATATAATAAATGGAATATTACACGAAGTGGCGATATGAAAGGTTGTATCAGATGAGTGGTTGTTTGGCCGTGGTATTCTCACTCGGCGCTCCGCGGCCCGTGAGAATACCGCGGCCAAACAACCACTCATGGGACACCATTCATATCGTCACTTCATGTAATATTCCCTATGTATCTCGATTGCATCACGATACACAAATACAAGAAATCAGTAAAACCTGTCTTAATCGACCATCAAAAAGAGGTCTAATTATGTGTCTGTAGGGCATGTTGTGTAGCTGAATGCAGATCAAAAGCAATGCAGAAAACTCCTATAGGAACTTTCTGTATCGCATTTGCCCTGCATTAAGCAACTCCCTGTTTTTATAAGATTTCTGCGTTCAATCAATTCAGAGTGACCTCAGACAGCTTCTACTGTACTAAATAGATACGCATAAAGATTTCAATTAGAAATATAAGGCAATGGTAACAGAAACACTTCATCAGGCGACATCAGTTTCAGCCATTAAGTTGAACTTCTCATCAATACTTATGGCTTCTTCATTTATATCATGTCTGGCTTTATCGATTATTTTTCTTGATTAAATAGATACAGGTATTTTTTTCAATTAGATACATGATGCAACGACAACAGAAATCATGTATCAGGTGACAACCGTTTCAGCCATTAAATTGAATTTCTCATCAATAATGGCATCTTCATCTTTTTCATGCTTGGCTTTATCAATTATGCGTCTTGATTGTTTGAATGTATAGAGACATCTTTCATCTATATGGTCAGGCGGGCTGGTACATATACTAACGATACCTCCTGTTATAATGGTAATACAAAACCCTAGAAATGAAATAAGCATGTATGATATAGAATAGATTTGTTGCAAGGGTGACAGATCATCCAGGTAAGCCAATGTGTCAGTTGTTGTAGATGGCTTAAACATCGATGTATTGGACAATGTAAAATGATTTGCATCTATGTCGCTTTGATTGAAAAGAGTGTAGTTTTGGTGTTGATCTGTTACCGGGCAATTCTCGGTAGATCCTGCTGGTAGTGTCGGATACGGTGGCAAGTCACTGAATATTTGTCCCACAACCAGCCACTCGCAAACAATTGTTCCACAAAGTCCGCCGATAAGCATACCCTTTGTTGTACTTCTGTGGAGTAACAGAGACAGCAAGAATACTGCCGCCATCGGTCCGTCTATTGCACCAATAAATAAACTATACAACATTGTTACTGTCCCTGGAACACGTGACATCAGAAAGGTGATTGCAATGGTTAAAACGCCATAGAAAATTACCGCTAGTTTTGATAGTCTTGTTGCCATTGAGTTGGATATATTTGGATATTTGACCTTCATTGCGTCCTCGTAAGTGATGGCTGAGAGGCTGCTTAAACATGAAGAAAGTGTGCTGAGCGCGGCACTGGAAAGAGAAGCTATGAATAACCCTGATAAACCTGGAGTGTCTCGAAAGAGTTCCAGTATTGTCAAAGGAATTATTTCGTTCACATTTTGCAACTTTCCGGATGCCTGAATGTCACATCCTTTGTTATCATAGTACGCAAAAATCGTTGCACCTTCAATACAAGTCATCACAAAAAATGCACAATAAATTGGCCCTGAAATAATATACAGAAGCCGTGCTGAACGTACAGTTGGTGTTGAGTTTATTCGCTGGATGCTAGCCTGAGTAAATGTTATAAACATGTAGGTACTCATTGACCCCAATGACACATTCCAAAACTGAAAACGAATTCTTGGATCCAATCGGAATTCGTTCAGGTTCAATCTGTCTGAAGCAAGTCTGAAAACGTTCTCCACTCCTCCAGCTCCGTTCGTAGATCTGACTAGAACCGCTATGACGCCTATAACCATGATTATAAGCTGGAAGACGTCAGTCCAAATGACGGCCTTGATGCCACCAATGGATGTGTAGACGGTGGTTACAGTTGTGTATAGCAAGATGGTGACCCAGTATGGAATATCAATTACAACTTCTAACGCCACACAAGTACCATACGTGACCATTGACATGTACAGAATGTTATACAGCACACCGATCGCGACAGCCCAGAAACGCACTGCATTGTTTCCGTACCGTAGTTTGAAGTATTTGTACACGCTGGTTATCTGAAGATTGTGGAAGACGGGCACTACGAAGATTGCAGCAAATGTATAAGATATTATTATACCAACGGCAAAGTAACAGTAAACACTTCCATAAAGATAGACGTCCACGGGACATCCTAAAATCATCAATGACGATTGAAAGGTCACGACAAACGAAAGTGCTGCAGGTAGAAAGTTAAAATTTCTTCCACCCAAAAAATAGTTCGACGGAGAATCGTTCTTTCTGTCCCGAATTCCAAAGAAAATTCCAATGGAGAACGAAACGCCGATTGTGGCAAGGAATACAACATAGTCCAACACTCCGAAATTCGCCATGTCCGCTGTCGGTATAAACTTCAAATAAGTATAAATACATATACATGGCGAAATGTAGTCCAAGGTTACTGTGTTCATCGACCGTAAAAAGAGGACAGCAATCTGTTAACCATGTTCACGCTTTTGTTTTACAGTAAAACCCCTCTAAACCGGAATTCTAGTAGAGAAGAATTTAGATACTTTTAGGCAGGTGGCTGCTTAATGCAGGGTGAAAGTCATGCAGAAAGCTCCTCTACGAGCTTTCTGCATGACTTTCACCCTGAATGAAGCTGCCACCTGTCTCCAAGACCAATATTTATACCAAATTTAACGTCCGGTTTAGCGGGGTTTTACTGTACTTGACTTTGCAAACAGATTGGATCTAGTTGAGATGTCGAGAATATGTTCAACATTCAGCCAATAGTTCCTCAAAAGATCTATCTAATTCTAGTAAAAATTGCGCCATATTTGTTTTTCACAGTGTAGTAAGGGTTAGCAAGTTTCATTGGTTGTGACCTGCAAGGTTAAATGTCGCTGCCATTTTTTTTCGGCTGCATTCTTTGTAGTCTGCTTTAAATTTCTTTATTTTTCGTATACTTTGTTTAAATAAAACAGTAACAGTAACAAACAAATTGGTTCCTGGTGAGATGTCGTGTTTTTCGGCGTCTCATCTGGATCCAAACTGTTTTGTATATGTAATCACAGATGCGACATTAGAAGCGAAAGAGTGTTAAAATACAATGGAACTTGGATATCTCGAACTTAAAGGGACCACACTAATTACTGCGAGATAACGTGAGTTCGAGTCGTTTGATTTCTAACCTGGAAACTTTATCGAGGTGGTAGCTTAATGCAGTTCGAACGTAATGCTGAAAGCTCCTGTATTAACGTTCAGCGAAACTTGCGATTTGAATCAAGCTCTCGAATGTCTTTATATGTGTAATGGTAATTTAAAAACATCTGTATTTCAAAGTTTGCAAGGGATCATACTTTTACTTCGACTTATTACGAAGTTTGAGGTATCCGATTCTGATATATCGAAGTTCATTGTATATATACATGCTAACGGTAGATTCATGAAAATAGATTGAAATTGGTGGGACTTAGGCTACAACTTGATCAAGTAGAGTATAGTAATTTATTTAACCTTTAGCCTGCTATGGGCGGATGAGTGAATACCTATGCAAACAGTTTGGATCCAGATGAGACACCGAGTAACTCTGCGTCTCATCAGGATCCAAACTATTTGACACCCTAATTGCATTTGGTAGACAAATTGATTATAGCTTGCATTTTGAAAGTGTGGTAGGTGAAAAATCCTGTAAAAATAATTTGCTCAGCAGGCTAAAGGTTAATCGTTATTCCCACTGTGAAAAAAAGCGTCTGCTCAAATTTTGGACATTGTGCAATTTTGACTGCTTCCGATTCGAATGCTTATATAGGCTCGCATTAGCTCTTTTCTTGCTGCAGATATCCAGATAAGATGCGTACATTGAGACATTTCCGAGAATAGTTTCATAATTTCACCACAAAATCCCCCTATGTTGTGGCCACTCTTGAGAATCGTCTCTACGAGACGATTCTCAAGAGTGGTCACAACATAGGGTATGATAGAGAAATAACAAGTTTACTATTTGAAAAAGCACCTTCAGGTGCGGATCAAGGACTTCAGATTAGGGGCGCGTAGATTATGTTTTTGGAGCGGGTGCGTATATTTTTATGTTTGATGACATCACTATAGTGTGTTTGTAATACATGTTGAAAAAGAGCGTAATTAGGTGAGGGAAACACAGCAGATAAAATCATTGTTTTATTGATTTTTATTAGATCTAGATCTAAAACAAATACTCAAAAAAGTTTGTTTGGGCAATTTTAGGGGGCGGTGTACGCTGCCCCCCTCCCCCCACACACACTCTCTCTCTCTCTCTCTCTCTCTCTCTCTCTCTCTCTCTCTCTCTCTCTCTCTCTCTCTCTCTCTCTCTCTCTCTCTCTCTCTCTCTCTCTCTCTCTCTCTCTCTCTCTCTCTCTCTCTCTCTCTCTCTCTCTCTCTTCTCTCTCTCTCTCTCTGCGCCTTACCTTTATACACATTTTGATTTCCTCCGATTCGAATGACAATGTACCCGAATTATAATCACAAAATTAAAAGTACAGCTCAAGTTCTGGATGACGCACCTAGTAGGGTACTTCCCGTGTCGCGTTTCGCGTGTCTCGTATTTAATATGTTTACATTCATTTTAATGAGTCGCATAGATACGCTTTTAATTCCTGTGGTCCTATGTACGAACACTGTTAGGCCTATGTCATCAGTAAGTTAATATCTCCAACGACTTTAATGTTTTCGCATGTGTAAAGATTGCTGTCTGTAAAGATTGTCGTCTGCTTCAATATTTAGTATTTTAAATTTCTTCCCGTTTGTTTCAAAATCATTATCACATTATAAAACGGTTTGAACCCTGACGAGAAGTGGGTAACTCTATGCCTGAACTAGATCTTAACAACTGTTTGCAAATATGATCACATGGCAGTCATAGAATTACCACAGTCTCTCACAATATATCTCCCCCATCGTATGGGTGAACAGGGTCCATGCTTATAAAGCTTTTAGTTGAGTCTGAGTTTCGTTCTCAAGCTTTTGATTGGTCAGATTTGAGTTCTCAAGCTTCTGATTGGTCAGATTTGAGCCAGAGGCTCAAATCTGACCAATCAAAAGCTTGAGAACGTAATCAGACTCAACTAAAAGTTTTATAAGCATGGACCCTGATTTGTACACCGATATAACATACAGTAGGATTCCTTTAGAGTGACCACTTAACTCATTTCCTCCTATACTATTTTAAAACCAACCTCTTTGAATAAATCTACTGAAAAGGAGCATTAATTATAGAAAAGGAAAAGTTTAGAATTTGATAGTTTTGAAACCATTGTGGTAAATGGAGCATTTGCTCCTATGGAGCAAATGTTCTATTTATCACAATGGTTTCAACCTGTGACTTTTACAGAGGTGCCAAAATGCGTCACTAGGAGGGAATGTATTAATGTATTTCAAACCAGGCGGTAGCTAAAAGCATGTCGAAAATAATACAAGTTTGGACATTTACAGTAACCACCTCCACTAAACCGGGCGTTAAAAGTGTAAATATCGGTCCTATGGATCAAATGCTCTATTTATCACTGTTACTTCAAAAATGACTTTTACAGAGGTACAATACGGCGACATTAGGAGAGAATGGATTAAATCAGACAACCAGTCTACTAACAGTATATCAAGTCAACGACAGCGTACAAAACTCTTTCCGTGGTTCATCAGGATCTAGACTGTGTTGCACGCCACTTCTATTGGGTGAATTTGAAGGAAAGTACATTCTGAAACTTAAATCAGACAACCAGTCTGCAAAAAGTACATTTGAACTTCGATAACTCGAACTTCAAGGGACCATACAAATTAGTTCGAGATAAGAGAAGTTCGTTACTTTAGACCTGTTTTAAGCTGTCACATGTGTTTCTAGATATCTGTAGCGATACATTTTAGAGCAATTGTGTATTGCGAGTTTTTTGGAAGGATTTAACTTTTTGTTCGAGTTATCCCGAAGTTCGGGTTATCCGAGTTCGAGATATCGAAGTGTAACTGTATATCGAATCCAGCGGCAACGTACAGAACTCTTTGGATGTTTGATCTACATCCAGACTGTTTGACACGCCACTTTTGTGTTCGAAAAAAAGGAAGGAAAGTCTATTCTTAAAGCAGACGACAATGATTGCAGACGAAAATTATTCGCCTCCAAATAAGTTAAAAATGATTAGTCATCTCCTATAAATCACATTTTATCTCTGATATTAATCAGTACTTGAAAGCAGAATATCAGATTTAATGTCCTACATAATTATTTTGATATTGTTGTATATACAGTGCAACGTCTCAAAAGCGACCACTTAGTGAATTCCGGGGTTTTAACTTCCCTCCTAGGCTATTTTTAGACACAAACTCTTTGAATTAATCTACCGAAAAGGATCTTTTAACTATAGAAAAGGAGAATTTTAGAATTGTGTAGTTCTGACACCAATGTGATAAATAGAGCGTTTGCTCCTATGGAACAAATGCTCTATTTATCACAATGGTTTCAAAAATGAGTTTTACAGAGACGCAAAATAGGAGAGAATAGGTTAACTCGCCACCGAAAGTAGTCGAGAAGTGATCCACAGGGTTTGCTGACATGGGTGGGGGGTCTGTGATTAGGATCCAAACTATATGATACACTACTTGCGTTTTAGATAAGAAATTGATGGTAAGTCCACGCTGAAACTTAAAAGCAGACGACATCGCTTGGGGTTTAAAGAGTTAAAAGCAGGTGGTTGCTTAACCCATTCCCTCATACTGACGGCTTTTGACGACTCTGTAGAAGTCACTTTGTGAAACCATTGTGATAAATAGAGCATTTGCTCCTGTAGGAGCAAATGCTCTATTTATCACAATGGTTTCAAACTACACAATTCTAAAATTGTCCTTGTCTTCTCTAGTTAAAGCTCCTTTTCGGTAGATTTATTCAAAGAAGTATCTAAAAATAGCCTATGAGGTAATGGGTTAATGCAGAACTAAAATAATGCTGAAAACACCAAAAGGACTGCTAAATTCTAAATTCATCATTATACCCCGGCAAGCTTGTTTGATGGGGTATACTGGAATTAGCCTGTCCGGCGGGCGGTCAGTCGGTTGGGCGGTCGGTCGGTCTGTCGGTCGGTCCGTCCGCATTTGAACATAGATGGGTAACTAGTTGGTGTTGCAAATTCCTCATTCACTTTTAAAGTTGATGAATTTATATTTGGTATACATAATAACCACGAATTGTAGGTGTGCAAGACGCAATTGTCATGTGTTTACTGTTGGGCATTGCGTAAGTATCTCTATTTGAACTTATTTGAGTATTTTCTGTCATTTTGGCATGAAACATGGTGAGTTGGTGTCGCGAACTCCTCCGTCAGTTTCAAAGTTATTCAGTGTATAAGTAGTATACATAATAACCATGAATAGTAGATGAGCAACACTTAAGTTTCATGTATTTAGGACTAGGCATGGCAGAATTATCTCCCCTTGAACTTCGATTATTTTTTGTCATTTTGGCATGAAACATCGGGATTAATGTCACGAACTCCTCCTTCAATTTTATAGTTATTCAATTGATACTTTCCGTACATAATAACCACAAATAGCAGATGTGCATGACACAATTTTTATGTGTTTAGCGCTGGGCATTGCACAATTATCTCCCCTTGAACTTAAAGTAGTTTTGTGTTTTTGTCCCGTTACATGGCTAATTGGTGTCACAAACTTGAATTTGCGATCAAATCTGCCATGCGGGGGATTTATCACCTTTAGTGATAGTTCTAGTTTCTCCACCAAACCCTATGTTGTGACACCACTCTTTAGAATCGTCCCTAAGAGACACAACACACAACATAGAGTTTGGTGGAGAATAAAGAAGTTCTTGAAAATGTTTTTAACCCTTTCGCTGCCAGACTCTGTCGTCTGCTTAACTTTGTCGTCTGCTACAATATTTCATTCTTTTGATTTTCTTCATTTTTGTTTCAAAAACATAGTAACAGTAACAAACAGTTTGGATCCGGATGAGACGCCGATTTACTCGGCGTCTCATCTGGATCCAAACTGTTTGCATAGGTAATCACAGATCCGGCATTGGCAGCGAAAGGGTTAACGCATCTTATCTGGACCTCTGCTTCAATATACAAATATAATACGCAAATACCTAATTCTTACTAATACTGATTTTAATATAATATTATGTTTAAAATAACATCATTCATTATCAAAAATATTTTCTTGTAATCACAGATAAAGCTGTTAGGCAGACAGAACTGCGCTGTGGTCCAGTCTTTGTTCTTAACAGGCGTGTCAATATACAGTAGGCCGCCCTGTTTGCTGTAGTTGCCTGGGTAGGCGTGGCTAAAGCCAGTGAAACATCAATGAAGATCTGCTATACCAGATTTGACCTTGTTAGCTCGATTTTGTCCTGCTCTTACTGCAATTCTGGAAAAGAAAAAAAAGATAATAACATGCAAACAACCTCTTAACCCACTGCCTCATATTGACGACTTTTGACGACTCTGTAAAAGTCACTTTGTGAAACTATTGTGATAAATAAAGCATTTGCTCCTATAGGAGCAAATGCTATATTTATCACAATTGTTTCAAGCTACAAAATTCTAAATTGTTCCTTTTCTCTAGTTAATGCTCCTTTTCGGTAGATTTATTCAAAGAGGTTGAATCTAAAAATAGCCTATGTGGAAAAGAGTTTAACTCTTTCGCTGACATATGCGAATCAGTGGTAATATTTACAAACAGTTTGGATCCAGATGATGACTCGGCGTGCCACCGGGACAAAACTAATTGCCAATCTTATTATGTTTCAAAAACATAAACAGCTGCAATTTGAAACCTGAAGCAGACGATAAACTTGGCAGACGACATTTTTGGCGGCTAAACGACTTGCAGTAAAACTTCTCTATAGCGGTCACTAAATTGTGTTATTTAGTTGGTATATAAGGCAAATGGCTACTTAAAGCAAAGTGAAAGTAAAACAGAACGCTCCTATAGGAGCGTTCTGTTTTACTTTCACCTTGCTTTAACCCATTACCTCATAGGCTATTTTTAGATCCAACCACTTTGAATAAATCTACCGAAAAAGAGCATTAACTAGAGAAAAGGAAAACTTTAGAATTTTGTAGTTTGAAACCATTGTGATAAATAGAGCATTTGCTCCTATAGGAGCAAATGCTCTATTTATCACAATGGTTTCACAAAGTGACTTCTACAGAGTCGCCAAAAGTCGTCAATATGAGGGAAAGGGTTAAGCAGCCATCTGCCTTTAACACAAAATACTTGATGTAATTTAGTGGCCGTTATAGAGAGGTTTTACTGTAGTCCAATTACCTGATAGGCGTATACGAATATCCTTCATAAGAATTCTGTAGTTCGTAAGAGCATTTCGAGGGTTTGGTGCAAAACTATTCTAACTCCTTCACTTTGTGAAGGAGTTAGAATAGTTTTGCACCAAGCCCTCGATTTGCAAGATTCAGAAACCGTACTTTTACAGATAGGTGCTTTTTGGGGGGGATTAAACAATTTGAAAATAGTGAGAAAAAAAATCCTGGTCACTAACTTTTCGATTGTCTTAATTAGGAGAGCATCTGTAAAGAACATAATAAATAACTTTAAAGACGTAATCATGATTTGCGTTGTGGGCGTCGGCGTTGACAAAAGTTCGTTAAAACTCATATTTTAATCCATACACACATTCTGTCAGACATAGAATCGGCAAGCTAAATTAAAGGCTAAAGCCACTATAAATCACTATATCTCGTCTCGTAAATGTTCCATTCAATCATGATTTAATCAGAAAATGACGTCATCAGTCAAGTAAGGCATGTATGCTTAGCCTTTTGCACTCTGAGCAGTTGTCATCTGCAAATAGTGTCTTCTGCTTCAATTGTAAAAGTACATTTATCTTCCATTTCTTTTTATAAAAAGCAGTGTCCAAGCTCCTTTTGTCCTGCACTGCATTAAGCAACCACCTGCTTATAACGACAACCATGTTTATTCATTAAGTGATCGCATTAGAGGGGTTCTACTGTACATGTATATGAAAACGGGTCAGTGTGCAAGTGGTGGTGTTGCATCAAATTCATTCCATAAATCTCACACTGGCTACAATACGGACTCATGGAATAGGACGTTGTTATAATGAAGTTACCGAGTTTGTATGTTGTGTAACGTTTTGTAAACCGTTTTTGCTGTTTGAATGCGGGGGAAAAGAGTAAATTGGCATTTCCAAACAGCGTAGACCCAGATCAAAAGACTCATAGAAAGAGCGGTCTGATTCAGGGTCTTCACTGTTTATCATTCAAAATGATTTTTCAAATTACTCGTTTTCTTATATAATGAACTTTACCGTTAAACAGCGATGGCCAATTCCTTTTTGAAAATTCAGGGTTAGAGTTATACATATGTATACGTACTTCCTGGCAAAATATGGGAGATACTGAAACAAGTAGGTGAATAGCAGTTCTGGGTGGGGAGACACCCACACCTCGTCTAGTGTGTTGACGATGGCAACCGCCATCAACCGTGCACACCTGACTGCCGTCATGCGCGACCATGTCTTTTGCATTTCCATATTTAGTTTCTGTGAAAAAATAACATAAAATATCATTGTTAATTAGTTCTTGCAACAAAGAATGTACCTTTATTTCGAAGTTATATTATTATTACTGTTATTATTATTATTATTATCATCATCATTATTATTACTATTATTATTATTATATAACGCTCTTTTCACAAAGGATATGTGCTTTCAAAAGTATTCAGTGTTCAAAAGTAATATACTTCTATGACAGTTATGCAGCATATTTGATATCGTAGCATGGCACATGCCTGAATACGCACGCATGTGTGTGAGCGTGTTCTGTTCTTATTTGCAACTACGTAGTGTAGAGTTTTACTTTGAATCGGATACGTGTTGCTGCTGGAAACAACCTTGCAAATAAAAACTTAAGATAAAAACAAACTTGTTCACGGCATGCCAATAATTATTTAACCCTTTCCTCCATAAATACGCATTTCTACGCCTCTGTTAAAATAACCTGTTGAAACCATTGTTATAAATAGAGCATTTGCTCCTATAGGAGCAAATGCTCTATTTATCACAATAGTTTCAAACTACAAAATTCTAAAAAATCCTTTTCTCTAGTTAATGCTCCTTTTCGGTAGATTTGTTCAAAGTGGCTGGGTCTAAAAATAGCCTATCAGGGAACTGATTAAATAATGTAGTTAGTTCATGTGAGTGATACACATTTCGTTGACTGCAGACATATCATGATCAATAAATGGCAACATTAACCATTGACCTCCAAGTAATTTGCGGTATACACACTATTGTCATCTGAAATTCATTGACGTCTGCGAAATACTGTCACCTGCAAAACGTAGTTCTGTGTGTCAATTCTTTATGAATTCTTAATAAATGTTCTTGCTTTTTTCTTCCGAAACATGTTCTAACGGAGTTACAAATTGCCTGGATATTAACGGGACGCTGTCTGCTGCTAGGGTAATCACAGATTCGCGTCTGATCTGGATCTATGCATGTTTGCATTAAGTATCACAAATTTTCAGGTGACATGCAAAAATTAATGATGTAACGTGGGAAAACATATTTTTTCATACATGTAGTATGGTGGCTATACCTGTCCCGGCTCTCCCGTAAAGGCGTGGACCAGAGCGTCTGAGAAGACAGGTCCTGGACAAACCATGGTAACAGAAATGTTCTGTGGAAAACACTCGATGCGCAACGTGTCAAAAAAACCCTAAAATGATATGAATCATTACCCTTAACCCATTACCTCATAAGCTATTTTAGATACAACCTCTACAAATCTACGTAAAAGGAGCATTAACTGGAGAAAAGGAATATTTTAGAATTTTGTAGTTTGAAACCATTGTGATAAACTGAGCATTTGCTCCTATAGGAGTCGTCAAAAGTCGTAATTATGAGGGAATGGGTTAAGTAAACTACTGGCGACATTGTGATAACCTTTGCAAACAGTTTGAATTAAGATGAGACGCCGTGTAACTCAGCGTCCCATCTCGACTCAAACTATTTAACTCTTTGCACGCTAAGTAATTTTTCGTCTGACACAATTGTCGTCTGCTTCTAAAAATAAAATTTCTCTCATTTCTTTGCAAAAAATATGGTCAAAGTAACAAACAGTTAGGATCCTGATGAGACGCCGCATTATGCGGCGTCTCATCTGGATCCAAACTGTTTGCATATGTAATCACGGTTTTACCGCTAGCCTGCAAAGAGTTAAACAGAAAGAACAAAAACGTATTTTAGACGACAATCGATCAGCGTGCAGAAGGTTGCAGGTCATCTGTAAAATACAGGTCGCATCAATCAACAGAATACAATATATGTCGTACAACTTCAATTGATCACTTGATATTAATTTCTGTCAATATGGCTATCGTTCAATAATTATGTTCACCGTTTGATGGTCTGTCATTTCTAACAAATTGGTCCGATTCAGTCAATAGTTTCTGCTAATACCTAAATTCCTGTGTTCATGTGCCATTATTAAAGTTAAGTTAATTAATAATCATTATGGCATCATTTTTTACATCAATGTTCACCAGAGAGTTTTATTAACGGTTGCGAGATTCAGCTAACATTTGGGCATAAATGAATTAATCTGAAACAGTTTCAAGTGAACAAAATGTATCTTTGTACTCCCCATATTGATAGAATGGTTTCATAAGTTTTGCTGAAAATAAAAGTTACTTTCATTTAAGTGAAATTGCACAAGCAGTATGAGGTCACATTTTTCTTCTAAACTTTATTATCACTCTATAGATAATGTTTATTCCAAGTAAATTATCCATGAAGCAATACCCTATACTGTATATACTGTGATAATATGTGTTTGTTGTGAAATAAAATGTAACATCGTTTTGACAGTATATTATCGAAACATGTGGCATTTGTGTTGGTGTTCTGCACCTGTATTCCGTGCTTCGCTGCTGTATAGGACGCAGAACCAGGTGCAGCAAGCTTTCCCGCCACACTGCTTGTGCAGACCACATGACCACCTCCGCGCTCAATCATATGAGGTAAGACCGCCTTTGTGAGGGATATCGGTGCCACCAGATCAATGTCAAACACTTGTCTATCGACTTCGACGGTCGTGTCCAAGATCACACTACGCTGCGACCTACCTGCATTATTTACCAAAATGTCTATCTGTAAAAGAAAGAAACCAATATTAACCCTTTGCCTGCTAAGCCCGACATGACTGGCAATTGCAGGTGCGGATCCAGGATTTCAGATTAGTGGGGGCGTAGAATTTTTTGGAAGGGGGGCATAGTTTAATGACATAAATAAATAGTGTGTTTGTAATACATGTTGAAAAAGAGCTTAATTGGGTGAGGGAAATAAAACACTCCGGCTGAATCATTGTTTTATTGTTTTTTTAGTAGAAACAGTAAAACTCTCTATAACGACCACTAAATTACATCAATTATTTTGTGTTAAAGGCAGGTGGCTGCTTAAAGCAAGATGAAAGTAAAACAGAACGCTCCTATGGGAGCGTTCTGTGTTACTTTCACCTTGCTTTAAGCAGCCACCTGTTCTAAATACCAACTAATTAACACAATTTAGTGGTCGTTATAGAGAGGTTTTACTGTATAAAGATCTAAAGAAATACTAAAAAAATTGTATTGGCAATTTATTTTTTTGGGTGGGGGTGGAGGCGTACGCCGGCTCCGCCCCCTCTAAATCCGCGCCTAAATTGGAAATCCATTGGAGCTTGACTCTTGACCCGTGTCACATCAGTATCCAATGGAAACACTTGTAAACAACAAAGATGTTATAGTCAAAGTGGAAAAAACACTTTAATAAGACTCAAATCAAGGTAAGCAAACGAATAAGGCAACAAATATCACGGACGCTTAGAAGTCTGTCGTTCATCAAGAAATTACCTTCTTGAAATATTTCATCACTGTCGCCGTGGCGTCCACGTGAGTGTCATATGCTAGTAGATCCAGCGGAAGTACCAGAATATCGTCTGCTTTTAATCCTGAAATTTCTGCAAGAGAAAAGAAGACAGAAACATAAAAAAGTCTATATCCATCTTTTTTTTTTTAAAAAAAAGGCAATTCACCACCAATGAAAATTTTAACTTGGAAAAGTCAACCTGAGAAACATGCGACGACCGCGATCAAAATGTGGTCAATTATTAGCTAATGCTTGTGGTCAAAACAGCATCAAAGGTGACAGGCAAAAAAATCTTTATGTTTGAAACTTTCTTAAATGTCTAGTTGTATACATAACCATTTACTCCATGAATATTCATGTAAGAAGTAATGACATCATGAATATTGATTAGACTAGTTTTTATGATGTCATATGAATACAGGAAAGTTTGGCCATGGGGGAATTGTAGAATCATATCTATGTTATTTCATTAGCAAACAGAGCAGTCCCTTATCAGAATGCTTCTACAGGAGCCGTCTGATATGGGACTACTCTGTTTGCAATGGCATAGAAAGGCGTATTTAAGGAGTAAAACTTGATCCCCGTCACTGATGCAGCTAAAGTCATACAAAAGACATGTAAATCAGACGTATTTTATTACAAGTTCAATAGGAAAATTCTCTGAATGCAAGAAATCAATATACAATCCACTGCCAACAATGTACACCCAGATCAGATTATTCTATTGTTAACCCTTTCCCTCATATTGACGACTTTTGACAACTTTGTCGCTTTGTGAAACCATTGTGACAATGGTTTCAAACTTCAAAATTCTAAATGTTTCCCTTTCTCTAGTTAATGCTCCATTTCGGTAGATGTATCCAAATAGGTTGTATCTAAAAATAGTCTATGAGGTAATGGGTTAAACACTGATGAGCAATGTCACTTTGAATATTCAACATTTAAAGGGTGTGCAGGTACCAGTGACACGTCCTCACCCAGGCATTTCTGCTTGACTTTGTTGAGCAGATCTTCCCGCCTTGCAGACAGCACCAGACGACACTTGCACGTGGCTAGCTCATAAACAAGCGCCTCTCCGATACCGCTTGAGCAGCCCGTGACCCATACCACTTTTCCCGCCAACATGTCTGTGGGTAAAACATGAAATGTATTTTAGAAAGTAGAATATAATTGCGTCGTATTTGCCCTGCACGATAAAACATGTTACATCATGGATATCTAACGACTCTGATTAAGTTAACCCATTCCTTCCTACTGACATCCTCATATTGACACCTTCTGACGCCTCTGTAAAAGTCATTTTTGAAACCATTGTGATAAATAGAGCATTAATTTTACTCCATAGGAGCAAACGTTCTATTTATCACATTGATGTCAAAACTATATAATTGTAAACATAGACAAAGATTCTGGTTCTAACTTATAGTGAAGACAGCATAGAAGATCTATTTCTTCTAGCTATACTTCCTTCGTTGCTTTATTAACAGCAGGCTACACTTTCCGACCAGCTGACCCTATTCCACTACGTACTGAGAGTTACTCTACTACTCTATCTGAATACATTATCTTTGGAGAATACAAAACCAACTCCACTAGGGCTTTGTCTTTTGTTACTACCTTGGTTACATCTACGTTTTTCTACTTAGTTATCCTTTTCAGTAGATTGGGTCTAAAGGTTGGGTCTAAAAGCAGTCTAGGCTTATGAAAGACCCTGATCAATGGCATACAGTCGGATTGCTGGTGAGACTCTGAGTTACTCTGTGTCTCATCTGGGTGACCGTCTATAATGTTTGTATTATTTAAACAATAAATTCACCAGTTGCATGATAAAAAAATGAAAGTGAATCATAAACACGCTAAAGGTTTAAAATAATCATAAGAATCCCCATTCAAGTCTATCGAATACATAATTCTTTATCATCGTACTCCATATATACGTCCTGTTAGATTAGGCCCTGATCAGACGGTTCCTACAGGAGGTCTTCTCTGTTTGCTAATAAATGAAATAATGTAGATCTGATTCTACATTCCTGTGTTCATAAGTCATTATAAAAAATACGCTAATTCAATGATGTCATTATTACTTGAATGAATAGCCATTGAGTAAAAGGATAAATAGTTGTGTTATGCCAATAGTCGTTATAAGACTAGTCGTGACTCGTGGCCCTGTGGCCGGTAAACCTCTGGCTCAACGACAAATACGTTATAAGTAAAACATTGAGCTTCCATACGAATTAAAACCAACACTCCATATATCAGGGGAGTACACCAGGCGCAAAAATTTGTATCCCTTTCCCTCATATACATGTTTTCACGCACGTGCAAACAGAGTAGACCCAGATCAGACGGCTCCTATAGGAGCCGTCTGATCAGGATCTGCTCTGTTTGCTATTGGAATTTGATAGATCGGTTTCTTTACTTTCTAAAATGGCTACAATGTTCCACCTTCTATATTTCGTTGTAACTATTTTGTCCAGGAATAGTCAGTAGGTATTGAAATTTGGAATAAACGTAGAACAGGGAAAGGGTTAACTCAACACCAAGGTCCATGCTTATAAAGCTTTTAGTTGAGTCTGAGATCGTTCTCAAGCTTTTGATTGGTCAGATTTGAGCCTTTGGCTCAAATCTGACCAATGAAAAGCTTGAGAACTCAAATCTGACCAATCAAAAGCCTGAGAACGAAAACTCAGACTCAACTAAAAGCTTTATAAGCATGGACCCAAATCAATGTATGGTGCTACTCATTAGAGTCATCTCAAAGAGACAATTCTAATGAGAAGTAGAACCTGTCTTTAGCCATCTTTTCATTTATTGAACATAGGGGTCTTAAAAAGCAGGTGGTTGCTTAACTCATTCTGCCCTAGGCTACTTTTAGACCCAACCTTTTTTAATTAATCTACCGAAAAGGCGCATTAACTAGAGAAAGGGAAAATTTTAGAATTTTGTAGTTTGAAACCATTGTGATAAATAGAGCATTTGCTTCTATAGGAGCAAATGCTCAATTTATCACAATGGTTTCACAATGTGAATTTTATAGAGGCGCAAAAATCCGTCACTAGGGGGTAATGTGTTAATGCAGGACAAGAGTAATACAGAAAGCTCCTATAGCTTTCTGCATTCCTTTTAATGCGCATTTAAGCTACCACCTGCCTTACAACCCCATTATTAGACATTTTAATGGCCGCTTAAGACAGGTTCTACTGTATGATTTTGGGGGAGAAAGTAAGAAATTGTTGTAGCAAAATGTTTCGATTTTCGATTGTCTCTCTTATATTATATGGAGCAATGCTAAATTACCTGGTTTCTTTCCGAACAGAATATTCCATGTCAGTGTAAGATCGCAGTCCAGTCGAGCGAACAGAATGATGAACACTATCACAGAAACAATCGCAACGGTGGTAAGTAAATCCATTGTCCCAATCTGAAGGGAAAACACAATACATAGTAGTTGGGCATCCAACTGAGGAAAATGAGTCGAGCCATGGCATGAAAAAGTAGAATTTGGCATGCACTGGATATATAATATTTGATGTCTTAGTATTCAGAAAATACCCCATGCCACCTGAAATTTTACCCTTGTTTCTCTTAATTAGGTCAAAGGTCAACTAAGTGCATATTTTATATACGTTATTTGAGAAATCATTATATCTTTATCAATTTTAGGTGTAAAATAATAAACATAGTACCAAAATGAAGGTTAAACATTGGCCTTTAATTTGCACTTATTTGGTGTATAATATATTATTTAAATATTCGTGAATATTAATGAGAAAATCCAAAAACAGTACAAAATCGTTAAAATAAACATGTGACGATTATACATGTTGTCATGTTTTCGCCATTGTTGCTAGTTAACAAACATAAATGACATCAAAATAAAGGTTAGACAGAATGCTACTGGAACAAATAACTGTATGCAGTCATACCAGCTATATATTATGCACAAGTACTTTTTAATAGTGATGTTACAGGTTACAGAAATCGTAACCGGTTAATCACAAGCAATAACCGAACGGTTAACCGGATGAGACTTAAGATGCTGCATAGACAAGTTGGAAGTATTACCACCGTCTATCAACAACTCCGGAAATAGCTAGGTAAAACTACTACGCGAAGCGAAGAAAGTGATAAAACTGACCAACACCATGTAAGACAATCCCTTGTTATTTTAACTCTCATTATCTTAACCATCATAGATAAAGCACTACCGGGTCCATGAATATTTGATTACTTCACTCAGGGTTTAAACTCTTGCATAGGTTAGCCATATCAGAATATTTAACCTGTAAAATGCGTCCCTAGTAGCGAGGAAAAGTCTACGCAACTTGATATTTGGGTCTTATTTAAGGAAACTTTTATTTGTATATTCATGAATTAACTGCCGAATCGAAGCATATGATTGTTTTGTTTTATGTACCAAAAATTGTATCTTTCCATACATTGTGTGAGAAGATATCACAAAATTCATATGTAGGAATGTGTACGGCGAATAGTTGTTACGGTGTACGGCGAATAGCGTTTCTGGTGATTTTTAGTATACGGCGAATAGCTTCAACAGTTTTCGAAAGAAAATGCTTTTAATAAGGGTGGTATCTTAATCGACAGTGTCGAACAAGGACCCGTGAGTTAAACTATTTAATAGGCTACTTAACAATTTATGAATATTGCTTTAGAGTTGGTCATTGTGCTCATTCAAGTTGAAGTTCTACTCTTAAGTGTAATACTTATGGATTTTCATGAGTACGTTTCCTGCTTTATGACATCAATCCGAAAGCAAATAGAGCAGAGAAATGAATCCGGTCCTACTATGTTTGCAAAGGCTTAGATGTGTGTTTCTATACAGAAAAGGTTTGAGATTTGTTACTGGCAAAAAATAGAGTAGAACCTGTCTTAACCGACCATCATAAAGGTCCAATTATGGGTCTGTAAGGCTGATGGTAGAGTAATACAGGCTACAATTAATACAGAAAGTTCCTATGAGCTTTCTGCACTACTTTTGCCTTGTATTAAGTAACCTCCTGCTTTTAAGACTAATGTGTTCAATATATGTATGTATATACAGTTACTTTTCATCGTATTAACCCCTTTCTACTAAAGAAATTTAACACGAATTATTTAACCCTTTACCTGTTCAATCTGGTTTGGATCTACTCAGTTTGCAAATGCGTAAAATGAGTTTATATGAAGAAAAGCATTAATGATTTAATGAAGATTTCTGTAACCAGGGTTTCTCTAGAGAAAATATACTCATCGGGTGTAGGGAGCCGGATTGCATAGCAATGCTGTACAAGTGTTGATACAGGTCAGCTTCAGCCTGTGGCATACGAGGGCTGATTGATTAGTCGAGAGCTTGAGCTTTGTATTGTAGGAGTTAAGCAGGGATGTCCTTTTTCTGCCCTACTATTCCCTGACTATTTAAGGCTGATGTCATGTGGTCAGTTTATACCAAAGAGGTAGCACTCTCAAGTCAATAAGGTTCTTGATTGGTGTGTGTGTGAGTGTGTGTGCGAGTGTGCACGTGTGTGGGGAGGGGGTGGGGAAGGGTGTATTAAAATACTGATTTTTTCTCAAATCATTGTTTACGCAGGGGATTCTCTCATTGCAATTACATGTAATATAGCAGACTTTCTTGTTTAGACCAAACACCAGCCTTTTCAAATACAAAGTGATTAATAAACTAATTCTTCATTCATACATATATCTTGTGGTATCCGAATTTTGGGAATGCTCCGATGCATGCAACAGTAATCAAAACTAACCTAGAAATTCACTTGAACATCTTTAAGGAGCGTAGCTGAATTCAAATATAGTTTAAGCACCGTGGCTATAGGGGCCCGGGGGATTGTTCCCCCCCCCCCGAAAATTTAGAATTGGGTGGTTTCAAAAAGTGACTTTTAAAGAGACGTCAATAGGAGGAGTGGGTTAAATCTTACATGACAAGACAGAACGTTTCAACGTTTTATTCCATTTTGGCCATACTAGTTAATGTTTTCACCTATCATTGATGCTACACACGTGCGTTAATGCGTGTCGCTAGTTACGCCCCTGTCTTTAGAAATTGGCCTGTAGTCTTCGCGGCTGACGTTGAAATCTTTGATCAACTGCAAGCGCACTTCTTCACTGCGAGAAAGGGTGTGCAGTTTTTATGCAGATTTTTTCTCCTTACCGTTGCACCATTTATAAAGTTTCTTTTGATTGTTATTGCAACAAAAAGCAGCATATCACTTCCCTGAAATGCTTTCGTATGGCATTACAACTTATTATTCTATACAAATTCCTAAAATATCGGTCATAAAACAAATCCATACAATCTAAATTCTTTATTTACCAGCAAAACTTAAAAGTACCGTAATGACGGAGAGTATTCATGAGCAATTAATTATGTAACCATTGTTATGTACAGATCCGTCAAAACCGAAAGAAGTACAATAGTAGATGTGGATACTCTGCCATTTGTGTCTTCTAAAAGTTTCCTCATTTGCTATTGCAAAACCTACATTTTAATTCTAGATCAATGGCATGTTCATGATAGACATGAGGTGTCAGTTTATTTTCCTCGCACTAACCTTAGGTAACGACTATAAATAATTGTTAGCCGTAAAATGCCACACACCACGCAAGATATTTGCCGAGAAGTCTTCACAACAGTGAAATATATTACTATTCGCCGTACACATAGGAAGCTATTCGCCGTACAATATTTATACCACATTTATCTATTCGCCGTACACACACCTTGTTTTTCTTTTATCAAATTCAAAGCCAATTTCGATCGTATTCTGCAATCAACGCTGGCATAAGAGTGTATTAGCTGTGTGATGACAAGGAATATGTGAAATCGTGTGTCGGAGGATTAGAAAAGCGATTTCGAACACGTTTTTGACCTCTTCGCTGCTATATTGGTTGTACTAATCCGAGAATAATGCACCCAAAATGATTTACATACGTAAATTTGAATTGATCAGAAACCATGTAACCATTGGTTGATCTATCTACCAGTAGTTTCAAACATTGCAATGCTATAATATGTCATAATCTATATAAATATATCGAATTACTAAATCACAGTCAATGAACTTTCGCTTTACTTAGTAGTTTTACCTAGCTATTTCCGGAGTTGTTCATAGACGGTGATTACACCACCCATCAACAATCATTGAAGAGACATTGTCAAAAGTTTGGTTATAACTTAGTCTCATTAAATGACCCGTAAGACAGCATGCTAATTTTGTGACAGTTGCCGTCTGCCAGGATAGCGTTAAAACCGAAAGTAGCTCGATATCACCATTTAGAGTACACAGATGTGAACTAGGTTATAACTATCATTTATCGTGACTTCGGGTTTCTTCCCTTTGTTAAATGAACACAAACTTTACAACACAACGTGTTATTCTTTGTTGTTTATTGAATAACAAACTTTGCAGTCAACGTGTATTCATCAAACGCCAATTAAATGTTGTTTGACAAAGTCGGTGTCTACTTCCTAGGCAAATTTGGTTCCAGTAAAATATCACCATCGTCATGGCCTTGCTTTTTACATTGATTTTTATAGAATTCAATATGGATATTTCATTCCAAAGAGTTTGCGGACAATTTAGTTTTTTTTAGTATTAAAGTGAATGAAGTGATACAAATGATTTAGTTCCGACGTGCTGTCAGATCGAATTTGTTCTTTGTAAGCTGGCAGTGTTTTATACCAAACCGAAATCTGTTACACTTCTATAATTAGAAATTGTAAATACATGTAAAGCAAATTATGCAAACAGTATTGACAAAGATCTGATGCCATAACTGAGACATATGCAAACAGTAGAGACCAAGATGTGATGCCATAGCTAAGACATATGCAAACAATATTGACCAAGATCTGATCCTATGACTTGTACATATGCAAACAGTATTGACCAAGATCTGATCCTATAGCTTGGACACATGCAAACAGTATTGACCAAGATCTGAGGACTCCTGGTTGAGGTATTTGATAAGGGTCAAGACAGGACGTTAAACCCGTGGATGTCCGTGGTTTATACCAAGTGTCAAACATCTGATTTGGACGAACAGTCAGAGTGTGGGATTGAAAGGGTTAAGTGCTTATGCTTTGAAAACAGTGTAGATCACTAGCTAAAGTGAAACAAGAGACAAACTGTGGCCTGTATGCTTCGTATTACATTACCCTCTAATATGCATTAAAGCTCATGCTGCAAAAAAGAAAGCTTTAAAGCCATGATGAAAATGTTGGTATGTGGTTTTTAACATCCATCTTTCGCCTTCAGTAACTGAATAATTTGAATAAATGTTTGCGATCTACAAAGAGAACAGGTGCACCGGTGTATTAAATTGCGTTTGTTTTCGTCATCGTCTCCAGTCCATTGTGATTGGATATTACCTTCTATTCACAACATGACATTGGAGGTCATGATACAAGGATAATATACAGACATTAATATTTACCACAAGGCTATCCTTTACGAAACCTGTAATATGGGGTAAATGCATGCACATTATGGCAACTCGGGTTACAAACAATAAGGAAAACATGCAGCAAAACTTATCCGACGGCAGCACTGTGACAGCTGCTTCAACATGTTTCCGTCTCATACTTACGCTTAATCCGAAATTTGTAACTTTCTCAGCAACTGTTGATTGGGTTGCAAATGGTTTGGAACCTGCTAAGACACCGCACTGGCATTATTTCATCTGGTTACAGAATGTATGAAACTTTGCCAAACATGACGCAACTAGTTGGTTAAGTGCTAATTTAACACCGCACGCTCCTTGTTGTTGTAATGTTAAACGATTATGCAATACGTATGATACCCTAGTTAATCAAACAGTTTAAAAAGCGAAGAGATGCTATATATATGTTTACGTATAAATATTCTCTTAACCCTTAACCCTTTACTCCATACATCATCTTTTAACGACATTGCAAACACAGTATACCCTGATCAAACGGCTTAACCCTTTATTTATGTTAGAAATAATGAGCCGTCTGATCTGGGTGTTCTGTTTGCAAAACTTGTTTGTCCCTCACTAAATTTTGAACAAACTACCCTCCATAAATATGGCTCAACCCTTTACTCCATGCATATTTATGTTAGAAAAAATGAGCTGTCTGATCTGGGTATTCTCTGTTTGCAAAACTTGTGTCATTTCAAGGGTTGTATGTAGCACTTAGGAAAATTAAGTGAGTGACATTTTGTCCGTGGAGTAAAGGGGTTAAGCTAGATTTATGGAGGGTATTTTGTCCAAAATTAAGTTAGGGACAAAACGTCCGCCTTGTAAAAAATGATGAGGGACAAAATGTCCACCCTTGCAAAAACACGGGGGACAAAATGTCCACCCTTGCAAAAGCACGAGGGACAAAATGTCCACACTTGCAAAACCATGGGGGACATAATCGTCCACCCTGGCAAAATTGAGTGGCGACAAAATGCCCGGGGCCCTTGACCCCGCTGTTTAATGACAGCGTGTGGATTGGCCTGATTGGAAGAGGGTAATAGACTAATGCGACACTTACTTATTATGAGAGGGGCATCGAACTATGTATTTGTTTTGAAAATGCAACCTGCTTTCAATATGCCCAAGCGGTTAATCTATTTGCAAAATCGTAACCGGATAACCGGATCAGAAACAGTAACATCACTACTTTTTAAAGTAAAGTGGGTGGGGGTAAATGAACACCTAAACAAAACTTTCAGTTCTGTTTAAAGTAACTAATTAATTTGTATGGATATTTGCTGGATCGGTACAATTAACACCATCGCAAACACATGTTAGTGTGCTTTTTAAAGCTGTTTGAAACATTTCAGCGAAAAGATTTGCACTTGATTTTGCACCCATCATCTTGCTATGCGTTAGTACCAATAGCATTAATTTCTGTATCTATGAGCTCAGATCCATATACCAGCTTGATAGTTTGCTCAAGTAATATTTAGTTCTACTGCATCATTTGTTGGTGGAAGCAGTTCAAGTGTTTTCTTAACCTTAACCATATTGAGTAATTCTTGCATCATCAATGGATTCTCCATTGGCATCAAACATCAAACGTCTGTGTCTTGTATGACCGTACAACTCTTCAAATATCTGAAAGCAGATCGGACATGTAAAATATTTCTTCCAACAGGTCTTCTTTCCGATTCCAGTGAAATCAAGGGTTGCGTCACATCCAGTTATTGCATGAATCCCAAAACTGTTCCGGCAGACATCTTGAGATAACTTGCGGAAAATACAATTTTGTTTTCTTGGAGGTCCCAGCCCTCATCCAGACTCCAATCTAGTACATCAAAATATTGGCATTTGACAACTATCCAGCCTTGACCCTTTCTAGCAGCATCCAAACCTTGAAGACATGCAAGACAAATAGACAATCCATGTATCCACCTAGTCATAAGTTGGGACACTTCATGTCTGCATTTGCCTTGAATGACGATATTCCAATGCATCTGTTGAATACTGCAATACTAGTATACTACATCAACTCTTTGTTTGTGGCTTCTTCTGCTTCTTATTTTGTTGTGCTTGGCCGCTTTAAAGCAGGCTACTCGCACCATTGTGATATGCAAACAGGTGAGGGAGGGTCCAACGTTCAAATTATAAAAGCAAGTTAAAACATTGCAAACAGAAGAATATTACATAACAGCTGAGATCCCAGCCTGGAAAGTTGAGAGGTATCAACTGATGTTATGGTACCTTGTTCCAGATGATATTGACAACAGAGTGAAAGCAATATTCTCTCAGGAACTTGGTCCTGCAAAACCATGGAACGAATCTTAAGGAGTGTCCTCTTGTAGTTGCACCGTGAGGGCATCAGAAGGTGGGTGTCAGCTGCAACAAAATCATTCACGGACCTATAGAACATCGCGGCCTTTACTTTTTTCTGCCTGTTTGAGCAAATCACGTTGAGCATGGCACCAATGCTGCTTCTTTTGCAATAATTCAAATAACAAATCTGGTAGCTCTATGTTGGATCATCTCCTCACGATTTTTCATGGCCTTGGTATGTGGGTCCAGGATGTGTACTCAATCTGCAGATTGATCAGGGGTTTGTAACATGCCTCCTTGGTTGATTTTTGGCAGGATCTAAGGTCCCTGCTTAGAAAGGCTGTAGATCAGTTTTCTTTCTTTATGACCATATCGGCATGGGCTTTCCCAGACAATTGAGAAAACGGTAGCGTCCCAAGGTATTTTGCTTTCTTTGTTGTCTTCCATCTCTTGTTATAACAGTATAATTGGTCTCTATGTGTGTCCGCTTGTTGATAATAAGCTGGATCTATCACTTCTCTGCATTGAACCCAGTTTCTCCCCTTTCCTACAGACTGTCGATGTCATTCTGGAAGACGTCTGCATCTGCTATTGACTCGGCACGAAAATGAGGCGTCAGCGAAGAGTCGACAGGGAGAGCATAGGAATTCCGTGTGGTCATCATTACCTGTGAAGGAAAGGGAAGGACTGAGAACGGCACATTAATGAACATCGGATGTTATCGGTACTGGCCCGGAGGAAACACCTTCCAGCGTGAATAGTTGGATATAATCAAGCATTTTGCAATACACATCATAGTATTGGAGCTTAAGAAGCAGGTGTCTGTAAGACATTTGTCAAATGTTTTGGAAAAGTCCAGCAAGATAGCGTCAATCTAATGACTGGTCCAGACCTGACACAAGGTCATTGACCATATTGATCACTTTGTCTCACAGAATCGCTGCTTCCCGAGTCCATGCTGGCAATGGCTGAGTATGTCAAGGCACTAAGAAAAACCAGGTTACTGTGTATGATGTATTCTATGATCTTACATGTAACAGAAGTTAGGGACACTGGCCAGTAGTTTGAAGGGGTTATTCTGGACCATGTTTTTGTAAATAGGATTAACGTGACAGTCTTCCAATCACTGGGGACTTTATCCTGGTCAAGATGCCTGGAAGATCAGAGCATGAACAAGCGCCAGGGAATGTGCCACTTCTTTCAGGAACCTTGATATGATGGTGTCTAGACAAGTAGATGTGTGGAGGTTAAGGGCCTTACGAACCTTGCAGACACTATTTATCGTGACATGAATAGGAAGGGCATCCGAATAAGGATACTCCCAAATAGCACAAAGGAGAGATAAGTCCTCATGTGTAAAGACATAGAACTAGCGGTTCAGTATTTCAACTAGGGATGGAGAATCGGACCAAAATCATAATCGATTATCGAATTGAATCGAACATTTATTATCGATTAAAAATCGATAATTAATCGAAAATACTTTCAGAGAGTCTGTGCATGTAAGGCTTGATATAACAAGCTAATACCCAACTAAGCTTTTGTGTCAACCAAACAGTATGCTGTGACCATTCAGTAGAATCATCTCGAAGAGACGATTTTAATGAATGGTCACAGAATACAGCTTGGTAGAGGCTTATTATAAAGGTAAAATACTTCATGCAGTTATATTCCCATTAAAACGCCTACGAAAATTACTGATGCTGCTGTACAGATTATACAGTCAGTAATCGATTATGGCAAAATTACTATCGATAGTAAATCGAAAATATTTTTTCGATCAATCATCGATTATAATCGATTATCGGAACAACACTAATTTCAACATTGCTTTGTGTATCGACATGGTTAATTTCATCATTCGTCAGTGGGACTCTCGAGCTGTCGCATGTCTTGCTCCTAACAGAAGTGTATAGCTTCTTACAGCTGGTATCTGTCACTAGGTCAATCACATGCCCATCATGCATGAGCTTCATTGCACTTCTTCTTTGCAGGTTTTCTGTAGCTCCATGTATATGTCGTTCTTCTGTACATTGGTCCTCAGCACTTTTTTGTATGCACATTTCTTTTTTCGTGAGAAATGGCGGATGGCCGAGTTGCACTATAGCTGGCTGAAGCTGGTGGATGTTAATTTAGAAGGGGTCACTAATTTGAGGGCTTTCTGAATATATCCAATAGAGTACAGATTGGTAAAGGGGCTGATTTGCCAAGTGTGCTGCAAACTCAGTCATTTTGATGGGTCATAGAGCATGAGTTAGCCTCCTTCCACAGGTGGACAAGATGTGGGGTAGGCTTCCTTCGTGAAAGATATTTTAGTCAGTACTATGACATGCTCACTTATTCCGGGTATTGATGTATATCTGTTTAACTAGTGATCGTTTGTGGCAATAACATATACAGTGTTGTCATCACGGATAGGGAATGTTACTCATATCCAGTGGCACTGAATATGTCTATGAGTTCATTGTTGAGTGAGAGTGGATACCTATGGCCAATAACTGTTAAAACGGCCAATCAATATCCGAGATAATTCATTTTCCTGCAAATGTAGAAAGGGTTTTGTCATAGGTACTGCTGGTGTAAGTAAAATATATCAATTCATTATGTAAAAACATCGCCATACTCACCAGGAGATATGGCGTTTCAATCACTAATGATACAGACAGCTTATATAAGCTGTGTACATGTACAATCAAACATACCAATATTACTCTGAGACTATGGCAATATGAGACTAATCTTCTGGCGTTTTTATTATCATCTCTTAATAATACATCTGCGTGAAGAGGTATGATAACTTGCACAGATTTGTATCAAAGTTATAATTATACCGTATGATAATGTACTGTAAACGTATTCAAAACGATGTTTTCCGAACTTGCAATCATCACAGGTCACTAAAATATTCCTTAAATGTGCCATAAATATATCTATACTTACTGTGGAGACATTGCTAAGAAATTAAATGCAAAAATTAAAGCGTCGAAATTTTTCAAAATTTCTGTTATTTTATACTATATAGAGATTTTATTACATTTTTGTACTCATTTGACCGTTGACCTAGTTTCTGACCTTCAAAGAGGGTTTTGGCAGTGGCATGGACCAGAACCACAAATGATTACTATCTGGCAACACAAATATGGTATTCAAACATTTCTACTAAAAAATGCCATGGACCTCGAAAAATAAGCGACTTTTTACACCTCGGATGCCCAACAAGCATGTAGAAATGCCAATAGTATAGATCCACATCAGCTGTCGCATTGACAAGGTGGCATCTGATTAGAGGCTGAGTTGTTTGGAACTTATCCGAACGTAATCCTGTTTGAGCACTGAATTCAGATGGGCATTTTCAATGTGGCAGATGATCTGGTTCTATATGTACACTGTTTGCAGCGTTCTGTTGGTGGAAATCCCATCCTGATAGTCAATTCTGATATCAGATATACATCATTTAACTATAGAAGCGTTTTATTTCCATGTGGATCGCATATTGATTCAAGATTAATTTAACTCTGTTGGTGCTAGCGGCGGATTCTCCCACCAAGTGCTAATGACCTATGAAAACAGTTTGGATCCCTATGAGACCCTACAGTATGTGGGGTCTCATCTGAGATCCAAACTGTTTGTCAGTGAGACTCAGCTTCCGAAAAAATAGAAAGAAAATTAATATCTATGAATATGCTGCAGACGACAATTGAGCAGACGACAAAATTACTCAGTGTGCAAAGAGTTAGGGGATCAACATCTAGAATTAAGTCCTCTTGATGATTCATACTATGCTCTCTAATTTGGAAAAGTAAAACATTGTCACGTCTATAATTGTAATTAGACGGAGGTGAAGTATTAAAACAGGGGCACGTGCCTTAACCGTTCACCTGTTGGAGACACCTTTTCTGAAATTCAAACAGAGTAGACCCAGATCAGTTTCTGTAGGAACCGTCTGAACATGCACTGCTGTTAAATACAATTGATCTTAATTATTCTACCGTTTCTACCATTCTCTTAACTTCCCGTGTTCATAAGTATTACTATTATCAAACTTCAACTGGCCCTATACGTTAACTTCGTGTAAATGTAACAAAATGGCCAATTCGCGCCCGTGTTACAATTAGTTTATCGATGTTATATATATTTAGCCTACATGTATATAGTACATGTATATTGAGTACTATATTTACATGTAAACCACTCTCGGTTACAACCAACACAGAATCGATCTAAACTAACACAACCGTCAATGCCTGGTGGTCGAAGGAGTGCACCATTGCGTAAAAAATAATGCTTACCGTATGGGCGTCAGCTGTCAAATTGATAAAGCTATCGATAAGATAGTACATGTAGTTATATTAAATGAAACTATTCACTGCCCCTCATACAGTAGTATTCGTCCGGTGTCAATGTAAATTTCGCCGTTGGAGTTTTTCCATATGGCATTGCATTTTATATAAAATACAGTTTAAAAGCTACATATATCTGCGTTATTTCGTATTAAATCGATGTCTGGTTATCATTTTAAAGGTACAGGTTACATTCTGAGAATAGTTTTTTTTCTCGTGTTTTTAAACTGGCAATAAATTCGGCCCAAAGTAGGTTCGTAATTGCTACTCGTTCAGTAGAATTCCAGATTGTGTATAAAATATTTTCATACCTCTGAAAGCATGACATGGTTGTAAAGTGGTATTAGAATTGAATGGAAAATTAAATAAATCTTAAATGTAATAGATCTACTTCGATAATATAGATAATACTGTTTTTGAAAATGTCTCGTATCTATAGACTAACACTTCTTGTTGTTTTTGCTGTTGTTGTTGTTTTTGCTGTTGTTGTTTTTAGTTTTTTCTTGTTGTGTTTGTTTCTGTTGTTTTGGGGTTTTTTGGTCCGTTCTCGGTGTTGCAGCTCAATATAGCAAGCTTATGTCAAATTTGCATGTGATTTCCCAGCCAGCACACCTATAGATATCGGGCCGATGTCGGCCTATAAGCGTAGTGACGGCAACAATTCTCGACATCGGCATGACGACGGGCCGATATCATTCCCACGCTATAATATGAGCAAAATATATCAAACCGACGAAGTACCGATAAAAAGTTTGACACTTGTATTAAAAAAAATATGCCAGATAACATACGACGTCGGCCCGATGTTGTGCCGACCTAGTTTCTCTAAGAAGACGTACGTCGGGCCGATGCTGGGCCGATGTCACGTTAAGACGACCAGGAACGGACTCAGCGTATCAAAGAAAATAACTTTATAAATTTACTGAACAGTATTAATTTCCATGAGAAAAATAAGTAATTATTTTTTATATTGCTAGCCATTATTAGAATAATTTTTTAAAGCTTGGCAAAAAAATAAATAATATTCGCTGCGGTCTTTTGGAGTTCGTCTGCAAAAGAAGTTGGATTGAACAACTAAACACTGGGTATGTAGAAACTTTTCCTGTTTTTGTATGATAATAGATATATTTAAGATATGACCAGATGCTATTTTTATTTAGAAAATGTATATAGATTCTAATTTTAAAATATCTCATTTAAAAGACTTGGCTAAAGACCATAATATGCTTTCTTGAATATACTCTGTAACCGGTTTTCGCGAATTAGTGATATTTAACTTGACGTTGCCTTCTGTTTTCATGGATGAAATTTCTCTGGATTATTTTTTACAATCAAGATTATGAATATCATAAATGACTAGATCTAGATATTTTATTAATTTTTGCTTCATAAGTTTAGAAAAAAGGTTTCAGAAAATACTGTGTCTATGCAGATTATGTCTATGTCGTATAGCCTATACTCCCGGACCAAAACCAAATCGGACAGGGTCAAATCAGACCTCTATATATTGAAAAGAATGTCCCATATGATTTGTTATTGATATGACCTAGTGGCAACTGACAAAATAAATAGATAGATCTACCTAAATTCGGACAAATAAGAATAGTGTCATGCATTGATTAATCCTTTCCCTCTTCTACCTTTATTCCAAATTCCAATACCTACTATATATTCATTAACATAATAGTTCAAATTTATATGAAATATGGAATGTGGAACATTGTAGCCCTTTAATTAGAAAGTAAAGAAACAAATCTAGCAAATTCCATTTGCAAACATAGCAGACCCTGATTGGACGGATCCTATAGGAGCCCTCTGATCTGGGACTACCCTGTTTGCAAAAGCGTGAAAACACGTTTATAATTTATGAACTTGGAAAGGTTGTTACAAAATATGTTAATTAAAAATTGATCTTCTTTTACAGTAATCACTAATGGATATCTGTAAGTGTTTAGGCGGGGCCCATGTAATTTGGGTATTTGGGGTCTGTACGTGGCACAAATCTTGTAATGCGAACTAGATCTACTTCTATATTTCTTTATACCAATTGACATCAAACTTTGCATTTGCATTTTATAATCAAGTATGTGTAAAATTGTTCCATTAATTTCAATATATTGTTGTTTTCTTTCAGGCAAATACATTTCCCATCTTCTGATGATGAAGATACATCAACTACAATCTCTCTAAGTTACCTAAACCACCCAAACCAGTTTTTACTTCAGCCCAAGTGTTACCAGTGAGTAACACCGTGCAGCCGTCAATGAGCACACCAATACCAGATCCACTCTCACCAAGACATACCAGTACTCAGCCTTCGACACCAACGGAATTTATCCATGGTAAATATATGACAAATCCAAATGTAATGTAATTAAGAGACTTTAGAAGAGAGTTTTGTACCGGTGAGGGTGGGGGGATGGGGGGTTAAAAAGTTGTGCATTATCAGGACGTCTTTATAATTGCAACCTTACCAAAATCCAGTTTAGAATAACATTTTGATAATCCCATCGAGTAGAAAATTGTACCTACTCTAGATCTAGGGCAACCATCGTCCTGCTGGGAATGGAATACTAAATTTAAGTAAAGGAATTCATTTATTTAAATGCCTTATTTGTCTTTATGTGTTTAATCAATTTCCAAGAAAAACAACTTATAAATATACACAAAACAATTTTAATCTTCTTTTGAAGAAGATTAGATTTAACAAACGACATTCATACAGAAATAAGCGTCAAATTTCAACCAATCAGCATTGTTTGTGACACATGTACTATTAATACCCCCTGAATCGAGGTTCTGGGCCAGAAAGGTTTTGCCCTTAGTTTTGCCCTTAACCCTTTCGCTGCCAATGCCGGATCTGTGATTACCTATGCAAACAGTTTGGATCCAGATGAGACGCTGAGTAACTCGGCGTCTCATCAGGATCCAAACAGTTTGTTACTGTTACTATGTTTTTGAAACAAAAATTAAGAGAATCAAAAGAATGAAACTTTATAGCAGACGACAAAGTTAGCAGACGACAGGGTTTGGCAGCGAAAGGGTTAATGTATGTTTGTCTGTCCATCTTTTGCTATCTGTCTGTGGCTGTGCTGCTATTCAGGGGCATATATGAATCACAAACATATTTGCTTGAGGTAAAACAGAAGGCGGTATGAAGCTGCTATATGTATTTTTAACCCTTCATAAATATTCATGATAGAAATGATGATGGTATTAGTATTAATTAGGCTAATTATTAAAATGGCATACAAACACATGAAATTTTCACCAAAGTACAAACTGTAGAATCAGATCTATATTAATATATCATATTCAAACAGAGTAGAGCCTGATCAGACGGGTCGGTTCCTATAGGAGCCGTCTGATCTTGGTCTGCTCTGTTTGGAAAGGCTTAGAAAGGAATATCTATGGAGTATATATGGTTAAATAACTGCATACTTATGGAAAAATATTGGTTCAAGTACATTGAGATAATGTACATGTATTTTGTTTTGATTTTTAGCCAGGGACATATAAGGCTGATCACAGTTCTTGAGAAAATCAGGGGGACACAGGTGAAACAACAGGGCAAGCTTGTTTATAAGGAGTTGCAGGGAATGTCAAACAGCCTGCATGTATGATCAGAAATGTCCAAGGGAAGTTTGCCTGAGGAAGTATCCAGTTTGCTTCCACTGAACAGCCATGAGGATCTCAAAACCCTAGAAAACCTTTTAGCTGATAAGCAGATGTTTTCTTCTCTGGTAAGAATAATTAATTATATCAATACCCCAACAATCTTTGTAAGATTTCCAAAGCAAAAACAGTATTCTGAGTAGGACAGAAAGGGTCAGGTAGAAACTAGCAAGTATCTGTGTACAAAATTACTACCCAATATGCAAACAATGCACTGAAAGTAGTCAATTTGTGTAAAAAAGGTGAAACAAAAACTCGTCAAGTCAAACCTCATTGCAATACATGGATTTGTTCCCTTTAAGTATGACTATTCATTTCCCCGAGATAAATCTTGGGATGAATATTTCAACCTGTCGCTATATATATAGATAACGGGCAATATTCAACGGTGACAAAGATCTAGATATAAGTTGTTTGATTTCGCTCGTGTTTTGGATTTTGAAGGATTAATGAAACTGAAAAGATGTACATTTTTCTCATACTTTACCTTGTCTTAACCCTTTCCTCCGTAGCTTATTTTCAGTATTGAATACAGATGGTTGCTTGAAGCAGACTGAAAGTAAAGCAGAATGCTCCTTTAGTATTCTGCTTTACTTTTAAGTCTGCTTTAAATTTCTATCTGCTAGTATATAGGAAATATTTCTTATGTTGCATATTCATGACTGTATAAAGCAGAACTTTTTTTCTTTACTGGGGGAATAACTTAAATGTGTTAAAATGAGTATCTATGGAGTAAAGGGTTAAGGCTCGAAATACTATTTAAGATATCTTTATCTTACACATGTTTAAGATCATTCAATTATGATCTGACACTAGTTGTCATGAGATCAACATTTCTCAAATTCGTTTAGAAAAAGGGTTATTTAACTCGCCAAATTTTTTTTTTTCAAAATTTTAAGAACTGTTTATTTCAGAAAACAACTTGTGACAAAACCTGTATTTATGGTACATCTATATCTTAATATACTATAATCGGTGTAAGGCGGGTGCCCAGGTATCAGCAGGTAATTGCCAAAGAGCTACCTGGGTTCAAAATTTATACCCTTTTCAATCCTTATTCTACAGATAATGTTCTGTTGAAAAGGTGTTGTAAAATATTTACTGTTTAACCCTTTCCTCCATAGCCAAAGTACAAATCTCCTCAATATTCAACTGGTTTAAAGTAGGTTTCTGCTAGAGCAAGATAAAAGTAAAGCAGAAAGCTCCTTAAATAGGACCTTTCTGTTTCACTGTCATCTTGCTTTAAGCTACCACTTGTAATCAAAACCTTCAATGAATGTTCATAGTGATGGCTGATTTGAATTTTTGTCTATTTTCAGAGGCAATTAGGAGATGCAGAGGGGAGGTAACGAATGTTGAATTGGAGGTGACTGTACGTGAACGGCTACGTACTGCAAGCGACAGAGTTGGCGGTAGGAAGAGGAGAGCGGCAGCAAGCTGTCAGAGTGAAAACCGTGAATTGATTCTATAATAGGACTGGAATAGACACTTTGTAGCAAATTTAGGGACATTAGGGTATTTGTTTTCAGATAAATTTATTCTGTATTTGAGCATTTGAATGTATAACAGATTTAGACTTACTTGGGATATTTTGACTATCGCACGGTCTTGTCTTGCCTTGTGACACATGGCCAGTCAGTGCTAATCACATGACGTAGGTCGGTCACATTACTCGAGGAGTTATGTACATTTAAATCTCCTTAAGTTCTAAATCCTTGAGTCATGTGACCTACCTAGATTATGTGATTCACACAGATTGACCATCCGTCACACTTGTCCTATGCAAACTGTAGACCCTTATCAGTGGTCTCCTTAAGAATCCCTCTGATCAGGGTCTGCACTGTTTGTGGTTTTAAACTATTTAAACTATATTGTACAGTCAAGCCTGTCTTAAGCGACCATGCTACGAGGAAGCCTAGCGATCATTAAAGACAGGTGACTGCTTAATGCAGGTCGAAAGCATTATTTTCGATCTGCATTCAGAAGTCACCTATCTTAGAAACTTCAAGATGACTTCTGTTTCTTTTTGATGGTTGTTTAAAACAGGTTTGACTGTATAAAACAACCCTAAATAGTAAAAAAAATATTGGAAATTGGAATTGTTTATATGAAGTTTCAGGGGTACATGAATTAATAAATGGATGAGACTTACTTTGGATTTACTAGTTTTTTTATTTCATTTTTAAAAATATGGAACACACATTTGATGAAATTTTGTTGTAGGAGTGTCTATTTAACATGATTGCAGATCTGTTACTTCAAGATAGCACTTGTACAACCTTGGCCAGAATTCAAAATGAGGTTTCAACATTATTTTGACATCCAGCCAGTGTCATACCGATGTCTTGTGTCTTCTTAACCCTTTACTCCATAACATGTTTTCAGTATTGAAGACAGATGGTTGCTCAAAGCAGGATGTAAGTAAGGCATACTACTCCTTTAGGAGCATTCTACCATACTTTCAGCCTGCTTTAAGCTGCATCATCTGCTAGAATATGGAAATATTTCTTGTTGTGCATATTCATGACTGTATATTTTCTTGAGTGGAGGAATAGATTATATGTCTTATAATGCGCATCTATGGAGTAAAGGTTAAAGAACCCGTTGGCCCAAAATCATGTGTTTCTGATCGGCTGTAGATATCTGATATCTGATTGCAAACATTGGTCCGATGTCGACCCGCTTCTCGTTTGCAACGCGTTTTGACGTTGGCCCGATGTAAGGTTTGATGTCGGCCCGATATCGTTTGAATGTCATTTTGTCATCGGCTGTAGATCATTTTAATGTCGGGCCGACGTCAGAACTTACATCGGGCCGACGGCAAAACGTGTTGCAAAAGAGAAGCGGGTCGACATCGGGCCGCCTTAAAATCCGACGTTGGACCGATATTGGAAACAATGTCGGCCCGATTGCAGCGTGCTGCCTGGGTTGTTCAGTCTGGAGCCTTCCGGGGCATATTTTCAATTCAAGCCTTTGGGACATATTTTGTAGCCTATTGGGGCATACTTTGTAGCCTATTGGGGCATATGTTGAAGCCTATTGGGGCATATTTTGTGGCTATTGGGCCTAATAATTATAAATTTTTGATACCACTGCGGAAGGCTGTCAAATTTCGCCCTTTCACGACAAGTTGTCCGGTGTACCTGCTAGCCAATTGGGCTAGCACGGTGAGATCGGGAACCATGTCTAACAGAGCCAAACCTGAGCCTTAATTGTACATAATGCATAAATAAGCCAATGTTATGATAGAAAATTATTGTCTGTTGTTGTTAGGTCGCTGGGTGTTAGGCGGCAAGGTAGCATGGGTGAATACAGAGTTCTTGTCATATCAGGCAGGCATTGTAGACTGACTTTAAGAATATGTTAGTACAAAGTCTGAAGAGCATCGCATATTTGGGATAGCATTCACTCGTGGCCCCTTGCCGGGCAGCTGGGGTCCTCAAATCTCCCAATAAATAATAACAATTTACATCTACAGTTATATTGCGATGTCGCAAACACATTTAGAACCAAGTTACGATCGATATAGTAACGGTACAGATACAGAATTAAAATGCACACGAGTTTGTCCCAAACGCTGGAGAATAACATTGGCGACTTCGATAGATCTATTTTAACATAAAACTTATGCAAATTTAGTTATTATTCGTAAGCAATTTCCTCACTCTATGTACAACTTTTCGTTAAACAAACTACACTAAGCTCTGCTTTTACAGACGTCTATTTAAAACGCATCATTTGTGGATGCATAAATGTCTTGTCTGCAAAACAATTTTGTTAGATCAATCGGTAAAATAAGAAAATGTGATAAATAAATGCAATTTTGTAAGGAATAAAGCCAAGATATAGAAATGGAGTTTGAAACAAAAAGTGAAATCCCTGATCAGATGCCGCCTTGAAAAAGACCTATTTGTCGTTGCACATTTTTGCGACATTGGCGGTGAAAGGGTTAAAGATATTGGTCCTGGCCATGAGAAAGACTGCTCTGACATTGACCATCAAGATATTTACTTAGGCCATGCGCGAGACAGCCCACATTCATATTCTTGTTAACATTTACATTAAATATTTTGAAAATTAGACAATGCACGGTTCAGTTATGGAACGAAATTGCATAAAATTTGACTTCCATCACTGGCTTAACATTGACATTGAAGATATAAGCTTAGGTCATGTACATGAAACACCTTCAGGTTATGGTCAACATGTTCGCGAAATGTTTGGAAATCATATAAACCATGGTAAAGCTAGGATCGGTAAAGAAGATAAAATTATATTAATAGTTTATAGCACCATTTGCGGTGACAAAGTAGATCTATATTCGAGTTATGGACGGACACGTAGACGCCACTTCGAGGGTTTGGTACAAAACGATTCTAACTCCTTATAGTTTTGCACCAAACCCTCGACTTGTCTTGTATTACAATACATGTAGATCTTACATTGATTCCTTAAAGTCACGAACTCAGATTATGTAGTGTAGTGGTAATTCGTGTTTTAACGAATCCTTCTTCTATACATGTTTCTTGGTTCGTATGCATATACCTTGCTGTGTTAGCCGTCACTTATGGACCAGTCGGATGTGAGTTTATTTATTTACAATGTTCGTCTTAGTGGGCGAAGATGGGATAAGTGTGAGGTTGGACGCCTAACCATGGCTTAAACCACGTGGTGGTTTTGCCACTGACTATTCCGATGCAGTTCTCTTTCTACACCTTAGTTTTATGTTTGTATCGTGTCGACTTTCCTCCATTTTGTATTTTGATTGTTTGTGTGCGCGCGCAAGTTTCTTGTTAAGACTATGTGATTCTGAGGTGACTGTGATGTGTTGTGTGGCATCTCTTGTCTCACTTATTTGTTCGTTTTATCATTGTAATGTCATGTAAGTCTTGTTTCAGTTAAGACAAATCCCTGAAACACGCATACCATTGTTTAATAATCTAAAGAACAATACACACAGGTATACAACTATAAAATATTTGCATTACATTTTACCAATCCTCGTTTCGTAAGAGTATATGTTAATCAAATTGTGCTAATGTAATACGCAATAAACCTGTATTATCTGCATTTGAATTTATCATATATGCAAGATTTTAGTATAAAACAGTAAGAATGGCTAAATTTAACTCTGTCGCCACCATGGGAAAATAAGTGGTTACCTAGTTTTGCTTACAGTTTGGATTCCGATGACTGTCAAGTAACTGATCTTCAGTCCACTATCGCGAGTTACCATCTGACCAGCTTGAATTGGTAAAACAATTATAGCTACATTGTTTTAATGATTTAATGCAAGTTTTGAAGAGAACAAATATAGAATTACCAGTTCGACTTTGCGTACACACTTAGATCGTACACGTCACATCTAAATATAATCAAGATCTGTGTTAAACAAATATTTTGAGCGTTTTGCTGAAGCAATACACGCCACCACCAGTTCATTCGGTTTTCTATTTTGATAAGGCAGCCATTACTAAACGTGATATGTAACTAGTAAGCTCACACCAAATTTCAGTTTGATATATGAATGTATGAGAAACTGATTTCAAACAACGTCCCGTGCCACTTGTAAAAGTAGAAACCATGACAAAAAGCAAGGAAACCCCAACGCAGTTTGAAGGAATAAGGGAAACACTGGATACAAATATTGAACAAGGCAGTCCAAAGGACAGCTATATCCCCCACCGCCGCCACCTAAATTAAGACATTGGCCTGGGTTTTAACGTGGTTGACATTCAACCTTCCAGTTGTTAAGAAAATAGGACGCGGAAACAAATATAATGGAAACTGAAGGTAAGAACACGACTTTCAAATGTGACCTTGACCTTGAGCCGACATGACTGCCACATGTGTTCTGCACATCATCTCAATTCGGTTAATATTTGACTCAAGTTTTATGAAAATCCTTCAAATGGTTTAGAAGATATGGAGCGGACACGAAATGTAATGGAAATTGAAGATTAAATCACTTGGCCTTCAAATGTGACCTTGACCTTGAGCCGACATGACTGCCACATATGTTCTGCACATTGTTTCAACGTGGTTAACATTTGAGGCAAGTTTCTTGAAAATCCTTCAAGGGGTATAGGAGATAACGAAACTATAATGGAAATTGAAGGTAAGAACACTTGGTCTTTAAATGTGACCTTGGCCTTGAGCCGACATGACTGGCACATGTGTTCTGCACATCGTCTCAATTTAGCTAACATTTAACTAAACTTTTATGAAAATCCTTCAAAGGCTTTAGAAGATATGGAGCGGACACGAAAATGTAACGGGTATTAAAGGTTAGAACACTTGACCTTCAAACGTGACCTTGACCTTGAGCCAACATGACTGCCGCATGAGTTCTGCACATCGTCTCAATTCATTTAACATTTGACTCAAGTTTTATGAAAATCCTTCAAAGGGTTTAGAAGATATTGAGCGGACACGAAACTGTAATGGCAACTGAAGGTTTAAACACTTGACCTTCAAATGTGACCTTGAACTTGAGCCGACATGACTGCCACATATGTTCTGCACATTGTCTTAATTTGGTCAATTCTTGACTCAAGCTTTATGAAAATCCTTCAAATGGTTTAGAAGATATGGAGCGGACACGAAATGTAATGGAAATTGAAGATTAAATCACTTGGCCTTCAAATGTGACCTTGACCTTGAGCCGACATGACTGCCACATATGTTCTGCACATTGTCTCAACGTGGTTAACATTTGAGGCAAGTTTCTTGAAAATCCTTCAAGGGGTATAGGAGATAACTAAACTATAATGGAAATTGAAAGTAAGAACACTTGATCTTTAAATGTGACCTTGACCTTGAGCCGACATGACTGGCACATGTGTTCTGCACATCGTCTCAATTTAGCTAACATTTAACTAAACTTTTATGAAAATCCTTCAAAGGCTTTAGAAGATATGGAGCGGACACGAAAATGTAACGGAACTTAAAGGTTAGAACACTTGACCTTCAAACGTGACCTTGACCTTGAGCCAACATAACTGCCGCATGGGTTCTGCACATCGTCTCAATTCATTTAATATTTCATTCAAGTTTTATGAGATTCCTTCAAAGGGTTTAGAAGATATGGAGCGGACACGAAACTGTAATGGCAACTGAAGGTTTAAACACTTGACCTTCAAATGTGACCTTGAACTTGAGCCGACATGACTGCCACATGTGTTCTGCACATCGTCTTAATTTGGTTAACATTTGACTCAAGTTTTATGAAAATCCTTCAAAGGGTTTAGAAGATATGGAGCGGACACAAAAATGCAATGGAAATTGAAGGTTAAAACCCTTGACCTTCAAATGTGACCTTGACCTTGAGCCGACATATCTGCCACATATGTTCTGCACATCGTCTCAACTTGGTTAACATTTGAGGCAAGTTTCTTGAAAATCCTTCAAGGGGTATAGGAGATATGGAGCGGACACGAAATTGTTACGGACAGACAGACGGACAGACATACAGACGAAGGCCATTCCTATAACCCCCCTCCGCTATGCGGTGGGGGATAACAAAGGGATATCACTCTTAAAAGTAGAACAACCATAACAGAAGTCAAAGCCGATTCATGATTACCCGCATCGAGTTTTATGCTCTGGTTCACAATGTCAATACTCAAGCACCTTTATTTTCTTTCAAATCCTAGTTATATTAAGATATAATGAATGGCTATAAGACATCTGCCAACATTGATTGTAAGCAAAGTTTATACAATTTGCTCAATACAAAAGTTGGCAGCGATCTTATAGTTCTTGAAAAGAGCTTGCAGTTACTGCGTTATATTCGCTTCATATTTCAAAATTGATATCAGACATTATAATCAACACCTTTTCCAAATTTAAATCTGGAATTATTGTAACTCAGGTGAGGGATATCTGACTATAATGGTTATAATATATATAGTTATATATAATGGTTGTTATATACTAGCAAATTATTTCTAGAGCTGCCCAGTGTCACACTTGGCAAATATATTATGGCAATACCAATTATTTGCAAACATAATAAGGATGCACGAAAATACAATTAAGCTAGATAAAGAGTGGAAACGTGGTATTTTTATAAGTCAGTGGCATACAACACTAGTCCTACGGATTCGGTTTGTGTCAACATGTTTTGGAACTTAGCCCTGGAATGTGTTACAATGGAATGTGTCAATGCAACCTTGTGCATAGCTCTAGAATGTGTTAACGTAATTTTACAATTAGCTCTAGAATGTGTTAATAAAAACTTAATATAGTTTCACACTAAGCCTTAGAGTGTGCCAATATATTTTGGCCGTTGACCCTAGAATCTGTTAGCATAATTTGGCATTTAGCTCAAGAATGTGTTAAGATATTTTGGCACTTAGCCCTAGAATGTTTCAACATATGTTGGCATTAGCCCAGGAGTTTGCTGGTACATACTTTGCCACCTAGCCCTAGAAGGTGCTAGTTAAGATATTTTAGCACTTAGCCCTAGAATGTTTCAACATAGTTTTGCACATACAATAAGCTAATATACTTGTTAAAGTATTGACATACTTTTACACATAGCCTGTTAACATAGTTTGGCAGTTAGTCATAGGACAGTTAACAATTTTGCACCCTGTCCTAAATTGTGTTAACATTGTTTTGCAGTTAACCCTTGAAAGTATTTACAAAGTCTTGCAGTTAGCTCTATAATGCCTTAAAATTGTTTTGCAGTTAACCCAAGAATGTGTCGACATGCATAATCATTGTCAGTAAAATTACATGTATGAGTCAAGTCATAGAATGTGTTAAGATAGTTTTGCACTTCTACTAGGAATGTGTCATCAGTCAGGTGCATAGCTCTAGAATGTGTTAACATAATTTTACAATTAGCTCTAGAATGTGTAGGTATAGTTTCATACTAAGCCAGAAATGTGCTTACATATTTTGGCACTTGGTCCAAGAATATGCTAACATATTTGGGACCTAGCTTCAGAATGTGTGAACAGTTTTGCACTTTTACAACACATTCAATCGGCAAAGTGCTGTACAAGTTAAGAACCTTTTATGGCTTAATATTAAGTAAGGAGCATCCATCTCTGGTATATGGTTTTGTATATACATGTACTTGTATTTATATCAATTTAAAATTTAAATACAGGAGGACAACAAAATGTAAAATTAGAACGACTTTATTTTCTCTGTAAACGTCATTCCTTAAATCATTTGCAGTAACAAACACATTTTTATGAAAGAAAAAAAAAATACTGACAAAATTACTTCTCATTTTCTTCCAGTAAATTGTAACTGATCAGCATGCAAAGAAATATCTCTGTTAACCCTTCGCTTGCTAATCACGTCACTATAACTACCTGTAAATAGTGAAGACCCAGATGAGACAGCTCCTGCAGGAGCTGTCTCATCAGGGTCTGCACTATTTACAAGTTGATTGTGCAACCAGTGCACTCCACAGCAGTGATTTCACAGCGATATACTTGTACACAGTGAAGATACATGTATATGTAATTATACAACAGGGCATGGGTAAAGAAGGAGAAATGTATTTTAAAATTCAGCAAGAGAAGGGTTAATGTACATCGTAGGCTCATTGCTCCTGCTCAGTTTGATAGGTTTGATAAAGCCAGCTTCGATCTTTGACCACTAAGTAATTGTCATCTGCTAAAATTATAGTCGCCTACAGTTCTCAGAGTTATTTATGTCCATTTATATAAGTTAAAAAAAAGAGATAAAGAGGTCTCGATTAGGTGCGTAAATTAAACATATTCAACAATAGCTCCTTTATTTCTCCACCAAACACCATACTATGACCAATATTTAGAATCGTCTCGAAGAGAGAATTCTAAAGAGTTTTCACAGTATAGGGTTTGGTGGGAAAATAACGATTCTGGAACAGTAAAACCCCTCTAAACCGGACGTTAAATTTGGTATAAATATCGGTCTTGGAGACAGGTGGCAGCTTCATGCAGGATGAAAGTCATGCAGAAAGCTCCTAGAGGAGCTTTCTGAATGACTTTCACCTGCATGAAGCAGCCACGTGTCTAAAAGTATCTAAATTCTTCTCTACTAGAATTCCGGTTTAGAGGGGTTTTACTGTATTTTGATAGTTTGCATGATGATGAGACACTGAATTATTTGAGGTCTCATCTCAATTCAAACTCTTTGTCTACGTTGTTACTAACACAGTTAGTGTGCATAGAATTAAATTTAAAAAGCTTTTGCAAAAGATAGTAATTACACACAATTTATCAGCAATTCCTTCAAATGTCTTCCTCTTCAAATAAAAAGAGCTTAACAATTTATAACAAGAGTACCGCATACGGTACATAATACGTCCACTTGCAAACTTTCTCTGATTCAACATGCCTTATAAGTGTTGACATTTTCTAATCTGTGCTTCAGATCTTGATTTCCATATTAAGGTGATATTATTTTTTAAAAAAATGAAGTGAATATCTTATTAAATAAAAATGTTACAACTCATCCTCATTTTTGCAGATTTTTGTTAAGTGCAACGGCCAAAACTCTGTAAAGACAAACTGAATGAACCTCAAAATAAACTCTGCTTCAAATTTTGTTGCTTAAAACATTTGTGTTAATTTCATTTATATCATTTTAATAGTTTTCCCAGAAAACAACAGACAAACTAAAAGTTGACCGACAAACAAAGCAACGAACACACAAAGTTCAAGGACCATAACTTTAGAATAAAATGACATATCAAACCCCCGCAATATATGTGAAAATTCACATTATGGTTTAACCATATAAAACAAGAGATGTCACAGTCACGTGACAAATGCCCCCAAAAATTGTACTCTGTGACCTTGACCTTTGACATATGGACCAGGGAGCTGAACGCGACACATCGTCTTTGTGTGGTGAACATTTGTGGCAAGTTATATTGAAATCCATTGATAGATGAAGAAGTTACAGACCGGACACGAAATTTGTGACAAAGTAATTGTACCCTGTGACCTTGACCTTTGACCCATGGACCAGGGAGTTGAATGCGACACATCGTCTCTGTCTGGTGAACATTTGTGGCAAGTCATATTGAAATCCATTGATAGATGAAGAAGTTACAGACCGGACACGAAATTTGTGATAAAGTAATTGTACCCTGTGACCTTGACCTTTGACCCATGGACCGGGGAGTTGAACGCGACACATCGTCTTTGTGTGGTGAACATTTGTGCCAAGTTATATTTAAATCCATTGATAGATGAAGAAGTTACAGACCGGACACGAAATTTGTGACAAAGTAATTGTACCCTGTGACCATGACCTTTGACCCATGGACCTAAGAGTTGAACGCGACACATCGTCTTTGTGTGGTGAACATTTGTGCCAAGTTATATTGAAATCCATTGATAGATGAAGAAGTTACAGACCGGACACGAAATTTGTGACAAAGTAATTGTACCCTGTAACCTTGACCTTTGACCCATGGACCTGGGAGTTGAACGCGACACATCGTCTCTGTCTGGTGAACATTTGTGCCAAGTTATATTGAAATCCATTGATAGATGAAGAAGTTACAGACCGGACACGAAATTTGTGACAAAGTAATTGTACCCTGTGACCTTGACCTTTGACCCATGGACCGGGGAGTTGAACGCGACACATCGTCTCTGTCTGGTGAACATTTGTGCCAAGTTATATTGAAATCCATTGATAGATGAAGAAGTTACAGACCGGACACGAAATTTGTGACAAAGTAATTGTACCCTGTGACCTTGACCTTTGACCCATGGACCGGGGAGTTGAACGCGACACATCGTCTCTGTCTGGTGAACATTTGTACCAAGTTATATTGAAATCCATTTATAGATGAAGAAGTTACAGACCGGACACGAATTTGGGACGGAAGGACAGACGGACGGACAGACGGAAGGACGGACAATGCGATTACTATATGCCCGCCTTTGGGGGCATAAAAATTGAAGTAAATATCATTTCAAATGAAAAAGTTATGGCCATCCTCATATTTGCATAGATTTGCATTTTTTTTTTAAGTGCAAGGGCCATAACTCCGAAACAACAAATCAAATGATCCTCAGAATCGACTTAGCTTCAGGTCTTGATGCATTAAACATGTGTATAAAGTTTCATTAATATCTGTTAAACAGTTTTGCCAGAAAACAGCGGACAAACTATATACATATATTTGCATTATTTTTTAAGTAAAAGGGCCATAACTCCGAAACGACAAATCAAATAAACCTCAAAATTGACTCAGCTACAGATCTTGATACATTAAACATTTTTGTGAAGTTTCATTAATATCTCTCAAATAGTTTTACCAAACAAGAGGGCCATGATGGCCCTAAATCGCTCACCTGGTTACTATAGACATATGCATACACTGTATTTCTATGTAAAAATAAGTAAGCTTCAGATTGGGGCCAATATGAAACCAAGGGCCATAATTTTAGGCCTTGAGTTTCAAATTTGAACAATCTAAATAAAGGAACATTAGATGATGCTTCATATAAGTTTCAAAGTTCCTGCTCTTACAATTTCACAGGAGATTTTAAAGATTTTCCTATGAAAAACTGATAAGCAAGGGGCGGGGCCGTTTTGGTCCAGGGGTCATAATTTGAACAATCTTGGTAGAAAACCATTAGATGATAATAAATACTAAATTTCAAAGGTCTTGGCCTTAACAGTTTAGGAGAAGATTTTAAAAGATTTTCTTATGAAAAACTGATAAGCCAGGGGCCGGGGCCATTTTTGGTCCGGGGGTCATAGTTTGAACAATCTTTGTAGAGGACCATTAGACGATGCTACATACCAAATATCAAAGGTCTAGGCCTTACGGTTTCAGAGAAGAAGCTTTTTATGAAAAACTGATAAGCCCTTGGGCGGGGCCATTTTGGTCAAGGGATCATAATTTGAACAATCTTTGTAGAGGACCAATACATGATGCTACATACCAAATATGAAATGTCTAGGCCTACAGTTTCAGAGAAGAAGATTTTTAAAGATTTTCCTATGAAAAATTGATAAGCCCTGGGGCGGGGCCATTTTTGGTCTGGGGGTCATAATTTGAACAATCTTTGTAGAGGACCATTAGATCATGCTACATACCAAATATCAAAGGTTTAGGCCTTACGATTTTAGAGAAGAAGATTTTTAAAGATTTTCCTATGAAAAACTGATAAGCCCCAGGGCGGGGCCATTTTTGGACCGGGGGTCATAATTTGAACAATCTTTGTAGAGGACCATTAGATGATGCTACATACTAAATATCAAAGGTCTAGGCCTCACGGTTTCAGAGAAGAAGATTTTTAAAGATTTTCCTATGAAAAACTGATAAGCCCTGGGGCGGGGCCATTTTTGGTCCGGGGGGTCATAATTTGAACAATCTTTGTAGAGGACCATTAGATGATGCTACATACCAAATATCAAAGGTCTAGGCCTTATGGTTTTAGAGGAGAAGATTTTTAAAGATTTTCCTATGAAAAACTGATAAGCCCCAGGGCGGGCTATTTTTGACCCCGGGGTCATAATTTGAACAATCTTTGTAGAGGACCATTAGATGATGCTACATACTAAATATCAAAGGTCTAGGCCTTACGGTTTCAGAGAAGAAGATTTTTAAAGATTTTCCTATGAAAAACTGATAAGCCCCAGGGCGGGGCCATTTTTGGTCCGGGGGTCATGATTTGAACAATCTTTGTAGAGGACCATTAGATCATGCTACATACCAAATATCAAAGGTCTAGGACTTACGGTTTTAGAGAAGAAGATTTTTAAAGATTTTCCTAAGAAAAACTGATAAGCCCCAGGGCCGGGCCATTTTTGGTCCGGGGGACATAATTTGAACAATCTTTGTAGAGGACCATTAGATGATTCTACATACCAAATATCAAAGCTCTAGGCTTTGTGGTTTCAGAGAAGAAGATGTTTAAGTAAATTGTTGACGACGCACATACGCACGACGCCGGACGCCGGACACTGCCCCCTCACAATACCTCACCTGGCACTTTGTGCCAGGTGAGCTAAAAACAGCGGACAAACTATTTGCATTATTTTTTATGGACAAGGGCCATAACTCTGAAACGAAAAATCAAATGATCCTCAGAATCAATTCAGTTTCAGATCTAGATGCATTAAACATTTGTGTGAAGTTTCATTAAATATCTCTCAAATAGTTTTCCCAGAAAACAGCAGACAAACCATTTGCATGTATTTGCATTATTTTTTAAATACAAGGGCCATAACTCTGAAACGACAAATCAAATTAACCTTAGAATTGACTCAGCTTCAGATCTTGATGCATTAAACATTTGTGTAAAGTTTCATTAATATCTCTCAAATAGTTTTTCTAGAAAACAGCGGACAAACTATTTGCATATTTTTTAAGGACAAGGGCCATAACTCCGAAACGACAAATCAAATGAACCTCAGAATCGACTCCTCTTCAGATCTTGATGCATTAAACATTTGTGTGAAGTTTCATTAATATCTCTTAAATAGTTTTCCCAGAAAACAGCGGACAAACTATTTGCATATTTTTTAGGACAAGGGCCATAACTCTGAAATGAAAAATCAAATGAACCTCAGAATCAACTCAGCTTCAGATCTTGATGCATTAAACATTTATGTGAAGTTTCATTAATATCTGTCGAATAGTTTTCCCAACTAGAACTGTAAGCCAAAGGCTAACGAATACCCCCCACCTGTCTGCTTGTCAGAACACCTATCATCAATCTGAACATATGTATATACAGAAACGTGAAGAGATTTAAAAACAATACATGCCCCAACCCAATTTATGTAATAAAAATAAAGAATAATTCAGTGAAATAAGACCCTTTCATGAGGTTTTTGTCAAATCCAAAGTTCTAAAGCTAGGTACCTTTTCAGAAAAACATTAAGTTCAAGGACGATAACTCTGACAAAAATTATTCAACCAGACCGATATTTGAACTTAAGCTGTACCTCATCTAGATTTATTTTTATGTCAAATATGAAGTTAATATCTGCAACCACTTCCAAAGAAAGACCGGAAAACTGAAAATTTGACAAAAAATTAAAGTTCAAGGGCCATAACTCTGGCAAAAATTATTCAACCAGACTGAGATTGGGAATTAAGCTGTAAATCATGTAGAGTTAGCTTTATGCCAAATATAAAGTTAATATCTGCAACCACTTCCAAGAAAAGTCCGGAAAACTGAAAATTTGACCAAAAATTAAAGTTCAAGGGCCATAACTCTGGCAAAAATTATTCAACCAGACTGAGATTGGAAATTAAGCTGTAAATCATGTAGAGTTAGCTTTATGCCAAATATAAAGTTAATATCTGCAACCACTTCCAAGAAAAGTCCGGAAAATCCCAAATTTGAAGAAAAAAATTAAAGTACAAGGGCAATAACTCTGGAAATAATTATTCAACCGGACTGAGATTGTACCATAAGCTGTAACTTATACAGATTTAGCTTTGTACTAAATATACAGTTGATATCTGGAGTCATTTCCATAAAAAGTCCAGAAAACCGGAAAACATTGGTACGGGACTAAAAAGGGGAGATAACTCCAGAAGTAGTGGTCCGATCATAACGGAAATATGCGGTGCACAGGTTTATATGGTCATATGGCTATATATGAACTTTCAACAAAATTGAAGCAAAACTGTAGAAGAAGAAGGCCGGACAAAATTGTGTCCACGGACGGACAGACGGACAGACGGACAACCTGATTCCAGTATACCCCCCCCAAACTTCGTTGTGGGGGGTATAAAAAACAGCGGACAAACAAAATGTTGACGAACGAACGAACGAACGAACGAACGAACGAACGGACGGACGGACGGACGGACGGACAGGGCCACGACAATATACGACCACCTTTGTTAGGTGGGCGTATAAAAATCTGTACCAGCCCATGCTCATTATAGTCTAACATATTCACTTTATACTTTTTATCTTAAAGTAATTACTTCTAAATAATATGCATTACCTTTGCATTGTACAATCAAATAAAAGGCAAACATGAACTAAAGATGAATTACTACTTGTTTGCAATGTCAGTGCACTACTTTTTACGAATCCAAAATATCAGTGCACAACTTTTTCTGTTTCTTCAGGTGCTTCATAGGTGTGTTTGCAATGCCAGTGCACTAAGTTTTATGTTTTTTCACTTGCTTCATATGTGAGTATGCAATATGAGCAGTGCACTACTTTTTATGTTTCTTCTGGTGTTTCATATGTGTGTATACAATGTCAGTGCACTACTTTTTATGTTTCTTCAGGTGTTTCATATGCGTGTATACAATGTCAGTGCACTACTTTTTATGTTTCTTCAGGCGCTTCATATGTGTGTATGGTCCTTTCCCCATTCTTCTGGCTTCTTGTATTTCTTCATATTTCCGCTTGTTGTACCTGAGAGATGAAAACATTCAAATTACGGTCAAGAGTCTGCAAAATAGAGTTTAGCAATCAAAATTGATTATGGATTACAAAAGAATAATATACCAATGAATTTCACACTGGACTTAAAATGAATATATATATATATTCATCATCCCTCTGTTGTACAGACAGTAACACTCTATGGTTATAACAGAAACCCTATTGTACTGACAGAGTCTGAGAGACCATCTGTGGTTACAACAAAAACCCTCTGTGGTACTGATAAAACCCCTCTTTTTACAACAGAAACCTCTCTGGTACCAATAGAGGCCAATTGTGGTACCGACAGAAACAAAATGGTTTAAACAATTTGGGAAGATGGTCACCTATGAAACATTCCTGCAAAATTACATTGAAATTTAGCCAGTGGTTTCAAACAGGAAGAATTTCTTTCTTTTTTCTGTATAGGTATATGGAAGATTAGCTCTGCCATTAGTGGCCATTGTTTGTGCAAACTACATGAATTTGAAGAACTAAAAAATTCACTATAGAAAAGTTAAACTATGGAAAATTAGCCCCACCCTTGATAGCCATGATTCAGACTTAAATGAATTGGTTTGAATTACTTTGGTAGAGGAACAGGGCCATTATTCCACAGCTGATCCTTTCCACAAAATGTTATTAAAATCAGACCCAAGGTTTTATTCAAGAATATAATTTAAAGTGTTTCCTTTTCAAGTTTTGGATACAATTGCAACCAGAGTTCTACATTGAATACACAGCTTTTAACTTTGGTACAGGACTGGTTTGGTTTGGTTTTTATTGGGTTTTACGTTGTTAACTTTTAACAGTATTTCAGTCATATCATGACGTCCAGCTAATTACAGGTGGAGGAAGACCCCAGGGGTTCTTCTGTGTACGGAACAAATGCACTGTTTCGTGCATAGAAGAACATCCAGGGTCCATGCTTATAAAACGTTTAGTTGAGTCTGAGTTCGTTCTCAAGTTTTTGATTGGTCAGATTTGAGCAGGGCTCAAATCTGACCAATCAAAAGCTTGAGAACTCAAATCTGACCAATCAAAAGCTTGAGAACAAAACTCAGACTCAACTAAAAGCTTTATAAGCATGGACCCAGGTAGAACCAGCAACCTATCGCAAGCCAGCTGGAAGGCTTCCTCACATGAAAAATCCAAATTCCCAAACTGGGATGCTAACACGGTAGAGGACTGTCCAATGAACATCCACACCAACTTCCAAGTCTCATCAAGTTCCAGCAACTGGTTTCAGAGATATCTTTTAACCCTTTCCCTGTTCTATGCTTATTCCGAATTTCAATACCTACTGAATATTCATTAACAAAATAATTATTAAGAAATGTGGAAGGTGGAACTTTGTAGACATTTTAGAAAGCAAAGACGCAGATCTATCAAATTATATTTGCAAACAGAGCAGACCCTGATCAGACGGCTCCTCTAGGAGCCGTCTGATCTGGGACTACTCTTTTTGCAAATGCGTGAAAACACGTTTATATGAGGGAAAGGGTTAAATGTACAAATGTATTGGTTCACGAACAGATGCTGAACAGTTAGTGTTCACAGTAGATTATCACTGAGCAGTAGCTCAATTAAGCTCAAAACACATAAAAAGAGTGCTATATAAATGTGGTATAATAATAATAATAATCATAAAACCCTAACACCACTCAGTTAACATAATAGACAGTATTTGCTCAAACAGTAAATGAAACTAATATCACCATCTAAAACTGTGTATGTCCAATATGATTATTCTCCCACAAATTCAACTTCAAAACCATTTGATTCAGATGAGTTAGTAGTCATGTGAATTTGGATGCAACATGATAAAATATTTTGCTTACTTTCTGAACTCAGTGTCTGCCAACAGCTCTTCCACAATGGTTGCCTTTCGCTGCTTCTTTGGAATACGAGAATCATAGAAATCTGCAGCTGATTCTACCACTCTGCCAAACTGTGAAAAAGAAAAATGTTTGATGTGTTCCATGACATAACCATTTACAGTAGAACCTGTCTTAAGCGCCCTTATACTGATTGTACACAGGAATATTAAACAAGAGTGTTCGGAGGAACACATGTGTCACCTGCTCGCAGCCGACACAAAAACTGCTAATATGCTGGAGTGAAATCAAAACAAAAGGGAATAACTCAAAAAGTATTGCATGCAGAGTGATGGACCTTAGTTACATCAATGGTACTCAATGAGAGAAGGACACATGTGAAATTTGAAAGCTCTATAATGATCAAGAAATGACAGCCAAAACAAGAAAGTGTGATGACAGACAGACAGATGGACAGATAGACAGACATACAGACGACGGAAAGGTGATCCCTAAGTGACACACTGCCTCTCGGCAGGTGACACAAAAACAGGTGGTTGCTTAATGCAGGTCAAAAGTAATGCAGAAAGTTCCTATACATCTCATAGTTAGACCTCTTTTTTGACGGTCGCTTAAGACAGGTTCTACTGTACTTGATATGCCTGTCATGTTAGGCCTTTGTAAAGATTCACACCAAATAGATGCTGCAGTCTGACCAGCATCTGCTCACTTTGCTTAATAAATGTTACAGATCTGATTCTTTACTGTCTGCAATGGGAACGATTTTCCATTCTTTTTAGTTTTACTACAATAATTAAACTAGAAATGTGTCCATAGGACACTGATGCCCCCACTTCAGACTTTTTGTCACAGAAAAGGCAATTTTTAAAGTCATTGTTGCAAATAAAGGGACGCAACTCCTAAACGACTAAAGCGATTTACATGGCTATCGAACTTGACCCAGATATAATGACCACAAACATGTGTGTAAAGTTTGGTGTGGATTGGACAAATACTTTTCAAAAAGAGAAGTCCGGACAAATTCTTCTAGATGTGTGTACGGACGGACGTAACCCTATATGCCACCACTATGTGGGGGCATAATAAATATTCATAATGAGTGGAGTCTTGCATGCATATTCATCCAAAATGTTTGAACTCCTTGAAATTGTGTTGTCTACTCAAATGTTGCCTGCTCAATTGTCGTCTGCAACATTTTCAAAACTACTCATTTTAACCCTTTCCCTTTTCTGTATTCATGTAAGAAATAATGACATGATGAATATTTATTAGCTCATTCTTTAAAATATACACTTTTAATGGGAATGTTTTGCTTTGACAAAATCTGTAGAATCATATCTATGTCATGCCAAAAGCAAACAGCAGACCCTGATCAAACAGCTCCTAAAGAAACCATCTGATCTGGGTCTACTCTGTTTGCAAATGTGTGAAAAGGTGTTTATATGAGGTTAAAATCCTATCTGATTTTTCGCAGAAGTTTGGTTTTAGTGACAAACAGTTTGGAACTCAGATCAAGCCCCACATTTTGTGGGGGCCTGATCTGGATCCAGAGTGTTTGCATATGTCATAAATGGTGGGAGAATCCGCCGTTACCTTTCAACAATTTAGTGCAAACATTTCTGTCATAAACAGTTAATTCCAATATGTCGTTAAGCTTTCCTCTTTATTCCATGAAATGTTATGAAAAATCTAGATTTCTCATATGCCAAATGAGGTACGTTAAACAAATGATTTATGTAATTTTTAGACATTTCAACCCTTTCCCTGTTGAATGTTCATTTAAGAAATAATGACATCATGAATATTTATTAGCTGAATTTTTATAGTGGTATATATACACAGGATGTTTTTGTACTAGTAGAAACTGCAGCGTTAAATCATTTATAATTTCATAAGCAAACAGAGCAGACCCTGATCATAAGGCTCCTAAAGGAGCTGTCTAATCTGGGTCTTCTCTGTTTGCAAGGCGTGAAAAAGTGTTTATAAGAGGAAAAGAGTTCCAACACATTCCAAGTGGAGACTACCACTTCAATCCAAACACCTGGAAAAAATCTTAAGTTTTAAAAGTCTGAAAAACTTTCGAAAATGGCTGCAACGTTCCACTTTCCATATTTCATTATTACTTTTTTGTCAATGAATATTTGATAGGTATCGAAATTTGGAATAGATACACAACAGGGAAAGGGTTATGACAGCTTTTTCTGTAAATCATCACAATAAAAACTGTTTAATATGTAATTGTGGGATTGAGTGAATGCAATATTCAGATTTGATTATCTAAAACTACTGTATACTTTACTTACCTGTACAAACTTTGGAGTTGTTGACATTTCGTTGGCCTTGTAGAATCTCTTTGGGTCCAGAGCCTTCCTCATCTGCAACACCTGCAGATCATTCTTCTGCTCCTCCGTCAGTTCCACCGCCGGCATGTGGTACCACTTATCCCCTTTAGTTTTCTCCCTCTCAAGCTGTTGTTAAAGAAAAGGATCACAAAAATGTTAACAATCTTTGCAAAAACGTTATCTGTTGCAATTCTGAAATTCATATCTCTTCAATAAATACAATGTATCTGGTCTCTGAGCTACAGATAAAAGTGTGTATACTCAAATACTTAAAATCATCATTTCTCTACCAAACTCTACGCTGCGACCACTCTTTAGAATCGTCTCTTCAAGACGATTCTAAAGAGTGGTCAGAGTATAGGGTTTGGAGGACAATTTAAGGGACTATTCTTGAAATTGTTTTAATTTACGCATCTTATCTGGACCACTGCATCTGTTGCAATTCTAAAATTCATATCTCTTCAATAAATGTAGTCAGATTGTAAAACAGTTTTCATCTTGATATATATCAGCCTCTCATCTAGATTCAGGATCTGGGCATCTGCACAGGTAATTATAAATTCACTACAGTCAAACCTCTCTATAACGGCCATTCTTGCACAAAACGTGCTGTTGTAGTCCCGCTAGACCATGTATTAACAAGGCGATTCTCGTGCTCACGCGCTGTTGTTGACCGGTTTTAATTATACCTATTCGGGGCCTAAGGTAAACAACGGACGCGCATGCTATAGCGTTTTGGCCTAACCTAGGTGAACGCCGGGGTGTGAGTATTTCCAGGAGCACCGACAATGAACTGTTTTTAGTGATAGACATTGAATGAAATTCCGTGTAAACGGTATTTTGATACAATCATGAATTGACGTCAAAAAGAAAACAGTGGCCCGGAAACAGCATAAATCGACGAAGTGTCAAAGAAGTGTATACTTTTGCTGCCGTAGTTTTGCTTGTATTTTGAAGAATTACATTGATGCAGGAAAGCAGAAATTTGGTTTTATGCAAGAATAGCGTTAATACACGTTTGTTTTCGGGCAATAACATCTGTAGTGTCCCTCGAGAATGTTGTTGCCCTCGCCCTTCGGGCTCGGGCAGACAACAGTCCCTCGGGACACTGCAGATGTTATTGCCCGAAAAAACGTGCATTAACCCTCTATTAAATTGTGTTAATTAGTTGTTATTTAGGGCAGGTGGCTGCTTAAAAGCAAGGTGAGTGTAAAACAGAACGCTCTTATAGGAGCATTCTATTTTACTTTCACCTTGCTTTTAAGCAGCCAACTGCCTTTAACACAAAATAATTGATGTAATTTAGTGGCCGTAATAGAGAGATTTTACTGTAATAATGTTCAGAGCAATAGATAAAGGTGCCCATTAACCCATTCCTTCATAGGCTATTATTAAATCCAACCTCTTTAAATAAATCTACCGAAAAGGAGCATTAACTAGAGAAAAGGAAAAGTTTAGAATTTTGAAGTTTGAAACTATTGTGATAAATAGAGCATTTGCTCCTATAGGAGCAACTGCTCTATTTATCACAATTGTTCCAACAGGTGACTTTTGCAGAGGCGTCAAAAGGTGTCAATATGAAGGAATGGGATAAAATATTAAAAACATCATTTCTCTACAAAAGAGTAGTCACAACAGACGGTTTGGTGAAGAAACAAAGGAGCAATTCTTGAAAATGTATCAATTTACACAGTATATGTGGACCTCTGTATGTTTGTGAAGCATTATGCACCCAAAACGTTATGTCTCTTATCTGCTGAGGTTCAAAAGTTTTTTGGACTGAAAAACAAACAGACAACTAGAAAATTGAGTCCATAGGACACAGATGCAACCCTGGGTCCATGCTTATAAAACTTTTAGTTGAGTCTGAGTTCGTTCTCAAGTTTTTGATTGGTCAGATTTGAACCTCTGGCTCAAATCTGACCAATCAAAAGCTTGAGAACTCAAATCTGACCAATCAAAAGCTTGAGAACGAACTCAGACTCAACTAAAAAGCTTTATAAGCATGGACCAAGGTGATAGTCTTATTCCCCTCTTTACATACACCTACAATTCATGGTTGTTCATCTGTGTAAGTGAGGAGTAAATCCTCCTATTGGTAGATGAGGAGTTGGACACACAAGATTTTTTCACTATGTTATATAGTGAAGGAAATTTCAAAGTCCCATAACTCTGGTAAAAATGGTCGGAGTAAACATTCCCTTCTTTTTCCCCTGAAAGTTTGGAGTAAATCCCCCCCCCCCCCCCCCACTAGTGTATGAATAGTTGGGAACACAAGATTTGCTGCATGTATGTATGTACGGATGTATGTACGGGCAGACAGATGGACATGCTTATAATCAATAACAATAATCCATTTTGCTTGAATTACAAATGTATGTTTTTTGAAAAAACAAATCTACCTTTCTTTCCTTCTTCTTCTGTCGATGACTTGTGTGAACAGTTTGTATGGAGCTTTGCTTTTCATACTCATCTGTTATGACACTTTTCTTCATGATCTGGAAACAAGACAAATTTTAACTAATTGCACAAGGAGTAATTAATGTTTGATAAAATTTTAACTCTTTGCATGCTAAGTAATTTTTCGTCTGCAACAATTGCTGTCTGCTTCAATTCTTAAAATAAACTTGCTCTAATTTCTTTTGGCAAAAATATGGTCAAGATGACAAACAGTTTGGATCCTGATGAGACGCCACATTATGCGGCATCTCATCTGGATCCAAACTGTTTGCATAGGTAATCAGTTTCGCCACTAGAGTGCAAAGAGTTAAAAATTAAATTTCTAACATGTTTTCTTTCAAAACTAGATCCAGGGTGTCAAACACTTTGGATCCTGTGGCGGTGATGAGTCAGTGTCCATCTGGATCAAACCAGTTTGCATCGTTTATCATTAACCCTTTCCTTCATATAAACGTGTATTCAAGCATTTGCAAACAGAGTAGACCCATATAGGAGCCGTCTGATCAGGGTCTACTCCATTTGCTAAAGGAATTTGAAAGATCTGTTTCTTTACTTTCTAAAATGGCTAAAATGTTCTACCTTCTATGTTTCATTATACAAGTAACTATTTTGTTTGCTTATGGTAGAGGATCTGTTGCGAGTTGTCTTTTAAGATCACATGTTCCTAAATGAGCCTTAGACAATGTCATTAAGCGAGCCTTGGCAAGCTTAATAACATTTTCTTGGTGAGTTTAGGAACATGTGATCTTAAAAGACAACGAGCATCAGTTCCTTTTTCTCACATAACAAATAAGTGTATTTTCGCCCTTTAAATGACATGTAAACATCGGTTTCCATGGGTTGACGTCATATCTGATGTATGACGTCATATATATAATGTTCTAAAGTGATTTTACACGTGTTACAGATAAGGGCGTGTTACAGATAAGGGAATCTTGATATGTTGTTCTAACTCGGAGATAAGGGAAAGTATGTGAGAAAATGTAGATCTGATTATACAGTTTCTGCCAAAGCCTAAATGTCCTGTGTTCATATGCCACTATAAAAATTGATCTACTGTATTCAATATTCATGATGTCATTTTTTCTTACATGAATAGTCAACAGGTAAAAGGTTAATCACAGATTTACAGTAAAACCCCGCTAATGCGACCACCAAAAAGGGGCATAATTCTGGGTGACAGAGGCAGGTGGTAGCTTAATGCAGGACGAAAGTTATGCAGAAAGCTCCTATGGGAGCTTTCTGCATAACTTTCGTCCTGCATTAAGCAACCACCTGCTTTCAACGGTGCCAGTGGCTGTTTATTAAGTGGTCGCATTAGCGAGGTTTTACTGTATATGCTTATCGCTTGATGTTTCTCACCTCTGGTTCTTTATGAAGAAGTTCATCTTTTTTCACATGTTTGTGCCCACTTGGGTCCTTATATGGATCTACATTGATATATATGTCTTGATAGGAGACCTTGGTGTTCAGCTGACTAGACAGGCCTTCCCTCCTGTAGAATGGAGAGCATAGAGGAATAGGTAATAAGTAAATTGAAACATTTTCAAGAATAGCTCCTTCATTTCTCTAACAAAACCCATGTTGTGACCACTCTTAATTTATAATTGTCAAAAAAGACAATTCTAAAAAGTGGTCACAACACAGGGTTTGGTGGAGAAATGGAGAAATGGCAATTTTAGGTATCTGAATACACATATCTATATATAGCTCTGGCGCATACACATGTCCATCCAATTACCCTTTTAAAACAAGCTTGGTTATGTCTTTGCAAGATTCTGGTTGGCTCTGTTTGTTTATGGGTTACACATTTAATGTGCTGTTTGCTGATTTCATATCTTAATCAATATTCACAGTGAGTGTCCTCATCCCTTTACTCCATAAATACACCTTTCTCCACCTTTGCAAACAGAGTAGACCCAGATCAGACAGCCCCTACAGTAGCCATATGAGAAGAGTCCACACCATTTGCTTATGATATATTACAGATATGATTCTACAGTTTCTGACAAGGCCAAAAATCCCTTCGTCCATCTGGTATTATAACAATAAATCTAGTTAATACTGATGATGTCATTCTTACATGAAAAAGTTAATGAATATTCAATAAGTACAAGATTAATATTGGGTCATATGAAGTATGCCATGAGAAAAAGTGTCTACTGATGACTTACAAACAGTGTAGAACTACATCCCTTCAACACATCAGATAATTCATATCAAAGCAGGGTCTACACTGTCTTTCACTTTAAACTGTAAATTACTGCAAGTTGATGAGTGACAAGCAATCAGATAAATATTGTTTCTGGTACAGTATCTTACCTGGATTTATTTGCAAATTCATGAAAACACCGTTAACTCATGGACATTACAAAATTGTCCTCCACAATAAACAAACATAGTGGGCAGCATGTTGAGCCCAAGCCCAGATCAAATAACAATCTATACTCATCACATCATGTTTACTAAAATTAGTAATGGATAGTTATGATTCTACTTTGCAACAAACAATCTACTCATGTAACAGGGTTGAGTTAACCCTTTCCTCCATTAAATACCCCTGTCTACGCCTCTGTAACAACCACTTCTTGAAACCAATGCTCCATTTATCACAATGGTTTCAAACTACAAAATTCTAAAATTTTACTTTTCTCTTGTAAATGCCCCTTTTGGGTAGATTCATTCAAAGAGGTTGGGTCTAAAAATAACCCATGGAGAAATGGGTTGAGTCAAAACAGTCAGGTAACTGGTGTGAAATCAGTAAGTCCCAGATTGTGTTGCTCAGTACCTCAGTGGTTACTGTTCTGGCATGGTAAGCTACAGGCTCTGGGTTTGACTCCCAATTAGGCCATAATCTATTACAATCTTTTCATCAGTTGTCCTGTTACACCAGCAGAAAATACAGGAAAATGCATGGTATTTTTTCAAGTGATTTTATAGCCATTATTAGGCTATGTTCCCAAAAAGTGGGTTTTTTTTCCAATTCTGATTGAAAAATTCCCAATTAAAAGGCAAAAGGCTTAAGCCAGAAAATTCAGTCAGACCAAAACTTCTAAAATTTATAAACAAACAGCAGACCCAGACCTATAGGAGTCTTCTAATCTGGGTCTGCTGTTTGTTTATAAAGTTTTGGCCTGACTGGGTCTTTTGTGTTTGTATTTAGACATTTGTAGGAGGGGATTTATTGAAATGTTACTGCTAAAAAATTGTGGTATTATTTTCCAGACCAAGACTGATCGATCAGTGTAGACCCTGATCACTACATAGAATTAATTTGACAGAAGATATTTATATATAAGGAGCGATAATTATAATAGTTATGCAGTAAGTATGAACCTCACTTTATAGGAATTGAATAATCCCACAGACCATCGACAAGATTAAATTGTTGTGTGGTATTGTTTTCCAGATCGTAATGAAAAGTATTGAACAATCAGTGTAGCCCCTGATCACAACATAGAATTCGACAGGGAGTGTTTATTATATACCAAAATTGCATTTTGATTAAAATGTTCGAAGCAGTTATAATATGAGTCATGTCAGAGGATCTGGGTTCAGTAAATATTCAAATAGCAATAATATATGGCGGTGTTATCAGTGTCTATTCTGTTTGTTTATATGACTCTATTTCCTACCAATACCAAAATATCATGCGTATATATGCCGTTAAAGAAAGTGAGTTCATTTAAGAAACGAATCAAATTCCGTAAGCAAACAGAGCAGACTGGTCAGATGGCTCCTACAAAAGATGTCTGATCTGGGTCCATTCTGTATTCCAACATACATGTGTAAAGATATCTAAGTGAAATAAAGGGTTAACAATACACACTTTACATAGATATTTTTTATTGATAAAACAACTTAATTTTTTACTTTGGTAACCAACATTTTGTACTAACTAATATTGCATTTCGAACATTTATTGGATCCAGATAATCTAATAAGAAGGAAGACTCATATTATATCTTGTTCCGTGCGTACGACATTTTCACTTTCTGCTAATATTTGGTATATAATTATCAACCCCTGTAATATTCGGCTGTCAAATTCCAGGTGGTGATCTGGGGCTGCACTGATCGTCCAATCTTGGTCATCTTGATCTGGAAAACAACGCAACAGGACAATTTATTCTTTTTACAAACATTCTTTAAAGTTCTGTCATGTTATCACAACCTGTACCATAGGTGCGAAATACAAACACTATATAATTGCTTTCTAGGCGATTTCTCCAATTGGTTTACTATATATCTAATTGTAGGCGATTTCGTCACAAGGCGATTTCTCCAGCACCCATTTTAACCACATATTATATTTTTCGTGATACATGCATCAGGGTTACAGATATGGTTTTGATGCAAATTGGGTATTTATAAATTACTCCTTGATTTTTTACAGAATTGGGTATTTTCAAGTTTTATTGGGTATTGGCAATTTTCGTAATTGGGTATTATTCATACATTGTATTCTCATTAGGTATTCTAATTTTTTCTTGCTTTTTGCTATATTTATTTGCTTTGTGTTACTCATTTGGTTGGAAAACAAATGCTTTTTCCACAATTTTAATTGGGTAAATACCCCAATACTCCCCTTATCTGTAACCTTGTATGCATGCAGTATGTCTAAGTGGGTGCTGGAGAAATCGCCTAGTGACGAAATGGCCTACAATTAGATATATAGTAAACCAATTGGAGAAATCGCCTAGAAAGCAATTATATAGTGATAGTATTTCGCACCTATGGTGCAGGTAGTGATGACATGAGAGAACTATACAGAGTGTTTGTAACAAGAATACATTGTCCTGTTGTGTTGTTTTCCAAATCAAGATGACCAAGATTGGACGATCAGTGCAGCCCCTGATCACCACCTTGAATTTGACAGCCCAATATTACAGGGGTTGATAATTATATACCGAATATTAGCAGAAAGTGAAAATGTCATACGCATGAAACAAGTTAAAATATGAGTCTTACTTCTTGTTAGATGATCTGCATCCAATACATTTTCGAAATGCAATTTTAGTTAGTACAAAATGTCGGTAAAAAAATAAAATAAATCTTGTCAGTTGTCTGTGGAATTATTCACTTCCTATGAAGTGACGTTTCCCATTACGTCCCATTATAATAATTTTATTTTGTACTGTGATAACCGACAGTTTTTATAATAATATTGCTAATCCATTTACTGGATTCAGATCATATTACAGTAATTAAGACTCGTGATATTTTCACTCTGCAAATTTGCCATAACTATTAATATCATTATCGCTCTTTTTACCATTTTCTGTCAAAGTTAATGTAGTGATCAGGGGTTACACTGATCGGATCCAGATCATTTGACTAGACATAAGACTCATACAATAACCTGTTCCGTGCGTATAACATTCTTACTTTCTGCATAAATATTATAATTATCGCTCCTTATATATAAATATCTTCTGTCAAATTAATTCAATGTAGTGATCAGGGTCTACACTGATTGATCAATCTTGGTCAATCTTGATCTGGAAAATAATACCACATAACAAATTAATCTTGTTACAAACATTCTTTAAAGTTCTGTCATGTTATCCGTCCTGTACCATAGGTGCGAAATACAAACACTATATAATTGCTTTCTAGGCGATTTCTCCAATTGGTTTACTATATATCTAATTGTAGGCGATTTCGTCACTAGGGGATTTCTCCGTAAACCGTCTAAGTACAGAGTACACGTACCACGACTACTAAACAGTGCAGCCCCTTGAAGACATGTCTATATCTCTCTTTCATTCAAGTTCCATGACTACTAAACAGTGCAGACCCTTGAAGACACGCCTATCTCTCAGCGGACCTCTCTTTCATTCCAGTTCTGTTATAGTAAAAAGAGAATTCCACATAAATACCTTTTCTTCTTTTTCTTTCCTTTTTTACCCTCATTTTTTATTGAGTCATTTGTGTCAGCAGACTGAGCAGTCGCTGGCTGTCCTGTATCATTTAATGACTGTGTCATATCACTTAAATCTATAGTTTCAACAGCCACTTCACTGTTTTTTGTAGTAGTAGAATTTGCATTCGGAGCATTAGATGTCCTGTCAATAAAGAATTCATTTTGCACAAGTTGTTTCTCTTCAGTCCGCTCTTTTTCCGCAGACTCGGTTTCAAGGGTTGAGGATGTATCGCCTGAACGGAAAGTTTCATATATTTTCTTCCGCAAGTCCTGTCTTCTTGCTTGATGCGACTTGTGATTAATCGTTGATTTTGATAGTCTGTCCTTCATTATTTTGAATGCCAAACTAACATTCAAGTCCAAGTTGTCAGTCTTTTCCATTTTGTTTTGATACCACACGTGCTGGGCATACTCTAAAAGGCGAACCTTTACTGTCAAAACGGACACGGCCCTTTGTCAAAACCGGATCGGTTGTCAAAATGAATATGTAGCCGGGTAGAGATTATGGTGAAATAAGTTGATAGGCTTTACTGTGTGGCTTAGTAGCTCAGTACGTAGAGTGTTGGCATGGTAAGCCAGAGGCCCGGGTTCGAGTCCCAGTCGAGTCAAAACTTTTTCACCATGTTACATTTGGCGCCCAACGTAAATAACCCGCAGGTTATTTGTAATATTAAGAAACTATAGGAGTGTTCTTTGAGTAAGAATTCGGGACGAATTCTTGTGTAGAGGGGTCATGTTATTAGTTTTGAAAATTGAATACTGCTTAAGACGGTGCTAGGGGGCGTGAGTAGTGTTGCTATTTTAATTACTACTCATGAACAGACTCAATAAAACCGAGACTGCAATTTTCTCTTTTTGCATTTCTACTTTTGCTTTCGAGGGATCACCCATTTTCAGAATATTGGTAGCTCAGTCGGTAGAGTGTTGGCATGGTAAGCCAGAGGCCCTGGGTTCGAGTCGAGTCACAACTTTTTCACCATGTTACACATAATTATACAGTTCAACGTGTTACTCTAAAACCAGCAATACTGATTATATAACTGGTCTGGGTAACCAGTGTTAGTCTTGTTAAAAGTGCCATCTAAAAAATAAAAAAGTACATGTTGCACAGTACACTGAGTGCAGAGTGAAAGACAAATAGTGTGCAGAGTGCACGCGCGAACCTGGTTATATAAAACCATTGTTTGTTCTTTCTTTTCTTTTTTTTAAAAAAAAAACAAAATCAAAAAAACATATCGCTAGATATATATTATATATTAGAATGGTATATTAGAATGGTATTCACTTTTTTGTCATAAATTATTTTGTTTAAAAGGGGTTATTTAAATGATTGTGTGGCCAGAAAATCTACAGTGTGACAGAGACATATGTCTCTGAGTGTACATCGAATTGAATGTGCTAAGAAAAGATTTGGCACTGGTGTAATTCTACATAATTCCATAAGTAAACAGAACAGACCCAGGTCAGACGGTTCCCGTGTACAAATAATTAATCTGAGTCTGAGCAAATGTGCCAAATACGTTTTCAGGCATGCAGTACGCTGTCATGACACTCAAATTCCATGCACGCTAATTAAGCAATCATTTTATACCTAATACGTAATTATTCCACAGAGGCTAAGCAAGTGCCATGCATACAATTGCATGACTATTGGCACCATACCAGCTGTAAGTGACTATACCTAAAAGGTCCCGATCGTTTAACCTTTACTCCATACAGACACCTTTGGGCACATTTACAAACCGAGTAGGCCCAAAGGAGACGGTTCCTTCAGGAGCCATGTGACCAGGGCCTGCTCTGTTAGCTTCTGCAATAAAAAGATATCTAGTTATACAGCTTCTGTCCACAGGGGTCTGGACCGATTCATGGGGGTCTATATGTACTATATAGACCTCAACGAAGCGGTCCAGACCCCTGTGCTTCTGTCAAGGTAAAAATGCACTTAATTATTCCCGACACCATGGTGTAAGAAAATGCTAATTAACATTCACGCGGTCATCATTTCTGAATATTCATGGAATAAAGGGAAACATATCTTCGGTGTAATTCCATAAGGGCGTAACTGCAGCTTGTACAAGCTGCAGTTACGCCCTTATGGCATTACACCGACGATATCTTCATACAGATCAATATAATACTTTCGTGGCCATAACATGAAAAAGGACCAGAGTCAACGTGTCTATTTGAACGAAAGCAGTCAACCACGTTGATAAGGTGTCTAGTAAGATTTCTAAACATATCAATTGTCATCTCAAAAACTTGTTTGTGATATTTGAATACGGTTAAAAATATTAATGAGTATGTAAAAGTGTATTATACTGTGTATATTGCAACTTTTATTAATCAGATTACATGTGGATGTATTTTAGCGGTTTAATTGCTGTCCTTGCATGCACATATGCAGGGAACATATCTTTCTAGACGACACTCTTCCTATTTAGTTTTATCTGCACGCACCTGCGTGATTCCATTCTTAATAAGTTCCCACATGAATATTTATGGTCCTTGGCAAAGATTGGTTCCGATTTTTATTACACAAGCCTCCCCGGTCAAATGTACGTGAAAATCAATAGCAGCATCATAACCAAAAAATACGTGAACACGGTAAAAACCTAAAGAAGTGGTCCCCGCACTTATATGTGGCATTTCTCACTTCCCAGATGAACACTATACAACGTGCAACCATTTATCATTGTACATAATGCAACGTCAAAGAGCTCATACTAAAAATACAACTCGCAAGCTAGTCCGGTGCATTTACTGATTAAATGGATTGGATATGGTTTATTTTTTAAGATTCAATTAAGATTCTTTATTTCAGTTTTAAATTATATATTGCCCCTGTAAAGGAGGCTAGACTAAGGCAAAGCTATGAACCAGAATCAAACTCTTTTATCATATTTTCAATTTCTGTCAAAGAGATAATTACTGTCTTTTTTAATACAAACGTAAAGAAAATAATAAGTTTATGCAATATACATGTACTCTGTAAACAGAAACCCCTCTTCAGAGAGAGCTTAAAAGGTCAACAATCAGAATAAATAATAAATAGAATAGAAGATAACAGAAGCCGTCCTAAACAAGCCTGATCAGAATCTTATATATAATAACAATAGCAAGTGTACACCAGGTCTTAATACGCAGACCTTTTGAACTTAGGTGCAGAAAACTGATTAAGATTGCCAAGCATTTTAACATTAATACTTTTTCATGAGCATTGCCTACATTTTAGGAGATAGATATCCACACCAAACAACTTAAATTTCTGTGGAAAGTGACAGTTCTAAGAATTAAGCGAAATGGAATTAGTTGAATGTGTCTACATGTGCAGTGTTTTATCTTTTGCTTTTTATTTTTGTTGTTGTTTTTCGTGTTTTTAATTCATTTTATATTACCTGAGTCAGGCCTACCTATGACAGTTTAAATTTATGTAAAATATATAATTTACATTAACCCTTTCACCGCCACAGTCGCATGTTATAAATGCACCACGACAAATAGTGCAGTCCCAGATCAGACGCCACATTTTCAAGGCGGCGTCTGATCAGGGACTTCACTGATTGTCTCAATCTCTATTTCTATATATGTGCTTTATTTCTTTGAAATTTGCATTAATTTATCTCATTTCCTTATTTTACTGAATGATTTAACAAACGTGGATTGCAGACGACAATTAGAAGTTTTACATTAGGTTAACCCTTTCCCTGATATAAATTCCAAGACTTGGCAAAAGGAGTACCCAGAGATCAGAGGACTCCTGTGAGAGCCGTTCTGCTCTATGTGCTTATAAATCATAGATCTGACTATGCAGCTTCCACCTGTGTACAAAATAGCTGATAAATACCCATGGCTTCATTATTTCTTACATGAATATTAAACAAAGAAACGGTTAATGCATGAAAATAATGAATGAGGATAAGATATCATGAGAAACAGAAAGTTTGTTGAATGATGATTCTATATATGTAAGGAAATATCTCTAGGTCTTCAATATATGTTTGCAATTAGAATCTGCAGGGATATACATAAACAAATTCTACTTTCAGTTGGACATGCCAAATAGTTCAACACAAGTCTTGCGGGAATCTTATTCCGACAAACTAATAATTCAGATAAACAAAGAAAAGGCAATATTGAAAAGTAGTAAAGTCAAGCAGGCAAAGCCACATACAAGACGCAACCACCACCAAAACACCGATACAACATATATATACTAGACGACATTTATAAGTAATCTACTCAGGTTTTGAATTTGCACAATATAACCGTTTTCAGCTGAAACACCATAGTAATATGTAAACATAATCAAATATGGGCATATTATCGGCTGACTTGGTTGAAGTTTCCCTCGTGCTGATAGTGGCGGTTATTCGGACGGAGCATCTTACCTGATTTCAGCACTCCGTCCTATAGTGGCACGTGCGCGTTAGTTGGAATCTATCTTTTAATCGGTGTTAGCAGAGTATTGTTTTAAACGGTTGGAAAACCTAAATACCATGCGATCCGGATGCAGTGCTGTGATTGAGACACATGGTGGACATATGGCATACTAAATTTCATGAGGTTGTATCCATCATTTTAAAACACTGATCCGTCCCAATGGCATTACAGGCCTCAAAGTTATAAATATTTTTGAGTCCGGAATCAGAGCCGGACTCAAAGTTAGAACTCAAATGTGTGGCTTTAGCAAACCACAATTGAATATTCATTTTTTCATTACTTTCGGTGAGCTGTAATTTGTAATAAATTCATGTTTAATCAGATTCTATACAATTTGGGTTTCCATAAAGCAGTTTGTGTCTGAGTCTGGGCGCTAAAACGTTTTATAACTCCGGGAGCAGCAGTTTTATTTTTTCGCCAAATATTATATTTCTCCTTAAAAAATGGTTACGGCTTATCCGTGATACTTCGTTTGTTTATTTATTTTGTTTTCATTTTCTTATTGAATTCGAATAAACATTCATTATATTTAAATGCAGAGTAGTCCTTTTCTCTATACCCCTGATCCGCACTGAATATGGATATAGAGTGAGTACTTATAAATGTCGTTTAGTGTATATTCATAAAAAAATATCCATTATCAGAACTGAAGCAGATAAGATGACAAAATTTAAAAACGACAATATAATATCGGAGTGAAAGAGTTAACTCCATAATTTATACGACTTTCTATGCCTTTGAAAACAGGGTAGGCCCAGATCAGACGGCTCAGGACTGTAGGAGGATAAATACATTCAGTAAGCAGAAATTAAAAGCAGTCAGCAAAAAAGTACTCGTATATATCACAGATGAAGCATTACTGTTTATTTCGTCGTTATCATTTCAAACAATAAACACTTCCTCCTAATATAATGTAATATCTATAACTACTAGGAGTAAAAGTTACAGCCTTTAGATGCTGATGTAGCACTGATATCGAGCTCCTCTGTGCCGCAATGGACCAAAGCTGTTAAAAATGGATATAAGCAGTTAAAAAAGATCACATGGAATGGTCATAGCGTTGAAAAGTTAATAATTAACTAGATCTAGTTGAAAATTATCACAAAATGGTCTGTACAGTGGAAGGGGCAGCGATTTAGACAGAACCAACAAAACGACAACTCTTAATACTACTTCCGGTGAAAATGAAAACTGCCCAAAAAGTAAACAACAACGTTTCCAGTAGATTTATCTTCGCACAGCTTACGAACTTTTGAATATTAAAGGTTTCATGTGTTTTTGATACAATGAAAATACCAGCAATGATACAGGGATATGGGACACTGTGGAAATGTTTAATACAGACCTCAGTTTTGCTTCTCCAAATCTGTCAATGTTCGGGTTTGCGGAACTGTTCTCAAAGTGAAAATGGAACAAAATATCCTAAATGTTCATCGCTTTTAATGGGACAGTATAAATGCACCGAACCCGACATCGACACTGCTACACAACAGGCAGTTGGTTGCGACGAGAAACGGGTAGTACAAGTGAAGTGCATGCCAGCGCCGCAAATAATTTGCATACCAGACAAGTCCCTAATGCCATCAGGATACCCATGTGAACATTACGGAGAAGAGGTTGGGTTTTACAAAGAAGTGCCATGTAGGTGGGCAAATGGCTATAAATTTGAAACCGCCTTATTACTGTCAATATTTCTTGGAATGTTTGGAATAGACAGATTTTATCTTGGATATCCAGCATTAGGTCTTTTGAAATTTTCAACATTTGGCTTCTTTTTCCTTGGACAATTAATTGATGTGTTACTGATTGCAACCCAAGTGATTAAACCATCTGATGGTTCAGACTATGTAATAGACTACTATGGTGCAGGGATAATTAAGATTTCAATGAATAATGAGACAGTTATGAAGCTAGATGATTATACATGATACCAGAGGTGCAAATGAGATGCAGACATTGGAAAGAGCTAGTAGCTGAAATGCAGCAAGAAATAATACAGGATACAGTACTGATCATGATTCAATAAACTAGCAATACATAAAGAAGAGCTGTAGATAAAATGTGTATTAATTTGTAAAATCCAGACCCTATATGTTACTTCTAATTGAGATCAGTTCTCCATGGTGATTCTGTTGAGTTGCAGCATGGTTTGATGTGACTTCAGTAACAAATTTATTGATTTACTCAGATTTCCTAAGTACTCCATCTGGTGCGCTGTAAGTCAGAATAATCTTTACATTGTATGTGTCTCATTTGGTGATTAGTCATCAAGTGGACACATTAGTCTCATTAATGACCCGTAAGACAGCATGCTAATTTTGTGACAGGTGCCGTCTGCCGGGATATCGTTAAAACCGAAAGTAGCTCGATGTCACCATTTAGAGTACACTGATGTGAACTAGTGGACACATCACTGAAATAAATACCAGAAGAGAACTGGGGGAAAAACCATGATTGGAATACCCCTAATTTTATTAATTTTTACTACTGTCCATTTCAATTTATATTTTCAAATAATATTTTCTAAAATCTCTACAAGCTTGATATTGATATTGGCGAAAGTCACTACTTTCGGTTTGTAAGTCTTTACTTTCGGTTTAAAACCGAAAGTAGCGACTTTCACCGATATCACTATCAAGCTTGTACAGATTTTTAGAAGATTATTATTTGAAGAAATTGTGAATACACGATATCCATTCATGCTATCAGACTGGGGCTATGCTTTATAGACTAGTTATATGGTGTTTCGACTTGAATTATAGCGTATTTCTATTTCGAACCTCAGAGTCAACCTGTGTCCTAGAGAGGTTAGTTGTCACTTCGGCGACTCGTTGTAAAAATGTGTTACTATTCTGAGAAAAAATAGATGACTGCTTACCAAGAGTGATGATTTCTTTGATAAATGAGACAGTTTATGGAAATAGGTGGTCAAATAAGCTTTCAAGGACGATCGAAGTGAATGAACCCATCAAATTTTTAGCAGATTTGGGCCGGAGTTGAATACCTTTCACTTATTATATAGAGCAGGGGTGTTCGCGAATTTTTTTTATTTATTTTTTGGTTAGGTCAGAAAACTATATTTTGGTATGTTTTAGATACTTATGACATGTGATTAAAAAATAATGTATTTGTGATGGAGTTTTTGTTATTGAGACATAGCATGCGAAGGGCACCTGTGGCCCCTGGGTGGGGCCAATATTGACCTATAGGACAATATTTGAACAATGTTTATGGTGGATCATGAGCATTTCTTCTGGGGAACAAGATTTTCAAAGATTTAGAGTATTGATTTTATCAAGACAATCATTCTGACCAATGAAGATTGGGCTAAAAATGTGCCTTCTACAGTGATTTTTCTAAGATTTGACCTAGTGACCTACTTTTTAGCTCACCAGGGCACTTTTGTGCTCAGGGTGAGCTTTTGTGATCGCTTGATGTCCGTCGTCGGGCGTCAACAATTTGAACCTTTAAAAATCATCTCCTCTGAATCTACAGGGTTCTCAGCTTTCATCATTGGTACATAGCATCATCTTTAGGTCCTCTACAAAAGTTGTATAAATTTTGCCCCTGGGGTCAAAATTGGCCCCGCCCCAGGGGTGCCTGGTTTTCTATTGAAATATATAGTAAAACTTTGAAAATCTTCTCCTCTGAATCTACAGGGTTCTCAGCTTTCATATTTGGCACACAGCATCATGTTCAGATCCTCTACAAAAGTTATATAAATTATGCCCCTGGGGTCAAAATTGGCCCCACCCCAGGGGTAGCCAGTTTTGAATAGAAACATATAGTGACAACTTTGAAAATCTTCTCTGAATCTACAGCGTTCTCAGCTTTAATATTTGGCGCATAGCATCATGTTCAGGTCCTCTACAAAAGTTATATAAATTATGCCCATGGGGTCAAAATTGGCCCCGCCCCAGGGGTAGCCAGTTTTGAATAGAAACATATAGTGACAACTTCGAAAATCTTTTCTTCTGAATCTACAGGGTTGTCAGCTTTCATATTTGGCACATAGCATCATGTTCAAGTCCTCTACAAAAGTTATATAAATTATGCCCCTGGGGACAAAATTGGCCTTGCCCAGGGGTGGTCAGTTTTCAATAGAAACATATTGTGAAACTTTGAAAATCTTCTCCTCTGAAACTGGAAGGTTCTCAGCTTTCATATTTGGCACATAGAATCATGTTCAGGTCCTCTACAAAAGTTATACACATTATGCCCCTGGGGTCAAAATTGACCTCGCCCCAGGGGTGGCCAGTTTTGAATAGAAACATATAGTGAAAATTTGAAAATCTTCTCCTCTAAATCTACAGGGTTCTTAGCTTTCATATTTGGCACATAGGATCATATTCAGGTCCTCTACAAAAGTTATATAAATTATGCCCCGGGGGTAGCCATGTCTCAATAGAAACATATAGTGACAACTTTGAAAATCTTCTCCTCAGAAACTGGAAGGTTCTCAGCTTTCATATTTGACACATAACATGTTCAGGTCCTCTACAAGAGTTATATAAATTATGCCCCCGGGGTCAAAATTGGCCCCGCCCCAGGGGTAGCCAGTTTGCAATAGAAACATATAATGTCAAATTTGAAAATATTTTCCTCAGAAACTGGAAGGTTCTCAGCTTTCATATTTGGCACATAGCATCATGTTCAGGTCCTCTACAAAAGTTGTATAAGTTATGCCCCTTGGATCAAAATTGGCCCGCCCCAGGGGTGGCTAGTTTTCTCTAGAAACATATAGTGAAAACTTTGAACATCTCCTCTGATTGCCTGGTGAGCGATGTCAGGGCCATTCTGGCCCCCTTGTTTAGCTCACCAGAGCACAAAGTGCTCAGGGTGAGCTTTTGTGATCGCCTGATGTCCGTCGTCGTGCGGTGTGTGTCATCCGTCGTCCCGCGTCAACAATTCGAACCTTTAAAAATCTTCCTCTGAATCTATAGGGTTCTCAGCTGTCATATTTGGCACATAGCATCATGTGTAGGTCCTCTACAAAATTTATATAAATTATGCCCCTTTGGGTCAAAATTGACCCCGCCCCAGGGGTGCATTGTTTTCTATAGAAACATATAGTGAAATCTTTGAAAATCATCTCCTCTGAAACTGGAAAGTTTTCAGCTTTCATATTTGGCACATAGCATCATGTTCAGGTCCTATACAAAAGTTATATAAATTATGCCCCTTGTGTCAAAATTGGCCCCACCCCAGAGGTGGCCAGTTTCTTAGAGCAGGCTGCTGTTTCAGCTAATTCAAACTGACCATTATTATTTACTGGGAGACTACTAGTACACTCCAGATTTACACTCCAGAAAAATGCAGCTGCAATATTTTTCACTATGCTCAATCAGCTTCACTGACGCACAGGACCTCTTTGCTGTTTGATGTGTTGTAAACATCATGCAGGTTATTATGGAGGTCATTTGGTGTCTGGCATAATTTTCTCCAATCCCCTTTGCACTCTGAGCAATTACTGTCTGCAAATAATGTTATCTGCTGCAAAGGTTGTTTCCTTCCATATCTTTTAAAAAACAAATGTCATTGTGAAAGACAGTTTTGACCCTGATGAGATGCCAAGTTACTTTGTATCTCATCTGGATCCAGACATGATCCAGACTGTTTGCAAATGTTATTATAAATGCAAAAAAAAACAAAGCAAGTAGCTGGTGTAATATTAGCAGGCTAAAGGTATAGGACCTTTGAAGAGTGAGTGACCAGCCATAAGCATATTGACTAGGGATAATTGCAGATCACTTATGTATATGGATGGGTTTTTTTCACTAAACTTGTATATAACCAGGGCTAAATGCTAGCTAACCCAAACCTAAATCGCAAGCTCATTTTGGCTAGGATTAAGTTTTTGCAACAAGCTTGCAGTTGCAAGCCAAATAAGGGAGACTGGCATATCTCTAGTTAAACATTTACTGGTGTCTGTTTTTAGCATACATTTAAAGGTAGGTTATCTCCATTTTTGATGACAACTGGATTGCCTCCCTTGTTGGCAGTAAATCTACAGTAATATTGCAGACCCAAACAAAGAAAATTGTTATAGTTAGATCTCGCCTGTTGCACATTAATTAGGACAATTAACCCTTTACTCCATAAATAGGCATTTCTACACCTTTGCAAACAGAGTAGACCGAGATTAGATGGCTTATGTAGTAGCCATCTGATCAATCTGCTGTTTGCTTATGGTATGATATACATGTAGTGCAAATTGCATTACATTATTTTCATTTTGTGTACAGTATACTTATAATATGTTTACTAACCCTTTCCCTCATTTGCAAACAGAGCAGACCCAGATCAGATGGCTCCTATAGCAGCTGTCTGATCAGGGTTCGCTCTGTTTGTCAATGGAATTTGAAAGATGTTTCTTCACTTTCTAAAATGGCTACACTGTCCCACCTTCCATATTTCATTACAACTATTTTGTCCATGAATATTCAGTAGGTATTTAAATTTTGAATAAACATAGAGCAGGGGAAGGGTTGAAAATAAATTAAGATATGAATAATAATAACTCATGAAGGTGTAATGAAAATATCTGAAATTATAAATTAATATATTCTTTCTGAAATTCAACAAATTTGCCCAGGGAGAGGGTTTACATACTTTTGTGCATGCCCTTCTTTAGATTGACAATGTTATATGTTTTCATTTACATTTTCTTTAAACTTCACTTGCGGTCCTCTACAAAAGTTACATAAATTATGCCCCTTGGGTCAAAATTTGCCCGCCTCAGGGCCGGGTAGTTTTCTATAGAAACACATGGTGAAAACTTTGAAAATCTTCTCCTCTGATTGTCTGGTGAGCGATGTCAGGGCATTTTAGGCTCTCTTGTTATCCCAACCCACCCATGATCAAACTCAACCTTGATATCACCTTGAAGACAAACATTCTGAGCAAGTTTGAGGAATATTGGGCTAAACATGTGGCCGCTGGAGTGTAAACAAGATTTTTCTAAGACCCAGTGACCTACTCTTTGATCCCACGTAATCCACTTTTAAACTTGTCGAATATTTTATCAGGACACTCATTCTGACCAATTTTGATGAAGATTTGGCTAAAAATGTGACCTCTAAAGTGTTCACAAGGTTTTCCTACTATTTGACCTAGTGACCTAGTTTATAACCCAGCATGCCGAATTTTTGATCATGTCCGAGATTTTATCAAGACAATAATTCTAAATTCTAAATAAGTTGCATCAAGATTGGAGAGAAAAAATGTGAACACTTGAGTGTTCACAAGGTTTTTCTACTGTTTGACCTAGTGACCTCGTTTTGACTCCACATGATTCCTTTGCCATTGCAGCCAGTGGGATATGTTGCAGGAACAGTATACGTGATACCTTCTTTAGCTCTATTTTGGCTGGGCTTTTTGGGTTCCCATAATAAGACATTTTATTCTGTAATTAAACTTTGGATATACCCAATTACAACTCTTTTAAAATATGATACGCTGTGTACTCCCTCATTGCCATAGCGGGTCGAATAGTGTTTGACTGGAGGGGTTGCATAGTGCGCGTATATAACAGTTGTGTATTTGTATTGCTTAGTTTATATGCATGAACTTCAAATTGATCTGTTCTGTTACCCAATTTTCCGGCAATATTTTATGTGCAGTGTTGTATGTTAAACGAATGTACCCAAGTCTGTCGAGTCTGGGTCAAAATTATGGGACGTACTGGCACTGCGCATAGAATGTTGCATTCAAGTTTTGTTTTTTATAATCTGAGTGCGTTGACACAGACAGATAAACTTACGGAAAAGATTAGCTTATTTACCAATGTCCTAAATAAATTCTATTTTATTATTATTCTTATCTATATATAAGTATTAAATATATTTTATTTTAAGTGTATTGTAATTTACGCATTATTGTACAGTAAATATATCTTTCTGAAGCGCTTTTGAACGCACATATCCTGTATGAAAAGAGCGCTATATAAATGTGGTATAATAATAAATAATAAAAATAATTTTCCAAAGTCGTCCAAGATTTTATCAAAACATTCATTCTGATACAGTTTCATGAAGATTCGGCCACAAATGTGACCTCTAGAGTGTTCGCAATGTTTTTTTTCTATTTGACTAGTGACCTAGTTTTTGACTGCACATGACCTACTTTCAAACTCGCCCCAGATTTTATTATGACAATCATTCTGACCAAGTTTCATGTAGTTTAGGCTAAAAATGTGACCTCTATAGTGTTCATAACGTTTTCCTACCATTTGACCTGGTTTTTAACCGCACGTGACCCACTTTCGAACCCGTCCGAGATTTTATCAAGACAATCATTCTGACCAAGATTCATGAAGATTCGATTAAAATTGTGACCATTAGAGTGTTCAAAAGCAAATTGTTGATGATGTTCGCCAGACATTCAAGTCTCCAAAAAGATCACAGAGCTTTGCTCAGGTGAACTAAAAACCTTGTGATCTCTCTAGAGGTAACATTTTCAGCCCAAACTTCATGAAACTTTGTCAGAATGATTGTTTTGATATATTCTCGAACGAGTTCGAATGTGGTACAAAACTAGGTCACCAGATCAAATAGTAGAACAAGAGGGTCAAGATGGCACTTAATCGCTCACCTGATTACCATAGATTTAAGATTATAAGATTAGATTTAAGATTATAGCCGGGTAGCCCCTGGGTGGGGCTAATATTGACCTAAGGGAAATATTTAAACAAACCATGATCAGACTCAACCTTGATATCACCAAGACAAACATTCTGAGCAAGTTTGAGGAAGATTGTGCTAAAAATGTAGCCGCTGGAATGTAAACAAGATTTTTCGAATATATGACCCAGTGATCTACTTTTTGACCCCACGTAACCCACTTTTAAACTTGTCAAAGATTTTATCAGGATCATCATTCTGACCAATTTTGATGAAGAGTTGGATAAAAAATGTGACCTAAAGTGTTCACAAAGTTTTCCTACTATTTCACCTAGTGACCTAGTTTATAACCCAGCATGCACAATTTTTGAACATGTCCGAGATTATATCAAGACAATTATTCTGACCAAGTTTCAGGAAGATTGGACAAAAAATGTGAACTATAGAGTGTTCACAAGGTTTTTCTACTGTTTGACCTAGTGACCTCGTTTTTGACTCCACATGACCCACTTTCAAAGTCGTCCGACATTTTATCAAAACAATAATTCTGATACAGTTTTATGAAGATTCGGCCACAAACGGGACCTCGAGAGTGTTCGAAATGTTTTTCTACTATTTGACCTTGTGACCTAGTTTTCGACCGTACATGACCCACTTTCAAACTCGTCCCAGATTTTATTAGGACAATCACTCTGACCAAGTTTCATGAAATTTGAGCTAAAATGTGACTTCTATAGTGTTCACAAGGTTTGTCCTACTAAACATACCATCAAATTTGCCGGTTACCAGCAAGCACTCTTCAGAGAAAAGAAACTAGAATAAATGGCAATTAGCAACTGGCAAAAAAATAGCATTTGGCAAATTAGCAATTGTCATTTAGCAACTAGCAAAAAAGCATTTTGCAAATTAGCAATTTGCATGTCCCGACCCGCATTCCATACTAGAGGTAACATTTTTAGCCCAATCTTCATGAAACTTGGTCAGAATGATTGTCCTAATAAAATCTCAGATGAGTTTGAAAGTGGGTCATGTACGGTCAAAAACTGGTCACTAGGTCAAATAGTAGAAAAACCTTGTGAACACTCTAGAGGTCACATTTGTGGTCGAATCTTCATGAAACTTTATCAGAATTATTTTTTTTATAAAATCTCGAAGGAGTTTGAAAGTAGGTTACGTAGGGTTAATTAATAACTAAGTCACTAGATCAAATAGTAGGAAAACTTTGTGAACACTCTGGAGGTCAAATTTTTAGTCCAATCTTCATGAAACTTAGTCAGAATGTTTGTCCTAATAAAATAGCAGACGGGTTTGAAAGTGGGTCGTGTGTGGTCAAAATCTAGGTCACTAGGTCAAATAATAGAAAAACCTCTTGAACACTCTACAGGTCACATTCGTGGCCAGAATCTTCATGAACCTTTATCAGAATGATTGTTTTGATAAAATTCTCGGACGAGTTTGAAAGTGGCTTTCGTAGGGTTAATAACTAGGCCACTAGGTCAAATACAAAATGTAGTAGGAAAACATTGTGAACACTCTAGAGGTAAAAATTTTAGCACAATCTTCATGAAACTTAGTCAAAATGATTGTCCTAATAAAATATCAGACGAGTTTGAAAGTGGGTCGTGTGCGGTCAAAAACTAGGTCACTAGGTCAAATAATAGAAAAACTTTGTGAACATGCTAGATGTCACATGTTGGGCAGAATTTTCATGAACCTTTATCAGAATGATTGTTTTGATAAAACCTTGGACAAGTTTGAAAGTGGGTCACATGGAGTCAAAAACTAGGTCACTGGGTCAAACAGTAGAAAAGCCTTGTGCACACTCTAGTGGTCACATTTATTGTTCATGAAACAGAATGATTGTCTTTATAAAATCGTGGACAAGTTTGAAAGTTGGTTTCGTTGGGGTACAAAATAGGTAACTAGGTCATAACTTAGAAAAATCTTGTTTACACTCCAGCGGCCACATTTTAGCCCAATCTTCCTCTAACTTGCTCAGAATGTTTGTCTTGGTGATAACAAGGTTGAGTTTGATAATGGGTGGGGTTGATTAGAATAGGCCACTAGGTCAAATCTTAGAAAAATTACCCTTGAGGACACATTTTCAGCCCAAGCTTATTGGTCAGAATGATTGTCTAGATAAAATCAATATTCTAAATCTTTGAAAATCTTGTTCTACAGAACCACTGCTCATGATCCACTATCAATATTGTTCAAATATTGTCCCTTAAGTCAATATTGGTGACACCCAGGGGCTACCCAGTTATGATCTTAAAACTATGGTAATCAGGTGAGCGATTAAGGGCCATCTGGCCCTCTTGTTGTTCAATTTTCATGAAATTTACTCAGAATGATTGTCTTGATAAAATCTCAGACAGTTTAAAAGTGGGTCACATGGGTCAAAAACTAGGTCACTAGGTCAAATGGTATGAAAACCTTGTGAACACGCTAGAGGTCACATTTTTAGCCCAATCTTCGATCTTCGTGAAACTTAGTCAGAATGATTGTCCTGTTAAAATATTGGACGAAATTGAAAGTGGGTTAAGTGGGTCCAAAACGTAGGTAATTAGGTCATAAATTCACAATGAAGAAAATATTCCAATGGGTGGTTTCAAAAAAAATGAAGCCTGATTTTATTTTTTTGCTGAATTTTAAATGATAAGACTGCACAAAATCTTTGCTTGCATCATGTAGCAAAAGGGTCCAACTTTGATAAACAAGCAGGGCCGTATTGACAAACGTGAACATAAATTCACAATTGAAGATTTTGTTTAAACTTTTATTGAACTTTTACAAAAAACGGTACCAGTATGTGGCACTCAATTGAAACATATAATAACATCTAATCAATGTTTTACCATTATGTCAACACAAACTATACATTTTTTCAAAATTTCAACACAAAAAACTACAGTGTACTTCAAGAAAATGTTGAAAAATGGAGATTTTTATGCTTTCTGACCTATTATTTTCAAATATGTACCCCTTAATGTTTTGTTCATGTCTGTCTGAAGTAAATTAGGAAATAAAAACCTAATGTTTGCTAAAATTGAGCATGTTCCTCAGATATATGCAAAGATTCATTACTGTATACGAAACAATGCTGCAGATATTGCTGGTTCAAAACGGTGCATATATTCTTGAGATATTTCGTACACTTGGGACAACAGGTTGCAAGAACAATGATCCATACAATAAACACATATAAACAACTTTAACACACAGATTAAGTGTTAGTTACACTTGGCTATAAAATTATGTTACCACCTATAACAAATTTTTGTACTAGAATTATGTTAAGAAGTCTTAGAATCAATGGTAAGAGCATTATGTTTTCTTGCACTTTAAAAAACATACAATGCCCATCTATTCCCAGAATGTGATCATAGCAGTCAAATTTGCGCATTTTAAACTAACTTATCATTATCCATACTGTTCTAGACAATCAATTGATATGAACATGTTTTGGAAACTTGAATTATTCTTTATATAAAACCTTCACACCATTTTTGTACACTTGGGACAATTATGGACTGGAACAAATATCAAGTCATAATGTACATTGTACTTAATATCACAGAAAAAGTTTTTTTCGCCTTTTGTGATTTCAAGAGGACTAAGTAAAGATATACTTGGGTGAAACTTATGTAGATACACATTATGCATAGAATAATAATATAACAGTGATCAACTGACCTTACTCCTTTCACAATTACACAACTTTCTATTGTTTTTGGCCTAACTTAATTAGGTCACATAAGGAAGCCATTTCATCAAATGAGAGGATGTTTTATTAACAACCTATAAAATATAATTGAATATTAGCAAGACAAGCCTTGAAGGACTTGTAAACATAAATACTTATGTGCAACATTTTGTACACTTGGGACAGTCTATCAAACACATGCTTCAGGCAACATATTTTTACTTCATTAACTATCACTGAGCAAATGTGGTAGATCCAGATCAGATAGATCATGTAGATCTGGGTCTACTCTGTTTGGGAATTAATATAAGGAATTTCCTCCCATTGTGGTTATACAATGTATACTTGTATAAGGTGTGTGCTAATTACATTATTCTTACCCAATAAATCTTCATAAACTGTCAGTGAAAAACTAGGGTAGATCCAGATCAGATAAGAGTTCATTTAGATTTGAGTCTACTCTGTATAGAAATAAATAAAATAGGAGTATCCTGCCTCCGTGGACCTGTTACAGTTTTAGCTTACTTCGAATTTCGAGAAACTTCTGACCGGGTGTCAAACAGCTAATGCATTCTGTTGTGACCCCAAGTTACTCGGCATCTCATCTGGATCCAAACTGTTTGCAAATACGAGTTAGGTTGCACCTAGCAGGCAAACTGTTGGAAAAAAGAATTATTCATTTAAGTTGTACAGCTACAAAAAGTTGAAATGTGATTCAGTGTCTACTTTCCATTGGGAGAGTCTCCGAGACTATGCTATTTGTAAAGGTTTACATATCCAAATATTTGGAGTAAATACAAAACATACAAGAGTGCTATATATGGTCTACACAGCCTTCTGCTCATTTATGTATTATAAAAATTATTACATATTACTTATATATTAGTATAATATTACCTTTACTACAATATACTGCTATATCCTACAATATACTGCTATAATTATCCTATATATCTAGGGCAATTGTCCAAAGGGGCAATCGTCCTAAAGGGCAAGCACTAGTCTTAAGGGGAAATTGTCCTACATTTAGTATAAGTGACCAAAATACAAAGCATTTTTTAGAACGAAGACATGGGATCATCATAAAACATGAGCTTAATTTCTCTTCTTGAAACAAGATGAGGTTGTTTTAATGTCTTGACCTTGGAACACTAGAGTTGTGGCCCTTTGTTTCCAAAGAAATGTCTGTCCTGAACCATTTCTTAGAAAATATTCAAAAAATTTCTATGAAACTAAATATGAAAACGTTTAATAGCATTAGGACATGCGTCTCTGCAAGTATCATTGATATTGACCTTGGAACATAACACTTGTCAATCCAGTTTCAAAATGTACACTTGGGACAACACAAGATGTGCCTTGAAAAAAATGTACATAATATTTTGGCATTAGGTTTTTATTACAACTTGTTTTAAGTATCCATGGTGTGAATTTAAAAGTGTAAAACTTTGAACATGTGTGTTGTGAAAAAAATTATCAGCCATTTATAGAAAAATGTACACTTGGGACAAATTCTGACTGCATTTACTATACAGCTTATAACAACTTACACTGACAAAGTATTATAGAAATACCTTCAAAAATATGAAGAATACACCTGTTCCTGCTAACATAAGCAAAAGTTTCTTTTAAATTTTCGATCACATTTTATAACTGCATCTTGATTTGTAAACAATGATAAATATTTTGGTGTGAAAATGACATGCACCTCAATGCTTTGAACCCTTCTGACAAAAAAATAATAACATCAACAAATTGTTAAATTCAATTTTTCTGAACTAATACATATTTTCCTACTTGATAAACAATGATAATATATTGAAATCCTGCAACTTTTGGTGTAGTTTAGTGTTGAAATTGAGGCTTAAGTGAAAATGTCACGCAAAAACAGTACACTTGGGACATTTTGGGGGTGTTTTTCCAAAATATCTTTTTACTTAAGCAAGGTATCATGACCAAACTTTGCATTCAAGTTCACCACAAGGAAACAAATCTGCAGGACTGAAAAAGAATCCAATTAAGCCTCATGGTAGAAAAATAAAGGAGTATTTTAATTTGGCTTCATTTTTTTTTGAAACCACCCAAATAGGGAATTCAGAGCAGTTCAAGTATTTATGCATTAGGCCATATCTAAGAAAAATCTTGGTAACACTCCAGCGATCACATTTTTAGCCCAATTTTCCTCAAACCTGCTCAGAATGTTTGTCTTGATGGTATTAAGGTTGAGTTTGATCATGGTCTGGCCGGATCAATAAGTAGGTTACTAGACCAAATCATAGAAAACTCACTCTAGAGGTCACATTTTTAGAATGATTGTCTTGATAAAATCTATAATCTTAAATATATGGTAATCAGGTGAGCGATTAAGGGCCATTTTGGCCCTCTTGTTAGTTTAACTCACAGGAGTATGCTCAGGTAAGCTTTTGTCATTGCCCATGTGGCCGTACGTCCATCAACAATTGCTTTAAACGACATCTCCTTAAAAAGTTTTCTTTTGGTTGCTATGGCAGTTCTACATGGATCCAGATTCTGTTAAGAATTTTGATAGAGCATGATACAAAGATGGTAAAGAAACCTTTAAATATCTTCTCAAAAACTGGTGGTCTAATTTGAATGGTATGTCTGGCAGTCCTCTAATTATCATATTGAGAATTAATTTTGACAACCATGCATTTTGAACAAATTGTATAATCTTCAGTTGAAAAAATTAAAACTATTATGACCCTCTTATCTACATTTTCTGGAGATTGATGTGACTAGTTCATCTCTATCAAGGGCTACAATTAACAGGTGATCGATATAGGACCATCGTGGCCCTCTTGTTTTACTATTGCATGAAGATGCTGCGTAACAAGCTTCGGCTAGTACACATGCATGTGCAACAAAATCCACAAAATATAGCAATCTGTAAGAAGGGCGCACGAATAAACAAATATCAGTCACAGGACGAAATCACGTGATTATAATATAAATTGAGAGTATTACCCCAGATAAGAGGCAGTTATTCAATAAATACAGAAGTGCGCGTCGGATGGCCTTGTGCAAGCGATCAGGTAACCACGCCCATAAACTGCGAGTGGTCAGTTTGATAATTAAACATAGCTGGAAACGGCAGAAGTGTCAGCTGCAACGTAATTATCCATTGGAAAGTGTGTTAAACCTTTCCCATATATATTCACAATTTCATGCCAAAGCGAACTTATTCGATATCACAAATTTGATTTTCAACACATTTATGCCATGCAAAGAATACTGCAGCGTCTGCAACGCTTTGATTTTATACGTAATGGGACATGGGCACGGGGATATGCGTAAATCAGATACATGTATACCCATAGATTATATTTGGCCGTGGCACAAATTGTAGAATCATACTTATATTATTTCGTAGGCAAACCTAGTCGGCTCCTACAGGAACTTTCTGATCTGGGTCTGCTCTGTTTTTTATGTGCATAACAATGCATATTTACGGAGTTAAAGTTACCGAGTCCACACAACTAGGTAACAAGCAGATGTCTACTTCGATACAGAACCAATTACCAATAGCTCCAACGAGAGCTTTCGCCATAAGAATCCTCCTGCATTAGCTACTTATCGCCATAGACGTCTTTTGAGTTATCGTTTTACATAACCTTTACTGTATTTTAATCATTAACTTCATGAATATTCATATAAGAAATAATTAATGAATATAAGCTTCAAAATGGCATATCAACACATGAATGTCATGGTAGAAACTGTTGAATCTATAAGCTTCCATAAACAAACAGAGCAGAACTGGACCAAGGGGCTCTCCTTTGATCTGGGTCTACTCTGTTTGCAAAGTCGTGAAAAGACAGATGCGGATCCAGGATTTCAGATTAGGGGGGGGCGTAGAAATTTTTTGGAGGGGTGGGGCGTAGATTTTTATGTTTGGTGACATAAATAAATAGTGTGTTTGTAATACATGTTGAAAAAGAGCTTAATTGGATGAGGGAAATAAAACACTCCTACTGAATCATTGTTTTATTGATTTTAGTAGATACAGTAAAATCTCTCTATAACGACCACTAAATTACATCAATTAGTTTGTGTTAAAGACAGGTGGCTGCTTAAAGCAAGGTGAAACAGAACGCTCCAGAACACTCCTGCTTTAAGCAGCCACCTGCTCTAAATACCAACTAATTAACACAATTTAGTGGTCATTATAGAGAGGTTTTACTGTATATAGATCTAAAATATTACTAAAAGAACTTGTTTTGGAAATTTTAGGGAGCGTACGCCGGCTCCGCCCCCTCTAAATCCGCGCCTGAAAGATACCCGATAAATCGCCATTGACAGTGATTTTAAACTCCACAACTTTTAACGGTATCACAAACAGCTTTGATTATGATCAGTCGCCTCAGTTATCAGCATCTGATCAGGATCCAGGCTGTTTGGCACTCAAAAGTACACTGTTTAACGCTCAAAATAAATATTATGTGACAAACATAGTGCATTGGGAAATATGAAACTTACTAGAAGTACTTACATACGCGCTCTTGTTTAACCGGAAATTATTTAGCATAGTCCACATATGCAGATAGAATGTTTTAAAAAGACGACTCAGCCTCTATGAAATAAATCTACCGAAAAGCACAAGGGTCTGGACCGCTTCGTTGGGGTCTTTATGTACTATATAATAATTATTATATAGTACATATAGACCCCCATGAAGCGGTCCAGACCCCTGTGCCGAAAAGGAGCATTTACAACGGAAAAGGATTTTTTTTTAGATTTGTGAAGTTTTTAATCCATTCTCCCATGGGCTATTTTAGCTCCATCCTCTTTGAATAAATCTATCGAAAAGTAGAGAAAAGGAGAGATTAGAGAAAAGGAAAATTTCAGAATTGTGTAGATTTGAAACCATTGTGGTAAATATAGCATCCTATGGAGCAAATGCTCTATTTATCACAATGGTTTCATAAAGTGACTATAACAGAGGCGTAGAAAAGCGTATTTATGGAGGAAAGGGTTAACCTTTGTGATAAATACAGCCTTTGCTCCTATGGAGCAAATGATCTATTTATCACAGTGGATTCAAAAAGAGACTTTTACAGATGCGTCAAAAGACATCAAGATGAGGGATTAAATCCCGCTAATTACGTAAGATAATCGCGACCTCCGTCCACTTTAATTAGTCTTATTCTGTTCATGAAATGTGAACGCAATATCATGTTTTCTCGCATAACCATGACAGATGGGAACTTATTTTTCCTATGTGGAACAAACAGTCAATCGGATATAGTTTATATGTTGAGTATGAAGAAACTGCGCGTTAAATAGACGCACACGGCTTTGTATGAAAATGGCAAACGTTTTGAATGAATTTGCCTCTATCAGCAAGTCGGTTAATTAAAATTTTGTTTACGAAGAAAGTTTCTATAATTGAGTCTAAACGGATCAGGTTCTTTTTGTATTTCACATCCGGTTTCCAAGGACGTACGTTTCTATTTAATTGAAACCCAGACCGCTGATTGGATAATAAACTGCTGCAGCGCCCGTCTTGGTCTGGCACACTGGTACGGTTGTTTACGTTCTCACGCAGACTAACCCTTTTAATGCGGAAACAAGTGCACTTACATTTGAAAACATTGTAGACTCAGATCAGAGGTCTATAGAAGCTATCTGATCAGAGTCTGCACTTATTGTCATTCAACAACAGTTAGCAATTGTTATACTGAATAGACTATGTAGTTTAAGCAATTTTGTTAATGACTCAGCATTCAAAATGGTTACTTTACATCCGGGATCTCAAAAATTACCACTTGACGTTTTTCTATATCTTTTGCACGTGCTGAAATTTGTCGTTATCTTGCACGATTTTAATCACGGTAAAATGCGACAAGAAACTTGCTTCTCGTTAGGATCCGAACTGTATGACATTATGAATTATCTTGTATTCAAAGAAAAGTGGAAGAAAGATAAATGGCTGCAATAAATCAATTCACTAATGATAATTGCTCTGATTGTTAAAGGTTCGAATGAAAAGTGGCACTTAACATTATGTTCCAATGTTGACAGTCCAGGCACAGTCGTTTGCTGACAGGAGAGCAGCGATGGCGGATTTTCTCACGATTTGCTTGTTTGTGGTAGTTGCTTGTGTCGGAGCACAGCGCACGTACAAGGTGTGTATGACTATACTCTCTATATGTGTGTCTGTGTGTCTCTCTGTCTTTCTCTGTCACTCTCTCTCTCTCTGTCAGTTTGTCTCTGTCAGTCTGTCTGTCTGTCTATCAGTCTGTCTGTCTCTGTCTGCAGGCGCGGCTTTAGAGGGGGCGGAGCCGTAGTAGGCCCCCAAAAATTGCCAAAACAATTTCTTTTAGTAATATTTTAGATCTATATACAGTAAAACCTCTCTATAACGGCCACTAAATTGTGTTAGTTGGTATTTAGAGCAGGCGGCTGCTTAAAGCAAGGTGAAAGTAAAACAGAACGCTCCTATATGGGAGCGTTCTGTTTTACTTTCACCTTGCTTTAAGCAACCACCTGCCTTTAACACAGCTCTTTTTCAACATGTATTACAAACGCTCTATTTATTTATGTCATCAAACATAAAAACCTCAACCCCCTTCCAAAAAAACTTATACGTCCCCCTAATCTAAAATCCTGGATCCGCACCTGGTCTGTCTGTCTGTGTCTGTCTCTCTATGTGTGTCTCTGTATGTCTCTGTGTGTCTCTCTGTCTCTGTGTGTGTCTTTCTCTCTCTCTCTCCTCTCTCTCTCTCCCTCTCTCCCTATCTCTATTTCTTCACTTTCTCGCTCGGGTACCTGGATAGCGTAATCGTTAGCGCATTAGCTTCTCACAAATTATGAGGACCCTTGTTCGATCCTACTGGTAGTATATGAACAGGACATGTACAGTGGGTTCTCTGGCTATCACATGTTCCTTTTACATAACTAATTGTCTACTTCACCATCTTAGACAACTTGATTGTGTTATTAGGTGTTTTTTTAATTCGATAAGTCCAATTAAATTATAAATATCACTTATCAGAAATACACATTTTTTTTCCTGATACTGTATGAGGTCGGAACAGATTTCGAGGTGGCAGGGTAGGAGGTTTTACCCAGATGTTCTGTGCACTAAATTACATATATGTAATTTAATTGTTCTGTACGAGGTCGGAACAGATTTCGAGGTGGCAGGGTCGGGGTTTTTACCCAGATGTTCTGTGCACTAAATTACATGTATGTAATTTAATTGTTCTGTACACAACAATCAAACTTAATATTCCTCCATCTGTAGTTAGCTGGGCATCGTGATATCAGGTGCAGATCCAGGATTTCAGATGGGGGGGGGCATAGATTTTTAAAAGTTGGATGACATCACTAATATCTTTGTGATGCATGTTGAGATAGAGTGCAGTTGAGTGAGGGGAATATAAAACTATTATTAAATCATTGTTTTATTGATTTTTATTAGATCTAGAGTTTGTTTATGTAGTTTTAGGGGGTGGGTTGTATACGCCAGCTTCGCCCCTCTTAATAAGCGCCTGATATGACTAAACAAATGTTTTAAACCCGGCCAATACAAACAAACAAGGCCACTGTGACTAGCAGAACTACAGATAAAGGAGCATACTGAAATCATCATTTTTACACCAAACCCTTCACTTAAACCACTCTTTAGAATGACTTCTTTGAGGCAATTCTAAAGAGTGGCCAACGTATTCAATTTGGTGCAGAAATAAAGGAGCTGTTCTTGATAATGTTGAACTATAGTAAAACCTCTCTATAACGACCACTAAATTAAATCAAGTATTTTGTGTTAAAGGCAGGTGGATGCTTAAAGCAAGGTGAACGTAAAACAGAAGGCTCTCGCAGGAGCGTTCTGTTTAACTTTCACCATGCTTTAAGCAACCACCTGCCAAAAATACTAACTAATTAACACAATTTAGTGGTCGTTATAGAGAGGTTTTACTGTACATGTATATGCATGTTATCTGGACCTCTGGTCACTAGAATCCAATAATCCTTTCCTCCATATGCTATTTTTAGACCCAACCTCTTTGAATGAATCTACCCGAAAGGAGCATTTATTAAAGAAAAGTAAAAGTTTAGAATTTTGTAGTTTGAAACCATTGTAATAAATACATGTAGAGCATTTGTAGTTTGAAACAATTGCTCTATTTATCACAATGGTTTCAAGAAGTGGTTATTACAGAGACGTAGAAAGGCGTATTTATGGAGGAAATGGATAATTAGCAATTATAGTACATCCCTCTGAGTTTAGTATACATATCAGTATTGGAGACAGATGGCTACTTAGTCCTCTAGGAGTGGTGTGCGGTGGTCTAGTGGTAACGCGATTGACTATGAACCCAGAGGTATGGGGTCTTAAGTCCCGGTGCCTCCCGGAAATTTCAGAGACGCTTTTCAGTGTCTCCCACCCGCACCTCCACTCCACCCAGGGGTTAAAATGGATACCTGTGAGGGTCACTGCTGCATGATTGCGCCATATGTTAACAGTGGTCAATATTGTAGGCGAATGACTTGATGACCAGGGGAGTAAATGTACAGTCGGCTGAGCGGTCCTTTGGACTGAAAGTAGACTATACTAGGTACTTCTTCTTTAATTTCATCCTGCATTATGCAGCTACCTGCCTAAAAGTATAACTACTAAAATTCCGGTTTAGAGGGGTTTTACTGTATATTCTTTTTAATTTTTATCCCTTTCAACTGTAACTGTATTCATCTTTTAACACGCTAACCATTCATTCTCGGCGTGCAGTTTTTCATGTCAATAATACTGAAAAGATAAATTGTCATTACCATAAAGAAAGAAAGAAAGATAGTGATAGATAGATAGATCATTTGCACACGACCATTTGAGTATTTTAAAGGCATGGCTTTAACAAATAATATAACCTTTTTCTTTGTATATAAGGGAAATCCAGTAATACACATTTATAGTGCAGAATTTATAATTCAATTATTATTTTGAACAATAGAGCTTTTTAGGAAACAAAATTAATTAATGAAAGTTAAGGTTTTATATGTATATTTATTTATATCTATACGGCAGAACCTGTCTTAACCCTTTCATCCATAAATACGCCTAACTTTTCCACGCCTCTGTAATAATCTCTTTATGAAACCATTGTGATAAATAGAGCATTTGCTCCTATAGGAGCAAATGCTCTTTTTATCACAATGGTTTCAAACTACAAAAGTTCTAAGATTTTCCTTTTCTCTAGATAATGCTCCTTTTCGGTAGATTTATTCAAAGTGGTTGGATCTAAAAATAGCCTATGGAGGAAAGGGTTAAGCAGCCATCAAGAAGAGGTCTAAGTATGAGTCTGTAAGGTAGGTGGTAGATTAATGCAGGTCATAAGTAATGCAGATAGCTCATGCAGGAGCTGTCTGCATTACTTTAGCCCTGTATTTAAGCTATCATGTAGCAACCACCTGTTTTTAAGACTCATGTTCAATAATTGAATGGCCGCTTTGGACAGGCTCTACTCTAGAGTGACTAGAGTCCAATCCATGGGAACAAATTAGTTCATGTTATCGAGTTTATTGGATGACAAACACTGTAGGCCCTGGATCTACACTGTTCAGCACTTCAGTTTTCTGCATTCAAAGCCGTAATGCATAAAAGTTCATGGGCAACATTTTTAGCGGACAACAATTTTGTTCAACATGGGTGTCAGGGGGTGACCATTACTTTAAAAGCAACCATCATGCTAGCTGTAATAGGCAGGCCTTGAAGACGTTAGCTCGACCTGGTACAGGCCGGAAAAACGTACTATAGCTCTGTTATTAACCCTTCGCTTGCTATTCACGTCAATATACCTGCCTGTAAATAGTGAAGACCCAGATGAGACAGCCCCTGCAGTCTCATCAGGGTCTGCACTATTTAAAAGTTGATTGTGCAACCAGTGCACTCCACAGCAGTGATTGCACAGCGAAATACTTGTACACAGTGAAGATATATGTAATTATACAACAGGCTGAGGGCATGGGTAAAGAAGGAGAAATGTATTTTAAAATTTAGCAAGCGAAGGGTTAACCTATAGACTGCTACTGATGAATCGTAGGTCTCTACGTCAATCATTTGCAAAGAGTCGGTATGTAGATGAGACGCCACAGGCGTGGATTTAGAGGGGACCGAGCCGGCGTATACGCCCCCCCCCCCCCCCCCTCAAATATTTTTAGCTCACCTGAGCCGAAGGCTCAGGATGAGCTATTGTGACCGCTATTTGTCCGTCGTCCGGCGTCCGTCCGGCGTCCGTCGTCCGTCCACATTTTCAAACGACATCTCCTCTGAAACTACTGACCCGATTTTAACCAAATTTTGTCAGAAGTATCATTGGCTAGGGGGAACGAAACATTGTTCACATTATGACCCCGGGGCCAAAATTGGCCCCGCGCCAGGGCTTATCAGTTTTTCATAGGAAAATCTTTAAAAATCTTCTTCTCTGAAACTGTAAGGCCTAGACCTTTGATATTTGGCATGTAGCATGATCTAATGGTCCTCTACAAAAATTGTTCAAATTATGACCCCCGGGCCAAAAATGGCCCGCCCAAGGGCTCATTAGTTTTTCATAGGAAAATCTTTAAAAAATCTTCTTCTCTGAAAATGTAAGGCCTAGATCTTTGATAGTTGGCATGTAGCATGATCTTATGGTTCTCTACAAAGATTGTTCAAATTATGACCCCGGGCCAAAAATGGCCCCGCGCAATGGCTTATTAGTTTTTCATAGGAAATCTTTAAAAATCTTCTTCTCTGAAACTGTAAGGACTAGACCGTTGATATTTGGAATGTAGCATGATCTAATGGTCCTCTACAAAGATCGTTCAAATTATGACCCCCGGGCCAAAAATGGCCCCGCGCAATGGCTTATCAGTTTTTCATAGGAAAATCTTTAAAATTCTTCTTCTCTGAAACTGTAAGGCCTAGACCATTGATATTTGGCATGTAGCATGATCTTATGGTCCTCTACAAAGATTGGTCAAATTATGACCCCCGGGCCAAAATGGCCCCGCCCAATGGCTTATCAGTTTTTCATAGGAAACTCTTTAACATTATTCTTCTCTGAAACTGTAAGGCCTAGACCTTTGATAGTTGGTATGTAGCATGATCTAATGGTCCTCTACAAAGATTGTTCAAATTATGACCCCAGGCAAAAAATGGCCCCGCCCCAGGGCTTATCAGTGTTTCATAGGAAAATCTTTAAAAAATCTTCTTCTCTGAAACTGTAAGGCCTAGACCTTTGATATTTGGAATGTAGCTTTAGCTTGTGGTCCTCTGCCAATATTGTTCAACTTACGACCATGACCTCTGGGCGAAACTTGGCCCTGGCTTATCAGTTTTCATGGGAAAAATATATCATTTTTCTCTGAAACCATAAGGCTAATACCTTTAATTAATGGCATACTGCTTTGCCTTGTGGTTCTCTACCAAGGTTGTACAAATGATGGCCCCGTCCCTGGGGTATCTCAGGTGAGCGCTTCAGGGCCTCATGGCCCTCTTGTTTTAGTAATATTTTAGATATATTTACAGTAAAGACCTCTCTATAACGACTACTAAATTGTGTTAATTAGTTGGTATTTAGAGCAGGTGGCTGCTTAAAGCAAGGTGAAAGTAAAACAGAACGCTCCCATAGGAGCGTTCTGTTTTACTTTCACCTTGCTTTAAGCAGCCACCTGCCTTTAACACAAAATGACTGATGTAATTTAGTGGTCATTATAGAGAGGTTCTACTAAAATCAATAAAACAATGATTCAGTAGGAGTGTTTTATTTCCCACCCCCAATTAAGCTCTTTTTCAACATGTATTACAAACAAACTACTTATTTATGTGATCAAACATAAAAAACGCCCCCCCCCCCATCTGAAATCCTGGATCCGCACCTGCACTAAGTAACTCGTCGCATCAGGATCCAATTTTGCTCAATCTTTACAGACATCCAGCTAAGTTGCGTATTTAAACATTTTCAGCAATAGCTCCTTTATTTCTCCACCAAACTCTATACTGTGACCACTCTGTAGAATCGTCTCAAAGAGAATATTAATTTGATTTTTTTATAATGACATAAGAACATGGGAATGTTTGGCCATGGCAGAAACTTTAAGTCATATTCTATATTGTTACGTAAGCAAACAGAGCAGACCCTGATCAGATGGCTAGAGGTAAGAACACAGAACCAGACACACTTTTCTACAGCCTAAGTTGTGCCTAACAAGCTAAAGTTAAAAGCTGACTTTATTGGGTCAAGTAGGAATGAGACAAAGTCCGATGTATTGTTTCTACAAATGGCATACGCTGAAATGCAACCCCCTCTCTTGGCAAGCTCTCAGTTGAACCTCTCTATTCGTGTAGTCAAGCTTGTCGTTTGAAACTGGCATATAGGCTTTAAATCATTTTCTAAATATATTTTCTTCAAAAAAAGTATGTCTGCTAAACTTTTAAAATGTTTAGATTGTATAGTGTGGATAAGCTACAGTGTTTGTTTTTTCACTGAAATATACGGAGAAATTGGGCCCCATTCTATCCCCCCCCCCCCCCCCCATCTTGAAAAAAAATCCCCTCTTGCTGGAAGATAGTTACTAAGAATTAGCTAATATCAATTCAGGAATAAATAAATGGTTGTATTTGTGCTACTTACAGCTAAATCGGCCATATAAACATGATAAGCTAAGATTTTAACATAATATAAATAGATTGTACGTACACCATTTAATGAAAACTCCAATTTTGGCTCGTCAGCGCTACAATTTTCCCTCGGCTAATGGCCCGGACCCCTTTCCCCTAGAACTTGGAAAAAACCCTGAGCCACATCTTTATATACTTATAAATGATATATAAGCACTTCAAAGATTGAGCTGAAAGTGTTTGAAGTGTGTGCTTAATGGATGGAGGGGCGACAGTCATACACAGTGACATGATGTACTTATATTCTATAGTTATATATATTTTCATGGTCGCCTTTTGAATGTGGGAATTCGCACTTGTGTACAGTAACACCCCACTAAACTGGAAGATAAAATTAGCATAAATAGGGGTCTTGGAGACAGGTGGCAGCTTAATGCAGGTTGAAGTAATGCAGAAAGCTCCTCTAGGAGCTTTCTGCCTGACTTTCACCCTGCATTAAGCAGCCACCTGCCTAAGAGTATCTATATTCTTCTTTATTATTATTTAGATATATACTAGAGAAACCCTCTGATCAGGGTCTGTGCTGTTTGTCATTCAAAAATCCTCTCGCAAATTAAACTCTTTCATACTAAATGGACTCCAATTCTATATGTATGCCTTTTAACACCATTGCAAATGGAGTAGATCCAGATCAGAGTCTGCTCTGTTTGCTTATAATGAACAAAACTAGATCTAGATGGTTCTTCAGTTTCTACCCAGGCTAGACATGTTAAAATTACATAATTAATATTCACGATGCCATTATTTTTTGCATGCATATTCCTTCATATAAATGCCTTTTCACTCTTTTGCAAACAGGGTTGACCCAGATCACACTGTTCCTATAGGACCAATCTGATCAGGGTCTGCCCTGTTTGCTTATGACATGATATAGAGCTGACACTACAGTTTTTTTACAGCTAATATTTCCCTTGAAAATTTTATGTAATTTAATTTCACCGAATAAATATTCATGATGTCAATATTTAATATCTTACATGAATATTTAACAGCTAAAGTGTTATCAATGATTGACCATTGCCCTTGAAAAAGGGTTAACTCTTTTCTTCATATAAACACATTTTCACGCACTTACAAACAGGGTAGACCTAGATCAGATGGCTCCTATAGGAGTCGCCTGATCATGGTCTACTCTATATGCTTTTGTCATTATATAGATCTGGTTCTACATTTTTTGTCCTTGAAAAGTTAACATTGTAAAACTTCAGCTAATAAATATTCATGATGTCGATAATTTTCTTACATGAATTTGTACATGTAACAGGGAAAGGGTTAAGTGCTTTTGAGTGCCAGGTCCGGATTGTTATTTACGTGTTAGTCATATCCTGTAGGTCAAGGCATGTCTAACTCTAAGCTGTTTGCTCTTACAATTTATTAGCATCTCATCTTGGACTTTAGAATCCACTTTGATGTGTTTTAACCCATTCCCTCCTAGACTCTATTTAGACCCAACCGCTTTGAATAAATCTACCGAAAAGGAGCATTTCCTAGAGAAAAGGACAATTTTAGAATGGTGTAGTTTTGAAACTGTTGTGATAAATATTTATCACAATGGTTTCGAAATGTGACTTTTACAGAGGCGCCAAAATGCGTCACTGGGAGGGAATGTGTTAGAAAATGAATGATCACATTGGATCCTGATAAGATCCAAACGCTTGCATAGGTTATCGCGATTCTGAGACCTGTGTACAAAAGTAAATGTGATGGAATTTTTAACAATTGTATGTAAAACATTCAAAGAGTTAAACCTCCATGTTCTTCTTTTCTGACCAGTTTTTCTTTTGCTTAACCCTTCTCTTGCTGAATTTTAAAATAGATTTCTCCTTCTTTACCCATGCCCTGTTGTATAATTACATATATCTTCACTGTGGACAAGTATTTCGCTGTGAAATCACTGCTGTTGAGTGCACTGGTTGCACTATCAATTTGTAAATAGTGCAGACCCTGATGAGACAGCTCCTGCAGGAGCTGTCTCATCTGGGTCTACACTATTTACAGGTAGGTATATGGATGTGAATAGCAAGCGAAGAGTTAAGTATATAATAAAGTGTACAGGCGTTAGGCTCATGAAATATGTCTAAAATAAGTTAAAATGTCCCTAAATTGACGTTTTGTAACATTTGGGCCGAAAAAAATAAAGCTTGGGGCGTTTTGAGACAAAGCTGAAAACGCCCCAAGCCTAATGCCTGTGATAAAGTGGTGCTAATACATGTATGACTATATGATTTGTTTACATCAAAGGTGTTCGACGCATGCTTGGTCTCACCCACGGAAACCCCCCCCCCACCCCACCCCCACCCCCACACCCGCAAAAAGAAAAGAAAATGTGATCGAAGTATGTAAAACTAGCCTAAAACTATCTATTTGAACCTTAAACCACACTTACATTACTTCGATCACCTTTTTAGGGGGGGGGAGGGGGGGGGGGGGGGAGTGTCCATTGATGAGTCCAAGCATGCGTCGGGCACCTTTGGTTTACATATGAGTCTGCAAATGCAGGTGGTTGCTTAATGCAGGGCAAAAGATAAGCAGAAATTGCCTATGCGTAACTTTCGTCTTGCATTAAGCTAATTTTAGTAACCATAGCACCTGTTTTAAATCTCCAGAATTGTAATTTAGAGCGGTTGTATTAGCAAGATTTTACTGTATGTATCTTTCATTTTAGAAAGCTGTTGGCCAATCTACAATAACTGTACAGTAAAACCTCTCTAAACTGGAATTGTAATAAAGATGAAGTTAGATCTTTTTTTAGGCAGGTGGCTGCATAATGCATAGGGAAAGTCATGCAGAAAGCTCCCAAAGGAGCTTTCTGCATAACTTTCACCCTGCATTAAGCTGCCATCTTTCTTACAGACTTGGATTAATATTTACTAATTTTAACATCGGCTGTTGAGAGACGTTTTACTGTATTCTTACTGTATTCCCTCTTACTTGGGTGACTCTGCGAGTGTGTGTTGGGGGGACTAACTGGATAAAACAAAACAATTACAACACTATATTATATTATAATAGCCATTTAATAAACATTTTTTCTGAATTCACGTGATAGCCCAATGCAGACTGAAAGCAATGCAGATAGCTTTTAGGTTATGTCTGGTGGTATAGTTCGATTTTGACCCGTGAGCTGTGACCTTTAGGACCAGTCTACCCGTAGAGGTAAAACGCGTCACAAACCATGTATTTGTTCCGGAGTTACCTGTGGTAATACAGTCAAGTAATAAACATATACAGTAAAACCTCTTTATAACGGCCACTAATTTGTGTTAATTAGTTGGTATTTTTTTACCTCTACGGGTGGACTGGTCCTAAAGGTCACAGCTCACGGGTCAAAATCGAACTATAGCTATTGAATATTTGTGTAACAAAATTTATAACATCATGGAAATTAGTATCAATTACCTTGGTAAAAATATAATTGCATATGAATACAGGAATTTTTGGCCATGACAGACACTGTAGAATCAGACCTATATTATTCAGTAAGTCAACAGAACCGACCCTGATCAGATGGGCTACTTGTCATTTCCTGATACATATTGTGTTTTTTATAGCGTCAGATCAGATGGCTCCTGTAGGATTAGACCGATCAGTATCTGATCTGTTTACTTATGGAATTAACCCTTTCCTCCATAAATATGCCTTTCTACGCCTCTATAAAAGCCCCTATAGGAGCAAATGCTCTATTTATCACAATGGTTTCAAACTACAAACTACTTAATGCTCCTTTTCGGTAGATTTATTCAAAGAGGTTGGATCTTAAAATACCCTATGAATGAATGGATTAAATAAATGTGATTCTGAAGTTTCTTCCAAGGTCATTCCTGTACCGTTATAAAAAATCAGCTAATAAATATTCAAGATGTCCTTATTTCTTACATGGATATTCATCATGTAAAGGGTTAATAGCAGCTTTCAAATACTGTTTACCCAGTCACCAGGCTTCTCTAGTGACATAATAAAGGGATGCAAATAAACTTGTCGTAGATGGGGCGCTTTATCCGACGAGGGGAGAAAACGTTTCAACTGTTTTCTCTATTATTTTCTCTCTATAAACCCCCTCTAAACTGCAATTTAAGTAGAGAGGAATTTAGATACTTTTAGGCAGGTGGCTGCTTAACCCATTACCTCATAGGCTATTTTAGCTCCACTTTTTCAAAAAGTGGAGCTATTGTAATGACCCTCTTGTCGCCGTCGGCATCGGCGTTGGTTAACATTTTTGTTAAGGTCCTTTTCTCAGAAACTATAAAAGATATTTGGTTCATATTTGGTATGTATGTTTACTATCACAAGGGGAACCCATTTCACAAGGGTGGGTAACCCTAAAATTAATTTTGCCATAGTTATGCCCCTTTTTCGACTTAGAATTTTCATCGTTGGTTAAGTTTTATATTCAGGTCAATGTCTCAGAAACTGTCCAAGATATTTGGTTCATCTTTGGTATATATATTAACTATTACAAGGGGGACCCATTTCACAAGGGCAGGTAACCCTAAAATTTATTTTGCTGCTGTTATCTCCCCTTTCTGACTTAAACTTCCACTACACTATCCAGCACTAAAGAAAGTGGGGCGCGCTGTCTGCGGACAGCTCTTGTTAGATACTTCTTTCAAACAAATCTTCCGAAAAGGAGCATTAACTAGAGAAAAGGAAAATTTTAGAATTTTGTAGTTTGAAGAAAAAATGTTGCGACCAAGTATCAATATAATAGAGGTGACTATGAGTCACTATCTGGGCATATCCAGAATATAAGATGGGATGTACTGGACGACATGGGGGTTCAAATGGCTTGGGAGGTTTTTGCAGAGCAACTTTCCATTATGTTGGAGCAAAATATACCATTAAGCACTAACTCTGTAAGGCATAAGAATCCGTATGTGAACAGTGATACCAGGTCGGCAATAAGAAACAAACGTTCGAAATGGGTGAAATATTTGCACTGTAAGAACCATCTCACTTATAATGAGTATAAAGCAGCTAGAAACAGAGTAAGCTCTCATTTAAGGAAATGTAAATATAAATATGAAAAAAATATTGCAGAGAATATTAAGGGAAATCTAAAACAATTCTGAAAATATGTCAGAACAAAAACTAGGACTCCCTCCGGAGTTGATGTAATTGAAATAGATGGGGAAGTATTACAAGACGACGGGGCAATAGCGGAGGCCTTCAATGAGCATTTTGTATCAATATTCACAGATGAGAACCCTATAGTTCCGAAGTTAGCGGATAAAACGGTAGAGGAACTGTCCGATTTGACACTAACGGAAGAAACAGTTTTAATGGCTATAAAACAGATAAATCCTAACAAAGCTCAAGGACCAGACGGTTTCCATCCTACTTTACGAAAGTAAACATTCAATAGTGAAACCTCTATATAGGATATTTAAAAAATCAATTGAAGAAGGTAAGCTCCCGAAAGAATGGAAAAAGGCAAATGTTAGTACAATATTTAAGGCGGGTAAAAAGATTGTAGGAAATTATAGACCGATAAGTGTTACATCAATCTGCTGCAGGATTTTAGAGAAGATCATAAGGAATGAAATAATGGACTTTTTGGAAAAGCATAATTTACTATCCACATATCAGCATGGCTTTAGGAAACAGAGATCTTGTGTAACTCAGTTATTAGAGTGTATTGAGGATTGGTCAAGTGCAATAGATGAGAATAAAGATATTGATATAATATATCTAGATTTTAAAGCAGCCTTTGATAAAGTGCCGCATAAAAGACTCATGGAAAAAGTGAAAAGCATAGGAATAAAAGGGAATATTTATAAGTGGTTAGAAGACTTCCTCGATAGTAGATTGCAGAGAGTAATTATTGGGGGTATGAAGTCATCGTGGCAAAGAGTTACTAGTGGGGTTCCTCAGGGTAGCGTATTGGGGCCGCTATTATTCCTTATTTACATTAACGATCTACCTGATGCTGTGGACTGCACAATCAGATTGTTTGCAGATGCTACAAAGCTATATTCGATTAATGAGAACAGTAATGATGAGGAACAAATCAGACAAAGTCGGACAAATGGCAAATGATCTTCAATATAAGGAAATGTAAGTCTATGCACATAGGTAAAACATATTCAAGTGAAATTTTTTATGATAACCGATGAAAATAGAGTGGATAGGATTGAAAAAGTAACTTCAGAAAAAAACCTAGGAGTCTTATTTGATAACCAGCTGAAATTCAATGATCACATTTACACAAAAATAAAGAAAGCTAACTGTATTCTAGGTTTAATAGCTAAAACTTTTACGTATGTCTCAAAGGATGTGTTCCTCCACTTGTATAAGGCATTAGTAAGGCCGCATCTCGAGTATGCATTAGTAATATGGACCCCACACTACAAAAAGTATAGTATTGCTATTGAAAATGTTCAGAGAAGAGCCACGAGAATGCTCATAAGTATGAGAGGTTTAAGCTACAGTGAGAGGTTAAAGCAACTCGGCATTCCGACCCTGGAGTACAGGAGGGACAGAGCAGATGTAATTCAGGCATTTAAACTTCTAAAAGGTTTTGACAGAACATATGCCACCCTACTATTAGTAAAAGATGACAGAAGGACAAGGGGTAATGATATGAAACTCTGTAAGCCAAGGGCTAGAACCGAACAGAGAAAGGGTACTTTTAGCCATAGAGTAATAGACCTCTGGAACTCTCTCCCTAACAGTGTTGTTCAGGCACCCACACTAAATGCATTTAAGTCAAAGCTGAATGGGCACTGGGGGTCACTAATAAAGCTAATAAGTTTGATGCCGAGTGCTATTACCCATATAAGTGATGTGTCGACATAGACAAAAGACAGTATATCAGTATAGAACTGCATAGAACTTTGAGTAGTACGTGTATATATATGAAATGAAAGTGAAAATCAACGTTCACTCTCAGTGAACTGTCAGTGTAGTTAGTTTTAACATGGAATAAACTATGTAACAGTATTCATGCAAGTGAAGTGACCCACAAAGGACATTACTGGAACCGGTGTATAAAAATTCAACTGAAGAGAACAAATACAAAAGGGCCGAAGAAGCTGTAGAGCTTATGCAATCACAGTTGCATCTGGCTTCGAATCTACATGAACTACATGAAACCATTGTGATAAATAGAGCATTTGCTCCTATATGAGCAAATGCTGTATTTATCACAATGGTTTCACAAAGTGACTTTTACAGAGTTGTCAAAAGTCATCAATATGAGGGAATGGGTTAATGCAGGGTTAAAGTGGACCTTTCTTCAAGACTTTTACCCTGCATTAAGCTGCCACCTCTGTCTCCAAGACAGATATTTACACTAAATTGAATGTCTGGTTTAGAGAGTTTTGACAGTATATGGGAATTTCACATGATCATCAGTAAAAGGGTTAAAGGCATCAAACATTTCACTTCATTTTTATTCTTTTTCTCCAATTTCAGAGGCCAGAGATCTATTCCTTGAATATTTACTCAGACATCAAGTATAGGTTTGCTACAACGAGGATCACCAGTCGAGTAAAGAATAACGACACAGAACCGAGAGAAGCGACATTTGATGTTACATTACCGAATGAGGCGTTCATCACAAACCTGACGCTGTAAGTTTGTCCTTAACCCATTACCTCATAGGCTGTTTTTAGAACCAACCTCTTTGAATAAATCTACCGGAAGAGAAGAGGAAAATGTTATGTAAAGTATAAAGTAATTAGTTAATTCTTGTTCATTGGATGCAGATAGCCATGAATATTGATGGAATAGAGAATTAACACTTCGCTTGTTGAATTTTAAAATACATTTCTCCTTCTTTACCCTTGCCCTGTTGTATAATTACATATATCTTCACCGTGTACAAGTATTTCGCTGTGCAATCACTGCTGTGGAGTGTACTGGTTGCACAATCAACTTGTAAATAGTGCAGACCCTGATGAGACAGCTCCTGCAGGAGCTGTCTCATCTGGGTCTTCACTATTTACAGGTAGGTATATTGACGTGAATAGCAAGCGAAGGGTTAACATTGTGGCAATGGTTCAATGTTTAATCAACATTGAACAAGGTTGTGTGCTAGGCATTGCTGGTAGATACATTTAACCCTTTACTCCATGAATATTTATGAAAGAAATCATGATGTCATGAATATTAATTAGATTAATTTGTTATAATAGCACATGGACACCTGACATTTTAGCAATTGCAGAAACTGTATAATCATATCTATGTTATACCATAAACAAACAGAGCAGACCCTGATCAGATGGCTCTTTTAGGAAACGCAAATGCGTAGAAAGGCGTATTTATGGAGGAAAGGGTTAATTTGGAAACAGGTGGAATGATCATTGTCAGTATATATATGTACTTATCATTTCAGGGAAATAGAAGGAAAGATAATTGTTGGGGAGATAAAGAGGAAAGCAGAAGCAAAGGCGCAGTATGAAGCAGCTAGGCAGCGTGGTGAAAGCGCTGGCTATATTGGAACCAAGTAAGATCACAATGCACTGGAATAGATCTGACAAAAAAATTATTCTTTCCTTTTTAGCTCACCTGGCACAAAGTACCAGGGTGAGCTATTGTGTTCGCCCTGTGTCCGTTGTACGTCATCGTGCGTCATGAGTCGTGCGTCGCCAACATTTTAGCTCACCTGGCACGAATTGCCAAGGTGAGCTATTGTGATCGCTCTGTGTCCGTTGTCCTCCGTCATTAGTCGTGCGTCCTCAGTTGTCCATCGTCAACTTTTTTCTTAAAATGACATCTCCTCCTAAACTACTACCTGGATTTTTACTAAACTCGGCAGGAATGTTCCTTGGGTCAACCTCTTCCAAAGTTGTTCAAAGAATTTGATTCGATGCAGAACTCTGGTTGCCATGGCAACCAATGTCCAAAAAGATTTTTTTTTTTAAAAATCTTCTTGTCAAAAACTGTAAGGCCTAGGGCTACCTAATTTGGTATGTAGAACCATCTAGTTGACCCCTACATAGGTCGTTCAAATTTTGTCCCTTGGGTCAAAATTGGCCCAACCCTGGGGGTCACAAGTTTTACATTGGATTATATAGTAAAAACTTAAAAAATCTTCTTGTCTGAAATAGAAAATAGAGTTGTGATATTTAGTATGTAGAATCATTTGGTGCACCTTTACTAATATTGTTCAAATTATTCCCCTTGGGTCAAAGACAACCATGCCCTGGGGTCACATATTTTAAAAATCTTCTTGTATCAAACCGAAAGGCTTGGCACTGTGATATTGCTGTGTGTCCCTGCTGTCGAACAAGGCCACGCCCTGGGGTCACAAATTTTACGTAGGATTATGTAGAAAAATCTTTAAAAATCTACTTGTCCAAAACTGAAAGGCATAGAGCTGTGATGTTAGGTATGTAGCATCATCTAGTAAACCTTTACCAAGATTGTTTAAATTAAGCCCTTAGGGTCAAAACTGGCTCTGCTCTGGGGGTCATAAATTTTACTGAAAACTTTAATAATCGTTTTGTCAAAATCTGTAAGGCCTAGAGCTACCAAATTTGGTATGTAGCATCATCTGATGGACCTGCTCTAGGATTGCTTGAAATATGCCCCTGGGGTCGAACTGGCTAAGCCAGGGAGTGGGGGCAAAGGTGTTACATAGTAAAAACTTAAAAAGCCTCTTGTCTGATACCCACAGCCTTAGCTCAGTGATATTTATTTTGTAGTATTATCTAGTAGACCTCCTCAAAGATTATTCAAATTTTGCCCCAGGGTAAAAGTGACCCAGCCCTTTGGTTTGTCAGTTACATAGAGTTATGTAGTGAAAATTTTCAAACATCTTCAAACATCTTCTCTGAAGTTAATATGGTCAGAGCTACAATATTACAAACCAGGTGAGCGATACAGGGCCGTCATGGCCCTCTTGTTTCTTAAAATGACATCACCTCCTAAACTACTGGCTGGAGTTTTACTAAACCTGGCAGGAATGTTCCTTGGGTCAACCTCTTTCAAATTTGTTCAAAGAATTTGATTCCATGCAGAACTCCGGTTGTCATGGCAACCAATATCCAAAAAGAAATAAAAACTTTAAAAATCTTTTTGTCAAAAACTGTAAGGCCTAGGGCTACCAAATTAGATGTGTATAATCATCTAGTGAGCTTCTACTTAGATTGTTCAAATTTTGTCCCTGGGTCAAATTGGTCCAAACCCGGGGGTCACAAATATCACATTGTATAATATAGTGTAAATTTTAAAAATCTTTTTGTCTGAAACCGAAAAGCTTAGAGCTGTGATATTTGATAAGTAGCATCATCTGGTGTACCTTAACTAAGATTGTTCAAATTATTACCCTTTGGTCAAAGGCGGCCACACCCTGGGGTCCACATGTTTTACATAGGATTTAATAGAGTAAAAACTTTTAAAAATCTTCTTGTCTCAAAATGAAAAGCTTAGAGCTGTGGTATTTGGCATGAAGCATTTATTTGGTATGTAGCATGATCTAATGGTCCTGTACAAAAACTATTTAAATTATGACCCTCGGACCAAAAATGGCCCCGCCCTGGAGGTTTATCAGATTTTTTTTTCTTTAAAACAAACTTCTTCTCTGAAACTGTAAGGCATAGACCTTTGATATTTGGTATGTAACATTATCTAATGGTCCTCTACAAAGATTGTCCAAAAATAGCCCCACCCTGGGACTTATCAATTTTTCATAGGAAAATCTTTCAGAGTCTTCTTGTCAAAAAACACATGTCCCAGAGCTTAGATATTTGGTGTATAGATTTACTTAGTATACCTGAATGAAGTTTGTTAATATTATAGTCTGAGTTAAAAATTGGCCCTGCCTTGTGGGTTAGACTTTGAAATAGACTTTTTCACATCAGAAACTACAGTTTAAAGGTTTCCCCTTAAACAGAGGTCAAAGTCATTATCATGCTCCAGCTGCAAGCCGGGCAGTGGGTGTTATTTCCTTGACCCCTAACCTTAGTACAGCAGAAATTGTGTTTAGAGAAACAAGTAACCAACATTCATTTTATATTCAGAAAACTAAGTGGTTGAATTTGTTTTGAAAGTTGTTTTAGCTCTGTAACAGTTACATATGCTTTAGATCAGAATCCAAATTGTGTACTAATTTCAGTCAAGTCATGCTCAGCAGTGATAGGGTTAACACTTGATTTCTGTCATTTGTTAGAAATGCTGCCTGATGAATGGCGAACATTGTCATTATATCACTATAACTCTACAATATGAGTGAAACAGTGAGCCGATGCCCCCCTCCCCTTCCCCTTTTTCATTGGAAAATCTTTAAAAATCTTTTTCTCTGAAACTGTATGGCCTAGACCGTTGCTATTTGTTGGGATGTAGCATCTTTTAATGGTTCTTTTCCAAGACTGTTCAAATTATGAGACCTTGGCAAAAACATATCCCCGTCACAGATTGAATGAATTCATTGTATACATCTGTTATAATCAGGTGAGTGATTAAGGGCCATCATGGCCCTCTTGTTATAAACACCTTTTAATGTATTGGAAATCAGAGAAAACCAAGATCAGATGGCTCCTGCAGGAGCCATCTGATCAGGATCTGCTCTGTTTGCTAATTGAATTTTGATAGATATATGTCTGTAGTTTCTAAAATGACTACAATGCCACCTTCAATATTTATAACTATTTTGTCTATGAATATTCAGTGGGTAATGAAACTTGGAATAAAAATAGAGCAGGGAAAGGGTTAAATCATTTTTTATACATTCCCACCTAGTGACACATTTTTGGCGCCTCTGTAAAAGTCACATTTTGAAACCATTGTGATAAATGGAGTATTTGCTCCATAGGAGCAAATGCTATATTTATCAAAATGGTTTTAAAACTACACATTTCAAAAACTTGCATTTTCTATAGTTAATGCTCCATTTCGGTAGATTTACTCAAGAGGTTGGGTCTAAAAATAGTCTAGGAGGGAATGATGTAAGGAATAAATTTAACTAAAGCCATGATGTGGTCAAAATATAGAATTTAGTGAAGAAATGACAATTTTAGTATTTGAATTTGCACCTTTATCCTTAACTCTGCACTGTATTAACATATGATAATTATATAACTCTTTGCCTGCTAACAAATGAGGCAAGCTAAATTCTATGTCTGCTCCTTTGTTACAAGTGTTTCATATTAATCAAAAGATGAGGAAAATTTTGAACTTACAGTGTCTAGTGTAAAATTGGTATTAAAGTGGGTAAATTTGAGCTTCAAAATAATTAAATGATGGTATTTTTGTCTGAACTCTTAACAAGTTGCAAGATAGTTTTACTGGTATGGCAGGTCTGCAGTATTCCAGATTATGTATGAAAAGTTAGAATCAGAGTTACTGTGTAGACTCTGATCAGACATCTGTGTACAACATGTTTATGACAGCTTTCTGATGAACATTTACTCTTTTGAATATTGGTATGTATATCCAGTGACCACTAAAGCTGTTTATAAAAATACTTCTAATACCTGAACAGAATTCAATGACTGTAAATATGTTACTGGTCATTTACATGCATACTTACATGTACATGTACTAGTTGTGTTACTTTATAAACTTGTTTTCTAAAACATTTCTTGTTGCCAGCCTTTTGAAAGTAATTGAGATGTAATTAATTACATTTGGCAAAATAATTGTAATTTAATTAATTAATTACATTAATAAAACACATACAATTGTAATTGTAATGGTAATTGACATTTTATGAATGTAATTGTAATTTAATTAATTACATTGCCATGTAATTAACGCCAGGTCTGCTTCTCTGTTTGCAAAGGCACAGAAAGGTCTATTTAATGGAGTAAAGGGGTAATGCATACTGGGTTTTGCATGAGATTTAGGCAGCAGTATTTTACCCACATTTTCTTTGGGCTGTACGTAGGCACAGAGAAACAAACAGATTCAACCTAGCCATCACAGCTGCACCAAATAGCAATGTGGCCTTCAATCTCACCTATCAAGAAGTCCTGCAAAGAAAGCATGGCTACTATGAACAGGTATGGGTAATCTTGAAATCCTTATTAAACCAGAAAATAATTAACCCTTTACACCATGAATTTTCATGTTTAAAGTAATGACGTCATTCTTCATTACACAGATTTTTATTATGGCATAAATTGACCATGTTATGCATAAAGAATCATTGGAATGCCTGGTGCAGTAAAACCCTCTAAACCAGAATTTTGTGTAGAGAAAAATTTAGATACTTTTAGGCAGGTGCTGCTTAATGCAGGGTGAAAGTTTTGTACAGAAAGCTCTTAGAGGAACTTTCTGCATGGCTTTTACCCTTCATTAAGCTGTCACCTGTCTCCAAGGTCAATATTTATACTAAATTGAAAATCTGATTTAGAGAGTTTTTACTGTACTACAAGGAAGGAGAGAAGGAAAGAGCAGGAGAGGCCAACAATGAAAAATATGGTTGAAATAAAAAAAAAAGTGACAGGAATTGATTATCCCTTTACTTCATAAATACGCCTCTCTACACCTTTGCAAACGAAGTAGACCCAGATCAGAGGTTTCCAGCTGTAGGAACTGTCTGATCCGGGTCTGCTCTGTTTGCTTATGATAATATAATAAATTTAAGATATGGTTCTGCAGCTTCTGTCATTGTCAAAAAAGTCTCTGTCCATGTGGATACTATAATTAATCTAATTAATATTCATGATGTCATTATTTTTTGCATTAATATTCATGGTGTAAAGTGTTTTTCCATTGTGCATTTTAGTGAGGTTATACTCAGCATATGCACTGGAAGGTATTTACCGTAGATATTTGGACACCCAGTCTTCACCCAGTTTTCATTTGGCATGTGAAGCTGAATTAATCTTTCACTTCGAATTAGACTGACATTAACCCTTAACCCTTTCCGTCATACTGACGACTTTTGACGACTCTGTAAAAGTCACTTTGTGAAACCATTGTGATAAATAGAGCATTGCTCCTAGAGGAGCAAATGCTCTATTTATCACAATGGTTATAAACTACAAAATTCTAAAATTTTCCTTTTCTCTAGTTAATGCTCCTTTTCGGTAGATTTATTGAAAGAGGTTTTATCTAAAAAATAGTCTATGAGGTAATGGGTTAATTGTGTAGACTGTGATCAAACTGATCCCCCAGGGGCGGTATATCGGGGCCCGTGTTTTTGTCTAAGTTTGTCTGATCGAGTACTTAAAGTAAGTAGGGTATGTCCAGAGGTTCAGACAAGATGCGTACATTAAAACATTTTCAAGAATAACTCCTTTATATCTACACCAAACCCTATGTTCTCTTCGAAACTATTCTAAAGAGTGGTCACAACATAGGGTTTGGTGGAGAAATGACAATCTTATTATCTGGGTACACACATTAAATATTTATCTGTTGCTCTGTATTTCTCTCTAACTGACATGATCTTTCAGGTGATATACATAGACCCAGGCCAAACTGTACCTGAAATGGATGTCACAGTTAGCATATTGGAGTCCAGGAACATAACTAAACTCTCTGTACCACCTCTCAGAAATGACCTTGGCACAGACCTGATAGGTAAGCTCACATAGAAAAAGCAATTTATCAGAAAAGATATCTATAGTAGAACTTTGATATTTCGCACTCGGATAACTCGAATATCGGGATAACTCAAAGCAAAAGTTTGGTCCTTTCAAAATTTACAGAATTGTTTTCAAATATATCACTGCACACATCTAGAAACACATATGACAGCTTAACCCTTTCCGTCATATAAATGTGTTTTCACGCATTTGCAAACAGAGTAGACCCAGATCAGATGGCTCCTAGAGGCGCCGTCTGATCAGGGTCTGCTCCGTTTGCTAAAAGAATTTGATAGACCTGTTTCTTTGCTTTCTAAAATGTCTGCAATGTTCCAAGTTCCACATTTCTTTATAACTATTTTGTTAATGAATATTCAGTAGGAATTGAAATTTGGACTAAACTTAGAACAGGGAAAGGGTTAATGGAGGTCAAAAGTAATGCTGAAAGCAATGACAGAAACTGTAGAAACACATCTATATTATTTCATGAACAAACAGAGCAGACCCTGATCAGACAGCTCCTACTGATCTGGGTCTACTCTGTTAGGAAAGCCATAGAAAATCATATTTATGGATTAAAGGGTTAAGCATTCACTAAATTATTAAGTACAGGATTTTTTAAAAAGCTGGAGGAGGAGGGGGGTGTTGCTTAATACAGGACAAAGGTAATGCAAAAAGCTCATTTGGGATCTTTCTACTTTACTTTTCCTGCATTATCCCTGTCCTCCATAAATATGCCTTTCTTCACCTTTGGAAACAGAGTAGACCCAGGTTAGATGGCTTCTGTAGGATCCATTTGATCAGGGTCTGCTCTGTTTGCTTATGATTAGATTTAGCTATGATTCTACAGTTTCTGCCATGGTCAAAAATCCCCTGTGTCATTGTACTATTACAGTTATGAATATAATTGATATTCATGATGTCATTATTTCTTACATGAATATTCATGGAGTAAAGGGTTAAGGTAGACAGAACTGGACTTCTTTTTAGGGTCATTTAGTCCTTCATAATGGAGATGCCTTTAGCCCATTCCCTCATATTGACGCCTCTGCAAAAGTCACCTGTTGAAACCATTGTGATAAATAGAGCATTTGCTCCTATAGGAGCAAATGCTCTTTTTATCACAATGGTTTAAAAATTCTACAAAATTCTAAATAATTTCCTTTTTTCTAGTTAAGTCTCCTTTTGGGTAGATTTATTCAAAGATATTTATCTAAAAATAGCCTATGAGATAATAGATTATACACCTTTGCAAAAAGAAGAGTACCACCTGATCAGGGTGTGTACTCTTTTCTTATGAAATAATATAGATATAATTTTACAGTTTCTGCCATGACCGAAACAATTCTTGTATTCATATACCATTTTAAAATATCAGCTAATGGATATTTATGGTGTCATTATTTCTTTAACCCTTTCCTCCATAAATATGCCTTTCTACGCCTATGTAATAGCCACTTCTTGAATCCATTGTAATAAATAGATACTTATAGGGAGGTGGCTGCTTAATGCAGGGTGAAAGTAATGCAGAAAGCTCCTCTAGGAGACTTTTACCCTGCATTAAGCTGCTACCTGTCTCCAAGACTGATATTTGTACTTTAAATTTAAAATCCAGTTTAGAGAGGTTTTACTGTATGTTTGAGGCATACCCTTATCCCACTATCTGCAACCTGACTTCCATTTGCAAACAGCCTGGATCCGGGTCCGGATCTGGAGGAAACTCCACGTATCCAGCCTCTCTTCAGGATCCAAGCTGTTTGACACACGGTCAATAGTTTCTAAAAAGCTTGATGGAATTGGAGGCAGTCAATATTTCAACTAAACCCAAATTATAAAGCTTTTTAGTTGAATCTAAGTTTATTCTCAAGCTTTTGATTGGTCAGATTTGAGCCTTTGGCTCAAATCTGACCAATCAAAAACTTGAGAACAAACTCAGACTCAACTGAAACGTTGGAACCTGAGGATAAGGATTAATAACAACCAAACATACTGCTGTCTTTTAGATTTGGACACCATAACAGTGATACAGCGCCCAACCCCTAAATCAGCATATGTGAAGTTTGTTCCAAGTGTTACACAACAACTTGCTCAAACAGAGAGTGGCATGTCAGGGCAGTTTGTGGTCAAGTATGATGTGGACAGAAAAATGGATGCTGGAGATATCTTGGTAATACTTAACCCTTTCCTCCATAAGTGTGCCTTTCTACGCCTCTGTAATAACCACTTCTTGAAACCATTGTGATAAATAGAGCATTTGCTTCTATAGGAGCAAATGCTCTATTAATCACAATGGTTTCAAACTACAAAATTCTAAAAAATTACTTTTCTCTAGTAAATGCTCCTTTTGGGTAGATTCATTCAAAGAGGTTGGGTCTAAAAATAGCCTATGGATGAAAGGGTTAACCTTTTCCCTGTTCTATGTTTATTCCCTTAATTTCAGTACCTACTGAATAATTATTCATGGACAAAATAGTTTAACCATTTACTCCATTTTAAAAAGTAAAGAAACAGATCTATCAACCTTTATATAGGAGCTGCCTGATCTGGGTCTACTCTGTTTGCAAATGTTTAAAAACATGTTTATATGATGGAAAGGTTTAAGTGTAAATATTTCTTTTATTTGAATACCATGTTGAAGTGTCAACTAAAATACACTTTTAGCTCATCCATCATCAGCAGTTTCTTCTAACAACGTCTCTTAACCCATTACCTCATATTGACGACTTTTGACGACTATGTAAAAGTCACCTTGTGAAACCATTGTGATAAATAGAGCATTTGCTCCTAATTAGGAGCAAATGCTCTATTTATCACAGTGGTTTCAAACTATGAAATTCTAAAAAAATCCCTTTCTCTAGTTAATGCTCCTTTCGGTAGGTTTATTCAAAGAGGTTGTATCTAAAAATAGCCTATGAGGGAATGGGTTAAGCCACTGATGGAATTTTATCAAATTTCCAGGAATGATCTACGGGTAACCCTTTATGAGATTTTTTATACATTATTCCATTAATAGTTTAAAGGGGCTAAAAATATATTTAAATGAACAATTTCTTGAAATGACATCTTCTCCTAAACCACTCAAATAATGGTTTTCAAACGAAATTTCTCAGGAATGACCATCAAGAGACTGTCATGAATTTTATTTTGTTTGCATATTTAGGTCACACAAGCTAAAGATAAATTATATTAAACAACTTCTTTTAACCCTTTCCCTATTTTGTATTTATTCCAAATTTCAATACCTACTGAATATTCATGGACAAACTAGTTATAATGAAATATGGAAGGTGGAACATTGTAGCCATTTTAGAAACTAAAGAAACAGATCTATCAATTTCCATCAGGAAACAGACCAGACCAAGATCAGAAGGCTGCTATAGGAGCCGTCTGATCTGCTGGGTCTTCTCTGTTTGCAGGTGCATGGAAATGCGTTTGTATGAAGGAAAGGGTTTACATCATAATTATACTCCTAAACCATGGACTGGATTTTCACCAAATGTCAAATGTGTTTGTTGTGCAAATGTCCGAAGATGAGAAATTATCAAATGAATAATATTGTAGAAAAGCATTTGAGGTGCTCAAATGATTTTTATTTATTTACTACATGTATGTGTATGTAATGTAAGCTCTATGCAGCTGTACCTATGTATTGTCTTCATTGTAATGGGCTGGAGGCCTGAATCATGAATTAAATGAGAAAAATGCTATATTCATGCAAGAAATAATGATGTCATGAATATATATATATTAGCTGAATGTTTATAAGAGTATTATGTATACATGAGTGTCTGGTATTTGTAGAAGCAGAATAGTTAGAACTATTATTGCAGTGAACAGAGCAGACCCTGATCAGATGGCTCCTATAGGAGCTGTCAGATCTGGGATTTCTCTGTTTGCAAATGCCTTAAAAGGCATTTAAATGAATGAAAAGGTTAAAATCACGCAAATTTTCAATGAGAAATAGAGGGTGAGAGGTTGCAACTGTAAAGCGAATGCAACTGAGAAAACCTGGTGTAAAAATCTTTCCCTAAACCCTTTCCCTGTTCTATATCTGTTACAAATTTATGTACCTACTTAATATACTCATGGGCAAAATTCATGAAATATGTAAGCTGGAACATTGTAGCCATTTAAAACAAAAAATAGTTCTATCAATTTCCATTTAATAGGAAACAGAGCAGACCCTGATCAGACTGCTCCTACAGGAGTTGGAGCCATCTGATCTTGGTCCACTCTGTTTATAAATGTGTGAAAATGTGTTAATATGAAGGAAAAGGTTTAACAACATAGCCTATGAAGCTACTGACAGAAAGCTTATTAAGTTTTACAGAAATATTCTTCTAATGGTCCACTTTTAAATGTTCAGCCTGATTTTAGTATTATTTGGTAGAAATGATCCTCTACCAATGCTGATGAAATCAATTTCATTGCCACCAGGGGCAGGGTATATTTTTTTTCTTATATGTCTGAAGTGGAAATTTCGAAAACCTTCTTCTCTGAAACCACTAGGCAGCTTTCAGTATACATGTAATTTTGTGAGAATGATCCTTAGGTGACCCTCTGCCAAAATTATTCAAATCATTTTGATTGGTTGAAAAACATGACCACCAGGGTCTGGCTAATTTCCCTTATATGGCTTTCGTGGAAGTTTCTAAAATCTTTTTCTGAAGTCACTGGGCAGGTTTCAGTATAATTTTACAGGGGGATCTTTAGATGGCCCTCTACCAAAACAGTTCAATTTATAATAACCCTTCGCTTGCTATTCACGTCAATATACCTACCTGTAAATAGTGAAGACCCAGATGAGACAGCTCCTGCAGGAGCTGTCTCATCAGGGTCTGCACTATTTACAAGTTGATTGTGCAACCAGTGCACTCCACAGCAGTGATTGCACAGCGAAATACTTGTACACAGTGCAGATATATGTAATTATACAACAGGGCATGGGTAAAGAAGGAGAAATGTATTTTAAAATTCAGCAAGAGAAGGGATAATTAGATAAAGAAAAATGAAGCCAGACACCAGACTTACTTCCCTATTATGGCAATAATGAAAGTTTAAAAAATCTACAGGGCAGATTTCAGGACTTGTTTACAGATATGCTCTTTGGATGACCCTCGAACAAAACTGTTTAAACAAGTTAAATTCTTTAAAACACAATTGCCAGGAGTGAGACTAATTTTCCATGTGTGGCTGTGGTGGAAATAATTTTGAAAAAAAATCTTCTCCAACCACTGGGCAGATTTTAATATGATTTTGTAAAAATGTTGAATGATGTTACCAAATTGTACAGAAGCAGCATTGTTTGTTTAAAAAAATGGAAAAGAGGGGTAGGCCAGTTTTCCTTTCACAACTGTTGTGAAAATTGCAAAACTCTTCTTGAAAACCTACATCTAGATATCTGTAACATTTTGCAAAAATGGTTTTTATTCAAAACAGAATTTCCACCATTGATGAGGCTTAAATTTCTGTATACAGAAATAGGAGATAGTTTTGTAGGAATATTTCTAGATGACCCTTTGCCAAGAGTGCTATAATTATTTTAATCCATGAAAAACCATGGCTACCAGGTGATAATCTTGTTTCTATATTTTAAACAAATAGACCAATATTCTCATATACACAATAGAACAAACAAAAGCCATGACCTATCATTTCAGCTGAGCATTACACAACTGTCTTAGCCCGCTGTTCTTTTTCAGGTTGTCAATGGCTACTTTGTACATTTCTTTGCACCGGAAGGTATAGAGCCAATTCCAAATGATGCCTTGTTTATTTTGGACACAAGTGGTTCAATGGCAGGCACAAAGATAACACAGGTACTCATCAAGGTCACCAGTTTCTACTGTGTACCCTAAATCTTTGGACATTATAGTCCTTTACTGCATGAATATCCATGTAAGAAATAATGACATCATGAATATTAATTAGATTAATTGTTATAATATCACATGGACTCATGAATGTTTGGCTATGACAGAAACTGTACACTCATATCTGTATTATATCATAAGTAAACAGAGTAGACCCTGATCAGATGGCTCCTACAGGAGCCATCTGATCTGGGTCTACTCTGTTTGCAAAGACATAGAAAGGTGTATTTATGGAATAAAGGGTTAATACTTGGCCAGAAAAACTAAATAGCCTGTGTAGGCCCAGAACAAACTGCTCTTGAAAGAGGAGTTTGATCAGGGATATCATTACACGGATTCATTTAAAGTTAAGAAAATAATGCCCTTGTGATTCATACAAGCCCATGGAGATGGGAGATTGGTCAGTATATTTTAGGTTAACCCTTTCTTCCATAAATACGCCTTTCTACGCCTCTGTAGAGGTCACTTTTTTAAATTATTGTGATAAATAGAGCATTTGCTCCTACTGGAGCAAATGCTCTATTTATCACAATGGTTTCAAACTACAAAATTCTAAAATTTTACTTTTCTCTAGTAAATGCTCTTTTGGGTAGATTTATAAAAAGAGGTTGGGTCTAAAAATAGCCTATGGAGGAAAGGGTTAATTACAGAACATAGAGCAATGGATAAAGATGCATACTCAAATACTGAACTAATCATTTCTCCACCAAACCCTATCTTGTGACACCTTGAGGAGATGATTCTAAAGAATGGTCACACCATAGGGTATGGTGGATAAATAAATGAGTGGACAAAAACATTTCATACAAAATACAAACCAGTAAAACATAGATCTATCTCATATGCACAACAAAAAAATCATTTTCAGAAATTAATTATTTGCACGTTAAGTGATGTTGCGTCTGAATAATTAAAGTAAAAGAGTTATTCTTGAAAATGTTTTAATTTACGAATCTTATTTGGGCCTCTGAGAACATGTATCTTTTTGACACTTAACGTAAGTAACTTTTATCTGCTAATATTTTCATTTGTTTCTATTCAGTTATTCTTAAAAACTGTGTCATGAACAGCTGGGATTTTGTGCCACTAACAGAGGTCAGGATAAGATGCGTAAATTAAAACATTTTTAAGAATACCTCCTTTAATTGTCCACCAAACCCTATGTTGCAACAACTCTGTAGCATTGTCTCAAGCAGACAATTCTAAAGAGTGGTCACAACATAGCTTTGGTGGAGAAATGGTGATTTTATTATTTGAATACGCACATTTATCTGTTGCTCAGCTCTAAGTGTCGTCCAAAGTGTTTGCAAAGGTTTTGCAAAATTTAATTCAAGCATGGAAAGAGTATTCCATAACTCCTTTGAATAATGAATGTTCAAAGTGGAATGGTCACTTATCATGTATTTATTCCTGTAATTGGTGTATGGGGTTCAGGGAACCATCTCTGTCTATAACTCACATTCAAATATAGTTGTACAGTAGAACCTGTCTTAACCAATTCCCCCTAGGCTATTTTTGGACCCAACCTCTTTGAATAAATCTACCAAAAAGGAGCCATTACTAGAGAAAAGGATTTTTTTTAAAACATTTTAGTTCTGAAACCATTGTGATAAATAGAGCATTTGCTCCTTAGGAGCAAATGTTATATTTATCACAATGGTTTCAAAAAGTGACTTTTACAGAGGCGTATTTATGGAGGAATTTGGTTAAGTGGCTGATCATTTATTAAACATAGGAGTCTTATAAAGTAGATGTTTGCTTAATGCAGGGCAAAACTTTTGACCTACATTATCTAGCAATGTTCAGTTACCATATAAGGATGCATGTGAAGCTCTGTAAGCGGAGGTGGAAGGGAGGAGATGGAATTAATTTTTGTCTCTATATTGCACTAGCAATAGCAGCTTCTCTCAACAGTACTGAATCTTGTAATGGAGAGGGAAGCCTACCATGTGGTTATCACAAGTCATGTGATTAAATACAGTGTCTAATTGGCTGTCCAATTCTATATGTCTACGATAATAGATGTCCAAGCAGAATGTACCCATATTCAGTGACAAATATTTGTACGTTCAAATTCATATATATAAGGAAGTAGATTGTTGTTGGATGCAATGTAAAACTCTTTGACATATGAAACCATTGAATTATATGAAATTGAAAAAGAAAGAATGAAAAGTTTTCCATATTTAGTATTAGCAAACTTTCTTTTGGTACATCATGCAGTTTTTAGCTCACCTGAGCAAAGCTCAGGGTGAGCGTTTGGGAGACTTGAATGTCCGGCGTCCGGCGTGCGTTGGCAACAATTTGCTTGTGAACACTCTAGTGGTCACAATTGTAGTCCAATCTTCATGAAACTTGGTCAGAATGAATGTCTTGATAAAATCTCGGACGAGTTTGAAAGTGGGTCAAGTTAGATTAAAAACTAGGTCACTAGGTCAAATAGTAGGAAAATCTTGTGAACACTCTAGAGGTAACATTTATAGCCAAATCTTCATGAAACTTGGTCAGAATGAATGTCTAGATAAAATCTCGGATGAGTTCGAAAGTGGGTCAAGTTAGATTAAAAACTAGGTCACTAGGTCAAATAGTAGGAAAACCTTATGAACCTTCTAGAGGTCACATTTTTAGCCCAATTTTCATGAAACTTGGTCAGAATGATTGTCTTGATAAAATCTCGGAGGAGTTTGAAAAGTGGGTTATGTGGGGTAAAAAACTAGGTCACTAGGTCAAACAGTAAAAAACCCTTGTGAACACTAGTGATCACAATTTTAGTCCAATCTTCATGAAACTTGGTCAGAATGAATGTATGGATAAAATCTCGGACGAGTCTGAAAGTGGGTCGTTCTATGGCTAACTTCCTGCCACAATTTATTAACCCATTCCCTCATATTGATGCCTTCTGATGCCTCTATAAAAGTGACTTTTTGAAACATTTGCTCTATTTATCACAGTGGTTTCAAAACTACACAATCCTGAAAAATTTCTTTTTGATAAAAATTGACGTCATGGATATTGATTAGATTTTGTTTTATTTTTTACCAAAGCAGAAACTGTAGAGTCAGATCTATATTATTCCATAAGCAAATAGAGCAGGCCCGGCTCCTGAAGGAGCAGTCTGATCTGGGTCTATTCTATTTGTAAAGATGTAAGAAGGTGTATTTATGGAGTAAAGAGTTAATGTCCATTTCAAAATAACATGATTACTTTAACAATTTGTTATTTCATTTTGCAAGCTGAAAGAAGCCATGAGATCCATCTTAAAGGTTTTGAATGAAGGAGACAGAATCAACATCCTCACCTTTTCTTCAACCCCCTCCTTTTGGAAGACTGAGATGCAAGATGCATCAGACGAAGACACATTAGAGGAAGCTTTCAACTTTATTGACTCTATTGTAGCCAGGGGTGGTAAGTTTACAGTACATGTATTAGTAGTTACATAGTCACAGATACAGATGTAGTGACCGGGTACGGGATGATACCTGGTTAGTAAATGTTATACCCGGCGAGGCAAAGCCGAGCTGGGTATAACATTTACTAACCACAGGCGTTCGGCTCATGAAATATGTCTAAAATAAGTTAAAATGTCCCTAAATTGACGTTTTGTAACATTTAGGGCCGAAAAAATAATGCTTGGGGCGTTTTGAGACAGACCTGAAATTTCGTATATTCTATATAAGAGAAAGGCAAATAACTCTCGGGCCATCCGATCCACGGGTGCTCCGCTTCAGCTGCAATTATTTTCGATCGGAGGGGAATTTTCCCGCAAAACAAAGATTATATAGAAAGAAAAATGTTTTATTTACACGCTGGTACCAAATACCCCATACTTTGTCTCCGTCTTAGCGAGTACGAGGGGCAAATACCTTCAGAAAACAGTGTTTTTTGTTTACTCGGAAACGATATAGTTGACGAACAGGTGCTCGATTTCACTAAAATCCCTATTCGGAGCATATCTCCTATACCTTACCAGCTACGGATTCCACATTTGGTGTGTTAGTTCATCTTGGGATGGCGGAGTGTTGCGTACCATTTTCAGGTCACTGTGACCTTGACCTTTGACCTCGATTTTACAAAAAAGCTTATACCTTACCAGCTACAAAAACCTTGTCCGGAGTATATCTCCTGTACCTTACCAGCTAAGGATTCCAAATTTGGTGTGTGAGTTCATCTTGGGATGGTGGAGTGTCGCGTACCATTTTCGGGTCACTTTGACCTTGACCTTGACTTTTGACCTCGATTATACAAAAAGCTTGTCCAAAGCATATCTCCTATACCTTACCAGCTACGGATTCCAAATTTGGTGTGTGAGTTCATCTTGGGATGGCTGAGTGTCGCGTACCATTTGTAGGTCACTGACCTTGACCTTGACCTTTGACCTCGATTTTACAAAAAGCTTGTCCGGAGCATAAAAAATTATCTCCTATACCTTACCAGCTACGGATTCCAAATTTGTCTTGGATTCCAAGTTCATCTTGGGACGGCAGAGTGTCGCGTACCATTTTCAGGTCACTGTGACCTTGACCTTGACCTTTGACCTCGATTTTACAAAAAGCTTGTCTGGAGAATATCTCCTATACCTTATCAGCTACAGATTCCAAATTTGACCCCGTGTCTTTTTTTAAAATGTTAGGAATTTACCCAGGATCTGTTTTTAACGTTGACAATCAACCCCAGGGTCCTTTTTAATGTTGAGAATGACCTAGGGTCCTTTTGACCCCCGGCTCTTTTCTTAGCTATCATAATCGTCAAAGGTTGTGTTTTTAATGCTAAGAACTGACTCCTGTGTCATTTTTAACAGCATATAACACCTGCATTACATTGTATTGTTTTTCTGCCAAAATGCATTTCGGTGTCAAACACTTTGGGGGCATTTGTCACCCGTGACGACTCTCTTGTTTGATTATTACCTCATAGGCTATTCTTAGATTCATCCACTGTAAATAAATCTACCGAAAAGGAGCATTTAACCAGAGAAAAGGAAACTTTTAGAATTTTGTAGTTTGAAATCATTGAAACCTTTGAAACCGTTTGAAACCAATGGTTACAATACTACACAATTCTAAAAATTTCCTTCTAAAATTTTCTTTTTCTCTAGTAAATTCTCCTTTTCGGTAATTGTTTTCCAAGAGGTTGGGTCTAAAAATAGCATATGGAGGAATGGGTTAAACCAGTGTAATATTGTATATAGCATTCTTTCCTCAATATTCAAAACTGGACAGGTAATAAATCAGGTGAGTGATGATTAAAGGGCCATATAAGCTTTCATTATTTCAATTTACATGTCTTAAAACTATTTATATTTCCACAGGCACCAATATAAATGCAGCGTTAGTTGATGGGATCCGATTTTTGAGGAGTCTTAGGGAGACTGATCCAGACATTCGCTCACCTGTCATAGTGTTTCTAACAGATGGGCAAGCTACAACTGGAGTTACCCACGATGGCGAAATCTTATCCAATATCATGAATGCCAAGCAGAATGAAAATATTCCAATCTTCTCCTTGGCATTTGGTACTAATGCAGATTATGACATTGTAAAAAAAATTGCTATCCAGAACAATGGATTTGGCCGAAGGATTTATGAGGCATCGGATGCAGCAATGCAGATTACAGGACTTTACAGTGAGATATCGCTTACACTTCTGAAAAACCTCACATTCAATTATCTTGATATACCTGTGTCAAATTTGACACAGCACCATTATGAAACTTACTTTAGTGGCTCTGAAGTGATCATAGCTGGCAAAGTTAATGATGATATAGTGGGCAGTGTCCCTCAGATGAAAATGCGAGTAACAAGCAACAGTGTTGGGGGCTCGAATGTGCTTGTGCTTTCAAGTCAGTTTGAGCCAGGCTTAGCGGAAATGGAAAATCTAACAAAACTAGGCGACTTTGAAAAAATGACTGAAAAAGTTTGGGCCTATCTTACAATCAAGCAGCTCCTAGACAAAAAGGAGTCCACACAAGACCAGACTGAAAAATTAGGGTACAACAAGAAGATCCTAGAGCTGTCTTTGTTGGTAAGAACTGCACCTGTAGAAAGTATATCTACATGATTTTATAACCCTTTGTCTGTTCCAGAGTTACAGATAAAAGGTGCATATCAGAATACTTAACCCTTTGCTTGCTATTCGCGTCAATATACCTACCTGTAAATCAGGGTCTGCACTATTTACAAGTTGATTGTGCAACCAGTGCACTCTGCAGCAGTCATTGCACAGCGAAATACTTGTACACAGTGAAGATATATGTAAATATACAACAGGGCATGGGTAAAGAAGGAGAAACGTGTTTTAAAATTCAGCAAGCGAAGGGTTAAAATTGTCATTTCTCAACCAAACTCTATACTGTGACAACTCTTTAGAATCGTCTCTTCGAGAGTGGTCACAGTATAAGGTTTGGTGGAGAATTAAAGCATCTATTCTTGAATATGTTCAAATTTATGCATCTTATCTGGACCTCTGCTGTTCTGTATTCATTACAAATTTCAATACATACTGAATATTCATGTACAAAATAGTTATAATGCAATGAGTAAGGTGGAACATTGTAGCCATCTTAGAAACTGATGAAACAAATTTATCAAGTTCCATTAGCAAACAGAACAGACACAGTCACACTGATCAGTCAGCTCCTATAGGAGCCATCTGACAGACACAGTCACACTGATCAGTCAGCTCCTATAGGAGCCATCTGACAGACACAGTCACACTGATCAGTCAGCTCCTATAGGAGCCATCTGATTTGAGTCTGCTCTGGTTGCACTAGTTAGGTGTTTGCTGTTTGTTTATGGAATAATATAAAGTAAAACCTGTCTTTAACGGCAACTAAATTACATCAAGTATTTTATGTTAAAGGCAGGTGGCTGTTTAAAGCAAGGTGAAAGTAAAACAGAACGCTCCTACGCTCCCATTTAAATGACTTCACTTTCTAAAGTTTTGAATAAACATCCACCATATTTCACAAGAATTATCTTCAGATGACTCTATCCTCTAGGAGCTGTATGATCTTGGTCTACTCTGTTTGCAAATGCATGAAAATACATGATTTGAGGGAAAGGGTTAACCAACATCTCCTTAACCATTTACCCAATAGCCTGTTTCTAGTTTTGAAGACATATGACCACTTAAAGCAGGTTGAAAGTAAAGCAGAATGCGCCTTAAGGCGCATTCTGCTTTACTTCCAGCCTGCTTTAAGCTACCACCTACTAGGATATAGAAAATATTTATTATGCAATATGTTCATGACTGTATGAATTTGAACCATTTTCTTCAGCGGAGGAATAAATCAAACACGCTAAAAGCCGCTTCTATCAGGTAAAGGGTTAATAGCTGGATTTTCGTCTGTTGGTGACTCTGTAACATATTTTCATAAGCATTCGTTCTAGTCTGCTGCATAAGTAGGTCACAGGAGCTACTAGTAACTAGAAAATTGTGTCTGTAAGACACAGCGATGCCCCTGTGTAGGTGCTTGCCAAGCTGCATATAAAATTCCTAAGTCATTTGACCTTGACCTTTGGCTTGCGGGCAGCATGGGCTGGGTGTGCAATGAAAGTATGGATGGTGTTTAATGCGTATATGCAATTCCATACCAATAGCTATAGCGGTTAGTGAGATATAAGACAATGAAAACACTTTGACAACCAACTGCATGTAAAAATCCTAATATATTTGACCTTGACCTTGGGCTTGAAGGCAGCATTGGCCAGATTCATAATGAAAGTATGGATGGTGTTTAATGTGTATATGCAATTCCGCCAATAGCTATAGCGGTTAGTGAGATATAAGAAGATGAAAAATAACTGTGTGACAATTAACCAACTGCACGTAAAATTCCTATATCGTTTGACTTTGACATTTGGATTTCGGGCAGCATGGGTTGAGTGTGCAATGAAAGTATAGATGGTATTTAATATGCATATGCAATTCCATGCGAATAGCTGTCGTGGTTAGGGAGATATAAGACGATGAAAAAACTGTGACAACCAACTATACATAAAATTTCCAAGTCATTTGACCTTGACCTTGGGCTTGCGGATAGCATGGGCTCTATAAGACAATGAAAATATGTGACAACCAACTGCATGTAAATGTGACAACCAACTGCACATACAATTTCGAAGTCATTTGACCTTGGGCTTTCAGGCAGCATGGGTGGGGTGCCAAATGATAGCACAGATGGTAATTGATGTGTATGTGAATTTTCATGTGTATAAGTGTAAAAATTATTGACATATAACACTTTATAGCAAAGCGTGACACACGGTCGGACGGACAGTAGGACAGACAGACAGACGGACGGACAGGTGCAAAACATAATGCCCCCTGACTGTCGTCACGGGGGCATAAACATAGATTTTAACTGACACTTCTAATCCTTAATCACTGAATGGATTTCCACCAAATTTCAGATGAATAATTTTCAGGTTTCCCTCTATCAAATGATACAAATGCTTCTGGTCTGTTGCATACAGTTATTTTACACATGGTACAGTTGATCACAATAGACCAGTTGGTCAGTGTGTTACCCTTTACTTCATGCATGAATATTTATATGAGAAATAATGACATCATGAATATCTATTAGATTATTTTTTTATAATGAAACATGGACACAGAAGTTTTTGGCCTGGGTAGACACTGTAGAATTAGATCTATATAGTTCTATAAGCAAACAGAGCAGTCTCCCTGATCAGACGGCTCCTAATGGAGCCATCTGATCTGGTTCTGCTCTGTTTGCGAAGGCATAGAAAGGTGTGTATATGGAGTAATGGGTTAACAAAGTGAGTGATACAGGTTCATCATAACTCTCTTATTAAACATTCGCTTGCTGAATTTTAAAATACATTTCTCCTTCTTTACCCATGTCCTGTTGTATATTTACGTATATTTTCACTGTGTACAAGTATTTTGTTGTGCAATCACTGCTGTGGAGTGCACTGGTTGCACAATCAACTTGTAAATAGTGCAGACCCTGATGAGACAGCTCCTACAGGAGCTGTCTCATCTGGGTCTCCTTACAGGTATGTACATTTGTATATATATTGATGTGAATAGCAAGTGAAGGGTTAAGAATAGCTATTTTGTTTCTCGACCAAACATTCCTATGTTGTGAACACTCTTTGGAAATGTCTCGAAGAAATGATGGGGTCGCATCATGGGGTTTGGTGGCAAAATGCCGATGTTAGTATACGTGCATGGATACACACCTTTATCTGTAGATCTGTTGGACTCAGTTTTTTCATTACTTTTTTCAGTATGACTTTGTCACACCATTAACTTCCATGGTTGTCACGCAGGATGATGAAGATGGTAGGGAAGATGATAAACAAGTGTCGGTGTTTTCTGATGCTACAAAAGCTGTGGGTAGAGGGACAGGTTTACGAACTGTGGCTGGTACAATGCCAATGCAGCAGTATGCTAAGACAGGTTTGTTGACAGGCAGAATGGTCACAGTCTGTTTATTGCACTTTCATTGAAGTAATTAATTGTTTCATGCTTTTCTTTGTCCGATATTCTAATTATTTCTCACATTACCTTGAAATATGTCACACATATGACCATGGCTGATATTTCAAAGTCATTGTCATGTGACAGGTTTGAAAAGTAGCATAATAGAAGTTGCGTTTCTGGTTGGTACCTTTCTAAGGCGGACGTGGTCGTGTGGCTAACGCGCTCGACTGCAATACCAGGGGTCACATGTTCGATCCCCCGCCGGACCAAGTCCTTCAGATGAGACTATAAACCTAAGTCCGATGTATCAGTGCTTTACACTGGGCATCTAAAAGAACCAGAAAAACTCAGTCGCGCCCAGGTTTCTTTGTATCCTATCTCCTCTCTCTGGGGCATCCAATTAGCCCATAGTGAGCAGAAACGGACGTTAATTACACAAACAAACAAACCTTTCGAATGCCTTTTCCAGTTTTCAGGTAACAATTATCTACAACATTTTCAAAATTGTTAATTTTCATTCTCATTCTTAGCAGAAGTTGAGCCTGATTGACAAACAGTTTAGATCACAGATCATTTTGTTGACCAAACTGTTTGCATAGGTCATTGTAGAACTGTTCCCTGATATTGACGACTTTTGACAACTCTGTAAAAAGTCACTCTGTGAAACCATCGTGATAAATAGAGTATTTGCTCCTATAGGAGCAAATGCTGTATTTATCACAATGGTTTCAAACTACAAATTTCAAAAATGTTCCTTTTCTCTAGTTAATGCTAGAGTTTTCTATGAAACTTTATGTAAATGTTTTGTACCATAAAGAAATAGGAACCAACAAATACGACTTTCATTGACCTTAGAACACATGAGTTATGGTCATTTTTTTCCCAAAAAATTACCGGTAACCTTTTTTCTATCCAGTGTTATATCTCCGAAACAGTTAGACGTTTTTCTATGAAACTTTGTGTAAATGTTTAGTACCAAAAACAAATGTGGACCTGCAAGTATGATTTACTTTGACCATGGAACACCAGAGGTATGGTCCTTTATTTTAATAAAAACCTAGTGATTTTTTGTCCATCCTGAGTCCTTTCTCAGAAAAGGTTTGGATTATTTCTTTGAAACTTTATGTAAATGAAAAATGCTAAATGAAAGTGTTGCCCTGAAAGTATCACTCACATTGCATTTGGAACAGCAGAGTTATAGCCCTTTGTTTGCCAAACATTTAACCCTTTACCTGATAGAAGCGGCTTTTAGCGTGTTTGATTTATTCCTCCGCTGAAGAAAATAGTTCAAATTCATACAGTCATGAACATATTGCATAATAAATAGTTTCTATATCCTAGTAGGTGGTAGCTTAAAGCAGGCTGAAAGTAAAGCAGAATGCGCCTTAAGGCGCATTCTGCTTTACTTTCAACCTGCTTTAAGTGGTCATATGTCTTCAAAACTAGAAACAGGCTATTGGGTAAAGGGTTAACCTTTTTGTGAGTCAGGAGTCATATCTCAGAAACAGTTTGGATTTTTTCTATGAAACTTTGTGTAAATGTTTGCCATAAAGAAATGCAGCATTGCAAGTACATGTTACACCCATATTGATCTTGGAACACTAGTGTTATGGCATTTTGTTTGCCAAAAAAATAATCTTTTTGTCCATCTAGTCAATAACTCAGATAAATACTGAGAACAGCACTTGTTTGGCAGGGGATACAAATTTAGCAAATCTGTTTTTGATGTGTGATTCTAACTTTAATGAGTTGTGCATTTCATTCCTACATCATTGACACTTTTTTCAGGGTGAGCTTTTGGGATACTTGAATGTCTGGCGTCCATTGTGTGTCGTCAACAGTTTGCTTGTGAACACTCTAGTGGTCACAATTTTAGTGTAATCTTCATGAACCATGGTCAGAATTATTGTCTTGATAAAATCTCGGACGAGTTCGAAAGTGGGTCATGTGGGGTTAAAAACTAGGTCACTAGGTCAAATAGTAGGAAAACCTTGTAAACACTCTATAGGTCACATTTTAAGCCCAATCTTTATGAAACTGGGTTAAAATGATTGTCCTAATAAAATCTCGGACAAGTTTGAAAGTGGGTCATGTGCAGTCAAAAACTAGGTCAAATAGTAGAAATACCTTATAAACACTCTAGAGGTCACATTTATGGCCGAATCTTCATGAAACTTTATCAGAATGATTGTCTTGATAAAATCTCAGACGAGTTTGAAAGTGGGTCACATAGGATTAAACACTAGGTCAGATAGTAGGAAAACCTTGTGAACACTCTAGAGGTCACATTTTTAGCCTAATCATCAAGAAACTAGGTCAAATGGTATGAAAAACTTGCGAAGACTCTAGTGGTCACAATTTAGCTGAATTTTCATGAAACTATCAGAATGATTGTTTTGATAAAATCTGGAAAGAGTTTGAAAGTGGGCCATGTGGGGTCAAAAAATAGGTTACTAGATTAAACAGTAGAAAAAACATTGTGAACAATCTATTGGTCACATTTTTTGTCCAATCTTCATGAAACTATCATGAAACTTGATCAGAATGATTGTCTTGATAAAACCTTAGAGGAGTTTGAAAGTGTGTGAAGTGGGGTAAAAATGTAGGTCACTGGGTCATATCTTAGAAAAATCTTGTTTACAGTTCATTGGCCACATTTTTAGCCCAATCTTCCTCAAACTTGCTCAGAATGTTTGTCTTGGTGATATCAAGGTTGAGGTTGATCATGGGTTGGCTGGGATCAAAAGTAGGTCACTAGGTCAAATCTTAGAAAAATCACTCTAGATAATACACTTTTAGCCCAATCTTCATTGGTCAGAATGATTGTCTTGATAAAATAAATATTCTAAATCTTTGAAAATCTTGTTCTCCAGAACCACTGCTTATGTTCCACTATCAATATTGTTCAAATATTGTCCCTTAGGTCAATATTGGCCCAATACTGGAGCCTTAAAACTATGGTTATCAGGTGAGCGATTAAGGGCCAATCTTGGTGTCATTAAAATCTCCATCAACGTCTTCCCCACGGCTGAAAGGAATGGTTACAAGTAAGAACAAGATCATGTATAAAAGCTCTTGTTTGCTAAGTTAGAAAGTGAAATAGACTTGTAGGAGCCATCTGATCAAGGTCTGTTCCGTTTGCTTATGGACTACGTAGATGTGATTCTACAAATTCTACCATGGTCACAATTTCCTGTTTTTGTATGCCATTATGAGAAATAATTAATGTAATTGATATTCAAAATGGCATTATATCTGTCACAAATCCAACAGTACTTTTAATACTTTGATTTAAATTAATTTGTTGGTATACTGTAAAAGTGTACCTCTGCTGTGTAATGGGTAGACTTGTCTGGTCAGTTATGCCTAGGTCATACATTCACGGATTTGACGCCGGATTAGCTACGGATACAATCCGGCATCATTCGTGGCAATCTGAATTGGTCCCTGGCTTAAATTTTATGTATTTTAGCCGTAGCCATACGTAGTAGTACTTGTATATCCATAACTTTCTGTATTTTAGCCGTAGTCATACGTAGTAGTACTTGTATATCTGTGAGTCTTTGAACATGTTCAAAATTTGACCACGGATCAAACAGCTGTACATAGTGCATCCGTGCTTTCCATATTGGACTATTCGTATTTGCTTATTTGTACTAACTCTTAATAATACTGTAGCAAACTGTTGTACATTCGCAGTGCACACACCCTGACACGTGCAGTTCCATATTAAACTGTATCATTTCTGTATTAAACAGTGTCATTTCCGTATTAATGCCTAGTTCACACATTCGCTGGTCACCTCTCCGGCTCCACTACAGATTTAATCTCACAGATGACCCACGAGATGCCAATTTCTGTAGTCCTATACTACGGGTTTTGACGTACATGTGGTAAAATAATGTAGGAATGGGCCATGAGTGGTACGGAGTTTTACGGTACAATACTGTTTAATATGGGAATGACACGGTTTAATACAGAAATTACACTGTTTAATACGGAACAACACCTGTCAGGGCATGTGCACTGTAATAAGTACCGAGTAATATGGTTTTAGTACGGACTAAAATGGATCCACACGTTCTTATACGCTTTAGTAAGGATGTACTACGGTTGTTTGATCCGTGGTCAGTTTTTGAACACAGATATACAGGTACTAATACGTATGACTAAGGCTAAAATATGGAAAGCTATGGACCATTACAGACTGCCACGAATTATACCCGATCATATCCATAGCTTATCTGGCATCAAATCCGTGAATGTGTGACGGCAAAGCCTGTTGCAACACCATTGTATGCTTCTGTAGCGCACTACGGAAATTGGCATTTCCAGGGTCATCCATGAGATTTAATCCGTAGTGGAACTGGTAAGGTGATCTGTGAATGTGTGACCTAGGCATTAGCTAGGTAGAGCTATTTTAAGCCAAGAGATTACGGAGGGTCTGAGCTTATACTCTGGTGCATTCATTCTGATACTGATAGTCAAGCAGAAAGGTTGGCTTGGCTAGTTGAAAATCTTGGCTCGTTGGAAATGGAGTTCGGCAGGATGCAACAGACACTGTGAGTTTATCCCTTTACAGTCCAGTCCCTGTCCTGTTATGTTGGCATTTCATTTGTCCGCGTGGAATTATGTTATTGCTTTTGATTGTTTGCTTAATTAGTAAAGTCCCCACCCCTTTCGTTTTAGGTGGCTACGAGTCTTAAGTTTTGTTTGGCCATGGCGTCCTGTGTCTACATTGGTTTTCAGAGACTGGTCTTTTAACCCTATCCAGTTTGGCATCACAAATATATAGCCATTACAGATTACAAGGACCCATAGCTTATGAGGAGACTCATGATACTTTGAGGGAGTTTTAGCACAGGAGCCATTTAACCCTTTCCTCCATAGGCTATTTTTTTAGACCCAAACTCTTTGAATGAATCTACCCCAAAGGAGCATGTACTGGAGAAAAGTAAAAGTTTAGAATTTTGTGGTTTGAAACCATTGTGATAAATAGAGCATTTGCTCCTATAGGAGCGGATGCTCTATTTATCACAATGGTTTCAAGAAGTAGTTATTACAGAGGCGTAGAAAGGTGTATTAATGGAGGAAAGGGTTAAGTGATATTAAGACCCATGTATAAAGACTATGTGCCAAAGACATATTCAATGCTCTTCTTGGTACAATTTACAGCTGTAGTATTTGCAATGTTACATGTGTAACCAGTTGTAACATGTGACCACATGGCAGTATTTTCCAGAAACAAACATTTAGTTCCATTAGTACAGTGCCAATATATCTTATAGTATAGTGCCAATATATATTAATACATGGAGGTTTATAGAAGTAGAATGTTGTTTCTATACAGGTTGGCTGCATTGGCAAGAAACTAGATAGACAATATAGAGCGACTTCACTTGGGTCTATAGTTTCAACCATAGTTGGCGCTAAATGCTAATCAAAGCACCGCAGGCACTGTAGGCCTGGGCATAAGAAGGGTTGATCGTGTGTTCAAGAAGTTTTGGGGTTTGATTTTCCATGTAAACAATACAAAGTCCAATAACTCTGCAGAATATCATTGAACCGGAACAGGAATAATATATACACAACTAGGCATGGCGCTGATCAATCCTATGAAGTTTCAGGAAAACTCCTACCAAAGATTTTGGAGAAACCGCAGAGACAAACTTTTCCATGTAAAAAATTCAAAGTCCCGTAACTCTGTAGAAAATCATCGAGCCGGGACAGGAAAAAGATATGCACAACTAGGCAATGTGCTAATCAATATCTTGAAGTTTCATGTAAATATGACCAAACGTTTTCCAGAAACAGCGCGGACAACATTGTTCATGTAAAAAATCAAACTGGAACATGAATAAGATATGCTCAACTAGACATTGTGCTGATTAATCCTATAAAGTTTCGATGAAAATCTGACCAAATGTTTTGGAGAAACCGTGTGGACAAAGTAAAATCAGACTGACAGACGGACAGACGGACGTTCTAACATATGTACTTTTGTTGGGCAGTTCCTTTGGTTTAATTAACTAATTATCTCCTACTGACACCTTTTTGAAAAATTCTAAAATTCTGCTTTTCTATAGTTACTACTCCTTTTCGATAGATTAATTAAAAAATGTTGTCAGGATGCTTGGCGATGCCCTACTTACAAGACACAGCTTCATACCTCAAAATAACCAGCAGTGATCGTTGATGCTTGCTCCAGTCTAAGCATTTGTATACAGTTTTCATTAATCTGAGTAAGTTCAGCAAATTAGCATATTAACAGTTTTTTTTATTCATATTAACTATTTCGATTGACCAACCGCTTCACACATTCGAATATATAGAAAGGACTAATTTTTATAAGGTTTTAAACAAATAAAATGAAGTTTTAAAGTGAAATAACTTTGATACACAACGAATTATTACTAACAGTCAAAAAGGGAGATAATCCTCTTTCCATTAATCTGAGTAATTTCAGCAAATTAGCATATTAACAGTTTTTATTCATATTAATTATTTCGATTGACCAACCGCCTCACACATTTGAAAATATACAAAGTACTAATTTTTATAAGGTATTAAATAAAACAAAATGAAGTTTAGAAGTGAAATAACTTTGATACACAGCGAATTATTACTAACAGTCAAAAAGGGAGATAATCCTGTATATACAGATATACATCAAATCGCTTACCTAGCGATATACTACAGGTTTTCTTGACAGAGGTTGGCTCTAAAAATAGTCTAGGGGGGGGATGAGTTAAATGTACCCAACGGGGCCACAAAAGTACTCAACAATATCTATAGATGGAATGAATAGAATTGAGCGTTATCTATTGCTCTGCATACATTTCCATTCAATTCAACCAAGCTTTTCCGTAAGTAATCGGACATTTCCGTACAATTTCGCATTATATATGTGCACTATGCTGTGCGTAGAAATCTGTAGGTATGAAATAATGCATTTATATGCCAAACTCCCACTCATTGTTTTTTCACTCTTAAAATCGCATTTTTACCAAGTTTTATTAGTAAATGTTAACAAACTTTAAATGTTGAAGCCCAAACAAATTGGAACTTCACCGATCTATTTTCTTAAGTGTATTGGCATTTTGTGCAAGCGGTAAATTGCACTTTTACTCGGTTTTCTTCGGAAATGTTTTGGAAGGGGTTGAAATTATGGCATGACTACTATGGCCTTCGGCTTGGCAAGCCAACCCAGGCCAAAAATAGAAGTTGCAGACATGCGCAAAATGATAGTGGCATGTGAACATGTGTAGCGAAACTATTGTCAAAAAATGTAAACAAACAGAAACAAAACTATTCTTTATCTTTTAACGATGAAAATAACATTTAAAACATTACCATAAATTACAGAATAGTACATGTGACCGATCTTAAATTTTGTCGAGATCAAAATAATGTTGAAATTATGCATAATGCTGGATGATCTCTTAATTCTAATCAAAACTAAAAAATACCAACTTTCAGTTTATCGTTTGCCGCCATCTTGGAACTACAGCGACCATGCCCTGTGGCATTGTTTGACTATAGTTCGGGTGAAAGGTCATATGACGTAACTTTAGTCGGGACTTTCGCCGTTCATATCAAACTGTGGTAACTATTATTTGGACTATAGACCCAAGTGAAGTCACTCATAGACTTCATGTAGAAATTAGACTGTGTCTAATTATGAACTGAGTGGTGACCATTTAGACTGTGTGTCTGGTGACTCATATGGTGTATGTGATCAAAGAACAATAAGTGGTGTATTCAGTGATAATTAGTCTGTGTGACATATATCAGTTAGTCTGTGCGACATATATCAGTTAGTCTGTGTGACATATAATTATTTAATCAGTCTGTGTGACATACATTTAATTGGTCTGTGTGACTTACGTTTACTTTGTCTGTGTGACATACATACTAGTCTTTGTGACTTCAGAATATTTTCTGCATACTATCATTGTGATATGGTGTCCAGATAGATTCCTGTAATTTAAAGTGGGTGACCTGAATAGTGATCAGTATATTTACTAGTAGAATTAAGAATGTATATTAACTCTTTGCACGCTAAGTAATTTTTCGTCTGCAACAATTGTCGTCTGCTTCAATTCTTAAAATAAACCCGCATTATGCGGTGTCTCATCTGGATCCAAACTGTTTGCATAGGTAATCACAGTTTCGCTGCTAGCGTGCAAAGAGTTAAGGGAATATTTTAGATAATATATATTTTTAACAACTCTGTATTATAACTGTAATATATAAATATCGTTTGCCTTAGTTGTTCAGACCAGTCATGTATTTAAAGAAAGAATCTACGAGCACAAATTTTAATACCCAGGAAAATTGTGACAATGTCTTATCTGAATTTTAGTCAAGTAAAGTGTTTAACCCTTTCCCTGTTCTATGTTTATTACAAATTTATATACCTACTGAATATTCATGGACAGATTTGTTATAATGAAACATGAAGGGTGGAACATTGTAGCCATTTTAGCAAGTATAGGAACACATCTATAAAATTCCATTAGCAAACAGAGCAGACCCTGATCAGATGGCTCCTCTAGGAGCCGTCTGATCTGGGTCTACTCTGTTTGCAAATGCGTGAAAACACGTTTATATGCGGGAAAGGGTTAAAGCAGATGGTTGCTTACTGCAGAATAAAAGTGATGCAGAAAGCCATTTTAGGAACATTCTATAATACATGTACTTTTATCTTGCATTTATCTGCAGTCTGCGTGAAACATCAACAATGAGATTTCTTTCACTGACCACTTGAGTGAGGTTTGTTTCTATGACCTTTAAAAATCTCCTTCTCTGAATCTACAGGGTTCTCAGCTTTCATCTTTGGCAAATAGCATCAGCTTTAGGTCCTCTACAAAAGTAGCAGTTATATAAATTATATACCTGGGGTCAAAATTAGCCATACCCCAGGGGTAGTCAGTTTTCAATAGAAACATATATATATAGTAAAAACTTCTCCTCTGAAACTGGAAGGTTCTGACCTTTCATATTTGGCACATAGCATCATGTTCAGGTCCTGTACAAAAGTTATATAAATTATGCCCTTGGTCCAATAGTGGCCAATTATCAATAGAAACATATAGTGAAAACTTTAAAAGTCGATTCCTCTGAAACTGGAAGGTTCTTAGCTTTTATATTTGGCACATAGCATCATGTTCAGGTCCTCTACAAAAGTTATATAAATCATGTCCCTAGGGTAAAAATTGGCTCCGCCCCAAGGGTGCATTGTTTTCAATAGAAACATATAGTGAAAACTTTGAAAATCTTCTCCTCTGAAACTGGAAGGTTCTCAGCTTTCATATTTGGCACATAGCATCATGTTCAGGTCCTCTACAAAATTTATATAAATTATGCCCCTGGGGTCAAAATTGGCCCCTCCCCAGAGGTGGCTAGTTTTCAAAAGAAATATATAGAGAAAACTTTAAAAGTCTTCTCCTCTAAAACTGGAATGTTCTTATCTTTCATATTTGGCATATAGCATCATGTTCAGGTCCCCTACAAAAGTTGTGTAAATCATATCCCTGGGATCAAAATTTGCCCCTCCCCAGGTGTGCCTTGTTTTCAATAGAAACATATAGTGAAAGCTTTGAAATTCTTCTCCACTGGACTGGAAGGTTCTAAGCTTTCATATTTGGCATGTAGCATCATGTTCATGTCCTCTACAGAAGTTATATAAATTATGCCCCTGAGGTAAAAATTTGCCCCATCCCAGAGGTGGCCAGTTTTCAATAGAAGCATATACATGTAGTGAAAACTTTGAAAATCTTCTGCTCTGAAACTGGAAGGTTCTCAGAGTTCATATTTGGCACATAGCATCATGTTCAGGTCTTCTACAAAAGTTATATAAATTATGCCCTTGGGGTCAAAATTGGCTACACCCAGGGGTAGCCAGTTTTCAATAGAAACATATAGTGAAAACTTTGAAAATCTTCTCCCCTGAAACTGGAAGGTTCTCAGCTTTCATATTTGGCACATAGCATCATGTTCAGGTTCTCTACAAAAGTTATATAAATTATATCCTGGGGTAAAAATTGGCCCCGCCCCACGGTCGGCTAGTTTTCTATAGAAATATAGTGAAAACTTTGAAAATCTTCTCCTCTGATTGTCTGGTGAGCGATATCAGGGCCATTATGGCCCTATTATTTCTAAACTGTTGCAGATATTGAAGTGAGATTTAGTATGTAGCTTTATTATAATAAATTACAGATCATGTTTGAATTTGTTGCGCTTCTTTGATTTTCACGGAATTACTGCAGTTGGACTTTTCAGGAAATTTTAGGCATTCCAGATTTTTTATGCCCCCGCCTTTAGGCGACGGGGACATTAAGTTTTATCCTTGTCCTTCAGTACGTCTGTGCATAGGTATGTATGTGTGTATGTCCGACATTTTCGTCAAGGATTTCTTGGCTTGTGTAAGGTGGAATGATTTGATATTTGGTCTGAAGCATTATCATAGTAAGTTGTAATTTGTCTCCCCTGTTCAGGTCTGTGGTCCATCTACTTCCTGTTTGCCAACAATTTGATTGAATTTAAAAAAAATTGTCGAAGATTTCTTTGCTTGTGTAAGCTGCAATGATTGGATATTTGGTCTGAAGCATAATCATAGTGAGTTGAACCGTGTCTCCCCTTTTCAGGTCTGTCGTTTATCTACTTCCTGTTTGCCAGCGGGGGCATCCGTGTCCTATGGACACATTTTTATGCCCCCAAAGCTAGGCTTTGGCGGCATATAGTGATCACCCCATGCGTGGGTGGGTGTGTGAGTGTGTGGGTGGGTGTGTGTACATTTTGTCCGGAGTATATTTCCTTTGTCACATCAGCTGCGGATACCAAATTTGGTGTGTGAGTTGATCTTGGGATGGCGGAGTGTCTTTTTTAAAACGTTAAGAATTTACCCAGGATCTGTTTTTAACTTTGACAATCAATCCCAGGGTCCTTTTTAATGTTGAGAATGACCTAGGGTCCTTTTTAACTAAGTTTTGACCCCCGGCTCTTTTCTTAGCTATCATAATCGTCAAAGGTTCTGTTTTGAATGCTAAGAACTGACTCCTGTGTCATTTTTAACAGCATCAAAACTTCATGTAACACCTGCATTACATTGTATTGTTTTTCCGCCAAAATGCATTTCGGTGTCAAACACTTTGGGCCAAGTTTGGGATCATTTGTCACCCGTGACGACTCTCTTGTCTTTTCTTTTTTTAAACCCTAGCAGATATTGAAGTGATATTAGGTATTTAGCTTTATTATAGTGAGCTACAGATTGAAGTTAGAATTTTGATACGCTGCAATGGTTTTTCATGGAATAACAGGTGTTGGAAATAGAATTTTTCAGAAAATTTTATGTTTTCCTGATTTATTTTTCTAAACCCTAGTTGATATTGAAGTGGTATTTGGTATTAAGCGTAATTATAATGAGTTACAGATCAAGTTTGAATTTTGATATGATACATTGATTTGTCATGGAATTAAAGCAATTGGAATTAAAATTCAGTCGGTAGGGGACTATGACATTGCTTTCAATACTCCCATTACTTGTTTTTTTTTGTGTCACCTGCCGAGAGACAGTGTGTCACTTAGGGATCACTTTTCCGTTGTCTGTCTGTCGGTTTGTCCAATCATCTGTTGGTCTGTTGGTCTGTCCGTCTGTCTATCATGTGATGACTTTTCCAAGCAGGTAACACATGTGTTCCTTCAAACACTCTTGTATAATTTCAGGAGGCACAGTTATGAACTCTTATCAAGGGTTGCCTGCGAGAGGCCAGCAAGCTAACTATCCAATTCCCTTATCGAATTCCTTTCCATCCTATGAGTAAGTAGATCTGTCGATGTACAGTAAATCCTCTCTATAACGGCCACTAAATTATGTTAATAAGTTGGTATTTTGGGCAGTGGTTGCTTAACCCATTACCTCATAGGCTATTTTTAGATACAACCTCATTGAATAAATCTACCGAAAATGAGCATTAACTAGAGAAAAGGAAACTTTTAGAATTTTACAGTTTGAAACCATTGTGATTAATAGAGCATTTGCTCCTCTAGGAGCAAATGCCCTATTTATCACAATGGTTTCACAAGGTGACTTTTACAGAGTCGCTAAAAGTCATCAATATGAGGGAAAGGGTTAAAAGAAGGTGAAAGTAAACAGAACGGTACTATGGGAGCATTCTGTTTTACTTTCACCTTGCTTTACCCTTCACTTCATGGATATTTATGCAAGAAACAATGACATCATGAATATTAATTCGATTATTTATTATGATAGCACATTAACATGGGGCTTCTGAATCATCAAAGAAACTGTAGAATCATATCTACATGTATATTATATTTCACAAGCAATCACTGTAGAATTAGATCTACAGTCCAACCTGCTGTAAGCGGTCAGTCTAGGGAAGTGTCCACTTTGCCTTCTTACAGCAGGTGACTGCCTAAACCAGGTGCATGTTACCAAGCATACTTTTGAATAATTATGACAGACATGTATTATGTGTACAGCAGTAATCTAATCGATATTTATAAAGACATTCTGACCTTAAGTGCTTGTTGTCATTGCAAATCATATTGAATTAATTGTCTTGTTTGTCGCACAGGTGACAATTTCATAAATATTACTGATAAACATCTTCAAATAAATTTAGACATCATACTTTAACAGAAAAAAGTTGATTATTGTTTGTGTAGTAAAATATTATGTAAAGGTGTGTAACTAAATGACCAAAATGGCAGAAAAACTGCACTATAACTACATTCCACGTCTTGTTACGTCGACATCAATTTCCGCTCGATTTTAATCAAATGTATTTCATTACAAGCAGAAATGTCCAGTCTTTGAAATACGCACCATTGATGTCAATCATTGGCTGAAAAATTACTGTACTGAGAAGATAAACTCCAACTCAGCTTTAGTCGACCGAGTCGCTGCTGATACATGTATATATGTACATATGTTAAAGGCCATGACTCGCTCCGGAAAATCTCAAGTGTCATAGAAACAGAAGTAAATTTGTGGTTGACATAGACTGTAAGTTTAATTTTTATGTTAGATTTATTGAAGGAGAGTGGAACATGGACCATATTATGAAATTCGGTGTGACTTTTGATGTCATCAGTTGTGAAAACGTACATGTATGTGTCGGTAGCGTCTCGGTCGACTAAATCTAAGGTTGCGTTTATTGTCTCAGTACAGTAATTTTTCGGCAAATGATCGGCATAAATGTTGTGTATTTGAAAGTCTAGACATTTCTTCGTGTAATGAATCATACATGTATTTGATTAAAATCGAGCCAAAATTGATGCTGTAACAAGCCCCGTTGAATTTACTTGGTGCCTATTTTCTGCCATTTTGGAATATTTAGTTACACAACTTTACACAGTATCATACTATACAGGGGAAAAGAACAAAAAAAATAATCTGTCAAACTATATGTCTAAACTATTTGAAGATGTTTGTCAGTAGTATGTGTCTGACACCTATAGTTTGTCATTCTTCAACTTTTTGTCCCTTATCCATAAGTGTCAGTTTTCTCATTTGAGTAATTCACGTGCCAGTATAAATTGAATTTGCCTTCGGGGCGAGACTTCTAAAAAGCGATGCCATGTTTGACACAACTGGTTTCCTGAATATTCCATTCGCGAACATTTACTTGTAGAGTGGAAGTCAGGAACCTGCTAGTTCACCTGTGATTTACAATCCTGTGGAATTCTGAGTAGAGGGTAATTCCCAATTAATATGGTGTGAACAACCAACACGCTTTATAAACAAACAAAAGAAACTGTGATAAAGGGTCCAAATGGGTCATGACCATTAGTTGTATGCATTCAAAGGTGTATGCTGTTGTCCATTGATAGCCATGAAAATTGTTTACATGCTTTACATTTATAGAACAGCTGGCCATTTTACGCCAGTATGTATATGCCATATGGGATGAAATAGAAATAGATAAAGTGAAAACTTTAAAAATCTTCTCCTCTGAAACGGGAAGGTTCTCAGCTTTCATATTTGGCACATAGCATCATGTTTAGGTCCTCTATAAAAGTCTATAAATTATGGCCCTGGGGTCAAAATTGGCCCCACCCCAGGGATGGTCAGTTTTCAATAGAAACATATAGTGAAAACTTTGAAAATATTCTCCTCTGATTGTCTTGTGAGCGATATCAGGACCATTCTGGCCCTCTTGTTTGTAAATTTACAGGCTTAAGCTTTTAGGCGATATATTTTTAGCTGACCAGAGCACTGTGTGCTCATATTTGGTACATAGAATCATGCTCAGATCCTCTACAAAAGGTGTATAAATTATGGCCCTGGGGTCAAAATTGGCCCTGCCCCAGGGGTGGTCAGTTTTCAATAGAAACATTTAGTGAAAGTTTTGAAAATCTTCTCCTCTGAAACTGGAAGTTTCTCAGCTTTCATATTTGGCACATAGAATCATGCTCAGGTCATCTACAAAAGTTATATAAGTTATGTCCCTGAGGTCAAAATTGGCCCCACCGCTGGATTTCAATAGCAGTAGCTGATTATACAGAACAATTGATCGAAATTGCATAAAAGGGTTTCCAAAGAATGCCTCCTCCAACGGATTACAAACCTAGAAAGAATTGCTGAGCATCAAAGCATCTGTGTAGATTTGGCAATGCCCTACTTATTAGCTCACCGGAGCACAAAGTGCTCAGGGTGAGCTTTTGTGATCGCCTAATGTCCATCATCCGCCGGTGTGCGTTTTAATGTCTACTGCATTTCATGAACAAAATATTTAAAATGAAGTATGGAAGATGTAACATTGTAACCATTTTTTCCAAATTTAACAACCTACAGAATATTCATCGACAAAATAGTTATAATAAAATTTAGTAGTTGGAACATTGTAGCCATTTTAAAACTAAAGGAACAGATCTATCAAATTCCATGAACAAACAGAGCAGACCCTGATCAGATGGCTCCTATAGAGCCAGAATGCCAAATTAAAGATTTTAAATAATTATGAAATAATTTTTAACATGAAATTGTATTACTTGAAAATATTAAGTTAAACTTATGAATATGAAATTTTTATCTATTGATTTATAATAATACTGAAATGCAAAAAATTAGTTTGGAATTAAAATTCCCTGGGTTCAAATGAGGCCTGCCCAAAGGGTGGCTAGTTTTCTATAGACATATAGTGAAAACTGAAAATCTTCTCCTGATTGTCTGGTGAGCGATATCAGGGCCATCATGGTCCTCTTGTATGTCATTGATAGCAAGACAAAAATAACCTTTGCCTGCATACAAATGCGATTTCATGTCTTTGCAATCAGAGTAGATCCATATCGGACAGCTCCTGTAGTGTGTCATCTGATCAGGGTCTGCTATGCTTGCCTATGAAATTATAATAGATCTGACTTAACAGTTTCTTAACCCTTTCCCTGTTCTGTATTTAAGCCAAAGGTCAATACCTACTGAATATTCATTAACAAAATAGTTATAAAGAAATATGGAAGGTGGAATATTGTAGACATTTTAGAAAGCAAAGAAACATATCTATCAAATTGTTTTAGCAAACAGAGCAGACCCTGATCAGACGGCTCCTCTAGGAGCCGTCTGATCAGGGTCTTCTCTGTTTGCAGATGCGTGAAAACCAATTATATGAGGGAAAGGGTTAACCAAGACAAAAATCATCTAATCAGCTAATGAATATTCATGATGTCATTATTTCTTACAGAGAAAGGTTAACTTGTGATATTTACTGATATTATTATTGTATGTGTGGTTCGACTTTAGTCTTCCAACCCAATGGTGATCATTCTCAGTCTGTTTCTAGGCAGTTAGTTTGAATTCATTCGATTTAACTCTTTGCACGCTAATTGATTTTTCATCTGCAACAATTGTTGTCTGCTTCAATTCTTAAAATAAACTTTCTCTCATGTCATTGCAAAAATATGGTCAAGATGACAAACAGTTTGGATCATGATGAGACGCCGTATTATGGGGCATCTCATCTGGATCCAAACTGTTTGCATGGGTAATCACAGGTTCACTGCTAGCATGCAAAGAGTTAATCTTCTCATGCTAACTGCAAACAGCTTAGATTCAGATAAGACACTGAGAAATTTGACATCTCATCAAGATCCATGCTGTTTGACACCTGGTCAGTAGTTTCTTTAACCCTCTACTCCATAAATACGCCTTTCTATGCCTTTGCAAACAGAATAGATGCAGATCAGACGGCTCCTACCCGTCTGATTAGAGTCTACTCTGTTTGCTTATGATATAATACAAATATAATCCATCAGTTTCTGCCATGTCCAAAATTTCCTGTGTCCATTTTGCTATTTAAAAAAATAATCTAATTAATATTCATGACATTATTTCTTTCATGAATATTCATGGAGTTAAGGGTTAGAGAATAGGACGAATTGGAAGTCATTGAAAATTTCATGTAACCCTTTCCTCCATAAATACGCCTTTCTATACCTCTGTAAATACCACTTCTTGAAACCATTGTGATAAATAAAGCATTTGCTCCTATAGGTGCAAAGGCTCTATTTATCACAATGGTTTCAAACTACAAATTCTAAAAAATTTACTTTTCTCTAGTAAATGCTCCTTTTGGGTATATTCATTCAAAGAAAATGGGTCTGAAAGAGCCTATGGAGGAAAGGGTTAATCAAAGCTGGTGCAGATTTTTTTTTTTCAGCATGAGAAGGGTTAACCCTTTCCTTCATATAAACGTGACTTCATGCATTTGCAAACAGAGTAGACCCAGATCAGATGCTACTATAGGAGTTGTCTGATCAGGTCTGCTCTGTTTGAAAATGGAATTTGATATATCTGCATTGTTTGTTTAGTTTCTAAAATGGCTACAATGTTCCGCCTTCAATATTTCATTATACCCGGTATCTATTTTGACCATGAATATTCAGTAGGTATTGGAATTTGGTATAAACATGGAACAGGGAAAAAGGTTAACAGTTATACATGGCCCAATGCAGCAAACAATGAAGAATCAAGGTTAAGTTTAATGCTTCAATGGGCCATACAGGAGCAGATATAAGTTAATTCATTGTATAGTGTTACCTCCCTTGTAAAACTACGCTAATCATACAAAATGGAAAATGATATATCATAATAAACTATATTCCCTGTTGAATATTCATGTCAGAAATAAATGACATCATGAATATAATTAGCTGATTTTTTATATCTCATATATGTACATTTATTTTTAGCTCATCTGAGCCAAAAGCTTTCATCTTTGGTACATAGCATCACCTATAGGTCCTCTACAAAAGTTATATAAATTATGCCCCTGGGGTCAAAATTGGCCCGCCCCAGGGGTGGGAAGTTTTCAATAGAAACATATAGTAAAACTTTGAAAATCTTCTCCTCTGAAACAAGAAGGTTCTCAGCTTTCATATTTGGCACATAGCATCATGTTCAGGTCCTCTACAAAAGTTATATAAATTATGACCCTGGGGTCAAAATTGGCCCTGCCCCAGGGGTGGGCAGTTTTCAATAGAAACAAATAGTGAAATCTTTGAAAATCTTCTCCTCTGAAACTGAAAGACTCTCATCTTTAATATTTGGCACAGAGCATCATGTTCAGGTCCTCTACAAAAGTTATATAAATTATGCCCCTTGGGTCAAAATTAGCCCCGCCCCAGGGGTGGGAAGTTTTCAGTAGAAACATATAGTAAACCTTTGAAAATCTTCTCCTTTGAAACCAGAAGTTTCTCAGCTTTCATATTTGGTACATAGCATCATGTTCAGGTCCTCTACAAAAGTTATATAAATTATGCCCCTGGGATCAAAATTGGCCCCGCCCCAGGGATGGGCAGTTTTCAATAGAAACAAATAGTGAAACCTTTGAAAATCTCCTCTGAAGCTGGAAGGCTCTCAGCTGTCATATTTGGCACAGAGCATTATGTTCAGGTCCTCTACAAATGTTATATAAATTATACCCCAGGGGTTGGGCAGTTTTTAATAGAAACATATAGTAAAAACTTTGAAAATCTTCTCCTCTGAAACTGGAAGGTTCTCAGCTTTCATATTTTGCACATAGCATCATGTTTAGGTCCTCTACAAAAGTTATTTAAATTATGGCCCTGGGGTTAAAATTGGCCCCGCCCCAGGGGTGGGCAGTTTTCAATAGAAACAAATAGTGAAATCTTTGAAAATCTTCTCCTCTGAAACTGGAAGGCGCTCAGCTTTCATATTTGGCACAGAGCATCATGTTCAGGTCCTCTACAAAAGCTATATGAATTATGGCCCTGAGGTCAAAATTGGCCCTGCCCCAGGGGTGGGAAATTTTCAGTAGAAACATATAGAGAAAACTTTGAAAATCTTCTCCTCTGAAACTGAAAGGTTCTCAGCTTTCATATTTGGCTCATAGCATCAAAAGTGCTCTACAAAAGTTATATAAATTATGCCCCTGGGGTCAAAATTGGCCCGCCCCAGGGCCGGCTAGTTGTCTATAGAAACATATAGTGAAAACTTTGAAATCTTCTCCTCTGATTGTCTGGTGAGCGCTCTTTCTGGCCCTCTTGTATTAAATCATTCAGTAAAACATGGAAATGAGATAAATAAATGCAAATTTCAAAGAAATAAAGCACAAATACAGAAATAGAGTTTTAGACAAAAAATGAAGTCCCAGATCAGACTGCACTATCTTTGTCATGGTGCATTTTTGCGACATTGTCAGAGAAAGGGTAAATCTATATTCACAGTTGCTGCATTCTTTTCTGTAAACTTCATGTGCATGTGCTTATTTGCTGCAGCTATATATTTTTCCAAAGGAGAAATTCTGTGCCTCACATGAACATTAAATACTTTACATATATTCAATGTTTTGTTTTCCAGCTTCGTGGACTCAGGGATTGATGGAAGAAATCATTTTAGTAAGTAGTTTTTACTTAGGATTTGTAAGCATTGGAACAATATCCCTGTGCTTTACTGGGGCCTTTCGTACAAAAAGTTTTACAACCAGAAATATTGTAAAAGCTAATTCATGATAATTGCTTTTAATTGCAGACACAAAATTATCACATATACTAGCATACAATAATTTAGACATCATAAGACAGGCATATTTGTAAGACTGACCCTGATTTTTAGTGTTTCATTTTGAGAACAAACTCTTGGGGTTATTTTCCTGGCATGCGAAAGTCTGTTCCCATGCATCAGTTGCTATAACACATTCGGGGCAATCCCTCATATTGACACCTTTTAACCCATTCCCTCATATATCCCTTTTTACGACTCTGTAAAAGTCACTTTATGAAACCATTGTGATAAATAGAGCACATCTATCACAATGGTTTCAAACTACAAAGTACTAAAAAATTTCCGTTTCTCTAGTTAATGCTCCTTTTCGGTAGATTTATTCAAAGAAGTTGTATCTAAAAATAGTCAATGAGGTAATTGGTTGATGCCTCAGTAAAAGTCACTTTTTGAAACCAGTGTGATAAATAGAGCATTTGCTCCATAGCAGCAAGTGCTCTGTTTTCAATACTACACAATTTTAATTTTTCTTTTTTTACTAGGAAAAGCACCTTTTTAGTAGATTTATCTAGAAGTTGGTTCTAGAAAAAGTCTATGAGGGAATTGGTTAACCCTTTCCTCCATAAATACGCCTTTTTGCGCTTCTGTAATAGTCACATCTTATCTTGTGATAAATAGAGCATTTGTCCTATATGAGCAAAATTATGCTCTATTTATCACAGTGGTTTCAATACTTCACAATTTTGACATTTTCCTTTTCTCTAGTAAATGCTCCTTTTTGGTAGATTTATTAAAAGACTGCGTCTAAAAATAGCCTATGAGGGCTTATCAGTTTTTCATAGGAATTTTTTTTAAAATTATCTTCTCTGAAACCATAAGGCCTAGATCTTTGATATTTGGTATGTAGCATTATCTAATGGTCCTCAACAAAGATTGTTCAAATTATAACCCCCGGACTAAAAATGCCCCAGGGCTCATCAGTTTTTCACAGGAAAATCTTTAAAAAAATTCTTCTCTGAAACCGTAAGGCCTAGACTTTTGATATTTGGTATGTAGCATCATCTAATGGCCCTCTACACAGATTGTTGAAATCATGACTCCCGGACCAAAAATGGCCCCACCCAAGGGCTTATCAGTTTTTCATAGGAAAATCTTTAAAAATCTTTTCTCTGAATTCTTAAGGCCTAGACCTTTGATATTTAGTATGTAGCATCATCTAATGGCTTTCTACAAAGCTTGTTCAAATTATGACCCCTGGATTAAAAATGGCCCCGCCTCGGGGTGTATCAGCTTTTCATAGGAAAATATTTAGAATTCTTCTTCTCTGAAACTCTAAGTCTCTAAGTCTTTAGTAAGCAGGTGAGTGATTTATTGCCACCATTACCCTCTTGTTTATAAGTAAATCTTTAAAAATCTTCTTTTCCAAAACTGTAAGGCCTAGACCTTTGAAAGTTGGTATGCATTATCATCTAATGTTTTTCTTACAAGATTGTTCAAATTATGACCCAGGACCAAAAATGGCCCCGCCCAAGGGCTTGTCAGTTTTTCATAGGAAATTTTTTAAAAAACTTTTGAAACAGTAAGGCCTAGACCTTTGATATTTGGTATGTCACATGATCTAAATGTCCTCTACAAATATGTAGCTTTTGCTTGTGGTCCTCTGCCAAGAATGTTCAACTTATGACCATGACCGCTGGGCAAAACTTGGCCCTGCCTTGGGGCTTATCTGTTTTTCATGGGAAAAATATAAAATATTATTTTTCTCTGAAACCATAAGGCTTAGACCTTTAATTAATGGCATACTGCTTTGCTTTTTGGTTCTCTAACAATGTTGTACAAATGATGACTTCCTGATAAAAAATGTCCCTGTCTCTGGGTTATCTCAGCTGAGCGCTTCAGGGCCTCATGGCCCTCTTGTTTAGCTCCCCAGAGCACAAAGTGCTCCGGGCGAGCTTTTGTGATCACCAGATGTCCGTCGTCCATCGGCGTGCGTCGTCACGTGTCAACAATTTGAACCTTTAAAAATCTTCTCCTCTGAATCTACAAGGTTCTCAGCTTTAATCTTTGGCACATAGCATCACCTATAGGTCCTCTACAAAAGTTATATAAATTATGCCCCTTGAGTCAAAATTGGCCCCGCCCCTGGGATGTGAAATTTTCAATAGAAACATATAATGAAAATTTTGAACATCTTCTCATCTGAAACTGAAATGTTCACAGCTTTCATATTTGGCACATTGATTCAACTTCAGGTCTTCTACAAAAGTTATATAAATTATGCTCCCAGGGATGGCCAGTGTTTTTGTAGCTGACTGCTGAAACAGCCCATTGGGTCATAGGAAAAACTTTAAAAATCTTCTTGTCAGAAACTACATGTTTGAGAGCTTAGATATTTGGTGTATAGATTAACTTAGCATACCTTTATGAGTTTGTTAAGTATCATAGTTCTTGGGTTAAAAGTGGTCCTGCCCTGTGTGTATAGACTTCTTAACATCAGAAACTACAGTTTAAAGGTTCACTTTAACCAGTGACTAGCCAGTATGAGTGTAATTGTAATCACCCTTAGCCTGATCAGTAGAGTAAAAATTGTGTTTAGACAAATAACACTCACTTATTTTAGATTGACAAAACTATCTGTCGGCATTTGTTAAGCGTCGTGCGTCGTCAACAATTTGAAACTTTAAAAAGTCTTCTACTCTGAATCTACAGAGATCTCAGCTTTCATCTTTGGCACATAGCATCACCTATAGGTCCTCTACAAAAGGTATATAAATTATGTCCCTAGAGTCAAAATTGGCCCCACCCCGGGGTGTCAAGTTTTCAATAGAAATATATAGTGAAAACTTGGAAAATTTTCTCCTCTGAAATTGTAATGTTCTCAACTTTCATATTTGGCACATAGCATCATGTTAAGGTCCTCTACAAAAGTTATATAAATTATGCCCTTGGGGTCAAAATTGGCCCCGTCCCTCCCAGGGGTGGCCAGTTTTCTCAAGCTGACTGTTGTTCTGTTTTCTGTATATGTAGCAGAATGCTGGGTTCACTTAGGTTAGTCATGGGGAAAACTTTAAAAACCTTCTTGTCAAAAACTGCATGTCACAGAGCTTTGATATTTGGTGTATAGATTTACTTAGTATACCTTAATTAAATTTGTTAATATCATAGTTCTGAGGTTAAAATTGGCTCTGCTCTGTTGGTTATACTTTAAAATAGACTTTTACAGTATAAAGGTTCCCCTTAGCTAGAAGTACTCCAGATACTCGGTCTGTGTTATGCAATCATTGGAGAGGTCAAGTTCCTGGTCAAAACTCTGTAAAGTTGTCTGCTTCAGAATTATTGTCTGTTTGATCACACCGTTTTAACCCATTCCCTCATAGGCTATTTTTATATCCTACCTCTTTGAATAAATCTACTGATAAGGAGTATTAATTAGAGAAAAGGAAAATTTCAGAATTGTGTAGATTTGAAACCATTGTGATAAATAGAGCATTTACTCCTATGGAGCAAATGCTCTATTTATCACAATGGTTTCATAAAGTGACAATTACAGAGGCGTAGAAAGGCGTTTTGGTGGAGGAAAGGGTTAATGTATATCAATTTTACAATTTACTCATGTAAAACATCATATGAAGTTGCATACCGGTATGCGTCAGATCAGAATCCAAACTTTGTGCTAATTTCAGTCAAGTCATGCTAAGCAGTGATAGGGTTGTCATCTGTTAGAAATGTTGTCCGCTGAAAAATTAACACCGTCAATGGCCCTCTTGTTTAATATAGAAACATGTTATGAAAGCTTTAGAAATTTTCTCCCCCCCCCCCCGGGTTCAAATGAAGCCCCACCCCAGGGGTGGCCAGTTTTCTATGGAACATAGTGAAAGCTTTGAAAATATTCTCCTCTGATTGTCTTGTGAGCGATATCATGGCCCTCTTGTTTTTCATATGTATGCCCCGCATTAAGCTGCCAGCTATCAATATAGAGCCTATCAGTGTATCTGTTGGGAAGTTCAGCTTAATACAAGTTTAAGTGTTCTAATAGTAATCTCCCATTCAGTACTCTAATGTTGTCTGCTTCAGAATTATTGTCTGCTTGTTTAAGTTTGTTCAAACTGTTTTTAATACATATAAATCTTTCAAGTAACTCTTCTGTACAAACCACAGGTGTTAGGTTCATGAAATATGTAGAAAATAAGTTAAAATGTATCTAAATTGATGTTTTGTAACATATATAAAAATATATAGAATACATGAAATTTCAGCATTGTCTCAAAACGCCCCAAACTTCATTTTTACGGCTCCGAATGTTACAAAAAGTCAGTTTAGAGACGCATGAGTTGAACGCCTGTGGTACAAACCACATATGAAGTTACATAGGTGTCAGATCAAAATCCAAACTGTATGCTTATTTCAGTCAAGTCATGCTCAGCAGTAATAGGGTTTCTGTCATCTGTAATCTGTTTGTCTGAAAAATTAACACTTTCAATGACCCTCTTGTCGATAGAAACATATAGTGAAAACACTTTGAAAATTTCTAAATCTACAGGGTTCTCAGCTTTCATATATTGCACATAGCACTATTTTCCGATCCTCTACAAAAGTTAAATAAATTTTGCCCCTGGGTGGTCAGTTTTCAATAGAAACATATAGTACAAACTTTGAAAATCTTCTCCTTTGAAACTGGAATGTTCTCAGATTTCATATTTGGCACATAGCTTCATGTTTAGGTCCTCTTCAAAAGTTATCTAAATTGTGTCCCTGGGGTCAAAATTGGCACCACCCCAGGGATGGTCAGTTTTCAATAGAAACATATCTGATTGTCTGGTAAGCGATGTCAGGGCCAATCTGGCCCTCTTGTTTGTAGATTCATTCAAATAGGTTTGGTCTAAAATTAGCCTAAGCGGGAATGAGTTAAATGAAGAAACTGTGATCACTTCTTTTCTAACTTGGACTAACTCCTCCTATTTATTTTAACCTTTACAATGCTGACTTTTCAAATGGACTATTCCAAAATTCAAACAGGTCAAGCTTATGGTGAATATTTAGGGATTTTTCTAAAGAAAAATGTAACATGACAAACAGTGCAGACCCTGATCTGGGTCTACACTGTTTGCAAAGGACATCAGTGACTCGTGTCCCGCACTGTAAGGGTTAATAGTTTGCAGGGTTCTGGTGAGGATTGAATTTGTTTGAGACATTTGTCCCATTAACAGTAGGAAAGTAGGGACATTTTCAAAATCTGTGAGACACCAACAAGTGTGAATATATTTATTTAACCATTATTCATTGAGAAAATTCTATGTTTATGAATCTGTGGATCTATGGTTGATTTCCTTAACATGTAAATATTTTCTGTGCTAGTAATCACAGTTTGATTTTATCCCAATCTGATCTGTCTACTTTGAACTATTCTGGTAAGAACTAACAATTTTGGAGACATTTGTCCCAAGTGACAGTGAAATATAGGGGAGAATGCCCCAATTTCTTGTCCTCGCAAGAACACTGAAGTTTGATTTTAATATAAATGTACATAGTCATAACACATTGAACACATTGGGAATTTTGTTCCTCTAGATCCAAGCTATTTGCATATACAATTTGATGAAAAATGATTAGAAGAGCCATCCAATCTGGGTCTACTCTGCAAAGGCATGAAAAAGCATTTATGAGGAAACGTAGAAAACCATCGATTTAACTTCACAGTATGATCATCAGGTGATGTTCTACCAAATTACAGTAAAACCCCTCTAATGCGACCACCAAAAAGGGGCATAATTCTGAGTACCAGAGGCAGGTGACTGCTTAATGCAGGACAAAAGTAATGCAGAAAGCTCCTATATTCCAGGTCCAAAGGCTAAAGTGGAAAACAAATCTCGAAAGAGTAGAAAGCGAACATCAAAGAAGAAGAAAGGAAACAAGAAAAGAACAAAAGGTAAGAATGAAATCTAGTGGTCATTTAACCCCATTGCTTATCCCTTTACACCATGAATATTCATGTAAAAATAATAATGTCATGAATATTAATTGGATTCATTTTTATAATGGCATATTTGCAGGGGAAATTTGGGCCATGAAGCAACTGTAGTCATAGCTACATGCTTCCATAAGCAAACAGAGTAGACCCAGATCCATTTGGTAGGTGTTTCGGAGAGGTTTGATCGGGGTCTACTCTGTTTGCAAAGTTGTAGAAATTGTATTTATGGAGGAAATGCGTTAACATCAGTATGTCATCTGTTTGAAACTATACACAGTTGTTCACCATCACAAGAGCAACAATCAGGTAAAGGACCATCACTCCATGATACATATCAATAGAGTATTGGCCCTTTAACATATTAATTTTAATGTCAACAAAGCTTGCTTTGGTGCAATATAGTAATTGAACTGTCTATGTCTGTGTATCTGTGTGTCCGTGTACAGTTTCTATATTTTTTTAGGTTTATTTGAGTTGTTAACGTCCATTTCTGCTCACTATGGGCTAATTGGATGCCTCAGAGAGAGAAGAGATGATACAGAGAAAGCCGGGTACATCTTAGTTAGTACATCTTGGGATGGCGAAATGTCGCGTATCATTTTCAGCTCACTATGACCTTGATCTCTGACTTAAGTTATAGAAAAATCTTGTCTGGAGCTTATCTTCCATATTGTTTGAGGTAAGAATGCCGTATAAGTGTGTGTAAGTGTGTATATCTTAAGATGTCAAGGTGTCACATATGATTTTTTGGTCTCTGTGACCTTGACCTTGACTGTGTACAGGCTTGTCCAAAGCATATCACTTATATTACTTAAGGTAAGAATTTTGAATTTGATGTGTGAGTACATCTTTGGATGGTAGAGTGTCACATACCATTTTCAGTTCTCTGTAACCTTGACCTTGATCTCTGACCTCAGTTATAGAAAACGTCGTTCAGAGCATATCTCCTATATTACATAAGGTACGAATGTTGAATTTGGTGTATTAGTATATCTTGGGATGGCAAAGTGTTGTGTACCATTTTTAGGTCTCTATGACTTTGACCTTGACTTCAGGTATAGAAAAACCTTGTCTGGAGGTTATCTCCTATATTACTTGAGGTTGGAATGCCAAGTTTGGTATGTGAGTACATCTTCGGATGGCAGAGTGCCACCTATCAGTTTTAGACCTCTGCGACCTTGACCTTGACTGCTGACTTGAGCTATTGAAAAAGCCATTTTAGACCTTGTCGGAGTTGTATCCCACAATGCAGTTTGGGGGGGGGGGTATACTGGAATCAGGTTGTCTGGCGTCCGTCTGTCCGTCCGTTGACACAATTTTGTCCGGCCTTCTTCTTCTAGTTTTGCTTCAATTTTGTTGAAAAGTTCATATATAGCCATATGACCATATAAACCTGTGCACCGCATATTTCCATGATGATCGGACCACTACTTCAGAAGTTATCTCCCCCTTTTAGTCCCCTACCAATGTTTTCCCGTTTTTTCAATTTTATGGAAGTGACTGGAGATATCAACTCTATATTTAGTACAAAGCTAAATCTATATAAGTTACAGCTTATGTTCCGGTTTCAGGAGTTATCTCCCCTTTTTAGTCCCCTACCAATGTTTTCTGGTTTTCTGGACTTTTTATGGAAGTGACTCGAGATATCAACTCAATATTTAGTACAAAACTAAATCATGATAAGTTACAGCTTATGTTACAATCTCAGCTTGGTTGAATAATTATTTCTAGAGTTATTGCCCTTGAACTTTAATTTTATTCTTCAAATTTTGAATTTCCAGAATTTTTTCGGAAGTGGTTGGAGATATCAACTTTATATATGGCATAAAGCTAAATCTAGATGATTTACAGTTTAATTTCCAATCTCAGTCTGGTTGAATAATTTTTGCAAGAGTTATGGCCCTTGAACTTTATTTTTATGCCCCCAAAGCTAGGCTTTGGGGCATATAGTGATCGCACCGTGCGTGTGTGTGGGTGTGTGGGTGTGTGTACCTTTTGTCCGGAGTATATTTCCTTTGTCACATCAGCTACGGATACCAAATTTGGTGTGTGAGTTCATCTTGGGAAGGCGGAGTGTCACGTACCATTTTCAGGTCACTGTGACCTTGACCTTGACCTTGACCTTTGACCTTGATTTTACAAAAAGCTTGTCCGGAGCATATCTCCTTTACCTTACCAGCTACAGATTCCAAATTTGGTGTGTGAGTTCATCTTGGGATGGCGGAGTGTCGCGTACCATTTCCAGGTCACTGTGACCTTGACCTTTGACCTCGATTAAAAAAAAGCTTATACCTTACCAGCTACAAAAAGCTTGTCCGGAGTATATCTCCTATACCTTACCAGCTAAGGATTCCAAATTTGGTGTGTGAGTTCATCTTGGGATGGAGGAGTGTCGCGTACCATTTTCAGATCACTGTGACCTTGACCTTGACCTTTGACCGATTTTACAAAAAGCTTGTCCGGAGCATATCTCCTTTACCTTACCAGCTACAGATTCCAAATTTGGTGTGTGAGTTCATCTTGGGATGGTGGAGTGTCGCATACCATTTTCAGGTCACTGTGACCTTGACCTTTGACCTTGATTTTACAAAAAGCTTGTCCGGAGCATATCTCCTTTACCTTACCAGCTACAGATTCCAAATTTGGTGTATGAGTCCATCTTGGGATGGCGGAGTGTCGCATAACATTTCCAGGTCACTGTGACCTTGACCTTGACCTTTGACCTTGATTTTACAAAAAGCTTGTCCGGAGCATATCTCCTTTACCTTACCAGGTACAGATTCCAAATTTGGTGTGTGAGTTCATCTTGGGATGGCGGAGTGTCGCGTACCATTTCCAGGTCACTGTGACCTTGACCTTGACCTTTGACCTCAATTTAAAAAAAGCTTATGCCTTACCAGCTACAAAAAGCTTGTCCGGAGTATATCTCCTATACCTTACCAGCTAAGGATTCCAAATTATCTCCTATACCTTACCAGCTAAGGATTCCAAATTTGGTGTGAGAGTTCATCTTGGGATGGAGGAGTGTCGCGTACCAATTTCAGATCACGGTGACCTTGACCTTGACCTTTGACCGATTTTACAAAAAGCTTGTCCGGATCATATCTCCTTTACCTTACCAGCTACAGATTCAAAATTTGGTGTGTGAGTTCATCTTGGGATCGTGGAGTGTCGCGTCCCATTTTCAGATCACTGTGACCTTGACCTTGACCTTTGACCTTGATTTTACAAAAAGCTTGTCCGGAGCATATCTCCTTTACCTTACCAGCTACAGATTCCAAAGTTGGTGTGTGAGTCCATCTTGGGATGGCGGAGTGTCGCGTAACATTTCCAGGTCACTGTGACCTTGACCTTGACATTTGACCTCGATTTTAGAAAAAGCTTAAACTTACCAGCTACAAAAAGCTTGTCCGGAGTGTATCTCCTATACCTTACCAGCTAAGGAATCCAAATTTGGTGTGTGAGTTCATCTTGGGATGGAGGAGTGTCGCGTACCATTTTAAGATCAATGTGACCTTGACCTTTACCTTTGACTGATGTTACAAAAACCTTGTCCGGAGCATATCTCCTATACCTTACCAAATACGGATTCAAAATTTGGTGTGCGAGATCACCTTGAGATGGCGGAGTGTCGCGTACCATTTTCAGGTCACCTTGACCTTGACCTCGATTTTACAAAAAGCTTGTCCGGAGCATATCTCCTATACCTTACCAGCTACGGATGCAAAATTTGGTATGTGAGTTCATCCTGGGATGACAGAGTGTCGCGTACCATTTTCAGGTCACTGTGACCTTGACCTTGAACCTCAATTTTACAAAAAAGGTTGTCCAGAGAATATCTCCTATACCTTACCAGCTACGAATTCCAGATTTGGTGTGTGAGTTTATCTTTGGATGTTGAAGTGTCACGTACCATTTTCAGGTCACTGTGACCTGACCTTTGACCTCTATTTTACACAAAGCTTGTCCGGAGCATTTCTCCTATACCTTACCAGCTACGGATTCCAAATTTGGTATGTGAGTTTATCTTGGGATGTCAGAGAGTTGTGTACCATTTTCAGGTCACTGACCTTGACCTTTGACCTCAATTTAACAGTCCGGAGCATACCTCCTATACCTTACCAGATACAAAAAGCTTGTCCAGAGCATATCTCCTATACCTTACCAGCTACGGATTCCAAATATGGTGTGTGAGTTCATCTTGGGATGGCGGAGTGTCGCGTACCATTTTCAGGTCAATGTGCCCTTGACCTTTGACATTGATTTTACTAAAAGCTTGTCCGGACCATATTTCCATTACCTTATCAGTTACAGATTCCAAATTTGTAATTTGTAAGTATTGGACAGGTATGCTTAGGCAAACAGTGTAGACCCAAATCAAACTACAGGGTCTACACTGTTTGCTACTACATTAGCATGAATCAGACATTATAAAGAGCTCTAAATACTATTCATACATGGGTAGGCCATGCTGTTCAAATACTTAGTCAGAACTTTCAGATGAATTACAGCATTATAACAATATAGACCCATATCAGACAGCCCCTGTAGGAGCTACTGGGTCTTCATTGCTTGCTTACAAGACTACCTAAATCAGATGCTATACATGCTTATGCATAGAATCTAGATCCATATTAGGTAACTTCTGTTGCAGCTGTCTAAGAGCCAGTGTTGCATGAAACTTTGAAACTTTGACCATGCGTTTAGAATTGACTGAGGGTATGTTTTTAACATTAAGGATCGACATAGGGTCTTTCTTAAACGTTAAGAATCAACTTAACAGTAACAATCAACACAGCATGTTATTTATGTATTGAAATTTGACCCCATGTCTTTTTTAGCTCACCAGAGCACTTTTGTGCTCAGGGTGAGCTTTTGTGATCACTTGATGTCCGTCGTCCGTCGTCGTCCGTCATGCGGTGTGCGTCGTCCGTCGTCGGGCGTCAACAATTTGAACCTTTAAAAATCTTCTCCTCTGAACCTACAGGGTTCTCAGCTTTCATCTTTGGTACATAGCATCATCTTTAGGTCCTCTACAAAAGTTATATAAACTTTGCCCCTGGGGTCAAAATTGGCCCCGCCCCAGGGGTGCCTTGTTTTCTATTGAAATATATAGTAAAACTTTGAAAATCTTCTCCTCTGAATCTACAGGGTTCTCAGCTTTCATATTTGGCACATAGCATCATGTTCAGGTCCTCCACAAAAGTCATATAAATTATGCCCCTGGGGTCAAAAATGGCCCCGCCCCAGTGGTAGCCAGTTTTGAATAGAAACATATAGTGACAACTTTGAAAATCTTCTCCTCTGAATCTACTGGGTTCTCAGCTTTCATATTTGGCACATAGCATCATGTTCAGGTCCTCTACAAAAATTATATAAATTATGCCCCTGGGGTCAAAATTGGCCCCGCCCCAGGGGTAGCCAGTTTTGAATAGAAACATATAGTGACAAGTTTGAAAATCTTTTCTTCTGAATCTACAGGGTTCTCAGCTTTCATATTTGGCACATAGCATCATGTTCAGGTCCTCTACAATTTTTTTTATAAATTATGCCCCTGGGGTCAAAATTGGCCCTGCCCCAGGGGTGGTCAGTTTTCAATAGAAACATATAGTGAAAACTTTGAAAATCTTCTCCTCTGAATCTACAGTGTTCTCAGCTTTCATATTTGGTACATAGCATCATGTTCAGGTCCTCTACAAAAGTTATATAAATTATGCCCCTGGGGTCAAAATTGACCCCGCCCCAGGGGTGGCCAGTTTTCAATAGAAACATGTAGTGAAAACTTTGAAAATCTTCTCCTCTAAATCTACAGGGTTCTTAGCTTTCATATTTGGCACATAGGATCATATTCAGGTCCTCTACAAAAGTTATATAAATTATGCCCCAGGGGTCAAAATTGGCCCGCCCCAGGGGTAGCCATTTTGCAATAGAAACATATAGTGTCAAATTTGAAAATCTTCTCCTCTGAAACTGGAAGGTTCTCAGCTTTCATATTTGGCACATAGCATCATGTTCAGGTCCTCTACAAAAGTTGTATAAATTATGCCCCTTGGATCAAAATTGGCCCGCCCCAGGGGTGGCTAGTTTTCTCTAGAAACATATAGTGAAAACTTTGAACATCTTCTCCTCTGATTGCCTGGTGAGCGATGTCAGGGCCATTCTGGCCCTCTTGTTTTTAAAACGTTAAGAATTTATCCAGGATCTGTTTTTAACGTTGACAATCAACCAAGGGTCCTTTTTAACGTTGAGAATGACCTAGGGTCCTTTTTAACTAAGTTTTGACCCTTGGCTCTTTTCTTAGGTATCATAATCGTCAAAGGTTCTGTTTCTAATGTTAAGAACTGACTCCTGTGTCATTTTTAACAGCATCAAAATTTCATGTTACACCTGCATTACATTGTATTGTTTTTCCGCCAAAATGCATTTCGGTGTCAAACACTTTGGGGGCATTTGTCACCCGTGACAACTCTCTTGTTTTGTCAATTTTTCAATTTTCCGGTCTTTCTTTGGAAGTGGTAGGAGATATTAACTTTATATTTGACATAAAGCTAAATCTAGATGAGTTACAACTTGAATATTGGTCTGGTTGAATAAGTTTTGTCAGAGTTATGGTCCTTGAACTTAATGTTTTTCTGAAAAGGTACCTAGATTTAGAACTTTGGAGTTGACACTTCACAAAAATAAACGAAGCTTATTGGATGACATTGGCAGCAGCCATAACACTTCTTTGAATTTTAACAAACTTATCTCCCCTTTTGGACTTGACAATATTTGGTAAAAGTTGCTTTATTTATGTTTGTGATTGATCTTGGATTGAATATTACATGTTAGAAGTGATATATTTGAATCAATAAGTATGATATACAGGTTCTTGTATGAATGTGCAGCACATAAGTGCTTTTCGTTAAATTGTGACAGAGTTCAACTGGTTAGGGACAATGGCCTTGCTTTCAATGCTCCCATAATTTATTACACATGTACTTAGAATGTGAGAAAAATATGTTGTGTGGATAAAACCTCATGAAAGGGTCTTTTTTTCTCTGAATTCTGAATTATTCTTCATTTTTGCTGAACATCTTGTCATTTTTAGCTCACCAGAGCACTTTTGTGCTCAGGGTGAGCTTTTGTGATCACTTGATGTGCGTCGTCGTGCGTCGTCCGTCGTGCATCGTGCGGTGTGCGTCGTCAGTCGTCGGGCGTCAACAATTTGAACCTTTAAAAATCTTCTCCTCTGAATCTACAGGGTTCTTAGCTTTCATCTTTGGTACATAGCATCATCTTTAGGTCCTCTACAAAAGTTATATAAATTTTGCCCCTGGGGTCAAAATTGGCCCCGCCCCAGGGGTGCCTTGTTTTCTATTGTAATATATAGTAAAACTTTGAAAATCTTCTCCTCTGAATCTACAGGGTTCTTAGCTTTCATATTTGGCACATAGCATCATGTCTAGGTCCTCTACAAAAGTTATATAAATTATGCCCCTGGGGTCAAAATTGGCCCCGCCCCAGGGGAAGCCAGTTTTCAATAAAAACATATAGTGACAACTTTGAAAATCTTCTCCTCTGAATCTGCAGGGTTCTCAGCTTTCATATTTGGCACATAGCATCATGTTCAGGTCCTCTACAAAATTTGTATAAATTATGGCCCTGGGGTCAAAATTGGCCCCGCCCCAGGGGTAGCCAGATTTCATTAGAAACATATTGTGACAACTTTGAAAATCTTCTCCTCTGAATCTACAGCGTTCTCAGCTTTCATATTTGGCACATAGCATCATGTTCAGGTCCTCTACAAAAGTTGAATAAATTATGCCCCTGGGGTCAAAATTGGCCCCGCCCCAGGGGTAGCCAGTTTTGAATAGAAACATATAGTGACAACTTTGAAAATCTTTTCTTCTGAATCTACAGGGTTCTCAGCTTTCATATTTGGCACATAGCATCATGTTCAGGTCCTCTACAAAATTTGTATAAATTATGCCCCTGGGGTCAAAATTGGCCCTGCCCCAGGGGTGGTCAGTTTTCAATAGAAACATATGGTGAAACTTTGAAAATCTTCTCCTCTGAAACTGGAAGGTTCTCAGCTTTCATATTTGGCACATAGCATCATGTTCAGGTTCTCTACAAATTTTTTATAAATTATGCCCCTGGGGTCAAAATTGGCCCCACCCCAGGGGTAGCCAGTTTTCAATAGAAATATATAGTAAAACTTTGAATATATTCTTCTCTGAAACTGAAAGGTTCTCAGCTTTCATATTTGGCACATAGCATCATGTTCAGGTCCTCTACAAAAGTTATATATATTATGCCCCTGGGGTCAAAATTGACCCTGCCCCAGGGGTGGCCAGTTTTCAATAGAAACATATAGTGAAAACTTTGAAAATCTTCTCCTCTAAATCTACAGGGTTCTTAGCTTTCATATTTGGCACATAGGATCATATTCAGGTCCTCTACAAAAGTTATATAAATTATGCCCCAGGGGTCAAAATTGGCCCCGCCCCAGGGGTAACCATGTCTCAATAGAAACATATAGTGACAACTTTGAAAATTTTCTCCTCAGAAACTGGAAGGTTCTCAGCTTTCATATTTGACACATAACATCATGTTCAGGTCCTCTACAAGAGTTATATAAATTATGCCCCTGGGATCAAAATTGGCCCCGCCCCAGGGGTAGCCAGTTTGCAATAGAAACATATAGTGTCAAATTTGAAAATATTTTCCTCAGAAACTGGAAGGTTCTCAGCTTTCATATTTGGCACATAGCATCATGTTCAGGTCCTCTACAAAAGTTGTATAAATTATGCCCCTTTGATCAAAATTGGCCCGCCCCAGGGGTGGCTAGTTTTCTCTAGAAACATATAGTGGAAACTTTGAACATCTTCTCCTCTGATTGCCTGGTGAGCGATGTCAGGGCCATTCTGGCCCTCTTGTTATTACATAAATTGGGTTTGGTCATGTATGTTTTTAAATAGGTGTTCTGACAAGTAGCCAGGTGGGGGTATTCGTTAGCCTTTGGCTTACAGTTCTAGTTTGAGATAGGAATACCAAATTGGGAGTGTGACCAGATCTTGGTATAGCAGAGTATCACTCTCAGTTCTCATGTCTCTGTGGCCTTGACCTTGTCCTCTCACCTCAGGTATAGGAAAACCTTGTCCAGAGCGTATCTCCTATATTGCCTGTGGTAGGAATGCCAAATTTGGTTTGTGAGTACATCTTGAGACATCTTGAAACAGCAGTGTGTGCATACCATTTTCAGGTCTCTGCCACCTTTAACTTTACCACTGACTAGAGCTATAGCAAAACCTTGCCTGATTAGCATTGTCTCCTGCTTGAGATGGGAATGCAAAAGTGTGTGTGTGAGTATGTCTTGAGAAGGCAATGCATCACATTTAGTTTCAAGTTCTCTGTGACCTTAACCTCAGGTGTAGAAAAACCTTATTTGGAGCATATCTACTATTATACTTAAGGTAGGAATGCCGAATTTGGTGTGTAAGTACACCTTGTGATGGTGGAGTATCGCATAAAGTTTTCAGGTGTAGAAAAACCTTGTCCAGGGCATATCTCCTATATTGCTTGAGGTAGGAATGCCAAATTTGGTTTGTGAGTACATCTTGAGACATCTTCAGACAGCAGTGTGTGCATACCATTTTCAGGTCTCTGTTACCTTTAACTTGACCACATACCAGAGCTATAGAAAAACTTTGTCCAAAGCATTGTCCCTATACTACTTTAGATAGGTATGCAAAATTGTGTGTATGTGTGTGTACATCATGAGATGGCAAAGCATCACATTTAGTTTCCAGGTCTCTGTGACCTTGACCTTAGATGTAGAAAAATCTTGTTTGAAGCATAACTACTGTTATACTTTAGGTAGGAATGACGAATTTGGTGTGTAAGTACACCTTGTAATGGTGGAGTGTCACATAAAGTTTTCAGGTCTGTTTGACCTTGACCTTGACAGCTGACCTCAGTTACTCAGTTAAAAAAACCAATATTACTTGAGGTAGGAATGTCAAATATGGTATTGAGTACCATTTTCTTGTCTTTGTGTTCTTGACCTTGAATGCTATAGAAAAACTTGTCAGAAGCATATCTCCAAATTCAGTGTGTGAGTATGTCTTGGAAATTCAGATCACAGTGTGAAGCACACGTTTTGATGTCGTTGCTTTTTCTTTGGGGGCATTTGTCACGTACTGTGACACATTTCTTGTGTTTGTAGTAACTGATTGGCTTTGTCATCTGCTCGTGTTGCTCTTGTTTTAACCTTTTCCTTTATATAAACAAACAGATTAGACCCAGATCAGACAGCTCCTTTAGGAGCCATCTGATCAGGGTCTGCCTCTGTCTCTTTACTATCAAAAATCAAAAATGACTACAAAATTCTACCTTCCGTATTTCATTACATTTATAACTACAGTAAAACCTCTCTATAATGACCACTAAATTACATCAAGTATTTTGTGTTAAAGGCAGGTGGATGCTTAAAGCAAGGTGAAAGTAACACAGAACTCTCCTATTGGAGCGTTCTGTTTTACTTTTACCTTGTTTTAAGCAACCACCTGCCCAAAATACCAACTAATTAACACAATTTAGTGGTTGTTATAGAGGGGTTTTACTGTACATGTATTTTGTCCTTGAATATTCAATAGGTATTGAAATTTGGAATAAACATTGAACAGGGAAAGGGTTATAAATACCAAAGTGTCAGATGGTTTGTATCATAATGAGTCAATGAATAACAGTAAAAACTCCTCGAATATGACCACTTTATGAAGAAATTTGGGTATCTTAACCCATTCCCTTATGGGCTTTATTTAGATCCAACCTTTTAGAATGATTCTACCAAAAAGGAGCATGATTTAGAGAAAAGGAAGATTTTAGAATTTTGTAGTTTATGCTTAAATGCATAGAATGTAGATCCATATTAGGTAACTTCTGTTGCAGCTGTCTAAGAGCCAGTGTTACATGAAACTTTGACCATGCATTTAGAATTGACTGAGGGTATGTTTTTAACGTTAAGGATCGACATAGGGTCTTTCTTAGTCAGTAAAATCAACACAGCATGCTTTTTATGTATTGAAATTTGACCCCATGTCTTTTTTTAAAAAACTTTAAGAATTTACCCAGGATCAGTTTTTAACGTTGAGAATGACCTAGGGTCCTTTTTATATGCCCTCCAAATAAAGGTGGTCGTATATTGTCGTGACCCTGTCCGTCCGTCCGTTCGTTCGTTCGTTCATTCGTTCGTTCGTACGTTCGTCCGTCAACATTTTGTTTGTCCGCTGTTTTCTGGGAAAACTATTTGACAGATATTAATGAAACTTCACACAAATGTTAAATGCATCAAGATCTGAAGCTGAGTTGATTCTGAGGTTCATTTGTTTATTCATTTCAGAGTAATGGCCCTTGTCCTTAAAAAATATTCAAATAGTTTGTCCGCAGTTTTCTGGAAAAACTATTTGACAGATATTAATGAAACTTCACACAAATGTTTAATGCATCAAGATCTGAAGCTGAGTCAATTCTGAAGTTCATTTGATTTGTCGTTTCAGAGTTATGGCCCTTTTACTTAAAAAATAATGCAAATACATGCAAATAGTTTGTCCGCTGTTTTCTGGGAAAACTATTTGACAGATATTAATAAAACTTCACACAAATGTTTAATGCATCAAGATCTGAAGCTGAGTCGATTCTGAGGTTCATTTGTCATTTCGGAGTTATGGCCCTTGTCCTTAAAAAATATGCAAATAGTTTGTCTGTTGTTTTCTGGGAAAACAATTTGAGAGATATTAATGAAACTTCACACAAATGTTTAATGCATCAAGGTCTGAAGCTGAGTCAATTCTGAGGTTCATTTGATTTGTCGTTTCGGAGTTATGGCCCTTTTACTTAAAAAATAATGCAAATACATGCAAATAGTTTGTCCGCTGTTTTCTGGGAAAACTATTTGACAGATATTAATAAAACTTCACACAAATGTGAGGATTAGCTGTAACTTTTTTATTTAATAAGATATTCACTTCATTTTTTTAAAAAATAGTATCACCTTAATATGGAAATCAAGATCTGAAGCACAGATTAGAAAATGTCAACACTTATAAGGCATGTTGAATCAGAGAAAGTTTGCAAGTGGGCGTATTATGTACCGTATGCGGTATTCTTGTTAATTAAGTTTTGACCTTTGGCTCTTTTCTTAGCTATCATAATCGTGTAAGGTTCTGTTTCTAATGTTAAGAACTGACTCCTGTGTCATTTTTAACAGAATCAAAATTTCATGTTACAACACTGCATTACATTGTATTGTTTTTCCGCCAAAATGCATTTCGGTGTCAAACACTTTGGGGGCATTTGCCACCCGTGACGACTCTCTTGTTATTACATAAATTAGTTTGGGGCATGTATTGTTTTTAAATCTCTTCATGTTTCTGTATGTACATATGTTCAGATTGATGATAGGTGTTCTGACAAGCAGACAGGTGGGGGGTATTCGTTAGCCTTTGGCTTACAGTTCTAGTTTTCTCTGGATTATTGTCTGGTTGATATCTCCTCTACCACTTGGATAATGGTTTCCAAATTTCTTGTGTGGGTGCATCTAGGGAAAGGGTGCATGTCACATATTTGTACCTTGGTGTCTGTGTGACCTTGAAATTTACTCCTGGTTTTTTTCGTGTGATATAATCCTCAACCACTGAGGATTTCCACATTTTTTGTGTGGTTGCATCTTGGGAAGGGAAAATGTCACATACTACTTTAGTGTCTCTGTGACCATGACTATGGCCTTGACATCAGTGTTAGTAAAACGAAATATATCGCATTTGTATGGATAATATATCCTCAAGCCTTTAGGTTAGGTTTTCAAAATTTCATGTGTGGTTGCATCTTGGGAAGGCAGAGTGTAACATACTACATGTACGGTACTTTGTTATCTTTATGATCTTGAGCCTGACCTGGACCTCAATTTAATCTACTGCATGGCTTAGGGTTTCCAGTTTTCTTGTGAGAGGCATCTTAAGAAGGTTGAGTGTCACATACTACTTCAGTGTCACTATGACTTTTACCTTGACCGTGACCTCGATTTAAGTAAAAGTCTGCAATTTTATTTCTGGATGATAATTATCTCCTCAACCCTTTCCTCCATAAATACGCCTCTGTAAAACTCACTTTATGAAACCATTGTGATAAATAGAGCATTTGCTGTGTACATTTTGATGTGTACCAAATAAGGTATTTATCTACCATAGTATCCACATTATCTCTAATCAATGCCCATGGGGTATAACCTTTTTTGAAAGAAGCTTCTTGCATTTTGTACACAGGTGGTTACTTAATTTAATGCAGAATGAAAGCAGTGCAGAAAAGCTCCCATTAGGGATCTTATTGCATTGCTTTCAGCCTGCAATGACTCTTTATTCCATGAATTTTTACGCCAAAAGTAACAACATCATGAATATTAATTAACTGATTTTTTATTATGGAACTATGAACAAGAGATTTTTTTATTATGACATTATTGGTAGAGTAATATCTTTTTAATTTCCGTCTGATCTGGGTCTATTCTATTTAACCCTTATTTAACCCTTTCCTCCATAGGCTATTTTTAGACCCAACCTATTTGAATGAATCTACCGAAAAGGAGTATTATCTAGAGGAAAGGAAAGTTTTAGACTGTTTTTACTTGAAACCATTGTGATAAATAGAGCATTTGCTCCTATAGGAGCAAATGCTCTATTTATCACAATGGTTTCAACAGGTTACGTTTACAGAGGCGTAGAAAGGCGTATTTATGGAGGAAAGGGTTAAAAAGGCATAGAAAGATCTATTTATGAAGTAAAGGTTAAGCTAACATCTGTATATATAAAAAACATGTATCTAATGGTTAGTATATAGGTTTAAGTTGGTTTTTAGATCACTTGAGCAAAGCTCAGGGTGAGCTTTTGAGAGACTGTAATGGCTGGTGTCTGTCGTCAACAATTTGCTTGTGAATACTCTAGTGGTCACAGTTTTAGTCCAATCTTCATGAAACTTGGTCAGAATGATTGTCTTGATAAAATCTCGGACAAGTTTTAAAGTGGGTCACATGGGGTTAAAACTAGGTCATTAGGTCAAATAGAAGGAAAACCTTCTGAACACTCTAGAGGTCACATTTTTAGCTCAATATTCATGAAACTTGGTCAGAATAATTGTCCTGATAAAATCTTGCATGCGTTTGAAATTTGGTTATCTGGGCTCAAAAAGTAGGCCACTAGGTCAAATCTTAGAAAAATCTTGTTTACAGTCAAGTGGCCACATTTTTAGCCCAATCTTCCTCAAACTTGCTCAGTATGTTTGTCGTGATGATATCGTAGTTGAGTTTGATCATGGGTGGGGTGGGTGAAAAAGTAACTAGGTAAAATCTTAGGAAATTCTTATTTACACTGTAGCTGTCACATTATTTCTCAATGTTCCTCAAACTTGCTCAGAATGTTTGTCTTGATGATTTCCTGGTCGAGTTTGATCATGGGTGGGGAGGGGTAAAAAAGTAGGTCAGTAGGTCAAATCTTAGAAAAAACACCATTTCCTTATGAACATATTCTAGAGGTCACATTTTAGCTCAATCTTCACGAAACTTAGAATGACTGTATTGATGAAATCCGAGAGGAGTATGAAATTGGATCATGTAAGGTTAAAAACAAAGTTACTTGGTCAAATAGTAGAAAAAAACTTTTTAACACTCTTGAGGTCACATTTGTAGTTGAATCTTAATGAAACTTTATGAGAATGATTGTTTGATAAAATCTCAGACGGGATTGAAAGTTGGTCATGTGGGGTCAAAAACTAAGTCACTAGGACAAACAGTAGAAAAACCTTGTGAACACTCTTGTGGTCACGTGTTTTGTCCAATCTTCGTGAAACTGAGTCAGAATAATTGTCTTGATAAAATCTGAGACGAGTTTGAAAATTGGTCATGTGGGGTCAAAAACTAGATCAAATAGTAGACAAACCTTGTGAACACTCGAGAGGTCGCATTTTTAGCCCAAAGAAAATCTTTGGAAATATTCTCTTCCAGAACAATAAGGACTAGAGCTTTAATATTTGGTTTGTAGCGTATGCTAATGGTCCACTGTCTAGGTTGTTCCTTGGGTTCATATTGGCTCTGCCCAGGGGCTGACTTTTTTTTTACATAAAAATCTAAATCTGAAAATATTGTTCTCCAGAACCACTGCTCATGATCCACTATAAGCATTGTTCAAATATTGTCTTAAGTCAATATTGGCCCAACCTGGGGCTACCCAGCTATAATCTTAAATCTATGGTAATCAGGTGAGTGATTAACCAATTCCCGCATAGGCTATTTTTAGATCCAACCTTTTCATTAAATCTGCCAAAAAGGAGCATTTACTTGATAAAAGGAATTTTTCAGAATTGTGTAGTTTTGAAACCATTGTGATAAATAGAGCATTTGCTCCTGTGGAGCAAATGCTCTATTTATCACAATGGTTTCATAAAGTGACTTTTACAGAAGCTTCAAAAGGCGTCTATATGCGGGAATGGGTTAAGGGCCATCTTGGCCTTCTTGTTTTATTGTTAGTTCCTTCCGGAAGTAAGCTATAAATCTACCGAAAAGGAGCATTTACTAGAAAAAAGAGAACTTAGAATTGTGTAGTTTTGAAACCATTGTGATAAATAGAGCAATTGCTCTTATAGAGCAAATGCTTTATTTTTCACAATGGTTTCAAGATATGGCTATTACAAGGGCGTAGAAAGGTGTATTTATGGAGGAAAGGGTTAAACAGCAATATGCAGAAGTGTTTCCTGGCCACTTCCTTAACCCATTCCCTCATAGGCTATTTTTAGATCCAACCACTTTGAATGAATCTACCGAAAAGGAGCATTAATTAGAGAAAATGCATATTTTAGAATTTTCTAGTTTGAAACCATTGTGATAAATAGAGCATTTAATCCTATAAGAGCAAATGCCCTATTTATCACAATGGTTTCAACAGGTGACTTTTACAGAGGCGTAGAAAGGCGTATTTATGGAGGAAGGGGTTTAAGGAAGGCAATCTCTTATGCAAAATTGTAAAACTATTAAACTCTTCACTTTGTGCACCAAGCCCTCGAAATGAAATGATGAAAATGCAAAATCTTTCACTGCATGATCATTAAATTGTGTATCATTTGTATTAACTTAGTGAAATTTCTGTTTGTTTAAAAAAAAATTAAATTAGAATATCTGTTTGGCTTCATTTTAACCCCTTCTCAAATAAACACCTTTTCATACATTTGCAAACAGAGTAGACCCAGATCAAACTGCGTCTCTAGGAGCCGCCTGGTCAGGGTCTGCTCTGTTTTCTAATGAAATTTGATTGATTTGTTTCTTTACTTTAGATTCTGAATTGGCTATAATGGTTCCCCTTCCATTTTTCATCTATCATCACTAGTTTGCCCATGAATATTCATTAGGTATTGAAATTTAGAATTAACCTAGAACAGGGAAAGGGTTAAGACACTGAATAACAGAATTACTTTGGGCATTATCTGTATGTATATTGTACTGTATTAAGAATAATCATGTAAGAAGTAATGACATCATGAATATTTATTAGCTAATAAACTCATGATTTCCCCTTGGCTATTTTTAGACCCAACTTCTTTGAATTAATCTACCGAAAAGGAGCATTAACTAAGAAAAGGAGAATTTTAGAATTGTGTAGTTCTGAAACCATTGTGAAAAATTGAGCATTTGCTCCTATGGAGCAAATGCTCTATTTATTACAATAATTTCTGAATGTGATTTTTACAGATGCACCAAAATGCATCACTAGGAGGGAATGTGTTAAGTCTTTGTTATTTGTATTAACTGTAGAGTCAGATCTAAAAAATGAATATTTAGCAAACAGATCAGACACTGATCAGACAGCTCCTACAGGAAAAAAAGGAAATAGTTAACACTTAACCTGATAGAAATGCCCTGAAACACCTGTGCAGAGTAGACCCAGATCAAATGGCTGCTGTAGGAGTCATCTGATCAAGGTCTGCTCTGTTTGCGTATGAAATAATATAGATCTGACTCTACAGTGTCTGTCATTGACATTATAAATAACTGCTAATCAATATTCATTTATCCCTGTCCCTCATATAAACGTGTTTTCATGCATTTGTAAACAGAGTAGACCCAGATCAGATGGCTCCTAGAGGAGCCATCTGATCAGGGTCTGCTCTGTTTGCCAATAGAATTTGATAGATCTGTTTCTTTGCTTTCTAAAATGTGTACAATTTCCCTGACCTTACATTTTTCTTTTGTTTGTGGTTGTCCAAACTATCCAGGCATAAATTGCTCAACTCTTTCGTTGCCATAGGCAAACCTGTGATTGCGAACAGATGGATCCATATATGAGATGACGAGTAACTCAGCGTCTCATCAGGATCCAAACTGTTTGACATTCTTAATTTTTTTTAAAAGAAACTGGGGAATATTCCCCTCTGAAACCTGAAGAAAATGAAAAATCTGAGAAGGTGAAATTTTTTTGTGACGTTAAAAGGTTAAAAATACTCAAATATGTTATAATTACAGCATTATTCAAAGCCCCAATTATGATGAAGGTGCAAAGTGTGGATAGCCCTCTCTGCCTCCAACTGAAGTCAGACCAGATCAACAATGGAGATTCTTACCTACTGTATTTGGATTCTACTCTTGGTAAAATTATCTTTTGACAGTTTTTAGCTCGCTATTGTCGTAACTCTGGCATCCGCGTCGTCATTGTTGTCGTCGTCCGAAATCTTAACATTGACCATAACTCGAAAAGTATAAGAGGTATCAACATGAAACTTCATAGGTCAGTAGATCTCATTGATCTCATAACTCTTGATTTCAAAATTTTGGAGTTATGGCCCTTTATATTTTTTGACAATGACGACAGATTAGCAATGGCACCCGCTTGCAGTGCTCTTGTTTATATTTCTTTCTTTCATCAAATAGGCCAAGTAAATGCCGCCAGCAAATGTTTTCTACATGTGTTACAAATTCTATTTCAAAAACCATTACCAGCGAGAGTATAACCCTGTACTCCATAATTTTTTATCTAGAAGTATTTAGGTTATAGTAATGAAACTGTACAGGAATGTTCGTCAGCATGATTTCGTTAAACATTGCAGATTTGAAGATCCTTGCAGAAGTGGAGACAAAGCCATACAGGAGAAGATCAGTTCAAACTCTTCTTAAATCTGTTTCTGTCAGCACTGGTAACATCTCAAAGGTATTCACGAGGTAGGCATGACTGTAGTGAACTTATGATAACCTAAGTCTCAAAAATCGGATTGGTCAGATAATAATCAGACCAATCAGATGCTTGAGAACGAACTTAGACTAAAGAAAAAAGTTGTTCACCTTCAGGGCCATATGATTGAAAGGAAATGGAATTGAAACAAATGGTGAGGTTTGAAGCACATGCCATTTTTTGAAGACAAGTACTTAGCATGCTAGTCATTAACCCATTCCCTCATATTGACGCCTTTTGACGACTCTGTAAAAGTCACTGTGAAACCATTGTGATAAATAGAGCTTTTGCTCCTATAGGAGCAAATGCTCTATTTATCACAATGGTTTTAAACTACAAAATTCTAAAATTTTCCTTTTCTCTAGTTAATGCTCCTCTTCGGTAGATTTATTCAAAGTGGTTGTATCTAAAAATAGCCTATGAGGTAATGGGTTAAGGTCGTACTTGATAGTCATGCATTTTGACACCTTGGCAAACAGAGTAGATTCGTGTCATATTGCTCATGTAGGAGCAATCTGATTAGGGTCTGTTCTGTCCCTTTCCTCCATAGACTAGTTTTAGAGCCAACCTCTTTGAATGAATCTACCCAAAAGGAGCATTCACTAGAGAAAAGGAAAATGTTAAAATTGTGTAGTATTGAAACCATTGTGATAAATAGAGCATTTGCTCCTATGGAGCAAATGCTCTATATATCACAATGGTTTCAAGAAGTGACTTTTACAGAGGCGTAGAAAGGTGCAATTACGGAGGAAAGGGTTAGGGGTTATATAAAGGAAAGGGTTATATAAAGGGTTAAGGGTTATATAAAGGAAAGGGTTATATATTTTCTTTGCTGTTTGTCATTGCCATAAATTTCTTTATTTTGTATTTTTGATGCAAAATTATGGTCAGTTGTTGCAGACACTAGCGAAGTTCAATAACCAGCATGTTGCTGCAGGCAGTCTTTCACATAGCCCTGTTATAATAACATGCAATTAACTTTAGTATTTCATGATATACATGTAGTAATCACTCCTCAGCAGTCAGCACTAGTTTATTATATATTACAGTAGTTTACCGTATATATATTAGAACACCCAGTCACTGTCTCCACAGTAATTTACCTTATATATTAGAACAACTGATCTCTATCTCTACAGTACTTTGCACTCTATATTAGAACACCCAGTCTCTATCTCCACAGTATTTTACTGTGTATATAAGAACACACAGTCTATCTCCATAGTACTTTACTGTATATATTAGAATACCCAGTCTCTATCTCCACAGTACTTTACTGTATATATAAGAACACCCAGTATATCTCAGTACTTTACTGTATATATAAGAACACCCAATCTCTGTATATATAAGAACACACAGTCTATTTCCACAGTACCTTACTGTATATATTAGAACACCCAGTCTCTATCTCCACAGTACTTTACTATATATATAAGAACACCCTGTCTATCTCCACAGTACCTTACTGTATATATTAGAACACATAGTCTCTATCTCCACAGTACTTTACTGTGTATATAAGAACACCCTGTCTATCTCCACAGTACTTTACTGTATATATAAGAACACCCAATCTATCTCCACAGTACCTTACTGTATATATTAGAACACCCAGTCTGTATCTCCACAGTACTTTACTGTATATATAAGAACACCCAGTCTCTATTGCCACAGTACCTTTACTGCATATATTAGAACACCCAGTCTCTATTGCCACAGTACTTTTACTGTATATAAGAACACCCAGTCTCTATTGCCACAGTACTTTTACTGCATATATTAGAACACCCAGTCTCTGTTGCCACAGTACTTTTACTGCATATATTAGAACACCCAGTCTCTATTGCCACAGTACTTTTACTGTATATAAGAACACCCAGTCTCTATTGTCACAGTACTTTTACTGCATATATTAGAACACCCAGTCTCTATCTCCGCAGTACTTTACTGTGTATATAAGAACATCCAGTCTCTATCGCCACAGTACTTTTACTGTATACATTAGAACACTTAGTCTCTATCACCAAAGTATATTACCCTATATAATATTATAGAACACCACAGTATTTTACCCTATATAATATTATAGAACACCTAGTATCTATCTCCACAGTACTTTACCATATATATTACAACACCAAGTCTCAATCTCCACAGTACTTTACCATATATTAGAACACCATGTCTGTGTCTCCCAGTATGAACTGAAATACTGTTAAAGCGACGTAAAACTATAAAAACCAAACCACACCAAACCTATTTCCAAGGTACTTTACCCATTATAATAGAACATCCAGCTTCACTCACCATTGGGCATTAAAGTTGAATTAATACAATGTATGTTAATTTGTCACTATTTTGAGAACTTTAATGCATTCTCTCATGAATATTTATGTAAGAAATAATGACACCATGAATATTTATTAGCTTAAATTGTTTTGATAGTTTTATAAACAAGAGAACACTTTACCATGGCAGAAACTGAAGAGTTTCATTAGCAGACAGAGCAGAACCTGATCAGACAGCTTCTATTTAACCCTTTCCCTCATATTGACATGTGACGACTCTGTAAAAGTCGCTTTGTGAAACCATTGTGATAAATAGAGCATTTGCTTCTATAGGAGCAAATGCTCTATTTATCACAATGGTTTCAAACTACAAAATTCTAAAAATTTCCTTTTCTCTATTTAATGCTCCTTTTTGGTAGATTTATTCAAAGAGGTAATATCTAAAAATAGCCTATGAGGGAATGGGTAATTAACCGTCTGATCTGACTGTACTCTGCAAAAGCATGAAAAGGCATATCAGTGAGGTGAAGGGTAAAATAAAATTAACTCATTCCCTCCTAGTGACGCATTTTGGCACCTCTGTGAAAGTCACATTATGAAACCATTGTGACAAATAGAGCATTTGCTCCATAGGAGTAAATGCTCTATTTGTCACAATGGTTTTAAAACTACACAATTCTAAAATCCTCCCTTTCTGTAGTTAATGCTCCTTTTCGATAGATTAATTCAAAGAGGTTGGGTCTCTATAAATAGTCTATGAGGGAAATAGTGTAGACCCTGACCAAACTGTTCCCATGGCAACAGGTTTCATCCTGGTCTACAGGATTTGCCTATGTTTGTCTGGCTGAATATTTAGAGGAGTTACATTCTATATTTACAGCTCCAATGAATCCCATGTGCGTATGGACCTGCAAAACGTAGCAGAAGTCAAAAAGGAATACAACATTGATGCAGGAGCTTTCTCTCTTCTGGTCACAAGTGTGGGCGACACTCTCTCCATTTATGTGACCCCAAATGGTTCAAGAAATCCAACAGATGAAGGCATACTAGGTATACTTAATTCTATTCACTTTTAACCCTTTCCTCCATAATTTTCTATGCCTGTACAAACAGAGTAGACCCAGATCAGACAGCTCCTGCAGGAGCCGTCTTATCATGGTCTGCTCTGTTTGCTTATGATATAATATAGATATGAGTCTACAGTTTCAGCAATGGCAAAACATTCTTGTGTCCATGTGCTATTATAACAATTAATCTAATCAATATCGAGGGCTTGGTGCAAAACTATTGTAACTCCTTCACTTTTGTGAAGGAGTTACAATAGTTTTGCACCAAGCCTTCGATATGTCATTATCTCTAACATGAATATTTATGTAGCAAAGGGTTAACTGTTGAATACATGTATTTATGATGGCCACAGAACAAAGAAATTTATTAGCCATTTTAGAAACTAGAATCAGACCTTTATGATCTTATTTAAGCAAACAGTGCATTGCCAGATCCAACAGGAACCCCATCAGTTCTGGGTCTAAAAAGGCATGAGGTATATGGTAAAACGCATAAAACAAGTTAAATTACAATTTACATACGGATATGGTAGGGTTCCAGGATTTCATTATTTGTCACTCAAATATGCTGGCAACTTTAGTCCTTTCATTATTAATGTATGCTGCTGATAACAAATGATAGAGTATTCAACACAGAAAATGAGTAATGGAAGTTTAGTATCTAAATGTTGAAGTCACACTTATTTAGCCTACTGGCATACGCATTTGGACATACAGTGAACCCTCGTTACAACGGAGGTGTTTGTTTCCAGACATTTTGATGGTATAACAAGGATGCCCTTATAACAAGTTTACATATGAAAGGAACCATATGGCCAGATTTAAACTAGTACTAACAGGTGAACACTTAATGCAGAACACAAGAAGTGTAAAAAGCTCCCTAAGGAGCAAATGCTCTATTTATCACAATGGTTTCAGAACCATAAAATTCTAAAATTTTCCTTTTCTCTAGTTAATGCTCCTTTTCGGTAGATTTATTCAAAGAGGTTGGATCTAAAAATAGCCTATGAGGTAATGGGTTAAAAGGTGAAACATTATAATGACCAAAATGGAACAAAAATGGAAGGCTAAGGGGATAGAAATTGATTAACGTTTTGTCTTATGTAAGCTTTAACCCATTCCCTCAAATTGACGCCTCAGTAAAAGTCACCTGTTGGAACCATTGTGATAAAAAGAACATTAAAAATGTTGTCCTCTATTAACCCTTTCCTCCATAGGTTATTTCTAGATCCAACCGAAAAGGAGCATTAACTAGAGAAAAGGAAAATTTAGAATTCTGTAGTTTGAAACCAATGTGATAAATAGAGCATTTGCTCCTATAGGAGCAAATGCTCTATTTATCACAATGGTTTATTATGTTTCCTTTACAGAGGCGTAGAAAGGCATATTTATGGAGGAAAGGGTTAATCACAATTGTTTCAAGGCTACCCAATTCTGAATTTTCCCAGACCCCTATAGCCATGGTATGTACATTTACATATGGTTTCAGCTACGCTGATGACAATGATGTTATCTGATTATTATCATTTCAGGTTCAATCTTGTCCAAAAAGATGAAGCTGAAAGAAAGAAAGGGACATGCTACACCAAAGAAAAGGAAAGCGACAGGCTTGCTTAAGTTTGACAAAACTGGCGTCAAAGTTAAACAGTTTCGCACTCAGCCAAGTTCTACACCGTCAGCTGGGTCCTTTTGCTGGGTTATGAAGAAAGAGATTGTAGTGTATGATATGCAAGCATTCAAGTTCACCCAGTAGAGACATTTTCTTTATGGGACTGGGATATCATGACTTATAGAGCTTTAATACGGGAAATGTTATGATTAGACTTGTGGAAACAGCTAACACTCAGATCAGTCTCCCCGTCTCTGATCAGGTGCTACACATAGTAGAATCTGGAGGATAGTAACATTCATTCCAGTAATGAGCATGTTGTGATAAAGATCTATTTAACCATTTACTCCATAAATACACCTTTCTATACGTTTGCAAACTGAGTAGACCCAGATCAGACGGATCCTATAGGAGCTGTGTGATCAGCGTCTGGTCTGTTTGCTTATGATATAATATAGATTTGGTTCTACAGTGTCTGCCACGGCTAAACTATATTGTATCTATTTGCAGTTATAACAATTTAATTAATATCCATGGTGCCATCATTCATGGAGTAAAGGGTTAACCCTTACAATGATGATTTTTTAAATGGATTATTCCAAATTCGAACAAGTCAGGCTTATGGTGAATATTTAGGGATTTTCAAAAGAAAAGTGTTAACATGACAAACAGCGCAGAACCTGATGAGATCGCTGCTCTAGGAGCCCTGTCATCTGGGTCTACACTGTTTGCAAAGTACATTAGTGACTCATTACCTGCATTGTACTGGTTAACCCTTTCCTCCATAGGCTATTTTTAAACCCAACCTCTTTGAATGAATCTACCCAAAAGGAGCATTTATTAGAGAAAAGTAAAATTTTAGAATTCTGTAGTTTGAAACCATTGTGATAAATAGAGCATTTGCTCCTATGGGAGCAAATGCTCTATTTATCACAATGGTTTCATTAAGTGACTTTTACAGAGGCGTAGAAAGGCGTATTTATGGAGAAAAGGGTCAAATAACAGTGACCTACAAAAATGACCTTTTGAACCAAAACATGCTGTTTATAGATACCATAAATCTGATGCTAGTTTTTTCTATGGCCAAAATCTCTTCAGTTCCCATGCCATGATAAAAATCATCAAATAAATATTCATATCATGAAATGAATAATCGTCATTTCAAAGGCTTAAGGGTTTAACTAGAGCTATGCTATGAGATTTACAAGCATCTGAAATTGCAAACAGGATACCCTGATCAGCTATGGCGTTAGCACCTTCTCTCACATTGATGCCTATGTAAAAGTCACTTTTCTAAACAGTGATAAATAGAGCATATGCTCTATTTATCACAGTGGTTTCAGAACTAAATAATCCTAAAATTGTCCTTTTCTCTAGTAAATGTTCCTTTTTGTTAGATTTATTCAGAGACTGGGTTTAAAAATAACCTATTAAAAAGGCAACGTCTGATCAGGATCTGCAGTTTGCAGCTCATCAGTAGCATGGATTGCTAATGTGCCTCGCAAACATAGCAGATAGTACTCTGGAAATGCCATAGCAGTACTCACTTTTCTCTTACAAATGATGGGAGTAGATCATAATTTTAAGCAATGTGTCAACAGCTAAGCTAATCTGGGTCTTCACTGTTTTCCATGTTGATGTACATCTGTTCCTGTGACCTGACTACATAAAGACATTGTGTATACTAATTTCCCATAATCCTTTCCCTGTTTAACCCTTTCCCTGTTTAATATTCAGGCATTTCCTAAAAGATATAACTACGTAATGCATATTTCTCAGCTACATTTTCATAATTTAAACTTTTCAAGGAAACATTTTGTTTTGACAAAAACTAAAGTCAAATCTATACCATGTCAAAAGCAAACAGAGCACACCCTGATCAGATGGCTGCTAAAGGAGCCATCTGATCTGGGTTTACTCTGTTTGCAAGTGTGTGAAAAGATGTTTGTAAATATGTCTACTATGTGATATACATGTACATGTATATATTAACTCTTTGCACGCTAAGTAATTTTTCATCTGCAACAATTGTGGTCTGCTTCAATTCTTAAAATAAAATTTCTCTCATTTCTTTGCAAAAATATGGTCAAAGTGACAAACAGATTGGATCCTGATGAGACGCCGCATAATGCGGCGTCTCATCTGGATCTAGACTGTTTGCATAGGTAATCACAGTTTCACCGCTAGCGTGCAAATAGTTAAGCACTTTCTGATCACTCTGTATAAGGGTCAAATTTAATTCAACTCTTTCCATGCTGAAGTTTTAAATTGACTATTCCAAACTTTAACTCTTTCCTTCATAAATAAGCATTTCTACTCCCCTGTAAAAGTCACTTCTTGTGAATCCAGTGATAAAAAGAGCATTTGCTCCATAGGAGCAAATGCTCTATTTATCACAATGGTTTCAAAGTACAAAATTCTTAAATTTTCCTTTTCTCTAGTTAATGCTCCTTTTCAGTAGATTTATTCAGGGTTCCCACAAAACAGAAAAAATGAAATTCCCTGACTTTTCCCTGACCGAATTTCAATTTTCCCTGACCCCATGTTAACAGAAGTTTAATTGGTCAACTATGAGCATGATCCATATTTGTTGGCCTCCATCCTCCCCATCAGCCAATCCTTACCACCTCTCTCTTTATGACAACTATATATACAGCAGTAGTGTTTTGATCATTTTAAAAATGCTTTTGACTTTTTCATTCTTAATTGCTCAATACTGAATGTAACATGCATGATGCCAAACATGTCCTAATATGCAACCTGAGTATAAAGTCTCTTGAATCTTTTCTACCTATCTTAACCCTTTCCTCCATGGATTTTTATTAGAGACTCCAACTACTATGAATATATAATTAAGTAAAAATTTATTTTTAAGCAAAGTTAAGAAATATTTTGGCAGTAGACTAAAGTAAAAATTCAGATTCATGATATTTTTCTAAGCAAACAGAGTAGACCCAGATCAGGCAGCTCCTACAGGAGCTGCCTGATATGGGTCTATTCTGTTTGCAAAGGTGATAAAATGTGTATCGATGGTGGAAAGGGTTAATCTTTCAGTTTTTCTGTGTAAGCTGAATTTTAAAATAGTACATATAGTGTGTAAGACACTGATATAGCATGCTATTAAAATGGGGTCAAAATTGGCCCCGCCCCAGGGCCGGCTAGTTTTCTATAGAAACACATAGTGAAAACTTTGAAAATCTTCTCCTCTGATTTTCTGGTGAGCGATATCAGGGCCTTTCAGGCCCTCTTGTTTTGCAATTTAATCAAAATTTTGTATCACTTGGGATGTTTTTCCCAAATTGGGAAAAATAGGTCCTTTTAACGGGTCTCTGTAGACGCCAGAAAAGGGTCTGCATTTTCACCGTTTTCATAATAGCAAACAAAATATTGCTGCCCTTACAAGTGAAGACAATACAGTAGAATGTCCAATATCTAGCACTGCTGCCTAGCCTGTCCTAACAAGTGAAGACACTACAGTAGAATGTCCAATATCTAGCAGCTGCCCAGCCTGAGACACTACAGTAGAATGTTCAATATCTAGTATTGCTGCCCTATTCTAGCACTGCTGTCAAAATGGATGCTGGAGTCTTGCAGAGGTGCCAGAATTCTCCAATGATTTTGTTTTAACAGACTTCATGACAAATATACTATAACATTTGGATGTAAAATATACAAAGTTAATCAAAGATGTATAAAGATATTTGATTTGGTCAAAATTGAAGAGACTGCCTTAGCCTTTTATTTTCATTCTTTCTCCTTTTTGACATATTTCCTCAACCCTCATCCTTTGGTTCCAAATTTCCCTGACTTTTCCCTGACTTTTGCCAAATTTCAAATTTCCCTGACCAATTAAAAAATTCCCTGACTTTTCCCTGACCTTGAAAAAAAAACTTTTTTCCCTGACTTTTCCCTGTCCGTGGGAACCCTGTTATTCAAAGAGGTTGGTACTAAAAATAGCCTATGAGGGAATGGGTTAAATAAATCAAGTTTACTGTTAATATTCAAAGATCTGTTAACCGTTTCCTTAACCCTTTCCCTCATATAAGCGTGTTTCACACATTTGCAAACAGCGTACCCAGATCAGACGGCTCCTAGAGGAGCTGTCTGATCAGGGTCTGCTCTGTTTGCTAATAGAATTTGATAGATCTGTTTCTTTACTTTCTAAAATGTTTACAATGTTCCACCTTCCATATTTGGTTATACCTATTTTGTTAATGAATATTCAGTAGGTATTGAAATTTGGCTTAAATACAGAACAGGGAAAGGGTTAATGAACATTTATGACTGAATTTATCTACTGTTTACAATAGCGTTTGCATGGCGGAAAGAGTTAAAAGTGTAACATGATGAACAGTGAAGACTCTGACAAGAGGGCTTCAGTAGGAGCCCTCTCATCTGGGCCTACACTGTTTGCCAAGGACAGTAGAGACACAGCCATGGTAAACCACCTTGTGGAGGCATAAGAAGTATAAAACGTTTTCTATTTGTTTAAATTTTTATGTCCATTGGACATATTTGTAAAAGGATACAATAAGATGGAATATTTCAACAGAACTTGAATAAAATCTATTTACCAATCTATGATAATGTTTTGTTAGTAATCTCCGTACCAGTTCTGAATAAACTTATGAACTAGATACATGTACAGTTGAACATCTCATCTCAAACTTCTATCTCGAACTCGGACAATTCGAACTTCGGGAAAACTCGAACTAGAAGTTCAGTAATTCGAAAACTTACAATACAGAATTACTCTAAAATGTACTACATTTATCTAGAAACACGTGTGACAGCTTAATACGGGTCTAAAGTAATGCTGAAAGCTCCTAGCATTACTTTAGACCTGCATTATGCTGTGAACTTGAGATATTGGTCAGATTATAAATTGGATGACTCGAACCTCTGTTAACAAGGACTAATTTGTATGCATGGTTCCTTGAAGTTCGAGATATCGAAGTTAAAATGTAAACATGTCCAAGTAAAACCTTAACTTATAGATCTGCATCTGGGTTAACCAGGGTTGTATGAAAAAGTAGAAACTGATCAGAGGCTCTCTTATGTGTTCCTACATTAACAAGGGTCAGTTGTAATACGGAAACTTAGTGCATGTACCTGATAGAAGACTCCCTTATGTGTTCCTACATGAACCTGGGACAGTTGTAGCATGGAAATGCAGTAGCTGATAGAAGACACCCTTATGTGTTCCTGTGTGAACCAGGGTCAGTTGTATGGAAATGTAGCAGCTGATCACAGACTCCTATATGTTCCTACATGAACCAGGGTCAGTGGTAGTATGGAAATGTAACATCTGATCAGAGGCTCCCTTATGTGTTCCCATGTGAACCAGGGTCAGTTGTAGTATTGAAACTCAGCAGTTGATTAGAGGCTTCCTTATGTGTTCCTCTTTGAACCAGTCAGTTATAATATGGAAATGTAGCATATGATCAGAGGCTCCCTTATGTGTTGCTACTTGAACCACCATCAGTTGTAGTATGGCAACTTTTCAGCCGATTAAAGGCTTCCTTATGTGCTCCACAGGAGCTGTCTTATCTGGTGTGTACTGTTTATAAAGGTGTCAAAATATGCCTAACATTTTCCCTCATCTAAAAGTAAAAAAAAAGAAAGTAAAATGTACCTAGTTAAAGTCCACTTTCAGTCCGAATGACCGCTCAGCCAACTGTACATTTACTCCCCTGGCCATTGAGCTATTCCCCATCAATATTGAGCACTGCTAAGTGCTAACATATGGCGCAATCATGCAGCCGCAGTACTGGCTATTGGCCCGAACAGGTACCCTTTTAACCCCTGGGTGGAGAGAAGAATTGAAAAGCGTCTGAGATTTCCGGGAGGGATGAGATTTGAACCCTGAACCTCCGGATTGGAAGTCTTAGCGTGTTCCCACTAGGCCATCGCACACCACATCCAAACGTTCTTCTTGCCTTTGCAAGACAGTAAACATCAGTACTGAGTCAGAAACCAGGTGATAAAACTTGTCTTAACCCTTTCCATTCACACTTTTGCAAACAGAGTAGACCTAGATCAGATGGCTTCTGTAGGAGCCATTTGACCAGGGTCTGCTGTGTTTGCTTATGAAATTATAATACATGTAGATCTGATTCTACAGTTTCTACCAATACAAAAAGAATTAAGTACATATATGCCATTATAAGACTTCAGCTAATAAATAAGATGTCATTATTTCTAATATGAATAATCAACAAGGAAAATGTTAAGCAAAAATAACAAGAGTGCCAGTGGGCACAATATATGCCTGCCGAGGTCTTGTTCAACATAAACTGGGGTAAACGTATTTGCTTAACTCAAATTCTAAGTCCAATTATGCGACCAAGTTTAAAGGTTGTAAATAGGCATACAAAAAACCTTAACCAAAAATTCTAAATTAAAAAGGGCCATAATTGTGTCTAAATGCTTGACAGAGTTACATTGTATTTACTCTTGCCTACAGATGAAGCTTCTGATGGTGAACAAATCTTTCAATTGTAAAAGCTTAATCTCAAAGGTTTATGTAAAATAAATGGACTTTAACAACAAGTCTAAGTTAAAAGGGTCATAATTATGTCACAATACTGGAGAGAGTTATACATTTTTGCCTATAGGTGAAGGTTGTGATGGTGAACAAGTATTCAAAGTTTCAAAGCTTTATCTCAAAGGGTTATATAAATAAGTGGACTTTAACAAAAACCTTAACCAAAAATTCAAAGTTAAAAAATGTCATGAGTATGTCAAAATGTTGGACAGAGTTATGTACTCTTGCCTACAGGTGAAGCTTGTGATGGTGAACAAGTGTTCCAAGTTTAAAAGCTTTATCTTAAAGGGTTATGTAAATAAGTGGACTTTAACCAAAACCTCAACCAAAAATTCTAAGTTAAAAAGGGGCATAATTCTGTCAAAATGCTTGACAGAATTATGTACTCTTGTCTACAGGCAAAGCTTGTGATGGTGAACAAGTGTTCCAAGTTTAAAAGCTTTATCTGAAAGGGTTATGTAAATAAATGGATTTTAACAAAAACTTTAACTAAAAATTCTAAGTTAAAAAGGGGCATAATTCGGTCGAAATGCTTGACAGAGTTATGTATTTATAAACGATCCGGGACTTGGCAGGCTACTGTAGCATGTCTAGATTAACATTGTGGTTAAATTTGGGAAGGATCCACCAAGTGGAACTTGAGTTAGAGATGTTACAGACAGACAGGTAGGTTAACATTTTTGCTAAACGCAAATTATAAGTCCAGTTGTGTGACATTGACCTTGGATATACGAACCGGGACTTGGTAGGCTACTGTAGCATGTCTAGATAAACATTGTGGTCAAATTTGAGAAGGATCCACCAAGCAGAACTTGAGTTAGAGATGTTACAGACGGACAGCACCATTCCATAATATGTCCGTTTTTTTAAACGGGCGTATAAATATGACTTTCACCCTCCTCCAATCACCTGCTTTTTAACACATTTTTCTTCAATTGGTGGTCGCTTAACCCTTTCCCTCATATAAATGCATTTTCATTCATCTGCAAACAGTGTAGACCCAGATCAGACGGCTCTCTGATCAGGAATTCGAAAGATCCGTTTCTTTACTTTCTCAAATGGCTACAATGTTCCACATTCCATAGAATGGGGAAAGGGCTCATCCTTTACTCCATAAATACTTAAACAAAGTAGACACAGACCATATGGCTCCTATGGGAGCCATCTGATAAGGGTCTGCTATGAAATAATATACAGTAAAACCACGCTAATGTAACCACCTAAAAGAGGTATAATTCTGGGTGCCAGCTTAATGCAGGGCAAAAGTAATGCAGAAAGCTCCTAGAGGATAAATACAATTTTTATCAATAATCGTTATGTCATCATTTCTTACATGAAATTCCATAGAGTAAAGTGTTAACCCTTTCCCTCTTCTATTTTGATTCCAAATTTCATTGACAACATAGGTGTAACATTTCATACATTTTAAAAACTAAAGAAACAGACCTATGGAATTCTATAAGCAAACGGGAGCAGACCCTGATCAGGCAGCTCCAATAGGAGCCATCTGATCTGGGTCTACTTTGTTTGCAAATGCATGAAAAAGTTTTATATGAAGGAAAAGGTTAAAACAAGTATGGGCGTCACAAGAAAAAAGAGAAATAGACCCTTTATCTGATGAATATTCATGTAAGAAATAATGACATTGTATTTATTCACTGAAGTTTTTATGATGGCCAATAAACAAAGATAGTGTTGCACATGGCAGAAACTACAATCAGAACAGTATTATTTCATAATCCTGATCCTACAGGAGTTGTCTGATATGGGCCTACTCTGTTTGCAAAGGCATATCTATTAACCCATTCCCTCATATGCTATTTTTAGATCCGTCTTTGAACAAATCTACCAAAAAGGAGCATAAACTAGAGAAAAGGAAAATTTTAGAATTTTGTACCGGTAGTTTGAAACTATTGTGATAGAGCATTTGCTCCATTAAGAGCAAATGCTCTATTTATCACAATGATTTCTAGAAGTGACTGTTACAGAGGCATAGAAAGGCGTATTTACGATTTATGGAGGAAAGGGTTAAGTAAAGTATTGACCCTTTCCCTCATAAAATGCCTTTCATACATTTGCAAAAAGAGTAGACCCAGATCAGAAACTCCTACAGAAGCCATCTGATCAGGGTCTGCTCTAGGTTTTCCGACATGACATAGATCTGATTCCATTTTTTTTTCAAAGCAAAAAAATTTCATTCAAAAGTTTTCATTATATAATAAGTATTCAGATTGTCACTATTTCTTGTATGAGAACAGGGCAAGGCTTAACCCATTCTCTCCTACCGACGCCTCTGTAAAAGTCATTAAGATAAATAGAGCATTTGCTCCTATGGATCACAATGGTTTTAAAACTACATGTACAAATTTCTGAAATTCTCATTTTCGATAATTAATTCTCCCTTTCGGTAGTTTTACTTAATTCTCCCTTTCGGTAGTTTTACTTAGTTCTTCCTTTCGGTAGTTTTACTCAAAAAGGTTGGGTCTTAGGAGAGAATATGTTAAATGCTTGGAAACAGCAGTACCATATTAATGGCCATGTTACAAGGCAGGGCCTAATATTGATCAAAAGACAGGGCTGTAAATAAGCGATACACTAATCTATCCAAATCTCTTCATCCTTTATTCCATGAATATTCATGTAAGAAATGATGACATCATGAATATTAATTAGATTGATTGTTATAATTGTACATCGACAAACAAGAAGTTTTGGCCATAGCAGAAACTGTAGAATCATACCTGTACCATATCATAAGCAAACAGAGCAGACCCTGATCAGACGGCTCCTATAGGAGCTGTCTGATCTGGGTCTGCTCTGTTTGCAAAGCTGTAGAAAGGTGTATTTATATCTAGTAAAGGGTTAATATCAGTAAAACCCCTATCTTGTTGGTACTTATTAGTTTTGCCTACCTGACACTATTCTGAGTACCGAGTACCAACAAGATTGGAACTTGTGAAAAAATTTAGAATAGCGCTCCTAGATTGCCTATACATGTACATTAAAACCTCTCTATAACGGCCACTATATTATAGTGTTTTGTATTAAAGGCAGGTGGCTGCTTAAAGCAAGGTGAAAGTAAAACAGAACGTTCCTATAGGAGCGTTCTGTTTTACTTTCACCATGCTTTAACCCTTTCCTCCATAAATACGCCTTTCAATGCCTCTGTAAAAGTCACTTTATGAAACCATTGTGATAAATAGAGCATTTGCTCCTATAGGAGCAAATGCTCTATCTATCACAATGGTTTCAAACTACAAAATTCTACAATTTTCCATTTCCCTATTTAATGCTCCTTGTCGGTAGATTTATTCAAAGAGGATGGATCTAAAAATAGCCTATGGAGGAAAGGGTTAAGCAGTCACTTGCCCATAATACCAACTAATTAACGCAATTTAGTGGCCATTATAGAGGTTTTGCTGTATTTCACTTTTGGTCTACATCATCACTATTTTCACAAGTCAAAAAAAAATACACATTCGGCTACCAAACATTGTAAACACTCTCGACCCTGATCATGTTTCAGTACAGCACCTGACATAGGTAATGATACAATGGGTGCAGAATTATCAAATGCCCATTTTTTCATGGCGCACATCATGTAGCTGTGTATCAAAATGATATTCCATTTCCTAACTCACAGTGCCAGTTTAGTTGGTACATGTGCCAAAGCAATAGGTAGAGGTCCAGCTGTGTAAATAAAAACATTTTTAGAACTAATTTCTTTAATTATTCTCTAGCAAACCCTATGCTGTGATAGAGTACTCTTTAGAATTGTCTTTTTGAGACGATTCTAAAGAGTGGTCACAAAATAGGGTTTGGTGGAGAAACGATGATTTGATTTTGGTACTTGAGTGCGCACGTTCACCTGACGCTCTGAATAGGTGCATATTCATGTACTAAAATCTTCATCTCATTGAAGAAAGAAAGAAATAATTCTCGAAAATGTTCTAATTTATGCACCAAAGGAGCTATTTTTAAAAAATGTTCTAACTTGCACATCTTATCTGGGCCATTAACCCATTCCCTCATATTGACGTCTTTTGACGACTCTGTAAAAATCACTTTGTGAAACCATTGTGATAAATACACCGTAGAGCATTTGCTCCTATAGGAGTAAATGCTCTATTTATCACAATGGTTTCAAACTACAAAGTTCTTAACTTTTCCTTTTCTCTAGTTCTCCTTTTCGGTAGATCTATTCAAAGAGGTTGTATCTAAAAATAGCCTATGAGGTAATGGGTTAATGTACATATAAAAATAAAAATATATTATGCTGCCTTATTCATTAGTAGCACCACTAAATCTGGAAAACTTTGGACTTTGTTTCCTTGCCAAAGTCTTTAAATGAATCAGAGGGGTATCTGAGTCATAATCTTCAGAGTCGGTATCTTTTGAGACATCATTGGCACTAAACATATTTTTCGTGAACACTTGGAAATCTTCATCCATGTGATAAACAATAACATCTTCCATGCCTTGATTATCTCTGGTTTTGTCTATTTCACTGACTGTTGCAGATGTCTCATATTCCTTAGAGGTATCCGCAAGCGTCTGTGGAAATGCATTAATCAAGTCTTCCTTTTTCTTTCTGATGCCTGATTCATTTACATCAACACATTTCCCAAAGAATTTCCTAGTCTGACCTTTCAAATCAACTGTTCTCTTTTTCATCTTTATTTTCTTTGCCACTGAACAGTGTTTTGGATTCTCCATGAGTTTCAGGTTTGAATCACAATATGGTGAATCTGTTTTAGAAAATTGATTTGAATCTATTGCATATAAAGTTCTGTTATCAGAAATGTTACATTCCATCATTCTACATGGTGAAAATTTGAAATCTCTTTCCATTAACTCTGTATAATTTTGACCAAGCTCAACTACATCTGCAGCAGAAGAGTTACTTCCTAGAATGGCTGCTGTGTGACTTAAGTCTTCTGAACATTGTCCCTCTGTAAATGTTTCAACAGTGCCTACATGTTCATTCAGGCTCAGTATATCATCTGGCACAGGTACATTAACATAGCACTGGGAACTACTACAGGGTGTCTTTTGGTTCCTTTTATTATTCTTCAGTCTTTTTTTCCTCCTCTCCCTTCTTTTGACTTTCTCGAACCGTACTGGTTTGACACTATTATTGAGAAGTCGTGCTATTACTGGGCTCTTTACTGCAACAGATTGAGATTTTGTTCTTGAGATTTCTCCAACAGCTGAACAGCCAAACTTTGCAATTGGGTTATCACTGTCTGTGTCATCATCAAGTACAGTTAGGTCAATAGTCATATCCTTCTTTTCATCGACACTGGCATTCCTTGTACAAGCTTTTAAAGCAGGCATTTCTATGGTAAACGTTTCTGTCCCTGACTCAGCCAGCAAGTCTGTATTTCTTGCTCCACTGTTTTCAGATTCCTTTACTTCTTTTCTGATTATGTTGTCTTCTTCACTATGGTTCATGATCTTCAGAACATTATTCCTTGCCTTTGATGATTCTGTTTCAACATGACACTCTGAAGCACTGATTGCACCACAATGTCCAGCTTTTTCTGTCTCTCTAGATTCTACCGATGCTGTCTCTGTTTGAACACCTCCAATGCTCTTTCGTCTTTTCCTCTTTTTTTCCTTCCTTGACTTCAGGATTCCCACACTTTTGTGACGCTTTCTTTTGCAACTAGCTGGCTCCCCAGGAGCATCTACATTATGAGTCATGCTTAATGCATTAAAACTATTACTCACTGGCAAAATCATTATCTGGTTCGAGCCAGCCATTTGCAGAGTCACTGGACAAGATTTAAGAACTACATCATTGTAACTACCCTTTGGGAGGAGCTTCCTTTCGTTTCCTGTAAAGGATATTCTTGATTTATCTGTCTTTTGTGTCCTTAATGGTACCATAGCTTTTTCAAATTTGGATGATCTTCCACAACTTTCCAACTTCTTTTCTGTTCCAAGAAACTTATCTTTTGAGATTTTTTTATGCTTTGATATGTCTCGATCATTGCTACATGATATCTCACTACTACCAGATTTTGTCACTGCACTTAGATGCATGTCAGGCTGCTCAACACTTATATCTTGTAAATTCTGGATTGTGGCAGGACTGCAAGAATTGCTGATGAAACTGTTTGATTTGACCGGACATGGCAACAACATTTTATGCAATACTGGGTACTCATATGTTCTGGTCTCTTTCAACAAAGTCTGGTGAGATTCTGGTTCTGTCATGCCACTGCATGTGTTCTCTTTGATTCCAGCCGTGACAATTGAGTTGGAAAGTATTTGTGTTGTTATTGGAGAATCATTACATTTTGTAGTAATACTGGTATATGGAGAAAGACCAAAACTAATGTTTTCATTTAAAGCCCAATTTTTGACAGACTCTGCCTCATTGTGGTTGATTAATTTTCTTCCTTTGCTCTCTGTGTTCATGTAAGTCTCAGATGGTTCTGATTCATTGGGAGTTGAACTAAAGTAATGAGATTGTATACTTAATGGACTTGAAGTGGCAGTGTCTGACACTGTCACCTCCTTTGATTTACCTCCATCCAGAGCAACAGTAGAACTTGTAGTTTCTGTTTCTCTTTCACATTCCACAACATTCTCATTCACTTCCATGGAGAGATTCTGCTTATTTTTGGTAAAGTTATATGCTAGACTCTCTTTGCATCCTGTTGTTTCATCAGCATTTAAAGAACTGGTATTGTCACACTTAGGCTCTAGTCTGGGAAGCAATTTTCTCTGTTTTGGAAGAAATATTCCACCCCTTTTAGTCTTTACTACTTGTTTTACTTGCTTACATCTTGCAAGACTTGGTGATGGTAGACTAATTGGTGTTACTTTTGGAAAGTTATGTACCACATTACTAGCTGAATTACTGGGTTTGGACAACAATGATTTCAAAGACAATTCACTTAATAAAGTTGTTGTTCTTGGAGAAATATTTGGCTTGACTGAAACAGGAGTTGGGGATACAGCAGAATTGCCACTACATGAACCAGATCTCTTGAATAAAGATTCCTCAGACCATGCCCTTGTTTCTGGTGTTTCACTCGTATCCTTTGTTTCTAAATCACAAACAGTGGATGCTGGCCTGAGGATGTCTTTACCAATGTTTACACTTGGAATGTTGCTTTGAACTTCTGGTATACACTGAGACTGACTTGTGGCTTCTTTTAACATGTTTGTATCACCTTGATGTCTCTCTGCATCTATTGATCTTAATTCTTTTGAAACTTTAGTTTTTGTTTTAGTCTCCAAGTCTTCAAGCATCTTGTTTATATAGCCAGTAGCACCCATTATCATATTCACTTTTTCTTTGACATCCTTAACAAAGAGATTTATCTTTTGAAAATCTACTACATCAAGTCTGTTATTTGAATTTTCACTAGAGTTTTCTTCCAGTCCTCTAACTTTCCCATTACATGGATCGGTATTACTAGTATCACAGTAGGCATGTACATCTGGTGAATCATGTATTCTGATACAGTCTGCATCCATTTCTGAATTATGGTCTGCAGAAAAAGTTTTTCTGACTTTCTGCATAGAGGTAGCGGTACTGCCTGATCTGAACTTATCTACAAACTCATCAGTTGCTGGTATAACTTCTTCAGGTATAGTACAATTTTCTAAAACAGCTCCCTGAGTATTTTGAATGTCAGTGGTTGTTTCCATAAAACTACCTTCTCTACCATTTTCATTGTTAGTCTCACTCTGCAGTGAAATGTTTGCCTTTTGGGGAGTGACAATACTTTGGCCATTTGCATCAACATTATTCGTACTTTTACATTCATCTCCATCCACTGGTTCCTGCTCCTGTTTCACCACTGCAATACCAAACTCTACATTAGTCTGGTTTGAATTCTCTATAGCAGAGGTGGAACTTACATCTAAATCATCTTCAACTTCACTTTTGCAGACAGTACCACTTAGATTTACTGGTATTTGCTCCGATGAATTTAAACTGCATTTCTCCTGACCTGATCGTATAAACAATTCAACAGTGTCTACCATAGGATTGTCCCTATTATTGCTCTTATTGACATGCTTTCCATCAGCCAAATGTGTTATAGGTAACTCAGGTGCTGATTCTGTTTCAAGATTGTCGTCTATTTTTATATTCTCTACGACCTCTGAGGCTAGGGTGACACTGCCTGTTTCCTGAAGCAAATATCCCATATTCAGTTTCTTCAGAGCTTCTTCCAGTATTTCATACCTGAATAATAAAAAAAGAACAGTAGATAAATACCTCTGTGTTCATGTGAGGTGTTTGTTGTTTTTTGTCTTTTATTTTATTTTAAAGGGGGTGGGGGATAACCATTAAATTAATACAGATGTTTCAAAATTTTGACAGAAAGCAATGCAGAAAGCTCCCAATTTCATTCTGTATTTAGCAACTACCTGTGTACAAAATTCAAGATACTTTTAAAAACTATAAGGCCTTCAGGGGTTTTATTAGATATAACATGGTATGAAAATAAGAGTCTAGATCCTAAATATGATATGAAATATGAAATGAAATCCTCGAGATCCAAACTGTTTGCCACTCTTACTATGTTACAGGAGAAGAAACCAGATCCCAAGGTTCTTGGGTCTGAAATCATTCTCAAGCATCTGATTGGTCAGATTCTGATCTTGCTCAGAATCTGAACAATCAGATACTTGAGAATGATCTCAGACTTAGACATTTTATAACCTTGGACCCTGAACTATCACTGAAGGTAATGAATACTCTTGCACGGCAGCCTTGATTACAAATCCAAGGGCTGATCCAACTACCCATATTACATGCCTAAATGACAAAAAACACTCAAAATTCAAGGGGAGATAATTCTGCAATGCCTTGCACAAAACGCATCAAGAAAATTTAATGCTTTTTTGCATTAAGGGAATGAAACCAAGGCCCACAGAGCAGGTAAAATCATATCATAGACTGAAGATAAGGGAAAATTTAGAAATAAAAGTTTACATTCCTTTATTTTAACCCTTTCCTTCATATAAACACCTTTGTATCAAAGCTAATACATGACAAGTTACCAGACATTTTTCTGGTATAACGAGGTTGCCGCTAAAAAGAGTTTAAATATGAAAAGAACCATATGGCCAGTTTTAAACTAGTACCAACAGGTGAACGCTTAATGCAGAACACAAGAAGTGCAAAAAAACTCCCTTTTTGCACTTCTTGTGTTCTGCATTAAGCGTTCACCTGTCTTAGTGGCACTGCACCTATTTATTGAGTGGTTGTTTCAAAGACTTAACAGTAATTTTGTTTCAATGCATACTGCCAGTATAACCAGGGTGCCATTGTAATGAATGCCAGTATAATGTGGGTTCACTGTACTAATATGACACGCAAATGACTTAAGCAAGTAGATCAGCTGGGCCCATGTGCATAAAGCTCCTTAGGAATATTTTAACCTAAGGACAACTTAAGGAGACATTTTCTGTCTACCTTTATAGCAAAACTATTGAGTACTTTTTTATTCAATGTCTTCTAGAATGTGTGGTTAAGTATTCATTTTATATACAGCTTTATTTTTCTGAAATGTCTACTTGTATTGATTTTATAAAATTAAGCCTTTCCTCCATAGGCTATTTTTAGATCCAGCCTCTGAATAAATCTACCGAAAAGGAGCATTAAGTAGAGAAAAGGAAAATCTTAGAATTGTGTAGTTCTGAAACCATTGTGATAAATAGAGCATTTGCTCCTATGAAGCAAATGCTCTATTTAATATTTATCACAATGGTTTCAAGAAGTGACTTTTACAGAGGCGTAGAAAGGCGTATTTAATTTTATGGAGGAAAGTGTTAAGTATTATTCAAGAAACTAAGGACTTTTCTTAAGTTTCTCCTTAATAGGAGCTTTATGAATATGCGTCCTGATTGACAATTATCATTGAAAACAAATACAGGCATTTTTCTGGCATTTACATATAGGTCCATTAAAAGTACACATTCCCTATAAAAGATACCGGGAGGTAACAGTTTTCCAAATTTTGAGTAAAAAAAATTCCAATGGAGACCAAATTTTGACTTAAACAAAAGTCGTGTGCGGTGCCAACGCTTGTCTGATTTGGTGCTTGTCCAGCTAAATTAAACATTTTTGAAAAATATAAAGGGCCATAACTCCAACATTTTGAAATCAAGAGTTATGGTTCTTAAGTAGGGGCCTTCCCCTCAATGAAATCTACTAACCTATGAAGTTTCATGTTGATACCTCTTATACTTTTTGAGTAATGAGCTACATTAAAGTTGTTGCACACCGACAACACCAACGAAAACACCTACGACCCAGTGATAATAAAAGCTTGACTTTTCTTCGAAACAGACGAGCTAAAAATGTAAAATAAGTTCAAATGAGACCAGAAAATCTTTCCAATTCATTGAGTTTTACACATGGAAAATTTCTCAAAATCTATTAAAAATGCATTTTTCCCAAAATTGTCAGAATAAGACCTGATATAGGACAAGAGTGTTCGGAGGAACACATGTGTTACCTGCTCGAAGCTGACAAAAAAAACTGTTAATATGCTGGAGTGAAATCAGAACAAAGGGGAATAACTAAAAAGCATTGCATGCAGTGATGGACCTTAGAACATCAATGGTCCTCAATGAGAGGAAGACATGTATGTGAAATTTGAAAGCTCTATAATGATTAGTTTAGAAATGACAGCCAAAAAAAGAAAGTGTGACAGGCAGACGGACGAACAACTGAAAAGTGATCCCTAAGTGACACACTGCCTCTCGGCAGGTGATACAAAAAAGTGCCTGTTTTTTGTGTCATGTGATAAAAACCAAACTCAAAGACTTAGAATCAATATGTCACTCTGCAAACCTTTTGTCATATTGACTTTAATTGTCGACTTGTCAAGTAAAGCAAGAGGGCCATGATGGCCCTATATCGCTCACCTGTCAATTGTAGCACTAGTCTATAGAGATGGACTAGCCACAACCATCTCCCGAAAATGAAGATAAGAGGGCCATAGTAGTTTCAAATTGAACCACCAGTTTTGGAGGAGAAGATTTTTAAAGGTTTCTGTATAGTTATATAAGGAAATCTAGCCCCTCCTGGTGGCCATGTTTATACATATTCACGGAGTAAAAGGTTCAGTTTGAATACAACACTTGTTACAATGGCGTCATGCTAGGTCAGGTCCCAGTCCTGCCAATTTTTTTTCTGACACCAAATAGAGGGGAATTATTTTCTGAGGACAGGAGAATATATAATTATGTACTTTTTGAACAATGGAATGGGGCCAAATATGTAGCAGAAGACATTTTAGCAGACGATAATAACTTTGCCAACAAAGGAGGCTCCAAGTATGGGTATAAGCATAACACTAACCTCCTTTTGCATCGTAGGTCTTTACCATACATAAACTGGACAAGAATGTCAAGCTCATGGGTGGTCAGCTGCGAAAGAACCATTCTACAAACAGCATGGTGCGCTCCTGGACTGTTCTTCTTGGCCATCTCAAAATGCTTCTTGTTGAGGGCAACAAACACTATGTGATGCACTGGAAAGCTTTGCCCATCCTTTGATATAAGTTCAAGATCACACAGTGTAGAACTAAGCCTCATTAGGCTCAGTTGTTGGATAAGATATTGACCAATCATCTTGACAAGTATGTTGTAATCATCTGTACCTACAACAGAATTGTAACAATACATATAGCAGAGGTCCAGATAGAATGCGTAAATTAAAACATTTTCAAGAATAACCTGCTACCTCTAGAACGTTGGCTATCAACAATTGCATCCATCCCTTGCATGACACATGCACACATAAACTGTGTGAAGAAATAGATTTGAATTGGGCCGCAACAAGCACAGGTCACTTATGGCTATCAAGAATCAAGGTAAATAATTGTTCAACAGATTCCGTAAAAAATCTGTAAATGGCAAACAACTGGTTTCTGTAGCATTTCAAATTAATGATTCCATATATAGAAAAAATAATATTTTAGAGGAATCACAGGATCTGGTTCAATGAAATTTTGGATGATTATCTTGAGATAATTTGTAAACTCATTTAAGATTCAATAAAATGTATGTAATATAAAACAAATTAACTTGCTTGAAATGAACTTATAATGTATGTTAATAAACCAACTTTAGTTTAGTATCTAACTATCTTTAACCCTTTCCTCCACAGATACGCCTTTATACGCCTCTATAGTAATCACCTCTTGAAACCATTGTGATACATAGAGCATTTGCTCCTATAGGAGCAAATGCTCTATGTATCACAATGGTTTCAAACTACAAAATTATAAAAATTTCCTTTTCTCTAGTTAATGCTCCTTTTGAGTAGATTTATTCAAAGAGGTTGGGTCTAAAAATAGCCTATGAGGGAATGGGTTAACCCTTTAAGTTTAACTCATGAATATTGGTGTTAAAATAATCATAATGGCTTCATAAATATTGATTTATGAATTTTGTAATTATGGTTTCTGAACACAGAAACTTTAGACCAGTTAAAAAACTACATAGAATCAGATGCATATAAATTAATTCTAAATTATCCAATAAGGAAACAGAGCATACCCTGATCAGACAGGCTATTTCGGGTCACAGTCTACTATGTTTGCAAAAGCAAATAAGAGGGCCATGATGGCCCTGATATCGCTTACCAGACAATCAGAGGAGAAGATTTACAAAGTTTTCACTATGTTTCTATAGAAATCTTGCCACCCCTGGGGCGGGGCTTTATTTGAGCCCAGGGGCATAATTCATATATGTTTTGTAGAGGACTTCAAGATGATGCTATGTGCCAAATATGAAAGCAGAGAAACTTCCAGTTTCAGAAGAAGATTACTATTTAGGTTTCACAATATGTTTCTATATAAAACTAGAGGGCCATTGACAGTGTTAATTTTTCAGCAGACATTTCTGACAGATCACAGGAACTCAGTGTTATAACCCTATCAGTGCTAAGCATGACTTGACTGAAATTAGCACAGTTTGGATTCTGATCTACATATGTAACTTCATAATTATGTGGTTTGTACAAAAGGGTTAATTGAAAGATTGGTATGTATTAAAAACAGTGTGAACAAACAGACAATAATTCTGAAGCAGACATCAACTAGAGTATAGAACAGGTGAACTTCAGCTTGACCTCTCCAGTACACTAGCTGGCTAGCTAACCTTTATACTGCAGAAGTCTATTTAAAAGTATAACACACAGGGCAGGGCCAATTTTAACCTCAGAACTATGATATTAACAAAATTCATAAAGGTATAGTAAGTAAATCTTCAGTAAGTAAAACCCGCACATCCTCTCAACCCAGGGGTTAAAATGGGTACCTGTGAGGGTCACTCGCCGGTACTGCGGCTGCATGATTGCGCCATATGTTAGCAGTGCTCAATGCTGTAGGTCAATGACTCAATTACCAGGGGAGTAAATGTACAGTCGGCTGAGCGGTCATTCGGACTGAAAGTAGACTATAACTAGGTACTTTTAAAATCTATACATCAAATATCTAAGCTCTGGGACATGCAGTTTTTGGCATGAAGATTTTTAAAGTTTTCCCTATGCCTAGAACTAATGAACCAAGCACTCTGTAACAGAAAACTGGAACAAGTCTGCTTTAAAAAACTCGCCACCCCTGGGGCGAGGCCAATTTGGACCCGAGGGGCATAATTTATATGACTTTTGTAGAGGACCTGAACATGACCCTATGTGCCAAATATGAAAGCTGAGAACCGTGTAGATTCAGAGAAGATTTTCAAAGTTTTCACTATATGTTTTTATTGAAAACTTGACATCCCTGGGGCGGGCCAATTTTGACCCCAGGGGCATAATTTATATAACTTTTGAAGAGGACCTGAATATGATGCTATATGCCAAAGATGAAAGCTGAGAACCCTGTAGATTCTGAGGAGAAGATTTTTAAAGGTTCAAATTGTTGATGACGGACGCCGAACAACAAACGGTGCACGCCGAACGCCGACGGACATCAGGCGATCACAATAGCTCACCCTGAGCACTTTGTGCTCTGGTGAGCTAAAAAAGTGTTTGTATAGGGTAAAATAAAGTTGCTAAGCTATGCTGTTTGGAGATATGTTTGGAACTAAAAGAACTCTAAATAAAAGACTGACACTTTAGGAACTTAAATTGTCTTAATAGTGAATGTTTGCCATGGCTACATCTAGCATTCTATTTAGGTGATACAGTAGGTCTTTTTTTGACTGTTTTGGGAAAAATGGGATTTTTTCGAGCATTAAACTCAATGATTTAGAGCATTTTAACTTATTTTAATATCTCATCCTAAAACCATACTACATACATATGCATTATGCACATGCAATGGCCATGCCTGTGTTTCCCAGGTTGTTTCTAGTTTCGGACCCAATGAATCTGTTTAGGCCTTGGTCGATTCGGCCACAATTTGGACCGAAACAATTAACCAAGGAACACGTGGAATATATCAGCAATAGACATCAAATTTTATTTAAGCAAATTTCAGGAAATGGACCATTGGCATGAATTAAAGATAGCTAAGAGATATCCATGCAGTCACAACATTGTATTCAGATATATGTGTATACATATGTTTCTGTACTATCGCACTTGGTTATTCCTCAACAAGTTTCATCTGTTTCCGGTGCTTTCCACCCTATATGACGCAAATAAACCCATAAGAATAAAGTGTTTAATATTTGCAGAAATATGCTGCAAATATTGATAATTGCTTAAATTTGTGTAACACCGTGTGTTCTTATCAAGAAATATACCCGCTCAGATCCGGGATTGAACCCGGTTCGCAGTCATGCACTCTACCATTTGGCCATAAAAGTGTGCTTATACAGCAAGGCGTACAAGTGATGATAAACCTATACACACTGTGACATGCTCCCCCAGCAAGTTGAAATTTGTCCCAAATTTCTATGGGTATGAGAATGACTGGGAATCAAACTCGGAGCTCATACAGTCACAGGCCCCACGATTGGTGCCAAATGTAACATGGTGAAAAAGTTGCAACTCGACCGGGATTCGAACACAGGGCCTCTGGCTTACCATGCCAACACTCTACCGACTGAGCTACCTAGCCACATAGTAAAGCCTATCAAATTCTTTCATCATAATCTCTACCCAGCTACATTTGTAATTATATTAATGATTTTGTAAATTGTTAGTCAAAGACTTTATAGAATCAACAAAATAGTCAGCGAGTCGGTGATAATGTTTTGACTGTAATTAAAATAATCTTTCTAAGTATCAAACAAACAAAATCGATTGCCATGTTGTTTGAATGATGTAATAATAACAAATTAACTGTTAGTTAATGGTAGTACCTGTTTGCACTAGTCTCATCATTAAGATGTTTGTAGCCACGACAGTTTGTACTAATTATTTATTCAAGGTTATTTTATTACACAAATTTTCACCCGCTATATTTTCACAATGCAAGCTATATTCAGTTTGTCACTCAACATGCAAGCAGGGTGTCAAACAGTTTCAAGCTTGATGAGAAACTGAGTTTCTGTACATCTCCTCTGGATCCAAAGACCAAAGTTTTTGCAAAAATAATCATTCATCAGCCAGCAACGGGCTAAGGGTTAACGTCTAACAACAACCTATAGATGTCCTTATTGGATTCAAGTCTGCGTATTTCCGTACACAATTGCCATTTATATACTTGCACATTTCATCATGTAGCCGAAACGACCAAGGCCCTTTCTGGGTACGAATAGCCGAAAGTACGAAGTCGATGTACGAAATCGCGGGATCCGGTGAGGGTCGAATGTGTAAGGCGGTACCCTTGTATAGTTTAATCTTAACGTTAATAGTTTGTGTTGAGTTTATAAAAATACAATACCTCAAAACATTATTCTTATCTGTTCATCGTAAACTAAGCATTACGTCCCGTTCCATTTTTCTTCATTGACCTAATTTTGTCTAGGGCTCTTTCGAATATCCAATCAAATTCGAGTTAAGACAGAGAACCAATTTAAACCAATCAAACTATTTCTTATGATCAAGTAGGTCAAACGCTTTTTGGTCGTAACGTAAAGCATTCACCAACACCGATCAGTCAGCAGCGAAAATTGTCAACATGACGGACCAAATATCCATTATGCTGGGACTCTTTGCAAACTATTCTAATTTCTATTCTGTTTTAAGTGTCCTGGTTTGCTTCTGTGCCATGGTTGTATTCATTCTTAGGTATGATCTGTGGGTGTGAGATTTACTCAAAACCTAGACTAGTGTATTTCATTTCTAAAGGTCAATATAATCACACGACCCTATACTGTAATTCACATTTAGACCTCAGTAGACCTTTTGAGGACCACACGGCAGTCATTCTCAGATGCTTACTTCTGTTTTGGAAAATGAATGAAAATTAGTCAAGTCAAGCAGGAAAAGACATACGCAACACTCAACCACCACCAAAAAAAGAAAGCAAGTAACACACTGAACACAAACACACGAGATGAAAATTTTAAACATGAACACAAACCCACAAGTACAAAGACACAAAAAAACATAAAATCAAGGGTGACAAAGAGGGAACCGCCTTAGAACGGTCTGTGGCAAAACCACCATTGGGGATTTAAACCGATTTACGGTCGTTTCGTCGACTTTCCCGTTCGTCAACCTTAATTTACATAGTTCACCGAAAGTTGTTTTGTGTCAACCTTATTATGACAGAGATTAAGTTTTCACACCTATGTCGCGGTGAAAAACTATAAAAATCAGAAGTTTGTGATAATTGCCAGGACATGTTTCCCTCATGACCACTCAACACATCTCCTATAGTAAAAACACATACACACACAATTTTTATCAAATATAATGTGATTTAGATCTGGATCTGAACTATGATTGGGCAGTTTGCCGACACTTGCCTAGGTATGACATGCTAACATCAAATACATAGCCATGGCATAGGTGTGAAACAAAACCCTATGTCTTTCACTGACCTGATAATACTCATTACCAGGTTTTTATCCCTATCACTTTAAGCTACTAACAGTTCCGACGTGCACCTTTTCCTGCCTATAACACTCGTGAGAGGGGTTAGCAGTATTCAGAGATAGATAGATGTAATAATAAGGTCGTCGAAACGACTTTGTGTCTACTATGTAAAATAAGGTTGATGAACGAGAAGGTCAACAAAATGACCATCACCCGTTTAAACTGGTTCACGGACGTCCTAACCTTATTGTACACTTATCTCAAAGTCACCCCAGCTTAACACACAATTTAAATAAAGGTATCACCACCAGACTTCCCTACAACATAGAAGACTGTAATTAAACACAGGACAATATGTAAAATATATCCTATATCTACAACAAAATATTATCGACCTTGGAAACTAAGTTAAGGAAACTAAAATGTGAGCTGAATAAATACTTGCACATTGCCGAATAACATATCAAGCATATGAAAGTTGTGTCTTCTTCGGTGTTTACTCGATTGGTTTTCTTGCAATATACTTCTTTTCAGCATATAAACAAATGAGTTGTGTATATTTTAGGCACTTTTGAAATTGTGTCAAATGTAGGGACTTCCCCTTTAAGTTGGGTAGACTAAGTTGATAAATGCTTTCTGTCTTGTCATGTAAGCTTTAAACCATTTCCTTATATTGGCGCCTTTTGAAGCGTCTGTAAAAGTCACCTTTTGAAATCATTGTGATAAATAGGGCATTTGCTCCTAGTAGAGGCAAATGCTCTTTTTATCACAATGTTTTCAAAACTACACAATTTTAAGTTTTCCCGGGGGAGCATGCCCTCGGACCCATGATGGCCATGGTCCGTAGTGTGTACATTACATTTTGATTCAACTACACTCCTTTTGACACTTTGTAAACACAATATAGATCAAACCATATTGCATACAGAATTAAAAAATCTTGCATGTTTGTTACGCATGAAGAGATGTTGAACCCTATTGATTTTCAAGGTCAAATGAGGCAGGTCTTGAAAATGCCTTTTGAATATGATACAGAACAAACTATGGCACACTGAATCATTCAACATTACATGTTTGTTTCCTATGTTGATGTGTTGTACCCTGTTAATTCTTAGCTCATCTGTTTATTGAAGAAAATAATATGTATAAGCTATTGTCCTAACCTGGCGTCCACATTGTTGTTGTCATCATCATCAGGAAACTGTAACATTAGCTAGTACATGTATAACTTCTTTTCTGTCCATGCAAATCTTTTAAAACTTCACACACTCGTTCACCATCACAAGAGCTACAATTGACCAAGGACCATAACTCTGGAAGGCTTTTTTAACAAAAATATGCCCCTTTATAAACTTAGGAAATAAAAACAAAATATTTTACAGACGAGCGTTGACACCTGCATGCAGTACTCTTGTTAAGATCATAGTGGAAAGGTCAAAGTTATAGGAGGAAAACCTTGAAAATACTGTGTGAGCATTATACAAAACCAATTATTTTCGTGTGATTTCTAGTGATCTAATTCTCATCTGTTGATGTTGCTTTCAGGCTGAATGGAGATAATTTGATGGGAAGTTCAGCTACACATTACAATGTTGTGCAAGAGCAAAAAATGGTGTCTCTACACAACCCATTCTCTGTACAGCTGCAAGGAACAATAACAAGCTCATTATCAGGTAGTCTACCTTAATTACCCAAAGTACTGAAACACCAATATCCCATCTCCAGGAGTTTGTAAATATGTCACTTAGGCATAAAAAAAGCCTAAAAAGGAGTGAGATCTGCCATGTGTGCAGCTAGCCAGCTGTCTGGAGAGGAGAGGGGGGTGGGTGGGAGGGGCACTAGTGTGGTATAATGCTCCTGCACCTGCACGTTAACCCATTACCTCATAGGCTATATTTAGACCCAACCTCTTTGGATACATCTACCGAAAAGGAGCATTTACTAGAGAAAAGGAAAAATTCAGAATTATGTAGTATTGAAACCATTGTGATAAATAGAGCATTTGCTCCTATGGAGCAAATGCTCTATTTATCACAATGGTTTCAAGAAGTAATTTTCACAGAGGCGTAGAAATGCGTATTTATGGAGGAAAGGGATAATCAAAAACAACTGATGATGATAGGCACCATTTTACCCCTTAGCCCGTCACATTTGTTTTTCACTCTGCCCTCTTGAATATTTATAAGACAAATCTTTACAAAAATATACAGGATATATTGAAATGATTTTCTTAGGTAAAAGCATAGAGTATGCAGGCATTGATTTTCCGTGGCAAAGAGTGCAGACCCAGTGTTTCTTAGCTTTCTAAAATGGCTAGAATGTACCACCTTCCATATTTTATTATAACTATTTTGTCCATGAATATTCAGTAAGTATTGAAATTTTAACCCTTTACCTCATTGGCTATTTTTAGAGTCGACCTCTTTGAATGAATCTACCCAAAAGGAGCATTTACTAGAGAAAAGCAAAAGTTTAGAATTTTGTAGTTTGAAACCATTGTGATAAATAGAGCATTTCTTCATAATTTTACAGGTTGTCAAGTGTTTAGATCTGATGGCCGCCATGTCAGATAGCTGCCTGAAAGTCTGATGGTGATTTGCGTCCACCTTAATGAGTTTTTAGTGTGTGCTTTTCCCAAAGGAATTTGTTTTAAGGGACTTTAGGCTGTAAACTTGCAACATCACATAAGCAGCATCTGATCAGGGGCATGTGTACTTATTAGAAAGGATCGTAAAATAATGCATAATCTGAGGTGTGACCAACGGTATAGATTCTGGTCAGGAATGGGCTCTTTAACACTGTTACTGGTCCAGGATTACACTGTTTGTGAAAAAGAAGCTGTCTGATCTGGGTCTACTCTGTTTGCAAATGTGGTAAAGGTGTACATGTATCTATGGAACAAAGGGTTAAGTCCTTTTGTTTGATCTCCTTCAGCTGGAATTCACATAGACATGTCAGTGACAAGGCCAACCATTGCAAGCATTTTCTGGGGAGTCAATGTACAGGCCTTCCAGAAGGAGCTTAAGAAGACAACACAGGACATAGCTGTTGACCTCAAGGAGAAAAGACTGTTTGAGCAAAAATACATCCACATGACCGACATAGGAAGGTACATGATGTCCTGTGGTAAACAGATCTTTGTGTTTTGAACAACATATTTTAACCTTCTACTCCATAGATATGCCTTTTTATATGCCCATGGAAAGATGGAATCATGTAAAACCACTGGCGGTTGGGTGGCATCCAAAACTTGTCCACTGTCTATGTTGAATAGTTTTTATCCAATTGTCACCAAATTTTGGGAAAATGTTTGTGGTAATAATATGTCAGTCAAGTTCAGTATCCATACAAATGGCCCAGTCATTTTAGAGTTATGACACCTCAATTTGCAAATAGTAATGGCATGTTTATGTCAAAGAGTTATTATTTGATCTTCACCAAACTTCATAAAGTTGTGTGTGGTAACAATGTCTTGACCAATTTCGATAACCAGCTAAAATGCCCCCTATGCTAGAGTTATGGCCCCTGAATTGGCAAAATATCCCCAATAAAAGTCATATAAATTGTTCCGATCCATTCCATAATTAGGTTACAGGAGCTAAAAATATATTTTAATGATCAATTTCTTTAAATGACATCTTCTAAACCACTGAATAGAATTTAATTAAATTTTACAGGAATCATCTTCAGGCGACCCTCCATGAATGTCATATAAATCGTTCCAGTCCATTGCATATTTTAGTAAATCACATAAGCTGAAAATTGATTTTAACCCTTTCCTCCATAGGCTATATTTAGACCCCCATAGGCTATTTTAAGACCCAACCTCTTTGAATAAATCTACCCAAATGGAGCATTTACTAGAGAAAAGTAAAAATTTAAAATTTTGTAGTTAAAACCATTGTGATAAATAGAGCATTTGCTCCCATAGGAGCAAATGCTCTATTTATCACAATGGTTTCAAGAAGTGGTTATTACAGAGGCGTAGAAAGGCGTATTTATGGAAAAAAAGGTTAACAAACAACTTTTGTAACCAACATCTCCACCTAAACCACTGACACTGTTTCACCAAAGGTCAGAGGAATGATTTGTAGCTGAATGTCTATCTGTATGTATACATGACACAGGCGTCTTCTGCTAGTTTGTAAACGAAACCATACCGGGCGTAATTTTTTGGAAATATAGTGATTATTTTCATTACCAAGGAGATATTTGGCAAAACAAATTAAAAAGGTATTTGTTATTGTATGTAATGTGTACTTTTACCTGTTTCTTTCTCATTTATTGGGTGTTTTTAGCGAGTCATTCCTTTTCTCAAAATGTAGTATAGAAATCGGACATATTCTATTTCGGCGCGTGCGGATAATCGAATAAATTGTGACGTGTCGAAACCATGCGCAGTGTCGAACTGAGGAGACAACACAATATAAACTAATCCTATCTGTTGCATAAGTAGCATAGGTCTATTATAGGTCTATAAGTATATCTTTTCACCAGGTAAGTGATACAGAGCCATCATGGCCCTCTTATTGAAAAGACCTGCTCTGATTACAGTTTTGAATTGAATGAAAAAACTATTTTTTCAGAATATCAGCAGGCAACATGTTTATAGACAGTGCATAGTGTTAACCCTTTACTCCATGAATATGCCTTTCTATGCATTTGCAAACAGAGCAGACCCAGATCAGACCGCTCCTAGAATCTGACCACTGTTTGCCCTGTTTGCTTATGATATAGTATAGATATGATTCTACAGATTCTGCCATGGCCAAAATGTCCTGTGTCCATGTACTATTATAACAATTATTTTAATACATTAACCCTTTCCTCCATAAATACACCTTTCTATGCCTCTGTAATAACCACTTCTTGAAACCATTGTGATAAATAGCGTATTTGCTCCTTTAGGAGCAAATGCTCTATTTATCACAATGGTTTCAAACTACAAAATCCTAAAATTTTACATTTCTCTAGTAAATGCTCCTTTTGGGTAGATTCATTCAAAGAGGTTTGGTCTAAAATAGCCTATGGAGGAAAGGGTTAATATTCATGATGTCATTATCTCTTTCATGGAGTAAAGGGTTAGTTACTTATTTCAGTGTAAATCCAGAAGACCTATTGTACCAGATAAATGAGAAGTGCCCAGAGAGTGTGACAGAGGCAGCATTAGGGGCACCGCCCAGACAAACATACCCAGTGGTGCTAGTGTCACTGCTGTCAGACTGGGATGGATCTCCAGAATACACAGGAATTGTAAGCCTAGTACTGAGATTGAGAAAGGAAAAACAACTACAGTCGACTCTCGTTATGTCGAGTTCGTAGGGACCCGTTAAAAACTTCGACTCATCGAGAGTTCGACTCAAAAATCACATGCCGTTTTTCAAAAAAAATCCGGTTTCTTTCATTACGTTCACCTTAATGTATGAGTTGTCATTTGAGATAGAATTGTATTGGTCAAGTAGGCCTCATCTGGCAAAGCATATCTGTTACTTGTTAAAGATGCAGAACTGCATTTGTAAACTAAAGTTCTTTTATGGTCAATAATTCCAGTCTTGGTTGTGCTATTATGAATATTCAGATAAGATACAGTAATTAACCTTTTCCTTCATATATGTACATGTAAATGCCTTTCTATGCATTTGCAAATAGAGTAGACCCAGATCAGATGGCTTCTATAGGAGCCGCCTGATCAGGGTCAGCTCTGTTTGGTAATGGAATTTAATAGATGTGTTTCTTTACTTTCTAAAATGGCTACATCTCTATAACGGCCACTTAATTACATCAAGTGTTTTGTGTTAAAAGCAGGTGGCAGCTTAGAGCAAGGTGAAAGTAAAACAGAACGCTCCATAGGAGCGTTCTGTTTTACTTTCACCTTGCTTTAAGCTGCCACCTGCCCTAAATACCAACTAATTAACACAATTTAGTGGCCATTATAGAGAGGTTTTACTGTAACTATTGCGTTCATGAATAATCAGTAGGTATTGAACTTTGGAACAGAGCAGGGAAGGGGTTAATTCATACATGAATATTCATCAGGTAATGGGTAAAATATATTTCTGGACAATTTCATTTCAGTTTTATCTCAAATGACAATTTTCTAACTTAACCACATGACTTTATAATTGTTCAAACAGTGATATTATACTTTTTTCACCCTTTAATCCATAAATACACCTTTGCAAACAGGGTAGACCCATATAAGACAGCTCCTTCAGGAACTGTGATCAGGATCTGCTCTGTTTGCCTATGATATACAGTGAACCCTCGTTACAATGGAGGTGTTTGTCTCCAGACATTTTGCTGGTATAACGAGGTTGCTGTTATAACGAATTTAAATATGAAAGGAACCATATGGCCAGTTTTAAACTAGTACCAACAGGTGAACGCTTAATGCAGAACAAAAGAAGTGCAAAAAGCTCCCTTTGGTAGCTTTTTGCACTTCTTGTGTTTTGCATTAAGCGATCACCTGTCTTATTGGCCTTGCACCTATTTATTTAGTGGTTGTTTCAAGGAGTTAAAGGTAATTTTGTTTTAATGCATAATGCCGTTATAACGAGGGTGCCGTTGTAACCAATACCAGTTTAATGAGGGTTCTCTGTAATATATATCTGATTCAGCAGTTTCTGGCAAAACCAAAAATGCCAGTGTCCAAGTGCAATTAATCTAATTAATACTGATGATGGCATTAAGGATTCATGAATTCTCGGAGTAAAGGGTTATGTCTTATATAAGTGAAAAGTATTTGGTGCTAATTAATGTTGTTTACTCTCCAAATTAGTGACACACAATTTAAAAATGATGATGTCAACTTATGCATCCATTAGGTATTTTGTGTTCGATGATCTGATCTTAGTCTTCTCTCTTTGGAAAAGGTATGAAAAGGGGTATGTTGGAAGACAGATGATGACAGATTTACTCTTGTTCTTATTTACAGTTCTGAGATAAGAGCAACTAGATATTCTGCTATACCTGTTACTTGATGAAGACATACATGTATACATTTGTACACAGAGTACACCAAGACCAGGGTCCATGCTTATAAAGCTTTTTAGTTGAGTCTGATTTCGTTCTCAAGCTTTTGATTGGTCAGATTTGAGTTCTCAAGCTTTTGATTGGTCAGATTTGAGCCAGAGGCTCAAATCTGACCAATCAAAAACTTGAGAAGGAACTCAGACTCAACTAAAAGTTTTATAAGCATGGACCCAGATTGCATAGAATGGCAGGATTATCAAGTAAAGGTTTAACTCAAAGAAAGGAGAGCATTTATCAAAAATCATTTGAAATTGCATCATGCATTCAGTATTATAAGCGAGTATTAACCCTTTCCATCATATAAACACATTTTCACGCATTTGCAAACAGAATAGACCCAGGTCAGATGGTTAAACTATCTGAGGTGGTTGGTACAAATTTTCCAATAGTGATAATGAAGTTGGTACATAACTAGAACTATCACTAAAGGTGATGAATACCCCCACACGGCAGCCTTGATTGCAAATCCAAGTTTTGAACATGTAACAGGACCAAATAACAAAAATACCCAAAGTTCAAATAGAGAAAATTCTGTAATTTATGCCAAGTATCAAGTGAATCAGGTTGAAATTGAAGGAGGAGTTCAAAGTACTAGATTTTGCCTGCCAATTTTAAGACCAATTTCAAGGCCAAAGGTAAAGGTCAAGGTCACAGAGACCTGAAATTTGTGTCTTGCACATCTACTACTCCTGAGTAACATTTATGCCAAGTATCAAGTAAATCAGGTTGAAAGTGAAGGAGGAGTTCGCCGTACAAGATTTTGCCTGCCAATTTTAAGACCAATTTCAAGGCCAAAGGTCAAGGTCACAGAGATTTTAAATTTGTGTCTTGCACATCTACTACTCCTGAGTAACATTTATGCCAAGTATCAAGTGAATCAGGTTGAAATTGAAGGAGGAGTTCAAAGTACAAGATTTTGCCTTCCAATTTTAAGACCAATTTCAAGGCCAACGGTCAAGGTCAAGGTCACAGAGACCTGAAATTTGTGTCTTGCACATATACTACTCCTGAGTAACATTTATGCCAAGTATCAAGTGAATCAGGTTGAAATTGAAGGAGGAGTTCGCTGTACAATATTTTGCTTGCCAATATCATGACCAATTTCAAGGCCAGAGGTCAAGGTCACAGAGACCTGAAATTTGTGTCTTGCACATCTACTACTCCTGAGTAACATTTATGCCAAGTATCAAATGAATCAGGTTGAAAGTGAAGGAGGAGTTTGCCGTACAAGATTTTGCTTGCCAATTTTAAGACCAATTTCAAGGTCAAGGTCACAGAGATTTTAAATTTGTGTCTTGCATATCTACTACTCCTGAGTAACATTTATGCCAAGTATCAAGTGAATCAGGTTGAAATTGAAGGAGGAGTTCAAAGTACTAGATTTTGCCTGCCAATTTTAACACCAATTTCAAGGCCAAAGGTCAAGGTCAAGGTCACAGAGACCTGAAATTTGTGTCTTGCACATCTACTACTCCTGAGTAACATTTATGCCAAGTATCAAATGAATCCGGTTGAAAGTGAAGGAGGAGTTTGCCGTACAAGATTTTGCTTGCCAATTTTAAGACCAATTTCAAGGCCAAAGGTCAAGGTCACAGAGATTTTAAATTTGTGTCTTGCATATCTACTACTCCTGAGTAACATTTATGCCAAGTATCAAGTGAATCAGGTTGAAATTGAAGGAGGAGTTCAAAGTACAAGATTTTGCCTGCCAATTTCAAGACCAATTTCAAGACCAAAGGTCAAGATCAAGGTCACAGAGACCTGAAATTTTTGTCTTGCACATGTACTACTCCTGAGTAACATTTATGCCAAGTATCAAATGAATCAGGTTGAAATTGAAGGAAGAGTTCAAAGTACAAGATTTTGCCTGCCAATTTTAAGACCAATTTAAAGGACAACGGTCAAGGTCAAGGTCACAGAGACCTGAAATTTGTGTCTTGCACATATACTACTCCTGAGTAACATTTATGCCAAGTATCAAGTGAATCAGGTTGAAATTAAAGGAGGAGTTCAAAGTACAAGGTTTTGCCTGCCAATATCATGACCAATTTCAAGGCCAAAGGTCAAGGTCACAGAGACCTGAAATTTGTGTCTTGCACATCTACTACTCCTGAGTAACATTTATGCCAAGTATCAAATGAATCAGGTTGAAAGTGAAGGAGGAGTTTGCCGTACAAGATTTTGCTTGCCAATTTCAAGACCAATTTCAAGGCCAAAGGTCAAGGTGACAGAGATTTTAAATTTGTGTCTTGCATATCTACTACTCCTGAGTAACATTTATGCCAAGTATCAAGTGAATCAGGTTGAAATTGGAGGAGGAGTTCAAAGTACAAGATTTTGCCTGCCAATTTCAAGACCAATTTCAAGACCAAAGGTCAAGGTCAAGGTCACAGAGACCTGAACTTTGTGTCTTGCACATCTACTACTCCTGAGTAACATTTATGCCAAGTATCAAATGAATCAGATTGAAATTGAAGGAGGAGTTCAAAGTACAAGATTTTGCCTGCCAATTTCAAGACCAATTTCAAGGCCAAAGGTCAAGGTCACAGAGACCTGAACTTTGTGTCTTGCACATCTACTACTCCTGAGTAACATTTATGCCAAGTATCAAATGAATCAGGTTGAAAGTGAAGGAGGAGTTTGCTGTACAAGATTTTGCTTCCCAATTTTAAGACCAATTTCAAGGCCAAAGGTCAAGGTCACAGAGATTTTAAATTTGTGTCTTGCATATTTACTACTTCTGAGTAACATTTATGCCAAGTATCAAGTGAATCAGGTTGAAATCGAAGGAGGAGTTCAAAGTACAAGATTTTGCCTGCCAATTTCAAGACCAATTTCAAGACCAAAGGTCAAAGTCAAGGTCACAGAGACCTGGAATTTGTGTCTTGCACATCTACTACTCCTGAGTAACATTTATGCCAAGTATCAAGTGAATCAGGTTGAAAGTGAAGGAGGAGTTCAAAGTACAAGATTTTGCCTGCCAATTTCAAGACCAATTTCAAGGCCAAAGGTCAAGGTCAAGGTCACAGAGACCTGAAATTTGTGTCTTGCACATATACTACTCCTGAGTAACATTTATGCCAAGTATCAAGTGAATCAGGTTGAAATTGAAAGAGGAGTTCAAAGTACAAGATTTTGCCTGCCAATATCATGACCAATTTCAAGGCCAAAGGTCAAGGTCAAGGTCACAGAGACCTGAAATTTGTGTCTTGCACATCTACTACTCCTGAGTAACATTTATACCAAGTATCAAATGAATCGGGTTGAAAGTGAAGGAGGAGTTTGCCATACAAGATTTTGCTTGCCAATTTCAAGGCCAAAGGTCAAGGTCACAGAGATTTTAAATTTGTGTCTTGCATATCTACTACTCCTGAGTAACATTTATGCCAAGAATCAAGTGAATCAGGTTGAAAGTGAAGGAGGAGTTCAAAGTACAAGAATTTGCCTTCCAATTTTAAGACCAATTTCAAGGCCAACGGTCAAGGTCACAGAGACCTGAAATTTGTGTCTTGCACATATACTACTCCTGAGTAACATTTATGCCAAGTATCAAGTGAATCAGGTTGAAATTGAAGGAGGAGTTCGCTGTACAATATTTTGCTTGCCAATATCATGACCAATTTCAAGGCCAAAGGTCAAGGTCACAGAGACCTGAAATTTGTGTCTTGCACATCTACTACTCCTGAGTAACATTTATGCCAAGTATCAAATGAATCAGGTTGAAAGTGAAGGAGGAGTTTGCCGTACAAGATTTTGCTTGCCAATTTTAAGACCAATTTCAAGGCCAAAGGTCAAGGTCACAGAGATTTTAAATTTGTGTCTTGCATATCTACTACTCCTGAGTAACATTTATGCCAAGTATCAAGTGAATCGGGTTGAAATTGAAGGAGGAGTTCAAAGTACTAGATTTTGCCTGCCAATTTTAAGACCAATTTCAAGGCCAAAGGTCAAGGTCAAGGTCACAGAGACCTGAAATTTGTGTCTTGCACATCTACTACTCCTGAGTAACATTTATGCCAAGTATCAAATGAATCAGGTTGAAAGTGAAGGAGGAGTTTGCCGTACAAGATTTTGCTTGCCAATTTTAAGACCAATTTCAAGGCCAAAGGTCAAGGTCACAGAGATTTTAAATTTGTGTCTTGCATATCTACTACTCCTGAGTAACATTTATGCCAAGTATCAAGTGAATCAGGTTGAAATTGAAGGAGGAGTTCAAAGTACAAGATTTTGCCTGCCAATTTCAAGACCAATTTCAAGACCAAAGGTCAAGATCAAGGTCACAGAGACCTGAAATTTTTGTCTTGCATATGTACTACTCCTGAGTAACATTTATGCCAAGTATCAAATGAATCAGGTTGAAATTGAAGGAAGAGTTCAAAGTACAAGATTTTGCCTGCCAATTTTAAGACCAATTTCAAGGACAACGGTCAAGGTCAAGGTCACAGAGACCTGAAATTTGTGTCTTGCACATATACTACTCCTGAGTAACATTTATGCCAAGTATCAAGTGAATCAGGTTGAAATTAAAGGAGGAGTTCAAAGTACAAGGTTTTGCCTGCCAATATCATGACCAATTTCAAGGCCAAAGGTCAAGGTCAAGGTCACAGAGACCTGAAATTTGTGTCTTGCACATCTACTACTCCTGAGTAACATTTATGCCAAGTATCAAATGATTCAGGTTGAAAGTGAAGGAGGAGTTTGCCGTACAAGATTTTGCTTGCCAATTTCAAGACCAATTTCAAGGCCAAAGGTCAAGGTCACAGAGATTTTAAATTTGTGTCTTGCATATCTACTACTCCTGAGTAACATTTATGCCAAGTATCAAGTGAATCAGGTTGAAATTGAAGGAGGAGTTCAAAGTACAAGATTTTGCCTGCCAATTTCAAGACCAATTTCAAGACCAAAGGTCAAGGTCAAGGTCACAGAGACCTGAACTTTGTGTCTTGCACATCTACTACTCCTGAGTAACATTTATGCCAAGTATCAAATGAATCAGATTGAAATTGAAGGAGGAGTTCAAAGTACAAGATTTTGCCTGCCAATTTCAAGACCAATTTCAAGGCCAAAGGTCAAGGTCACAGAGACCTGAACTTTGTGTCTTGCACATCTACTACTCCTGAGTAACATTTATGCCAAGTATCAAATGAATCAGGTTGAAAGTGAAGGAGGAGTTTGCTGTACAAGATTTTGCTTCCCAATTTTAAGACCAATTTCAAGGCCAAAGGTCAAGGTCACAGAGATTTTAAATTTGTGTCTTGCATATTTACTACTTCTGAGTAACATTTATGCCAAGTATCAAGTGAATCAGGTTGAAATCGAAGGAGGAGTTCAAAGTACAAGATTTTGCCTGCCAATTTCAAGACCAATTTCAAGGCCAAAGGTCAAGGTCAAGGTCACAGAGACCTGAAATTTTTGTCTTGCACATATACTACTCCTGAGTAACATTTATGCCAAGTATCAAGTGAATCAGGTTGAAATTGAAAGAGGAGTTCAAAGTACAAGATTTTGCCTGCCAATATCATGACCAATTTCAAGGCCAAAGGTCAAGGTCAAGGTCACAGAGACCTGAAATTTGTGTCTTGCACATCTACTACTCCTGAGTAACATTTATACCAAGTATCAAATGAATCGGGTTGAAAGTGAAGGAGGAGTTTGCCATACAAGATTTTGCTTGCCAATTTCAAGGCCAAAGGTCAAGGTCACAGAGATTTTAAATTTGTGTCTTGCATATCTACTACTCCTGAGTAACATTTATGCCAAGAATCAAGTGAATCAGGTTGAAATTGAAGGAGGAGTTCAAAGTACAAGATTTTGCCTGCCAATTTCAAGACCAATTTCAAGACCAAAGGTCAAGGTCAAGGTCACAGAGACCTGAACTTTGTGTCTTGCACATATACTACTCTTGAGTAACATTTATGCCAAGTATCAAATGAATCAGGTTGAAATTGAAGGAGGAGTTCAAAGTACAAGATTTTGCCTGCCAATATCATGACCAATTTCAAGGCCAAAGGTCAAGGTCAAGGTCACAGAGACCTGAAATTTGTGTCTTGCACATCTACTACTCCTGAGTAACATTTATACCAAGTATCAAATGAATCGGGTTGAAAGTGAAGGAGGAGTTTGCCATACAAGATTTTGCTTGCCAATTTCAAGGCCAAAGGTCAAGGTCACAGAGATTTTAAATTTGTGTCTTGCATATCTACTACTCCTGAGTAACATTTATGCCAAGAATCAAGTGAATCAGGTTGAAATTGAAGGAGGAGTTCAAAGTACAAGATTTTGCCTGCCAATTTCAAGACCAATTTCAAGACCAAAGGTCAAGGTCAAGGTCACAGAGACCTGAACTTTGTGTCTTGCACATATACTACTCTTGAGTAACATTTATGCCAAGTATCAAATGAATCAGGTTGAAATTGAAGGAGGAGTTCAAAGTACAAGATTTTGCCTGCCAATTTCAAGACCAATTTTAAGGCCAAAGGTCAAGGTCACAGAGACCTGAACTTTGTGTCTTGCACATCTACTACTCCTGAGTAACATTTATACCGAGTATCAAGTGAATCAGGTTGAAATTGAAGGAGGAGTTCAAAGTACAAGATTTTGCCTGCCAATTTCAAGACCAATTTCAAGGCCAAAGGTCAAGGTCAAGGTCACAGAGACCTGAAATTTGTGTCTTGCACATCTACTACTCCTGAGTAACATTTATGCCAAGTATCAAGTGAATCAGGTTGAAAGTGAAGGAGGAGTTCAAAGTACAAGATTTTGCCTGCCAATTTCAAGACCAATTTCAAGGCCAAAGGTCAAGGTCAAGGTCACAGAGATCTGAAATTTTTGTCTTGCACATCTACTACTCCTGATTAACAATTATGCCAAGTGTCAAGTGAATCGGGTTGAAACTGAAGGAGGAGTTCGCTGTACAAGATTTTGCAGACAGACCGACCGACGGACAGACCAACCGACCACCCGACCGACCGACAGGCTGATTCTAGTCAAACTCTGTTTGTGGGGGTATAATAATGTTTTCATACATAATCTCAATTGTTTTGCCTGTTTTTTTAGGTTGTCCAGATTACAGTTTTTCATCTGAAGGATTCCATATGCACACTGGACTCCCATATCGTGTACCAGTTTGTCAAGACCAACCATGACAGAGTTCTCAGCCTGCAGGTAGGTTAATATTAACCCCTTGAATGGTGAAATTTAAAAGTGGGATGCTACATGGTTGTTTAAACCATTCCCTCATATTGACAACTTTTGACGACTATGTAAAAGTCACTTTGTGAACAATTGTGATATAAATAGAGCATTTGCTCCTATAGGAGCAAATGCTCTATTTATCACAATGGTTTCAAACTACAAAATTATTAAAAAAAATCCTTTTCTCTAGTTAATGCTCCTGTTCGGTAGATTTATTCAAAGAGGTTGTATCTGAAAATAGCCTATGATGTGATGGGTTAATTATATACATGTAGTCCTTCAGTATGAAAGGGTTTAATTTGCGAGAAGATTTTGAATTACAAACAGTGCAGGCCCTGATCAGAGAGCAACCTCCTGAGCCAACAGTGCAGGCCCTGATCAAAGGGCAACCCTCTGAGCAAACAGTGCAGGCCCTAATCAGAGGGCAACCCTCTGAGCAAACAGTGCAGACCCTGATCAGAGGGCAACCCTCTGAGCTGGGTCTACACTGTTTTCTAATGGAAGTTGACATGTGTCCAACAGGATAAATCCTTTGACGAACCTGATTTTAAAAAGAAATGGGAGAAAAAATTGTTTTGTTATTATCTATACAGAAGAAACTTTATGTGGTGTTGAAAGAGTTAAAAGTGTCAAGCATGTATGAATTGTGAGTTGTATTATGATTATTTTGTAAAGAAACGAGACTCTTAAGTATCAGATTTGCTGAGAATATGTGCTGAGAATTTGTGCATATGAATTGATGTTAGCCATTTGAAAAATTGAAAACAAATGGCACTTAAGTAAATGGCTTTATCATATTAACTATTACATGTAAGTTGTTACTACAGTAAAAACCTGTCTAGAACAGTCACTAAATTGTGTTAATTAGTTTGTATTTAGGGCAGGTGGCTGCTTAAAGCAAGGTGAAAGTTAAACAGAATGGTTCTATAGGAGTGTTGTGTATTACTTTCACTTTGCTTTAAGCGACCACCTGCCTTTAACACAAAATACTTGATGTAATTTAGTGGCCATTATAGAGAGGTTTTACTGTGCATAGATACACAGTTTGATGCCTTTGCAAACAGCAGACCCAGATCAGACGGCTCCTGTAGGAGCCGTCTGATCAGGGTCTGCTCTGTTTGCTTATGAACTCATATAGATCTTATTCTACAGCTTTTGTCATGATAAAAGTTTCCCTTGTTCATAGTGCTATTATAAAAAAAATCGATAAATGAATATTCATTATGTCATTATTGTTTTCATGAATATTCATGGAGTAAATTATTAAAGTGAACAATGGGAAATAGTAAGTGTGTACATGTATATACTTTCTTAAACTTTTCCTCCATAAATACGCCTTTCTACACCTCTGTAATAGTCACTTCTTGAAACCATTGTGATAAATGGAGCATTTGCTCCATAGGAGCAAATGCTCTATTTACCACAATGGTTTCAATACTACACAATTCTAACATTTTCCTTTTCACTAGTAAATGCTCCTTTTTGGTAGATTCATTCAAAGAGGTTGGGTCTAAAAATAACTGATGGAGGAAAGGGCTAAACATAAATGATGTCATTAATGATTAATGATGTCATGAATATTAATTAGATTGATATTCATAATGGCATATGAAAAGAGGAAAGTTTGGTATTGGCCGAAACTGTAGAATCAGATCTGTATTATACCATATAAGCAAACAGAGTGAACTTTAACCCTTTCCTCCATAAATACGCCTTTCTACGCCTCCGTAATAGTCACTTTTTGAAACCATTGTGATAAATAGAGCATTTGCTCTATTTATCACAATGGTTTCAGAACTACAGAATTCTAAAAAACACATTTTCTCTAGTTAATGCTACTTTTCGGTAGATTGATTCAAAGAGGTTGTGTCTAAAAATAGCCTATGGAGGAATGGGTTAAACTGATGGTTATTTTATTGCCCACTAATCCCCAGGTTGTGACCACTCTTCAAGATGACTCTGAAGATTTCTCACAACATAGGTTTTGGAGGAGAAATGATGATTTTAGTGTTTGAATATGCACATTTATCTTTTGTTCTGATTTTGGTTTACTCTGTTTACAAAGAAGCTAAATTGCGTATCTGTGGTGTTAAGGTTTAAAGTAAGATGGATGGTAGTTTTTGAGATAGGCATGTAGTTTTTGACAAGTATGGTTGGTTTGTGAAAGCTCTGAAGTTTTTTGACATTTACAAAGGCAAAAGTGGATGGATAGTGACATATTTTATATCTAAGTGTATGTGAAGGATTGAGGATTGCGAATCAAAAGTGAGTTGGAGGAACCATATTGAAATTAAAGAGAAATCGGTGGATTGGTTAATATTCCTTTGTTTCACTATTTTCGGTACAGGAAGTTTTGTGTTGGACAGTAATTACCTGTTTTCACATGGGTTTACCTGGATAACGGTAAACTTCGGGCATACAAAGGAATTGTAACTATAGTATGGTATAGTGGACAAAACCTATACACTGAAAAAGGTTAACAGTGGTCAAAATAGATAGGGATATTGCCTAATTCTTGCATAAAAGGGTGCATATTTGGCCATTGACTGTGAAAACTGTGTAAAGTGAAAGATGTCGGGGAAAGGTCAGGGTCAGACCCAAATGAGAACAAAACAGCAGAAGGTAGAAAAATGCAAGAAAGAAGAACGCCCAAGTAAACGGACACACTCTGAGCTCAGTAACGATAGTGTTGGTGAAGCTGCGGCTATTCATGTGCAACTAGACGAGATGACTGAAGAGCTGACACATATAAGAGAGGACATAAAGCTAGTGTTAAAGAAAGAAGACATTGAAACCCTCATTACTCAGACAGTTAAGGACATTATGAAATCGTTGGAAACGAAACTGAAGGAAGATGTCCGTAGAGAGGTAGATGAAAAGTGTAGATCATTAAAAGAGGAAGTAGAGACTTTGACATTTGAGAAGAAACAGCTTGAGGGTGAACTGCAGGGAATGAGAGAATCTTTAGAGAAGCGTATTGAAGAACTAGAGGAAAGTTCGAGGGAACATTATACAAGGGGCAGAGAAGCAATCAAGATGGCTAATTACAATGAACAGTATTCTAGGAAGAACAATGTAAAAATCAGGGGTGTACCAGAAGAGAGAAACGAGACACAGGAGAAGTTGACGGACCGGGTGTGTGCCATACTTAGTGAGCAGGGGATTGAGATGGAGAGAACGGAGATTCTGGCGCTACACAGAATTCCAGCGAATCGCGGCGGTTCCAAACCGGTACTCTTGAAGACAATAAGTAACAGTGTTAAGTCGAAAATTATGAGAAAGAGACAAGAGATGAAACACGCGGGACACCAGATAGTAGATGATGTGACACGCCTGAATACAGGGCTTATAAGCAGACTGAGTAATCATGGAGATATGAAAAGTGCGTGGTTCTTTAATGGATCAGTGTTTGGACTCACAAAAAATAGTGAGCGGATAAAATTTGAACTTTACGATAACATTGGGCAGGTAATCCACGATTACAGAGAAAAGCAGAGCAAAAATAAAAGTAAGTGAGACATTCGGATTACCGGTATTGTGGTTCTGAACTTTATGTTGTCAGCTTCGCATTTTGTCAGGCGGGGAAAGTCTGTACTACTGTACGATGTTGTACATGTGTAAATTCGCTTTTGCATGGCTTTAATCGAGAGTAGTTTTTTGACATTAACCCCTTCCCTCTTAAAGGTGTGTTTTCACGTATCTGCATACATGGTAGACCCAGATCATACGGTCCCTGTAGGAGCCGCGTGATCAGGGCCTGACCTGTTTGCAGATGGAATTTGTTTTATATGTTTATACACTTTCTAAAATGACTAGGATGTTGTACCTTCCGTATTTAATTATAACTAATCTGTACGTAAGTGTTCAGTAGGTAATGAAATTTGTAGTAATTATAGAAAAGGGAAAGGGTTAATGGAACTGTTTGTATAGGGCGTAAACAGCAGGAGGACCCACTGTCAGCCAGTAAGGTGTTATACAGTAGTCTGCATATAGTTAGGTATAGGTAAGCAACGAGCAGTGATCCGTAAATGTACTTTACATTTTGGTACGTTCCACGATTTGGGGGTGTTGGCATTGCTGCAGTCCACCCAGCTGTATGCACTTTGCATACGACAGTCAATCAAGGTTTTCTCATGCAAATTTTATGGTGACTGAATTCCCCCAAAAAGTGGACTACGCTGATGTTATGGATCACTGCTCGTTGTTTTTGCTTGTATTGGGACATTTGCATGCGATGTATATTTACGTCAGACATGTTGGGGAACATGTGTATGTTTTTTCCGATTGAGATCAGCCCCACTATAGTAGGGATTGATCTTGGTGAATACATGTTAAAGTTGTGTTTTTGTAGTACATGTGTATAAGAAATGTCGTCTGCTGTTCGTTATTTAATACATGTTTCCACAAACAGTGGGTTATCCCTTTCGGAGTTACACTTTGCTAATGCATATAATTTTATATAAGAAATGTCTTCTTTTTTGTACAGTTCATTACTGGTAGGGTCTTTTGCATACTAAGTAATTGTGTTGTCTGCTAAATTGTTGTCTGCTAGACTTTTTCGTCATCATTAGTTTCGGTTCTTCCAGACTGTCTTGTTTACGGAGGATATTTCGCAAAACTGTATTGTCTAGTTATGTGAAAGCCGTTCTTCCGTAACCTGGATTGCCGGTAGTTTTTACATAAATTGTCATCTGCTGCTTCTATTGTTCAAATCATTCTCTGATTGCTAAGACATTTTGTCGTCATGACGTATTCTCTTCATTTCCTTGTTTGCTGATATTGAACCAAAGTCACAGTTATTAGATTGCAGATCAGATCCTACTCTTGGCGGGTCTGATCTTGTAATTAACCCCTCGCTTGCTATTCACGTCAATATACCTACCTGTAAATAGTGAGGACCCAGATGAGACAGCTCTCATCAGGGTCTGCACTATTAACAAGTTGATTGTGCAACCAGTGCACTACACAGCAGTGGTTGCACAGTGAAATGCTTGTACACAGTGAAGATATATGGAATTATACAACAGGGCATGGGTAAAGAAGGAGAAATGTATTTTAAAATTCAGCAAGCGAGGGGTTAAACTGTTGTGCATCGGTCACAAATGGCACGAAAATTCGCTGTGGCAAGTGTCCGAAAGAAACTGGTGTAGAATAATTAAAATCTATGCTGAAACGTGCTTCCCCCTTTTCTTTAGATGACAAACAGGGAACACCCCGAAAAGAAGTGAAATTGATCTGGGTCTGCAGGGCTTTGCATTTGACATTAAAAACGAAGGGTAACCCCCTTTTAGATTTAATTTTTTGTATTGGATGTATGTAGAAAGTGTGTTCTGCTGTTTTTATTATTTGCTACTGTCTAGCTTGTTACATGCTAAGTAATACTGTTGTATTCTGGGTTTTTTTCCTATCTCTACTTATAGGATACTTTTGCCGTCTGCTAATCTGCCGTAGGTAATGTATTGAAATATAGCACAAGCAGACACAGCAGACCATTATCAGATAACTTAAGATATGTCATCTATACTGTAAAATGTTATCACATTAATATTAGTGAATTTGGATTGTGAAAACTGTTGTCTGCTAGATTTTTATGAATACTGAGAAAATTGTCATCTGTATAATATAATGTTATAATAGTAATATCAACGAATTTGGATTGTGAAATTTGTCGTCTGCTAGATTTTCATGAATACTGAGGAAACTGTTATCTGCTCAGTATATATAGGCTGTCTGTATTGTATAAGCCTTAAGGTTATAGTAATATTAGTGAATTTTGGATTTTGAAGAATGTTCTCTGCTAGTTTTATGAATACTGAGAAAGTTGTCATCTGCTTAAAGATATGTCATTAGTGAATTTGGATTGTAAAAACTGTTGTCTGCTAGATTTTTCTGGATACTGAAGAAATTGTCATCTGCTTAAGATATGTTGCCTGTATTATATTAGGTTATCATAATTATATCAGTGAAGAGTGTGTGTGTAGAAACTGCCGCCCGCTAGTTTTTTATTGATACTGTGAAACATTGTCTACTTAAGGCATTGCGTCTGCTGTTAATATGGCAAGTTATATATGTCTGCATACGCAGTTTTAAAGGTAATTGCAGATTTAACGCTAGCATGAAAAGAATCGGCTGTTTGACATACTGCAGGTACATATAGAACGGTGGAAATGTTAAATAACGTTCAATCATTTGTCATAAATTAAATATAGCAAACAGAATGGGGATATGCATCTGACTGATAGGGTGTACTTGCTTTCTGGTCCATTTGGTATCTAGAAAGTAAATATTTATTTTGCAGTCTGCTACTTTACATACCGGAACCGGTTTGTTTCTTTTAAGCGTATATTGAACTATGATGTTTGTATGTATATATTTGTGCATATATTTGTTATACTTAGTGGATTAAGGTAAAGGCATCATGCATATTTATAAGCTGTAGTTTTTAAAAGAACATACGGGTGTACAGTGTAGGGATGTTCGTAGAGACAGGTCTATTATACACCAATAAGCAATTCATAGAAGACCCGGATCAGACAACTCCTAGAGAAGTTGTCTGGTTTGGGTCTACACATGTATGCAGTAACGCTGTGTCTACATGAGGCATGTTTATATATAGTTCCCGCTCGTAATTGCCGTTGTGTCGAGGGAATCTAGATTATATGACACTTTTGTGAAAGGGCATAATCTTGTATCTTTTATAGATAAGAGACTTTGTTGTTGTTGTTTTAGGGTAGATGTAAAACGGTATTTTGTAAATGAACAAAAAACTTCTTTGCTTGGTGTATGTAGTATATTTGTTGCTATGGTTATGCGTTTGTTTCTTCATGTTTGTTTACAAGCTGTATATTTGTATATGATTGTATGTGTGTGTGTGTGCTGTAATACCACTGGTTGTGGAAGGTACAAATATAAATATTTCATACAAATATTAGACCATTGTTTCAACAAGTCAAATGTAGTTCTTACTAATGATATAGAACAATATTTTTTCTATATTGATGATGGTTGGTAATTTAAAAATACATTCTTACAACTGTCGAGGATTGAATAATTGTAAAAAGAGAAATGATATTTTTAATTTATTCAAGGATCAAAAAGTGGATGTACTATGCTTACAAGAAACTCATTTTACGTATGAAAATGAAAAGAAAATTTATTCTGAATGGGACGGGGAATGTGTTTTTAGTCATGGCAAATATAATGCAAAGGGAGTAGCTATCTTATTCAGAAAACATCTCGATATCAAAATATTAAATATTAAAAGGGATAGTAATGGACATTTTATTGCTGTTGAACTTGTTTTCAATGATATACTTTTCATATTGATGAATATTTATGCTCCAAATAGGGATGATCCAGGTTTTTTCTCTACTATTTTTAACACTATTGATTCGTTTGATGAAAAGGATAGATTTATTTTATGTGGAGACTTTAATCTTGTACTAGATCCTTACAAAGACTATAAAGGTTACAAAACCGCAAATAATAATGTTAAAGCTAGAGGTAAGGTTTTATCGCAGATAACCAATAGGAATTTGATAGATCCATTTAGAGAATTACATGGAGACAATACAAAATTTACTTGGAGAAGACTTTCACCTTTGCAACAAGGCAGACTGGATTTCTTTTTGATTACTGATAATATGGATAAATTTTTGAGAAAATGCGATGTTGACGCGAGCTATAAATCTGACCATTCTGTAATATGGTTAGAAATGTGCTTCTCAGATATTGCTCATGGAAAAGGATTGTGGAAATTTAATAATTCTTTGTTAAATGACATTGCATATATTAACTGTATAAATGACAAGATAGATGATATTATTTTGCAATACTGTGCACTGGTGTATGACTCTGAACGTGTACTCACGATGAATAGATCCGATATACATTTTGTTATTAATGATCAGTTATTTATTGAAACTTTGTTAATGGAAATACGAGGTAAAACAATATCATACTCAAGTTATAAAGCGAAGCAAAATAAAAATATGGAAGCCAGTTTACAAAATGAAATTGCAAATATTGAGTCATGTTTGACGGAGGAAAATAAGGAAAAATTACTTATGTTGAAAAATAAACTTGAAAAGATAAGAAATGAAAAACTTAAAGGGGCTTTTGTTAGATCAAGATCTAATGGATAGACGAAGGTGAAAAGACCACAAACTACTTTTGTAATTTAGAAAAATATAATGCAACATGTAAAAACATAAATTTTATTGAAAAAGATGGGGCATTAATTTTTGATCAAAAAGAAATATTACGCGAAACAAGAATTTTTTATGAGAGCTTATATAACGAACAGAATATAGAAAAAGATATTGATTTGGAAAGAGAATTAGACGGTTGTGAATTTAAAAAGCTAAATATAGATCAAAAGAAAAGTTTGGAGGGTTTGCTAACTTTCGAAGAAGTCTCAAATACATTAAAAAATATGAAGAATGACAAAAGTCCTGGGTGTGACGGATTTTCATCAAATTTTTTTAAGGTGTTTTGGAATAGAATCGGTCCTTTTGTTGTAAAAGCATTAAATTGTGCCTTTTTAGATGAAAATTTTTCCAGAAATATTAAATTAGGTACAATTACTTGTATTCCAAAAGACAACAAACCGAAACAGTTTTTGAAAAATTGGAGACCGATAACATTGCTCAATGTTTTGTACAAACTGGCTTCTGGTAGTATTGCCAACAGGCTGAAAAACGTCTTAGACACTTTAGTGTCTCGAGATCAAACAGGCTTCGTAAAAGGAAGGTACATTGGTGAAAATACTAGACTTGTGTACGATATCATGAAATATTGTGAAGACAATGCTACTCCAGGCTTACTAATGCTTATCGACTTTGAGAAGGCTTTTGATTCATTGTCTTTTCAATTCATCGAGAAAACATTATCTTTTTTCGGCTTTGGTGATATGTTTAAAACTTGGATTAGTTTGTTTTTGCATAACACAAATGTATGTGTACAATTAAACGGGTTTTTATCAGATTTTTTCCATGTGAAAAGAGGCTGCAGACAAGGGGATCCTATTTCGCCGTACATATTTATCCTTTGTGCTGAAATTTTATCCATAAAAATAAAACATTGCAAAAATATTAAAGGAATTAAAATCAAGGATGACGAATACTTAATATCGCAATTTGCAGATGACACTTCTTTACTTCTAGATGGATCAGAAAAAACATTAGAAAGTGTTCTAGAAACACTCAATAATTTTGCATTGATATCAGGATTAAAAGTAAACTTTGATAAAACAAAGGTTATATGGTTAGGTCCGCTGAAATATACTACAAAATCAATCAAAACTAAATGGAAATTGTCTTGGGGAGAAACTAGATTCACATTACTTGGAATAGTTTTCGATGTAAATTTGAAAGGCATTTGCAGTTTGAACTTTGAAAATAAGTTATTAAAGGTACAGAAATGCATTTCTTATTGGAAACGAAGAAAATTAACACCGATTGGAAGAATAACTGTTGTAAAATCACTGCTATTGCCAATGTTCACACATCTATTTACAAGTTTGCCAACACCAAAATCGGGTTTTATAGAAATGCTTGAAAAAACATTTTTGGATTTTATATGGGATGGAAAAGCAAAAATTAAAAAATGCGTGTCAATTAAAGACTACACAGAAGGGGGTTTAAAGATAACTGACATAAATAGTTATATAGGTAGTCTGAAAATTAAATGGTTAAGAAACTTCATTTTACATAATAATGGCAAATGTTACAATTTATTGGAAAACCTGGTCGATATGAATAAACTCTTTAACACAGGGAAAATGTTCTGTGAACTAATTTTAAAAAAGGAAAAAAATGAATTTTGGATTGATGTATTTAAAGCATATATAATGTATTCTAAAAGTTTTTGCTTTGAAGATCTCTCCGAGGTTTATAATATGCCAATATTCTATAATGAACATCTTCTTATAGATAAAAAACCGATATTTTTTCCAGCGTTGTATGATAGAGGTATAAGATATGTAAAAGATATTATAGACAATGAAGGAAAATTCTTAAGTTTAACATACTTAGAAAACATTACTGGAAGAAAAATTAATTTTCTTCAATATAATAGCTTGAAGAATGTTACAAAGTTATTTATTGATAAATGCGGTTTCACTATAAAAGAAATTCATGGTTCTATTGTCAATTTTCCAACTATAAGCTGTTACATGTACCCAATTCTAACTAGAAAGGACATGAATAAGTTTGTATATAAAACTCTTTCTAAAAATGAAGAGGTCCCTACTAGTAAAATAAAGTGGATATCTATATTTGAAAATAAAGATATTAACTGGAAATCGGTATACAGCTATGTGTTTAAGTGCACAAGAGATACATCTATTCAATGGTTACAAATTAGAATAATGCATAGAATATTACCGACGAATTCATTGTTATTTAAAATGAAAATTGTAGACAATAATTTGTGTACTTTCTGCGGATCTCAAGAAGAAACCCTAGTTCATCTATTTTGGGAATGTTGTGAAGTTAAAGCATTGTTAAACTATATTTCAGACAAAGTGTCGCAATATCATCCTGACCTAAAACTTGATAGCATGTGCATATTATTGGGAACATGCAACAAGAATATTAAACTAGATGTTTTACTTTTAGAAGTAAAGAGATATATATTCCTGTGTAAAATAAAAAAGATTAAACCTTCTAATGAAGGAATTAAAAATTATTTATGTCTTTCATGGGATATATACAAATCATCCAACATCACTGACGAAGAAAGGAATCTTTGGACACTTGTAAGATATTTTATTCCAAGCTGCATTTAACATACTAGATAGAAAGAAACAAGCGTTGAATTTTGAAACATACGTGCACAAAAAAAATCTTAGAGATGTATGGTTTTTCATTTATGTTGATACACTGTATAATTAAATTTGTTGAGTGTATGTAACTGAAATGTTTGGTTATGTTTACAATGTATAATAGTTCGAGTGTGTGTATTGGAATGTTTGTTTATGTATACAATGTCAAAAATGTAAATATTCATGAAATAAAATATAAAAATTTAAAAAAAAAAAAAAAAAAAAAAAAAAGATGGATGGTTATTGAAGGGAATGAGTTTACCCCACAGTTACACCTTTCTATGCCTTTGCGAACAGAGTAGACCCAGATCAGACGGCTCCTATTGGAGCCGTCTTATTAGGGTCCGATTTGTTTGCTTATGAAATAATGCAGATATGATTCTACAGTTTCTACCCTGGCCAAAAACTTCCCATGTGTCATTATAAAAAATAGTCTAATTAATGTTCATGACGTTATTATTTGTTACATGAATAGTCAATGGAGTGAAGGGTTAGAAGTAATTTAGATCCATTTTCAGGGTTCCATTGTTCTACCAGTCTCATAGAAGCTCAGAACCAAGTAAACTTGCTTTTAATAGGAATATTCCCAAATTTAAAGGATGAAAATGTGTTCATGCTTGATTCTAACGTATTCCAGCATATAGACCATTGATAAAAGGTGGACTATTCTGTTTGAATTTCATATTGGTCAAACCCTTTATTCAAACAGATAGACCATTGATAACTCTTTCCTTCAGGTTCATAGGCTATTTTTAGACTCAACCTCTTTGAATAAATCTACAGAAAAGTAGCATTTACTAGAGAAAAGGATTTTTTTAGCATTATGTAGTTTTGGAACCATTGTGATGAATTGGTTTCAAAAAGTGACTTTTTCAGAAGCATCAAAACGCGTAAATATGCGGGAATGGAACGAAAGGTGAATTGTTCTGTCTGAATTTCATATTGGTTAAACCCTGTCTTATTGGTTCAGTAAAACCTCTCTATAACGGTAACTAAATTTTGTTAATTAGTTGGTATTAGAGTGCAGGTGGCTGCTTAAAGCAAGGTGAAAGTGAAATAGAACAGTCCTGTAGGAATGTTCTGTTTTACTTTCACCTTGCTTTAAGCAGCCACCTGCCTTTAACACAAAATAATTGATGTAATTTAGTGGACGTTATAGAGAGATTTTACTGTATTTGTAAGAATCACAAGAATTCAGTCCGAAATAATTCCAAGAGTAACAACAAGATACAGTTTTATGCAGAAATATAAAAAATGTTTTACCTAGTTATCCCAAATACCCCTCTACAGCTCACTGCTGATTTTATTCTTGGCAGTCAAACTGATAACCCTTTCCCTGTTTTATTCCAAATTTTAATACCTAATGAATATTCATGGAGCAATTTCTTATAATGAAATATGGAAGTTGAAACATCGTACCTATTTTGGAAAGTAAAGAAACATCTTTAAAATTCCATTAGCAAACAGAGCAGACCCTGATCAGACGGCTCCTCTAGGAGCCGTCTGATCTGGGTCTACTCTGTTTGCAAATGCGTGAAAACACGTTTATATGAAGGAAAGGGATAATAGATGAAAATAGTTCCTTCAAATGCTATAATACTGATAAACGAATACATTTATATTTAATTCTTGTTTGTTTCAGCCTATATTTGTTGTCAGCAGTGATCTGGACACTCCTAACCCACAGCATCACCCACAACCATCCCAATCAACTGATAGAAAATCTAACATCCAGCAGGGCAGTGAAGAAAATTCAACCATCAAGGAAAATGTGGTCTCTCAGACACCCAGTTCCAACCTTTCTTCCTCTACTGAACTGCAAAATGCAAGAAAACGTGACTGTGATATCTGTAAACAAACTGATTGTGTCTGTGATAAAAGTGCTCATCAGTCTACAGATGGAAGTGCTTGTAACTGTGCAACTGGTGTATCTGATGAGTCAAATGCATCCCAGAATGAAGCCGGAAATGTTGAAGATGTGGATAGTGAAGTCATGGACGGAGATGATATTAGTCTAAATGAGAGTAATTCCTGTATTGTTTGCCAGAGTGCTATGATATTTTACACCTTGTTGCCATGCCGGCATGCCTGTGTTTGTGGCTCATGTATCAAACAGCTTGACAGATGCCCCATGTGCCGTGCGTACATTGACACATATTTCCGATTGCATGACACAAATTATAGCTCCATATTTCCTGAAAGTACTGATGACTATCACCAAGTACCTAGCTTAAGTCGATGGCAAGCATTTAATCAGAGGTTGAATGAATATCTAGGATTTTCTTAGTTCAAGAGATTTAACCTATTTCTTTATACAATTGCTTTTTCATGCCTTTGCAAACAGAGTAGACCCAGATCAGACAACTCCATTAGCTTATCAAATTGTAATACCCTCATTAACTCTTCTCCTGTTCTATATTTATTCCTGATCTGGGTCTACTCTGTTTGCAAATGCATGAAAAGACATTTTTATGAAGGAAAGGGTTAATCCTTTCAGTGCAGAATTTTAGACTGGAATAGTACCTCTGTGTTTGACTATAGAATCCTAAGACTTAAATTTTGGTAAGGACCCATTCCCTCAATGACACCTTTAGAAGCCTCTGCAAACGTCACCTGTTGAAACCATTGTGTCCTTTAGGAGCAAATGCTCTATTTATCACAATTGTTTCAAACTGTAAAATTTTAAAATTGTCCTTTTCTCTAGTTAATGCTCCTTTTCTGTAGATTTATTCAAAAAGGTTGGATCTAAAATAGCCTATGAGGGAATGGGTTAAATGACAAACTAATAACAACTCTAACAGCCCTCTGATCTGGGTGTACACTGTTTGCAAATGTCAGTGCATGCATGCTCTTTCGCAAACAGAGTAGACCCAGATAAAATGGCTCCTGTTAGAGCTGTCTTATCAGAGTTTGCTCTATTTGTTTATGGCATTAGATAGATCTGATTCTACAGGTTCAGTCATGGCCAAAATTTCCTTTGTTAATATTCATGATGTCAATTCTTGCATGAATATTCATTGAGTAAAGGGTTAACCCCTCTCTCCATAAATAGGCCTTTCTACACTTTTGTAAACAGAGTGGACCCAGATCAGATGGCTCCTGTAGGGGCAGTTTAACCAGGGTCTGCTCTGTTTGCTTATGACATAATATAGATATGATTCGACAACTGTGGCCAAATATTCCTTTGTCCATGTGCTTCTTTTACAAGCACTGGTTGACCATTGAACCAGTGTCAAGCTTAAAACTGACTTGTTTGTTTGTGGGACCTAATAAGAGAGTAATATATGCCTGTGAAACCAAATTACCTGTGATCTTTATGGTATCCACAAAATAACTGCTCTTATCCTCGCCCAAAGAAGTATCCTGTCTCACTTGTAACTCATTCACTTTGTTTTATTTGCACACAGATGCAAAATGGTTCCATTTAGTACAAATATGGCACTGTTTTCCCTTTGCGGGACACTTGTCAGTGTTCCAATGAGCGTTTCCACAGTTGTGACACTTTCTACTGGACTGTGTCTCCTTTTCATTTGTCTGTCTTATGCACTGTCCTGTGTCGCCTTCGTGTCGTCACGTTGACGTCGGATGTGGTATACTGACCCTGACGCACCAGAGATTGGTTCTCCAGAAGCCTGCATTGTCCGAAGCTGTTCTCTAGAATATTCGTAATTTTGGGCGATTTGAATAGCTTTATCCAGAGTCAAGTTCTTGCCCTCGTTGATCAATTTCTCACGTAATCTTCCGGAAGACATTTCGAATACTATCTGGTCACGGATCATTTCGTAGGTCTTTTCCTCGTAATCACAGTCCTTAGAGGTGAGCTGTAATTTTGTAGCGAACGAGTCAATGCTGTCCACACCTTGAACAATGTTACTGAACTTAAATCTGGCAAAGATTGGGTTCAGTTTCTTTATACTTCTTGAAGAATGTTTCAGGTTTCTTCAGCATTTACATCTTTCCATGTGTGTCGTATGTCTCTGCCTTTATCCCCCACCCACAACAAGCTTTTCCCTTGTTGCTTTTTTCCTTTAGGGGGCCAGTGAACATGAGTTCTGCATGGCGTTGGAACTTTTCCCAAGCCTCCAGCAAATTTGTGCTGTTCCAGTCCATCTGGGGAATGCTAGCTGTAGGCGGCTAGCGTGGGAAATACAGAGATAAGCAAAGGTCAGCATGCATAGACTAGCCACAGATGGCTTAACATATCATTACAACAATGTCGAGCCAAAAGCATAATTCTGGTCACTTTATACCATTTAACAATTTAACAATGAACAGTGGTAGCACATGCAGCCGAATCCCTGAGCTATTGTTCATTTCGTAAAGTTTTCCATATGTGAAAGAACTGAAATCAACCGCGTCCGGTTAACCCACGCTTTCTCATTGACTTGAAACGAATATACTTTTACATCTGTTAACATCAAAATGCATAACAAATACAGTAAACACATTATCAATTACAGTAGACTATTTACAGTAGTTACATCTTGTATGACATCTCACGCAATACAGTAGTGTAACCCTACATGTCGATAGCATAACCTATTTTTAAGCCTCATGATAATCTAGCTTAATTATACACTTCATCATCCAAGAAACACTATTGAAACCTACCCCTACCCCAGAGAAACCTTTATATCGGTACTAGTGTCAAGATGTCTGTGTTAGTCATTAATACTTCCCTCTTGGTACCCACCAGGGGTGTTCAGTCCCCGATGTTCAGTTTACCCTCTATGAAGTAAAATGCCCTACATACTTGACCACTCTTACGATAGTCTACACTGTTTCCTCAAGTTCTTGATTACCTTTACCAGTCTTCCAAATACAGCCCCCTCGCCCCTTTTACCTACAATGAAAACCAACTGTCTATCCATGGCGGTCCAACTACTGGGAGGTTCATTACTGCCTTGTCCTCCAGCTTACCTAACACATCATATGTCAGCCTCCTCAGTGGTCGACGGTCTCTGACTGAACAATGATGTTGCTCGTCATAGCTATCTTCTGTCGAGTCTTCATCTTCACTACTCAAATCATCCACCTCGCTGTGTTCGCATGTCATGCTACTACAATCCTCATCTTCTGGAGTGTGGAATGACTGTTCACTACTATTGCCTGAGATGAATTCCTCTACGCTCGGGTTTAGTGAACTTCGAGATGGTTCTGGCCTGTTAAGTAACATTAGAGCTGTCGGCAATGATAGACTGGATCCAACTGAGATAGACTCCAGCTTTTCAGTTATCATGACTGCCTTCTTCTTTCTGACCTCCTCTCGTCCAATGTCACTTTCTCCAAGGAAGTTGCAAGGAAGGAGGCTATTTCTATGCATTACTCTTTTCCTGCCTTCCCCTTTCTTAGGTTTTACTTCATATACTGGCGAATCATCAGCCATCCTTTTCACAACCACATACACCGTGTCTTCCCAGTGGATCTCCTCTTTGTATGAAGTACTTTTATATTGTAAACAAAATATGGTGCTGAAAGTATCACATGTAGATACATTATTAAACGTTATCACAATCACTGTCCTCTTCCATTGATAGTGCAGGTAGCTTATCTTTTAATGATTTACTGACTTGCAGCATCTCATAATAATGGAACTCTTCTTGCACTATTCCTTGTTTACAAAGATTCACCAGGTCATTCTTCTTTAGGACAGATACGGGTAACTTTGTTTGGTAACAATGATCCATGTCAGCATCACATTTTGGCCACGTTGGTATGTGGCCATTGCGCCTGTACACTTCAGGCTGAGTGTTAATTTCAAGAAATGCATTCGCATTGTATGTGCTGCTGACAAGCACAGAACGTGGATTTTCTCGCCTGACCTGGATCCATTTGACCTGTAGCCAGTTGATCTTTCTTCCATCCACTGACTGTTGGAATTTCAAAGACTGACTGTTTACAAATGATTCAAAATCAAGTACTTTGGAATGGCAATGTATGGTTTAATTCTTCGAGCTAAACAAATAATTGTACTCCACTGAGAGGGTACAAACACATTTGTGCATTTTTGGCAACTTCAATAGAAGCATGCACACTGTCACATTCCATTTATTAATACGTTCAAGTTGTGGAAGCTTTGACATTGCATACAAGTAAGAAGCTGCAACAAATTGATTCCTGTTCTTACCACTACATGAGTCTGAATAGTAATTTATTTATTTCAAATTTCGGTTTGATGAACAAATTGATTCGGTGTTTTAAGAATACATGTGGTGATTTCACACGAACCCCGTCTTCCTTGGGTTTTGTTCCACAGGTGAAAAAACACTTGCTTGTCAGAGAGAGAGAAAAATGTTAGATTGTAACAGCACAACTTCCATGCATAGTACATTTCACTCACTAGTGAACACGGTGTGGTCAAGACTGCCTGTAAGTCAAAAGTGGCGGTATAAACTTCACTATTCTGCTTTGCCTTAGCTTTATCTTTTTCCTTTTCTTCACGTGCCTCCCTCTTACTTTGTTGGTGAGCTTCATACTCTTCTTTTATATTGTCCGAAATAGTATTATTTGCATGGTGGTGTTCAAATCTTGCGCAAATTGAACACTGATCTTTTTTAGGTTTGAAAAATGACAAGTTAAATTTCTCACAGAATTCTTTTCGGTACTTTCCTATTCCAACAGAAGAAAGACCTTTCTTTTTGCTTTCTTCACAATATAATGTGTACATCTTTTTAATGTTTAGATCGTGGGCAAGGTACTGCTTTTTTAATATTTCCTTGAGTAAGGAGATTCCATCTTAGGAAAGGAGTTGATAGGCCAAAAGTTAGGCCCGGTCACAACCCGCCGTGCGTGTTTTTAGCACGTACTTTTTTTTGGGAGGCCACGACCGCTACGTTTTTCTGAAAACGTGGGGAAGGAGTAGGAAGTGCAGGGAGGAAGTACGTCAACGCACATCACACGCACGGTTTTGCAAGGTGTATGTACGTGGCACGCCACGCCACGCCTCGCCTCACCCTGGTCGGTTGCGTGCATCGTACGTTGCACACGTGGTAAGTCAGTTGTACGTGCTCACAACGTACGATATCCGTGCGATTGCAATTTTATCGTACGGAGGCCGTACTTACACGTGCTGCTCACGTACGATGCCCTTACTCATTTGCACATTGTAAGTGCGTGCAAGTGCGACGAACGTTAGTTTTTCCGTCCGATGTCGGGGGTATGTATAGGATGACCTCCCGATGTTCTCCCAAATTCCCAGCTATTGCTGCCTCAAGATGCTGCCCATTCCACAGCAAAGACTCCTTTTTCTGATGCTGCAAGACCAGCTTCAAGTGGCAGCGTATGGGCACGAAGTTTTATTACTTGCCTAATTGATACGGGAGAGGGAGAGGCAACAGGGATGCCATCACAGGAGATAGGGGGTTCGTCTAGTAAGAAACCTTGTTCAAAGATCTCGAATGTGAATTGAGGGGAGACTATGTTGGATACATCCGAACGGATCCCAATCTCTTCCCAATCTCTTCGCCGAGCCCCTGCTCTGAGTGACCCCTCGAGTCACCAGGGGCCCAAGGTGTGTGTGTCTTTCACGAATTCATTCTATTAATCCATTAATATTGATGTCTCTATCTTGAAACAAGAGCTGTTACAGGATAGTGGACCCGACTATTCACAGTATTGTTAGTGTTACATGCTTGATAGCGGACTAAAATGGTGTCCAATGATACTAGAAGCAAATATTCAAAGTCTCATTAAAATATCTTTAATAGTATTCAAGATAAAGGATCTCTTTGAAATATTCACTGTTGGGCCTCTCTGGCCGTATCCTTTTGAGATGCAGATGCAGCAAACCGCTTTTTCGGCATCCTCCTCTTTGGCATTTTGGCGACTAAATGTTGGTACTTGTCTATCGGCTGGGCTTTTATATATATATATTGCAGAAATACGTGCGTTGTAACTGCGGAGCATGTGCTTACTCCGTATGGTCTATGTGAGTTCTGTCAGCTCACTAGAGAGTAGAACTGGGGAAGTGCTGTGTGAGCACAGACCACGCACTTATCACGTGTGCAACACGCACGTGGTAAGTGCGCCGTGGGAAAAGATTAAAACACTCACGGAGTCAGTGTGTTGTGCACACGTTGGCTGTAGAAGGCACGCGCATTATCCGTACGTTGGTGAATCCGTAGCCCGAATGCAGTTTGAACCCAGCGAAAATTTTGCATGCACTAACAGTGCTACGGCGTGTCTGCGTGCTCCTAAATCCATACGGAGGCGGTACTCACCACGTACGGATCCCCAAAATTTCCCCACGTTTTTGCACGTAGACAACACGCACTTGCACATACTGCGGGTTGTGACCACCGCTTTTCTGATAAACAATTAATTGGATACATTTATCACTTGTCAACATCTCTGCTAATGTAAACAGTAACAGAACCTGGGTTTTAAATACACTTGACTCCTTTTTGCACGTTGTCAACTTCTGAGCCAGTGATAGAAATGAGTATGCAGAAAGGAGACAAGTGCCACTTGACTCCTTTTTGCATAACTCCTAGTTCACTTGTCACCTTTCTGCATTATCTGTTTACACTAAATGGTAGATGTTCCCTTTTGATTCTATATCATAACTCCAACAATTTAGGTAATATCATCTAGATTTTTTCACAGGGTTTAGAAAGCATCAAAACATGTCCAAAAATGTAAAAACATGAATATCTCAAAAAATGTAGCTCCCGAAAGACTTAATGGAATCCGAATCCATTCATATAATCCCCACGAGTTGGTAAAGGCTGTAACTGGATGGCAGTCTTCTTTAACAAAACCTTGGTGGTAGGCTTTACCCTGGTCCAAGACAATGAACCATATGTTCCTTCATAAAGTATCCAGTGTGTCCTGAATCCTGGGCAGAGGAATCTGACTTTGCATCGTCTTATTATTGACAGCACGGTAGTCTATGCAAAGCCGTAGAGATCCATATTCCTTCTTACGGACACACACAATTGGGCTATAATACTGCGATTTGGACTTCATGATCCACACACTATTCACTAAATCAATGAGATAGCCTCTCACCTCCTTATGCAAAGGCTTTGGTACTGAGTTATAGCTCTTTCTTACCGGTATGTTGTCTGTCAAATTTATTCCCATCTGAAGATCTGGGACACACCCAACATCATACTCACCTACAGAGAAGGCATCTCTCTCTTCATAGATCATGCTTTTGATCTTACTCACCTGTTCTGGCGTGAGACCTTCATCATCAAGTTAACTGTTTGCATGCTAGCGGTGAAACCGTGATTACCTATGCAAACAGTTTGGATCTAGATGAGACGCCGCATAATGCGGCGTCTCATCAGGATCCAAACTGTTTGTCACTTTGACCATATTTTTGCAAAGGAATGAGAAATTTTATTTTTAGAATTGAAGCAGACGACAATTGTTGCAGACAAAAATTACTTAGCATGCAAAGAGTTCAAGATCCATCTCTATTCCTCCTTCTGTTGGTACGTCATTATGATGATTGCTCTGGGTAACCTGGTTAATACTTACTCCTTGGTCCAGATCATCTCTCTTGTCAGCTAAACCTATAACAGACTGTACACCTTGTATAGACCCAATTTTTTCTTCAATAGGACCATATCATGATTAGTAGTATTTTCTACCGGTACGCTAACGTGAAATGTCGAACCTCTAGGGACTGAGACAACTGTCTCTTGAAATACAAGTCCTGTACCTTCATCACTACATTCATGCTAAATATTTTCGTTTTACAGAAAATTGAAATTATTAAACAATGTATACAACAATATACATATATATGTAAACAATTCAAAGATCCAACCTCTTAGGTGCAATGAGATGCCTTCCTGATCTAGTTACTGTGATCTGTTCATATCAGATTTGTAATTTGATCATCATCAGTTGCTGCTGCTGCTGACTGCTGTTGCTGCTGCAGTAAAGGGGTACTTTTGATTCGAATTTTCTTGCAGTATGCACACTGTTTGCCTAATGCTGAACACTTGTTCTTGTAATTGTGCTTATTTCCACAGTTCTGTGTGTAATGTAGTGTCTTCCTTTCTTGCATTGATCTTGATCCAGCATCGTAGTGTTTCCGTCTGGATCTTACAGCATCCACGTTTGGGTTTCCCGCCATAGATTAACCTGGTTCTGGCTGATTTCATATGTTCGTGCAATGTCCATGCATTTTTCCAATGTAAGCCCCGTTCCTTCATTTATAAGTTTCTCTCTAACTTTCGTCGTTTGCACACCAAAAACAATGTTATCACGGATCATTTCATCCTTCAGGTCTACAGGATATGCACAATTGTTTAGGCGAATTTTCAGGTCAGTAACAAATTGTTTGAATGATTCCCCTTCCTTCTGTACTCTGGATTTGAACACATATCTGGAGTATATGACATTCGACCTGGGTTTACAGTATTCTTCAAACTTGTCAAAGTATATCTTTATTTGCTTTTTTTCTTCTTCACTTAATGTCCAAGTGGAGAATATCTGCCCTTTTCACCTGCCCAGAGCATTATATAAATAATTAGTCTGAACACTTTCCTCTTTGCTATGTAGAGGACCGGCGAACATGAATCTGCATGTTGCTTGAATGACTTGAATGCCGTTGGGAGGTCTCTTGCCTCCCAGTTCATGCGTGGTGTGTGTCCTTGCAAATTTCCACTTAAATCCATTGTGTTAAGATGGGAAAGCAGAAATAATTACACAAAATAATGTCCAAATTCACTGAAGGCACACTTCTGACATCATGTTATATTTGTAGTATGTTTGTATAGTTCTAGTCCTTATGTAGACATAAGACAGGTTCCACAGTCAGTGAATTAATACAACAAGAGTTCTGGTTATAAGCTCTTTACTATAGCATATCTCGGCATCAAGTGACTAATACAAGGATACAACATGGGTACATGATAAAATAATAATAACTCTTACATAGTACATTTTACCTATACATAAGTGTATACAGAGTAGCGTCCCTTACTGTGAAAGTCTATATTGTTACAAATTTTAATGGTAGTAGTGAAACCTGTGCGCCCGTGTCCCATAGACATTGAGTCTGTACATTATTCAGTTGACAGTCAATAATACATTCTTCCCCTGCTAATTTTACAATCTGATCTTTACTTTTGGAACACACTTTGCCTTTAACATTAAAACATTTTGGATTTTCTAATTCTAAAATTTTATTTTCAATGTCTTTGATGTCATTCGGGGAAAGTACTGGGGTGCTGCCTGAACTGTGCTCACTGGTTCCCCTTCTTCAGTGACCTCTGAGGGTTTAAAGACCTCCTGTTTGCTGTGCATCCCTTAGTGAGCATCCCTTAGTGAAATGTTCACTCTACCACATTTGAAGCAGTGTTCACAACACGCATTTGATGAGGCGCACTTGTTGCATTTTTAGCTCACCTGAGCAAAGCTCAGGGTGAGCTTTTGGGATACTTGAATGTCCGGCGTCCGTCGTCCGTCGTGCGTCGTGCGTCGTCCGTCGTCAACAATTTGCTGTGAACACTCTAGTGGTCACAATTGTTGTCCAATCTTCATGAAACTTGGTCAGAATGAATGTCATGATGAAATCTCGGACAAGTTCGAAAGTGGGTCAAGTTGGGTTAAAAACTAGGTCACTAGGTCAAATAGTAGGAAAACCTTGTGAACCCTCTACAGGTCACATTTTTAGCCCAATTTTCATGAAACTTGGTCAGAATGATTGTCTTGATAAAATCTCGGAGGAGTTTGAAAAATGGGTCATGTGGGGTAAAAAACTAGGTCACTAGGTCAAACAGTAGAAAAACCTTGTGAACACTCTAGTGGTCACAATTTTAGTCCAATCTTCATGAAACTTGGTCAGAATGAATGTCTTGATAAAATCTTGGACGAGTTTGAAAGTGGGTCAAGTGGAGTTAAAAACTAGGTCACTAGGTCAAACAGTAGAAAAACCTTGTGAACACTCTTGTGGTCACAATTTTAGTCCAATCTTCATGAAACTTAGTCAGAATGAAAGTCTTGATAAAATCTTGGACGAGTTAGAAAGTGGGTCAAGTGGAATTAAAAACTAGGTCACTAGGTCAAACAGTAGAAAAACCTTGTGAACACTCTAGTGGTCACATTTTTTGTCCAATCTTCATGAAACTTAGTCATAATGATTGTCTTGATAAAATCTTGGAAGAGTATGAAAGTGGGTTATGAGGGGTTAAAAACTAGGTCACTAGGTCAAATAGTAGGAAAACCTTGTGAACACCCTAGAGGTCACATTTATAGCCAAATCTTCATGAAAATTGGTCAGAATGATTGTCCTTATAAAATCTTGGACAAGTTTGAAAGTGGGTTATGTGAGGTCAAAAAGTAGGTCACTGGGTCATATCTTAGAGAAATCTAGTTTACACTCCAGTGGCCACATTTTTAGCCCAGTCTTCCTAAAACTTTCTCAGAGTGTTTGTCTTGGTGATATCAAGGTTGAGTGTGATCATGGGTTGGGTGGGAATAAAAAGTAGGTCACTAGGTTAAATCTTTGAAAAAATACTTTAGAGAGCACATTTTAGCCCAATCTTCATTGGTCAGAATCATTGTCTTGATCAAATCAATAGACTAAATTTTTGAAACTCTTGTTCTGCAGAACCACTGCTCATGATTCACTGCTCATGATCCACTATCAACATTGTTCATATATTGCCCCTAAGGTCAATATTGACCCTAACCATGGGCTACCCAGCAAAAATATTAAATCTATGGTAATCAGGTGAGCGATTAAGGGCCATCTTGGCCCTCTTGTTTTCATAGGTCTGCGTAGACGTTGATTAGAGTGCTGATTCCCCTTCTGTGTTCTTGCTGATAGTTCCTGAACTTGGGCCTGTAACAGTTTGACTTCAGCTTGAAGCTTGTCTGCCGCACACTCGTTCACCTACAGCTTTCCTTTGGTTTTTGACGAGTGTTCAGCCTCTGTTAAGGTAATCTGATTCACACTGCTCAATATCCTGACGTCCTCCACACCGCTGACGAGAACCGGTTCTAGTCGGTGTCTCACATTATTGTTCCGTAGCCCCGTTGTTAGAGCATGGAGGAATATCCTTTCAACCATGCAGGTGTTGTAGGGAACTTCCTCGTCTTCCTTGGAGGCTGCCAGGACACGTTGCTTTAAATCCAAAGCCCACATAACGAATTCTAATGCGCTCTCGGATGTGGTTTGAGTAACATTACACAGTTTCTTATAGAGTTCCGTCCCTGTCTGCTCACGGAAATGTGACTGCAACACACCTTTCAGTTCTTTCCCTTCTAGATAGCTCCGAAATTTAATGTCTGGAGAAATGGCTCTGATCACACCCTTAACGATTGTGTCCCTTTTCCCTTCCGGCATTTATCTGGCGACTGAGACTGACATAGCTAAGTCCACTCGCATCTTGTTCAGTTATGGTGCCAAACACTTTAAAATCTCTTCGCCACAGTGCAGGCAGGTCTGTAGGCATGGGCGTTGATTTTTCCGGGTGTGTCTGTCTTTGTTCTGAATGGTCGGGTCAAAGTTGAGACCAAGAGCCACCATCGCCATCTTGCCCTTGTCTGCTACTTGATTTGTAAACCAAGTGTTGACGATGGTGGCTGCGCATGTACGCTGTTTGTCGATAATTTCTTTAAGAATGTCAATGGTGGCCCCGTAGATCTTTCCATGAATATGAAAAATATCATCTTCTTTCGCCATGATGTTACTGGTGTTGAAACTTTCTTTTTGGAATCCCGGACGAGCCCCCAAAATGTAACCTGGGACTATAAAGACTTTGATGGTTGGATTTCTGTAACAGATAAATGAAGCGTTGTTTAGATTTATATTGAAAATCACGTTTATTTTGGGGTTCTGCGGAAATGGCACTGATTTCCTCCCCTGAAAGAGCGCGAAGCAATTATAAAATCAAAGTACTGAAATGACTGGCATATACCTGAACCAGTATACTACAGATTTTTAAAAAAAAATGGGTGTCTTTCATCCGGTCACATAATTTATATTCATGATGTTATTATTTCTTACATGAATATTCATGGAGTCGGGGCTCAAGCTGGAGCTCTTCATCAGGGAGAAGTTTAGTGTTATTGAGGGAGAAATTTGGTCCTGATTTTGTATCTCCCTATATGTTCTATATATTAAAACTTCTCCCTCAGCTCAAAAGGGGAGAAGTCAGCAGGGTTAGGGAGACTTTTTTCCCAAATCGCCCTCTTGCTTGAGCCCTAGGAGTGTAGGGTTAATCAGAAAGTGGTCACCGAGCTCTTTACTTTATAATCTTTGTCTTTTACATCCCTTTTGCAAACATAGTAGATCCAGATCATACAACCCCTGTATGAACCGTCTGGTCCAAGTCTGCTCTGTTTACTTGTGTGCTACAATATTAACCCCTAAGCTATTTTTAGATCCAACCTCTGAATAAATTACCGAAAAGGAGCATTTACTAGAGAAAAGAAACATGTTAGAATTGTGTAGTATTGAAACCATTGTGATAAATAGAGCATTTGCTCCTATAGGAGCAAATGCTCTATTTATCACAATGGTTTCAAGAAGTGACTATTACAGAGGCGTATTTATGGAGGAAAGGGTTAATTCTTCACTATTCAAAGGTCCAGATAAGAAGCGTAAATTTAAACATTTTCAAGAACAGCTCCTTTATTTCTGCACTAAACCCTATACTGTGACCACTCTTCAGAATCGTCTCAAAGAGACGATTCTTAAGAGTGGTCACAATATAGGGTTTTGTGGAGAAATGACGATTTTAATATATGGGTACGCATCATTTATCTGTAGCTCCGACTATTTGCCATGATAATAAATTTTCTTATCGTTTATCAAAATTTAAGTTTAAGTGTTAATTTACTTAAAAATAACTCTTGAAAGAATATTCATCAGACAACACTTTCCCCGTTCTGAGTTTATTCCAAATTTCATTACCTACTGAATATTCATGGAAAAAATTGAACGAAAAATGGAAAGTGGAACATTGTAGGCATTTCAGAAAGTAAAGAAACATATCTTTTAAATTCCATTAGCATACAGAGCAGACCCTGATCAGACGGCTCCCATAGGAGCTATCTGATCTGGGTCTACTCTGTTTGCAAATGTGTGAAAATATGTTTATATGAGGGAAAGGTATAAATGTATACAGGTTTTGCTGTGTGTTTCATAAGGCCAAACTAGTTGACATTGTGCAATATTGTGGCAGTTCTTATGAGTGTGTTCTTTGGACTTTCCTGATTTTGATCTTAGATCGTAATTCACACAGTAAAACCCTCTAACGGGACCACCATAATGAGGTATAATTCTGGGACATAAAGGCAGGTGCTAGCGTACTTTCATCCTGCATTAAGCAACCACCTGCTTATAAAAAACATACATGTTAATTGGTCGCTTTAGAGGGGTTCTACTGTATTTTTAACTTGAGAGCTTTAAGCATTCTTTTTACTTTTAGCAACATTATTTTATTTGTGTTCTCATATTTTAACCTTTATATGCAAATAAAAATTGTGATTCATTCAAATTTCAAGTTGGATTGTTTTCTGTCATTTCACTTTCAAAAACACAAAGAGTCAAACAGTTGAGATCCTGATGAGATGCCTGAGATCCTGATGAGATGCCCATTTACTCTGCTTATCATCAGGATCCAAACTACACGTATTTCAAAGGTTATTAACCCATTTGCACCCAGTGGATTCTTCCATGTTTATACATTGGATTTGTCCATGTTTGATCCAAGGGATGCCTGGCCTAAATTTTCATTTTCGTTTTGTTTTATATTAAAATTCCTATCAGCAAACAGTGTAGACTCTGATCAGACGCCGCATTATGCAGTGTCTGATCAGAGTCTACACTGCCTATATTCCATAATTATATGGGATCGTGGGCGCAAATGGGTGAAGAATTTTCATTACATGTATATATGTTAGATATCATAGTACAAGCTAAGTCCTCACTCTGAACTTTACATATTTTGTTCTAGATAGGAGTACTTTTACTATTTTTGTGTCATCCTTGGCATATAATGTTGATTGACATGGCTTTTTTAGAATCATACATATTGTTGCTTGTTTGTAATGTATGTTTTAATAATAACAGATTGCCATGTGATTGTACATTTTATGTTGAAATAAATCTATCTACGAGGGGTGTTCCAAAAATAATGTCATCTGTGCTTTATTTCGCGGAAATCGTGCAATTCATGCCCAAAACCACCTCGTGTCGATTGAGTGATCACTGGCTCGTGACACAGGTAAATATCTCGTCCACACGTTCACTTGCCTCGGTACAGTGTACATCGTTTCATAGCCTATTCGTTAGACTATACACAAAATGACAGGAAAACGAGCTGAAATTGTTCTTGAAATTAGGGCCTATATAAAAGGTAGGTCATTACTCGGCATAAAGGCTGTATAGATATTCACCGCGAGGTGTGTGACATTTATGGGGAGGGCCAAATGTCCCACAGGACTGTTTGTAGGTGGGTAGCTAAATTTAGTGCTGGGCAGCAGCAACTGAAAGATGCTGCTCGCCCAGGTCGTCCTGCAACAACTACGACCAAAGGTAACATAGAAAAAATCCGAAATATCCTCAAAACTGATGCTCGATTCACCGTAAGACAATTGGCTCGAATGACAAACTTGTCGTTAGCAAGAGTTCATGCAATTTTGAAGAAACACCTAAAAGTTAGAAAGATAAATGCAAGATGGATACCCCATTTGTTAACGGATGAGCAAAAGAAGACGCGTGTAACAATGGCAAAAAAACTTCTCAAAATGTACCCAAAATATAGTAAAAAGGCTTTTGATAATATAGTCACTGGTGATGAGACCTGGGTGTATTATTTTGAACCAAAGCGGAAGGTTTCCAACCGAATATGGGCCACTAAAAATGCCAGACGCCCAAGTATTGCCAAACGAATACGAACGGTAAAGAAGGTTTTGTATGCTATTTTTTTCACTAATAAGGGCCCAGCTATTCAAATCCCGGTGCCAAAAGGCAGAACGGTCACAGGCAAGTTCTATAAAAACGTTGTTCTGAGAAAATTGAAGAACTACTACAAAAGTAGCCGCCCCAAAACAGGACTTAAGTATGTCCGACTTTTGCATGATAATGCACCCGCTCACAAGGCACGTATTGTGACTGACTTTTTGGAGTCAGAGAAGGTTACCGTCCTTCCGCACCCTCCGTATTCGCCAGACTTGGCCCCCTGCGACTATTTTCTCTTTCCAAAACTTAAATATCATTTATCTGGAAGGAGATACAATTCGAGAAATGCCCTTGGATCTGCTGTTTATCAGCGTCTGATGGGTGTCCCCATTGAAGAGTATGAAAAATGCTTCCAAAAATGGATTGACCGGCTAAAAAGGTGTATTCTGGCTGGCGGAGAGTATTTTGAAGGGCAGAGCAAATTAAAATGAACAAAAGCACTTCCGCTATATGAGCACCGATGCAAGTGACATTATTTTTGGAACACCCCTCGTATCTATCTTCTTTATATAATTTACTCTAGATAGGAGCGCTTTACACATTTTGCTTTAGATAGGAGTATTTTACACATTTTGCTTGAGATAGGAGTACTTGACATATTTTGCTTTAGATAGAAGTACTTTACATATTTATGTCTCCCCCATTTATAATCGGGAGACATATTGGTTTTGGTCGAGTTGTCCGTCCGTCCGTCTGTCTGTCACACTCGTGTCCAGTTCCATATCTGTCACAAATATGGAAGGATTTCAGAATGCTTTGGCACAAATGTTTGACTCAACAAGACAATGTTCTGAGCGTTTGATTCAGGCACCTGGGTCAAAGATCAAGGTCACAATTCAAGGTCAAATGTTTTCAGCCACACCCTTTGCGTCTGCTCCATGTCTCTTAAACCCTTGGAAGGATTTCAAAATGCTGTGGCACAAATATTCTCCATAACAAGACGATGTGCAGGCAGCAGGCTTCAGACACATTCTTCAAAGGTCAAGGTCCCAATTCAAGGTCAAATGTTTTTAGCCTTAATTTTCATATCTGCTCCACATCTGTATAACCCTTGGAAGGATTCCTAAATGCTGTGGCACAAATGTTCTCCTTAAGCTGATGTGCAGACAGCAGGATTCAGGCATGTGGGTCAAAAGTCACGGTCACAATTCAAGGTCAATTATTAGTCCCCCACCGGTTACCAGTTGGGGGACTATAGGTTTGCTCGATTCTGTTTGTCCGTCCGTCCGTCACGCTTCGTGTCCGGGCCATATCTCTTACAAAGTTATGCCAAATTCATTATAACTTCACACATTGAAGAAGTATAATGAGGGATAGTGTCATGCACAAGGGCCATAACTCTAGCATCAATATTTTTGGAGTTATTCCCCGTTTACATATTTTTTTGTCCGGACAATAACTCTTTATCAACTGGTTCAATTGATTTGAAACTTCACATATGGAACAAGCATGATGAGGGGTAGTGTCATGCACAAGGGCCATAACTCTAGCATCTATATTTTTGGAGTTATTCCCCTTTTCATATTTTCTTGTCCAGTTAATAACTCTTTATGTACTGGTTCAATTGATTTGAAACTTCTCATATGGAACAAGCATGATGAGGTGTAGTGTCATGCACAAGGGCAATAACTCTAGCATCAATATTTTTGGAGTTACTCCCCTTTTTCATATTTTCTTGTCGGGACAATAACTTTTTATTTACCGGTTCAATGTTTGAAAGTAGGTACTTACACCATTCAGGTGGTCATGTATATACCATGGTCAGCCACACCATGGGTGGGTGGGGTGAGGAGAGTGGAGTTTTTTTTCTCAGTCCGGTGGGGGACTCATGTCTTGCATAGCAATACAACTTGCCCTTGTTCACACTTTCTTGTCCAGACGATAACTCCTATATGGCTCATGCCATTTGATTTAAACTTCACACATGGAAAGAGCATGATGAGAGGAAGCGTCATTTATAAGGGCCATAAGTCTGGCTTCAATACTTTTGGAGTTATTGCCCTTTGTTACATTTGTTTTGTCAGATCAATAACTCATGATCTACTGATGCTATTGGAATGACATTTCATTTATGGAAAGAGCATGATGGAAGGAATTGTTATGCACAAATTTCATAACTCTGCCTTCAATAATATTGGAGTTAATACACCCCCCCCCCATTTTCTGCAGAGTTATGGGACTTTGACATTTTTACATGGAAATTTTGTCTGCAGGATTTCTCCAAAACCTATAATTGGATATTCATTGAATTTCATAAGATTGTTTAGCATCATGCCTAGTTGTGCATATCTTATTCCTATTCCGGTTTGATGATTTTCTGCAGAGTTATGGGACTTTCAGGGTTGCCAGCGGTCTTGAAAAGTCAGGGAAATTGGTTTCTTTTTCAAGGTCATGGAATTTTTAAAAAGTTGGATGACATCACTAGTGTCTCTGTAATTTGGTACATTGACCAACAATTTTACAGGTCGAAAATAATTTCTGATTCAGTCCCTACAATTTTCTAATGCATAATTATATATCAATGTTTTTGTGAAGGTATAGTCATATTATTGCTTTTCTACTGTTTTTGCCCATAGTGCCCTGGGGGTAGGAACCAACAAATTACGAGCTTTGCTCCAGTCCCTAAAACTTTTTGATACACATGCCTATACAAAAAGTATATGGATTTAGAGAAAATGGGGATTATATTGGTTTTCTATGGGTTGGTTCCACCCATAGTGCCCTTGGGTTACATAATGGGGAACCAAAAAATTTCCAAGTCCAAAATAATCTCTGGTTCAGTCCCTACAACTTTCAAATGCAAAAAGTCAACAGTTTTGAAAGAAATAGGGATTCATCTGAATTCAAATTGATTGAAATGCAATCATTGGTTCATGTATTGTAAAACAAGAGGGCCAGAATTACCCTGATAACGCTCACCAGACAATTAGAGGAGATTTTCAAAGTTTTCACTATATGTTTTCTATTAAAAACTGGCTACCCCTGGGGTGGGGCCAATTTTGACCCCAGGGGCATCATTTATATGTTTTGTAGAGGACCTATACATGATGCTGTGTGCCAAATATGAAAGCTGAGAAACTTCCAGATTCAGAGGAAAAGATTTTCAGTTTTCACTACATGTATATGTTTCTATTGAAAACTGACCACCGCTGGGGTGGGGCCAATTTTGACCCCAGGGCCATACTTTTTATAACTTTTGTAGAGGACCTGAACATGATAATATGTGCCAAATATGAAAGCTGAGAACCTCCAGTTTCAGAGAAGATTTTCAAAGTATTCAATATATGTTTCTATTGAAAACTGACCACCCCTGGGGCGGGGCCAATTTTGACCCCAGGGCCATAATTTATATAAATTTTGTAGAGGACCTGAACATGATGCTATGTGCCAAATATGAAAGCTGAGAACCTTCCAGTTTCAGAGGAGAAGATTTTCAAAGTATTCATTATATGTTTCTATTGAAAACTGACCACCCCTGGGGCGGGGCCAATTTTGACCCCAGGGCCATAATTTATATAACTTTTGTCGAGGACCTGAACATGATGCTATACACCAAATATGAAAGCTGAGAACCTTCCAGTTTCAGAGGAGAAGATTTTCAAAGTATTCACTATATGTTTCTATTGAAAACTGACCACCCCTGGGGCAGGGCCAATTTTGACCCAAGGGCCATAATTTATATAACTTTTGTAGAGGACCTGAACATGATGCTATGTGCCAAATATGAAAGCTTTGAGCCATCCAGTTTCAGAGGAGAAGATTTTCAAAGTTTTCCCTGTTTCTATTGAAAACTAGCCACCCCTGGGGCAGGGGCATTTTTTACCCCAGGGGCATAATTTATATAACCTTTGCAGAGGACCTGAATATGATGCTATGTGCCAAATATGAAAGCTGAGAACCTTCCAGTTTCAGAGAAGAAGATTTTCAAAGTTTTACTATACATTTCTATTGAAAACAAGGCACCCCTGGGGCGGGGCCAATTTTGACCCCAGGGGCATAATTTATATAACTTTTGTAGAGGACCTGAATACGATGCTATGTGTCAAAGATGAAAGTTAAGAACCCTGTAGATTCAGAGGAGAAGATTTTTAAAGGTTCAAATTGTTGACGACGAACGACGCACGCCGACGGACAACGGGCGATCACAAAAGCTCACCCTGAGCACTTTGTGCTCTGGTGAGCTAAAAAATGAGTACTCATTTCTGTGCAATACACAAGTGACTAATGTCCTTTTGAGGAAATAGGTTCCTATGGTTTTGGCCCCGACCCCATTTGACCTTGACCTTTGACCCATGTGCCTGAATCCAGAGTTCTGCACATCATCTTGTTGAGTCGAACATTTGTGTCAAACCATTCTGAAATCCTTCAATATTTGTGAGAGATATGGAGCGGACATGAGTGTGACAGACAAACAGACAGACAGATGGACAGACAAACGAACGGATGGAATGACAGATGGATAACTCAACCGAAAACAATATGTCTCCCCATAATAAATTGGGGAGACACACTTATACCTGAAATAAACGTTTCTAAAGATTAATGATCACATATTTATTTTGAGTGTTTGAGAGGTTATTTTTGCACAAAAGATAAAGGCAAAACAAACAAAAACATTTTTTATTCAATACTTTATTCTCATTATGACTGTCAACACAGATAATTAGGTGTCTATAGATATATATTTATATATAATAATGAAGATGAGGCATTCATTGACAACACAGTATTGAGCAAGTCCATCCAGTTAAAAGGTCTACAGTTAGTATATCATAACGTCAACCAAACAAGACTACCGTCATTAACCCCTTTACTCCATAAATATGCTTGTCTACGCCTTTGCAAACAGAGAAGACCCAGATCAGATGGCTCCTATAGGAGCCATCTGATCGGGGTCTGCTCTGTTTGCTTATGATATAGATATGATTCTGCAGTTTCTGCCATGGCCGAAAATTCATGTATCTTTGTGCTATTATAACAAGTTAATCTAATTAATATTCGTGACGTCATTATTTCTTACATGAATATTCATGAAGGAAAGGGTTAATATTCAAACTTCGGCGAGACAAACGTAGGCAAACAGTGGAGAACTAGATCCAACTGCCCCTGAAGGACCAATTTGATGAGGATCTATTCAATTTGTTATTCCATTGGTTTCATCTGAAGTTACTAATATGGCGCAGAACTGACTCATTCAGCTTTACAAACTAGTGAAAAGAGGAGACATTTTTGGGTAAATATGGTGTCAGTGTCAAGAGCAACAACAAAACTCCTTATCCTGCCAAAAGGAAATACCCTGCTAAAACCCGGAACTCAATCTTCACTTACAGTAGAACCTCTCTTAAGCGGCCATTCATTTATTAATCATAGGAGTATTAAAAGCAGGTGGTTGCTTAATGCAGGGCAAAAGTAATGCACAAAGCTCCTATAGGAGCTTTCTGCATTACTTTTGACCTCCATTAAGCTACCACCTGCCTTACAGACCCTTAATTAGACCTCTTTCTGAGAGCCACAGGTTTTACTATATCAAGTATATTTTAATTTGTTTAAGCCTTTGACAAACTTATGTCCAAGTGTCAAACAGCTTGGGTCCAGATGATCGAGGTGCCGAGTTACTTGGTGTTTTATCTGGATCCAAGCTGTTTGCAAAAGACCGATAACTATTGACAGGATAAGGGGTAAAAAGTGATGTGCAATGAGGAAAGGTGGTCTTGGATTTTTGCATACACTACAAACGCAGCATCAGAGACACTCCATTTGCTCAGGGTCAAAACTACATGTGAAGATAGATCACTTAACACTTCCTTCATATAAGGGTTATTCTAGTTTTTGTTTACACCCAATGTCCTCTTGAAAAAAAGGGCAACGAGAAAATTATCTTTGAAATTCTAACCATTGACCTAGCAAATAAAACATTTAAGTTTATTATTCTGATCATTGAAACAACAATATTTCTGCTTAATTTAAAAAATATATCAAATAACTTATCTAGGTCTACTCTGTTTGCAAATGCGTTAAAACGAAGGAAAGGGTTAAGAACCCAAGCAGATGACAATTGTTGCAGACGAAAAAATTACTAAGCATGCAAAGAGTTAACCTTACATCTGCTTGATATCAACTCAAATGCATCAATAAGAAACCATTGGCCTATTAACTTTTGCAGATGTAAGAAAATGTGCCAGAACTCATCCATAATTTGACAGTTTGCCAACTATATCTGGTGCATTTTATTGTAATATTAATTTTCATCTGGTATCAATCCAAAAATCAATCAGAAACCATTTTAACCCTTTCCTCCATAAATATGCCTTTCTACACCTCTGTAAATGTCACTTTATGAAACCATTGGGATAAATAGAGCATTTGTACCTATAGGAGCAAATGCTGTATTTATCACAATGGTTTCAAAACTACACAATTCTAAACTTTTCCTTTTCTCTAGTAAATGCTCCTTTTCGGCAGATTTATTCAAAGAGGTTGTGTCTAAAAATCGCCTATGGAGGAATGGGTTAAGAAATAAAATTTTGGTAAGAATATTCATCCTTTACTTCATATACCTGCATATTTACACTTTTGCAAACAGAAAATACCGAGATCAGACAGCTTCTGTAGGAGCAGTCTGATCAAGGTCTGCCCTGTTTGCTATACTTATGTATAGATCTAATTCTACACAGTCTGGCATGGCAAAAATGCCATAGAACATGTGCTATAATATAAATTCACTTAATATTCATGAAGTCACAAATTCTTACACGAGTATTCATGAAGTACATGTAAATGATTAACTAGAAAACCCTCTTGATTCATTAGGAGCCTCTTTTTGCTGTTATTACGTGTTAGTATACATGTATATCAATTGTGTATAAGGTAAACACGGACCTTGTTATATATCTGCTAATGTAAAACACCTACAAAATGTTTAAAATACATCAGACATCTTCTAAAGTGACCACTGAACCCTGTACCCTATACACACGCATTTTCAGGTCATTTTCCGAAGTTTCCTTGTTAATTCATTCTCTTCTACTGACACCTTTTTGCGCCTCTGTAAAACTCATATAATAGGAGCAAATGCTCTATTTATCACAATGGTTTCAAAACTACACAATTCTAAAATTCTTTTCTATAGTTAAAGCTCCTTTTCGGTAGATTAACTCAAAGAGGTTGGGACTAAAAATTGGAGGGAATGAGTTAATTTATAACTTCAATACATCAATATTCATGCCGTAATAAATTCTTAAGAGAATATTCATAGGGGTCTGCTCTGTTTAGGTATGAAATTATATCAATCTGATTCTAGTTTCTGCCATAGCCACAAAAATTGGGTGTTCATATACCATTATAAAAATTCAGCTAATAAATATTCATGATGCCTTATTTCTAACATGCATATTCATATGGGTCAAAAGAAGTCCTAATTGTCCATCTTTATGAATGACAGTTTTGCATAATGCAGAACAAATATAATGCAGACAGATCCAAAATATATTTACAGTATTCTGCAGTTTCTGCCACAGTAAAAAAATCCTGTGTCTGTGAGCTATTAAAACAGGAAATGTCTGCAGACAGCGCACTCCACTTTTCTTAGTGCTGGATAGTGAAGTGGAAGTCTAAAGTAAAAAAGGGGTATAACTATGGCAAAATTAGTTATAGGGTTACCTGCCCTTGTGAAATTGGTTCCCCTTCTGATAGTAAACATGTATACCAAATTTTAACCAAATATCTTTGATGGTTTCTGAGAAATGGACCTTAACAAAAAGGTTAACCAACGCCGACACCGATGAGAGGGTCATGACAATAGCTCCACTTTTCGAAAAAGTCGAGCTAAAAATAATCTAATTAATATTCTTGATGTCATTATTTCTTACATGAATATTCATGGAGAATAGGTTTAAGCACCAGCTATTAAATATCCCAATGACAATTCACAATGTGATCACTTTAAAGACGTTCAACCATATATTGACATTGTTCTTATACATGTATTGCATGCTCACATATTTTTGTAAACAGTACATGACAAATGCACCCCGAAGCAAACACCTGACATTTAAATGAGTTTTATTATAGGCAGGCCTGTTTATGCTATTGCTAAATGAAACTAACAGACTGCATGGTGTGACCTGAATTTGAACTCGAAAAGAAACTGCCAAGCAACAATGCCGATATAATGTAAAATACCCTTCATTAACTGTAAGAGTGAAGGTCTTTGTCCCATGGAGGTCAAGGTCACAGTATCCAGAAAACAGTACATGTATATGGCAATCCACCATCCCTAGATGTACTTACATACCAGATATTCTGTTTTTTTCTTTATCGAGGTCAGAGGTCAAGGAAAAAGTGACCTGAAAACAGAATGTGACACACGCATGCACCCATGTGCATACACACACTCAAGAAATATAGGAGATATTCCAGACAAGACCTGAAAATGGTACGTGACACTGTCACACACGATATTGAGCATAGCAGATTATGCTTAGAAGTTTTCTGTAGCTGGGGTCAGAAATCAAGGTCACTCTGTCATCCCAAGATATATTCACACATTGAATTTGGTACTCTTACCTCAAGCAATATATATAGGCAGTATGCTATGGACAAAGTCTTTCTACTGCTGAAGTCAGTGGTAAAGGTCATAGTGATCTGAGAACAGTATGTAATACTCCACCATCCTAAGATGTACTCATGCATCAAATGTGGCATTCTTACCTCAATTAATATAGGAGATATGCCTGCCGCTGAGGTCAGAGATCAAGGTCACAGTGACCTGAAAATGTTACGCGCCACCCTGCCACCCCAATGTATGTACACACCGAATTTTGCAATCCTACCTCTAGTAATATAGGAGATATATTCCGGACAAGGTTTTTCTATAGCTGAGGTTAGATGTTATGGTCACAGTGACCTGAAAACGGTACATGACGCTCCGCCATCTTGAGATGTACTCACACACCAAATTAGGCATTCCTACCTCTAGTAATATAGGAAACATGCTCCGGACAAGGTGTACACATGCAAACACACATGGGCAGTTGGATTAGTATACTGCAGTGAACTCTCATTATACTGGCATTCGTTACAATGGCATCCTCGTTATACCGGCAGTATGCATTGAAACAAAACTACCGTTAAGTGTTTTAAACAACCACTGAATAAATAGGTACAATGCTAACAAGACAGGTGATCGCTTAATGCAGAACACAAGAAGTGCAGAAAGCTCCCTTTTTGCACTTCTTGTGTTCTGCATTAAGCTTTCACCTGTTGGTACTAGTTTAAAACTGAACATATGGTTCCTTTCTCGATATAACGGCAACCTCGTTATACCAGCAAAATGTCTGGAAACAAATACCTCCGTTGTAACGAGGGTTCGCTGTATATGCAAGCTTTGGTGGGGCATAATAAAAATTGCTACGGTGGAATGCATACATATGAAAGACATGACTGCAAAATTATATCTGATGTGTCAATTTTCGGAAAACACAGACATCCACTTCCATGTGACTTACACATTTTCAATTCACACATTTTATCATAACCACCATTTCACTGTAATTTTATTACTAAAAATTTGAAGAATGTTTCACTACCATTTTCAAAAGGTACTTTGAAGATTGCAATTAATGCCAAGGGAGATTATCTACCCTTCTTAACCCATCACTCCATGAATATTCATGTAAGAAATAATGAATCTATGAATATTAATTAGATAAACATTATAAAGGCATATGAACCAGAAAATTTTGACCCTGGTAAAAACTGTAATATCAGATTTAACCCTTTCCTCCATAAATATGCCTTTCTACGCCTCTGTAATAACCACTTCTTGAAACCATTGTGATAAATATAGCATTAGCTCCTATAGGAGCAAATGCTCTATTTATCACAATGGTTTCAAACCACAAAAATCTAAAAAAAAATTCCTTTTCTCTAGTAAATGCTCCTTTTCGGTAGATTTGTTCAAAGAGGTTGTGTCTACTAATAGCCTATGGAGGAATGGGTTAAGGGAACAGAGCAGACCCTGATCAGATGGCGAATACAGGAGCTGTATGTCTGATTGATGGCAATTTCAACTTTAACCCATTCCCTCATGTTGATACCATTTGACACCTCTGTAAAAGCCACGTTTTGAGACCATTGTGATAAATACAGCATTTGCTCCATTGGAACAAATGCTCCATTTATCACAATGGTTTCAAAACTACACAAATCTAAAGTTTGCCTTTTCTCTAGTAAATACTCCTTTTTCAGTAGATTTATTCAAAGAGGTTGGATCTAAAAATAGCCTATGAGAGAATGGGTTAATGCAGATTGGATATCAGTGGAAGTATGAATACCGTTTTTTGCTAGCAATACAGAGGATTGGACATGGAAATACCTTGCATGATGGCAGAAATTAAGAACTTGTGCCAACAATTTGGATCAAGATGAGATGCAGAATAACTTGGCACCCAATCAGGATCCAAGCTGTTTGACACTCTGATGAGATATTTTTGAAGAGAAATGTTAAAAATATTTTTGAGACTAGCAGGAGACAGCTATTTTTGCACACAACAAACACTTGGTACGCATAGTAAATAGTGTGCATTTGTAACTCCATAAAAGACTGTCACCAACACAGATTTGCTCTTTTTCCATACTAATGTTTAACCTCATACGCCTTTTAATACCTTTGCAAACAGAGTAGACCCAGATCAGACGGCTCCTGTAGGAGCCGTCTGATCAGGGTCTGCTCTGTTTGCTTATGGAATGATATAGATCTGATTTTATAGTTTCTCCTATAGGAGCAAATGCTCTATTTATCACAATGGTTTCAAACTACAAAATTCTAAAATTTTACTTTTCTCTAGTAAATGCTCCTTTTGGGTAGATTCATTCAAAGAGGTTGGGTCTAAAAATAGTCTATGGATGAAAGGGTTAAGCTACTGCTGGTCTTAACCCTTGACTTCATTGAGACACCCTTGCTTCTGTAGGAGCCATCTGATCAGGGTATAATCATGGAATAATATAAATATAGATAACATTCTACAGTTTCTCCCATAGCCCAAAAATCCCTTGTTCATAGTGCCATTAAAAATATTTACCAAACTGATATTCATGGTATCATTATTTCTTACACAAATTATTCATGAGTTTGATCGTTATCTAGATGTTTTACTGTATGTAAAAACTTAGGTACATGTAGATCACAACAGCAGATGGCAAATGGGCTCGGAGTGCTACAGATTAACCCTTTCCCAGTTAACCCATTAATGACCTCATAGGCTATTTTTAGATCCAACCACTTTGAATAAATCTACCGAAAAGCAGCATTAACTAGAGAAAAGGAAACTTTTAGAATTTTGTAGTTTGAAACCATTGTGATAAACAGAGCATTTGCTCCTATAGGAGCAAATGCTCTATTTATCACAATGGTTTCAACAGGTGACTTTTACAGAAGTGTATTTATGGAGGACAGGGTTAAATTTCATTTAACTCTTGACTCTATGAATATTTATGTTAGAAGTAATGACGTCATGAACATTAATCGGATTATCTTTTATAATGGCACATGGACAGAGAAATTTTTGGCCATGGTAGAAACAGTGTATGGTAGAAACAGTATAATCAGATTTATATACAGTAAAACCTCTCTATAACGACCACTAAACTACATCAAGTATTTTGTGTTTAAGGCAGGTGGATGCTTAAAGCAATGTGAGAGTAAAACAGAACGCTCCTATAGGAGCGTTCTGTTTACTTTCACCTTGCTTTAAGCAACCACCTGCCCAAAATACCAACTAATAAACAAAATTTAGTGGTTGTTATGGAGAGGTTTTACTGTAATTCCATAAGCAAACAGAACAGACCTTGATCAGATGGCAATAATGAAAATATGAACAATTTCATTATCTGATTTTTTATAATGGCATATGTACACAGGATTGTTTGGTATTGGTAGAAACTGTAGTTTAGCAGACAATGAGCAGATGGCTCCTACAGGAGTCCTCTGACCTGATCTGGGTCTACTCTGTTTGCAAAGACATGAAAAAGCATTTGTATGGGGAAAAGGTTTAATGTGAGTGTATGCTTTATTTGTATACTAACAATAAGAAATGAAGGCCTCCAACAACACTAGGTAATAATCATGTTTATTTACAAGCAACATATCTGAGAACAAAAAAAACTGAAGTATCACACAACCGAAGGTAATGCTCACAAATGACATGCCCCAGTGACAGAATAACTATGTGCTAAATTAATTAAAACAATCCAGACACTTCTTGACTCAAATTCTTTCAGATAAAATTAACAACATCTAATGAATATCTTTCGGCCAGTCATACTCTTCTTGTTCTAAAAACAAAGTTGTTCCCGAAATTGTTTGATGAATTCAAATTGATTTCACAAATGATCTTTATTCCTCATTCACCCCAAAGTCCATAAATATCCCATCTCTTACATATTAACCCTTTACTCCATAAAGAAGCCTTTTTACACTTTTGCAAACACAGTAGACCCAGATCAGATGGCTCCTGTAGGAGCCACCTGATCAGTCTGCTCTGTTTGCTTATGAAATAAAATACATCTATTTCTACACTTTCTGCCAAAGGTAAAAATTCCCTTGTTCATGATGCCATTGTAAAAATTCAGCTAATGAATATTCATGATGTCATTATTCTTGACATGAGTATTCAAGGAGAAAAGGGTAAAACTGAAAGTAATTCACCATCAGTACAATGGCTGTCAAGTATTCTTTTCAAAAAGTCATACACTTTTGATTCTGATTAGGAGGTACATACCCCAAGCTGTCCCATTGAAATAGAAACTGCAAATTATCCGAAATATTTGAACATACAAACTAAGGCAAATAGTGCAGAACCAGATCAAACTGATCTTGATGGAAGAGTTTGATCAGGGCCTACACAATTTGCTACTCCATCACATTCATTATCCCTTTACTTCATAAATATTCAGTCAAGAATAAAGACTTCATGAATATCAATTAACAGGGTTCTATATAATGGCATTATGAACAAAGTAACTTTTTTACTGTGACAAGAGAATCAGATCTACATTATATCATAGACAAACAGAGCAGATCCTGATCAGACGGCTCCTATAGGAGCCGTCTGATCTGGCTCTACTCTGTTTGCAAAGGCGTAGAAAGGCGTATTTATTGAGTATAGGCTCTTCAAATCATTTGAAAATTCTACAAATCAGTGGAGATGGGAGAATGGGTGTCTGAATATTCTGTATCATTAGCGTGCTAAGACATGACAAAAGTCTTTCAAAAGTACTCTCAAATCATGATTATAAAAGCATTTATCTTTCATTCACTTCAGATGGGCAATTAAAAAAAACTAACTTTCACTATTACCTACTCTACAACAATAATATGTAAAAGGAAATCACAATTCTAGCTGGACGGATTCAAGAGAGAGAAAATGCTAAAATACTTCTTTACTGTACATTGTAAAATCATTAACAACTATTTCATACTTAAAACTAAATATGAAACCCTTCCGCACTTGTTAAAACTAGTACATTCTATGATAAAAAGTACAACACTTTTCCATCACATATTTATCTACTTTGTACAATAATAAAATTTCAGCTTGATTTCTCTTTCAATATCACCTTTTTCAAACTCACAGAATCTACTTTCATTTACAATTCAGTCATGGAAAACTTTGAAATAATAATAAAGAAAAGAAAGTGTAACAAATCACATTCACTCGACAGCACTTAGACAAAGTGTAAATAAAACAAAATAAATTATGCCCAACCCAAACTGATTTCAAACAGTTTAAATATTAAATCAGCTGTACAATAAAATCAATCAATAAATATCAGTGGTTTCATTATACCAAGAAAACATAAAAACAGTATGTGATAAATATGGAATCTTTATGCAAATTTAAAGGAAAAAAAACGTTTCATGATATTATTTTCTTAGGATGGATTGGCATGACATTTGATACGACTAACGAGTGTCAATATGTGTTACCTGCATAAATAAATATGGGTTTGGGTCACAACTGGCAAAGTTTGGTAAATATCACAGTTATATTCGCTTAGACATAATCTCCCCTTAGGTACACCATATTAAATGGCACATAAGGACATACAGAGCAAAGGTATGAAAGCCGCAATGTACACAAAAGTATTCTGAAATGGCTAAATCAGTAAATCATACTGCAAACAGAAGCCAACATATTCCTATTTATTTTCAAATTCTGTAATGCATGAAACTGCAAGAACAGTTTCAAGAGCTGTCTTATGTGATCACTGATTAAAACAAAGGACTCTTAACCCATTCCCTCATATTGACACCTTTCGACGCCTCTGTAAAAGTCACTTCCTGAAACCATTGTGATAAATACAGCATTTGCTCCTATGAAGCAAATGCTTTATTTATCACAATGGTTTCAAAACTACACAACTCTAAATTGTTTCCTTTTCTCTAGTAAATGCTCCTTTTTGGTAGATTTAATCAAAGAGGTTGGGTTTAAAAATAGCCTATGGAGGAAAGGTTTAAAGAGCAGATAGGGAAAAGGTATGCACAAACTCTGCATTACCTTATCAAAATGAAGAAAAATATGTTTCTGTTTATGAACACCAACACAATCTTTAGCATGCTAATAGTAATTTCGTAATAATCTATACACACAGTTTGAATCCAGCAAGGACCCCGAAACCTCATCAAAATTCAAACTGACATCCTGATCAGATTTCTGAGACATAGATGCATAAATCAAACTTTTTCCTACGAAGATTATCTCCTTCTTATTCGCTTTAGATTTGTCTCGAAGAGATGATTATAAAGAGTAGTCACAACATAGGGTTTGGTGGCGACACTATTTGATATAAACACCTAAATCAATGGCTCTGGATTTTCTCCAAAAAGAAAGAAAACAATCTCGTTAAACTGTAGTTTGTTATCAGAAGTACAGTAGAACCTGTCTCAAGTCACCATTACAAAGAGGTCTAATCAAGGCAGGTGGTAGCTTAATGCAGGTCAGAAGTAATGTATTTTTGCCCTGCATTAAGCAACCACCTGCTTTTTAAGATTCCTGCGTCCAATCAATATAACATTGCTTAAGACAGGTTCTACTGAAGAGGACAAATTTCCAAGATGGAAATTGTTAACCCTTTCCCTCATGATACAAACGTTTTCAAACAGAGTAGACCCAGTATAAAATGTCAACTAATAAATATTCCTGATATCATTATTTTTTACATAAATATTGAACAGGGAAAGAGTTAAGCTTGCTATAGGTGAAATGGCAAGGAAATTCTTCTAGCACTTGCAACAGCTAGCCCATGTTTTAAAGTTAAGTATATATATATATCATATATTATATTCTCTTAAACAAATGATGAACTCAAATGAGACTTCCCAGTAACAAACACAAAAATGCTAAAAAGAAAATTAAAAAAAGCACATTTCTAAAACATCACAGTAATTTCTTTCTTGCACTTACCAATAGCAGTGAGCATTTTACAAAATGACAAACGGCTTTTGTAAATATCACTTGAGCCAGACCATAGAAAAACTGCACAAGGATACTGTTAACCATGTTTACCCAGATCAGTCTGTACTTAAAATGCATTGTTTGATCTGGGTGCACACTGTTTGTCACCTAAGACAGCCAAGATACTGATCAGAAGCTTATTGAAAATGTGGCAGCTCATCTGTGTCTACATGATGTGAAGTGTCTAGTTATCCTTTTTCCGTGCAATCTGGCTCAAATGAATGTATCAATCTGCACAAGGGCTTAACCCTTTACGCCACAGATATGCCCTTTAACCCATTACTCCATGGGCTATTTTTAGATACAACCTCTTTGAATAAATCTACCGAAAAGGAGCATTAACTAGAGAAAAGGGAAAATTTAGAATCTTGTAGTTTGAAACCATTGTGATAAATAGAGCATTTGCTTCTATAAGAGCAAATGCTCTATTAATCACAATGGTTTCACAAAGTGACTTTTATAGAGTCGTCAATATGAGGGAATGAGTTAATGCTTTTGTAAACAGAATGGACCCTGATCAGATGGCTCCTGTAGGAACAGTCTGATCTGGGTCTGCTCTGTAGGTCCTGTCTAAGGAATTACATATATCTGATTATACCATTTCTGCAATAGCTAAAAAGTTCATATACCAGTATAAAAATTAATCTAATTAATATTCATGATGTCATTATTTCTTACATGAATATTCATGAAGTAAAGGGTTAAAGTGGATAAACTGGTGAGATGTTACTTTCCACTATGCTAATTTATCTCTACACGACAACAATTTTGTATGGCTGAAAAAGTAAATTATTGAGGCTTATTATACAGCCAATACAAACAGTGTAAAAGCCTTACTGCTTTCGATTTTCACTTCCTTGAGAAAAACAATATCCATCAAGTAACCAGTATTTTCATAATTCATAAAGAATCACATGTGCTTAAGATCCTACCAAAATATTAACCCCATAAATAGGGTTTGATATGCTGATTCTTTTCCCTATGCTTATTCTCAACTAACTTTGGAACAAATTCTAATAAAGGCTATTGGCAATGGTCTACAAAGATTGCAAATCATTATTCCCAATCAATATGATTAATTCTGCACATGTCAGGAAAATCAGTTTCCTTTATGACAGTATAAAATTATCCTAGGCACGTTTGCTTTTAAATACACAAAATATTACATCTTGAAACACAATACTTATATATATTCCACCTATCTCTATATAAATATATTACATGAACCTATTGTTTGTCTTGTACTGTAACTCTTCTCTAAAAATACAATATTTACATAACAACTCACCAACATTTTCATCATTATCAACATTTAATGCAAAACGTAACAATAAATCATGTTTTTCATACTTTCACAGCTGATTTTATCAATAACGATCCTAACCCTTTACTCCATGAATATTCATGTAAAACACAATGACACCATGAATATTAATTAGCTGATTTTTTATAATGACGTGTGAACACAGGAAATTTCTATCATGGTAGAAACTGCAGACTCAGACCTATATTATGATTATTTCACTAGCAAACAGAGCAGACCCTCATCAGACGGCTCCTACAGGAGCCTTCTGATCTGGGTCACTCTGTTTGCAAAGGCATATAAGGTGTATTTATGGAGTAAAAGGTTAACCCATTCCCTCATATAGACGCCTTTTGACGACTGTAAAAGCCACTTTGTGAAACTATTGTGATAAATAGAGCATTTGCTCCTATGGAGCAAATGCTCTATTTATCACAATGGTTTCAAAACTACACAATTCTGTAAAATTCCTTTTCTCAAGTAAATGCTCCTTTTTTGTAGATTTAATCAAAGAGGTTGGATCTAAAAATAGCCTATGAGGTAATGGGTTAAGGATTTAGCAACAATGTACTGTTCTTTAACATCACTCGTCCGATAGCTCACTGTTGATATGTCACTGTATATGATATGTGTAATGACAACTCATCATAAATATTACACTATAGCAAAGGCAACACAGTATCACAATTATGTATAATTCCATAACACCTCAGTAACAATAAATAAATCATCCACGAAAGCAAAAGTCACAAAGGAACTGTTTCCAAGTCATTGTATTTATGTCCTTCTTCCCCCTTGCTCTTGAAATGTACACTTATAAGATATTTAGTTTATTTTGTACATCATTTATATCTGTAATAGAATGTGTTTCAATTTTCCTCTTCCTCTTCTATGGGAATGGAAATATTCTGTCCACATATTTTTTACAGTTTTTTGCTCTTAACATTATATGGATTATCCACTTCGGATCACTCTAACATTATATGGATTATCCACTTCTGATCACTCTAACTACATGTATATTCACCACTGAGTTATATATCAGACATAATTATCTGATACATCAATATGTGTGTATCAAAGGCTGCTCAGGCCTTGCTTACATGTCAATTAAAATTCCGTAACTCCCTATTACACATAATCGTTTGCTAGATCCTCAATTCTCTATCATTTCATGCAAAAGTTGTATGTGGCGTGGGGTAACATTGGGATCTGAAGATGCCCTTTCGATCAAAGAGTGTCCCATGTGATGGTACAAGGAGTTGACGAGCCTGCTTGTTGCTGTCCGTATGCTAGAACTGCCACCTTGAATGGCCCCACTGCTGTTGGTGGCCCCTAGCAGATGCCACAAAAGGGGCAGCACATGCAATATCACCTGCTTCTGTTTCTTTGGGAAAACACGGTTCACCAATTCTGAAGTAAATAAAATAGTTTCACCTAAAGCACCTAAAACGTTTAATTTCATTTTCCCACAGACCCTACAAAACATGAAAAATACAAACCAACAAGATGTGTTTGTGAAGCACTATGCCCCCTCGATATGATATTTTACCCTAAAGGATGACCTTGATCTTGACATGTCACCCCTCAAACTGTGTAGCTTCATGAGGTGCACATGCATACCATATATCAAGTCTGTATCTCTACTGGTTCAAAAGTTATGGCCAATGTTAAAGTTGGTGACCTTTGACCATGAAGGATGACCTTGACATGTTACCCCTCAAACTGTGCAGCCAAATTAGAAACACATGTATACTATCAAGTCTGTATCTCTACTGGTTCAAAAGTTATGGCCAATGTTTAAGTCAGTGACCTTTGACCCTGAAAGATGACCTTGACCTTCAAATGTCACCCCAAAACTGTGCAGCTTCATGACATAAACATGCATACCAAATGTTAAAACTGCATCTACAGGTTCAAAAGTTATGGACAATGTTAAAGTCGGTTACCTTTGACCCTAAAAGATGACCTTGACCTTGACATGTTGCCCCTCAAAATGTGTGGCTTCATGAGATACACATGCATACCAAATATCAAGACTCTATCTCTATTGGTTCAAAAGTTGTGACCAATTTGAAGTTGGTGACCTTTGACCCTGAAGGATGACCTTGACATTTAACCCCTCAAACTGGGCAGCTTCATGAGATACACAAAGATGCCAAATATCAAGTTTCTATCTGTACTGGTTCAAAAGTTATGACCAATGTTGTAGTCAGTGATTTGACCCATGTGTTTGACCTCTGACCTTTAAAGATGACCTTGACATGTCACCCCTCAAAATGTGCGGCTTTATGAAATACATATGCATACCAAATATCAAGTCTCTATCTGCACTGGCTCAAAAGTTTTGACCAATGTTAAAGTTGCTGACAAACAAACAGACAGACAGGCAGGGCAAAAATAATATGCCCCCCAGATCTGATCCGCGGGGGGGGGGGGGGGGGGGGCATAAAAAGCAAACAAGACCTGAGCTTATATTTCTTCCACAAAATTCAAACAAAAATATTACCAAAACTCAAATTTGTTTTTGACATTGATTTTCATAGACATCTTGTTCTTGACTAAATAAACTAGACATATCCTATATGATTGGCGTCTCTTTGAAAGCCAATTGATATTTACAATTTACTGTATTATTTATAGGTAAGAAACATCAACTGACCTGCCTTCAAGACCAAGAACCAGACCTCGTTTTAGTTAATATGAAATTATTCAAGTGGAGATGTACTATACAAGCTGTGTTCATGATACAGGCAGTTTGTACTCAGTGCAGAATCAGTTCTATGTCCCTAATCTGGGTCCATGCTTATAAAGCTTTTTCGTTGAGTCTGAGTTTGTTCTCAAGCTTTTGATTAGTCAGATTTGAGTTCTCAAGCTTTTGAATGGTCAGATTTGAGCCAAAGGCTCAAATCTGACCAATAAAAAACTTGAGAACATACTCAGACTCAACAAAATGTTTTATAAGCATGGACCCTGGGTCTATATTGTCACTCAAGAGCAACTTTCAAGAAATTGTTCCCGCTAATACTGCAAGCAGTGCAGACCATAACCTTTTCCTTCATATATAAACATGTTTTCACACATCTACAAACAGAATAGACCCATATCTAATCAGGGTCTGCTCTGTTTGCTTATGGATCTTGATAGATCTGTTTCTTTAGTTTCTTAAGAGGCTACAATGTTCAACCTTCCATATTTCATTGTAACTCTTTTGTTCATGCATATCTAGAAGGTATTGAAATTTGGAATAAATATAGGACAGGGATAATAAGATGCCTCAACAGACACACTTGATTTGGCCTTCATCTTGATGATATATTTTCAATACAGGTCAAAACTTACCTGCCACCTTTTCTACAAGGTGGGGTTTACTTCTAGCACTGGCTGACTGTGACTGATTGGCCAATGGTTGTATAAGTTGGGCACCATCTGTAAATATGAAAAGAGTTAGAAATATAATAATAAATTCTCATAGTCAGTCATCTGAAAGCCATCTGAATTAGTATTGAATCAGGAAAATATAATACCCATGTAAAAACATAAGCATACACATACAGTTGAACTTCGAAATCTTGAACTCGAATAACTCGAACTTTGGGTTAATTCGAACTAAAATTTCGGTCCTTTCCAAATTTACAATAACAGATTTTTTTCTAAAATGCATCACTACGCATATCTAACATGTGATAGCTTAAGGCAGGTCTAAAGTAATGCTGAAAGCTCCAGCATTACTTTAGACCTGCATTAAGCTGTGAACCTGAGAAATTGTTCAGATTAAAATTGGATAACGCGAACTTGTTATCTCAAACTAATGTGTACGGTCCCTTGAAGTTTGAGATATCGAAGTTCAACTGTATATTTGATCAGCACAATAATTCCTACCACAAACACATTCCACATTAACCCTTTCCCTCATATAGACGACTTTAAGCACCTTTGCAAGCAGAGTAAACCCAGATAATATGGTTCCTGTAGGAGCAGTCAGACCTGGGTCTGCTGTGTTTACTTATGGAATTATATAGATCTGATCCTATAATTTTTGTTTAAGCCGACTATCCCCTTTAAAAAATTTACCTTATAAAAATTAAGTTAATGAGTTATCATTTAGTGATCAATTCATGCATAAATTTTCTTGAGGGAAAAAAGTTAACCCTTTACTCCATATATACGCCTTTACACGCCTCTGCAAACAGAGTAGACCCACATCAGACGGCTCCTATAGGAGCCGTCTGATCAGGGTCTGCTGTTTGCTTACGGCATAATATAGATATGATTCTACACTTTCTGCCATTGCCAAAAATTCCTGTGTCCATGTGGTATTATAACAACTTAATCTAATTAATATTCTGGAAGTCATTACTTCTTTACATGAATATTCATGGAGGAGAAGGTTAAGTAGTTGCTATAGAGAGGTTCTATAATTAATCAATTTACCAAGATGGTCAATGAGGGCTTCTATTATGTCGATTCCTGTCTGGTTGATGTCTTTGTTTTTGGAGGACAGGTTGGGTGACACGTTACTGACCAGCATACTAATCACTGCTGTCAGGGAATCATTGAGAATTGGAATGATCTGTAACATCACTTGTAAGGCATATAGGTTCACCTTACTGTTGGGGTCTTGTAGGCGAGGTAAGAACTTGTCAAAAATCTGAAAATAACACAGAGGACTTATAAATACAATAAAACCTATTAAAACCAAACACTCTAATAAGCACCAATGTTGGCCTTTAGGACAGACGGCAGCTTAATACAGGGGCATGCAGACAGCTCCTAGACGAGACTTCTGCATAAGTTTTACCCTACATTAAGCCTTTACTCCATAAATACACCTTCTTACGCCTTTGCAGACCCTGATCAGACGGCTCCTATTGGTGCCGTCTGATCAGGGTCTGCTCTGTTTGCTTATGATATAATATAGATATGATTCTACAGTTTCAGCCAATGCCAAAACTTCATGTGCCCATGCTCTATTATAACGATTAATCTAATTGATATTCATGATGTCATTATTTCTTACCTGAATACTCATGGAGTAAAGGGTTAATTAGTTGCTTGATTTTACTAACTTAAGGGCACACAACTTTGTTCCACTCAGTATTTTATCTAAATATCATGATCCTACTGGTCTACAAATGATGTGTAAACAGTCATTACCAGAGCTCCAGATTAAGATGCGTAACTTAAAACATTTTCAAGAATAACTCGTTTATTTCTCCACCAAACCCCATGTTGTGGCCACTCTTTAGAATCGTCTCGAAGAGACGATTCTAAAGAGTGGCCACAACATAGTGTTTGGTGGAGGAATGATGATTTTAGTATTTGACTACACACATTTATCTGTTGCTCTGGTCATTACAATATGCAGCTACAGATTAGACAAAGACAAAATATCTCGGCTAATAGGAATGAAGTGACAAACTGGAATCATACCTTGATAATATTGGAGCCAACCAGATTAGAGTTCATCTCACACATCTCCAAAAGGCTGGTGATCCCCTTGTACCTATCCCGCCAATCGTTGGCTGCCATCATAGCAGTCATCTCTTTAATCCCCTCAATGGTGGCATCGTCCATTCTGGGGTTTGTGTTACGCCGCTTTGGTGTCTGGTGGTGATCGTTGCTGCGGAAGTATGAATGTACATTTATATACATGCTGGATACCATACTATAATTTTACAATTATGACAGAAGTCCAGATAAGATGTGTAAATTAAAACATTTTCAAAAATAACTTCTTCATTTCTCCACCAAACCCCATGTTGTGACCACTCTTTAGAATGGTCTCTTCGAGACGATTCTAAAGAGTGGTCACAACATAGGGTTTGGTGGAGAAATGATGATATTAGTTTTTGAGTCTGCACATTTATCTGTAGCTCTGTATGATATACTGCTCAAAATATGTGAAGAAATGAACATTTTTAATATATCTGAGTCTTAGTAGAAAAGCTCTCAATATGTTGAGTCTTAATAGAAAAGCTCTCCATATGTTTTGAGTCTATGTAAAAATGTTTTCAATATGTTTCAGTTTCAGTAGAAAGTTTTCAAAAGGTTCGTAATTTACCAGAAAACCAAGTCGTTGATATCAGTGTTGCTCATGCAAAAATGTATGCCAGCATAAATTTTAACAATAAAATTTTCAGCCATATCAGTGGTTTAAAAAAAATGTTGATGACGCTCAATGGACAACCACGGACAACGGACACAGGGCAATCCCAATAGCTCACCTTGGCATATTTTGTGCCAGATGAGCAAAAGAAAAGATAGATTCTAATATAAATTTCAGGATATACACAATGGTCCTTCTTAACCCTTTACCTAACAGGGACACCTTTTAACACCATTGCAAACAGAGTAGACCCAAATCAGATAGCTCCTGTAGAAGCCATCTGATCATGGTCTGCTCTGTTTGCATATGATATAATATAGTTCCTGAGTCCAAAGCTTCTGCAGTGGCCAAAAATGCCTTTGGTTCCTTGGCTATTATAAAAAATCTGTTTATGAATATTCATGATGTCATTATTTGTTACATGAATATTCATTATGTAAATGGTTAATACCTGTTAGCTGAATTTCCCCTTAGAACAGAGCTTGATCGACTTCCCTGGCTTGACCTCCAGCCTCGAGCCGAGGATGTCTCATTGGGACCATCTCCAATACCCTGGAACCAAAACATAGTCATCAATTAACATTTAGCATGCTGAACCATTTGTCTACAAAATTTCTCCAATGCTTTCGCCCCAGAGCAACAGATAAAGGTACGCACTCAAATACTAAAACTGTCTTCTCTCCACCAAACCCTATATGGTGACCACTCTTTAGAATCGTGTCATAGAGACGATTCTGAAGAGCGGTCACAGTATGGGTTTGGTGGAGAAATAAGGGGGTTATTCTTGAAAATGTTGAAAATTTACGCATCTTATCTGGATCTCTGCGCCCCTGCAATCTAAGTAACCTGCCAAATCTGGATCAAACCCTGTTAAGGTCATCAAAAAATAGGTCTACAGTGTTGAAGAAAAATGTTTTCCTAAGATATTTTTTAAGTTTCATTTCCAGAAACAAGATTGTTTTGTCAAACAGTTTAAATTAGAGTGACCAGCTCATCTTTTGTCAAACAGTTTGAATCAGAGTGACCAGCTCAGTTACTCAACACTATAAACCAGAACAAACCTGTTTGCAAATGTTATTACACATTCATCAGCAGTTCTATAAGTTAATAGAGAATCTCCAGCTATAACGGAATTGATTTAAACTTATGAACCCAACCTGTCTCCTTGGTCATTGCATACTTTAGAAAATTAACCCTTTACACCATAGATATGCCTTTCTACACCTTTGCAAACGGAGTAGACTCAGATCAGATGGCTCTTATAGAAACCATCTGATCAGGGCCTGCTCTGTTTGCTTATGAAATAATATAGATCTGACTTAACAGTATCTGCCATAGACAAACTGTGTTTTCATTAGCTATCACAAAAATTAATCTAATATTCATGACGTCATTATTTCTTATATGAATATTCATGGAGGAAAGGATTTATCGCCTCATGCTTTAACCCTTTATCTGATGAATATTCACATAAGAAATGGCATCATGAATATTTATTAACTAAACCTTTAAAATAGCATACGAAAACAGGATTTTTTTGGCCATGGCAGAAACTGTAGAATCCAATAAGCAAACAGAGCAGACTCTGATTAGTTGGCTTTACTATGTTTGCAAGAGTCATCAAATGGCATCTTTAACTAGTAATGGCTTAAGTTTTTATTGAGAGGTTCCACTAATGTAATATGTAATGTTTCTTATTGCAAAGAGAGCCTTTTCATGACTGATCATAACAAGAGAAATCTTGAATTAACCATCAGTGTCACCTACAATTCTGCTTCTCTACCACAGACACATAGCCTGTAAGCAGGAGAAAAAGAGAATCCTTTACCTTCACCCTCAAAGTTTCTACCAATTCCTTCACATTTCTGAGAGTATTGGACGGCAGGTGTTTGGATAGCATCTTGTCAAAGTCCTGGTGAGTCATCAGCATGTACAGCATCTTGCGTCCATAGAATCTGAAACCACAAAAAAGGTTATTCAATTTCAACCTCCGTTTCTTTTCTTGATGGCATACCAAAAATTCTTGTTTCTAGAAATCCAGGACATATCACAAATTTTAAAACACATCAGCAAACAGAGTAGATCCATTATCTCATAGAGATGCCTTTAAACTTCTTTGCAAAATAGAGTAGGAAACCGAGTAGACCCAGATCAGATGGCTACTATAGGAGTCATCTGATCAGGGTCTATGCTGTTTGCCTTAGGAAATATATAGATAAGATTCTATTTTCTTTTATTGTTAACCCATTCCCTCATATTGACGCCTCTGTAAAAATCACTTTTTGAAACCATTGTGATAAATAGAGCATTTGCTCCTACAAAATTCTAAAAGTTTCCTTTTCTCTAGTTAATGATCCTTTACAGTGGATTTATTCAAAGATGTTGTATCTAAAAATAGAGGTAATGGATTAAACATTCCTGTGTCCATATGCTATTAGATATTCATGATGTGATAAGCTCTTACATCAGCATTCATGAGGTAAAGGGTTATTAATTAATTATATACTCAAACAGCTGATTAAAATGCTATTAACCCTTTCCTTCATAAATACGCCTTTGTAATAGTCACTTCTTGAAACTATTGTGAAAAATAAAGCATTTGCATTTATCACAATGGTTTCAATTCTACACATTTCTAACATTTTCCTTTTCTCTGCTAAATGCTCCTTTTGCGTAGATTCATTCAAAGAGGTTGGGTCTAAAAATAGATTATAGAGGAAATAGTTAAAACACAAACACTACTAATCAACCCCTCAAAAGGATTTCGTTGATTACACTAAAGCCTTGGATCTCATGCACAGAGCAACGGATAACTGTGCATACTCAAGTACTAAAATCGTCATTTCTCCACCAAACCCGTAACTGTGCATACTCAAGTACTAAAATCGTCATTTCTCCACCAAACCCTATTTTGTGACCACTCTTTAGAATCGTCTCAAAGAGACGATTCTAAAGAGTGGTCACAACATAGGGTTTGATGGAGAAATAAAGAAGTTATTCTTGAAAATGTTTTTATTTATGCATCATATCTTGAGCTCTGCATACATTTTACTGAGGTCTTGATATCTTGATACAATGAGTCGCCACTAACAGTCTGTAAAGTTTTATATTACAAATTACCTCGTTTCTGGTGAGCTATCCATCGAGAACTGAGCGATTGCAGGCAGTATGCGGTCTGTAACATCTTTGACACCACTGAGAATTCGTCCAGGACCCATCCTCTGAACCACACCCACAAGGAAACTAGCAGTGGTCCTCCTCACTTGTAGATTTTTATGTCTGGAAATGCAAAAGATGAATCATCACTTGATTATTTCATTTCACATTCCTCATTGTATTTGAAATACTTTAATTTGACAAGAAAACCTGTAGAAAGCATGATTCTGAATAAGCTCACACAATTTTCAAATTTCGTTTTCATTTAAAAAAATATTTATACATTTCAGAAAAACAGGCTTTCGTATCCATCTACCACCACCAATTCCAACTTTTAGATGAAGAACAAGACAAATTGAAGACAATACAATATTCAGATACTATTCAATATATCGTCATTTCCCAACCAAACCCTATATTGTGACCACTCTTTAGAATAGTCTTGAAGAAACGATTCTAAAGAGTGGTCACGGCATAGGGATTGGTGGAAAGATAAAGGAGCTACACTTACCTGGGCCTGTGCAATGTTAGACCTTTAATTCATCTCATCTAGCATTACCCATTCCCTCATACTGACACACTTTGGCGCCTCGGTAGAAGTTACTTCTTGAAACCATTGTGATAAATAGGGCATTTGCTCCTATGGAGCAAATGCTCTATTTATCATAATGGTTTCAAAACCACAAATTTATAAAATGTTCATTTTCTCTAGTATCTGCCTCTTTTCGATAGATTTAATCAAAGGGGTAGGATCTAAAAATAGCATATATGGTAATGGGGTTAAGACATTTTCTAAATACTCACGTAGCTCCACCAGAGATAAGAGCTAACAGTGCTCTCTGTGGGGTCACACATTCCACCATGGCTGCCAAAGCCTTTTCTGAATCTTCTCGAATAAAACCATTGGTTTCTCCATTCTTAGCCAACAGCCCTCTTACAACCATGTCCAGATCCTACAGAACCACGAAGAACACACCCATTATATTACTATCGGCCATTAGTCCTACTGATATCAACAATTTCCTTCATGAATTCAGAAATAATGACTATGAATATTAATTTCGGTATCTGAATTTTATACTGGCATTATGAACAAGGGAATGATTACCATGACAGAAACTGTTGAAACAGATCTACAGTAAAACCTCTCTATAACAGCCACTAAATTGTGTTAATTAGTTGGTATTTAGGACAGGTGGTTGCTTAAAGCAAGGTGAAAGTAAACAGAATGATCCTATAGGAGCGTTCTGTTTTTACTTTCACCTTGCATTAAGCAGCCACCTGCATTTAACACAAAATATTTGATGTAATTTAGTGGCCATTACAGTGAGGTTTTACTGTATTATTTATTTCATAACCAGACAGAGAAGACCCTGATCAGACGGCTCCCACAGAGTTGTCTGATCTGGGTCTACTCTCAATGTGAAAAAGGTCTTCTCTATGGTGTAAAGGGTCAAGATTAAAATACTTTATTATCAATTTAAAATATATTTATCCTCTTCTACATTTCAATATTAAAATGCTATCAAAATGCTTTGTGAAAAAAGGAATGTGATCTTTTTAAAGACGAATCTGACAGCAAATTAGGCTGAAATGAAACTGGTAAAATGTCCTAGACTTAAAAGTACAGATTCAAACAAATACCGATTTTTGGTTAAGGATTGTTGCATAGGAAACAAAACAAACAATCCCTATTTTCAAGATAAGCGTGTTAAAATAACTAGCCATCATAATGCAAAACAAAAAGACAAACCATGACTTACCGTATCCATATTTTTGGATAGGTTTACAAAAAGATCGCCCAGACAGACGATGGCCAAGCGTGACACCTGGGACCGCAGATTCTTGGTTTCTGTCAGCAAGGCGACTATAGTAGGATGCAGGTTGGCCAGTAGTACGTCCTTGTGGTACATGGCCATGCGGCGGATACCGTTGATTCCATTGCACTTCACTTCCCTATTTACAGAAAATCATATGTATATCATGATACACTGCTGAAAGATGCCTAGAGTCTTTTATATCATACGTATGCAATTAAAGCGTGTTTTTAATCCTTTACTTAACCCATTACCTCAAAGGCTATTTTTAGATCCTACCTCTTTGAATAAATCTACTGAAAAGGAGTATTTACTATAGAAAAGGAAACTTTTAGAATTGTGTAGTTTTGAAACCATTGTGATAGAGCATTCACTCCATAGGAACAAATGCTTTATTTATCACAATGGTTTCAAAGAGTGACTTTTACAGAGGCGTCAAAAGGTGTCAATATGAGGAAATGGGTTAATGAATATTCTTCCATGAAATAATGACTATGAATTGTTACTTTTGGTTAGCTCAATACCACATACCAGTCTTCATGTGCCATTTGCTTCTGAGCCTGTCTTACTGCCCCATCAGGGTCCTTGTATGGTTTCCAGTCTTCCGGATTATCGGAGTCCAATGGTGTGCGTGAGGAGGCCGATAGTGGGTGACTAGATTCGGGGTCCATTTGACTGAAAATAAAAGCCTGTACGTTTTGATCCGTAACATTAAAAATATATCCTTAACCCTTTACCTAACAAATATTGATAAAAGATATAATTACTTTTATGAATATTAATGACATCACAAACTAGTGAATTTTTGACTAGGCTAGAAACTGCAGTCTGATTTATCATTTATATAAATTGTAAGTTATCAAAGCACCCCCTGATCGGTTGGCTCCTATAAAAGCCATCTGATTTGGGTCTACCCTGTTTACAAAGGCGTCAAAATGTGTCTGTATGAGGAAAAGGGTTTACAAATTTATCCCATTACCTAATAAGCTATTTTTAGACCCAACTTCTTTGAATAAATCTATCGAAAAGGAGCATTTACTAGAGAAAAGGAAACAGTGAGAACCGTATAGTATTGAAACCATTGTGATAAATAGAGCATTTGCTCCATAGTATTGAAACCATTGTGATAAATAGAGCATTTGCTCCTATGGAGCAAATGCTTAATTTCTCACAATGGTTTCAAAAAGTGACAATGACAGAGGCGTAGAAAGGCATATTTATGGAGGAAAGGGTTAAATGGATAGAGTTTTTTGTGTAAAAATGCTATAACACCATCTTTAATCCTTTCCCTGATGAATATTCATGTAAGAAATAATGACATCATGAATATTTATTAGCTGAGTTTTTATACTGGCATATGTTCACAGACGTTTTGATTCTTGCAGAAACTGTAGAGTCAGATCTATCAAAATTTCATAAGCAAACAGAGCAGACCCTGATCAGATGTCTCCTACAGAAGCTGTCTGATCTGGCTCTATCTGCAATGGCATGACTTTTTCATGCCATGTATATGACGGAAAGAGTAAAGCTTGAAACCTATAAATCATTCTCTCTTTTCTTTGAATGAAAGCTTTCTGAATAAGGTCTACATCTGCTGGACGTCCAGGAATAACAGTACTTACGGTCGGCTCTTTTTCCTTGGTGTGATGGACGGAGAGGGTTGTTTCTTCGGTGTGTTCAGGCCAGAGGAAGACCCAGTTCCATTTCCAGATCCAGATCCAGATCCTGCACCCGATATTGACAAAGCTACAAGAGATAACAAAACATTTTCTTGTTAATACAATGCATCTCAAAATATCTCAAAACAAACAATACAATATTATTCTTGTTAAATACACATAATTGACAGATTCTTCAAAAGCAAAGCATGCCTGTTGCAGATTGCATTTAACCCTTTTCCTGTTCTAGATTTAGTCCAAATTTTGTACCTACTAAATATTCATGGACAAAATACGGTAGTTATAATGAAATGTGGAAGATGGAACATTGTAGCCATTATAGAAACTACAGAAACAGATCTATCAAATTCCATTAGCAAACAGTGCAGACCTTGATCAGACAGCTCCTCTAGGAGCCATCTGATCTGGGTCTACTCTGTTTGCAATTGCATGAAAACGTGTTTATTTGAGGGAAAGGGTTAAATAGGAGCTGTCATATTCAACATTCCATGAACATTATTCCTCAGAATTAATCAATGTACCCTAGTTTGACCATATTCATTACAATTGCCTCTGCCAAACCCTATCTTGTTGGTATTCATTACAATTGCCTCTGCAAAACCCTATCTTGTTGGTATTCATTACAATTGCCTCTGCAAAACCCTATCTTGTTGGTATTCATTACAATTGCCTCTGCCAAACCCTATCTTGTTGGTATTCATTACAATTGCCTCTGCAAAACCCTATCTTGTTGGTATTCATTACAATTGCCTCTGCCAAACCCTATCTTGTTGGTATTCATTACAATTCCCTCTGCCAAACCCTATCTCATTGGTATTCATTACAATTTCATAGAGAGGTGATTCTAATGAATATCTAGTAGGGTTTGGTGTATATATAAGAGATTTAGCTAGATCAGTACACTTCTAATCTACAACTCTGTTCTAACAGAGCAGCTGATCTGTGATTGCAATATTTGGTAAATTATATGGAAATGCCCTTTTTGAAGTGACACCAGATTTTCAGACAATCACATCATTCATAAATCCAATGTATCCAGAATGTGGTACTACAATATCCAATCAAACTGTGAACCACTACTTGTGAAACTAATTACATGTATATCTATAATCTTCGCAGTGAACATAAGCATGAAATTAACTGTTTACTCCATGAATATTCATTAAGAAATAAATGACACCATGAATATCAATTAGATTATCTTTTTATAAAAGCAAATGGACATAAGAGACTTTAGCCATGGCAGAACTGTAAAATCATATCTACATTATATAATTTACAAACAGAGCAGACTCAGATCAAACGGCTCCTATAGGAGTCGTCTGATCTGGGTCTTCTCTGTTTGTAAAGGCGTATTTATGGAGCAAAGGGTTAATCTTTTGAATGCTGAATTTTCAAAATGGAATGGCCCATTAGAATTTAATGACAGAGTCCATTCATTATGAAATGCTTAACCCATTACCTCATAGGCTATTTTTAGACCCAACTTTTTTAATAAATCTACTGAAAAGGAGCATTTACTAGAGAAAAGAGAAAAAATACAATTGCGTAGTATTGAAACCATTGTGATAAATAGAGCATTTGCAATTGTTTCAAAAAGCAACTTTTACAGAGGCGTAGAAAGGATTATTAATGGAAGAAAGGGTTAATCTTGCAAGATGATTTTGAATGACAAACAGTGCAGATCCTAGAGGCGCCATCTGATGTGGGTCAACACTGTTTGGAAATGCCAGTACTCTTGATTTCCACATTTGAAAGGTTAATCGAATCTTACTACAGAGGTAGTTTGCTACAAAATTACGACAGACAACTGCAATTTGAGCACCGAGTTGACATATTCAATTTTGGTAGATTGTTTCAAATTTTACTGATGAGAGTTACATGAACTACAATTAATTTTATCTATGTTATGATGAAAGAACACATCCATAAAATTCCATTAGAAAACAGAGCAGATCCTGATTAGACCCTGTTTCTGACTGATCAATTAGAATACCCAAAGCCAAATGGAGTACCACTGCAATAAATGACCACAAAGTCAAAAACATGCGTGTTATTCAAGTCAAAGATATCAAGTCTAAGCACTGCAAGATGAAATAAGGCAGATGCAATAAACATACACATATATATTCAACCCTATCCATGTTCTATGTTTATTTCAAATTTCAATACCAAATGAATATTCATTAACAAAAAGGTTATAAAGAAATATGCAAGGTGGACCATTGTAGACATTTTAGATAACAAAGAAACAGATCTATCAAATTCTATTATCAAACAATGTAGACCCTGATCAGACGGCTCCTCTAGGAGCCGTCTGATCTGGGTCTACTCTGTTTGCAAATGCGTGAAAACACGTTTATATGAGGGAAAGGGTCAAATAATACTGTAAATTTATCAGAGCTGTAAATAAGGAGTATCAACCCTTTACCCCATTAATATTTATGTAATGAATATAGATTACATTATTCTTAATAGCTGTATATGAAAACATAATGTGTTTGCAATGGCAGAAATTGAAGTAGCACATCTATATCATTTCATAAGAAAACAGAGCAGACCCTGATCAAATGGCTCCATATAAGAGCTGTCTGATCAGGCATCATCAGGGTCTTCTCTGTTTGCAATGGTGTTAAAAGGCATATCGATGGAAGAAAGGGTTATGGAAATTTTCTGCATTTCTCCACAAAACCTTTTTTGTTGTTACTCAGCAGAACGGCCTTTACTAGGCGTTTATACTAAGTACCATAAATTGAAACAAGAGCACCGCCAGCGGGTGCAAACGCTCATCTGCATGCAATGTCGTCATTGTCAAGAGGAACAAGCATACCAAAAATGAAGGTTGTAAATGAAAAATTGAAGAAGTAACGGTCAATGTTAAGATTTCGGACGACGACGCCGGAGTTACGACAATAGCTTGTGATTTCTTCGAAACAGAGGAGCTAAAAATGATTGAGCTGAGACATGAGAGAGCCCTGCACCCTACCACAGTAGTACATTAAACATAGTGCAAAACCAAGTAAATCACTGAATGCTCTACATCAGCACCAACACCACTGTTAAGAGAGGTTAGTAAATCACTGCACACTTACACTCGATACCTAAGCTTTCGCTGGTGTTCAGTCGTCGCAGCTTCTCCTGTTGCCGCTCTCTCTCTTTCTTCACTTTTTCATCGTGTTCCTGCTGTTTACGTTCCTTCTCCACACGCTTAAGCTCTGCCTCTTCTTCCATCTGTCTCTTCTTCTGTGCTATCGTGTCACTAAGTCGCTGACTCATTCGCAAGTTATTCGGATCCTGATATGGAGTAAAATGATTATGTACATGGAGAAAGATTTTACCCTTTCCTTCATAGGCTATTTATAGACCCAACGTCTTTGAATAAATAAACCGAAAAGGTATAAATGTTAGAATTTTGTAGTTTTGAAACCATTGTGATAAAAAGTGACTTTTACAAAGGCATAGAAAGGCATATTTATGGAGGAAAGGGTTAAGGAAATAAATTCCTTCAATGAATTTCAAATCTATTTGTTTGTTTGTATCGGTTTTAAAATTTCTTTAACAGTATTTCAGTCACATCGCGACATCCAGCTAATTACAGATGTAGGAAGACCCCAGTGTTTTTTCTGTGCACAGGACAAATTGCATCGTTCCATGCACAGAAGAACACTTGGGTAGAACCACCGACATGTTCTGTGCATGGGACAATAACACAACAGTTTGAAATAGAACTAGAAAACTGACTTAGAGAGGGCACTGTAATCAAGGGCAGATAGCTCTAGACATAGTGATCTGATTCAACCCCAAAAGCTATAGGCGTCTTCCTCTGATGATACTTAGCATATGCCCTTAAAATGAAATCAATATGTGAAGTACTGTTTGAGTTATCGTGTCACATCAAAAGTGTTGTTGGACAGACAGAAAATGCAGGACCCTAACTAACTGACCTGTACGGATGACAATATGAGATGCCTCTTACCAACAAACAGATGTACTGTTTTACTTATCTAGCCTTTTAACATTTCTGTGCTGAATAATTAACCCTTTCCCTCATATAAACGTGTTTTCACGCATTTGCAAACAGAGTAGACCCAGATCAGACGGCTCCTAGAGGAGCCGTCTGATCAGGGTCTACTCTGTTTGCTAATAGAATATGATAGATCTGTTTCTTTGCTTTCTAAACTGTCTACAATGTCCCACCTTGCATATTTCTTTATCACTATTTTGTTAATGAATATTCATTAGATATTGAAATTTGAAATAAACATAGAACAGGGAAAGGGTTAAGTAAGAAATAGTTACATCATGAATATTTCTTAGATTAATTTTTATAACAGTATAATTATGAACACAGGAGTTTTTGGTCATGGCACAATCTATATACATGTAATTCCATAAGCAAATCAAAGCAGACCCTGATCAGATGGCTCCTAATGGAGATGTCTCATCTGGGTCTACTTTGTTTGCAAATGTGTGAGGGTAGGAAGAGGTGTTTCTACTAAGTAAAGGGTTAATCCTTTACCTGATTAATGTTCAAGTAAGAAATAATGACCATGAATATTTATCAGCTGATTTTTGATATTGTAAATTTTTCTGATCTGATGCAATTTGTTTGCTTTGACAAAAACTGTAGAATCAGATCTATATCATGTAATAAGCAATCACAGCAGACCCTGATCAAACAGCTCCTACAGCAGCCATCTGATCTGTGTCTACTCTGTTTGCAAATGCATGAAGAGCCATCCATAAGAGGGAAAGGGTTAAAGTGCTACCTCTTGCACATATTTCTTACTTACATCATCAACATCATCGAGTATATCCATACTAGGATCTTCGAATGACCCCTGCTTGTTCATGCCGACACCTACGACACCACTAGTGAAGTCCTTCCTGTCTTGCTTCATTGGTTTGCGATCGTTACGGTCATTGGACTGGGAGTTTCCCGCTGTTATTGCATGGTCTGTTCCGTTAATGCTCTCAAACATACCTGTACATGAAGATAAATAAATTGATCACATCATGAAACTATTAAAGATTCTCAAATAAAAATCACCAAGAAAAAGACCAGACCAAAGTTATACCAAACTTCAAGAGGAATATGCAACCAATATCAGTATCAGAAAAAAATATTCATATGATTTCTTTAACCCTTTCCCTGTTCTATTTTTATTCCAAATTTCAATATCTACTGAATATTCATGGACAAAATAGTTATAATGATATATGGAAGGCGGAACATTATAGCCATTTTAGAAAGTAAAGAAACAGATCTATCAAATACCCTTAGCAAACAGAGCAGACCCTGATCAGACGGCTCCTACAGGAGCCGTCTGATCTGAGTCTACTCTGTTTGCAAATGCTTGAAAAGGCATTTATATGAAGGAAAGGGTTAACCATTAGCATGCTGGGAAATTATTCATCCACAGCAAATTTCTTCGAATTTCTTTTCACAGATCAGTGTCAAACCCATTAGATCCTGGAGAGACATAAAGCTAATTGCAATCTGGATCACACTATTTGAAGCAATCATAATAATTTCAGTTTGGCATGTAAAATGCTATAGGTTCATTGATTTTAAAGTATTCACTTTTTATTCATGTATTATCATTCATTTCCAAATCAAGAATATCTGATACTAAAATTTATTTTTATCATCATGAATTTTAATTAATTATTATAATAGCATGTGGGCATGGGAATTTTTGGCAATGACAGAAACTATAGAATCATATCTGTATTATATCATAAGCAAACAGAGCAGACCCTGATCAGATAGCTCCTACAGGAGTCGTCTGATCTGGATCTACTCTGTTTGAAAAGGTTTAGAAAGGCGTATTTAACCCTTTCCCTCATATAAACGTGTTTTCAGGCATTCGCAAACAAAGTAGACCCAGATCAGATGGCTCCTATAGGAGCCGTGTGATCAGGGTCTGCACTGTTTGCTTTTGACAAGATATAGATCTGTTTGTTTACTTTCTAAAAAGGCTACAATGTTCCCCTTCCGTATATCATTATAGCTATTTTGTCCATGAACATTCAGTATAGGTATTGAAATTTGGAATAAACATAGAACAGGGAAAGGGTTAAAGAGTAAAGGGTTTAGTCCATTGCACTCCCAATACACATCACTTTGAATACACTAAAATATTTGACCTGTTATAAAATGCAGACAAAACAGTCATATTAACACTTTACTCCATAAATACGCCTTTCAATGCCTTTGCAAACAGAGTAGACCAAGATCAGATGGCTCCTATAGGAGCCGCCTGATCAGTGTCTGCTCTGTTTGCCTATGACATAACGGAGATCTGAATCGAAAGATTCTGTCGTGCTAAAAATTATGTTGCTCAGTGTCATTATAAAATTTCAGTTAATTAATATTCATAATGTCATTATTTTTTGCCTGAATATTCATGGAGTAAAAGGGTTAATATATTTAAAAAGACTGAGTGGTATAGTTATCTTAACCCTTTACTTCAAGAATATTTGTTTCAGAAATAATGACTGTACAAATTAATTTTAACTCTTTGTACGCTAGCGGCGAAACTGATAGTTTACCTATGCAAACAGTTTGGATCCAGATGAGACGCCGCATAATGCGGCATCTCATCAGGATCCAAACTGTTTGTCATCTTGACAATATTTTTGCAAAAACATGAGAGAAAGTTTATTTTAAGAAATGAAGCAGACGACAATTGTTGCAGATGAAAAATTACTTAGCGTGCAAAGAGTTAATGAGCTGAATTTTTACAATGGCATATGAACACAGGCCTTTTTTGGCCAATTCAGAGTGTGAAATCAGATTTACTTCATAATAGAGTAAACTGGGAAGAGCCTAATCTGACAGCCCCTGTCTGATCTGGGTCTACTCTGTATACAAAGGTGTAAAAATGTGTTATCTATGGAGGAAAGGGTGCAAGAACAAGGGAAGAGGGTTTTCTGTAGAAAAGCATGCATATACGATAAAAAATACAATGATATCGAGTGAGTCGCAAACGGAACAGTCTGAGTGTGATTCTGTGCAACACAAAATCAATGTTTTGGCTCAGCACATGATCAAGTATGATTTGGATACTTTAAACTTCTGAAAGCATTCTGTAAAATGCTACAAATATCTGTACATTACAATTACATAAGTATCCATGGTGTATGGCCAGATGAAACAAGGTAACTGCAGTGACAATAAGATGGCGATTTGCTTAGTTAATCCTTTACCTAATGTTATTCATATAAGAAATAATGTATGTATACGGAGCTACAGATGACGGTGCATACCCAAATACTAAAATCATCCTTTTTCCACCAAACCCTATTCTGTGATCACTCTTTAGAATCGTCTCTTCGAGACGATTCTAGAGAGTGGTCACAGTATAGGGTTTGGTGGAGAAATAAAGGAGTTATTCTTGAAAATGTTTAAATTTACACATCTTATCTGGAGCTCTGTGTATAAATTATATAAATTAAGCTTAGTTTTTATATTATAATATCATAATTATGAAATAGAGGATTCGGAGCCATGACAGAAACTGTACAATCAGATACCATAAGCAAACAGAGCAGGCAATGATCAGGTGGTTCCCACAGGAGCTGGCTGATCTGGGTCTACTCTGTTTGCAAAGGAGTAAAGGGTTTGAACTGTTTCAAAGTCATTTGAACATTAAAATACATGCAATTAGATAACCATGACAGGCAATGGGCAAGAGCATAATCAGTCCCAACCTATACTTTTCTTTATATGAAATCTGTGCTATCATACAGGAAAAAATATAAATCTTTTAATAGTTCCTTTTCAACAAATGAAGAACTCATTACTTGTGCTGCATAAATAAATCTCACTTTACAGCGCAAAACCTTTGTGATTATGGTATGTTTTCTACAAGTATAAATCTGCATTTATCTTGTGAAAATGATTGAAGGGAATAAATAGACAGAATAGAGAAGTATCCTGAAACAAGTTGATTGTGTTTTATCCTGAAAGCAGAAAAACTTGATATCGTATCGAGAAACAGTTTACTAGATACCAAAGTACAGCAGAACCTCTTTCAAGCAACCACTAAAGGAATGAAATTGGGGGTTTATAATCAGGTGTGTTACTTGCAGAACAAAAGTAATGCAGAGATGCTCCCATTTGTCATGCATTCAACTAACACCTGTCTTAGCCCATTCCCTCATAGGTTATTTTTAGACCCAACCTCTTTGAATAAATCTACCGAAAAGGAGCATTTACTTGAGAAAAGTAACATTTTATAATTGCGTAGTTTTGAAACCATTGTGATAAAAAGAGCATTTGCTCCTATGGAGCAAATGCTCTATTTATCACGATGGTTTCAAAAAGTGACCTTTACAGAGGCGTCAATATGAGGGAATGGGTTAACCCTCCACCTGATGAATATTCATGAGATAAATAACGAAATAATATTAACTAGCTGAATGGTTTAGTGGCATTTGAACACACACTATTTTAGCCATAGTAGATACTATAAAATCAGATTTATATAATTAAACAGAGAACGACCCCGCTCGGACATCTCCTACAGAAGCTGTCTGATCAGTAGAGTCTACTCTGCAAAGGGGTCAACGGCATCTCTATCCGATAAACCGTTACTAGAAAATCTAACCCTTTTGTGAGCTTTCACTTTTACAAGCAGGGTAGACCCAGATAAGACAGCTCCTGTAAGAGTTTTCTGATCAGGGTCTGCTCTGTCTGCTTTTATGTTTCAGATCTGATTCTCAACTGTTTGAATTTAAAATCAAGAAATAATATTTATAATTGGCAGTCTTACATGAATATTTAAATGATTAATGGCAGGAACCGAGTATGAGTATATGACACCTTTGCCAACAGTGTAGACCAAGATCAGAGGGTTCTTTGGGGAGCCCTCTGATCAGGGTCTGCACAGTTTGTCATAAAAATCGTTTTCTTCCATGATAAAATTTGATATGGACACTATTTTGTTTAACCCTTTCTACGTCTCTGTAACAGTCACTTCTTGAAACCATTATGATAAATAGAGCATTTGCTCCTATAGGAGCAAATGCTCTATTTATCACAATGGTTTCAAAACTACAAAATTCTAAAATTTTCTTTTTCTCTAGTAAATGCTCCTTTTCAGTAAATTAATTCAAAGAGGTTGAGTCTAAAAATAGCCTATGGGGGAATGGGTTAATTAATATTCAGAAAGGGAGGAGCCAGATTTAATCATTCAGCAGGTGAAGGGTTAAAGGTTGACAAGTAGATTTTTCTGAGTGGCAGAGGTTTTACTGTAGGTGCTTTCGAAGAATAGTCATGGGCGCCCTTCACATACCAATCCCCACGACACCTATTCCTTCAGGACTAGGAGCATGCCCTTTCTCCTCTTCAGATTCCAAAGAACCATAACTGTGCATAGAGGCGACACCTAGTGGTGAGAGAACTGAGCCTGGAAACAATGGGAGACAACTCTGACAAAGCATAGTCAGTGATGAAGGCAGTCACTGCAGTGTTAATAAAACAACACGACTTGTTCTGATCCAACAAAGCATGTTCAATATTGATTGAATGACTATGACTGTTAGCCCTTTCCCTGTTAAATATTCATGAAAGAAATAACGACTTTGTAATGTAAACATTTCAAGGGAATTTTTTGCTTAACAAATACTTATTAATCAGATCTATATCATGTCAAAAGCAAACAGAGCAGACCCTAATCAGACAGCTCCTATAGGAGCTGTCTTATCTAGGTCTACTCTGTTTGCAAATTTTCCATCTGTTAATGATCAATCCAGGAGAAAATTATAAGTTTTTAATCTGTTATAATATTGTTATATAATATATGACGATAGCATGTTGGATCATACAAACCATACACCAAATCAAACATGCACATTTTGAGGGCTTAGTGTAAAACAAATGGATACTTTCTTCCAACCATACATCAGAAGCATGGATAAAACATGTATGCAAATTAAAAAAAACTTTTTTAAGAATACCTTCCTTGATTTGTCCAAACGCTATGTTGTGACCACTCTTCAAATTATTTCGAAGAGACAAATCTAATGAATGATCACAACATAGGGTGTAGTAGAGCAGAGCAGAGCAACAGATAAAGATGTGTACTCAAATACTAAAATCGTCATTTCTCCACCACACCCTATGTTGTGACCACTCTATAGAATCGTCTCGAAGAGACGATTCTACAGAGTGGTCACAACATGGGGTGTGGTGGAGATAAAAAAAAGAAGTAATTCTTGAAAATGTTTTACTTTACGCATTTTTGGAATTTGAATATGCATCTTTAACAATGGCTCTGCTGAAATAATTGATAATTCAAATTTAAGATTTTTCTTCTGCTTTTTTTTTTAAGTCTTTTACCATAATTACAATGAGAGAGGCACACAGTTCAGATACAAATGAGATACCAGGCTACTCTGTGTTCCATAAATATTAAACTACAGTAAAACCCTTCTAAACCGAACATTATAATTAGTATCAAAACGGGTCTTTCAGACAGGAGGCAGTTTAATGCAGGTTGAAAGTCTTGACTTTCACCATGCATTAGGCAGCCACCTGCCTAAACAGACATAAATTGTTCTTTAATAAAATTCCAGTTAAGAGGGGTTCTACTGTATTTACAAAAGTTGTTACAAATTTGTCCATAGACTAGTTTTGCACTAACCCTCAATATACAATTAGGCCTGTGTACAAATCACCACCAATACATTCACATTGGACATAATAAAAATCTTTTGCTGTTCTCATAAATGAATAGCTCTTCATATTCTTCAATAGCACACAGAAAGGATTGCAAGTTACAAAAAGCACATGAAATGAACATGATATTTCTTGCAAGGTTTTGCACCATCAATTTTGAAAGAGCCTTTCTCATTACTTTTATTTTACCCTTTCTTCCATATATATGTCTTCCTATGCATTTGCAAACAGAGTAGACCGTGTAGGAGCCGTCTGATCTGGGTCTGCTCTGTTTGCTTATGATATAATATAGATATTACTCCGCAGTTCATGTTTTAATATACCATTTTAAAAATTAATCTGATTAATATTCATGATGTCATTATTTCTTTCATGAATATTCATGGAGTAAAAGGTTATTTTTTTTATTTTTCAACACATTCTTAACTCTTTCAAAACGATGGACCATGTTGTGATGACCTTTGCAGTCTGAAGCTTGATGAGATGCCAAGTAACTCTGCATCTGATCAGGATGCAAACGCAATCCTTATAAGAAATGGAAGAATTATCAGGGCAATAAAGGTGCAGTTCAAATATTAAAATTGTCATTTTTCAACCCATTCCTATGTTGTGACCACTCTTTAGAATTGTCTTGAAATATACAATTCTAAAGAATGGTCATAATATCGGGGTTTTGGGAAAATAACGGGAGTTATTCTTGAAAATGTTTTAATTTACACATCTAGGCCTTGTGTTGAAAGGGGTAAGAAAAACAAACTTAAAATCACGGAAAACGAGCTATTAATAATGTCTTGGTCTGGTAATACATCTGTACACAGGCTTCACATGGTTACAAAACTGAAAACATAGTTAAGTGTCAAACTTGTGTGTTAGAGCGAGTCTGTCCATGCAGTTACAAACTGAGAATGTGAACACTTTTAATGATGATGCCATTCCAATGTGGATTCTGATCTGGGTCTGCATTATCTGCCGCAGTAGCAATGAAAGCACTATCAAATAATGCAGACATTGATCAGATTCTGTGTTAGAAACATAAAAGCTGATCAGGGTTTACACTATTAACTCTTACAATGCGGGGAACAAGTCAATAAAGTCCTTTGCAAACAGTGTAGACACAGATGAGAGGGCTCCTCTAGGAGCCCTCTCATCAGGGTCTGCACTGTTTGTAATGTAACACTTTTCTTTAGAAAAATCCCTAAATATTCACCGGAAGCTTGACCTGTTTGAAAATTCAGCATTATATCTCGGGGTCTGTATTGTTTGCTGTTGAGGCGGGGAAAAACTGTCACTGCTGACAGGACAGTGTCAAATAATGCAGACGTTGATCAGATTCTGAATGCGTTAGCTGGTAGCTTTAAATATCAGGGTCTACACTGCAGCATATAATCTTTTAACCCTTTACCTCACAGATACCTCTTTTAATGACTTTGAAAACAGAGTAGAAGGAGATTAGACAGCTCAAATAGGAGCAGTCTGATAAGGGTCTGCTCTATTTGCTTATAAAATCTTAAAGATCTGATCCTACAGTTTCTACTATGGCCAAAACATCCTGTGTTCATTGCCATTATGAAAATGCAGGTTATCGATAATAATAATGTTTATTATCCAGAGCTACAGATATCAGTATGTACCCAAATACTAAAATCGTCATTTCTCCACCAAACCCTATACTGTGACCACTCCTTAGAATCGTCTCTTTGAGACGATTCTAAAGAGGGGTCACAGTATAGGGTTTGGTTGAGAAATAAAGGAGCTATTGTTGAAAATGTTAAAATTTACACATTTTATCTGGAGCTCTGATTATCTCTTACATGTACAATAAATACTCATCAAGTAAAGGGTTAAATTGCTTTTGGTACTCAATGAGGAAACAGCTGAGGAAATACTGATGATGTAATGTTAACAAGTCACATAACCCACAGAGGTTTTGAGAACACAGCACACAGGTTAACCTACCTTTCGTGACCCTTCTCTTGTCATTCGCCTTTCTGTTTATTCCATTTAGGGAGCGGGAATCAACCACAGAAGGTTCGTCGTTATATCCCTTTCCAATTATATGAACATCTGGGTTTTTATTTTCACGGAATGTAACACCACTACTAGGGTTATAATCCACATATATTATATCCTCCTTTTCATTTGCCCTTGCTGTGTTGTTCAGTGAGGACGTTCTTGCAAGTTTCGGCTTTGACTCGAATGGCGATTCACGGGGAATCTTCGGTCGCGACTCAAATGGAGACTCAATCTTTTTGCTGCAAGCACAAAATTTATTTTTTTTCAATTTATTCCCAATTGTCTTTTTATTTTATTTTATTTTTTAAAAAAAAAGAACCCCCCCCCCCCCCCTTTCCCAAAAAAAACCCCAACAACAACAAACACATAACAAAAATCCAGCAGAAGTAAACACATTTTTAAATCAATTCATACTGTATGTATTCACACATTATGCGAATACTAATTCCTTCAAACATATATCACAGACTATTGAATATTGCATTATATTACACAGTTCTTGTACAATTCTTCTCCGTCAAGGCCTTTACGCGTATCAATGACAATATGTATCCTACTTTCCCAAAATAGTCTCCCCTCTCCAAAGGTTTGTAAAATTAAATAATTCAATTTGGCACTATTTTGATAATTTAGAGTAGGCTGACATTGTAAGATTAGACTGACACTGTAGCAAATAGTGTAGACCCTGATCAAACTGCTCCGTTAATAGCAGTTTGATCTGGGTCGCATTATTTTCCCTATTTTGTGAGAAATTATTATACTTGCCATAGCAACAACACTCAACTCATTTCAGTAACAAAATGAAACACTCTTTACATGAGAAAAGTTTACTCAATATCTGCCTACATGTTTGTATGACTTGAAATCACGTCATGCTTTGTTGTCCTATCAAACTCTCGTATAAATACCTCTAATTGTTGGCCTTTCTTCTGTGTGTACCAGTGTATCTATTATTCATGAATAACCTATATCAACCTGTGTAATTTTCAAAAGTCCCCTGGTTTCCCGTAACCTTTCATCATTAACTATAATGCAGTGCATCAACTGGAAATAATAACTCTACTCAAATCCATTTGGCTCCCTTTTCCAGAGGGACAAGTGTAATCCGTTCATAGAAATGTCAGCACATACCCTGAAGTATGTTACTTTAATGGCAAGATTTCACTCCTCCAGTAATTATCATCTGCAAAAATTGTTGCCTGCTCCATTTTCAATTTTTTTCTTTTTTCATTTCATTTGAAAATCAAAATATCAAAAGGTAAATATAGTTTTGATCCGAATCAACTAAATGTCTTATTAAATCTGATTCAAAACTGGTTGTTAAATTAATAATCTCCATTTAGCACATTGTGTGATAAGAATTAATGGTATGGGATTAGATTGGAATACCCTGTCAAATGTTTGTGGGTTTGATGTACCCTGTTGCTAAAGAGCCTCCCTTTTTCAGACAAAATATTATGACTTTTGCGACAGTTTAGATCCAGATCAGAGGTCAACTAAGTCTGCATCTTATCATGATCTAAACTGTTTGACATTTGCACAGGATTATTTTTAAAAGAAATTGAAAATATACTTTTAGAATGAAAACTGGTGAAGTCCTTGTAGATGAAAGTAACTTTGTTTTGAAAGGGCTACCTTTCTTACTTCTCAACTACTGAGAAGCTTTTCAACTACAGTAAAATCCCTCTAATGCGACTACCAAAAACATGTCTAATTCTGGGACTTAAAGGCAGGTAGTAGCTTAATGCAGTACAGAAGTTATGCAGAAAGCTCCTGAGGGAGCTTTCTGCATAACTTTTAACCTGCATTAAGCAACCACCTGCTTTTAAAGACATTTATTTCCATTCATAAAGTGGTCGTACTAGAGAGGTTTTACTGTTCATGCTCCTCAAATGCACCTAACCATTCTCATGATGAAAAAAATAATGTCTCTTCAATCTCTTGATTTGCTAAAATTTCCTCTTGACTTCCGATTCGTTCAATCCTATGAGAAACTATTGATCGAGTGTCAAAACAGCTTGGGCTCTGAAGAGGCATGCCATGTTATTTGGTCTCTCATCAGGATCCAAGCTGTTTGCAAATTCCAGCCAAGAGACGATAAGCATGAGAAGAACTGAGATCACCTTTTGTCTATTTATAAAGTTCACTGGGCAACATCAATGAAAGAGAATTAACCCATTCCTTCATAGGCTATTTTTAGACCCAACCTTTTTGAATTAATCTACCGAAAAGGAGCATTTACTAGGGAAAGGAAATTTTTTAGAAGTGTGTAGTATTGAAACCATTGTGATAAAAAGAGTATTTGCTCCTAAGGAGCAAATGTTCTATTTATCATAATGGTTTCAATAAGTGACATTTACAGAGGCGTAGAAAGGCATATTTATGGAGGATAGGGTTAATTAGTATCCGACAATAATTCTGGTTGTAAAACATGTTCTTGGGGATTATTGATCATACTGTTGGCTTGTTGCTGTAAAATAAAACAACCTTTCAAACCATTATGATTGCAAATGAAAATTATGACACTTACTTTTCATATTTCAGCACTAAACAAACACTAATGAAATTCAGTCATTTCAGCTGTGAGTAATAAATGTTTGCATGATTGAATTTGAAAGCACCACAATTATGTGATAAAACTGTTGCACACCAGCCTAAAACAGAACATATTTCTAAAAGCTGCTCACTGTAAAATAGCTATTTTGCAAAATGTTTTAATTATCAAAGTGGACATCTCTTCCATTTCTTCTCAAAAACAGTATCAGAGTGACAGAGCAACTCAACCTCTCCTTAGGATCAAAACTAACATTTTAATCTGGTTTTGGAAAAGATAAGCAAGCAAGAAACTTGGAGAAACCGTTTAGCTCTTAGCAGACAATTTGGATTGAGATGTGATGACAAGCAACCCAGCATCTCATCAATATTCAAACTGTTTGACACTCTGAATGTACTTTTCAGAAGCCATCCATGAAAAATTGAAGTGATGGAAACAGTATATTAACCCATTACCTCAGGCTATTTTTAGATACAACCTCCTTGAATAAATCTACCAAAAAGAAGCATTAACTAGAGAAAATATATTTTTTTTTAGAATTTTGTAGTTTGAAACCATTGTGATAAATAGAGCATTTGCTCCTATAGGAGCAAATGCTCTATTTATCACAATGGTTTCACAAAGTGACTTTTACAGAGTCCTCAAAAGTCGTCAATATGAGGGAATGGGTTAAAGCAAATTTTGCAAATTATAGTCAACTCTTTATACTGTACTCACATTGCTTTCTTGCTTCTGGTATCTGATTCTGATGTGTAACTCCACACCCCGCTTTCCTTGAAGCTGTCCGGGGATGGGGTCCGGGAACGAGATGATGAAATGGAGGAAGTACTGTGCTGACCCTTGATTTGCTCCTTCTTCTTGGATGCGCTGTTTCTGATACTCATAAGGGAGTTCATCATCTGGAAATACCACCATTATCACCATATACTAAGCATTTAACCCTTTCCCTGTTCAATATTCATGAAAGAATTTTGAATGACATCATGAATATTATTTAGGTTAATTTTTTCATAATCCGAATTTAAACTGGCATACTGGCAAAATGCAAGTAAAATTTCAAAATTGCAAGTACCAAAATTTGGTACTTGCAATTTTTTGCCAGTGCAACTTTTAAGAAAGGGATTATAAATAATGCATAGTAATATTGAAAATGCGAGTTGAAATTTGATTTTGCCAGTTTATTTTTTTGCAACTGGCAAAATAATGCCAGCAAGTTTTTAGCCTAAATTCGGACAAAAGAATTTTTGGCCATGGCAGAAACTGTAGAATAATATCTATATTATGTCATAAGCAAACAGAGCAGACCCTGATAAGCCGTCTGATCTAGATCTACACTGTTTGCAAAGGCGTAGGAAGGCATTATTTATGGTGTAAAGGGTTATGAAAAAAATAGCAAGCTACAATCCACTCTCTAGAAATGTAGAAATACAGTTTTCATGTAGCTACTGTGGTATTTACAAACTGTAGTGAACAGAATCATAGTTATGGCAGCTATAATCTATAGTGAACAGAATCATAAAAATTATCATAACCACATCAGAAAATACAATGTTTAACCTTTCAATGCTGAATTTTAAAGAAAAATGTAAAATGACAAACAATGCAGACCCTGAGAAGAGGGCTCCTACAGGAGCACTCTCATCTTGGTCCACACTGTGTGCAAAGGACATTGACTCATTTCTCTCAAAGAAAAGGTTAAAGATTTCTAACTTTAGTTTTAAGTCATTTTACAGCAGTAAATCAAAGTATACTTAATCATAATTCATTCATAGAAAGTGAAGTAAACCTGCAAAAAAATAATGTCTTTTTTTAAATAATTTTATGTAATTATCTTTAATGGAAATATAATGATGCACAGACCCGGTTTAATTTCTTAAGTTATCTTGATTAACATTTTATCACACTGAACATCAGTACATTACAATTTACAAATGACATAACCTGTTTCATGTGGCAATTATGTTTGCTGATATTTGCATACAGTGTATACCCAGAACGGTTAAACATGCATGAACCCTCTAATCAAGATCAGCACTGTCTAGTATTGAAGTATATTTGCACCACACCCCATTCTTTAAAATAATATTAGTTTTAAACTGAATATTAATTTTAGAAGATTACACTGTAAAAAGTGAGCATTCAAAGCACAAAAGGTTTAACCCTTGCACAAGTCACTAATGTCCTCTGCAAACAGTGTAGACCCAGATGAGAGGGCTCCTAGAGGAGCCCTCTCATCAGGGTCTGCACTGTTTGTCATGTAATGCTTTTCACTATAAAAATCCCTAAATATTCACCGTAAGCTTGACCCGTTTGAATTTTGGAAGTCCATTTGAAAATTCAGCGTTTTAAGAGTTAAAAAACTACTACATCATTAGCTAAGTCAACTTTCTCCCGTGGACATCTTCGAACAATACTACTAATTTGTTCTGTCACAAGAGTTGTACCAGATATGAATCAAACCACCAGTAATGCCTTAAGCTCAGTGAGGGATCAATCCGTGATAGATATCAGCATTTATTATTATTTTTTTAGCTAGTCATCTTCGTAGTATTATTGACCCTTTTCTGCAGCTTTACAATAAGTCATTCTACCAATGGAACACCACTCAGTCAATGCAAGTAGTGTAGACCAAGATCAGTGACCAAGATTAACCCTTTCATCTTACAAACATTCATACAAGAAATAATGACACCACAAGTATTACGAAACTCACTTTTTTATACAGGAATATTTTGCCATGGAAGAAACTGTAGAATCAAATCTACATCAATCACAAGCCAACAAAGACCCTGATCATATGGCTCATACAGAATATTTATGACATCATTATTTCTGACATGAGGTTTAACCCTTACAACGCTGACTTTTCAAATGGACTATTCCAAAATTCAAACAGGTCAAGCCTATGGTGAATATTTGGGGATTTTTTATAAAGAAATGTGTAGCATGACAAACAGTGCTCCTCTAGATGCCCTCACATCTGGGTCTACACTGTTTGAAAAGGGTATTAGTGTCTAATGTCCCTCACAGTAAGGGTGAACAGTAGTCGATTTAATATTAAGGGACTAAATTTGCTAAAGGCGTTGTAATGAAAAACAGTGCAGATTTTGATTAAAGGCATAGTGCCCTCTCATATGGGTCTACATTGTTTGCAAATGTAATTAACTCCTTCCCTACATTGAAAGGGTTGACCCTTTCCCTCATATAAACGCCTTTTCACACAATTGCAAACAGAGTAGACCCAGATCTGACAGCTCCTATAGGAGCTGTCGGATCAGGGTCTGACCTGTTTGTTTGCTAATGGAATTTGATAGATATGTTTCTTTAGTTTCCACAATGGCTACAATGTTACACCTTCTATATTTCATTATATTATTATTCCGTGAATATTCAGCAGGTATTGAAAATTGGACTAAATATAGAACAGGGAAAGGGTTAAAGCAATAAAATGAGTTAAAACTGTCACACTGGTTTTAGCACAAATTCCAAACAGCAGTAGTTACTGAAACACAATTATCATATCAAACAACCACAGTGAGAGTTTACTAACAGGGAATACTTGTACAGACAGTTAAAATGAATACACATACATGTTTATTAAAAAACAATATAATTATCAGATAAAAATATAAGAAAATGTGTCCATGGGACACGGATGCCCTGCTGAACGACAGATCTGAAAAGAGGAGACACAGTACAACTCGCCCTGATTATGCTTCAGACAAAATTTTAAATCATTCCAGCATACAAAAGCCAAGAAATCTTTGATGAAAATTGTACAGTACGGATGGACGTACGGTCAAGGGTAAAAACATAATGCCCCCTTTGCCTAAAGGTGGGGGCATAAAAAATATTATAAAATAACAAGAAGAAGATAAATACAGATAACATTCACAGAGGAGAGAATGCTGAAAACCTTGCCATGCAGAAACACTTCATAATTTTACAAACAACTGTATAATATTGCCCTAAATTAATTTGGTGTGGTTTTTACCCTATACCTGACACAGACACTTGATAGAATAGTTCAGATGTCTCTTATAGGAGCCGTCTGTCACGGTCTGCTCTGTTTGTTTTATGGAATTATATAGGATCTCATCAGTCAGTTTTTGTCTAAGAAAACATTCCCTTGAAACTTTTGTATTATAACAAGAAATGTGTCGCAGTACGTGAAAAATGCCCCCAAAGCAAAGCACTGACAATAAAATGCTTTTTGTAACCAGGCCTGCATATGCAACTGCAAAATGAAAGTAAAAATTGCATAGTAAGAATTGTAATTTGAACTCACGTTACCCCAAATGACAAGCTTTTTCTGTATTTGAGGTCAAAGGTCAAGGTCATGCCTACATGACCTACAAAAGTATGCAACATTCTGCCATCCGAAGATGAAGATGAACTCACACTCCATATTTAGTGATCCTAGCTGATTCGGTGTAGGGAAATGCTGTGGACAAGCTTTTTGTAAATCAAGCCCAAGGTCAAGGTCGCATTGACCTATAAATAGTATGCAACACTCCGCCATCTCAAGATGTACTCACACACCATATTTGGTGATCCTAGTTGAAGTAATGTAGGAGACATGTTCCGAACAAGCTTTTTTTTATAAATGAGGTCAAAGGTCAAGGTCAGATAATCTGAAAATAGTATGCAACACTCTGCCATCCCAAGATGAACTCACACACCATATTTGGTGATCTTAGCTGATGAGGTATAGGAGGTATGCTCTGGACAAGTTTGGCTTTTTGTAAATGAAGCCCAAGGTCAAGGTAACATTGATAGTATACAACACTCAGCCATCCCAAGATGTACTCACACACCATATTTGGTGATCCTAGCTGAAATAGTGTAAGAGATATGCTGCGGACAAGCTTTTTTCATAAATGAGGTCAAAGTTCAAGGTCAAGATCACATTGACCTAAAAACAGTACCTGACACTCTGCCATCCCAATATGATCTCACACACACCATATTTGGTGATCCTAGCGGATTCCATATTGCTCTGGACAAGTTTTTTTTTGTAAATGAAGCCCAAGTTCAAGGTCACATTGACCTATAAATAGTATGTGACACTCCGCCATCCCAAGATGTACTCACACACCATATTTGGTGATCCTAGCCAAAGTAGTGTAGGAGATCTGCTCCGGTCAAGCAAAATCTGCATGCACTAACACACACTAACGGATGGTTCAATTGCTATATGCCCCCAAAGCCTTGCTTTGAGGGCATAATAAAATTTAAGTTAATGAATATTCATGATGTGCTCAATTCACACATAAATGTTAATTTGGAGAAGGGGTTAAGGAAGATGTTGTATATGGATTAACATTCCTCATTATTGCCATATGCACGATTAGCTTCAAAGAAAGTATTATTTCAAATTAATGAATTATACTCTCAAAAATATTTTGTTTGAATGGCAAGAAGTTTAAGACCAAAAGGTATCTGACAACAATGTGACGGACAACAATTTAACAAACAACACAGTCACACAAAAATGTAACAAACAACACAGTCACATAACAATGTAACAAACACACACATATATACTGTACAACAGCCATTGTACTTACTATTTCTGACAAGAGCTACACAAGGTACAGAAATACGACAGGAAAAACACATTACAAAACAACATATCACATAATACACAAATAAACTAGTAAGAGCTCCAGATAAGGGACAAAGTTAGAAAAAAAACTATGATAACTCATTCCCTCATAGGCTATGTATAAACCAACTTCTTTGAACAAATCTACTGAAAAGGACAATTTACTAGTAAAAAAGGAAATTTTTTGAATTGTATAGTTTCGAAAACATTGTGATAAATAGTGCATTTGCTGCTGCATTTATCACAATAGTTTCAAAAAGTGACTTTTACAGAAGTGTCAAAAGGTGTCAATATGAGGGAATGGCATAAATATGGTCTCCTCATTAGAATTGTATCAGAGGTAATGCTAATAAGTATCCACACAGGGTTTGGAGTAGAAATAAGATATTCAGTTAAACATCATCCCATTATATAGAGCTCTGAAATTACTTAACTACCACGTAACCACAAAAATGACTGTTTCATTGATAATCATTTCTTACAGTGAACAAAATGCAGTAATTGATTGATAAATGTTTTACTGTACTGGCCAATGTAAAATTTATAAAACAAGAGGGCCATGATGACCCTGTATCGCTCACTTGGTCTCTAAGTTATCTTTAAGTTAATCGTAGACCGCTACATTTCATTGAAAATACAGGCTGAAGGGTTTGTAAAGAAGACCTACTTTTGCTGCAGATTAAATCCATTTGCACAACTTTGATAGAAGATCACCTAAGGATCATTACTATGAAGTTTGATCAAATTCAATTCAACAGCTTAAGTCATTTACAGAAATAGTTAATTGAAATTTATTTTTTAGCTTCTGCGACTTACTAGTATAATGGATCAGAAGCATTTATAGAGAACCTCCTAAGAAACATTCTTGTGAAGTTTGGTCATATTCCATTCATAGGTTTGGGAGAAGATAACATTTAAAGAGAATCCATCATTTAGCTCCTGTGACCTACTTATGCAACAAACCAGAACTATTTAAATAAATTTGATATGATAGTGTCAGGACGGGCCAGAGTGTGGACAAAAAGACAAATATTTATTTAATTTTTATTTTCTTCTATTATCATATTTCCACATTAAATGTTAATAACATTTTAATATAGCTCTATATTTATATTTAAATAAATATAGATCTATACATTTATAAAATCAATACCTTTCCACAAGAATTCATCTTAACAATTTTCAACAAGCAATATCGTATGAACAGTTTTCAACCTTTTCAAAAAGCAATATCGTTCTAACGGACCGTTTGAAATTCGGCCGATTTATTTGGAAAGCGCGGACCGAAGAATAGATCGAAATCTCCAGTTGCTAAGCATCACAGAGGCTTCAAAGTGAAAGTATTCATTAGCCAATCAGAGACGAGATAACAAATAATTCCACTTCCGCTTCAATCCGTCGATTGAAAGTTGTGTTTGTTGAGAGATACAAATTCATGAATATTTACAAATTCAAAGACAATCATGACGAATAAGAAGTATAGATCGATTGTACAACTTGTATATGAAAGGATCATATAGGCCGTAGAAATTGTCATGCGGGATTAAAGAAATACGAGGTAAAACTGTATGAAATTGACTTGCTGACACAATCAGTTTTCGTGCATACAGCAGATGACATCATAACAATAGTAAACCACCTAAGGATCATTCCTATGCAGTTTGGTCAAATTCCATTCAGTAGTTAAGGATTTGTTTAAAGAAATTGTTGAAAACGGATAATGATGGACACAGGGCGATCTCAATTGCTCATCTTGGCATTTTGTGCCAGGTGAGTTAAAAAAAGAGGCATAATTTGGTGAATAAGATTCTTGCCGTTGTATTTGAAAAGACAAGGGGAAACACTGCATTTAGTACAACTACAAAGAAATCAAAATTCGCCACAGTAAAATACTGGAATGTTACATAACATGCAACTGTAATGGGTTGTGTAGTGTGATCACATGCAAATAAGATAAGTACAGCATTCCAAGTCAATTCTTCAAAACATTCTTTTATATCTGTTTTTTTCTTCTTTTTCTGAGAACTATACTAACAGACATTTATTCTGTTTAACCCTTTCCTTGTTGAATGACACCAAGAATATTGATTTGTTTATATCTACAATGGCAAATGAACATAGGATTTATTTGGTATTGATAGAGACTGTAGAATCAGATCTATATAATTTCATAAGCACACAGAGCAGACCCTGATCAGACAGCTCCTTCAGGAGCTGTCTGATCTGGGTCTACTTCGTTTGCAAAGGCTTGTAAAGTCATTTACTATCAGGGAAAGGGTTAATTCATGAACAATTATATCTGTTAGGTGCTGCCCGCCTTGCAATAGTACACATTCCTTGAATGGTATTTATAACCTTCATTTCTATACATGAACCAGTGAGATTCAATCATGAAGTCTATCTCTACCTGAGTGAGAGGTCTAGACAAGATGCATAAATTAAAACATTTTCAAGAATAGTTCCATTATTTCTCCACCAAACCCTATGTTTTGACCACTCTTGAGAATCATCTGACCACTCTTTAGAATCCTCTCTTTGAGACGATTCTAAAGAGTGGTCACAACATAGGGTTTGGTGGAGAAATGACAATGGTAGTATTTTAATACACAGCCTTATCTATCGCTCCTCACATACATATAGGTGATGCAACCAATACTCAACTGAAACTGCTAGAATATCTTACTCTAGTTTTTTCAATTTCAAGGGTGGTTACAAGTGATGTGTTAAACCCCTCCCTCTTGTGATTATGTGATGAAAACAGGTTGGGACATCAACAAAATGAACAAAAACACAAAAAGAACAAATTCTGGCATCATGCATATAACAGAACCTCTCTAAAAAGACAAATATAAGCTAGCCAAGTTAACTGTCTGCTTTCAAATAGATTGTTCCATAGCTAAATTCAGACCAAACGTAATGCAGAGAGCTTCTAAAAATTATCACTTTCATTCTACATAAAGTAGTAAACCCGATTTTAACTCCATAAATACGCCTTTGCAAACAGAGAAGACCCAGATCAGATGGCTCCTAGAGGAGCCATCTGATCAGGGTCTGCTCTGTTTGCTAATGATATATAATATAGATATGATTCTACGCTGTCTGCCAAGACCAAAACTTCCTGAGTCCATGTACTATTATAACAGTTAATCTAATTAATATTCGTGATATAATTATTTCTTACATAAATATTCATGGAGTAAAGGGTTAAAGATCTCTATGATTATTCACACAGTGGTTTCTGTAGTGAGGTTCTATTATACTTGTATTAGCTAATCATGTTCTTTTAAACACTGTACAAAGGGAGATGCAGAAACAACTTATAGGTACTTTTGTTTTCAAAATAGATTTCCATATTTTTTTCAACAGAAAATATCAGTTACTTTACATCCCTGTACTGTTTGTAAATTTAACCTTGTCAAAGTCTCATTTTATGTCTCTTCCTCGATAAAATATACACAAGCTTTCTCATTTTTGCACCATTCATTATCCTGAAATCTTCAGATGCTCTCCATCTGTCTTGAAACAGTGCTACACATCGGGATTATATGACTTACTATCCAAAAAATTATGATGAAACTGTTCATAAAGGATAAGAATATATACATCTCCTGTCTGTACAGTGTTAGCCAGAGGCATGAAATGATACATATCGCTACAACGGGCTCCAAATCGACTACAAACCTTTTCCTGTGACCTTATGCCCTTCAGTGACGACATCATCTGTTTGGTTTAAATACAATGGTTTAATTCATGAACAGATCAGAAAGATTCATGATGCCTGTCCTAGAGACTACATCATTTGGGATCAAGCCAGAAAGATACATAAGCAGCTATCAAGCAAGAGAAAGGTGTACCACCTATGTAAAAATACTTGTCTGTAAAAAATACACTTAACCCTTTCCCTGTTCTGTATCCATGTAAGAATTAATGAGAGCATGAATATTTATTAGCTCAATTTTTATAATACCGTATAAACTTTTCAAAGGAATAAAGTGTAAAATCATATCTTTATCATGTCAAAAGCAAACAGAGCGGGCCCTGATCAGACGACTCCTATAGGAGCTGTCTGATCTGGGTCTACCCTGTTTGCAAAAAGGTATTTATATGAGGGAAAGGGTTAAAAAAAATTACTGTCGATGATAAAGACTAGTTGAGGTTGATTCTGGCTGGAACTGAACAAGGTACAGTTACTAATTTCGTAAACATTTTTGGTTTTCTTTTGAAAAGTACTGCCAAACAATTTATTTCTCTAGTAGATAATTACTCCAGTATTTCATCTGGATCCTAACTTTATTTTGTAATTGAACAGACAAATGCAATGTCAAATTTAATCCACACATGGAATACTAAGGTTTGGTAATTTTCTATCTATCTTACTAACTTCCTGAGACTACAATATTCTAGTTTGATCCCCATGTTAGAAGCAGAAGTAGTAGTACAGTAGAACCTGTCTTTAGCTACCACATGATGAATAAATATTGACGTCTATAAGAGAAGGATGCTTAATGCAGGATGAACGCAATGCACAAAGTTCCCATAGGAGCTTTCTGTATAACTTTCATCCTGCATTAAGCTGCCACCTGTCTTAACCCATTCCTCCATAGGCTATTTTTAGAACCAAACACTTTGAATAAATCTACCGAAAAGGAGCATTAACTAGAGAAAAGGAAGTTTTTAGAATTTTGTAGTTTGAAACCATTGTGATAAATAGAGCATTTGCTCCTATAGGAGCAAATGCTCTATTTATCACAATGGTTTCATAAAGTGACTTTCACAGAGGCGTAGAAAGGCATATTTATGGAGGAAAGGGTTAAAAATCAGAATCAAAACTTATTGTAGGTGGTCACTGTATACATGTTTTACTGTATCTAGGAACATGACTTCAGATTTTCTACAGAAGCAATTGCAGACCCAGTCTCCAAAACATTCTACTTGCATACATCCTAACCCAATTAACCTTAAACTCAAAAAAGCCTAATTATCCTGTCATGCTGTAGTCACTTGAGGAAACCATGGAAACTGCTTTACATTTATATAAACATATAAAATTACTATTATGGTAAAAGTCTCTTGTTTCTCCTATTGCAATGCAATCAAAATATTGGCGCAAGACCTGTTGGAGATTGGAATCTGCAAATACGAAGGCAGAAAGGTGGAAAGACCCAGACACCTGCAACAGTCTCCGTAGTGCAATGCTTATCCCATTACCTGATGAATATTCAAGTGAGAAATAATGACATCATGAATAATTATGTATTAGATGATTTTTTGTAGTAGTATTACGAACAAATAATTTTTGGACATTGATAAAATTGAAACTATTTAAGCAACAAGAGTAGACCCAGATCAGAATGACGGCTCCCTATAGGAGAATCTGATCTGGGTCTTCTCTGTTGTAAAGGTGTGAAAAGGTGTCTCTATCAGGTAAAGGGCTAACCTTTTGAATGCTCATTTTTTAACCCTTTCCTCCATAGGCTATTTTTAGATCCAACCTCTTTGAATAAATCTACCCAAAAGGAGCATTAACTAGAGAAAAGGAAAATTTTTAGAATTTTGTAGTTTGAAACCATTGTGATAAATAGAGCATTTGCTCCTATAGGAACAAATGCTCTATTTATCACAATGGTTTCAAGAAGTGACTTTTATAGAGGCATAGAAAGGTGTATTTATGGAGGAAAGGGTTAATATGGAATGGCCCATCCTTGTCCATTCAGTATGAAGAGTAAAAACGACAAGACAGAATAAACACTGACCAGAGTGCTCCAAGAGGATCCCTCTGATCTGGGTCTACTTTGATTGCGTAACTGTTTCCAACAATCAAAAGGTTAAAAAGATGAAAATTTAAGAAAGTATGAACAGATACATGTAGTATGAACAGATACATGTAGTATGAACAGATTTTCCGATTATAAAAACTTCTAAATTCTAAATGCTAAGCTGTGTTACTTCATTATCATATGGCTACTGAAAAGGATTTAAACTTCAGTCTTCATTTCGAAATAAGGTCAGACTTGTCACTTTCAAAACCTTCTCAGAGGCCAATATAAGACGAAGAAATGTAGAGTTTAGTATTTGAATACGCAGCCGTATTTATTATTCTGCCTTTTTGTACAATTCCATGTCAGAACTGTAATTCCCACTTCTAAAATGATTTCAACATTTTATCATTACAAGAATTTCTTCTGATGTATATCATACAGTTGCTGCAGTACAATAAATATGCAGCTGTGCATCCCATATTCAAAATTTCACGAATTCACAAGGGATATAACTCACCTCTTTATGCGACTCTGCCTCCAGAGTGCTCTCAAGTGATGTAGCATAAGCGCTGTCAATGTCATCGTCCCTGTTGCTATATTTGTCAGAGGAGATGGGTGGAACTTTCTTTGTGTTTCGTCGAGTTGCTGATCTTGCTAGTGTGGCTTTCAGGGGAATAGGCGAATCTTCTTCTTTGACACCTGTAAGAGAATACATACATTTGAAAAAAGAGTGTCTTTCTACGATATAAGTAAAGCTTCAGAGTAACAAAGTATTGTAAACACCATGAATTTGAAAAAAAAAGATTTGATATTCAAGTTTTTCAGTAGCACAAGTAAAAACATCTGGAAAATGACTTTTTTTAACAAATGATGAACAACCATAGTTCTTGTGGTTAGGCTTTATTTTCAAAACAAATTCAGGATGATTTAAATAAGCAGGTTAACCCTTTACACCTTTGCAAACAGAGTAGACCCAGATTATAAGCTCCTGTTGGGGCTGTTTGATCTGGGTCTACTCTGTTTGCTTACAGGATAATATACCTCTGGTTCTAGTTTGTCATGGTAAAAATATCCTGTGTTCATTTGCCATTATAAATATTCATTTAATTATCATGATGTCATTATTTCTTATGTGAATATTCATGGGGTCCAGGGTTAAGCATTATAGTCTGCTCTCATACATGTCAAGCTTACAAATATTTGTAGAACTCAGTGCATTATAGTTGGTTTAACCCTTACTCCATGAATATTCGTTTAAGAAATAATGGCATCATGCATATCAATTAGATTAATGGCAGACAGTAAAGAAACTCCATAAGCAAACAGAGCAGATCCCGACCAGATGGCTCATACATTGAGTCCTCTGATCTAGATCTACTCCAATAATAAATTTAAATTTCGAGGGCTTGGTGTAAAACTATTCTAACTCCTTCACAAAGTGAAGGAGTTAGAATAGTTTTGCACCAAGCCCTCCAATTGCAAAGGCATGTTTATGGAGTAAAGGGTAAAATGGTGCAGAATTGGGTGGGTAATTTTGTAAACACAAATCACCTTCCTAAACCCACAAAATTTAATATGCTTTAAAAATTACCAGATAGAGATTAACCTTTCCCTTTTTATGCCTTTGCAAACTCAGTCAGCCCAGATCAGATGGCTTCCTGTAGGAGCTGTCTGATCAAGGTCTGCTCTGTTTGCTTATGGAATTATATAGATTTGATTCTACAGTTTTTGCTATAGTCAAACATTTCTGTGTTCATATGCCATTATAAAAATTCAGCAAATAAATATTCATGTCATTATTTCCGACGCAAACATTCAACAGGACTATTTGCATTAAATTATATGCCAAACAATAATTACTAGCATATTTCTTTGAAAATAAATGCACCAATTAATGTCTACACTAGACTTAATCAACTTCAATAGCAAATAAATAAATATGCTAAGACAATATAGACAATTACCAATTGAAATATTTTTGTTAAAAATTGTTCATGTAGTAATAACACAACAAGATAATCTTTATTTATTTCAATGCCCACTTATTTTTCTATGACTATAATGCCCTTTAAAGCAATTTTATTGAAAATATTAATATCTAAACACTGTAGATATAGATTGTGCTGAAAACGATGTTAACACAGACCTGAAGTACATGTAATATAAATGAAATGCATTCATGTTCAGTAAAACCTCTCTCAAGCAACCACTTAAAAAACTTCTTCAAGTATGCAGGGCCAAAATAATTCTGCTTTTAAAAGACCTCCTTAGTATGTTTATTCATTATCCCTTTATTCCATATATATATGCCTTTATTATGTCTTTGCAAACAGATCAGACTCAGATCAGACAGCTCTTGTAAAATGAAATTCCTAATTTATAATACGAAATAAAATAGGTCTGATTTAAGTGTCTCTCCTGACTAAACTTTCCAATATTCATATTCCATTATAAAAAATAATCTGATTAATATTCATGTCATTAAAAAGAAATATGAATATTCATGAAATAAAGGGTTAAGTAGTTACCATAAAAAGGTTTCACTGTACATAAATATATATCAGAAAGCAGAGCTACAGATAACGGTGAGTACTCAAATACTAAAATTGTTATTTCTCCATCAAATCCTATGTTGAGACCACTCTTTAGAATCATCTCGAAGAGACGATTCTAAAGAATGGTCACAACATAGGATTTGAAGGAGAAATAAAGAAGTTATACTTGAAAATATTTTAATTTACGCTTCTTATCTGGAGCTCTGAGACAGAATCGCTTTGAGCCAACAATATCAGTATTGTCTTATACAATACCTTTCCTGCCATCTTCGTCAACGTCAGAGGGCGAGGTATAATCCTCGGGGTCATAGTCGGCTACAAAGACAAGTTAGTAGAACACATGTTAGGTTTTGTGTGGGGTGGATTCACAGCAAACTAAAGTCTTTCAACATATATGGAGTATCTGTGACAGCTTTTACTTTACCGCAGTTTGGATCCTGATGAGACACTGTAATTGTACATCTCATCATGATCAAAACTATCTTAACCCTTTCCCTCATATAAACGCATTTTCATGCATTTGCAAACAGAGTAGACCCAGATCAGACAGCTTCTAGAGGAGCCGTCTGATCAGGGTCTGCTCTGTTTGCTTATGGAATTTGATAGATCTGTTTCTAAGCTTCTAAATTGGAGACAATGCCCCACCTTCGATATTTTATTATGACTATATTTCCCATGAATATTCAGTAGTTATTGAAATTTGGAATAAATGTACAACAGGGAAAGGGTTAACACTGTGGCTGTTGTATTGAAAAGGAGAAAATCTTCTCTTAGCATTCAAGCAGACTTCACTTTTTCAAATATCTATTTAGTATTGAAAGAGCTATAACCATCAGCTAATCTAAAATATCCTGCTTTTGAAAATCCCATCAGGAATGGCAGCTTCTACCTAGTTAAACTTATTTACTGGCTGAAATTCTAAAAGATACTAATACTGAAAGACTTACTTTATGCAGTTTTGAATTTTATTCTCAGACATCTTTTTTTATTTTTAAATATATGAACTGGGATTTCACAAAGTAGGATAAGGTTTGTCACTCCACTGGCTGTATACAAAATAGAAATTGGCTCCATTATACCAAATGACCAATTTCTAGCACATGACATAAAATTCTAATAGGACTTTTTTAAACCATTAATATTCTTTTCCAACAATCTCAAAGAGACCATCAAAGATGTATTATCCTGGGAATATGAAAGATTGTCATTTTCTCTATTGTCAATATGGTTACAAATTAGAAAAGCACTTTTCTGTCAAGTATACAAGCCAAAGGACAAGACTTTTTAATATGTTCATCTTTTGAGTATTAATTTTGTTTGTGCGTGTGTGCATGTGTACAAGTGTACATGTGTGCATATGCAGCAGAAGAGAAATTTCACACATTTTTTCCCCATAAAGTAATATCCCTTTACTCCATAAATACGGTTTTCTATGCCTCTGCAGACAGAGTAGACACAGACCAGACAGCTCCTATAGGAGCCCTCTGATCAGGGTATGCTCTGTTTGCTTCTTATATAGTACAAAATTAATATACTACTAGTTTCCTTCATAGCCAAAAGTTCCTGTGTCCATATGCCATTATACAAAAATTTATCTAATTAATTCAATATTCATGATGTCTTTATTTCGTTCATGAATATTCATGGCATAAGGGATATGCAATCATCAATATACATACTTAAGTTTTTCAGTACCCAAAAATAGTACAACAGTTTCTGTTTAATGCCAGTTCCTGGCTACAAGCCATGTCGACAATATTTGTTTGCAATACTACCCTAAACATTGTCAAAGGGATTAGCCTATACTTCAATATGTCCTGAAGTCTGTGAACTATTGAAATGGCTTTCAATATTATGTACATAACTATTGAAAAAGCATATCAGTTATGCAGTTGACAAGTTACACTTAAAACCTTTACAATGTGGGAAATGAGTCACTAATTTCCTTTGCAAACAGTGTAGACTCAGATGTGAGGGCTCTTCTCATCAGGGTCTGCACTGTTTGTTGTGCTATACTTTTAAATCCCTAACTATTCACCATAAGCTTGACCTGTTTGAATTTTGGAATAGTCCATTTTAAAAATTCAGGGTTGTAACTTGGTTAAGCATTTAATCTTTATAGTGCTATTATAAAATCTTAATGGTCATTCTATTTTTCATCTGCAAATGGTCTGGTATCTAATAAAATACCCATTAGTTCTCTGAATGAGGATGACGGGTGTATACTGGAATTTGAAAACAGTGTAGCCCCAGATCAGAGGGTTCCATAAGAGAACTGGACTCTATATAGTTAAAGGCCTATGGGCTGAAGAGTTAACCCTTTACTCCATGAATACTCATGTAAGAAATATTGAAATTATGAATAATAATCAGATTAATTATCATACTGACACATGGAAACAGAAATCTTTGGCCAGTAGCAGAAGCTGTAGAAGCATATATCTATATTATTCTATAAGCAAACAGAGCAGACCCTGATCAGATGGCTCCTACAGGAGCCGTCTGATCTGGGTCTACTCTGTTTGCAAAGGAGGAGAAAGGCATATTTATGGAGTAAAGGGTTAAATGGCTGCACATCATTACCTTATGGAATGTTTCATTCAATCATTGTATTTTTGTAGAGATATAGGCAAACAGCAAGTACCGAAGCAGTCACATTTAGAAAGTTAATAATTAACTTGGTAAACTAAAGGCTAAAAGTGGAATACAATCCTGAAACTAATTGAATTTGCCAATAGTGCATATTTAACCCATTCCCTGTTCTATGTTTATTACAAATTTCAATACCTACTGAATATTCATGGACAAAATAGTTATAATGAAATATAGAAGGTGGAGTGTTGTAGCCATTTTAGAAAGTTACAAAGCAACAGATCTATCAAATTTCATTAGCAAACAGAGCAGACCCTGATCTGGGTCTACACTGTTTGCAGATGCGTGAAAACATGTTAATATAAGGGAAAGAGTTAAATCAGATCATGACCTCTTATAGAGACCACATAATAGATCAACATGCATGAATGTCTTTGAAAGCTTCTATATGGGAGCTTCTTTCATTGTACATTAAGCTATACCATCAATATTCAATATAAATCACCTGTTTCAGTTCTCATTCTCTCTGATCAGATATTTATCCACAGTTTTTTCAAAAAACATGATTTGGGTGTCAGACGCTTTAAATCCTGATCAGACCATAGGGGTATGTACCACTTCATGGGAGTATATATAATTATATACTATATTATATAGTACATATATTATAGACTCCCATGAAGCGGTACAGACCCCTATGGATCAGACCATACTGATCTGATGTCAAATACAGTAAAACCTCTCTATAACGGCCACTAAATTGTGTTAATTAGTTGGTATTGAGGACAGGTGGCTGCTTAAAGCAACGTGAATGTCAAACAGAACGCTCCTATAGGAGCGTTCTGTTTTACTTTCTCATTGCTTTAAGCAGCCACCTGCCTTTAACACAAAATTCTTGATGTAATTTAGTGTCCGTTACAGAGAGGTTTTACTGTATTTACAGGTTACCGTAACTCTTTGCATGCCTGTGCAAATTATTCACCATTATCTAAAACAATTGGGATTAATTTGGCATCTCATCAGGAGCCAACCTGCTTGATTCTAATGGAATAGTTTTGGAAAGAAAGGACTTGGACTAGTTTGGGAAAAAATGAAGCAGACAGCAGTTATTTTGCATGAAACTTTAAGTTAATTCATCTGTAGCCATCTTTTTAAAGGTTTGAACAATCCAGAACAAGATGCCCTTTACCCTTTCAACGTTGACTTTTCACTTAATGGGCTATTCCAAAATTCAAAACAGGTAAAACTTACAGTGGTTCTTAAAGGATTCTTTAAAAGGAAACTAATGTGACAAACAGTGCTGACCCTGATGAGAGGGCTCCTCTAGAGCCCTCTTATCTGGGTCTACATTGTTTGCAAAGGACATGTATGAGCGACTCATTTCCTGCCTTGAAAGGGTTAACTGCAGGTGACTTATTGTAAATATTTATCTGCATTGCTATTTACAAAGTCCTAAAGAAACTACGCAGCATGCACAGTTACCAGTCAAAATAGAACAGCACTTAGGAAGAATTTCATTCAATCATATTCACAAATGGGACAGAACATATTACCCCAGTATACATATTTCACCATGTTGACATAACTAGAATTTGTCAATAACAACCGGAGACTCCATACATAGGCTGGGCTAAATTTATTCTCATTCAATTAGAGTTTGTTGTTTCTTTTTACCTTTATTACATTACAAGCAAATTATGGTGTAATTACTGGTCAGTTGCTCAGCTTCTCATGAGCATCAAAACTGACTGACAATAAGTCTGCATGTTTGAACAAAAAGACAATACAGCTCATGTGTTTCAATGAACACAGTCGGTCAAGTTTTGAATGTTAACAGTCTTAAACCCTTTACTCCATGAATATTCATGAAAGAAATGATGGCACCATAAACATTAATTAGATTAATTTTTAAAATGGAATAAATTAACACATGAATTTTTTGTCAAAGTAGAAACAGTAGAATCAGATCTATTATTTCGTAAGCAAAGAGCAGACCCTGATTAGATGGCTCTATCTGATTTGGGTCTACTCTGTTTGCAAAGGCGTAGAAAGGCGTATTATTGAGAAAAGGGCCCTTTCCCTCATATAAACGTGTTTGCTAATAGAATTTGATAGATCTGTTTCTTTGCTTTCTAAAATGTCTACCATGTTCTACCTTCCATATTTCTTTATAACTATTTTGTTAATGAATATTCAGTAGGTATTGAAATTTGGCCTAAATACAGTTTTAAGTAACATGAGGCTTCAAGAAAATATTTGTCTTGACATCCTTTTAATTTGTACGTGACAGGCTACAGGAACTACGAATATTCACCATAAATCTTGGGCTTGTTATTGTGACATTGTTTGTAAAACAGAAACTAATGTTTTGAACATACAACAGCATTCAAGTATCTAATCAATCCATGTTATATTTTCAGCCCAGTAACCTTAGCAGTTGCAGACTCAGATCTGATAAAGGCACCAAGTGGAACCCTCTGATCAGGGTCTGCACAGTTGATCATTTAAAATCCTCTTGCATATTACACCCTTTCATACTGAAATGGACTAGTCTATCGGTCGTCAATCGAGGGACTATTCCACTTTAAAAAGTCAGCTTTCAAAGGTTTAAAACACCAAACACTGTATACTGTGGGTTTGAAATACATGCCAAAGGATTTAACCCTTTATATGATCGAGATACGTTTTCACACCGTTGCAAATTGTGGACCTGTAATAGATCAGATGGCCAAAAAAAATCTTGTGTTCATAAACCATTACTAAAAATCAAGCAGTTAAATATTCATAATGTTGTTATTTCTTACATAAATATTCATAAGGTAAAGGTTTAACATTTACATACTTATCTCTAGTCACTGATTTACAACTTGGCATTCACAATAAAATAGTACATAGTATACATGAAGTTTATAATTACTCTGCCAATTTTTATTTGAACCAGGTCTGTTTGTTTATTTGTTTGTCTTTCAATCTGTCCGTCAAAAATTTCCCATTGAACCCATATCATATACAGTTAAAAAAAACCTCTAAATCGGAATTCTAGTAGAGAAGAATTTAGACTTATAGACAAGTAGCGTAACTTAATGCAGGGTGAAAGTCATACTTAAAAGCTCCTTGTGGATATTTATACTGAATTCAATATCTGAACACTGACTTTCCTCTGCCTTTCTGATGTCAGATTCATCTTTCAAAATACAGGTAGATCATAATTAAACAACGCAGACCCTGATCTAGGTCTACTCTGTTTGCAAAAGCGTAGAAAGGCCTATTTATGGAGTATACGTAAAGGGTCAAATCCTTTGGCTCCTTGGATTATCTTTCGTAGACCCAGTCAATTCAAGCCCATCCAAGGGGATTATTCAGTTGTCACTGCTGCCATGCACTTTATGCTTATTTATGGGGAAAACACTTATTCTGTACAAGGTTACGGGACAGATATCCTATGGGAGGTCAAGCCAGGTGACTTATAGTATTGAGGAAGCACTTGTCTCCCAGCCATAAGCTTTAACTAGGTAATGCTCATGTACCTTGTAAACTACAACGAAGATAATATGCCAAAAAAGAAATGAATCCAGGCTCTTGACACACAATAATCCCACAATCATTTAAGACCCATTATACAAAGTTGTTAACCCTTAAATATGCTTTTCTATGCTTTTGCAAACAGAGTAGACCCAGATCAGATGGTTCCTGTCGGAGCGTACATATCGTAAGTCCGTGAAAATTAAGCATATCAGAGATTGAGCAGACATCTTTTTTCCGAGAAGGGTTTAAAATGGTCACAACCAGGAGGAGATCTCTAGAGTAAGACTTGGTATTATAGTTAGCCTGATATCTGAGTGCCATCCCCAGAAATGCGTAAACAGCCGTCACATGCCTTTTAAACCTCTGATTAGTTTTCTAAGAATTATGATCTGATAAAATTATCAACTTAAATTACTTTCAGAATTACTTTCATGCCCTTGAAATTGAGATATCTTAAACCCCTTGAATACAGGACATACATCAGTGTTTGTCATTCAAATTTTAAATCATCTAGCAAGTTGGAACCTTTTCATACCAAGTGGATTCTATAATTATTTTAACCCATTCCCTCATATTGACGCCTTTTGACGCCTCTGCAAAAGTCACCTGTTGAAACCATTGTGATAAATAGAGCATTTGCTCCTATAGGAGCAAATGCTCTATTTATCACAATGGTTTCAAACTATAAAATTCTAAAAAAAATCCTTTTCTCTAGTTAATGCTCCTCTTTGGTAGATTTATTCAAAGAGGTTGGATCTAAAAATAGCCTATGAGGTAATTATTTAAACACTGATGGTATATTCCACTTTGAAAATTCAGTGTTGAAAACTTACAGTATATATTGGTCATTTTTAGTTCCCAGTTTGCACTGCCACCACCCAAAAGGTCTTATCTTGAGTCATATAAGTAGATAGTAGCTTAATGTAGGATGAAAGTTATGCAGAAAGCTCTTGCTGGAGCTTTCTGCACTACTTTCATCCTACATTAAGCAACCACATCCTTTAACAGTTTATTTCTGTATATATACTTTTACCCAGCTAAAGGAAGCAGTGTCTACTTCAGAGTGATTTATGTTTATCTTCTTAAGCCATTCCTTACTTAAACAACTCACATATCAAAGCAAACAACACATAAAGTGAGTTCTGTTTTATTTGCCACCTACACATAAAAATAAAACAAAACCCAAATGTGGACCTTGGTTTGACTCTCATCCATACAAGTAGTTCTGGCTGAGTAACAACTTGAAATCTCAGGAATCGACCATCATGGGACCGAGTGGTAGAATGTTCAACTTCAATCCAGTGACTCTATAGTTAACCCATCCCCTCATATTGACGCCTGTCGACGCTTCGGTAAAAGCACTTTAATTTGTGAAACCATTGTGATAAATAGAGCATTTGCTCCACAGGAGCAAATGCTCTATTTATCACAATGGTTTCAAAACTACACAATTCTGAAAATTTCCTTTCTCTAGTATATGCTCCTTTTTGGTAGATTTAATGAATAGAAGTTAGGTCTAATAGTAGCCTAAGTGGGAATGGGTTAAATACAAAGAGATGGCATACACCAAAGGCTTAAAATGGTTTGTTATCCTTAACCATTTACCTTCATGCATTTGTTAATCGAGTGGACACAGATCAGACAGATCAAGTAGGAATTGTCTGATCAGGATCTACTCTGTTTGCTGATGGAATAATGCAAGTCCGATTCTAGTTTCTTGACCACAAAACCATTACACAAAATCAGCTAATCAAAATTCACAGTTCTTTCATAAATATTCATTAGGTAGTGTTCAGATTATCGTATAATGTTAACAATTACAAGTTTTGATTACTCTAAAATTCGTCTGGCCGAAATTCAATTTGTTCTGCATACTAATTTGTCTGGCTGGAAAATCTGTCAGTCCAAACAGGGAAAACAAACAAACAAACAAACTGAAGTGTGAGCCGAGTGTAGACAGTACATCATATTATACCTATATCCCATGAGTAAAAGATACAATCAATAACCCAGTATGACTGTCCACTCTATGTTTGAACATGTGGCTTTGCTATCAATTATTCAACCGGTATATCCAGCGGGTACATCTACCTTCAAGCAAATCAACCACCTTTTACCTCATGAACATTCATCAAGAAATCATGAAAGCATGAATATTAATGAGCTAGTCTCTATAATGGCATCAGAAACCCCGGGGAATCAGAATGTAAAATCAGATCTATATCATTTCATAAGCAACCAGAGCAAACCCTGATCAGACGGCTCCTGTAGGAGCCGTCTGATCAGGGTCTACTCTGATTGCAAAGGCTTTAACCCTTTGCTCCATAAATACGCCTTTCTATGGCTTTGCAAACAGAGTAGACCCAGATCAGATGGTTCCTATAGGAACAGGTTGAGCAGTGTTTGCTTATCCACCAACATTGTCAGTTGCCGGATTTCCTGTTTGCTTCACCTGCATAAATAATCCTTACGAACACCACATTTTAAATGAAAATTGGGATTTGTAAAAAAAACAAAACAGAATTAGGCAGGTTCATTTACAGACACTTTCAAGATCAAACTAGAGTTTGTTTTTGAGAAAAACACATGTCTCCCCCCTGTTTCCCACCCCGGCACCCATAAGAGGAATGAATTCACCCCCTGGCACCCTCTACCCTGGCACCCATAAGAGGAATAAATTCATATATCAAAATACTGACATATAGCTGGTTCATATGTAAAAGTTTGAACAAAAACTCTTACATAGTATAGGAGTTAGCTGCACAAAATGTTTTTGCTATATATTCTATATAAGGAAAATAGTGTTGGAGCACAACATTTTTTTCGCTATATATTCTATGCAAGGAAAATAGTGTTGGAGCACAATATTTTTTCGCTATATATTCTATATAAGGAAATTAGTGTAGGAGTTAGCTGCACAATATTTTTTCGCTATAAGGAAAACTACAAAGGGCCATAACTTCTGTCAAAATTGTTGTAGCCAAATTTCCAAACCACATGACCACCCTCACATATAGCTGGTTCATATGTAAAAGTTTGAAGTAAATCCCTCTGATAGTGTAGGAGAAGTTAGCTGCACAAGATTTTTTCGCTATATATTCTATATAAGGAAAAACTACAAAGGGCCATAACTCCTGTCAAAATTGTTGCAGCCAAAATTCCAAACCACATGACCATCTTCACATATAGCTGGTTCATATGTAAAAGTTTGAAGGAAATCCCTCTAATAGTGTAGGAGGAGTTAGCTGCACAAGAATTTTAACAGACAGACAGACAGACAGACAGACGGGACCGACCGACGGATGGACAGAAAGCACTACATCAATATGTCTCCCTCCCCTAAAGGGGGGAGACATAATTGTTTTGAACACTGAGCTGTCAAAGCGGAATGGTCCATCATTATTTAACAGTAATTTTAGCCCATTCAGAATTTTTCTTTGACTCTAAAGGACAAACACTGCAGACACTGATCGGAGGACTGTTCCAGGTGCACTCTGGTCTGGGTCTGCACATTTAACAAATGCCAGATAACTCATCAAAGGCGACACTATACCAACAGCTAACAGTTTCTACCTGCAATTCACAATTACTCATCAATGAATTGAATCTGCAAATGGGAGTGGTTTAATTAATGGAGAAAAAAAATCATTCTGCATAGCAGGTGGAAATTACTTTCAAGTTCAGTGTTTGTCTCAAACTGCATGTCTGGGTTCTAATGTCCCTGGAATGAATCAATTTCAGTAATTTGCTTGAGTATGCAATTCATGCAATTAGAAATGAGTCAGAATTGGTTGATCGAACTATCCTAATTATTCCTACAGAAACATTTGGGCAAGTAGTGTAGACCTAGATGAAACCGGTCTTGAAGAAGCAGTCTGATCATCGTTTATATCTTTAGCTACTCTATCCATCAATCTATGGTACAGTAAAATCTCTCTGTAATGGCCACTAAATTACATCAAGTATTTTGTGTTAAAGGCAGGTGGCTGCTTTAAAGCAAGGTGAAAGTAAATAAAACAGAACGATCCTATATATAGGAGCGTTTTACTCACACCTTGTTTTGAGCAGCCACCTGCCCTACATACCAACTAATTAACACAATTTAGTGGCTGTTATAGAGAGGTTTTACTGTATTTAATAAATTTGCAAACAGAGTAGACCAAGATCAGATGGCTCCAAATCTCCGATAGGAGCCATCTGATCAGGGTCTGCTCTGTTGGCTTATGAAACAATATAAATATGGCTTTAACAATATAAATATGACTGAAAGATCTAATAATTAATGCTATGTACCTGCAACAGATCAAACTAAATTGAAGTTCTCAACAAGAATGAGTAATGAACAAACACAAACAATTACAGAATACAACAGAACAGTCATGTTTTTTCTGTAGAAAATTTCAACAGAACATGAGCCCCACTATGGGAAACCTAACCTCATAATAGACTATGTAAACAGTGTGGAACCATCTGCCACACTTAACCCTTTCCTCGATAGGCTATTTTTAGACCCAACCTTTTTGAATAAATCTACCAAAAAAAGGAGCATTAACTAGAGAAAAGGAAGATGTTAGAATTGTGTAGTATTGAAACCATTGTGATAGAGCATTTGCTCCATAGGAGCAAATGCTCTATTTATCACAATGGTTTCAAGAAGTGACTGAGGCGTAGATAGGCGTATTTATGGAGGAAAGGGTTAAGAATAAGCTCTAATGGGTAACAAAAAGTGTAGGTCAGCTGAAATGTTTAACGCTTTCCCTGTTCTATGTTTATTCCAAATTTCAATACTTACTGAATATTCATGGACAAAATAGTTACAATGAAATATGGAAGGTGGGATGCGAACTGTAGCCATTTTAGAAAGTAAAGAAACAGATCTATCAAATTCCATTAGCTAAATGAGCAGCCCCTGATCAGACAGCTCCTATATATGAGCTGTCTGATCGAAGTCTATTCTGTTCGCAAAATGAAAAGAAAAGGGTTACACAATGATTGACCATTCCACTTTGAAAATTCAGCATTCCAAGGGTTTGTATCCAGAACAATGTAGACAAATGCAAAAACAGTGGATACTTACCAGTAATACTTGGTAGGACATTCTGCTGTAGTACAGGGGACTTTGCAGAGCCCACCTCGTCTATTGGGAATACAAAGAGACTATGCAATGGAAACTGACACATGGTCTTCCCTGGGTGTTTTTATTTTTTGCAACAATATTTTTTTTTCTTCCTTCTAGAAGATTACTCCACCCAACAGTGATGAACAAACAAAATTGTCATTGCATCCAACCAATAACTACTGCTTCTGACAAAATGTATAGTGTCAAAACATTCTTTGGTAGTACGATTTCTTCATCTGATCTTCTCTAGAACTTGTATTTTCAATGTTCACAGTTCAAAATTCATTTTTATCATACTTCCATTAAATGTATGTGTTCACTTTTCACTGGTCTGTTTGTGATCTTCCCATTTCCTTTCTGAAAGTTCCTTTGTAATTTATTAGCTTAAGAAACTTACAAGCTGCCATGAATCCCCATGGGAATCACTCCTGTTCCCTTCAGTACTGCCCACTTAATAATACTGCCATCAGCAAATACATTATTGTCTGTAAAAGTTCTTATTTTTGTCCCCTCTTCTTTTCTAAAACAATGACTGTAAGGTTGAACAGTAATGATTCAATGAGACTTTGAGGTATTGGCCTCTTGTATGGATCTAAACTATTAGCAAAAGTCATTACAATTTCACAAATAGCTCAGAAAGAGTTGAGTCCAATCGTTCACTGATCAGTCATTAAATGTTCATGAGAGAAATAATCTTAAATGATAACCGTATAAGGACCATAAAGAAGAACTGATATCCTTGGGGATATCGCAAATCTTCTCAGTACATCACCATCCTCTGGTTTCTAACAAAGCAACCGCCATCAATAATACATAATGCTTTTCTGTTGCACAAATAATCCGAATCGTTCCAGGACCTTTGGTGCCCAAACAAAAATCTATTCCAATCTTATAGACTGTATCAACATTATATATGTAACCATTCGTAGCCTACAAACATCAAAGGACTAAAAATCCTTCCGTAAAAACAAAGTTTAAACTCCGCCCATTGATGAATTGATGCGAAAAAACATGAATAATTTAGTTCCCTTTCAATCTGAGCTAGTAAGAAACTTGTCTCAACTGAAACCAGAGGTCCAGATAATAAAGATGCGTAAATTAAAACATTTTTAAGAATAACTCCTATATTTCTCCACTAAACCCTATGTTGTGACCACACTTTAGAATCATCTCGAAGAGACGATTCTAAAGAGTGGTCACAACATAGGGTTTGGTGGAGAAATAATGACTTTAATATCTGACTCGTATGCACATTTATCTGTTGCTCTGTGAAACAATGCCATGCTGCACAGAATTACAAGCAAACAATTGACACAACTACTTCTAAATACATCTAATCACAACTTTTGTTTGACCTGATCCTACAGTTTCTGCCATAGTAAAACATTTCCTCTAGTCACATCTTCAAATCAATATTCATCACCTCATTATTTTTTACATGAATACACTGCATGAATATTCATTAGGTAAAGTGTTAACAGTTCTGCCAAGCTGATCATGTGCAGACGATATATATACAGCATATCATGTCATTGAGCAGATGTCATCATTAGTTATGGCATAAAGCTCAATGGTTGATGTCATTAACTCTTTGCACGCTAGCGGCGAAACTGTGAGTACCTATGCAAACAGTTTGGATCCAGATGAGACGCCGCATAATGCGGCATCTCATCAGGATCCAAACTGTTTGTCATCTTGATAATATTTTTGCAAAGAAACTAGAGAAAAGCTATTTTAAGAATTGAAGCAGACGACAATTGTTGCAGACGAAACATTGATATCAACTCTTTGTATGAGAAGTAGTGTTCATCTGCAAATATTGATGTCTGTTAATTATAACCCTTTCCCTGTTCTATGTTATTTAAAAAAATTCAATACCTACTGAAGATTCATGGACAAAATAGTAAAATATAATGAAATATTACGGAAGGTGAAACATTGTAGCCATTTTAGGAACTAATGGAACAGATCTATCAAATCAATTTAGCAAACAGAGCAGACCCTGATCTAGGTCTACTCTGTTTGCAAATGCATGAAAATGTGTTTGTATAAGGGAAAGGGTTAAAATTACCATAAGTAATTTTTCTTCCTTTTCTCTTCACAAATACAGTGTAACATGACAAATAGTGCAGACCCTGATGAGTGGTTTCCTCTAGAAGCCTTCTCATCTGGGTATACACTGTTTGCAAAAGACACTAGTGACTGACATTTCCTACACTGAAAGGGTTAGGTTCATGCCATTTGTAACAGCAGACCATGACAAATGGGAAAGTTCAATATCATAAATGTCTACCAAACAATAACATAGCTACATATTAAACTTTCATGATTATAGTCGTGATTTCACAGCTGATTGATTTTAAAGCTATATTCATACAGTGAGTTTCAACTTAACCCTTTCCCTCATATAAATGTGTTTTCACGCATTTGCAAACAGAGTAGACCCAGATCAGACGGCTCCTAGGAACCGTCTGATCAGGGTCTGCTCTGTTTGCTAATAGAATTTGATAGATCCGTTTCTTTGCTTTCTAAAATGTCTACATTGTTCCATCTTCCATATTTCTTTATAACTATTTTGTCCATGAATACTAAGTAGGTATTGAAAATTGAAATAAACATAGAACAGGGAAAGGGTTAACCCTTTTCTGTCATATGTAGACAACTTTTATCACCTTTGCAGACACTGAGTAGACCCAGATCAAACAGCTCCGACAGGAGTAAACCCTATTTATTTTCTTGACATCTGTGAAAGTCATTTCAGCTAAACATCTATGAAATGTTTGTCCACATTTTGCCCTTTAACGCTTCCCTTTTCACTTTGAATGCTGTAAGTTAATTATCTCTGTGTGCTAAAACTGAAATCTGCTTCAACTGTAAAAGTTTTTCTTCTTCAATTTCTTTTAACCCATTCCCTCAAATAGATGCCTTTTGACGCCTCTGTAAGTCACTGTATGAAACCATTGTGATAAATAGAGCATTTGCTCCACAGAAGCAAATGCTCTATTTATCACAATGGTTTCATAACTATGTAATTCTAAAATGTTCCTTTTCAATAGTAAATGCTCCTTTTCAGTAGATTTATTCAAAGAGGTTGGACCTAAATATAGCCTATGAGGTAATGGGTTAAATATACAGTGTCAAATAGTTTAACTCTTTACTCCATTGATAAGCCCAATGTACGTACTGCCACTGCAAACAGTGTAGACTGAGATCAGACAGCTCAAGTTGGAGTCATCTTATCAGAATCAGCTCTGTTTGCTTATAGAATAATATAGATCTGACTCTACAATGTCTGTCATGGCTACACATTGCTGTACATGTCATTATAAACATTTATATAATTAATATTCATTATTTATTCATACATTATATACAGGAAGAGAATGGTTAAATAATGTTAAAATCACTGTTCAGAATCAATTCCAGTATAAAATCCAATCACTATCTTTATATAAATGTTGCACAAATAATCCCACACTTAACATTTGTTTTTCAATCATGAAAAGTTTTTCACCTAGATCTGGATCTACACTGTTTGTACAGTATAAATTTATTATGAAATAAAGATATATGTATAAAAGGAACATTTTAACGTGACACAGCACATAGTCTAATTAGGCATGTCATGGGTAAACAATTACAAACTCAAAGCACTGTGGTATCAATTATTCACGGCTATGCACACAACCCTCCACACCAGACTGTACAGTAAAACCTCTCGATAACGGCCACTCAATTGTGTTAACTAGATGGTACTTAGGGAAGGTGGCTGTTTAAAAGCAAGGTGAAAGTAAAACAGAACGCTCCAATAGGAGCGTTCTGTTTTACTTTCGCCTTGCTTTAAGCAGCCACCTGCCTCTGACACAAAATACTTGATGTAATTTAGTGGCTGTTATAGAGAGGTTTTACTGTGTTTTTCTTAGATTTTCCTCTACAACAGTATTTACACAACTCTAGTTACTAAATAAATCATTTATGCTGGAGAAATTGAAACCTTACACTACCATTGACAAGTTGTCAAAATGTTTGTTTTTCCTTTGCCATCTTTACAGTAAATTACAGATCTCACACACTAATTGTCAATTAACGTGTCAAAAACCCTATTACCACTGAAATTAACTTATTGAACCATTTCTCTGTTGAATATTCATGTAAGGAATAATGACATCATGAATATTTATAAGCTGAGTTTTTATAATGGCATAAATAAGCAGGTGTTTTAGTATTCATAGAAACTGTAATCATACCTGGTATCTATTGTAATTTCATAAGCTAACAAATCAGACTGATCAGACGGCTCCTACAGGAGTTAATCTGATCTGGGTCATCTACCCTGTTGGCAAAGGCATGAAAAATTGTTTATATGAGGGAAAGGGTTAATTGTTACCTCTTCAACTGTTACTGTAAGCGTCTGTTTAATTTCACTGTACTTTATTGATACCTAAATCATACTCAACTCCTTTTCTTCATTAGTTTATTTCACAAAATCATTCAAGCCCACCAACTCTTCTTCACCATCTACTTGATGAACATTTAACCAATTACCTCATAAGCTATTTTTAGATCCTACCTCTGAATAAATCTACCAAAAAGGAGCATTATTAACCAGTCACCCGAAAAGGAAAATGTTTAGAATTGTGTAGTTTTGAAACCATTGTGATAAATAGAGCATTTGCTCCATAGGAGCAAATGCTCTATTTATCACAATGGTTTCAGAAAGTGGCTTTTAAAGAGGCGTCAAAGGGCTCAATATGAGGGAATGGGTTAAGTAAGAAATAATGAAATCAGCTGAATTTTTATAATGGTTCATAACACCAGATTTTTAGCCATGGCAGAAAATGTAGAATCTGATTATAATTTCATAAGCAAACAGAGCAGACCCTGATCTGACTGCTCCTGACTGCTCCTATAGGAGTCGTATGATAAGGGTTTTTTTTCTGACTGCAAAGGTGTAAAAAGGCAAAATCTATTAACCCACTCCTGCATATTGACACCTCTGTAAAAGTCACTTTCAGAAACCATTGTGATAAATAGAGCATTTGCTCCAAATGAATAAATGCTCTAATTATCACTGGTTTCAAAACTACACAATTCTGAAAAATTTCCTTTTCTAGATAGTAAATGCTTCTTTTTTGGTAGATTTATTCAAAGAGGTTGGATCTAAAAATAGCCTATGAGGTAATGGGTAAAATACAGGGTAAACAAGTATTGATATCCAAGACAATATCCAAAACACAGCCATCATAAAACCTTACACACTGCCTCCACCCATAATAACTTCTTAAACCTTTACTCCATGAATATTGATGTAAGAAATAATGGCACCATGAATATTAATTAGATTAATTGTTATAATAATACATGGACACAATAAGTTTTTGCTGTGACAGAACTGTAGAATCATATCTATATTATAGCATCAGCAAACAGAGCAGAACCTGATCTGACAACTCCTGTATGAGCTGTCTGATCTGGTCTACTCTGTTTGTAAAGACATAGAAAGGTGTATTTATAAAGTAAAGGGTTAAGAAACAACTTGACACATCATTTTACACATATAGCTTTGATACTATCAATCCAATATAATTTACTATTCACACACTCGTTAACTTAAATGATGTGTTGATCCTACAAATTCACACATTTTAACTCCAGTCAAAACAACGACTTAACCCTTTCAGAGGATGTTAGAACTATGGTTATCAGTTTCTCATATTCAAATCTTTACCCAGTAAATAATCATCATCTGCTAAAACTTCCTTTCTTTAATTGTTCATGTGTAGTCATCCTCTTTTTCCTCTTTTCCTTCTCACAATAAGGAAGAGGGTGTCACAAACTGCTTGGTTCCGTAAAAGATGCCAAACTACTAGGCTAGTCATTTGGCTCCAAACTATGTGCCATGGTTATCATTAATTCATACATAGCCTGGATATATTTTACCCCTCAAATGCTGATTTGTCAAAGTAGAATTGGTCCATCATTAATTGTCTATCAGTTAAATCCATTCAGAAACAAAGGATTGAACTTGTTACAGGATTTTGAATGACACAATATGCAGACTCTGATCTGATAAGAGGGCTCCTGGAGGAGCCTTTTGATCCCAGTCTGCACTATTAACTTCGTTTCCCACATTTAAACAGTTAAGGGCAGTGTTATGATATGTTGATATTGGGCACTTCACCAGTCAAATAGCAAAACGTATGACAGAATTACATCAAAGTAATTTGGTCCACGTATCAGGGATGAAGGGCTCTCTATCAAACAAGTGACATGTAGAGGCCCCGAAGGACCAATGAAGTAAAAACATGCTCCCACAGAGGTGCCCTATCATATAACAGGTTTAGGCAATACCAATTCTTTCTTCATTTCACACACTTATCCTCATTCACTATTATGCTATTCACTTATAACTGAGCCCTGCTATTCAAAAATGTTTCAAACAGCGTAAAATCAAATCAACAGCCATGTTTAAAAGGCAGCATCTAATTAGGTTCTGCACTGTTGCCATCTTCACCAGCATTCTCTGTTTGCTGACTTACATGACAGTGACCCTGATTAGATGCCACATTTTAAATCTTGTGGCTGTACTGGTTCGACAGTTTGCAAAGCCTAAGGGTTGGTACCAGTAAAGCTTGGCTCATAATAGTGCTATTCTTATTTTTCTCATTATTTACAATGTTTTTCACCGTTTACTCCATATATCACATCAAACTCACGCAGAAGTCATTCTATCAGGGTCTGTTCAGTTTGCTTATGGAATAATATATAGATCCGAGTCTACTGTCTGTGCCATGCCATGATCTATATTTTTATCAATCAGATCCCACCATTTGGTTACCATGGCAAACAGTACTAAATTTCAACCAATTAGAGGCCACCATTTGGTTATCATGGCAATTTCGAAAAACACAAGTGGAATGCACATCTGCACATAACCAGCAATGTTCCAGTTAAGTTTCATTTGGATCAAACAATTACTTAAAGAGAATTTTTTAATGTGCTGGACAAGTTCATGGCGGAAAAGAAGAGGAATAGGAAGAAGAAACAAGAGCTGTCCGCAGACAGCCTGCTCCACTTTCTTTATTGCTGGATAGTGTAGCGGAAGTCTAAGTCAGAAAGGGGAGATTACAACAGCAAAATTAGTATTAGGGTTACCTGCCCTTATGAAATGGGTCGTCCCCCTTGTAATAGTTAACATGTATACCAAAGTCGAACCAAATACCTTGGACAGTTCCTGAGACATGGACCTGAACATAAAACTTAACCAACAACGAAAATTCTGAGTCGAAAAAGGGGCATAACTATGGCAAAATTAAGTTTAGGATTACCTTTCCTTGTGAAATGGGTCCCCCTTGTGATAGTAAACATACATACCAAATATGAAACAAATATCTTAGATGGTTTCTGAGAAAAGGACCGTAACAAAAAGGTTAACCACGCCAACGCCGATGCCAACGCCGACACCGATGAGAGGGTCATGACAATAGCTCCACTTTTTGAAAAAGTGGAGCTAAAAAAGATGAAGAAGAATGAAAAAGAAGAAAGAATAATAATAAGAAGAAACGGAGTAAACACAATATCACAATAAGATTGTCATCCCACTTTAGGGGACAAAATAAAAGTTTTATATTCAAATGGCAACTATACAGTACTGTTGAGCAGTTCGTGTTGGCTGAGTAGGGGGTTAGAGTGATACAGACGTATTTCACTTTCGACTTGAACTAGAAGTGCCTAAGTATTGTTTGTGGTGAAGGGCAATTTGTCATTTTAAAGATTACTCTTGTAAACCAGGAGGGTACCGCAGAGAGTGTCACATATGTTACTGAAATGTAAGTATAGACCTATTGAACCCTATCTCTCTCCATAGCGCGAACCTTGGTCCAATTGGCTCCCCTCTAAGTATACTATTATGTTTTTTTAAGCCTTTACCTGATAAATATTCATGGAAGAAATAAAGATATCAGGGTGTTTCAGTTATATGGAAGATGCTATAGACTCAGATCTATACAATACCATTAGCAAACAGAGTAGACCCAGATCAGACGGCTCACGGCAACTGTCTGATATGGGTATACTCTGTTTGTAAAGGCATAAAAAGGCATCACTATCAGGCAAAGGGTTAAAGGGCCATAACTCTCAATACGACTGACCCTGACAATGCACAAACTTCACTCAAGAGATCTCCACCAATATTTGCATATACATATAAAAACTTAATACCACTTGTCAGATTTTTTCTGGTCTGTTTGCATGATGAACTGGAATTGTAATGGTTTAACCCTTTCCTCCATAAATACACCTTTCTACACCTCTGTAATAACCACTTCTTGAAACCATTGTGGTAAATAGAGCATTTGCTCCTATAGGAGCAAATGCTCTATTTATCACAATGGTTTCAAACTACAAAATTCTAAAATTTTAGTTTTCTCTAGTAAATGCTCCTTTTCGGCAGATTTATTCAAAGAGGTTGGGTCTAAAAATAGTCTATGGAGGAATGGGTTAAATTACCATTTACTTCATAGATACGCCTTTTATCAACTTTGCAAACAGATCATATCCAAATTAGATAGCTTGTCTGATCAGGGTATGCTCTGTTTGCTTGTGGCATAACATATATCTGATTCTACAGCTTTTGTAAGGGCCAAAATTCACACATTTATAATTGGGTAATTAAAAACTTAATTAATATTCATGATGTCATTATTTCATTTATGAATATTCATGGGGGAAAGAGTCAAACAAAAGTGTGACTGATGCTGTGAAGATACGAAAACGGGGGTACAGGCATTAACCCCACTTGGACAAAAAACCCGCTAGGACAAAACCCCACAGGACATAACGGTAAACCCAACTGCCATATTTGGCAAGGTGGACAAAATTTAAACCCCTACATGTAAAACTAAATGGTTCATAAATAAACTTTTAGACAATTTGAAGAGGAAAACCCAACTGAAAATATAAATTCAGAGGACATGTAATTAATAATAATCTATTTATTCAAATTTAAAGTAACAATCAGTATATAAAGATAGTAGTTAAAGCATAATTGAAATTAGGTCAAATTATAAATAAATGAAGATTGCATTCATTACAGTTAAACGGGAAGCACTTTTTAATTTAATTTCTAATGTATTTCCCCCCATCATACCCTATGTTGTGACATGACACTTCAGACGATTCACAAAAATGGTCAGAATATTGGTGGAGAAATGAAGATTTTAAAACTTGAATACGCATCTTTACCTATAGTTCTGCAATCTGAATAAACTGTTCCTTAACCCTTTCTTTCAAACAAACACTTTTTCAAGCCTTTGCGAATAGAGTTAACCCTTTCCCTTATATTGACGACTTTTGACGACTGTAAAAATCACTTTGTGAAACCATTGTGATAAATAGAGCATTTGCTCCTACTACAAAACTACAAAATTCTAAATGTTCCTTTTCTCTAGTTAATGCTCCTTTACGGTAAATTTCTACAAAGAGGTTGTATCTAAAAACAGCCTATGAGGGAATGGGTTAGGAGACATATCAGACAGCTCCTGCAGTAATCCTTTGAAATTGCAAAAGATTTGATAATACAGATACTACCGATACCAAATATTTACGTGTTTATAATGTCATTATTTCTTACATGAATATTCAACAGGGAAAGGCTTGAAATAAATGGGTTTGTTTATTCATAGTGCAGAACACATCCGCAAATTTGTCATGCCCAGGGCCTGTTACATTCTGACATGTTGACCAAACTGTGACACGGTAACACAAACTTTTGAAAGAATGTTGCCAAGGAATATTTATCATTCAAGATTTCATCGACAAAATTTCAGGCTTAAAACTCAAGAATATTCTCATACATGTCAGCTTGATTCCAAGACTCAACTATCATAGAAGTTGAGAAACCAGTGTAGACTTCTTCGATAACATATAGATGATATAGAGTGGTCACAACATAGGGTTTGGTGGAGAAATAAAGAAATTATTGTTGAAAATGTTTTGAATTTACGCATAATTATCTGGACCTCCGGTTACCTGTAGTGAGAGAGCACTAGTTTGCTTTCAAACAAAGCTCTGATATTTCAGCATGCCATTAGTAACAATAACAAGAGGGCCATGATGGCCCTAAATCGCTCACCTGGTTACTATAGACATATGCATAAACTGTATTTCTATGTAAAAATAAGTAAGCTTCAGATTGGGGCCAATATGAAACCAAGGGCCATAATTTTAGTCCTTGAGTTTCAAATTTGAACAATCTAAATAAAGGAACATTAGATGATGCTTCATATAAGTTTCAAAGTTTCACGGGAGATTTTAAAGATTTTCCTATGAAAAACTGATAAGCCAGGGGCGGGGCCATTTTGGTCCAGAGGTCATAATTTGAACAATTTTGCTAGAAAACCATTAGATGATAATAAATACTAAATTTCAAAGGTCTAGGCCTTACAGTTTAGGAGAAGATTTTTAAAGATTTTCCTATGAAAAACTGATAAGACAGGGGCCGGGGCCATTTTTGGTCCGGGGGTCATAATTTGAACAATCTTTGTAGAGGACCATTAGACGATGCTACATACCAAATATCAAAGGTCTAGGCCTTACGGTTTCAGAGAAGAAGCTTTTTATGAACAAGATTTTTCTAAGATTTGACCTAGTGACCTACTTTTTGACCCAAGCCCACATATGATCAAACTCGATCAAGATATCATCAAGGTTATCATTCTGAGCAAGTTTGATGAAGATTAGGCAGAAATTGTGGCTTCTACAGTGTAAACAAGATTTTTTTAAGATTTGACCTAATGACCTACTTTTTAATCCTGCCCCACCCATGATCGAACTTGATCGAGATATCATCAAGAATATCATCCTGAGCAAGTCTGATCAAGATTGGACTAAAAATGTGACCTCTAGATTGTTCACAAGGTTTTTCAATAATTTGACCCAGTGACCTAGTTTTTAACCGTATGTGACCCACTTTCAAACTCATCCAAGTTTCTATCAAGACAATCATTCTGACTAAGTTTCATGAAGATTGGACTAAAAATGTGACCTCTAGAGTGTTCACAAAGATTTTGAATAATTTGACCTAGTGACCTAGTTTTTGACCCCACATGACCCACTTTCGAACTCATCCGAGATTTTTTCAAGACAATCATTCTGACCAAGTTTCATGAAGATTTGGCTACAAATGTGACCTCTAGAGTGTTCACAAGCCAAATGTTGACGACGCACGACGCACGACGCACGACGCACGACGCACGACGACGGACGCCGGACGGAGCACCATGACAATAGCTCACTTGAGCAAGCTCAGGTGAGCTAAAAATTCAATGGGAAGGTTTGTACTTTTAACCCTTCACATGCTATATTATATTCAAAGTGGAACGGTCTGTGACTATTTAGCTATGGAGTCAATAACTATGAAAGCCCTGAATTTTTATACAGGATTTTCATGACAAACAGTGCAGACCCTGGTCAGAGGCCCTCTGATCTAGGTCTACACTGTTTGCAAATACCAATGCACTTGTTTCCAAAATTCAAAAATGTCAAACAGCCTTACAATAAATTTTAGTATAATTGGAATCTTCTTTTCAACTTTCCAATCATGGAGAGACCATAGTACACCAGCACAATACAACTGTGACATTTTATTTCAACAAACATTAATAAATCTCCAAGTAAGATCACGCAGCATTTGGCATGAGTTTTCAATCAAAATTTATTGATAAGATTCATATAAACCCGCCCAAACCTCTGTGCACAAAGGGAGGGGTAAGAAGTGGGTCCAAATCAGTGAATCGTCAAACTGTCAAACTTTCTATTGACAAGTTTGAATGATAAACCCCAGGTTGACACCAGCATACCTGCTTTTATAAACAATTTACTCCTTGCAATTACTTCCCTCAATACACTTGACAAAATAAATAAACTAAGAAAATAAATGCACCGGCAAATGAAACCCAATCCACTTATATGTTATTACAAATTTATTCTTGTCTCTTTCTTATCATGCTGTAGGCTAAAATATATCATGACTGCTCAAACGTTCACCTGATGCAATATTTACTCAAGTTTCATTTTTAAACTTTTTCAAACAGCTTGGATTCTGATTTGACACCAAGTTATTCAGAATATCATCTGGATACAAGCTGTTTGCAATTACATGGCAATCAAGTCCCATTTCGGACAATAAGTTGCACATAAACTCTTAGTGAACTGATATCCCAGCAGGACAGTATTGGATCAGATTTATATGGAAAGAAATGAAAGTGAAATTGTGTTTGAAAACTATGTTTTGCTTGAAGATGTTCTGGAATGTAGTTAAGTGCTAACCTCTGAAATAAATTAAAATTTAGGAAAACATCAAACCAATACCTGGTGAATATTCATGCCAGAAATAACGACATTATGAATATTTATTTGCTGATTTTTAAAATGGTAAATGAAAAAAAGAATTTTTTATCTTGGCAGAAAAAATAGGATCACTTTTCTAGAATTCCATAAGCAAATAGAGCAGACCCTGATCAGATGGCTCCTATTGGAGCCATCTGATCTGGGACTACTCTGTTTGCCAAGGCATGAAAAGGCATTTATATAAATATCAGGTAACGGGTTAACAGGTCACTAACAAAAGGAATAACTCTACATGAACCCTTTAGATGCTGAATATAGAAAGTGGAACGGCCAATTAGTGCTTAACCCTTTTCCCTGTTCTATGTTTATTCCAAATTTCGATACCTACTGAATATTCATGGACAAAATAGTTCTAATGAAATATGAAAGGTGGGACATTGTAGCCATTTAAGAAAGTAAAGAAACAGGTCTTTCACATTCCCTTATATTAGCAAACAGAGCTGAGACCCTGATCAGACGGATCTACTCTGTTTGCAAATGCGTGAAAACACGTTTACATGAAGGAACAGGTAACTCTTATTATATATGACCATTCAGTATGAACGGCTTAAATTTGCTAAAAGATTTTGAACGACAAACAATGCAGACCCTGATAAGATGATTCTTCTATGAGTACTCTGATCTGAGTCTACACAGTTTGCTTATATATTAATTAACAACTTACTAGTAAAACAAACTAGAAAGTGACATACTTACATGCATTTTGTAATAGTCAAAGGACTGAATCATTTTAGAATTTCCATTCTTATAAATAAAACCAGCTCTTTGCACATTTATAGCAAACTTTGGAGAATTTTATTCTGTTGACCATCTCACAGAATTTAGCACAAACAGGAAAGACCAGCTAATAGACTAGTACTGTCCTAATCCTAATTTATATCAACAAAGTTTAACCTAAATAATTACCCAAAATAAATCACAATCAACTCAATATCTAACAACTCACTCGACCATGTTAATCCTTTGAATGATGAATATTCATCATTGTGTTTAAAAGATGACATTCAGTCCATTTAGTATATATGAAAGAGTATAATCTACATTTGGGATTTTGAAAACAAATGGTGCAGACTCTGATCAGAGGGCTCCTCTAAAAGCCCTCTGTTATGGGTCGATCTACGCAGTTTGCAAATGCCAGTACAATTGTTTCCTTCGTTTGAAGGGTTAATATATACAAAAGAAATCTCCAGAAGGTAGATGTCTAATCTCTGTATATTTTAACCCTTTTGAATGCAACATTTTCAATGTAGAATGGTCCATCATTGTTTATTGGTAGAGTCCTTGTAGTGTGGAAGGGTACAATTTGCTTAACCCTTTCCCTCATATAAACGTGTTTTCATGCATTTGCAAACAGAGTAGACCCAGATAAGACGGCTCCTAGAGGAGCCGTCTGATCAGGGTCTGCTCTGTTTGCTAATATAATTTGATAGATCTGAATCTTTGCTTTCTAATTAAAATGTCTACAATATTCCCCCTTCTATATTTCTTTTATATCTATTTTTTAATGAATATTCAGAAGGTATTAAAATTTGGAATAAACATAGAACAGGTAAAGGGTTCAGCAGATTTTGAATGACAATCAGCGCAGCACTGATCAAGAGCTCATCTACGAACAATCTGTTCTGGATCTACACTGTTTGCAAATGCCAGTACAATTATGTGTTCTGCACTCAAAGAATTCAGTCTGCATTATTGTCCTTCAACAAAATTCGTCTTCTATTTCTCAACAGAAATACTGTCTGTGCTAGGTTCTAGACCCGAAACAAGTCTAGAGCAAGTCCTTTATAACCTATTACTCCACTATTTGCGAGTCAAAATGGGTCACCTTATGGTTACCAACTCCAATAAATTACTAGCAGAGATAATACCAAGAGCTTCAATATTGTCAATGGCCTTTCTTGAATGAAAATGGCTGAATTCAGGGGTGTTAAAATTCTTTACATGCTAACAGATCTGTTACAACATAAATCCCTGAACCCGATCTCCAGCCATGATATACAAGAGAATACATTGTTCTACCCTTTATCCTATATGCAACTGCAATCTGTGAAACATCTTGTCTGCTTATATTCTAAATGTAAACTTCTTGCATTTCTCTCCAGAAACACAACACCTGTTAAATTTATAAACCTTTCAAATCCTGTTGACACATAAAGCTATTTGTTGTTTTATCTGCATCCTAACCATTTGCAAAGATTGATCAATGACAAATGCGTCTTCAGAATATTCCAACCATATCATGCTGTAAAAAAGTATCTGCTCTAGCTCCGATCTGGAAATTTCCTTACTTACTTTCAAGTTGTTCCAAGCTTTTGTGTCAAACAGTTTGGATCCTGGTGGGATGCAGAGTTACATGGCATCTCACCTGGGTTAAAGGTACATGCACATGCCAGTAATGTAACACTCAGCAGAATAAGGACTAAGAAATAACCTTTTACTTGATGAATATTCATTTTAGAAATAATGACATCATGAATATTTATAAACTGACACTTTTTATAATGATATACTGACTCAGAAAGTTTTGGCTGTGGCAGAAACTACAAAAATTCACAAGCAAATAGAACAGACTCTGGGTCTTCCTTGTTTGCAAGGGTGTCAAAAGGCGTCTCTGCTAGGTACAGGGTTAAGAGTCAATGTACATACAACCTGATGTACAAATGCTGTCTTTTATGCCAACAAGACACAATACTGCTGATTGACAAGATAACTTGGGTAGATCTCACACCTGACTGTGTTTCGGAGTTATCTCCAATGTAGCCATTTAATCCATAAGGATTTTAGATTTAAAACAAATGGCCGAGGATAACTGACTTAACTCGTCGCATACTAAGTAACTGTCTGCCAATATTGTTCTCTGCTGCAAATTCTGAAAGTTAACTTTTACTTCTTCAAAAATGTCGTCATAGTGTCGAACAATCTCAATCCTGATTAGACACAGTATCTCATCTGGGTCGAAACAGTTTGCACGAGTTAACACGAATTCGCTGCTAGCATGCAAAGAGTAATTCTGCACAAAGCTACGACAGACACATTGTACATTGTTTTATCATTCAAACTCAGCCAGAGCTCACAATTAACTCTTACCATGTGTGAATTCCTAATGACCTTGCAACAGTTTGGATCCTGAGTGGACAACAATTAACCCTTTACTCCATGAATATTCATGTCAGAAATAATGACATCATTAATATCAACCCTTTCCCTCATATAAATGCCTTTTCACGCATTTGCAAAAAGAGCAGACCCAGATCAGACGGCTCTTATAGGAGCCACCTGTTCATCAGGGTCCGTTCTGTTTGCTAATGAAATTTGATAGATGTTTCTTTAGCTTCTAAAATGGCTATAATGTTCCACCTTCCATATTTGATTATAAGCATTATTGAAATTTGGACTAAATACAGAACAGGGTAACTAAGGACTGTTGAAAAAATAAATTTATAAGCTACAAAACCAGGATCAAATAAGTCAAACTGTAGGTCTCACACAATCAACTCTTGGTATAGCAGTCAAACTGTAGGTCTTGAACAATCAACTCTTGGTATAGCAACCATACTGCAAGGAAATATGCCAATGAAAATGTCTTAACCCTTCTCTTGCTGAATTTTAAAACACATTTCTCCTTCTTTACCCATGCCCTGTTGTATAATTACATATATTGTCACTGTGTACAAGTATATCACTGTGCAATCACTGCTGTGGAGTGCACTGGTTGCACAATCAACTTGTAAATAGTGCAGACCCTGATGAGACAGCTCCTGCAGGAGCTGTCTCATCTGGGTCTTCACTATTTACAGGTAGGTATATTGACACGAATAGTAAGTGAAGGGTTAAGATAAAGCTAAACAACAGTAGAGCTTCAGCTATGGTTAACCGGCATTCCCCCATAGGCTATTTTTAGACCCAACCTCTTTGAATGAATCTACCCAAAAGGAGCATTTACTAGAGAAAAGTAAAATTTTTGAAATTATGTAGTTTGAGACCAATGATAAATAGAGCATTTTGCTCCTAGAGGAGCAAATGCTCTATTTATCACAATGGTTTCATTAAGTGACTTTTACAGAGGCGTAGAAAGGCGTATTTATGGAGGAAAGGGTTAAAAGATAAGATGTGAATGACAGAGTATATGTTATTGAAAAAAATTATTCTGGAAGTTCAAACCACACTTCAGAAGGATTCTTCACAAATAAGAGCTCCAGTTAAGAGGAGTATTAATTATATATCTGAGGAACAGACAAGACCTATAAAACTTTTTTTTCTGTAAGAAAATATTGGGACCACTCATTAGAATCGTCTCTTCAAGACGATTCTAAAGAGCGGTCACATCATAGTGTTCGGTAGAGAAATGGTGATTTTAGTTTTTGAATCCCGCACCTTTATCTATAGCTCTGATAAATGTTCTCTTTTTTATCTGCCATACCGTAACATGTTAGTACTCATCAGACTCACTAATCTAGGGCAATTCTTTTAAGTACCAACAAGATACTGAGGGTAACTTGGTTGACAAAGAAGAGAGTTTGAGAGAACAAAAATCCTCGTATCAGCAGCTGTGCCTCAATGGAGTGTTATATTTGTGACAGAAAAATAAATTCTTCAAACTGTGATTCTGAAAAAAGTAGAAAAAATATTGTTGGTAAATTTATAAAGATATAATCAAGGTAAATACAGTAATATATTGGGAAGTGATATTCGTGATAATCAGATGAATTCATGTGAGAAAAGTGTAGGGATCCAGACTTCGCTGACTTACGTCGTCGTGAACTGTATGCGCCGCTGCTACTAGGGGTGGAGCTGTAGCCTGCCGACAGGCTTGGGCTGCTTGCCCACCCTACCATAATGTCAACATCACTGCTACTGCCCACTATGGAATGACAAAATAAATTTTTGAAACCCTGAATTTAATAACTCATCAAGTTTCATTCATAAACTGAAGGACTCTTCTTCGTGTCTGGTCCTGTTTTTATCCAAAATAAACGCCACAATACATAATCTTCATGGTATGCAGTTTTGTCATTGTCAAAGGCATTCCATTTATCCATAAAAGTATATGATAGACAGACTATATAGCTAACTGAACTGACAAATCATTGAAAAGTTATCATCTTCCGAGATGTATAAAATACTTAAGAAAATGACTTGAAAAGTAATTTCTAGTTTATTACAGTACCAGTAATGAAAGGATATTGAAACCATCCCTAAAATGGCAAAAAGACTCATCCTATGCTACTGTTAACCCTTTACTCCAGAAATATGCCTTTGCAAACAGAGTAGACCTGCAGGAGCTGTCTGATCAGAATCTGCTGTTTGCTTATGATGTACAGTAAAACCTCTCTATAACGGCTACTAAATGGTGTTAATTAGTTGGTATTTAGGGCAGGTGGCTGCGTAAAGCAAGGTAAAAGTAAAACAGAACACTCCTATAGGACGGTTTTGTTTTACTATCACCTTGCTTTAAGCAGCCACTTGCCTTTAACACAAAATAATTGATGTAATTCAGTGGCCATTATAGAGAAGTTTTACTGAATAGATATGATTCTACAGTTTCTGCCATACCCAAAAATTCCTGTGTCAAGATGCTATTGTAATAATTAATCTAATTAATATTCATGATGTCATTATTTCTTACATTAATATTCACGGAGTAAAGGGTTAATATTTATAATCATTATTTCTAACATGAATATTCATGGAGTAAAGGATCACAGGTTAACGTTCTCACACAGAAATCTCGCCAATACGATCTACAGGCTGAACAAAATCAATATCTGCCAATCTATATCAATCAACTTAACTATGATGTACAATACAAACCAATCAATAATCCATGCCACTAATTTATTCATCCAAGAGTTATGGCATGAAAGTCTCCTGGTAATGCTGTTGCAGGTAGACAATGCAACTTGAAAATTAATCCATGGCTCACTATCCTCCAATGCAATATACGATGTTAACATTGACTCTTTACTTGGACAAGGATGCCTTTTGCTGCCTTTGAAACAGAGTTAACCAAGATCAGGCGGCCCCACCTGTAGGAGCAGGCTTATTAGGGTCTGCTTTATTTGCTAATTTGAAACAGGGTTTTCCAAGACTAATGATCCCATTACACCTGATTTTGTTATTAACCCTTTCCTTCATATACCGGTAAGTGCATGTTCATGCATTTGCAAACAAAGTAGACCTAGATCAGACAGCTCCTATAGGAGCCGTCTGATCAGGGTCTGCTCTGTTTGCTCATGGACTTGATAGATCAGATCTGTTTATTTACTTTCTAAAATGGCTACAGTGTAACTATAAACTTTTCAATACAAATAACTTTTACCTGCAAAAAACTGATGTGTGCTTCTATACATACTCTTGCAATTTTTTCCAAAGGCAGTGAAAGTGTCCGACCATATAAATACTGGTCACATGCCGTGTTACTTGGTATCTTATCTAGATCCAGACTTTTTGCATGGGTCAAAATAATCGTAAATTTGGCCACTAGAGGACTAACCCCTTAAGTGTGGGAAATGAGTACATAAGACTTTTGCAAACAGTGTAGACCCAGATCAAAGATTCTCTATGGAACCCTTTAATCAGGGTCTGGAGGATTTGTCATAATATTCGTTTTCTTCCGTGATACATTTTGATACACTTTTTTGTTTTAACCCTTTCCTCCATAAATACGCCTTTATACGCCTCTGTAAAAATCACTTTATGAAACCATTGTGATAAATAGAGCATTTGCTCCTATAGGAGCATACATGATCTATTTATCACAGTGGTTTCAAACTACAAAATTCTAAACATTTTCCTTTTCTCTAGTTAATGCTCCTTTTGGATAGATTTATTCAAAGAGGTTGGGTCTTAAAATAGCCTATGGAGGAATGGGTTAATTGATATTATGAAAAGGAGGGGCAAGTATTAACCCTTAACCCCATGAATATTCAGGTAAAATGACATCAAGAATACTAATTCACTGTATTTTATAATGGTACTATGTACAAAATAATTCTTTACTGTGGTTTAAATTAGAGAATCAGATCTACATGATATTAAAAGCAAACAGAGCAGACCCTGATCAGACGGCTCCTATTGGAGCTGTCTGATCTGGGTCTACTCTGTTTGCAACGCCATAAAAAGGCGTAGTTATGGAGTAAAGGATTAGATATTCAGCAGATTAAAGATTAGCTCAGGTCACTTGAAGTAGTTAGTATTATAAATACCTCAGTAAAAAGGGTACACCCTTTGCTTATACATGAAAAACTTATGCAAATGCCCACTTCAATCACAACATAAAATGAAACCCACAATTTCATCGAGTGCTCTCAATACCAGCCATTTATTAAGTAGAGGGTACACATAGATAAACCTGAACTGCTTATTGATTGAAACTAGACCACAGATTGGAAATTTTCAATCAATTAAACAGACGAGATTTAATAGCATCAACTATTTCTATGGCCTTTGCTTCATGTTAATATTCATTTCTCACTTATGTTTTTACACCCAAACATCTCTGAGATTTCAAACAGTGTGAATATGGATCTTTTTTATTCTAAAATTGATCCTATGAATATTCATGAAATAATGACATCATGAATATTAATTTGTTGATTTTTTTGAGTAAGCATTATTTTGGGCATACCAAAATCTGCAGAATCAGCACTTTAATAGTCTAAAAGCAAATAGAACAGGTCCAAATCAGACAGCTCCTACAGAATTTAATCCAAGTCTCTACTCTGTTTGCAAAGGCATCAAAAGTTGTAGTGAGGTTCCAGGTTAATCATTAAATGGTCCAATTAACCGCGACGCTCAAAAGACACTCTTTTTGGTTGATTCTTTACAAATTGATAGAGACATATTGTTTTGTATACTGCAATGGAGTAGACCCATATCCGATAGAGATGTATTAATTAAATTGTCAGGCTTTGGTCTTTAACCCCTTTTCCATGTTCTATGTTTATTCCAAATTTCAACACCTACTGAATATTCAAGGACAAAATAGTTATGAAATATGGAAGGTGAAACAGTGTAGCCATTTTAAAAACTAAAGGAACAGATCTTTCAAATTCCACTAGCAAACAGAGCAGACCAGCCTGATCAGATGGCTCCTATAGGAGCTGTCTGATCTGGGTCTTCTCTGTTTGCATAATGCTTGAAAACGCATTTAGATGAAGGAAAGGGTTAAATGGACTCTATCAATAATTCTCTTTCCCTCATATAAACGCTTTTCCATGTTCAGATGACTCCTGTAGGAGCTGTCTGATCAGGGTCTCTGTTTGCTTATAACATGATAAAGATCTGATACTACAATTTTTTGTCAAAGTAAAAAATTTCCTTGAAATTTTACATTATAAATTAACCCTTCGCTTGCTATTCACGTCAATATACGTGCCTGTAAATAGTGAAGACCCAGATGAGACAGCTCCTGCAGGAGCTGTCTCATCAGGGTCTGCACTATTTACAAGTTGATTGTGCAACCAGTGCACTCCACAGCAGTGATTGCACAGCAAAATACTTGTACACAGATATATGTAATTATACAACAGGGCATGGGTAAAGAAGGAGACATGTATTTTAAAATTCAGCAAGAGAAGGGTTAAAATAATCCAATAATGAATATTCATGTCAGCATTTTGTGTATAAATATTGAATTTATAGGTAAAAGGATATACAAAGACAGGCCATTCCACTATGAAATTTACTAACAATTATAAAAGCGTATCATCATTTTTCATAGTATTCAACAGGTATGGATCAAATCTGTCTTTCATCACAGTACATTGTGTTTGTTTTCAACCAAACAGATCACTTGAAGGAAATAACAATACTTTTTAACCATTTATTACATGAGCTCCACTACAAATATATTGACCTAAATAAATGACATTTACCCATAGTATGTTTAGGGTGAAATTCATGAAAACCTTTTAAAACCTGAGTTTGGATCCAGATGAGATACACGCTTATATTTTCATCAGGACACAAAATGCTCTGACATTCTGGCCCAGTTTTGATAAGAAATGAAAGAAACCTCTACATCCGTTATCTTGCAGATGACATTTTGCAGAAAACTACTTTGTGTATTTTGAACTGAAACAGTAAAAAGATTTGAGACTTGAAGACTAGCCAAAACCTTGGGTATTGACTACATGTACTACATATAAGAACCCACACTAAAAAGTAGTATACAGATTTCCTCAAGGTACAAGTCTAAAAGAGCATGTGCATATTTGCAAGCAGTGTAGACCTAAGTTCTTCTACAACATCATTGACCCTTTGAATGCAAGAAACAAGTGTATTGTCATTTACAGTGTATTCACAGTGTTCGTCATTCAAATTCGTCAGCAAATTCAACCCTTTCCCTGTTTATGTTTATTCCAAATTTCAATACATAGTAACTGAATATTAACAAACAAAAAAACATAATGCAATAATAATTGGAAGGTGGGATACTGTAGCCATTTTTGAAGCTAAAAGAAACAGATCTATAAAATTCCATTAGCAAACAGAGCAGACCCTGATCAGACGGCTCCTATAGGAGCCATCTGATCTGGGTCTACTCTGTTTGCAGACGCGTGAAGATTAAACCTTACATTCTGAATAGAACGGACCCTGATAGGCTACTCCACTTTGAACAGTCAGCATTCAAAGAATCAAAATGTAGTCTTTCAGATGAGGAATACATTGTTTGTCATGCATAATCAGTATGAACACTATTACTGCAAGATCTGGATCTAAACTGTGCTAATGCCAGAATGCCCTTTTTCCTCATTGTAATGCGTCAGGAATCGTTTTTCATGCTTTTGTGTCTTTTACTCACCAAGTTTGTCAGTCCAAACATGTCTTTTCTCTTGAAAAATGAACCACTTGTGTGAGATACTGGGAGTATATAATTATGAGGAGTCATCTGATCAGGATTTACACTGTTTGGCGTGTTTGTCCTGTTTACAGAACTATGCAATTACATTGGCTCCAAATTTCCCTAATTACCCCAAATCAGAGCTCCAAATAAGATGTGTAAATTTAAACATAATTTCAAGAACAACTTCTTTATTTCTCCACCAAACCCTATGTTGTGACCACTCTTTCTAAAGAGTGGTCACAACATAGGGTTTGGTGGAAAATGACGATTTAAGTATTTGAGTACGAACATTTATCTGCTGTTCTGTAAATATTCAGACACCTAAGTAATCTCACGGGTTGTAAAGCCGAATAAATCAATTTCGTCATCATTTTGGTTACTTTAAATTAGACTGACAAAGCAGCAAATAGTGCAGATTCTGATAAAATGGCTTCTACGGGAAACATTTGATTTGGGTCTGCAGCATTTGACGAAATTTGCATGTTCATGCTTAATACTTAGGATAAAAACAGATATTATATATATATCCTTTGTTATTAAAATTTTTCAGTCACAGACCAGATTTCACTCTAACTACTTTTAGAATGTCACTCATTTAATAAGGTGTGATACACTCAGCCAGAGAGTAAATTAAAACTTTAAATGGGTAAACACAGTTTTTAACCAATTACTGTGAGGGACACGTGTCACTATTAATGTCCTTTGCAAACAGTGTAGACCCAGATGAGAGGGCTCCTCAGGGAGCCCTCTCATCAGGGTCTGCACTGTTTGTCATGTTACACTTTTATTTAGACAAATCCCTAAATATTCATCAAAAGCCTGAGCTATTTGAATTTTGGAATAGTCCATTTGAAAACTCAGCATTGTAAGGGTTAAACATTTGCCTATAGCTATCAAGCATGACTTGACTGATATTTGCAAACACATTGGACCCACTGATGAAACCCTGAGTTAACTCAAGTGTCTTAACCCTTCTCTTGCTGAATTTTAAAATACATTTCTCTTTCTTTACCAATGCTCTGTTGTATATATATATTCACTGTGTACAAGTATTTCGCTGTGAAATCACTGCTGTGGAGTGCACTGGTTGCACAATCAACTTGTAAATAGTGCAGACCCTAATGAGACAGCTCCCACAGGAGCTGTCTCATCTGGGTCTTCACTATTTACACTATTCAGTATTTACAGGCAGGTATATTGATGTGAATAGCAAGCGAAGGGTTAATTATTGGGATCCAAGCTGTTTGACACACCATCCACAGCGTTTCAAAAGTTTTAATGAATCTGACATCAAAATGTAGCAGATCAAATTTTTCAGCAGGCCAATAGTTCATACATTTTCCACCTTCTTGACATTTGAGCAGTAATAATTTCAAGTGGAGTTTTACACTTGAGACAAACACTTTCCAATTAAAATTTAACCCGCTGAGCAAATTTTAAGTGTTCTTACTTTAATCTGCATCTCTCTATAAAAACATGTTCAAGCCATTCCCTTTCTCCACAACAAATACATTTTGAGTGTCCAGCAGGATAGTTTCTGATGATATAAAAAGTTGTTCAGCTCCTCATCTTGGTCCAATTTGTTCGCAAAAGTTCTCATAAATTTGCTGTTGGCACACTAAACATAAAGTTACCTCTTGGCCATAACTGACAATATTTCAGTGGTTTTTTATTAGATCTTGAAAAGATTGAGCAGTTATTTACAAAGACAATCTCGGGGCTAGAAGACTCATCTAAGGAACAGGGAGTGACCTATAATTTCAGTCAAGAGTTAATAATTATAATTTGACAGTTAAAATTTCCATTAGACCTAGTGTTAAGATATCTGAGCATTAAAATTATGTCTTAGCTGTAAACAGTACAAGTGCTTTAAGTTCAACATATATTGAAACAAAATGCATTTTTGAAATACAATGTCTCATAAACACCTGGCCCTTTTGACCAACAATTTTGACCTTGAAGTAAGACCTTGAAATTGAAACGACATGACAAGTATGATCTCGGTTGAGCAACTCTTGGTTGAGGTCTACTTCTGAGAAGCAGATCTTTGCTGAATTCTGCCTGTTCTCTGCTTGTCAGAAGTCGGTTTTGGTTGAAGTCTGCTTCGTATTTTCGGGAGCAGGCCTTATTCTTGGTCTACATCCTATTTTGAAGGTCTATGAATTCAGACAGACGCACTGAGGCAAATAATCCTGAGGGAGTCCTTTAATCAGGGTCTACACTATTTATGGTTACCATTATGCCAGTTTAATTGAAACGTAAACAAGATGTGTTTGTGAAACACTATGCCCCTGATATGACCTTTGACCTTGATGTATGACCTTGACCTTATTAATTCACCCCTAAAAATGTTCGCCTCGATAAGTTGCACATGCATGCCAAGTTTGAAGTATGTATGTGCAGTGGCTACAAAATTAATGCCAACTTTAAAGTTGGGGCCAAACAAACCAACAGACAGACAGGGAGAAAACAATATGCTCCATCCCCCTGGCCCTTCACGTCTATGCCTACATTAATTTAAAGAAGCCCTAAAGCCTGTTCTTGTAGTTTGGTTCATAGTCATTGATAAATCTTTGTAACACTTTTTACTAGTAACACTAGTTTTACACCAGATGCATATAGATTCACTCAAAAGATCCATCATTGGCCTGGAACATCAGCAGCTCTCCAGCATCACCATGAACAAAAGCGGGTTAACTCCTGTATATTTACAGACTTCAGAGACAATACAGCACTGGAGACAATTATGTAAGAATCAATGAGCTGCCAGCACTGCTATCTTCCATTTCTCCAGGAATAATAGCAGAGGAAATCAATCTGAGAATGAAAGGATTTCATATAAGATACCTGAATTCTCCATAAAGATATATTGATTATATTTAACCCTTTACCTGATGAATATTCATGTAAGAAATAATGACATCATGAATATTTATCAGCTGAATTTTTATAAAGTTGCATGAACATCGATAGAAAGTGTAGAACTGCATTTATATAATTCCATGAGCAAACAGACCTGATCCTGATCTGGGTCTACACTGTCTGCAAAGGTGTGGAAGGGTATCAGATATATCAAGTAAAGTGTTAAAGTTAACACAGCTGGTAGTACAGGTCACACCTAGCATAATGGGCACATCACAGTCCCCAAACAATGTCATGGATCTGTATGGCAGATTTCATTCAGTGCTTTTATGAATACAGATTTGCTGAATTGACTTTACCTAGAGAGCAATGAAAATGATTTCTTTTCGAAATGGTCAAAGTGCAAACTTCCGTCTAGTACCAGTATAAAGAAATACAGTCAAAATGCATCTAGTGTGGATCTAAGCTAGATACCTGGTAACTTCAACTAGATCATCTGTCCAACTAGTCCAATCTGTGTGCATTTCTTTAGACAAGTGAAGTGTAACAGAATGCATTAAGTCAGTTTGACAGTGTAATCTGACAGTCAGCAGTTTTCAGGTTAAGAAGTCAGAAATCTGATGACCAGTTGACACCAGACAAAATATGACTCACCCTGCTATTAAAGGCATATTATTCAGGTATAGCCATTTAATCCTAGCAGTGCATTCAACACACATCAATTACACAGACAGGACATCTGTTCAAGGTCTACAAATTCTTTGCATGCTAGATTTATTAACACTTTCCCTCATATAAACGTGTTTTCATGCATCTGCAAACAGAGTAGACCCAGATCAGACGGCTACAAAGTTCCACCTTCCATTTTTTTGTAACTATTTTTTCTATGAATATTCAGAAGGTATTGAAATTTGGAATAAACATAGAACAGGGAAAGGGTTAATAGATATAAACTTGTGACGAAGTACAGTTTAGATCCTGATGGGATACAGTCATACCAAGTAACTCTGTGTCTCATAAGGATCTAAAATGTCTGACACAGTATAGCAGCTAGAGCTCCCGAAAAGATGTGTAAATTTAAATATTTTCAACAATAGCTTCTTCATTTCTCCCATAAACCCTATATTGTGACCACTCTTTAGAATCGTCTCAAAGAGATGATCCTAAAGAGTGGTCACAGTATAGAGGTTGAACTAAAAAGAATTACTTAGCATGCAAGGAGTTTTGGAGCAAGAACTGCTAATTGGTTTTGCCAATTCCAATGCTGCAGGTTGCTAATGTTACATGATTGATGAAGTTGACAACATATAATTGTAGTTTCCTGTGTTGTAGACAGTGTACTATGCATAAGTCTTAATAAATTCATGTTCTGTTCTAATCTGCTATATGGTAAGTGAACACTGATTAGTCACATATCTATGTTTATACTGTTAAATCAAACAGCTTTAGACTGTAACCTATCCCACACTAATTGTTTTCATGAGACCACACTGTATCAAAACAAACCTAATTAAAACTGTATATCACAGAATGGTGTTTTCGAATCATCCATTAATGGACTGATTTATTTTTCATTTGACTTGGTCCCTTGAGACAATCTGGTCTATAACAAGCCTGATGGTAAACAGATTTCAATAAAAAAGCTTGGTAAACAGTTCCATCTTCTATCACCCACGCCATCAACATCTAACAACATTCCAATATGCAACATTCCATAGAATGACACTTGTAATGCTCAAGTTATCAAAATCAGTACTCATAGTATTAAAACCAGTGCTTACTCTCAAATCACTAAGAGCAGTGCTTACTCTCAAATTATCCAAATCAGTGCTTACTCTCATATTATCAAAATTAGTTCTTACTTTCAAATTATTTTTATTCAGAGCTTTTCACCAGACATTTCTACATGTATGTAGTTTTCTCAATTTCAAGGGCATTAATGTACTCCCTCATTAACCCATTCTCTCCTAGGCTATTTTTAGACCCAACCTCTTTGAATAAACCTACCAAAAAGGAGCATTAACTAGAGAAAAGGAAAATTTTAGAATTGAGTACATGTAGTTTGAAACCATAGTGATAAATACAGCATTTGCTCCTATAGGAGCAAATGCTCTATTTATCACAATGGTTTCACAAAGTGACTTTCACAGAGTCGTCAAAAGTCATCAATATGAGGGAATGGGTTAACATATTGCCTTGGTCACGAACAGGTTTAGAAAGTCTGACAGGAGTATCTCTACAGATATTGAAAGTAATAACTAAGTTTTGCTCTATGACAACAAAAATTTCCAAGGTATTGTAATATGTAAACAGAATAGCCGGTCTATAGTGACCACATCATAATTAAACATGGGTAATTTCTCAACCCTTTCCTCCATAAATACGCCTTTCTACGCCTCTGTAAAAGTCACCTGTTGAAAACATTGTGATAAATAGAGTATTTGCTCCTATAGGAACAAATGCTCTATTTATCACAATTGTTTCAAACTACAAAATTCTTAAATTTTACTTTTCTCTAGTAAATGGCCCTTTTGGGTAGATTCATTCAAAGAGGTTGGGTCTAAAAATAGCCTATGGAAGAAAGGGTTAATGGAGGCTGAAAGTAATGCAGAAAGCTCCCTGGAGCCTTCATTCTGCATTAAGCTATCACCTACATGTCCTAAAAACCCCAGAATTAAGACTAATCTGGGTGGTCGTTGTAGACAACTTTTACCATATATAGAGAAGTTCCTGCCTATTTCATCACAAGCAATATAGGTAAATATAAAATCAAACAACAGTGGCCTGAACTGTTAACAAAGGGTTTGGCCCTAACTGTTTGCTCTGGCTGTTCATATGGTATGGTAGAGTATACAGAAGAACACTATCTGTTTGTCCTCATTCTTATTTACAGACTCAATTCTTTGCATGCAAAGTCCATTGCAGTCTGCACAAATTGATGTCTGCTGCATTTCTGTATGTGTTATTTTATTTTCCATTACTCTTTAACCCATTCCCTCATAGGCTATTTTTAGATTCAACCTCTTTGAATAAATCTACCTAAAAGGAGCATTAACTACAGAAAAGGAAAATTTTAGAATTTTGTAGCTTGAAACCATTGTGATAAATAGAGCATTTGCTCCTATAGGAGCAAATGCTCTATTTATCACAATGGTTTCAACAGGTGACTTTTACGGAGGCACAGAAAGGCGTATTTATGGAGGAAAGGGTTAATTATACAGTCAAAGTGTCAAACTGTTTGGACCCCGGGGAGACCAACAGTTACTTTGTGTCATGTGTGGGTCCAAGCTGTTTGCACAGCTAATCATAAGCTAGTCATCAGTGTGCAAAGAGTTAACCCTTTACATGTTCAATATTCATTAAGAATTAATGACATCATGAATATTCATTAGCTGAATTTTTGTAATGGCATAATGTACAAAGAGCTTTTGCTTGTAAAGCTAAATAATTCAACTTGGTATCAATCTGACAACTTTAAAGTAGACTGACACAGTAGTCAATAGTGTAAACCCTGATCAAACTTCTCCTTCAGAAGCTGTTTGATCTTGGTCTGCACTATTTGCCTAAGTTTGGCAGTCTGATACTTAGGGTATTCTGGGTATCTACTTTCTCTAATATTCAAATAACATTTATACTATCTCATACTGTATAGCACTGTTTTCTAATATCCACAATTGGTATAGCGCCAGCATCATAGGAAGCAACACTTGCAAAATGGTATCGTCAAATATTACAGATTATTTGAAAACGGTATTGACAAATATTGCAGATTACCAACTGATTACTTTACTTCTCTTGCGTAATTCTCATCCAATTATAATATGTGAGTGTATGTGTGTGAAGTGACAATCTGTATCAAGCCTGTTGGACTAAGGCATGACTAACATTAATGAATTGTTCCATATTTTCACAGACAGAAAAAAGAAATAGAAAGACAAGAAAACAGTCAAACCGTTAAAGACATAATGCACAAACCAATATAGTCGAAGCTCTCTATAGTGACCATGAAATGAATAAACATAGAGGTCATTAAAGACAGGTGGTTGCATTTGTCCTGCATTAAAGCCTCTGTAAAAGTCATTTATTGAAACCATTGGGATAAATAGAGCATTTGCTCCATAGGAGCAAATGTTCTATTTATCACAATGGTTTCAAAACTACACAATTCTAAACTTTTCCTTTTTGATAGTAAATGCTCATTTCTGGTGGATTTATTAAAAGAGGTTGGGTATGGGGGTTAAGCAATCACCCATCCTGAAATCCCAAAACTAGACATAATCTGAGCGGTCATTATAGGGAGGTTTTACTATATGCATGTAATTCAGGTGTACCTTCCACTAAAACAGTGTGCATTGCATAGAAAGAACATGACCCTAATTTGATCCATGTCACAGGAAGAGGACAATTGGCCATTCAGCGCTCCAGATCAGAGGTTTATCAAATCTTTACCTTATGAATATTCATGTATGAATTTATGTGTATGATTAGAAGTGTTGACCCTGGTGATAACTGTATAATCAGTTCTATATAATTCCATAAGCAAATAGGGCAGACTCTGATCAGACAACTCCTATAGGAGCATCTGATCTGCATGTACTCTGTTTGCAAAGGCGTTAAATCTATGGAGTAAAAGGTTAAGGAAATCTAAGTGAAATATTTCTGTATTTTTATGCTAAATAATATATTGCTAACAAATCTGAACCAGATCAGTCAATACATTTCAATTGTAGCAGCTGATCTCGGTCTAAACTGTTAGTGTCCCTTTACCTGTGACATGTATGTATCGACTGTACATTGGGCTAGATATATATTTATAAAAACATAACTCAAAACCTGTCAAAAGCTGATTTCACACGATGTCATTTATCTGTTAACATAAATTTCACTTTATATTTATGTAGAAACTAAATACTTTCTAAATAGACTTAAAGAAAAAGGATATGCCTAAATGCTAGTTTTCAGAACTCATCTTTTTAACAGGCTAGAAGTTAATAGCAGTGGGTATGGGGTATTGTGAAAAGGAAGAGAAAGTTAGGTCAAATCTACCGACGATTTTACCTTTATCACTCTGTATGGCGAGGTCAAGGCCACGGAAGCTGGAGGACTTGCTGGGTACAGACTGGGTCTTCTTGAGCTTCTGCAGGTGCATCTGCTTGTATGTATCTGAAATGGTAAAATTTACGGGTAAATAAACCCTCCTTTTATGATTTTATCCCATTCCCTCATAATGACACCTTTTGATGCCTTTGTAAAATCATTGTTTGAAACCATTTTGATAAATGGTTATCACAATAGTTTCACAGCTACACAATCCTAAAAGTTTCCTTTCCTTTAGTGAATGCTCCTTTTCGGTAGATTCATTCGAAGAGGTTGGGTCTAAAAAATATGAGGTAATGGGTTAAAGCTCTATGACTTCAATTCTCAGCGGGCTCATCCACTGTGTATCAGTATTATTCCTTTACTCTGTGAATATTTATGTAAGAAATAATGACATAATGAATATTAACTAGATTATTTTTAGAACGACATATGAACAAAGGATTTTTTGTCCATGGTAGAAACTATAGAATAAGCAAACAGATCAGACCTTGATCAGATGGCTCCTGTATGCATTTATGGTTTGCAAAGGCATTAAAATGCGTATCTATGGAGTAAAGGGTTAAGTTAATACTGTTCATTTGACGCATCATAAAAGTCATCCTACTTCATAAACTATTTAGAAATATCATCAAGAACATTCCTGATGTCAAAGTCATGAGCCAGATATTATCTTTTGAACAAGCTGAAAATCAGTGTTGCAGCCAGGACGCGCGATCGCGCGATTCCCCCCTTTTTCTGAAAATTCCCCCCTCTTTTTTACTGGAGGGGGCGCCTAGTCGCGCACTAAAGTTTCAATATTACTTTGCTAAAAAATTCCCTCCCTCAGGCTGTCGAAACAGTTTGTAGCGAGTACCGGTAAAACTTTCAATTCATATCGACTCTGAACCAGATGTTTGTCAACTGTCATGTATAGGTAAGGCTAAAACGCGGTTCGGTACAGTAACTTGGCTATCATATTCTATGGGACCTCGGCAATTCCAGATACGTGAACAGTTGTCTGTCCAAGATCTACAGTTTTTTGTGACTACTTTATTAATTAATTGTGCTTATGATAAAACAATAAAACATCACTCACAACTGATAATTTATAACTTGTTGAGTAAAGTAATTTTTGCCTGTCTCGGTCCGACTTTTAGTCTATGCCCGTAACCTATATAATCAAATGAAAACAGTAAAAACGTGTTTGCTGTAAAAATCGTCAAAAACATTATCTTAAAGAAAATTCAGTGACTACTTTGGGGTAGGTACCCTTCCTATAACCAAATTCAGCCCAAATTCAAGTTTCAAAGATACGTAACCGAGTTATTTATCTTCTACGAGTCACAGACAGATTAGTCCTGTAGAAAGCGACGAAATCGACCGTGTCGAACCAATTGCGCTAGATTTGCATTGATATTGTTGTAAAATAAAAATTCGCCCCCCTATTTTGAACAAATCGCCCCTAATTTTCAAAGGGAGGGGGGAAAATCGCCCCTCTTTTTAAAATCCTGGCTGCAACACTGGAAAATGTCTGCATGATTAGCCATGCATACAAACTGGAGGGATAATATTCCAAGACTTGATAACCTAGGGCTGCCAGAGAACTGATTTAACTCATTACCTGATAGACGCCTTTGCAAACAGTACAGTTCCTGATCAGACTCAGACAGCCCTTGCAGGGTCTGAACATGGTCTGCTCTGTGAGCATATGGAACAATATAGGAACTGATTCTAAAGTTTCTGTAATGACCAAAACGACCATTTTAAAACCTTTACTCCATAAATACGCCTTTCTATGCCTTTACAAACAGACTAGACCCAGATCAGACTGCTCCTATAGGAGCTGTCTGATCTGGGTCTGCTGTGTCTGTTTATGAAATAATATAGATATGATTCTACAGTTTCTGCTGTGGCCGAAACCTCCTGTGTTCTTGTGTCATTATAAAAGTTAATCTATTTAACCCCTTTCACCGCTGCAGTCGCATGAATGCACCACGACAAATAGTGCAGTCCCAGAACAGACGAAGCCTTTTCAAGGCGGCATCTGATCAGGGACTACACTATTTGTCTCAATCTCTATTTCTATATATGCTTTATTCCTTTGAAATTTGCATTTATTTATCTCATTTCCTTATTTTACTGAATGATTTAACAAACTTGGATTGCAGACGACAATTAGAAATTGGCGCCGAAAGGGTTAATATTCATGATGTCACTATTTCTTACATGAATATTCATGGAGTAAAGGGTAAAAAAAAAAAAAAATGCAGTCAATGAATATTCATGCAGTGACTGATTCTTGCAAAATTATTCATAAGGTAAATGGAGAATATAGGAGAATGGTGTGCAAACATGACGAAGGCATAGCTTAATATTTGCTATATTTATCAATTTTAAATTTAATTCTAAAAGAACAACCACAGCTTCAAAAGTTTTTATACATGTAGATGAAATCAAAGTAAACCCTTTCCTAAATGAATATTCATATAAGAAATAATGTATATTCTGTGAATATTAATCAGCTTAATTTTTATAATGGTATCTGAATGCAGGAATACTAGGCTGCCTTGACAGAAATTGTGGAATCAATTCTATATTATTTCAATATGCAAACAGAGCAGACCCTGGTCAGACTGCTCCTACAGGAGATGTCTGATCTTGGGTGTATTAGGTTTGTAAAGACATAGAAAGGTGTCTCAATCAGGTGAAGGTTTAATAATTTAATCAGTCTCTCTTCTGAATTAAAACTGTTATTGTTTACCCTTTACTCCATAAATATGCCTTTCTATGCCTACAGATCTAGAGTAGACCCATATCAGATTGCTCCTTTAGGAGTCGTCTGATCAGAGTCTGCTCCGTCTGCTTATGATATAATTTAGGTATGATTCTACAGTTTCTGCCATTCCTGTGCCCATGTGCTATTATAACAAATTAATTTAATTAATATTCACGAGGTCATTATGTCTTACATAAATACTCATGGAGGAAAGGGTAAATAGATCAGCCCCCAGAATGCATGTATAATATACATCTACACATCAGTCAATGTAATTAATGAATAGCCATACGATATTTAGCAATTTACAGTGTCGTCATTGCCAAACATATATGCCACCCTCAACCACATCCCTCTGAGGCTCTTCATCCCAAGATTCATTAACTACATCTTTATTTCTTTTCGCTCTTATCAAAGATCCCTAGAGTAACATTGAAACATTTCATGAAACATGATATAAATTGAAGGTCTATGAAGGTGAAAAAAGATTTCAAAGTTATGACTTTAATCTTACTTTCATTGTCTTCTTGTTGCTGACCAAGGGTTGGCTGAGTCTTGCGCTTGATAACTGGCTTCTTGTTGTAAATGTCATATGTGTCATCACTGTTAGTCGACCACGTCTGTCGCACTTTCGGAGGTCCATCAGGCTAAAACAATACAAACAAGAGATTAAGAAATGATATTAACCCCTTCCTTTATATTAACACATTTTCATGCATTTACAAACAGAGTAGACCCAAATCAGATGGCTCCCAATCCTATAGGAGCCGTCTGATCAGGATCTGTTTTGTTTGCTAATGGAATTTGATAGATCTGTTTCTTTACTTTCTAAAATGGCTACAATGGTCCACCTTCCATATTTCATATATGATCAGAACTATTTTGTTCCATGAATAACAGTAGGTACTGAAATTTGAAATAAACATAGAACAGGGAATGGGTCAAGCCAGGATAGGGGATAAGTTAGCTATGACAATATCTGTAATGAACAAATGGATACCAAAGTGAAAGACAAAGTAACTGGTATAGTACATGTATGAGTCAGTGACTGGTATCAGTTCCTTTATAATTATGAACTCTCTGATTAGGGTATGCACTGTTTGTCGTTCAAAATCCTCCAGCATGTTCAAGCCCGAGTGAACTATATATAGTTAAATGCTGATGGGCTATTCCACTCTCATAAATCAAGGTTGATTCAGGTTTAAGGCAACCTGACTTACAAATTATTATTTTTTTATTTATTAATGCTTGTAGTCTAAAATCAGAAGGTATGATCCAGTGATCATGATATTTCAAACAATTTCATTTTTCTGGAGAAAAAATATTAATCTTTCCAACTGATCCAGTACACAAATAGTGTATTATTAAACATGAAACTGGGGTAAAAAAAATCACTCCTGAATTGATTGTTTAATCCTCTTCACACCGTGGTTGTCTTAATGAAAAAATTTACCATCAGTTTAGATCTAGATCATATGCAAAGTAACTCAAGTCTCAACAGCTTAAGCCTTATTGAAAAGAAAGGAAAGAAACAAATAGTCAGAAATGAAGCAGATAAGACTTTTTTCAGTATTAACCGTTTACTCCATGAATATTCATGAAAAAAATAATGACACAATGAACATTAATTAGATTAATTTTCAAAATGGCATATTAACATATATGAAATGTTGGCCACAGTAGAAACTATAGAACCAAATCTGCATTATTCCATTTATAAGCAAACAAAGCAAACTCTGATACATCTACTATCAAAGGTGTAGAAAGGCGTATTTATGGAGTAAGGGTTAAGAAATATTCTCAAACTTTACTTACAGATACGCTGGGTTCAAGTCCTAACAATATCTCCCTAAAGCCATACAATTCCAATCCAGGCATTTTTTATGTATTACATTTCTATTCTAACATCCATTTTCTCATTAAACCATTGACAGTCATCATTTAGCATTTTCACTACAAACCAATCTAAATCAAATACAGGAAAGCTGACTTTATTCAATATTACAGCAAAGTTAAACAATCAAAATCCTCTAATGCCACGATATATTTTAATGTGTTCCCTCTTCAAATATAAGTCGTAATGAAATCATTTCACCAAGTCTCCCTAATCTTTTCATGCCTTTATGCAGAAATAGAAAAGATTCAAATTATTTACCAAACTCAAATATCATTTCATTTGAGACCCAACAATTGCCACATACCCTACCATTCTACAGGTATAAATGGAGTATCTTTCAAAGCTACAGCCCGTCAGACGAATGTATAACTTCAATTTCTTGCTTTACTTTTGGAAATAAAATGAATATTAGACATTGATATGAAACCTTATTCACACAGATTTCAAAGGATGTGTTACTACTGCTTGTATACATATATAAATATTTTTTCAAACGACATTGCGGGTTGTTAGTGACATGATCTCCATGTTCTTACCCTTGTTTTCTTTAAATGGATTCATTCAAATTGTATTTAATTATTAGGCAGTTTATTAATCTAAGGTGCCTTTTAAACCTGTCACTTGAAATGATTGCTAGTGTAAGAGGGGGCTGGGGTGTTTCAAAGAAGTCTCCTGATGTCAGTCTTCCGACACTGCATAATTTACACACTGCAATTGATTTGTGCATTAAAAGGGTAAGACTACTTTTTTGCTCTAACTAAAATACAAAGTTCATCCAGTAAATGTATAGGCTAGCTTGACATATATGTACCAGAAATTCATAGAGTTTTGATTAAAATATCTAAAGTATGAGCTTTGCGCAGCCAACAGTTTTGAAACAGACAAGGCATAACGAAGGTCAGAGTTATATATAATAGATTGATGACAATAGGTGTGTATTAACCCATTCCCTCATAGGCTATTATTAGATCCACTGAACATACCTCTTTGAATAAATCTACCAAAAAGGAGCATTAACTAGAGAAAAGGAAAATTTTAGAATTTTGTAGTTCTGAAACCATTGTGATAAACAGAGCATTTGCTCTTTGGGAGCAAATGTTCTATTTATCACAATGGTTTCAATAGGTGATTTTTATAGAGGCGTGACCATTCTTTAGAACTGTCACAAAGAGACGGTTCACACTATAAGGTTTGGTGGAGAAATCAATAAAGCTATTCTTGAAAATGTTTTAATTCAATAAATTTATATGGGTAACTTAATTACTAAATCCTCTAACAAGTTTTACACTTACATTAGTTAGGTAAGAAATTAGGTGCCAACCGGTAGCATGATTTACCCTTTCCCTGATTATCCATCCTTTTTATGCCATTGCAGCAGATCTGATTACCATATTCCCCCATTTAAATGCCCCCCCCCCCTTAAGCTCATCTCCCCCTTTTTTATCGACAAAAACAAATATTTCAAATATTTTGTGACGTGTGTGGCGCCAAAGCTCATACAGGGACCTTCTCCTCAATGAGATCTACCAACCTACGAAGTTTCATGTTGATACCTCATACTTTTCGAGTAAAGAGCTACATTAAAAATTTTGCACGCTGCCGCTGACAACAACGACCCAATGATCACAATAGCTCGACATTTCTTCAAAATAGATGAGCTAAAAATGAATTGCCTTTATCTGAGCTGGGCTCCAACTTTAATCCATAATCCAAGAACACTGAATCTATTTCCAAACACTTAAAAACTGTTGAACTTTATGGGGGGGGGGGGGGGGGGGGGTGATTAAAAGGATCCCTGACATTTGTTTTGAATAAAATTCTAGGATTTTGCATAGCCCCAGGGGGAGTTTAAACAGGGGAATACGGTTTTGCTATGGCAATAAATTTCCTTAGCGCTTTCCCTGTTCTATGTTTATTTTAAATTTTAATACCTACTAAATATTCATGGACAAAATAGTTATAATGATCTATGGACGGTGGAACATTTTTGGAAATTTTAGAAAGTAAAGACACAGATCCTTCAAAATCCATCAGCAGACCATGATCATACGGCTCCTATAGGAGCTGTTTGATCTTGGTCTACTCTATTTGCAAATGCATCTATATGAAGGAAAGGGTTAATTTCTATCTTTAATACAAGAATTAAATTAATATTCATTAATGGAAGTGGTCGTGCATAAATATTTATCAAGTAAAGGGTTAAAATGTGTGCCAAAAATTAAATGGAAAGCCAAACATGCATTAAAAAAAGTATGGTCTGTACAAAATCTCATGCATGCACACACAGACACACAAACATTGACCTGTTTATCATTAACAAGATGTGTTTGTGAACCGCTATGCCCCTTGCCCAATTGGACCTTTGACCCTGAAGGATGACCGTGACAGTGGCATGTCACCCCTCAAAATGTGCAGCTTCATGAGATACACATGCATGCCAAATATCAAGTCTCTATCGATCTCTACTGGTTCAAAAGTCATGGCCAATGTTAAAGTCTGTAATTTGGCCTATATATTTGATCTCTGACCTTGACATTTCACCCCTCACAAAGTGCAGCTTTATGAGATACAAATTCATGCCAAATATCAAGTCTGTATCTGTACTGGCTCAAAAGTTATGATTAGTGTAAAGTTGGTGACAAACAAGGGGGGGGGGCATTGAAAAGTCTTTGAAACTTCAGTAAAATAATAAAAGGTAAACAAACGGTAGTGGTATCAGTTTTGATAGGACTGCTGAAAAAGCTCTAAAGACTTTGAAGTAGTACTAGTCCAGTTTTTTTTAACAATTTAACGAAATTATCAGAGGTCCAGATAAGATGCATAAATTAAAATATTTGCAAGAATAACACCTTCATTTCTCCACACCAAACCCAATGTTGTGACCACTCTTAAACTCATCCCTTCGAGACGACTTTACAGAGTGGTCAAAACATAGAGTTTAGTGGAGAAATGATGATTTTAATATCTGAGTATGCACATTTATCTGTTGTTCTGAATTATGACTCATGCTTAAATTTTGGACAATAAGAATTTTACTGACACTGCTGGTACAAGGACAGATACCACAAAATCGACATTACCTCAAATTTGGTCTGAGTGTTCAAAAATAAGATAGAATGTCTCCGAGTCATATCAATAACAATACAACAATTCCACTAATGGTATGTATATTGTACAAGTAGTGCTTCAAAGTTTTCAAGTAAGTGTGATGATTGACTGAAATTTGCCTTAATAAAACATTCACCAATTCTGTAAATCATGTACTGGCCAAAGCTCAAGCTATTCAATTTACAGACATATTGGACAATGGTAGCCTTTCATGTGTTCCGATCCACTATGAACCAAACCTGACCTATAATCAACATTTGTAACAATTGCTTGACCCTTCCACTGTAGGAAACATGCAGACACATATCAAATTTGTATTTAAAAAAAAATACTGAATAGACATATCTGTGAGATCCTGCTGCAGGAGTCCTCAAATCAGGATCTGCAGTTTTGCAAAGTAATAAATTTTACCCCACTTGAAGAATGGACTTATCTTTACATAATGACAGTAGATTCTATTTAGAAAATTAAGTGTTCGGAGGGTTAACAGTTATTGGAAAATACTTTTAAGACCCCATTGTGGCACTGTCATGCCTCTGTAGGCAGGTATAGTTTAGGTATTAAGACACAAGTGTATTAAAAAGTCGATCAGTAATGTTCTTATGGCTTGCGTAAACAACAGACAGACCAAACATGGGAGCATGATTCAATGAATAAGGCCGGAGTTTAAACAAACCTTTCCTTGATTGAAGTTTCTATATATAACCAATGCAATACAATATTGTCAATCTACATGTAATTCTGTCACACATGTCAAAGTCTGCTCAAGAACAACGGAAATGTTTACATCTTGTAAAATTGCAATTCTCTTAACCCTTTACTCCATATAATTATACAGTGTACATTTTTCAATGCTTATAATACAAACAGGGTAGCTAGGCACAGATCAGACAGGCTTCTGTTGGAGCAGGGTCTACTTTTTGCTTGATGAAGTAATATAGATCAGATTCTACAGCTTCTGAAATGGCCAGAACTTTCTGTTTTCATATAGATGCCATTTTAAAAATGCAATACATTAATATTCATGATGTAATTATTTCTTACATAATTATCCATGGAGTAAAGGGTTAAAATCTCATCATCTGTGACACATGCATTTAAAGCAGATTAACTATAAAACTAAATTTCATTCTATTCAAGAAAAGTTTCTTTATTTGAAAAATAAAAGTGACAGTTTGATTTATTAAATAAAAACTTTTTTCCCCCAAATCTTCCTTACATTCAAAACACAGCATTTTATTACCATCACATAAGTCGTTCCAATCTAGGCAAACAGAGCAGACCCTGATCAGACGGCTCCTGTAGGAGCCGTCTGATCTGGGTCTACTCTGTTTGCAAATTTATGTGTGAAAAAGCGTTTATATGAAGGAAAAGGTAATATGTAAAACTTTTAACCCTTAGCATGCTGTTCAAAATTTCTTACCTGCCACATGAATAAACACTATCTGACTTGTTTAGTTTTGTTTGGAAAGTGCTGTTAGAGTGGTAATCAGCTTGGACCATTAACCCATTCCCTGATATTGAGGCCTTTTGGTGCCTCTGTAACAGTCAATTTCAGAAACAATTGTGATAAACATCTAGCATTTGTTCCATAGGAATTGTTCATTTTCGATAGATTCATTTATCAAAGAGTTTGGGTCTAAAAATAGCCTACATATGTATGAGGGAATGGGTTAAATGAGTTGTCATCTGTATCTTCCTACAAGTGGGAGTCAGGGTGACATTATATTGGCAGGATAAGGATTGACCATTTGCTATATAAGTATAACCAGAGCTACAGATAACGGTGCGTACTCAAATACTAAACTCGTCATTTCTCCACCAAACCCTATGTTGTGACCACTCTGTAGAATCGTCTCTCTTCGAGACGATTCTAAAGAGTGGTCACAACATAGGGTTTGGTGGAGAAATAAACAGTTATACTTGAAAATATTTCAATTTACGTATCTTATCTGGAGCTCTGTATAACCCTTTACTCAATGCATATTCATGTAAGAAATAATGACATCATGAATATTAATTATAAATAGATATCATAATTTATAAAACATTCATGGACACAGGATTTATTTTTTTTGCCATGGCTTTTTGCCATGGCAGAAACTGTAATAATCATATGTACATGAATGAATAGTATAGGCTAGCATATTAAGTAAACACTGACCAGACAGCTCCAGTAGGAGCCATCTGATCTGGGTCTACTCTGTTTACAATGGTGTTGAAAGGATAATTCTGCCTTTTTACACCACTGCATATAGAAAACTTAGATAAGACAGGGCCTTATCAGATTCTGCTCTATTGGCTCATTTGTTTCACATGTTTCTCTCCTATTAGACATGACAATAAATGTAACATTGTATTATTATATATTTATATTAATACAAGAATCAATATTCCATAATGGGTAGCTACATGTAGTCTTGTATGAATATTCCATCAACTACAGGGTAACAGGATCTTCAGACATTCGAGATTTATTTAACCCTTTACTCCATAAATATGCCTTTCTATGCCGTAGGAGCCGTCTGATCAGGGTCAGCTCTGTTTGCTTATGGTACAGATTGTGCCATGGCCAAAAATTCCTGTATCCATGATCTATTATAACAATTATATAAATTCTAGTTAATATTCATCATGTTCTAATTCAGCGTTTTTTTACCAGCGAGTCCAGAGTCCTGTATTCACAAAATCTCTGGGGATGCAAAGTTTCAAATTATATAATTATGTGAGTCCCAATAATACATTGAAATTTCTAACAAATTTAATTTTTAAGTTTTATTAATATAATCTTAATTATAATACCCAGTTTTTCATCAGCAATCAGTATGAAAAGGCCAGTTTTACAAATACCTTTGACTGGGTGCTTTAATGTATTTTCACAGAATATTTGGACTCATTCTTTCAATTTGGGAACTCGCAGGTTTATCATGTCCCAGGACTCATGCAAGAAAATTTGTTAAAAAGTCACTGTTCTATGGAAATTTCAACAATATTGACCAAGTATCAATAGGTTAGATCCAGATGAGACAAAGAGTGTCTTGCACCTACTGGGCATCTCATCTGGATCAAAGCTGTTTGCAAACTGAGACCCATTCACAATGCAAAATAGATAACATTTATCCCATTTTATGAAAGAAACCCCCAATACAGACCAAATTAGTAACTAATGCTTTCTACATCATTGAGTTTTAGCACAAAAAATTTAAATGAACTATTCCAAAACTCAAACTGGTCAAGCTTACCATGAATATTCATGGATTTTTTTCAATGAAAGTGTAAAATATAACAAATAATGTAGACTCTTAATAGTCTTATCAGACTGCTCGCCATAGGATCCCTCTCAGCTGGATCTACACTGATTGCATAGGACATTAGTAACTTATTTCCAACACTGAATGGGTTAAAATACATTTAGATTCTTACTGACAATTTGTACAAATTTGCATAATTAACTGTTTAAATACAAAATAAAATAGTTACAGACTTTCATACAGGTACAATACTGGTAAAACATTGAATTACACACAGTATTGTCAAACATTTGCAGCAGTTTCACAGCTAGCATGCAAGAAACAAAAAATATTTTTTGCTAAATAAAAGGCCTGAAAACAAGGAGCGGAGACTATAGATGTAATAAAAATCATTTCACCAGACAAACACATACGAATTTTGACACTGAAATGGTGCCTGTCATTAACTATGGATTATCAAGAAAACTTGTTCCACAGATTGGGAAAATGTGACAAATGGATTGATTGGGATAAAATCTGAAGTTTTCACAGTTTGCATGTGATCAGATATGATATTTTGACCACTCTTTCTAATCTAGGTTATCAGTTTGCCAATACTTCAGATAAATATTGATCAACAATTCAACATGTTTGAATAAGCAAAAACAAGTTCCAGTAACATTATTAGTTGTATGTAAGCCTTCATTAATAAATAAATGACATAAAAGTTCAATTGATTTGCTTGTTTGATATGCTACCAAATTGTATAAAACTTTACAAAACATAAACAAATGAATAAAAATTAAAACGTTTTGAATCTTGAGTATGTGTAAATATTGTATTAACTCTGTCCTTCATATAATCATGTTTTAACCGTAACGCATTTGCAAAGAGAGTAGACCCAGATCAAACGGCTCCTAGAGGAGCTGTCTGCTCTGTTTGCTAATGGAATTTGAAAGATGTTCCTTTACTTTCTAAAATGGTTACAATGGTCCACCATCCATATATTTCATAATAACTATTTTGTCCATGAATATTGAGTAGCCTAGGTATTGAAATTTGAAATAAGCAATTAAACATAGAACAGAGAAAGTGTTAAGACAAAAGTGTTTTTTAACACTTTATCAACTTGTTTCATATAATAGAAATCAGCCAAATGAACATCAAGTAAATAATGCTGAAAGTATACACATGTACCTGGCCATTTACATGTTCTCCTTCCCATGGCAACTTCTTCCTTCCCTTCCCGGCACTCATGTATGGCCTGTTTTGTCCATTACTGTCATTAGCAGTGGGTGTTGGACAAGAGGAGGAATTCACTGATTCTAACTCCATAGTGTCTGAGCGAGACAGCACCCTTGAAGAATGCCCTCCCATAATCCATTCCATATCTGCTCCCTGTGTTTGAAAACTGGCCGAACTTCGTGTTGAGGCTGAAGAAGGGACCGGAGTTGCATACTCTACCAGACCCTCACTATTTAACTTTGGTAGCTGTCTTCTTGCAAGACGGGCCTGTACTGCACCCATTACACCCTCACCTTCCTGACTAAGTTCCACCTGGTCTACTGCTTGAACCAAAGGCTGGAGCCTGCCAGGGCCCATGGCTTGCGCAATAACCGAGAGACATTCTAGAGCCCCTTGTCTAACTTGTCGTTTTACATCTGTAAGTGTTGGAGACACCATACGACAAACTATTGGGAGATCAAATGCATAACTTGGGAAAGTTAAAAGTGCTGCAATGATAATGTTCAATGTTTCTTGTCTCACTTTTGAGTTTTTATGATGAAGGTTTTCACATATCACAGCCAACACTGGTTTAGGTGAATAGCTTTGCATCATCTTTGTTGCAACTTTCATCACTGCTTGTCTAACAACAATTTTATTGTCACCCATTCTCTTTGTAAGAGTAGATGTCAATGGTTTCAGATATTGTTTCACATTTTTACCCAATTTTTCAACAAGAATGCACAAGATTTCTAACGTCACTGTAGTGATTTTAAAATTTGAATCATCTAGCAAATTATTCAGGAAACTGATAAATGATAACATATGTGGCATAAGGTTGTTTTGTGCTTCTCCCTCATTCATGTCTATCATAATATTCTTTAACTCTTCAACTCCCTTGGCTCTGAGTTTAAAATTTTCTTGATCATTGATCTGACCCATAACATGACTAGGTATGATGCCAAACTCATACGAATCCACATAGTGCGCTTGACTACTATTGCCAGAAGATCCATTTGACTTTCCTGCTTTTGAAAATGGAGGTTGCTTCGGTTGGCTGTTGCCAATTGTACTTCTGTTTGTGGAATCACCATTCTCTGGCTCTGTCTGACCAGTTAACTGATAGTAGTAACGGCGCAATGGTGCAGACAGTTTGTGTAGATAAGTATTGAATTCCCTGTCACCTACCAATGTCTTAATTTTTTCCAAAGTTGTAAGTGAGCAGTCCCTTAAATTATCCTCAACTGATGTGTCAAGAAGTTTTTTTGCCAGTGATTGTGTTATTTCGTAGAAGTTTTCTCTGGAAAACTCTGGAGTGAATAACATTGGTAAGGCAACTATTGATTCTTTTCTGACCCTGGTATCTTCGTTTTCTAACCCATAATATACAATTGCTCTTAACAAACTTGGTACATGATTTGTGCATTTCATGTAAACATGCAATGTCTGTATGACGGCCCTTCGCACTGTTATTTTGCTCTCTCCTATGTTGGGAATCAACTTTCCCATCACCTCTGACATGCATGTGTCCAGTCCATCTCCAAACTGTGGAACCACCTCGTTTATCAACTGAATACATTTCAATCTGACATCCCAATTCGTGTCTGTAAGTGCCAAGCCTAGTCCCCTGAATATAGCCTGCTGATTTGGAAATGGCAACTTTCCACCATTTCGTCTGACAGTTATGAGCAACTGCTCTAAGATCTCTACACGTCTCTGAAATCTCTGGTCTCTAAGTCTATCAAGGACCTCATTTTCTTCCATATTCCAGCCTATAGACTGGCGTGTATCTACGTATGTGGCATCATTGAATTCGTGCATGGGAAACTTGGCAACTTGAACTTTGGCTACTTTGCCTGCCATTAAAACTAAAATTAAAGATTAAACTTAAGACAGAGATTTTCTACTCCCTTTTTGCTGTCGGATTGCCAGTTGAAGGTCTGCAGAACAACATCGCGCTACTTGGTAGTCCATTTGATGTCATTATTTCCCTCAAAACATTACTAAATCCAACTGTCTACATAGAACTCAGTCAAGGACAGCAAAAATGGCGACTTCTCCACAACAACAGATTGTATTGATCACGTGACTCCGTGGATGCCTATTGGTTAAGGGCAAAATACGAAGTACGTATTAAACGAATTAGGTACCCCGTTTCTGACATTGTGAAGGGGAAACAAATCTTTCAACGTGCGAAAAACATGATACTGGAGACGCCGTTAGTGTAACAAACGGTATCATAATCTGTGCTGTTACCTGAATATTGTCTACACCTACAATTTGATGAATAGACAACATGCCAGCACAATTTGGATTTTATACATTTGTTTTTGATGTTCAAACGTCACTTGAAAATGAACTATTGTTGATAAAAAGTTTTTAACACAATGTCACAAATTTCGCTCTAGTTTACTGTTACCATTAGTTTATCATCACTATAAACGTTCTACCAGGGTAATAGACAGACATAACAGCAACAATTAATGATAATAATAATAATAATAGTAATAATAATAATAATAATAATAATAAATGTATTTAATAATAATAATAATATAATAATAATAATAATTGATAATAATAAAGACTTTATTTAACGAGAGTACTCATATGGTTATAATCAATCTTCCATGGGGCCTAATAATAATAATAATAATAATGATGATAATGACAATGATAATGACAATGATAATGATAATATCTATCTATCTATCTATCTTTGCATAATCATTAATGCCTGACTCCGCTTTCGTGTATTACTGGCATGAATGGCCGTGTGAGAATAAAAGCTATAAAAGTTGTGAAAGTGAGACTTTGAAAGTGGGATAGAGAGACAGAGTATAGTAGTGAGATAGTGTTAAAACAAGGTAAGGATTAAAATCAGGTAAACAGTCGAATCCAGACCTTTAGGGGCAGTTTGAGATAAGAGATCTAGAAGGGGATAATACTGATTTGAAGCCCTCTAGATCCGGCTGCATTACTGCAGATGCTGGCAAGCTGTTCCACATGACCACTATAATGATGATAGTAATAATAATACTACTACTAATAATAATAATAATATTAATAATAATAATAATAATAATAATAATAATAATAATAATAATAAAGACTTTATTTAACAAGAGTACTCATTTGGTTAACCAATCTTCCACGAGGTCCTCAATAATAGTAATAATAATAATAGTAACATATATTTTTTTTCCATTTTAATTCTTCAAGTGAAGACTTTAATATTAATATTATTATTATTATTATTATTATTATTATTATTATTATTATTATTATCATTATTATTATTATTATTATTATTATTATTATTATTATTATTATTATTATTATTATTATTATTGTTATTGTTATTATTATTATTATTATTATTATTATTATTATTATTATTATTATTATTATTATTATTATACTACTTTATTTATATAGCATTCACGTTCAAAACTGCTTTACAATTATTTTTTTAATTTATATATTCTAATACAGATCTAGAAAAGAAAAGAAAAATACTATTAATAAAACTTTAAGATATGAAATAGAAAAGAACATTTACATTGTATTTGTAAGGTATGAAAAAAATTAATTAATTATCGCATAACCTCAAACATTTAAAATCCATATGAAAACCAGATATATAATTATATCAGCACAAAAATTTGCCGTTTGCCATTTTTTTGCCACGTAAAATAACTTTGTTATGTGTTACCACTTAACTAATATTCTTTTCTTATTACTGGATATGAGCAGATCTCGATGTCATGAAATTTGTTATTTAATCGGAAAGTTTTTTGTTTGTGATATCAGTTCAGAAAAAAAAGAAACCTTTTTGCTTGAGTCTGAGATCAGTCTCGAGCATAAATTCATGAACTTAGACTCAGAATGTGTATAACCTTGGACGAGAATGTTTTAACAATACAATATACAATAAAATAATTATCTGGATTTCATGAAATTATTTGAGTTTTCACTTGCAAGATATTTATGTTACATATTCACAATTTTTTAAATAAAACTTTTCACGTGGTTAACTGGGAGCAGAAATAAAGCACCATACAAGCAGAGACATTTATATACATACATATGTATGTCTCTGATATAATTAATTTGGAGGCCATTTAATAAATTTCTTTGTTTTCTATCCCATTCATAATTTTAAATTTACCGGCCGAAAATATTACTGACACAATACCGATATGTCAATATACAGAAAAAAATCGCGCGATTCATACAGTGCGCCATGCTCAGCAGTTCAGAGTCTGTGCATCAAGCTCAGGGACCGAATTAGGTAAAAGGCGACGTGGTTCGGGTCCGAGATCATTGTTATGACACGTGACTTCAGCGCAACACAAAATGGTGGCTGACAACATTTGACAAACGGACGTCGCTCACTTGAAACTCGGGTACAGAATGTATTCCTTTGTTGTAAAATGAGAAAGTTTTTGAAGACCAATATTTTGTTATATGATTTTCACGGGATAAAATTGAAAGTCTTGCAGGACTGAATAAACCAATGGTAGCGGGAATAACCATTCATGTTCAAACACATTTCACTCATTTGTGAGGATAAAAACTACAATAATGTTTTTATGATATCATATTTCATGTGTAATGAATATGTTGCGTAGCAAATAATGGTTTTGGTATTGTTAGAAATTGTAGATTTAGATCTATTATAATTTCATGAGTGAACAGTGCAGATCCTGTCAGGACGGCTCCTAATCCCTTTCCCTGTTCTATATTTATTCAAAATGTTCAATACCTACTGAATATTCATGGATAAAAGAGTTATAATGAAATATTGAAAGTGGAAAATTATAGAAATTTTGGAAAGTAAAGAAACAGATCTTTCAAATTACACTAGCAAACAGAGCAGACCCTATAGAAGCCATCTGATCTGGGTCTACTCTGTTTGCAAATGCATGAAAACACGTTTACATGAGGGATAGGGTTAATTAAAGGGGTGCTGGTGAATTCGCCTAGTGACCAACTCGCCTACAATTAGATATATATAGCAACCCGAATGGTTAATTCGCCTAGAAAGCAATTACATAGCGATTGTATTTTGCACCTTATACGTATACTACAGGTAGATCAGGGGATTCAAACATAGAATATACCATCATTACACTGAAAGTGAAAACACCGCTTGCACAACATGAAAGATATGAGTATTATTCATATAAGGTGGCCAGGGTAAATATTGGGTTACTTTAAAAATAAAAAAGTTAGTAAAACCATAATTATGTAAGGTGGCAAATAACCGGTCCCGGGTCCTGTCAGCGATGAATAATTCCATGCCAGAATTTATTTACTTTCCATATGCACAAGTATTTTGATATAAATCAAAATATAAATGGTATATGAATGGTAAAACTTAGTGATTGATTAGAAAAAACAATGCAAAGTTGTGTATAGAATGACAAAAATGTATCGGAATTCGGTGATGAAGGGACTCTCTTACTTCAATGTAAATGTTTCACACCTCAGCATGTACAACCATAGGGGTCTGAAGTGTGCCTGGACCCTAAAATGGCACACCTGTGTAAAAAAATCCATTCTGGGTCGAAGTCATTGATTACATATATATACATAAGAATGAAATCAATGACTTCGCCCCAGAATGGATTTTTTTTTACACAGGTGAGCCATTTTGAGGTCCAGGCACACTTCAGACCCCTGTGTGTACAACGTGTTGATTACTGTTGATTAAGTTCAGCGCCTACCTTTAAATAGGCACATGTTTGACAAACAATGTAATCACGGTTCTCTGTAAAGCTAATTAACACACTTAATTAATACATCTTAATTAATACATCTTAACAACAAATTCAATGATTGCACTGTATTGATAGTACACAGATTATCTGACAGAAATCAATCAAATTGTTCAACATCTTCCTAATCATTTAAAGATTTGCACAAAGTGAATTTATAACTATTAATTCCCCATCCCCTCACGCACAAACTCTTCCATGATGTGCTTTCTTGAAATGAATATGATGATCAGGGCCTACACTCAAAGTTCAGTCTTGGTCAACACTACCTGAGAACAAGTTTTTGTTATGTTATCGATACCTTACAACAGGTGCGAAATACAATCACTAAATAATTGCTTTCTAGGCGAATTCAACAAAAGGATTACTATATATCATAACATAACATAACATAACATATTGTTTATTTCGGTTTAAGCATAACAGCTCATCACCATACAAACATACATGTATTCTGCATGCAACGAAAAAACAACAACAAAAAACAACAAAAAAACGAGAAAAACATAAACATAAAGTACATGATGGATGTGAGAGTGTAAATCATTAACGTTACATATATAACTTAATTGTGATTATGAAGAGTTCATTAAAGTATCCCTGTATTTAAAACTCTTATAACAAAATATTGCTAATCTAGTGAGAATTGTTGTCTTATTACTACTTAACAGCTCAATTAGTTTAAACATGCTTGGTCGCTGCCAATAATATTTCTGAATATACTGTTTTCTAAAATTACCATATTTTGGACAAATTAATATGAAGTGATACTCATCTTCTATATCATTTAATGTGCAATAAGGGCATATTCTTTGGTTTCTTTCTATATTCCTGTGTCTACCTGTTTCAATTAGAAGTTTGTGTGACGATAATCTTATTTGAGCGATGGTATTTCGGTATTTGGGTATATGGAGCAAGGCTAGATAATCAGACCGCTCAAAAGATGTTTTAAGTTCCTTATACATAGATAAAGATGTGCTTGAATTAACACTTTCATACCAACCGGTAATGTACATATCTTTTAATCGGGACTTAAGAATAGGAATAAATGATTTAAAACAAACTGATCCGGGAAAGACCCATATCTCCGCGAAACCTGAATTACACAGTAAATCACGTACTTTTGATGACCAATTTACAACTCCGTCGAATTCTTCTATATCTCTTCTCTGCGTGTCAATTATTGATTTTAATATGCAATTGTCGTATTTTACAGAATAAAACTTTAACCAAAACTTAATTATTCTTACATGTCTATTTACATATAACGGAAACCGGCCTAATTCTGCATACAAAGACAGCGAATTGGTTGCTACTTTAACATTTAACAGCCATTTACAAAACTTTCTATGTATTCTTTCGATATTCTCAGCTTTCGCAAAACCCCAAACTTCACAGCTATAATTAAGGACAGGCAATACATATGCATCAAATAGATTAAACATTATATCTATCGAGACTACGGTATCCTTTGTGATATTAAAAAGTGCATGCATAGCTCTAAGTCCTTTGCCAGCCAATGTATTTGTTGCTTGCATAAAAGACCCTCCGCATGAAACTACCAAACCAAGATAATTAAAACTGTTTACAATTTCTATAATATTTCCTGCATATGTCCATTGGTTGTCCTGACCCAAAGTTCCCCCTTTTCTGAAAACAACAATCTTTGTTTTGTCTACATTTACAGTAAGGCCCCACTTGTTACAATATGATTCTAAATTGTTTAAAGACATTTGAAGGCCTTCCTTTGTATCTGAAAATATAACAGCATCATCGGCAAACGCCAAAAGGTATATAGACAACTGGTCAAAAGTTATACCAGAATTAAGATCTTGCTGTAGGTGAAATTCAATATCATTCAGGAAAATGGAGAACATTATAGGCGAGGTTACTTCCCCTTGCAATAATCCAACGTCGCTTTTGAAAAAGTCTGACAATGTATTCATATGTTTAACGCACAATTTAATGGATTCGTACATAGATCGAATTATTGAAAACAACTTACCATCTATACCTAAATTGATTAGTTTTAACCAGAGGCTATTTCTATCAACGAGATCGTATGCTTTTTTAAAATCAATAAAACAACAATACAATTTTTTCTTATTCCTAAATGTGTTTTCAATTAGCGAATTCAAAACAAAAATCGCATCTGTAGTTCCATAATTTTTCTTAAAACCAAATTGAGCGTCGGTTAGTATGTCCGTTTCTACGGCCCATGCTTTTAACCGTTCGTTCAAAATGACCGTAAACAGTTTAGCAAAGCAACTTAACAATGTAATACCTCGGTAATTATTAGTGTCGGACGGGTCTCCCTTCTTATATAACGGTATAATTACTCCTGTGGCCCAACTCCGTGGAAAGGATCTTTTATCTAGTATATAATTGAACAACATCTCAAGTGGTTTTGCTGTAAAATCTATGCTCTCCTGTAAATATTCATACAAAATATTATCAATAGAGCATGATTTGTTTTTACCTAAACGTTTAGTAGCGGCCACAATTTCTTCAGTTGTGATTGGTCTATCGAGCTCATGATATGTAGTTGTTTTCTCATTTACAGTGTTTTGAGAGTTATTCAATACGTTCTCATTATACTGTACATTTACGTCTGAAGCCAAACTCTTAAAATGCTCAAAAAACTCGTTGTTTGATATGCTTTCCCCACTAGGACTTATGTTTTTTCTTTTAAAAATATTCCAGAACTCTTTTGGCTTTTTATATCTTAAATGGTTCATTTTCCTACCCAAGTCTTGGTTATATCTATTTTTGCATTTACGACAGAAATACTTATAATCCTTTCTTCTCTGTAGCATCACGGACCTATTAATATCATTCTTATGCATATTATATTCATAAATTGCGTTTTTGTAAAGCAGTTGTTTTTGCTGACATTCCACATCAAACCATTTCTGTTTGTTTGTTGAATGGTGTGCAAAATATATATCTCTGGGTTTAACTGATTTTTGAAAGTATTTTGGCCCTTTGTCGTTAAAGAAATTACTGAAAATTTGTACCAGCTTATCAGTTTCGCAATCCTGCTCCATTTCATGCATTAATGTTTGCTCAAGAGTATGAATATCGCCAGAAATTTCATTTAAAAATTCATCTTTGTGCACTGGATTCCACCTAGTAAATGTATTGTGATGTGTTGCCCGAAACCTAATTGCCTTTCTTACCTTGATAGAAAAAAATAATGGTGCATGGTTTGAAAACTCGTTGAACTCGTGCATTTTAAAGTCTGCTAAATCACCAAAATTGTCCGCGGATGTCAGTAAATAATCGACTAAGCTTTGACCATTGTGTGTTACGCATGATAGTCTGCCTTCCAAATCACTGTGCACTCGCCCATTAACAATTCTGATATTGGCTGACTTACACATATCTAATAGATAGTCACCAAATCGATTTGAACCACAATCAGATGAAGCACGTGCTAGTGGTTCATCTATTTCGACAAAATCCCCATCGTCCTGCCACAAACTGCGGTCATTTATTATGTAATCCTTTTTATTTCCCACCCTAGAATTTGTATCCCCTGTAATAAAAACTTTGCCTAAATCTTTGTAAAAAATAACATCTTGTTCTATTTGGCGGAAAATATCTACACCATAAAGATCATGCATAGGTGAATTTTCTGGTGCGATATAAGTTACAGCTAAGTATAAATCTGTTTCTAGTTGAAAGAAGAGTTTATCCAATTTTAACCATACCAAGCAATCAACTTCATTTTTTACAAGCTGAACACCTTTTCGTATTGTGTCTCTAATGTAAATTATTATACCACCACTCGCACGTTTCGCCCGTCTATTGCGGTAACGCCTGTATGAATGAATTGGATTGCTATAGCCTTTAAGATCAATGCATGAGTTTCTGTTCGTCCACGTTTCACTTAAACAAATGATATCATGTTTATGCAATATACCTAAAAATTCTTCGGATGCCCTCTTTGTCAATGAAAGTCCTTCAACATTCCATGATATACAGTTTACAACACTCTCACTCGACCCCTAATCACTACCAACATAGAGTTTATTGTCAATGTATAACTTGTCAACCCTTATAAAGGCATCCTTTCCCTTTTTGCGTTCATCTTTCATGATAGGGACCAATTTCCGGCGCTTTTCCATTACTTCTTTCGGGAATTGTTCACTGATACCAAACTGTGTACCGCTGAGGTTTTTCGCAGCCTTTCTTACTCGCTCTCTGTCGGGATACAAAACGAATTTTGCTACGATAGGTCTCACCTTGTTTCTGTTGTAAGTGCCAATGCGATGAGCACGGTGAAGCTTGATCTCTGACGCAGCGTTCTCAATTTGCAGTTTATTTTCGATGAAGTCTAGAATTTTCTGCTCACAATTTTCTTCTTTCTCCTCTGGTAATTTGTAAAACAACAAATTGTCTCTCATGCTACGACAGCGAAGATCTTGTATCTCTAATTTCAAATCGCTCTCTCTATCACTCTGTTCTTTTCTATAATTCTGCATTTCGGACAGGACGGTATCTATCTTCTTCTGTTTTTTGTCAAATTCGTCGATGGAATTAGAGTCAAAAGCACGGCTTTTTTCTAGCTCTCCAATTTTTGTCTCAAGGAGGCTCACCTTCTGATCTACTTTGTACATGTGTGCTGTTATCCTACTCACATTTTCTTGAATAGAGTCTAGCTGGGACAACTTTTTATCCATAATTTCAAGTCTCTGTAAGATAATTGAGAACGGATCATTAGATCCAGATGATTGTACTGTTTGTGGGGTAGGTGACATATACATAATTTGTTGTTGCGGTTGCTGTAAGCCCGACGTTCCAGGTAACTGCTGCCGTTCATTGTCTGCACGGACTGCATGTGCTGTGGAGTTTGAAAAGTTTGCGGATCGTAACATGTACCTACATTTGTCTGTCCATTTTGTGTCACTGTTCCGTACACCATTGTTGGCAATACTGGGCTCGTGCCATTTTGTGCGCCATTTTGGGCCATTGTTGTCGACTGGCGTTTGGCTGAAAACTGGTTATTTTCAGGAGATTCCTTACTTTTCTTGCGTTTTCTCGGCATTAATACGTTCTCTATGTATTCACACACTAAAACAGTTTGCCATTTCACATTTTAGTCCAAATGTTAACTTTAAATCCGGAATAATCTAATTGTAGGCGTGTTGGTCATTAGGCGAATTCACCATAAACCAATTAAAGGAGTCATTTGATATGGGTCTGCAGTGTTTAGATAGGTGTGAAAAAGCGTAATTGAAGGAAAGAGTTGATACTTACCCAAAGTTACTCCTTCTTAACCTAGTTGGTTAGTTAATTAATTTGTTTGATTTTTTTTTTGATTTTTTTTTTAAATCGACAAATTCTATTGAAACCAGGACATTAAAAATCCGTTTAAATGTGCTACTTTGAATTGTTTAAACATCAATTACAAAGTAATCTTTCAAACTAATATAAAAAAGCAAGATATCAAAATATACTGTGACATGGATCCCTCATTGAGAGAATGCTTTTTTATATCAAGAAAACTTCGTCTAATTTGGACACAAATTACAGAAGTTTTGTATGTTTGAAAAAAGCCAATGCCCAAAACCCTTTACTCCATAAATACGCCTTTTTATGCCTTTGCAAACAGAAAAAATCCAGATTTGCTCTGTTTGCTTATAATATAATATAAATCTGATTCTACAGTTTCCACCATGGCAAAAAATAATCCAGTGTCCATGTGCTATTACAACAATTAATCTCATTATGTACTGTTCATGATATCATTATTTATTTCATGAATATTCATGGAGTGATGGGCAATATTTGTATCTACCATCTGCCAAAACACAAAAGAGAGTATAATCTGATAAACAGTGAAGTTCATTCAGGAGCTGTCTCATGAGGGTCTACTTTGTTTGCAAAATATTAAAAGGTAGCCATCTTGATAAAGATGCACATGTACAGTATATTCATTCATTTGCAACCAGAGAATATATCCAGAATATATCCAGATCAGACAGCTTCTGTCTTATTTAGTAAATACTTTACAAGAGGTGTTGCTAATGTGATGTTGATCCTTGACCAAGTAGATTTGTGTGTACCATTTTTTAACTTAATAATGGCATCATGAGTACATGTATCTATTAACTGATTTTTTATAATGTCATTTGTACACAGAATGTTTTGGAATTGCTAGAAAGTGTAGAATCATAAATATTCCTATAGGAGTCATCTGATCTGGGTCTTCTCTGTCTGCAAAGGCGTTGATATGAAGGAAAGGGTTAAAGAGAGATTGGAGGAGCGATGGGGATTTAGATTTACCCTAGATATTTTTAAATCTAATCTTATTTAATATTTAAAAGTGAAGCAGAAAAGAACATTGGCAGAATACAATTCTTTAACCCTTTCCTTCATATAAATATGTTTTCACGCATTTGCAAACAGAGTAGACCCAGATCAGAGGGCTCCTATTGGAGCCGTCTGATCAGGGTCTGCTCTGGTTGCTATTTGCTAATGGAATTTGAAAGATCAGTTTCTCTACTTTCTGAAATGGCTTCACTGTTCTACCTTCCACATTTCATAATGACATTATATAACTATTTTGCCCTTGAATATTCAGTAGGTATGGAAATTTGGAATAAACACAGAACAGGGAAAGGGATAACAGGAAAAATACTTTGTTTTTCAAATAGTGAAATATGATTTATATATTCATGATATTGCACTAATTACATTATGTTTTGAGTTACCAATGTCCCCTCTCGATAATTTTGTATTAGACTTGCATAGTAGCAAATCAGAGCTACAGATAACAGCGCGTACTCAAATAATAAAATCGCCATTTCTCCCCCAAGCCCTATGTTGTGACCATTCTTTAGAATCGTCTCGAAGAGACGATTCTAAAGAATGGTCACAGCATAGGGTTTGGTGGAGAAATAAAGAAGTTATTCTAGAAAATATTTTAATTTACGCATCTTATCTGGGGCTCTGGCAAATAGTGTAGACATTGATCCAACTGCTGCTTTAGAAGCAGATCGATCGGTGTCTGCACTATGATTTGCCTAAGTTTGTCTGTTTGAATGCTTGATTATTAGTTTAATTTGGGTACATTTGTTTTGTTATTAATTTTTCAGCAGTGGTATTGGTTAAAACTATCACCAGCAGCAGAAACAGCTACAGGAATATGGTTTACAAAAGGTCAGAGTATGGTCACCAATTTAAAGTGTCCAGTCTTCAGAAGAACATACCTGTTTACAAAGAAAATCTGACATACAGGTATTCTAGGAGAGAGAGGGAATGTGCACACACACCAATAGCGTGGGGCAATGAAGCAATTGAAGAGTCAGACTCTGATGAGAGGCTATCACCTGATGAAAAAGTAGATGACTTACCTATATCAGACATGGCAATTATTGATGAAGGCGAAGAATCTGAAGAAGATGAGGTAGAAAAAGAAAAGAAAGAGGCCAAAGAAAGAGATGAACAGAAACAGTTGAATGAGGCAGAAGATGCAGATGTAGAAATTGTGAAACAAAGTGAATCTCTTGGAAAGCAAGCCAGAGCTAAATTGAACAAGTATGTTACAAAGGAAATAAAAGACAATTTGGACCAGCCTGCAGCAGTAAAGAAAGCTTCAGAGAAAAAATGCTGTAAGTCATGATCCTATATCAGAAACTTAGGGCAAAACTGTTGTAAATACAAGCTATAGGTAAATGCTAGTATACTGTTAACCCTTTACTCTATTAATATTCATGTAAGAAATAATGACATCATGAATATGAATTAGATTAATTGCTATAATAGCACATAGACAGAGGAATTTTTTGCCATGATGGACACTGTAGAATCATATCGTAAGTAAACAGATCAGACCCTGATCAGATGACTCCTGTAGAAAGGCGTATTTATGGAGTAAAGGGTTAACCCTTGGAAACAGAGTACAGACAAGATTCTAAATCAGAGCTACAGATAACGGCGCGAACCCAAATACTAACCCTTTCCTCCATAAGCTATTTTTAGACCCAACCTCTTTGAATGAATCTACCCAAAAGGAGCATTTACTAGAGAAAAGTAAAATTTTAGAATTTTGTAGTTTGAAGACATTGTGATAAATAGTTTATTCTGGAGTAAACTATTTATCACAATGGTTTCAAGAAGTGGTTATTACAGAGGCGTAGAAAGGCGTGTTTATGGAGGAAAGGGTTAAAATCGTCATTTCTCCACCAAAGCCTATACCTTGACCTCTCTTTAGAATGATCCCGAAGAGACGATTCTAAAGAGTGGTCATAGTATAGGGTTTGATAGAGAAATAAAGGAGTTATTCTTGAAAATGTTTTAATTTACACATCTTATCTGGAGCTCTGTAAATAACTCAATGCCTCAATAAGATTTCCGTACTGTGTGTCACTGTGATTATCCTCTTTAATCCATTACTTCATGAATATTCATGTAGAAATAATGCATCATGAATATAGCGTTTATTTGAGGGAAAGGGTTAAGAAGTGTTAAGAACTTTTGAATAATGATTAAATGAATTTTGTATGCCATTATGAATAAGGGTACATGTATTTTTACAGGGAAAGGGTTTCAGCAAACAGAGCAAACCCTGATAAGACTGCTTCTACAGGAACAGTCTGATCAGGGTTTATTCTGTATTATGTCATAAGCAAACAGAGCAGACCCTGATCTGGGTCTACTCTGTTTGCAAATGCATAGAAACTAGAAAGGCATTTATATAATGGAAAGGGTTAGTCTAACACATGTCTTGACAACTAAACTTCATTTGTATGGTGACTTTACAGAGGTTTTACTGTGCTTTGCATCCATCTTCGTAGGAATCTGACAATTACAGTGACAGCACAAATTTTCATTGTAGTGGGAAAGACATTTGTCAAACCACAACAAGTGGATGATGAAGCTTTTGTGAGAAGTTCCAAGCCAAGACGACCAGACAGACTGAACAGAATACCCAAGGCAAGACCTAGATCTGCACCAGGAGTGAAGAGGCCTGAGAGCAGAGGGGAAGTAAGGAGCCCATTTGTAGCATATGGTTGTGGTGGGAATGAGGCATATGTGGGTGATCAGAAGACCTTCAATGTGAGGGCATCATCTGCTGTAAGTATTCTACTGTAGACTACTTTTCACAAACCTACTTGCAAGGATCTTGGCTTATATTGCCCAAGGTTATAACATTTCTGAGTTTAAGTCTGAATTCATTCTCAAGTACATGTATCTGATTTGTCAGATTTTGAGCAAGATCAAAATCCGACCAATCAGATGTTTGGGAATGAACTCTGACTCAAACAGAAGTTTTATAATCTTGCGACCAGGAATCTTAACAGAGCAGTCTTTGTTGAACCATTCTTCTACATGCCATAATTTTCTTATCAAGTTTCACTTTGGAATTTAGGAATCCTGATTTATATGGGTATAAACTTGTTACCTGGTGAATATTCATGTTAGAAATATTGAATCATGAATATTGATTAGCTTATTTTTACTTTGGTTTATGAACATAATTATGGTGTTTTAGCTTTGGCAGAAACTGTAGAACCGTATATGTGCAATTCCATAAGCAAACGGAGCAGAGCCTGATCAGATGACTCCTACAGCTCAGCTGTCTGATCTGAGTCTTCTCTGTTTGAAAAGGCATCAATAGGCATCTGTATCAGGTATAGGGCCTCTGTGGCTGAGTGGTATGGTCTTCGAATAGCAATCTCTTAGCCCCTCACCACTGTGGTTTGAATCCTGTTCTGGGCATTTGGATTTTTCATGTGAGGAAGTCTTCCAACTAGATTCTGATTTTTGAGCATTTATTTCAAATTGTAATTTTTACATTTTAACACTTTACTCCATATAAGCTTTTTTACAGCTGTGCAAACAGAGTAGATGCAGTTTAGATGATTCCTATAAGAGCCATCTGATCAGGATCTGCTCTTTCTGCTTATGAAATAATATAGATCAGTATCCATGCTTATAAAACTTTTTAGTTGAGTCTGAGTTCGTTCTCAAGTTTTTGATTGGTTAGATTTGAGCCTTTTGCTCAAATCTGACCAATCAAAAGCTTGAGAACAAACTCAGACTCAACTAAAAAGTTTCATAAGCATGGGTCCTGGTTCCCCAGTTTCTGTCTTGGCCAAAACTTCCTGTGTTCATATGCCATTATAAGAATAGATCTAATTTTCATTAAATCAAATTGTAATAAATATATGTATGAATTACAGTTGTAGCCGGGTAGAGATTGTGGTGAAACAGTTAATAAGCTTAGACTGTGTGGCTTGGTAGCTCAGTCGGTAGAGTGTTGGCATTGTAAGCCAAAGGCCCTGGGTTCAAGTCCAGTTGAGTCAGAACTTTTTCACCATGTTGCATTTGGCTCCCAAAGTAAATAACCCACAGGGTGATTTATATGAAGAAAATTGTAATAATAAGAAACTCTTAAAGTATTCTTTGAGTAAGAATTCTGGACGAATTCTTGTGTAAGGGGGAGGGGGTGTAGCTGGGTAGAGATTGCGGTGAGACAGTTGATAGGCTTAGACTGTATGGCTTGGAAGCTCAGTCGGATGAGTATTGGCATGGTAAGCCAAATGCCCTGGGTTCGAGTCCCAGTTGAGTCACAACTTTTTCACCATGTTACACAGTATTTATGCATTTATTATCAAATGTCCTTCAGCCTTGGTGACCTTTTGAATACCATACACAACTTGCTAACTGGTTCCCTGCATCTCATTCTGTCATCAGTCTATCTCAGGGTCAGCTTCGGTCCTGTCCATTTGATGTTGTCTTCCATTTTCTTTCCGTATGAAAACTACAGTTACTGAATGTTATACAGTAAAACCCCTCTAAACCAGAGTTCTAGTAGAGAAGAATTTAGATACTTTTCAGCAGGTGGCTACTTAATGCAGGGTGAAAGACTTCAACACTGCATTAAGCTGCCACCTGTCTCCAAGATCGATATTTATACTAAATTGAATGTCTGGTTTCAAGGGATTTTATTGTCTACGATAACGGTCTATTGATAGGTATACGGTGCAGCTCTGAGGGCTAAAAAGCGAAATGTTCTTGCCATAGAGAAGAGGCTAGAGAAAGAACGCACAGCAACCACTAGAGAGAAGAAAAAGAAGGCCTTGTTTAATGAAAAGATGGCTAGAGAAACAGTATCATGGTTATCAGAGTACCGCAGATCATATCCAATCTATGAGAACTCGCAGTATTCTACTTCAGATAGAGATCCAAGAAAACAGAAAAGCTTCTTTACAACATAGTGTTTAGTGGGGAACTGTTTGAATTTCTGTGATAAATATATGTATACTGTAAGTAGAACAGAGGCATAGATAGGATGGGTAAATTAAACAACTCTAAGTTGTGACTACTCTTTGAAATTGTTTATTAACTCTTTTCTCCATAAATACGCCTTTCTGCACCTTTGCAAACGGAGTAGACCCAGATCAGACGGCTCCTATTGGAGCCGTCTGATCAGGGTCTGCTCTGTTTGCTTCTGGAATTATATAGATCTGATTATACAATATCCGCTTTGCAAAACAATTCATGTGTAAATATGTCATTTAAAAAATAATCTAGTTAGTATTCATGTCGTCATCATTTCTTACATGAATATTCATGGAGTAAAGGGTTAAAGATGATTCTAAAGAGTGGTCATAACATAGGGTTTGATGGAGAAGTGACAGTTTAAGTTTTTGAATACGCATCTTTGTCAATGACTCTGGTAGAAAGGTTTTTATGTGACTCATTTAAGTTTTTTATTTGAGCTGCTCCATGGTACATGTATGAGTCCCGCTGTATGAAAACCAAACAATAGGCCTTACAAACAGTGACGAACCATGCCACCTGTGGGTTTGAGAATGTGGTGTTTGATTAACCTTTAGCGTGCTATAGGCCGATGGGTGAAATACCTTTGCAAACAGTTTGGATCCAGATGAGATGCCGAGTAACTCAGCGTCTCATCAGGATCCAAACTGTTTGACAACCTAATTGCATTTTCATGGACAAATTAATTATAGCTTGAATTTTGAAAATGTAGTAGGTGAAAAATTCTGCAAAAATAATTTGCTCAGCAGGCTAAGGGTTAAATTTATACTGTTTGTCTCACCAGCCAGCAAACAAGCAAAAGGCTCTGATAACATACAAACAGTGCAGAACCCGATTAGATGCTGCATTTCCATTGGAATGTCTGATTGTCTCAATCTACACTGTTTGCAAAGCCTAAAGGTCGGTTTTACTTGAGTGGGGTTGAAATAGTAGATGCTGTCAAAAATGTGGATCCATATCGTGTTGTGTTTTAAAGCTGTAATGTTCATTTTATCATGGATCAACTCAATTACTAGAGAAAAGTAAGATCTATGCTGGAACTGGGACTAAATCTGTTCCATTGATGACAGTCTTACATGTCAAAATTTCTCTTGACTGTTAAAAACAAGAACATTTTTGTAGTCAGCATAATTTTTCATAGTAGCAGATTTAACCCTTTCCTCCATAAATATGCCTTTGCAAACAGTGTAGACCTAGATCAGATGACTCCTGTAGAAGCCGTCTGATCAAGATCTGTTCTTTTTGTTGATGGAATTTGATAGATTTGTTTCTTTAGTATCTAAAATGGCTACAATATTCCACCTTCCATATACCGTTACAACTATTTTGGTCTTGAATATTCAGGTATTGAAATTTAGAATAAACATAGAACAAGGAAAGTGTTAAGGACTGAGCTATTTGCACAAACCTTTGTCCTGTTAACCCTTTCCTCCACAGGCTATTTTTAGACCCAACCTCTTTGAATGAATCTACCCAAAAGGAGCATTTACTAGAGAAAAGTAAAATTTTAGAATTTTGTAGTAAAATTTTAGAATTTTGTATTTTGAAACCATTTTGATAAATAGAGCATTTGCTCCTATAGGAGCAAATGCTCTATTTACCACAATGGTTTCAAGAAGTGGTTATTACAGAGGCGTATTTATGGAGGAAAGGGTTAAGCTTGACCCGAGCTGCATTTGCAAGCAGCTTGAACCCAGACAAGACACTGCGTAACATCAGGATCCAAGCTGTTTACAATCGGTGTATAGTTTCAGTTGTTCCCATAATACATGGAATATCAATTTGGACTCCTAATTTCGTTTTGTTTACTTCAGAATATGAATTAAATGCATTTACAGGAAAAAAGGCTCATGTAAAATCCTGATACATGTATGTACCTACATGTATATGTGTTTTTACTTTCCGTCCAGTGAACTTCTAATCCTTTGAATGCAAGAAACACGTTTACTGGCATTTGAAAACAGTGTAGACCTAGATTAGGGGTATCCTAGCCTATTGATAGGAGTCTTCACTGTTCATCATTCAAAGTCCTCTCTTAACCCATTACCTCATAGGCTATTTTTAGACCCAAGCTCTTTGAATAAATCTACCGAAAAGGAGCATTAACTAGAGAAAAGGAAACTTTTAGAATTTTGTAGTTTGAAACCATTGTGATAAATAGAGCAAAAAAAAATTGCTCCTATAGGAGCAAATGCTCTATTTATCACAATGGTTTCACAAAGTCACTTTTACAGAGTCGTCAATATGAGGGAATGGGTTATATGACCGAAATGACACTATCATGAAAAACTGATGGACTATTACACTTTGATTACTCAGTACTTAATGGGTTTATGTTTTACTGTAAATACAATTACAGTGTTTTGTCAACCCTTTACTCCATGAATATGCATATAAGAAATAATGACATCATCCATATTATTTATATTAATTTTTATGATAGTACATAGACACAGGAATTGTTGACCATGGCAGAAACTGTAAAATCATATCTATATTATAAGCAAACAGAGCAGACCCTAATCAAACAGTTCCTACAAGACTCATTTGATCTGGATCTACTCTGTTTGCAAAGGCATAGAAAGGCATATATATGGAGTAAAAGGTTAACTTTTTATTTTGTATTCTTTGATGACCCTAAGTATTCAGACATACAGGCAGACTTGGGCATTTTGTGCAGACCCAGACTGAATGGCTCCTGAAGGAGTCCTTCGATCAGGATCTGCTTCTTTGTCTATGTTACAGTTATCCAAATGGTACGAAAATGAATCTTTAAGTTTTACAAACTGACAGAGAGGGGAAAATCTGAATAGCTGAGTATTTAGGGTATTAGCCCATTCCTTCATAGGCTAATTTTAGAGCCAACCTCTTTGAATTTATTTGAATAAATCTACCCAAAAGGAGCATTAACTAGAGGAAAGGAAAATTTTAGAATTTTGTAGTTTCGAAACCATTGAGCAAATGCTCTATTTATCACAATGGTTTCATTATTTAAAGTGACTTTTACAGAGGTGTATAAAGGCGTATTTAATACTATTTATGGAGGAAAGGGTTAATGAAAGATGTAAATAAATGTAATAAAAGGCCATTAGCATAGAATGAATGTGGCAAAGTGTAGTTCAGCTGTAGAAGCAGCTCACTAGAAGACAGTGGTATATTAGTGTTGTAGACACATGTAAAGCTTCTGTGTAATTTATTGTTATTCTAGTAGTTAACCATTTTCTCCATGAATATTCATGCAAGCAATAATGATGTCATGAATATTAATTAGATTAATTTGTTATAATAGCACATGGACACTGTAGAATCAGATCTATATTACATGTACATGTATATCATAAGCAAACAGAGCAGACCCTGATCAGACGGCTCCTATATGAACCGTCTGATCTGGGTCTCCTCTGCTTGCAAAGGTGTAGAAAGGCGTATTTATGGAGTAAAGCGTTAATCGTTTACTCCAAAAATACGCCTTGTTACACCTTTTCAAACAAAGTAGACCTAAATCAGATGGCTCCAGTAGGAGCTGTCTGATCAGAGTGCTCTGTCTGCCTATAGAATAATATAGATCTGATTCTATAATTTCTGCCATAGCCTAAAGTTTCTGTGTTCATAAAATATTGGCGAATTAATACTCATGATTTCATTATTTCTTACCTGAACATTCATGGAGTAAAGGGTTGAGACTTTGGTTTTGTACGAGCTACATTATAATGTAGAAACTTATCGACTGTAGATACAACACTAGCATGTGTACTACAGTAAAACCTCTCTCAAGCAACCACTCAAGAAAGTGTAACTTTTTTAACCCTTTCCCTGTTCTATGTTTATTCCAAATTTCAATGCCTACAGTACTGAATATTCATGGACAAAATAGTTACAATGAAATATGGAAGGTGGAATATTGTATTCCATTAGCAAACAGAACAGACCCTGATCAGACGGCTCCTTTAGGAGCCGTCTGATCTGGGTCTACTCTGTTTGCAAATGCATGAAAACATGTTTATATGAGGAGAAAGGGTTGATTAATGACAGATGTAGCATAACACAGGACATCATTTATACTGAAAAACTCCTGTGAGAGTTTCTGTATTGCTTTTATTCTGGATTATGCATGCCCCTACTTTTGAAAATCTGCATGTTTGATCAATTACCCTGTGAATTTGGGGATCGAGTATACTGGCATTTGTTAACAGTGTAGACCCAAATCAGAGGGCTGTTAGAGGAGCAGGGTCTGCACGGTCTGTCATTCAAAATATGGTATTCTCATTTTTTTTATAAATTATACCCTTTCATACCAAATGGACTCTATCATTAAACTATGATGAACTATTCCACTTTTCAGCATTGGAAGGGTTATTAGATCACTCAAGAGAGGTTCTTACTACACAATGAAAAAGATTCATGTTAGTTAAATATATATTTATGATATGATATTGAGTAAAATATTGATTAAAACCTTTTGGGATTTTCTTGTTTATACTCAGGCCTTTGGTCCCAGTGGTTATTGCAAACCACAAACTCCAAAGATCTATAATTATTGTTTCATAAGCAAACAGCAGAACCTGATCAGATGAGGAGCCATCTGATCTGGGTCTACTCTGTTTGCATACGTATAAAAGGAGGTATATATTATCTCTTATTTTCTATCAATGTTTTGGTTATGGTTGTGTCTTGTGTGTGTCTTTTCCTGCTTGACTTTAATATTTTTTTCATTTACAATGAAATGTCAAAATCTCTTATATTACCTTTAGTCATAAATGCAAAGTTTTATCAATATACACTTAGATACAGTAAACCCCCTCTAAACCAGGGTGAAAGTCATGCAGAAAGCTGCTCTAGGAGTTTTCTGCATGACTTTCACCCTGGATTAAGCAGCCACCAGCCTAAAAGTATGTAAATTCTTCTCTACTAGAATTCCGGTTTAGAGGTTTTTTTCAGTAGTCATTAAAGCTGAATTAGCTTCATCCATGGTTAGATGTTCTAAATTGAAACAACTCTTTAAATATGCATGACAGAGTAATGACCTCTTAACCAAATGGAGCCTTTGTGATTGTGCATTGTGTGTAATGATGTTGAAATAGCTGTTGTGTCATCATGTTGAAACTGACAAAATGTAAAAGTTTCTTAACAACACAGATATTACAACAACAAACAAAACATGTATATTGAAAAACGGACCATCTACAAATTATACTGAAATCAGCCAATTGCAATTATTATACAATACATGTATATAAGAGGGGTGATCAAAAAGTTTGTGGAAAAGTATTACCATTTCTTTATTTCATATAGGATACTAATGAAACTTTTACACAATTTAGAAATCTTTCTTTGCTATTAAGATATAATATTTCAAATTTATATCTTTTCTGGATAAATTGTTATGGTATCCATAGCAACCTCATCATGACGTATGCGGCCCAAAAATGCAATTTATACTACCATGATGTTCATACTTCGTGAAGTCTAGTTCATGTGGTTTACAAAATATGTCAACGTTAACAGTAGAAATGACGCAAATATTAAGAACGACTTTAGTGATGTTATTTCCGTTGTATGACGTCATTTCTGTATTTGATCCGTGTGTTTGGTAAACAGGTGCAACGATGAACATTGAAAAAAGATCAGCTGTCAAGTTTTTTTGTCAAAAATGGATTTTCCAGGATTAAAGTTATAGAATATATCATGAATGCATATGGGGATGCTGCTCCGAAAATGACTACAATCTACAGATGGTTTAAACGCTTTGAAGAAGGACAGGAAACCTCGACTGATGACAAGCGCAGCGGCCGCCCATTAACGTTAACGTCATCCGACGTCGCTGTCATCAAGGAGCTGCTCGACAAGGATAGACGGATTACACTGAGAGAACTACACACAGGTAGGTTAAACAAGCTATATTCTATAGTTTTATTGTTAAAATACAAATAAATTATGTGATGCGAATAACTATTCAAATTATTCATAACGCTTTATCCACCATTTTTAGGTTCTGAGAAGACACTTTCTGAGGGTCACGAGGAAGAAGAGGGCCGAGCACCTGCCGCGAATAATATTCCACCAGGACAACGCCCCTTCACATCAGGCAGCGACAACACAGAAGGCGCTTGATCAGCTGGGTTTTGAGATTTTATACCACCCTCCGTACAGCCCTGACCTGTCGCCATGTGACTTTTTCCTGTTTCACGTCGTGAAAAGCTATCTCTGCGGGATACATTTTGACGATACAGACGAGCTCTCCAGCGCAGTACAGGCTGCCATCGCTAACATCAGCGTTGAAACATTCAGGGAATGTTTTGTCAACCCATGGCTACAGCGGTGCAGAAAGTGTATAATGGTCAATGGGGAATATTTTGAAAAAGATTAAGCACAGTTCCTGGTTTTCATCTCCAGATTTCAGTGAAATGACGTCGACGTCAAAACGTCTTAGGTCAGGTTCCGTGAAGTGACGTTGCCATAGAGACTGATATGTTCATTTTTTGCGCAATTTGGATGGAAATTCGTCATTGTACTTGAATTGAATTGAGCTATGTTTACTTGAAATTTCATTAGTATCGCATATGAAATAAAGAAATGGTAATACTTTTCTGCGAACTTTTTGATCACTCCTCGTACATGTGTATAAGGAAAATTGTCTCCAACTCTGCTAGCCATGTTTTGTTTTAGGGATATTAATCATCAATAATGGCTTGAACAAATTGGTAAGGACTTGCCTCAAAAACATTAATGCTAAATTATATAAAATTCAATCAGTGATTTGCAAGCCAAAACATTTTCTTTGTGCAATCTTAAATGACCATCCTCTAAGGAAAGTGTCCGTTGATATGTTTTACAAGGCAGTCCAAAGGACAGCTAAATCCCCTGCTGCCGCCTGAATTAAGTCATAAATTTGATCTTCAAATGTGAGTTTTATCTTGAGCCGACATGACTGCCACATGTGTTCTGCACATCGTCTCAAATTAGCTAACATTTGACTCAGGTTTTATGAAAATCCTCCACAGAGTTTGGAAGATGTGGAGCGGACACGAAAATGTAATGGAAATTGAAAGTTAAACCATTTTGACCTTCAAATGTGACCTGTTCTGTTCTGCACGTTGTCTCAGCTTTGTAAACATTTGAGGCAAGTTTCATGAAAATCCTTCCAGGGGTATAGGAGATATGCAAGGTATAGGAGATATGCAATGGACACAAAATTATACTTGACCTTCAAATGTGACCTTGACCTTGAGCTGACCTGACTGTCACATGTGTTCTGCACATTGTCTCATTTTAGCTAACATTTGACTAAAATTTTGTGAACATCCTTCTAAGGGTTAAGAAGATATGGAGCGGACACAAGAATGTAATGGAAATTGAAGGTTAAAAAACTTGACCTTCAAAATGTGACCTTGACATGAGTCGACATTACTACATGTGTTCTGCACTTGGTTAACATTTGAGGCAAGTTTCATGAAATTCCCTCCATGGGTATAGGAGATATGGAGCAGACACAAAATTACACTTGGCCTTCAAATGTGACCTTGAGCCGACATGACTGTCACTTGTGTTCTGCACATTGTCTCAATTTAGCAAACATTTGACTCAAGTTTTATAAACCTCCTTCAAAGGGTTTGAAGATATGGAGCTGTGAGACACGAAAATGTAATGGATATTGAAGTTAAAAAACTTGACCTTCAAATGTGACCTTGAGCCAACATGCCTGTCACATGTGTTATGCACATCGTTTCAGCTTGGTTAACATTTGAGGCAAGTCTCATGAAATTCATTCCAAGGGTATAGGAGATATGGAGCAGACACGAAATTGTTATGGACAGACGGACGAAGGCCATTCCTATACCCCCCCCCTACCCTTCCACTGGTGGGGGATTAAAAATAACCTAACCTCTAAGGAGAAGGCTTTAAAAGTTGCAATGGCAACTATTGGAATATGGTCAAATGAACCAAATGATTAATTATCTGCTGATTCTTCTGTTAAAGTTAGATTGAAAGTGGGTCTGACAGTTGTTTCAGGGATATTATTCAAAACATCTTTTAAAACGATAGACTCGTGGATGAAAGGTACTCACCTAGAGCACTTTATGCTCAGCCTGGGGATCTAATAATTACAAATAAACAGATCATAATTTTTTTCACTTTTTAATATTGCAACGATGATAGAAACGGACTCAAAACAAATGTAAACTATGAATGCAACAATTCAGTAATGACAAAATAAATCAAAACTTTTAACCCTTTCCCTCATGAATATTCATGCAAGAAATAACATCATGAATATTTATCAGCTGATATTTTATAATGCATAATATTATGTACACATGAAGTTTTGGAAATGGTCTTTTATCAGATCTATTATGATTTTATAAGCAAACAGAACTGACTCTGATCAGATAGTTCCTACAGGAGCCGTTCGATCTAGGTCTGCTGTATGCAAAGGCATGCAAAAAGCATTTCTATGAAGAAAAGGGTTAAAATGCCAATCATACTTGGTATGAATAATTCAATGTACACGCACACTACAAGCTGTTTCACTAGAGAAAGTGCCTTCCAGGTTATGCCAGTAGTGCAGATCAAGACAAGCGCTTTCAAGGACACTGCATCCTATCTGGATCTACACTGACATTACAGTACTCTGCAATATTGTAACTGTAGTCTGCAAAATTTGTCATTTGCTACAAATTTTTAACCCTTTCCTCCATAGGCTATTTTTAGACCCAACCTCTTTGAATGAATCTACCCAAAAGGAGCAATTACTAGAGAAAGGTAAAATTTTAGACTGATGTAGTTTGAAACCATTGTGATAAATAGAGCATTTGCTCCTATAGGAGCAAATGCTCTGTTTATCACAATGGTTTCAAGAAGTGGTTATTACAGAGGCATATTTATGGAGGAAAGGGTTAATGTGTTGTTTTTTTAAAAACAGTTTGGATCTGGATAAAAACTGTGTATAGATGATCACAAATTCAACGCTACTGTGATTGGTGACAAGTCGGGGTCTACATTGTTGAAAAAAAGCCCAATCCTGAAAGACGCTTTCTCTAACAATATGCTCAAAAGTTTACAGTATGTATAATTTAATCCATATGAAAGTTGGTCACAAGTATTCATGCACTTGAAAACAGTGTAGACTCAGATCAGAGGGTTCTTAGAAGAGCCCTCTGATAAGGGTCTACCTTCATTTGTTCTTCAAAATCTTCATGCAAATTATACACTTCCATACTCACTGGACGCAATTGTTAACCCTTTCCGCGTTCATTTAACAAATAATGATGTCATGAATATTAACACATTACCCCCTATTGACGCATTTTCGCGCCTCTATAAAATTCACATTGTGAAACCATTGTGATAAATAGAGCATTTGCTCCTATAGGAGCAAATGCTCTATTTATCAATGGTCTCAAACTACAAAATTCTAAAAAATTTCCTTTTCTCTAGTTTATGCTCCTTTTTGGTAGATTAATACAAAAAGGTTGGGTCTAAAAATAGCCTAGGAGAGAATGATTTAATAAGCTGAATATTTATCATGGTATATGAATACAGAATATTTTTACCTTGGCAGAAGCTCTAAATGACATCTATATACTAGCAGAACAGACACTGATCAGACGGTTCCTACAACATCCGTCTGATCTGGGTCTGCTCTGTTTGCAAATGCGTGAAAAGGCAATTATTTGGTGGAAAGGGTTAACCAAATGATGGGACCATTCAGCACTCAAAGGGTTAACCCTTTGCTCCATAACTATGCCTTTGCAAACAGAGTAGACCCAGATCAGATGGCTCCTATAAGAGCCATCTGATCAGGGTCTGCTCGGTTTGCTTATGATATAATACAGATATGACTCAACAGTTTCTGCCATGGCCAAAAATTCCTGTGTCCATGTTCTATTATAACAAATTAATCTAATTAATTAATCTTCATGACATCATTACATTTCTTGCATGAATATTCATGGACAAAAGGTTTAACCGTTTCCTCCATAAATACGCCTTTCTACCCCTCTGTAATAGTCCATAGGAGCAAATGCTCTATTTATCACAATGGTTCAAATACTACACAATTCTAGCATTTTCCTTTTCTCTATTAAATGCTCCTTTTGGGTAGATTCATTCAAAGAGGTTGGGTGTATAAGTAACCTGTGGTGGAAAGGGTTAACCAACATGTCTATAGTAGGACCTCTAGACAGCAGCCACTTACTGAACAAATGCAGGTTTCTACAGTTCTGTGGTGGATAAATATTTCCATGTCTGTGTGCTATTATAACAATTAAAGTAATCAATATTCATGATGCCATTATTTTTCACATTAATATTCATGGAGAATTTTAAGGTGTAAATAGACTAATAGAAGCTATATTCTATTCAATCTTTCCAAACTGTGAGAAAAATTGAGACAAATCTTGGTAGAGGATGCGATGCTGAATCTGTGCGTCAACAAAATATAACTTTTTTGACACTCTGATCTTGTTTTTGGAAGGAATTTCTGATTATGATGGCCATTTAGAAGTTTTGTTGGATATACTGGTATATGCCATCACACAAACACATCATCATGCTTGTATTCTTTTTACACAAATCTCAACACACTAACTCTTTCCTCCATAAATACGCCTTTCTACGCCTCTGTAATAACCACTTCTTGAAACCTTTGTGATAAATAGAGCATTTGCTCCTATAGGAGCAAATGCTATTTATCACAATGGTTTCAAACTACAAATTTCTAAAATTTTACTTTTCTCTAGTAAATGCTCCTTTTGGGTAGATTCATTCAAAGAGGTTGGGTCTAAAAATAGCCTATGGAGGAAAGGGCTAACATGACAATAGGTAACATACCCTAATTACCCTAAGTATTCGGACATCTTATCTCCCCACTCCTACAATTTGTAAAGCTGTATAATTCAATATGGCACCATTTTGATATTGACTCAGTGGTAAAGTGTCCACCTCCCAAAGAGGTGGTTGGATGTTCGAACCTCAGCGGAGACTCGCACAGTTTGCTTATGTTTGTCTATCTGAATACTTAGGGTGTACTGACTGAACCATTGCTCAGTTCATTCATAATATAATTTGAGAATTTGACGAATCATATAAACAACATTTTTAATTATTTTTTGTGACAACAATATTAAATTTGCATGAAAACAAGAATGAAAAATACCCTTACATGTTTAAAAGTATTGCATTGTTATCAATCAAACATTTTAAAGTTTACTGGAAAATTTCTATCTAAGACTGCCAGTAAATTATTTAATAAAGTGATAATCATGATCACCTTAACCCTGTAAATACAGTAAAACCTCTCTATAACGACCACTAAATTACATCAAGTATTTTGTGTTAAAGGCAGGTGGCTGCTTAAAGCAAGGTGAAAGTAAAACAGAACGCTCCTGTAGGAGCGTTGTGTTTTACTTTCACCTTGCTTTAAGCAGCCACCTGCCCTAAATACCAACTAATTTACATAATTTAGTGGTCTTTATAGAGAGGTTTTACTGATTGCGACATGAGTGTATACTGGCATTTATAAACAGTGTAATCCCATATCAAAGGGCTCATTGAGGAGCACTCTGAACAGGGTCTGCACCGTCCTCTTGCAAGTTATGCCCTTTCCTACTGAATGCACTCTTATCATCAAACAATTATGGACCATTCCATTTTGCAAATTCAGCATTCAAAAGGTGAATATCATTCAGAATCCTCTGGCAAATTTGATATTTTAACCCTTTATTCCATAAAAACGCCTTTCTACACCTTTGCAAACTGAGTAGACCCAGACGATCAGGGTCTGCTCTGTTTGCTTATAATATAATATAGACATGATTTTACAGCATCTGCCATGGCTAAACACTATTATTGTATACCAGTACATGTGCTATTATAACACTTAAATGTAATCTAATTAATATTCATGATGTCATTATTTCTTACATGAATATTCACGCAGTAAAAGATAAAGAAGTTTGAGGAAGTATATAAAAACTCACTACATGTACATGGAAACACACCTTTGCAAACAATGTTGGACCAGATGAACCACCACATTTGACCCATTCCCTCATATCGACGCCTTTTGACGCTTCTGTAAAAGTCACTTTTTGGAAACCATTGTGACAATTCTAAAAATTTCCTTTTTGCTAGTAAATGCTCCTTTTCGGTAGATTTATTTAAAGAGGTTGGGTCTAAAAATAGCCTATGAGGGAATAGGTTATAAAGCGGCATCAGATCAGGTTCTGTACTGTTTTTCACTTGAGATATATTTGGGAAATGTGTTGCAACATGACTTCAGAATCTGAATCTCGAAGATGACTTGAAACTAACAGAGCTGTTTGTATCAAAGAAATTAGAAAATCTGATTGCTGTGGAAACCGACAAAAATGCATCTGTTTCAGGAATAGCTCCTTTATTTCTCCACTAAACCCTATACTGTGACCACTCTTTAGAATCCTCTTGAAGAGACGATTCTAAATAGTGGTCACAGTATAGGGTTTGGTGGAGAAATGACGATTTTAGTATTTGGGTACACTCTTATCTGTAGCCCTGTCATGTACATGTACATATACTGACAGCCAAATTTATTACACAGTATACCTTTTATTAAGCGCTTTTGTAACTTACGAACAATCTGTTGTGTCAACTTTTGTTGTGAACACTTATTTAATATTCAAAGTGAAATAATTTCTGGTTCAGCTGGAGCTTCGGCAATCATCTTTATTGAATATCCGCAGTTTTCCATCTCTTAAAATGTTGGCAGTTTTCTAAGGATTTAGCAGAATTCAGATATTTGTAATCTTTAGTTGAATACATATATAATTATATACCATGTGAAAATGGGGCCGTAATCAATATTTGAAACCATTGTGATATAGGAGCAAATGCTCTATTTATCACAATGGTGTCAAACAACAAAATTCTAAAATTTTCCATTTCTCTAGTTAATGCTCCTTTTCGGTAGATTTATTCAAAGAGGTTGGATCTTTACTCCATAAATACACCTTTCTATGCCTTTGCAAACAGAGTAGACCGAGATTAGATGTCTTATGTAGGAGCTGTCTGAACAGGGTCTGCTCTGTTTGCTTATAATATGATATAGATCTGATTCAAGTTTCTATCATGGCCAAAATGGTCAGAGTATTCACATACCACTATAAAAATCTAATTAATATTCATGATGTCATATTTTCTTACATGAATATTCGTGGAATAAACTAAAAGGGTTAAATTAGCAAAACAAAAACAGTGTATAACTTAATCAGACTATGCATTTCAAACATGGCACCTGGTCTGGTTCTTCATTATTTGCATAATAGTAAGGTTAGTTTTCTTGTCGGCTCAATCAATACAAAGTTTCATCTGGCTAGCTAAAAGCAGTTTCCATGGACATTTCATGGACATCATGTAAATACCTACAACTGAGGAATATCTTTCCATCAAATTTATAATTCTCACTTTCCCCATACTCACATGATTGTTTTCTATTGATGAATAACATTTTGTAAGCAAGCTTTAAGAACTTAAAGACATCAATGACATACAATGGTAATGAAAAATTGGAAAATTGGTCCATAAGAGCAGATGAAAATGCTCATCATAAAATACAAATATTAAAATCTCTGATTAATCCATAGTCTAGTCCATGTAAATTGTACATATTTCTGTGAACAATCTCAGAGGTAACATATTTCTTTGCGTTCTACACATGGAAGCCTGCTAAGAGATTTATGGTAATGTAAATATGTTTTAACACTCCGAATGTTGGAACTGAAAGCACAGTGAAGACCCAGATCAGAGGGCTCCTAGAGGGTCTTCAATGTTTATCATTCAAAATCCTCTAGCAAAGTAGGCCTATCCTTCATATAAACATTTTTCCATGCCTTTTAAAATAGAGCAGACAGGAGCCATCTGATCAGGATCTGCTCCATTTGCTTATGAAATGATATTAGATCTGACCAATAACAAAAGGTCCTGTGTACATAATTATGCCATTATTAAATTTAACAATTACATGTTCATAATGTCATCATTTCTTACATGAATATTTTAACAGAGAAGGGGTTAAGTGTTACATACTGAACGGACTCTGTAGATAAATACTGACGGGTCATTCCATTTTGAGTATCAAGCATTTAAAGGGTTAAAAAATGTTGAAAATCTTAAAAATCAACATATTTGTTGCAAGCCAACTTAGGATATCCTTGGTATACAGTTAACGAAATACATGTACTAAAATAAACCCATTCCCTAATATAAACACATTTTCATGCCTTTGCAAACAAAGAAGACCCAGATCAGACGACTCCTGTAGGAGCCATCTGATCAGGGTCTGCTCTGTTTGCTTATGACATTATACAGATTTGATTCATCTGTTAACATCTGTTAAACAAGAGGGTCATGATGGTCCTGATATCGCTCACCAGACAATCAGAGAAGAAGATTTTCAAAGTTTTCACTATGTTCTATAGAAAACTGGCCACCCTTGGGGTGGGGTTTTATTTCTTAGCATGACTTGACTGAAATTAGCACGCAGTTTGGACTCTGATCTGACTCACACCTGTATGTAACTTCATAATTATGTGGTCTGTACTTGAGTTAATTGTAAGATTGATATGCATTAACCCTTTCCTCCATAAAAACGCCTTTCTACGCCTCTGTAATAGTCACTTTATCACTTTATGAAACCATTCTGATAAATAGAGCATTTGCTCCATAGGAGTAAATGCTCTATTTATCACAATGGTTTCAAATCTACACAATTCTGAAATTTTCCTTTTCTCTAATTAATGCTCCTTATCAGTAGATTTATTCAAAGAGGTAGGATCTGAAAGTATAACCAACAGGGCAGGGCCAATTTTAACCTCAGAACTATGATATTAAAAATTTCAATAAGGTATACTAAGTAAATCTATACACCAAATATCTAAGCTCTGTGACATGTAGTTTTTGAGGAGAAGATTTTTAAAGTTTTCCCCATGCCTAACCTAAGTGAACCCAGCATTCTGCTACTTGTACAGAAAACAAAACAGCAGTCAGCTAGAGAAAACTGGCCACGCCTGGGACCGGGGCAGGGCCAATTTTGACTCCAGGGGCATAATTTATATAACTTTTGTAGAGGACCTACAGATGATGCTATGTGCCAAAGATGAAAGCTGAGAACCCTGTAGATTCAGAGGAGAAGATTTTTAAAGGTTCAAATTGTTGACGCGGGATGACGGACGAAGACAGACGACGGACATCAGGCAATCACAAAAGCTCACCCTGAGCACTTTGTGCTCTGGTGAGCTAAAAATTGACATTATCAAAGTTCAGCAAATAAATATTCTTGATGTCAATGAACAGGTAACGGGTTAACCCTTTACTCCATGCATATTAACGCATGAAAACTTTACCAAAGTAGAATCTATAGAATCAGATCTATATTATTCCATAAGCAAACAGAGCAGACCCTGATCAGACATCTGATCAGGGTCGACTCTGTTCGCAAAAGTGTTTCAAATTACAAAATCCTAAAATTTTCCTTTTTCTCTAGTTAATCCTCCTTTTCGGTACATTTATTCAAAGAAGTTGGATTTAAAAATAGCCTATGAGGGAATGGGTTAAAGTACCATGGGTTAACCGGTATCCAGCCAAGTGTGGCCAAACTTACACAGACTTACACAAACTTAAACAACTTGGATCCAGATGGAATGCCAAGAAATTTAGTATAAGGATCAAAACTATTTGACACTTGGTCAATAGTTTCTTAAGCCACAGGCTATTTCTAGATCCTACCTCTTTGAATAAATCTACCGAAAAGGAGCATTAACTACAGAAAAGGAAAAATTTAGAATTGTGTAATTTTTAAACCATTGTGATAAATAAATATTTATCACAATGGTTTCAGAAAGTGACTTTTACAGAGGCGTCAAAAGGCGTCAATATGAGGGAATAGGTTGAAGGTTAGAACAAAACTTAATACTTTGAATATGGGACAAACATGTGCTGGTATTTGCAAACAATTCAGACCAGAGAGCTCCTAGAGGTTTGATTGTCTACAGGAGCCATCTGATCTGGATCTGGGTCTACTCTGTTTGTAAATGTGTGAAAATGTGTTTATATGAAGGAAAGGGCTAATTCAGTTTACTTTGCAGCTCAAATATGCTTATGAGAATAGGCTTTGTCCACTTTTCCCTTCCATAAACAATGTACACTGCTTGCACTCATGTCAGACTAATTTCATAGTAAAGATATTGAATAGAACTACAACTTTATACAGTCTGAAGATACACGCCCCTTAACCTATATACATACATGTTTTTTGTCTGTGATAATAAATCAGCTTATCTAAAATATATTGCATGCAAAATAATTAAATATACACAACCTTGTTATAAATGTGATATTAACCTTTTGCCTCAGATTAACGACTTTTGACGCATTTGTAATAGTCATTTTTTAAAACCAGTGATAAATAGAGCATTTGCTCCAAAGGAGCAAATGCTCAATTTATCACAATGGTTTCAAAACTACACAATTGTAAAAAAAAACACCTTTTTTTCTAGTAAATAATCTTTTCCAGTAGTTTTATTCAAAGAGACAGTGGGTGTAAAAATAGCCTTTGAGGTAATGGGTCTAAAAATAGCCTATGAGGTAATTGGATAACCATTTTCCTGCTAAGTGCGATATGACTGGCATTTGAAACCAGCTTAGACCCAATTACTCAGTGTCTCATCAGGATCCAGGCTGTTCAATATTCTGTCATTAGTTTCTCAAAATTTCAACAAATAGAAAGTAAGTGAAAATTGTGGTAGCAGCTGTCTGATCAGGGTCTGGTCTATCATAAGAGCTCTGAAATTGTTTCCTCATTTAAAGACCACTTACATTCTCAAAAAATCTTTATTTAAAAGTGTGTGTCAAAAATGTATCTATCCACCTTATTATGTTGGTACAGATTTGAGTTCTCAAGCTTTTGATTGGTCAGATTTGAGCCTTTGGCTCAAATCTGACCAATCAAAAGCTTGAGAACAAACTCAGACTCAACTAAAAAGCTTTATAAGCATGGACCCTGGTGTCATGATGTCATTATTTTTCCATGAATATTCAACAGGGAAAGGGTATTTTGAATGTATCATTGTTACAAACTTGCAGTGAGCATCATCTATTAATTTTAATGTTAGAGCCATGTACATTGTTGAATATTGACTTGTCTTTACTAATGCAACACAGTAGAACCTCTCTTAAGTGACCGTTTATGGACTGAACAATGAACATAGAAGACTTAAAAACCAGGTGTTTGCTTAATGCATGATAAAAGCAATGCAGAAGGCTCCAATGGGAGCTTTCTGCATAACTTTTGACCTGCATTAGGCTATCACTTGCCTTAAAGACCCTAAAGTAGACTACGGTTGCTTAAGACAGATTTTACTGTACTTTCTTCATTTCAATCTTATGTGGGAGGCCAAGATTAACAACCCATTGAAAGAGTCACTTCAGGAACATTCTGTGAGGAAATCTGGCCAGTTTAAAAGTTCAATATACATCAATAACCCTCTAAACCGGAAATCTAGTCGAGAAGAATTAAGATTCCTTGATCTGTAACATGTGTAAGAAGATTTTAGAACATATATATGGCATCATACGTCATATATGACGTCAAACCATGGAAACCGATGTTTACATGTTATTAAAACTGCGAAAATACACTGTTTTAGTTATGTGAGAAAAAGAATCTGATGCTTGTTGTCTTTAAGATCACATGTTCCCAAACTCACCAAGAAAATGTTATTAAGCTCGCCAAAGGCTCGCTTAATAACGTTTTCTAAGGCTCGTTTAGGAACATGTGATCTTAAAAGAAAACTGTGACAGATCCTCTATATACTACATTAAACATCCAGTTTAGAGGGGTTTTACTGTGGTGATAAAAAACATTAGCTCCTATCATAGCACCCTTGTTCCATGAATAACAACAGCTTGAAATTTGGTAGAGTGTAGTGAAAGTCATAATTATTTGTTTCTAAGTCGAAAGGGGGGGATAACTTTGGCAAAATTAATTTTAGGGGTATCTGCCCTTGTGAAATGGGTACCCCTTGTAATAGTAAACATGCATACCAAATTTGAATGATCTATCTTGGACAGTTTCTGAGACATGGACCTTAACATAAAACTTAACCAACAATGAAAATTCTAAGTTGAAAAAGGGGCATAACTATGGCAAAATTAATTTTAGGGTGCATGCCCTTGTGAAATTGGTTCCCCTTGTGATAGTTAGCGTGCATACAAATTTTAACCAAATATCTTTGAGGATTTTTGAGAAATGGACCTTAACAAAAAGATTAACCAACGCCGACGCTGATGAGAGTGTCATGACAATAGCTCTGCTTTTTGAAAAAGTGGAGCTAAAAAAGAGCCCTTGATTACCTTAACAGCTCTGTTTTTCTTACTAAAGTAACAAACACAACACAAAAGCTCCAAATGCATGAGTTGATTTAGAAAATTCAACATTGTTACCATAATATTTGTAAATATACACACACTGATAAAAACCACTGACACATATTACATAACATGTTATAACATCGCTGACATAGTATGAGTACAGCATATTCACAAACACATATTCTTTAATCCTTTTGTTCCTACTGATGCCTTTTAACGGCTCTGTAAAAATCATTTTTTGAAACCATTGAGATAGAGCACTTGCTCCTGTAGGAGCAAGTGCTCTATTTATCACAATGGTTTCTATTCATCAAAATGGTTTCAAAGCTATACAATTCTAAAATTTTCCTTTTTTCCAGCAAATGCCACATTTCGGTAGATTTATTCAAAGAGGTTGGGTCTAAAAATAGTCTAGAGTCTAGGAGGGAATGTTTTAATCTAAACATGAACCACACAGTACTGGAAGGTATTTTTAAGATATCGCAAACATTGTAGACCAAGGCCCAAAGTCATAAAACTTCAGAATCTGCATTTGAGTATTCTCAAGTATCTGACCAGTCAGATGGTTGAGAATGAACTAAGATTCCGGCAAAAAGTTTTATAATCTCGTGCATAGTCAAGTCTTTGGTAAATTGTCTCTTTAAAGTCTACATTTATTTATAATGTACATGTAGTAGATACTGATGAGAATCAAACAGTGCAGGCCTTGATCAGAGATCACAGCTGTTTGTCTTGACCTACATAATTTGCAAGGCCCTTTCCAAGTGTCAAAGCTCATACTCAGTTAAGCATTTATTTACTCAACATTGGAACTGTTATTAGAAACAGACAGAAAAGCTAGCTCTTTCAACACTAGAGATCAAATGTTGAAGACCTTCGTATAACGTTTGATTCCAAAAGAGATACACTGTAACTAACTTCTCATCAGGATCCAAACTTTTTGACACACTGACCCTTTCCTTCATATTTATAAACATTTTTTCATGCATATGCAAACAGAGAAGACCCAGATCAGATGGCTCCTGTAGGAGCCGTTTGATCAGGATCTGCTCTGTTTGCTAATAGAATTTTAGAGATCTGTTTGAATGACAGAGAAGACACTAATCAGGAGCGCTCTAATCTGGGTCCATGCTTATAAAACTTTTAGTTGAGTCTGAGATCGTTCTCAAGTTTTTGATTGGTCAGATTTGAGCCTCTGGCAAAAAGTGTGAAAGGGAGATGTATGCTTAAAATAGCCAGCTAAAAATAGACACTGCCCTCCAAGATGCAATAGAACACTTGAATTTGTATTAAGCTGAACTTCACAGCAGATACAGTTATGGGATATATATTGATAGCTGGCAGCTTAATGTAGGGCATAGATATGGAAAAAAGCTTTAAGAGCTTTCTGCATTTTGAGTATTGTCCACAAAGTTTTCTCAATCTAAAATGAGTGTGTGTAATTTGTCTAAACACAATTTCTACTCTACTGATCAGGCTAAGGGTGATTACCAATACACTCTGGCCAGTGAGTCTTATCAGAGCACTGAATTAGGAAAACTTTAACCTGTAGAACCTTTAGGCTGTAGAAGTGAAAAAGAATATATACACAGGGCAGGGCCAATTTTAACCTCAGAACTATGATATTTTCAAAACTCATTAAGGCATGCTAAGTTAATCTATACCACAAATATCTAAGCTCTGGGACATGTAGTTTTGACAAGAAGAGTTTCAAAGTTTTTCCTATGCATATATAGTGATCCCATGGGCTGTTTATGCAGTCAGCTAAAAAAAACTGTGAACCCCTGGGGTGGGGCCAATTTTGACCCTAGGGGCATAATTTATATAACTTTTGTAGAAGACCTGAAGTTGAAGCTATGTGCCAAATATGAAAGCTGAGAACCTTCTAGTTTGAGAGGAGAAGAATTTCAAAGTTTTCACTATATGTTTCTATTGAAAACTGAAAACCCCTGGGGCAGGGCCAATTTTGACCCCAGGGGCATAATTTATATAACTTTTGTAGAGGACCTACAGATGATGCTACGTATCAAAGATGAAAGCTGAGAACCCTGTAGATTCAGAGGAGAAGATTTTTAAAGGTTGAAATTGTTGACGCCCGACGACGCACGACGGACGACGACGGACGACGGGCATCAGGCGATCACAAAAGCTCACCCTGAGCACAAAAGTGCTCTGGTGAGCTAAAAAGGAGCATTAACTAGAGAAAGGGAAAAATTTAGAATTTTGTAGTTTGAAACAAGTGTTATAAATAGAGCATTTGCTCCTATAGAAGCAAATGCTCTATTCATCACAATCGTTTCACAAAGTGACTGCTACAGAGTTGTCAAAAGTCGTCAATATGAGGGAATGGGTTAAACAGTTTAGATCTACATGTAGATCAATTTCTACTTTAGAGATATGAAACTAAAATCTGACCCAAGTCTACAGTAACAGTATATAAAACATCATGAGCCTATTTTAAATTCTTCCTTATCATAAGCCTATTCTAAATTTTTCCGCATATCTGCATAAGGTGAACACCCCAATCTATACTATAATTCCAATGTGGAGACTGATATATTGTCAGACATATATTTTTCTTGTGATGTGTCCAAAATATATTCAACAAAAGTAACAGCATCTAGTTTTTGCATTTCAACCCAGACCCATGTTCATTCCTCTACACAAAAACATATTCATTTCTCTAGTTTCAATGCAGGTTCATATTAATTTCTCTAGTTTCAATGCAGGTTCATATTATTTCTCTAGTTTTAATGCAGGTTCATATTCATTTCTCTAGTTTTAATGCAGGTTCATATTCATTTCACTACAATGTCAACCAAGACTCATATTCATTCCTCTTCTAAAACAAATGATTAACCCTTTACTCCATAAATATGCCTTTCTACACCTTTGCAAACAGAGTTGACCCAGATCAGATGGCTGCTGTAGGAGCTGTCTGATCAGGGACTGCTTTGTTTGCTTATGGAATAATATACATGTAGATCTAATTTTCCAGTATCTGTTTTGGAAAAAATTGCATTTGTTAATATGCCGTTGAAAAAATCAATCTAATCAATATTCATCACTTTCATGAATATTCATAGAGTAAAGGGTTAATCGCTCTACAATTTCAATATAGGCTCATGCTAGGTAATTGCTCTACCATTCCAAACATTTACAGTACTCTTATTCATATCTGTACAACTTCAACATAGACACATAATCATAATTCGTCAACTTGAACACAAACACATTTTCATGTCGCTATATTGCAACATAGAAACATATTCATTGCTTTAAAAACAAAAAAATACAAACACCATTCTCTACAACTTGAACATAGACTCTTGCATTTCACTGTCTACAGTAATTCATAAAAGGAAATCTTTGTACATAATTTACAATTGTGCAGAACATTTTAATCTTAATTTGCAATGAGTTATATTTTATAGTGTTCATCTTTTTTGGAAAGGTAATGGGAATAAAGAATTCATGTTCTTGACATAATTATGAATACAAATCAAATTCTCATTTATGACAATGCTTTACTGAAATCATCTCGAGAGTTTGAGGTGAGCATGTGGGATGCACATAAGACACTGACGAGTGCAATAAGAAAGAACAGTATAATCTGTCCTAAGCAGCCATTCATTTATTGAACATAGGAGTCTTAACCCTTCGCTTGCTGAATTTTAAAATACACTTCTCCTTCTTTACCCATGCCCTGTTGTATAATTACATATATCTTCACTGTGTACACGTATTTCGGTGTGCAATCACTGCTATGGAGTGCACTGGTTGCACAATCAACTTGTAAATAGTGCAGACCCTGATGAGACAGCTCCTGCAGGAGCTGTCTTATCTGGGTCTACACTATTTACAGGTAGGTATATTGATGTGAATAGCAAGCGAAGGGTTAAAAAGCAGATGGTTGCTTAATGTAGGGCAAGAGTAATGCAAAAAACTCCTATAGGAGCTTTTTGCGTTACTTTTCACCTGCATTAAGCTATCACCTACCTTAAAGACCCATAATTAGATCTCTTTTTGATGGCCGCTTAAGACAGATTCAACTGTATTATCTCTACCCTAAATATTAACCCTTTACTTCATGAATATTCATGTATGATAAAATGACGAATTATTTATGATCAAGGGGATTTTTGGCCCTTGCAAATACTGTCAAATCAGATCTATATTATTCTGTAAGCAAACAGAGCAGATCCTACTCAGACAACACTTACAGTAGCTGTCTGGTCTTGGTCTACCCTAATTCCAAAGGCATAAAAATGTGTACATATCAAGTAAAGAATAATTGAAAATGCATCTAATGGAGTAGAAAGTACTGCAGAACAATATCAAACTCCTATGGAAACAGTTTGATCTGGATCTATACTTTTACCTAATTTTATCTGGTTGAATATTTAGGGTCATTATAGAAGTATCTGTAGTCTCTGCTCTGTGCAATCCCATGTGTACCAGATATTCAAATACAAAAATCTTCATTTTTCCGCTAAACCCTGTGTTGTGACCAATCTGTAGAATTGTCCCTATGAGACGATTCTAAAGAGTGGTTACAACACAGGCTTTGGCAGAGAAATAAAGGAGCCATTCTTGAAAATGTTTTAACCCTTTCCTCCATAAATATGCCTTTCTATGCCTATATGAAAGTCACTTTAGGAAACAAATGTGATAAATAGAGCATCAAATGCTCTATTTATCACAATGGTTTCAAACTGCAAAATTCTAAAAGTTTCCTTTTCTATAGTTAATGCTCCTTTTGGGTAGATTTATTCAAAGTGGTTGGATCTAAAAATAGCCCATGGAGGAATGGGTTAATTTACACATGTTATCTGGACCTCTGTGTACTACTTACTACTGATAAGGATTTGATCATTTCACTGTCCAACGTCAGTTTGAAAGACAAGGAGCATAAGAAATTTGCAAATGATATGTACAATACAAAGAAATCATCATATTAACAAAACCTCTTACACCACTGGAGAGCAGCTATATATGCAGCACATACATGTGCAGTACACCTATATACAAGCTGAACCACAAGAAAATGTACCTTTTGGAGTTTTGCACAGACCAGCATTAACTTTAAAAATGAAACATCTGATCAGCGTCTACATAGCTTGACCCTCATCAGCACCTATAATGATTTTGAACCAATCTGACAAACAGCGTTGCAGGTCCCAAAGGTCTCTTTTCTTGTGACATAGCGCAAATAAATACATGTTTATATATTGTCTATGAAATCCTTGACATCCAAATTCTATATATTATATATATTTTTTTATATTTATCTTGTATCATGTTTGCAAAAGAATGTTAGGTAACTTATACATATGAACCATTCTACGAGAAAACCAGGAATTTAGATAATTTTAGGTAGATCGTCTATACAACAGCAGAAACCCTCTAAATTAGAATTCTAGTGGCAAAAAACTTTTAAGCAGGTAGCTGCTTATTGCAGAGTGAAAGTCATGAGTGAAAGTCCCTAGAGGAGCTTTCTGCATAACTTTCACCCTGCACTAACCCTTTCCCTGTTCTATATTTATTCTAAATTCAATATCCACTGAATATTCATGGACAACAATGTGTTAATGAAATATATAGCGTGGGGAATTGTAGCCATTTCAGAAAGTAAAGAAATAGATATTTCAAATTCCATCAGCAAACCGAGCAGACCATGATCAGACGGCTCCTGTAGGAGCCGTCTGATCTGGATCTACTGTTTGCAGATGCGTGAAAGCACGTTTACATGAAGGAAAGGGTTATGCTGCCACCCATCTCCAAGATCGATATTTATACTAAATTTAATGTCCTGTTGAAAGGGGTTTTACTGTACTTGCAATGCACTAATACTGGTTTTGTCATGCAATGGCTCTTTTTTCGGCATACAATATGCATCAAAATCTAACACAAAGTAGTCCGAGTACAAACAGGCTCTTATTACCTCAAACATTGGATCTATAAGACTGATCTAAAGAATACATAACATACTGCAACCCATGATTCTCTGAATACATAACCCCCCAAATGTTCCTTCAGACACTGGGGCAACAGTTAAAGACTGCTAAGATTTCGTTTACCTTTTTTTAACCTGATGTAAAAATAATGTATGTTCAAATTCTGATCTGAAATAATATCTAACTTACTTTTTA